>BSBN01000900.1:0-1285833 GCA_027924645.1 Cunninghamia lanceolata
GAGAGAGAGAGAGAGAGAGAGAGAGAGAGAGAGTGAGAGAGAGAGAGAGAGAGTTTTTTACTTTTGCAAAACACGCTCACGTTATAACGCAGAGAGAGAGAGGGAGGGAGAGAGAGCGAGAACAAGAGGGAGAGGGAGAGAGAGAAAGAGAGTTTTACTTTTGCAAAATGCGCTTGCGTTAAAACACACGCTCGCATTATGACTTTTATGGGACCAAAAAGTCATGTCCCTCATCTTTGTGCATATACCCAAGAGCTATAATTGAAATTGAATCAACAACGTTGGAAAATAGTGCTAACACGATAAATATTTTGAAAACAAAAACATATACAAGATATCTCAAAACTCTAATAACTCGAAGAATTCATTTTAAAATAGAGGTCTACACAAATAATTTCCTCAAAATGTCTCATATTAAGGACTATAATCCAAATTGAATCAATAACTTGGCAAAAATAGTACTAATATATCATGTTAAAGAGCAATAACCCATATTGAATCGACAATTTGGGGGAAAACAATGCTAACACTACATACTTATGGAAAATAGAAACGTATACAAAATATCTCAAGAATCTAATAACTCTATTACAAATTTACATCTCAACTTCTAACTAAGATTTGACTCCTTAAAAGAATGGATTAGATGCAAATTACACTGCTATATATGAGTTGACGGCTTATAGAGTGGAAACTAATAGAAATTTAAAATTTCAACTATGAGTTGACGCCTCATAATGGAATTCAATTTAAACATTGTGAACTTTTAAGACTAAGAGTGATGCATTCGGAAAGAGATCTAAAGTAGATTTGCCATTATCTAATTGAATTGACACCTCTAGAAAGAAATCTATTACAGATATATTGTATCAACACTACACATGGCATTCGACATAGATATGAATAGAACCATCAATTTTTACAACACCAAAAGTAATGATGTTGAATAAATGTGACTAAATGGTTTATTCAAAATTCCCAAATCAAATTGTATGAATTCAAAGTTTTCAATCATTCTACATAATACATTCTACCACTTCATAACAATACCAGTGAATCAAATTATCCAAATTAGTTGTCACAAATTCCATGCATACATCATTCTTTATGAAGCATACAAAAAAGTTATATTATTTTTGCATACCTCGAATAGAATGACCAAAATGCCCCAAATCATATATCATATAATTAGTGCATAAAACATTCTATATAGATGATCAATCAAGATTCTCAAGATCCAAATTGATTAGCATATAAATCGATGCATTTCAACATTCTCTAAAAAATATACATAGAATGAACAATCATATCACTCAATATGTTTAAGTCAAATATAAAAAATAGAAGCATTCTACCTGAAGTATATAGAGATACATTCTAAAAAAATACACCTAGTAAATTTGCAGAGAAGGAATTATTTCTTCACAACCCCAATCAACATTTTCCTCAGATCTGGATTATCATTCCTCAGCCCAACAGTCATGAAAAAATACTCTTTATGGTTGTTTTAACAACATCTCTATCTGTACCAAGTGAAGTCATTCATTTTCAATAGAGCTAGTGTGATTTTATTTTCTTCTTCTGCAATTTTCCTTCCCTGTTTATTTTCCTTCTTCTTGTGTTTTTCTCACGCCCAAAATAAATAATGTCTATTTTTTGCTAAACTACTCACTAAATACTAAGAATATCTTCAAAGCCTTTCTGGGTTTTGTTCTCCTCTTCACTAGCTTTCTAGAATAGTTTGAATTTTTAAATTTTGTTCATAAATGAAAAAGTTATCATAGTTTTACTAAGACTACTTTTGACTGGTTTTCAAAACGCCATTTCATTCCCACCCAACTCCTCTTCCATCATAAATCCAACTCCACAAGAAAGAGAATACTAATTTCTCATAAGAAAGAAGGAAGGAATTCCAAGAAGAATCCCAAAACATTCTTTTAATACCAAACAACGCGACTCTTTGTCTTCCAAAGGATAATGACTTTTCAAGAGGAGAGGAGTCTTCATTTGCCAATCCCGTCACCCATTTTCTTATGAACAAAGGATGGGTTAAAACAATTCCAAAACACATTTTTATGAATAAACAAGTACCCTACCCATAGGTGATTGACCTATGAACTTAATTCTACAAAAATAATGATAAAAATAACTCTTATTCCACTACAACACACGAAAATAATTAATTTATATCAATTAATCAACCAATATCAAGACCTTAATACTAAATCCTAATCACTATTAGAACTTAATCATGATATAACTTATATCATAAATTCATAAGCAAGTCTATCATATGCATAATAAATTGTTAGTAAAGATTAGACCTTACATTCTCCCTCCCTAAGAATGGACTTCCTCCTGGAAGTCCTCCATGGAGAGGATAGCCCTCTTGTTTTCAACACAACAAAGTCTAAGAACAACAATGATACATTTCACCACTTATATAAATAAGAAAAGAGTGTCAAAACTCCAATACTTATTTCAAAAACCAAAAAGTCCTAAACAACCATATTACTTCAAAAGTCAGACATAATATAGCATCACAACAATGCATGTCAGAACCATATAACTCATTTCATTATCACTTACCAAAAGAACTTGTTTATATCATCAAGAATATAGCAATTTATCAAATTTATTGCAGCCACATTTCCTCATAACACCCTATCAACAATTACATACGATAGAATTTTAACTCCATACATAACACATCACATATACACCCAATGGGATGGGGATGATCAATGCCAAGTAGAACCATAGTGGCATAAAATAGATCTCACATAATCTCACAATAAACATTCCCTAGACCATCTACTCCCCTATACAACCTTCCAGGGACCCCTCCTGGGTATAGAAGTTTACACAATTCACATTACTCCACACAAGCCAACATTAACAAACACTAATAAAGCCTCAAATAAAGAAGTTTCCAATGAATAAAATTTCAAATAAAATTAAAATTAAAAAAACTTCATATAAATGCAAATCAAATAGTGGAAGCCAAAACAATTCAAATTTTAAAACCAAAAACCTTAATAAAATAGTCCTTGAGGCAAAGAGGACAATTTTGCATTTACAATCAACCAAATATATTGAATAAATTCTAAACCGTTGGCTCAATAAAACAAGGAAAAGTAACAATATCAATAAAAGTTTCAAACAATTTCCATAAAACTTTACATCACAATCACCAAGTGACTTCAAACAAGCCACCTAAGGGGAGGAGGGGAATGGCAGTCTCAAACCACATAGATCTCAATAATAGATTACCATATCACAATATGCATGTCCCACACAACCTGGGACAACCATATCATATATCACAATACGCATGTCCCACACAACCTAGGACAACCATATCATATATAAAAAAGCACCTCTCTATAAACTGTCACATGCAAGACCCAATATCATATGCCACAAAAGAAATCTGATATCCATCCATAATTTTGT
The DNA here is from genome assembly GCA_027924645.1 of Cunninghamia lanceolata. NCBI lineage: Eukaryota > Viridiplantae > Streptophyta > Pinopsida > Cupressales > Cupressaceae > Cunninghamia > Cunninghamia lanceolata. The sequence goes on from BSBN01000900.1 coordinate 3,457, forward strand.
AGAGATCCCACCTTGATACTGACACTGAGAGAAGAAGCCATTACCCTTTGATAGATATCAGAAATGTCTTATCAATCTGCTATCATTTCTTTATTGCTAACAAGATGCTGATATTATAATTATGACAATTTAACCAAGATCTTTCTATGTCCTTATTAATAATATGCTAGTCTAAAAACTATGAACAAAGTGGAAGATTGCTATCCAAAAACCATTGTTTTTAGATCCCAAAGTTTCATAAATCAATATTTAGTCTAATTGTTTGTAACCACTGATGCTACCAAAATATCATATCTGAAAGGGATTCCCATAAATAGTGACCAACTTACCATCAAATATCCATCTGCTAGAAACTACCACTAGTGCTCATGCCCACTGAGATACCATAACTAAATCATCATGAACAAATAAACTCCATAACTATAGGCACTCTCCAATCCATCCTCAATCCATTGGTTCCCAACAACAAATATGAATTGCTAATGCATCCATAGAGAGGGAGAGCAGAGGGGATATGTATTCCAATGTGACTATGAGGGGGATGTCTCCCCCACCTCACCCCATAATGGGCAACGTCCTAAAGGAGGATCCGCACCTCGTTCAACCCCACACAAGGGAGGCTCTCTCCCCTCAAGGGAGATCCGCTCCCTACATAACAATAACAATGCATATGAATCTCTAGTCTGATCCATAAAGAAAGGGGAAAGAGGGGATAATCATCCCTCTTGGGGGTAAAATAAAACAAATTCCCTAAGAGAGGCTCCACACCTCTCTCAAACCCCATTACATGAGAGGCTCTCACCCCTTAGGGGAGATCAACTCTCAAACATCACAATTCCTTCCCAGCACAATACTCAACAAGAAGGCACAGCCATAAATATACAACACACATTGTCCACATAACATACAATTATCACAATCAGGTATACATGCGTGAATCATTACTAACGTCCACAATACCTTTCTCTTGAGTTGGATACACTGTATCACAACTAGAGACACAACACACACTCCCTCACTAGTATCTTTACAGAATATGACAAAAAATTCACATACTTGACATAAATCATCTGCCATCATTAAAAATTTATATTCATAATGATTCACTAAGGAACATTTATATGTCTAAAGTGATCTACTAGATTTTTATTCCAAACAATAATCAATCATGAATTATTTTGGTACAAGACAGTGAGACCCATAAGGTTCTAGAGTTTGATAAACCTGGCTCTAATACCAAATGTCATGCCTAAGCTATCACACTTGAACACGAACCACAAAATTTAAATTATCACCACAATTAATTTTTAAATGTTTAAATCTGGTTTTAATAATATTAAATTCATAAGAACAAAATTATAATCTGATATACAATATCATACATGCATTGAACAAATTTGTGCAACTGACAGAATTTTTGTATCATTCGTCAAAAATGATAATCATAGGTTTCAACATTTCCTTCACAACTATAATCAACACAACACACTAGACAACATGCAAGATAGAAAACTTGAATTACGTACAGCAAAAGTCATGACACAAATCTCAAATGCATAGGTCAGCATAGAAAAGACTAATCATAGAATGAACAAATGGGATACTTATCCTACAAGGTCTATTTTATCAAGATAGATTTGAAAAAAAAAAAAAAATTTGACAAACTTCTAATTTGATTTATACTAAGTGAGAACAAAACACATAACAAAACCTTAACATAAGTTCAATATGCTCTTTTATGTTAACACATCAAAGGTATAGAAATATATCATTCTAAACCTTTGGTATAGGAATTAAACATACAACTACCATCCTACAATTGCTAGATATAATTTCTATCAATAATCCACCAAGTGGTAAGTAATATTATTATATGTTCAACTCTTACCATACAACTATTTTCTAACTAACATTCACTGAAGTTCCTAATAATTGGAAAAGCAATTCTAAAGGATTAGATAAAATAAAATTAAGTGTAATAACATAAATGAAATGATTCATTTATACCTTCGCTTTACCTTGTACCAATCCAAGTTAGTTTACCCTGCTGCGATATTGGTACTCCTATAAAGTTCTGTTTTCTACAACACTAGGTAAAACAATTAGTCTCCTCAAATAAATAAGTTAATCGTATTACGTTTCCAAACACGATAAAGAAAGGATACCTGACCTAAGGGCCAGACCTAATGCCTCGGGGGCTCATCTGTGATGGTCTCGCCTACGTATGCGCAGCACAGAGGCTTCGTAGTTTGGTTATTTGAACTTTCAATTGAAAGGTTGACTTAAATACAGTAATTCATAAGGGAACTAGTTACACTAATCCATATTTCATTATGTAAAAGTGGAAACAATAACTAGTCCCAAGATGGAAAATATAACTTGACTAAGGATAATCAAGTCAAATTCGCATGAGAATAACATACGTGGACAAAGCCACTGCAGACTTAACTAATGCTCTCAAGCACTCCTGTCTCATCTCACACATAAGATGCACTAGTATAGATTAGCCTTAAAGAAAAACAACTAAGGAAGTATAGAAACACAACTGAGCTTAGGATTACAAACAAGTTAATTACTTATCATTTCAATAAATATATGAATAAGGAGATACTAGTATTTCTCATTCATCTCATAATTTTAAACACCTTATTATCATCGTCAAACTATCCTTGAAATAAATTACCAATAATTCTACTCTTAAAAATCAATTAAAAGAAACTATTAATATCAAGAATCTACAACAAGAGCCAACTTAACAATTATCAAGATAAGATTACCATAATTACATCCTATCATATTATTCTATTACAACATCAACTCAACATTCTATACTAGTTTAAATCTAAACGAGAATAGTTAATCTACTTACGACATCACGTCTTTCATAACTTACTATAGAGTTAATAGAAGGAAATCAGAGTACATATAATGCAGATTTAATTTATCTCCTTCCTACATGAAATTCAATTTTATGATCCCTAAAAATAATTCAATTCCATTATAAATATAATGCAACTTCATATAACTTCTAAGTAAATGCTAACTCCACAATGAAACATTACAACCAAATGCATATGGCTATAAAGGCACTATACCACAGATGCAAATTTTATGTAAACGGCCAATGGAATGTCACATCAAACACAATGGACATGTATATTACAATGTCGCTATATGACAGATAAAATCATTTATAAATATCAAATAAAATTAACGCCACTATTTAGCAAATGGAATCATAAATATGTATTAACTAATCTTAATGCCATTTTGTGGCATAAATGAAAACATCTATACATTTTATCTATTTCTAACACATATTTTTTTATGGTAATAAAATCATATATATAAATCATCTATTTCTAATGCCATTTTATGGCAATAAAATCATATATGCGTATTATCTCATCTAACACAATTTTTTTGGCAATAAAAAAAACTTATATAAGTATTATCTAATCTAACGCCATCTTTACGTGAGTGATCTCAAAGACAAAATAATTTTTGCATGTTGTCTTTACCCATAAAATATAATTCTTCATGTGGAAAATACCTCATATTAAGGGCTATAACTGAAATTGAATCAACAATGTTGGAAAATAGTGCTAACACGACAAATATTTTGAAAACAAAAACTTATACAAGATATCTCAAAACTCTAATAACTGGGAGAATTCATTTTAAAATAGAGGTCTGCACAAATAATTTCCTCAAAATGTCTCATATTAAGGACTATAATATATCATGTTAAAGATCAATAACCCATATTGAATCGACAATTTGGGGAAAACAATGCTAACCCTACATACTTCTGGAAAAAAGAAACATATACAAAATATCTCAAGAATCTAATAACTCACATATTTTCACATAATATATTCGTCTCAAATTTTCATGTGAAATATATTTTCATATGTGAATCTAATGAAATTTCACATATTTTCGTCTCAAAAATATATTGCATACAATTTTAAATAAATATAAAATTTGTAACCGACAAGGAAAGGAATGGAATGTATATGTCTTTAAAAATTGAGTTGCCTTCTCACGTGGATTCTCTGTTCTGGCATCAATTTTTGCCAAGCGCAGCACAGGGGATTGTAATGGCGTTCAAATAAACGGAGTCATTTCTTGTGCGTTTAATCATCCGTACCAAAGGTATTCACTTGATAAATCTTTCACTCGATTGTTATTGTGTTTCAGTCATCTTTACGTTTGGTTTTGATTGTTTTCATATTTCATTGATGTATTTTTCATTGTTAAGAAGTTGCAATGGTGAGCTGTAGAGTTTAAGATTCATGATATGCCTTTAGCTGAGTAATATTTATAAATATAGATCAAGATTTAGTGGCAATATATTAGGGTAGAAAGGAGGTTAAGGATGAGAAAGGAAAGGCTTGTTTCTCAAACATTTACAGTGGCCGCCTAAGAGCTTTGGCCTTTGCCAAGCTTGAGAGATTGTGCTATTCAATTCTTCCTTGGACGTCTGCGACCTCACATCCTTCAATTGTCAATTTGTTTTTCATCCCCAAAACCATTGCAAGTTTTTCCCTTGCTTTTCCTTGTAACTTTAACGACTCTACCCAAGTAAGTTTGTTTATGCCAATATTTTAAGTACCTGCACTACCCTCTCACCCATTCAGTAAATACATGCTCTTATCACTTAAACTGGATTACAGTGGGCTGTACTTGTAGCAAGCGCCCTCGTTCACATCTACGGCAAGTGTGGTCATGCGCACACCAAGTGTTTGACAAAATTCCTCAACGGAATGTGATCTCATGGACTGCTATGGTGGTTGGTTGTGTGAATGCAGGATATGTGCAGGAAGCATTACAACTGAATCAAAAAACTCTCATATTTTTAAGGTTGGATTTGAAGCAGAGGGAATTGTAAGGAATATCTTTCTTACTATGTATGCAAATTGTGGAAGCATTGATAATGCTAGCAACTTCTTTTTTGAAATGGCTAAAGAAGACGTGTTCTCTTCGAATGCAATGATTACTAGATATACCCAAAATGTCCTAGGTAAGGAGTTGCTCAAACTCTTTTCCTAGATGCATCGTATAGGCAATGGACATAGGCATCAAACCTAGCAATTTCACCTTTGCCACAACTTTCACGGCCTGTGCTAGCTTAACACTTAAAAAATGGTAAGCACATTCATGCAAGTAAAATGAGAGTTAGGTTTTATTCAAATATCTTTGTTGATACTGCGCTTGTTGATATGTAAGCAAAATGAGGTAGCATAGAGGATGCATAGAAAGTTTTTGACAATATGTTTAAACCAAGGGATTTTTTCTGCAAGACCGTGATTGCTGGATATGTTGACAAGGCATTGAAAATCTTTTTTGAAATAAAAGAAGCGGGCTTAAAACTAGATCATATCACATCTATTAATTTTCTTTCCGCATGCCCATTCTGGTCTAGCGGATGAAGCTTGTAGCTACTTTCATTCATTGATAAGGAATTATGGAATCACACCAAGAGTAGAACATTATGCTTGTATGGTTGATATTCTTGGTCATTGTGGATTTTTGAATGAAGTTGAATCTTTTATAAGTAAAATGCCATTACAACCTACTGCTTTGATATGGTGTACCCTTCTTGGTGCATGCAAAGTCCATGGCAACCTTAGTATAGGAAAACATGCAGGAAAATGTTTACTTGAGTTGGAGCCACAGGATGTTGCTACTCATTTGCTGTTTCAATAGATATACGTTGCAGCTAGAAATTGGGGTGATGCAGCAAAGGTGAGAACATTGATTAAAGACCTTGAGGTGAAAAAGGAACCAAGATGTAGCTGGATTGAAATCAACAATAGTGTATATGTCTTCATTGTCAAAAGTAGAAGGTATCAATGAATCGTAAATTAGTAATCAATACAAAAATAAAAAAATAAAAACATGATAGAATGTATGTGCCTCTGTATTTATTATCCACTGCATGCTTTTGAGCAAGAATAGAAGGAAGGAAATGCCAAGGTGAGAAATTGGTAATTTATTGGCCTTTAAGCACAGCGCTAGACTGAAGTATTAAAAAAAATAAAAAACATTGTGCATGTAGCCAGATTGATACTTCTAAGGATTTCACATCCCTAGACTGGTTGGAAAATGAAATTGTTAAGCCATGGCTACAATTATATAGCTCCTCAAGGACAGGAATTGTCCTTACATGCAGATTATATGCAGCACAAGTTGGAATCAAACAAAAATGGAAGATACAATATATTTGTCTGCTTGTCTTGCACAATACTACTTCTATTGACCATGGATGTAAAAGAAAGTGGGGACTAAAATAGCATGTATTTGGAATAATACAGAAACCATACCTCTTCAGCATGTATAGGAATCTTAGGTGTTTCATTTCCTTACACGCTATCTTATGATAAGGATTAGAGATAGATTTTTTGATCAAGAATTCCATCTTTTTAGAAGATTTAAATGGACGGTCCTCAGAAAAGTTAAATTGGCCAACTAACATCAAAGAGATAGCACAGTAGTTTCAAGGAGTCTCAGTCTTGGCCTTAACTATTAGACCAATTGTTTTGTTGTTATCATCCCTGTCAGGGCTTAAATTTGACGGTCGACCCTGCCCATCAAGAATTTTTTTTTTACGTTTTAGTCATCAGTATTGCCTTTCACATGACAATCAGTTTTAACTTTTTTTTAATGCGAGTCAAATTTTACATAATAAATTTTAAAAAAAAATTTACAAATAATTTTAATATATTCATTAAATGATATTCTAAATAAATTTTAACAGTAACAGTCACAGCTTAATCAGTAAATGATTTTATATTCATACTATTTACACAGATTCATCTTTTGGAACAATATTGTAACTAGATTTTCAATTCCTCTTGGCTCTTACTGATTGCTATTTTTGACTTGTCTGAAATTCCAAATGACAGTAAAATGATAGTAAAATTTACAAATTTCTTCCCTTTGGTAACACAAAAATATGTTTTCTTTGACAGATTACGCTGGAAATAGTTTAAGATCAAATATTATCAATTATCACCCAAGACGCTCATTTGGGTAGCGAAAGCTTTTGTGCTATTTAGAGGTGAGACTATTAGGGTTTAACCAATCACAGGGTGGGGATTATTCTGCCTGCAATTAAGGGCAACGTCTGGGCCACAAGGATTTCCTGCCCTAGGCTGCCAGTGCATATCCCCTACTGGTGTGGTTGTGTGAAGGTACTTGAAGTTTGGATCTTCAACGCAAACCCAACTTCGATTTCACATGACGATCCCCTTCTTCTGCTAACAGATGCCATGAAAAGTCCAGCAAAGGGAAGGAGGTATTTCACGTTTTATTATAAACCCACATGATTTCCTGAATCAAGCATGAGGCGGGAATCTGCTGTGGACAAGAACTATTAAAAGTAAAGATATTGATAGCTCTGTGTTGAATTGGGCTGACAGGAGTAGGCTGTGTAAAGACCTCTATCCAATTCAACACAGGGCTATCAATATCCTGCACAGGGCTATCAATTCCCCCAACTTAAATTACACCACTCTGCCCTTGCCCTGGAAAATTACAAGATAGAGGAAGAGGCAATATGATAAGAGGTAACTCTGCATTGATTGGCCACACTATTATTTACCGAGCACCAATCTTAAAGCCTTCTTCCAATTTTAGTACTACAGAAAAACCTAATACCCACAATAACAAATAGGATCTTGAAATTCAACGCAGAATACTTATGAGAAGGCTTCTGAAACGTAGTATCATATTTTCTTGAAAATTTAAGCATTATCCATGTTCATGACAGAATTTTTACAAATCAAAGACATTGATAATAGCTGTGCAATTGAAGCACTAAAAGTAACATGATCTTTGAATGCCTCCAAAACCCCATTCCTGCTCAGTCTGCTCCTTCAAATCACTCACCCCCCTAACTACTAGGCATTTGAACAGCATCCTCTGCATCCTGCCACACAACATCAATTTGATTTATAATAATATTAGCATGGAACTTGTAACATACTGACTTTAAAATGAAACTAATAAATTATGATGTATTAGTGTGTTCTACCTCATATGGGATATGTAATGTGCCGTACCTGTTTGTATATTTTAAAAGATCTTTTTATGTGTTTTATTTTAATTTTTAGTGTGATCTTTCAGACTAGAGAGAAAATGCAGAAGGGGTTTCAGTTTTTGTAATGTCCCCAATTTTCCTACGCCTAAGGAATAATAATTATTTTAATTATTTAATGTTACCTGGCAAAAAGCTGCTAAGTTTAAAGGGTAATATTAAATAATTATATTAAAAGGTTATAAAGTGACTTATTTTAATACCAATCAATAAAGTCACTTTATAATATTAAGTTAAGTGTTTAGGCGGGGAAAATTAAAAAGGTCCTTTGAGAGAAGTAATACGAAGAGTCAAAGGAAATAATATTATATTCCTCTCAAAAGGTTATAAAAGGACATTGAGAGCTCATTTGGGGGCATGCTTGGATATTGTATTGTTACTCTGTTGGATTGAACCTGCGTGTTCTTTCATTTTATTTACCCTCTTGTGGACAGAAACCCACTTGAAGAAGCTTAGTTTCGGTGGTGGAAGATCCACCCTAGTTGGGAGATTGGTGGCTTCATACAGAAGTTGCATAGAGCTTCATTGGATTTGAGGAATTTTGAGAATTTTCCTTTGTATGCTTCTATAGTTCTAGTTTTGGTGTGGGATTTCTCATGTTATTTTGGGTATGAGAAGAAATGAATATTATTTTATGTATTTGCTGTGCTCTGGAGATAGTCGTACCATGGGAGCCGTACCATGCTGAATGGTACAATTGGATCTAAAAAATCATTGAAGATGATCTTTGAAGTTAAGTTGTTGTTAGTGTCTTTGTATGTTATTGTTCCCCTTTCAAGCATATTTGAAGTGGTTTTAATGCATTTATAAATCTGCTATGAGAATGTCCGTACAATCATTGCCGTACATGTCTGAAGTGGATCGACTGAGATCAAATTTTATTATTGAATCCTTTGCATTCTGTGATGATTGTAGATTGTTTGTTGTGTCTTGGCGATCATAGTGTGAAGGTTCTACAGAGTTTAAGTGAGATTTGATGTTGCTTCAATATTATACATACATTTTTGGCTGTACAAGTCAATGTGAGTTGATTCATATTAGAAATTAGTGATGCTGTTTTTGATCTGGATCTTTGTTGGGATGCTATTTAATGAGCAAGGTGCCTCTTTTGAGAGTGATTGCAGAAAGTTTGATGCAGTTCTGAAATTTCTGGGAAGTGCTGTACCATGCTTGGCCGTACGGCTCTGAGTAGAGTCAGATTAATAGCAATTGATGAAAGTTCATTGTTTTTAATGCTTAATGTGCTCATGTGATTTGAATGTGATGAGGTTCAAAGCAGTTTGTAAAGTGTTTGCAAAAGATCCGAGTTTTCCATGGGCCGTACATGCTGGAACTGGTCGATTAAGATCAGAAATTATCTTTGACTTCTTGCATTCTATATTGTCTGAAGATTGTTTGTGGTGTTTGGGAGATTACTTAAGACCATTTTGTAGTGTTTGATTGTGCATCTTCAGCAATGAAGTCTGAACATCTGATCCATACAGTCCTGTAGGTTGTCAGGGGATTTAAATATGCAGTTTGCCATTCTTTGATCACTGTCACGTGCAGCATTATTTGTGAAATCAGAGTAGTGAAGTTTGAAGGATGTTGGAAGGATAAACTCATGTGTGGTTTATATGGAACTTTATGTCACCATGGCAGCTGTACATGTTTATAACAGTATGAATTCTCTTTCAGTTTAGTCTGGGCAGTTATGATCTATTTGGTATAATTTGATATTTATGTTTGATGTGGAGTTGATTGTTGGTAGTTTGATCATGACATTCACATTACAAAAGGACAGTATACAGGCTACAGTATGTAATGAGAAAGCTGATATATGATTCAGATTTGTTCATCATTGATCATGTGCAGTGATTCCTAGCTTGGTTATCCATGTCTTTGTGCAACTTGATCTTCTTCTTGTGCAGGGTATAGTATGATGCTAGTCACTTTGCATTTATACTTTGATGAGTATTGTACCCCAATGTATCTCAGGTGATGCTTTGACCTCTATCAGTTTATATTGTATATCACATAATATCCCCTAGATGGTTTACCTCCAGTGTGGGCAAAAGAACCTCTATCTTCTTATTTATTCTACCCACTGAACATGTGGAGAATACCCACTAAATAAGTGGAGGACTTGTATCTTTCATCTTTGCTCTTATACCCACTGAAAAGTGTTGAATCCCCACGATATGTGGATGCCCGCTGCAGAGGATGAATTGTAATTTCTTGTTGCATTGTTGCTTTTTGTAAGCCAATCACTGTATGCTCTCACCTTGCCCTTCTTGGGATCTGGGTGATCAGAAAGTGTGAGGCATTTTAATTGGTTTATGCATTTGATGCTAACACTGTCATATCCTTGTTCAATTAGTTTTGAACACATTGGGGTAGCATCTTACAGTTTTCTTGTAGATGTGTGTTGCCGGAATACACAGAATAGGGCATATAATGCAAACCCAGAAAATATATGATAGATATGAAGAAAATAATGAAGACCCAGATGGTAAAATGGCCAAATAACAATTACTATCACATACCCATTATTTGTTTTTAAACTTGGTACATATGTTGAGTGTGAACCAGCAACTGGGTATGGCTGGAATCACCTCAAATCTCCAGGGAATGTTATAGATTGACAATACAAATGTTATCAGCAATTAATAAGGCTTTGGGCGCCTCAACAAGACCAAGTACTGAGCTGCAAATGGAATGGAAGAGTTCTTTGCAATACCCACGTCCTCTATATCAAGTGTACGGCCATGGCTGGGCATATACAGTAGCAAACACACGTAGAAACCCTTTGTAGTCCGCTGATATCAGACTGCACACTATTTATAATGCTGGGCAACCAAGGTAGAAGGACCAAAATGCATTAAAACTCAAGATAGAAGCCTCAATAATTGGTACGGCTTGGCTGAGAGGGTACGGCCAGCAGCAGCAAATGATCTCAGTTCCAAAAACAATAAAATAACAACTTCAATAACCTCAGCAACTAATCTCTAAACCTGTCTATGAAGAACTCAGAAGAATATGCAAGAGAAATGCCAAGTTCTCCTCAAACCCTCGTCACACTAACTCCATTGAAGCACACATTGTGAACACTGGATGCATTCACCTCTAATGGCACCTTTGGCTGATCTTCCACACTTGTAGAATGCCGTTACTCAGGGAGGTTTTCGTCTCCAAGAGCCTCTGGTTTGAATCCTCAAACCCACAACAAGAACAAACCCTAGCAGAGCTCAAAATGAGAAGTATCATAAAACATAGCATAGCAAATGAGTTTTTCCTTTCATCTTTTATTTCTCTCACAAGATGGGCGTTGGGATTAGTGAGGACATAATATAATTTTAAATTCATTTTTATCCCCCCTTGGGATGGGCGTCCATGTCCTCTTTAGGTGACCTTTTAATATTTGTCTTTTTTCCTAAGTCACTGCCAATATTTATAAAGTCCCTTTTAAATAAATATTATAACTTTTGGACTTTAAAATAAATGCCCAGATGATGTCGGAATGCCATGATCTATAGCTCGTCGGAAAGGTCTCGATGAGACGAACACAACCCCATTCTAAAAATCCCGATCCGAAAATCCCGATCCGACACCAAACCCGAACTTACCAAAAATAGTAACGGCCAAGAGCAATCCGAGCCAGCTTAGAGGGTGCCAATTGCCACAACTCCATCACTGACAAACACTTCCACGGCCAAACTAACCATGGTTCCCTAACCAAATTGCTAGTCCACGGGAACCCAGTGATGGATTAACCATGTATCAAGAAGGGGACATTACAGTCCGCCCTCCCTAAGATTGCTTGCCTCAAGCAATCTCAGATCAGGATGCTCCAATATTTGCTCATTTTTCCAAGTAGCATCCTCCATTGGCAGGTTCTTCCATTTTATTAGGTACTCTCTGATAGTCCTCCTCAGTGCGTTCCCTGGTATCAATTATTGCCTCGGGTACTAAAACCAATTTCCCCTCTTCATTGAGAGGAGGTAGCTCTGCTGATGGTGTCACATTATGTCCCAACGCCTTCTTGAGGTGTGATACATGAAATACATTATGCACCCTGTTACCCGTTGGCAATTCTAACTCATAAGCCACTTCTCCAATCTTCTTGGAGATCTTGAAAGGCCCATAGTACCGTGGCTTAAGTTTCTCTGCTCCACTCTTCTTGAGAGTGGACTGTATGTAGGGCTATGTCATGTCCCCGTATTAATCAATTATCTGTCATTCAAATTAAATATATGAATGACTGATTTAATATAAATATGATATATAATATAATATAGATTTATATTATAATAATAAGTATAATATTAAATATTATTATGACTAAGACAAGTCATAATCAAAGCATATTATATAATAAAGCAACGGCTAAACTAAATAAGACTTAGAATGTGTTAGTCTCGAACTAAGGGTGGCACCTTTGGAGACAGCGGTCCCATGAAGGAAGGCGTCTATTGACAAAGATGCAACTAATCAATGCTATAAATCGATGGACATCCATCAATCGATGGGGGGGGGCATTCATCAGAGACAGAATCATTGCACTGGATCAAAGACATTGGTTTCATCACCTTGAACACCGAAGACATTACGTAGGGTGACAGATATAAGAGCTATCGCTGGATTCTACTGAGGACATTGCATATAGATTGGATATCGTTGAGACTTGATCATATTGCAAATGCCAGCGCTCAAATTCCTTGGAGATTGGATCTCATTGAGGTTTGGATTGCTAAGTCAATCTATAACCATAGTGCCGAACGTCATACGAAGGGGGTGGATTGCTGGTGTAACAATTGGAAGGCCATATACATCTCATACAAGGAGATCGTTCGCTCTTGAAGAGCAGTGGCTAACAAACAAGGGAGATTCGCATCATTGGAGGCTCTCGGAATCATCTAACCATCAATTCTGGATAGCAGTCGACCTCCTCATATTGCATATCACCATCATCGATCCCAACTGCAACATTACTATTGGCCTGATTTTGGTATGTAACACCATTATATATCTTTTTCATAGCAGCGTCTTAGTATTGAACTTGGTTCATGTAATTGGATACCTAAGAGCCACCAGGCCCTACATCTATTGATAGAATTGCAAGGTCTTGAGATATTCATCAAATCTGAGTCACTGAAGTCATTTGATAAAACTGTAAGCCTGGAATTGTATCTCTGATCTGAACCCGTCACATATTATCTCATGGTTGTTGCTATCTTGAACTCGTCCAAATTCATATGGTAATGCAATATAAGGCAGCTTATCTCTATTTGTAATAGATTTGCAATTCCTGGCGCATATATTTTGTGTTGGAGACATTTGGATTTTGCAATAGATTAGATTATTTTCATTGGATAATTGGAAACCACATAAAAATCATATTGCACTAAAAGGGGACATTACAGGCTGCAGCATTAAGTACACCATGTCCCCCACCTCAAATGATCGTTCAGTCCTCTTCTGATCTGTATACTGTTTCTATTGATTCTGAGCTTTTTGTGTGTTCTCTTTCAAAGACCTCATGATATCCTGGCTCTCTTGTAAAAGGTCTTTGGCCTTAGGTACTCGGCTATCACCAAACAGTAAATCAACAAAGCTTGGTGCCTCATATCCATACAATGCCATGAAGAGTGACATTTGGATAGACATGTGATAAGTGGAATTATAGCAATACTCTCTCATGTGTAGCCACTTGATCCATGCCTTTTGCTGCCCTGCCACATAGTTTTTGAGATATCCTTCCACCCATTTGTTTACAATCTCCGTCTGATCATTTGTTTGTGGGTGGTAGCTAGTGCTGGGTGTGAGTTCTATCCGTGTCAACCTGAAGAGCTCCTGCCAAAAATTTCTAAAGAACCTGTTGTCCCTATCACTGACGATGCTCTGTGGCAACCCATGAAGGCGGAATACCTCTTTGAAAAATAACTTTGCAACCTGAGTTGCAGTGTAGGTAGTAGAAATGGCAAAGAAGTGTGCATACTTTGTTAATCTATCTACTACCACATAAATGCAATCCCTGCCCTGGACTTTAGGTAAGCTTGTAATAAAGTCCATAGAAATACTGTCCCACTTCCTCTCAGGAATGGGTAAGGGCTGCAATAGTCCTCTGGGGAAAGAGTGCTCCTTTTTGTTCTGCTGGCATATCGGACACTCTCTAACATACTGCATGACTTTTGTTTTGAGGCCCTTCCAAGTGAACCTCTCTCTGATTTGTCTATAAGTTTTGAAGTACCCTGGATGCCCTGCCATAGGCAAGTCATGAAATGCCCTCAAAACTTTCTGCTTCATCTCAGACCCTGGCACTAAGAAGATCCTATCCTTGTAAATGATTAGATCATTTACCACCGTGTACCTGTCATCTCGCATAGTGCCATCAATTATTCTAGTAGCCCATTGTCCTTAGCATATTCTGCTGATATCATGTCGCTCCAATCATCTGAAATGGCACCAAGTGCACACAAATGGGGTCTCCTGGACAATGCATCGGCAACAATGTTTTTCTTACCCTTGACATAAACAATGTCAAAGTCGTAGGCCTGAAGCTTGCTGACCCACTTCTGCTGCCTCTCATTTAAATCCTTCTGCCCAAGGAAATGTTTCAGACTGTTGTGATCTGTCTTTACCATAAATTTGCTGCCCACAAGATACTGTCTGAATTTAGCCAATGCATGCATGATGGCTAACATCTCCTTGTCATAAATGCTGTAACTCCATTCCACACCCCTCAACTTCCTGCTCTCAAATGCTGTGGGGTGCTTATCCTGCATGATTACCACACCAATGCCCTCTCATGAGGCATCACATTGTAACTCGAAGGGTTTGCTGAAATCTGGTATTGCCAACACAGGGCATGTACTCATAATTTGCTTGAACCTGTCAAAACACTCGTGAGCACTACCCGACCAACTGAAAGCATCCTTTCGAGTTAAGTCTGTGAGGGGAGCAGCTGATTGTGAAAACCCCTTCACAAAACGGCGGTAATACCCACAAAGGCCAAGGAATCCCTTAAGATGCAAGAGATTCTTTGGTGGTGGCCAATCCACAATTGCCCAAATCTTTTCGGGGTCTACCTTCATGCTACTAGCATTGATAATATGACCCAAGTACAGCAACTTGGTCATCCCAAACTCACACTTTGACATTTTTGCATACAATGACTCCCGCTCTAAAATGCTCAACACAATGTCAATGTGTTTTAAATGTTCCTCCCATGTCCTGCTATAAATCAATATATCATCAAAGAACATCAACACAAACCTCCTCAATTGCTCCCGGAATACTCTGTTCATGCAGGATTGGAAGGTGGCTAGTGCATTGGTCAATCCGAATGGCATGACCAGGAACTTGAAGTGCCCATTGTGACACCTGAAAGTTGTCTTCTCCACATCCTCATCCCTGACCCAAATCTGATGGTAACTGGGTCTCAAATCTATCTTGGAGAAGTAACAGGCCCCGTGCAACTCATCAATCAGCTCATCTATGCGGGGTATAGGGTACCTGTTCTTTATTGTCTTCTTGTTGAGTTCCCTGTAGTCAATACACATTCTGAGGGTCCCGTCCTTCTTTACTAGGACCATTGATGATGCAAAGGGGCTTTTACTAGGCCTTATGTGCCCCATCTCGAGAAGCTCTTTGATAGCCTTCTTGATTTCATCTTTGTATCTTTTTGGGTGCCTCTAAGGAGTAGTGATCACTGGTTTGGCTGTTGAATACAAAGAATACCGAGAGGGGGGGTGAATCAGTATTCTGTAAAACTTTTCTTTCACACATTCATTAATCCATTTACCAAATTCAATGACATGAAAGTAAAGTAAGCACAAGAAGAGCAACCACAAAGTCATAACACATGAACACCAGTATTTTTACGTGGAAAACCCCAAAAGGGAAAAACCACGGTGAGTGTTAGCTCACAATATATTATTATATCAAAACCGGATTACATGAAGTGCTCACTGCCTTAAGGCTCACTGACTCACTATCCTAAGAAGTGCTCACTGCCAAAAGAAAGAGATGAGAGGATAGAAGGAATGGCTCACTGCCAGGAGAAGACTACTACAAGTGCATCTACAGAATGCTGAAGTGCAGTTCCAATAATGGCTCAGTATACAGACTCAAATGTCTTCATAATTTCTGCCCTGCTTTTTCTGCTTTGTTTCACATATATTCTATTCTTCTGCCCTTACTATTCTTTTTTGGTCACAAGACTGTCCTAGATTGCATACACTTCGAATTCACACTCTTTTCACACTTATTCCTTACTCCAATGCCGAAATCTATCAAGTATCTATATTCGCAACAAGATTTAACTCAAAACTAGGTCGGCTTGCCAGTGATGAACGTGTACACAAAAAGCTATAATCTGTCGGCTTGAATTCTTTACACAAAGTTATGCGGACCAATGCAAACCTTCAAGAATCTTCATATAGGTGTGGACTTATTTTAGAACCACTTAGATTAATGATTCAAGTAGTATATCTTTACTGCACAATGATCCAACTGAGTGTCGGCTTCATTCTTGAGTATATTCTTAACCTTGTTGTCTATCATAACACAACTTGTAGTGCAGACCAAACTGGACTCCAAAATTCATATCATTCATTAGACATCACCAATCATACCTTTGTAACTGCAGATCATAATATTCTTATGTGGCAAGATGCGGATCTTTGAACTGATGACTCTGTCTTTGTGAAATATTGTCAAATTGAATGTCGATACTTGGAAGCTTGTAGATGATCTTGTGGTGAACTTCAGAATCTGAAAATCTGGAATTAGATACTTCTCATATGTGTTTACAACACCTCCAAATCGCAAAACAAAATATGCACTTGCGGAGGAATGCGGACCATTATGCTGTGCCCTGTTCACTGTCTTTGTTGTACCTTTGTTCATCGGGACTTAGATATTTCTTCCAAGTAACTTCCGAAGGAAGTTAGGACTTGATCAATGGAATATAACATCAAACAATTATGAATATTATACCTGAGCCGCATTTCCAGGTCTTC
This sequence comes from Cunninghamia lanceolata, assembly GCA_027924645.1. Taxonomy (NCBI): domain Eukaryota; kingdom Viridiplantae; phylum Streptophyta; class Pinopsida; order Cupressales; family Cupressaceae; genus Cunninghamia; species Cunninghamia lanceolata. The sequence goes on from BSBN01000900.1 coordinate 20,563, forward strand.
ATCTGCGGAAGCACACTGATCCACTTACTGTCCCTTACTCTGTTTCTTGCCCATACTTAGTCATTTTTGCCAACCGGATCTGAATTCCAATAAGACCTTCCGGAGTTATGTCTTCCTGTCATGTTGAAGGGATCTCTGAGCCTTGTTGCCATCAATGACAACATACAAGTCTACGCCAGAGCAATGTCTCTTGCCAACATTGGCACCCTCCTCCAACTCAATCACATGCTCTATGCCCCTGTCAGGAGGTCTACCTGGTGGTATGTCACTAAACACCTTAGTGTGTTTAGTCAAGAGAGCCTGTATGTTAGGTGGATACTCTCGTTTCTGCTGTTCTGACACTTTGGGCATCACCATTACTTTTGTTGCCCACTGCACCTGATCATGACGAATCAACCTCTCCATTCGCTTGAGAGGAACCACTCTCAATCGACCATCTGAAATACCTCTGAGCACATGCCGAACTTTGTTCACCTCAAACTTCATTTCCATAGTCCTCAAATTGAGTGTGAACTCACCAATGTCATGCAACCATTTCATTCCCAACACCACATCCATATCACCCATGCTGACTACATAAAACTCTGACTGGCAAGTATAGTTATTCAGCTAGATGGTCAAATTGGGTATCCTCCTAGTACAAGTAAGTACAAATCCATTAACTTCCTTCACCTTAAATCCCTCAAACTCCTCGGTGTTCAACCCTCTCTTTGCGACCAAGCCCTCATCTATGAAGTTATGAGTGGCACCTGTGTCAAGTAGAGTAATACACCGCTGTCCACCCAGTACTCCTCTTATTTTGAAAGACCCCTCTCTCTGAATGCTCGAGATGTGTGCTGTAGGAAGGGTGGTCTCCTCCTGATTTGATGCTTCAAACGTAACCTCAATAGCTGCATCATTATCCTTTGATTGCTGCTTTGAATGTGATTCAGATTCAACGGACTCATTTGCTGAAAAATATTCTAATTGTTTTGCCTTTCCTTGGGCAGCACACTTGTGCTTAGGATCCTAAGGCTCTCTGCAGTGAAAACAGAGCTTCTTCCTCCTTAGATCATTTAGCTGGTCATTATCCATCCTGGAAGTATTCTTAGGTTGCTGATGTCCTGAATCCTTATGGAAATGTCTCTTGTCTCTCTCCTTATCCCTCCTGTGCTGGAAACTCTTGGTCTGAAATTTACTTCTCCACACAGAAGACTTCATATCACGGGCCTTCTTCATGGCCTCCTGCAATGTCAAAGGGTCCAAACCCTTAACCCATCCTCGTAGAGGATCAGATAACCCATCAACGAAGAGCATGATCAACCTACGCTCCAAAATATCTGAAACCATAACTAAAAGGTCCTGGAACTCTGAAATGTATGAGTCCACTGATCCACTCTGTCTCAACTGTGCCAGCTCCTTGAACTACATCTCAGGGTCTTTCTTGTCGAACCTGTCTATAAGTTTGGTTGTGAACTCCACATAAGAGGTAATTTGCTCATGTCCCAGAGTGACCTTGCCGTTGCTCCACCACTTATGCGTACTACCCTCCAAATGCAAAGCGGCATAAGTTATTGCATCTTCTTCCGACATGGGGCTGATCTGTAGGTAACTGTCCAATTTCTGGACCCAAGTTCTCGCGGTGGTCTTACCAGAACCATCAAAGTATGGAAGTCATTTTGCTAACTTTTTTCTACAACTCTTGGTTCTGTGGTCTGTTTCCCCTGCGGGGCCTATTCTTCATCCTAATGTTAGAGTACTCGGCAAATCTCATCTCGTCCCTAAACTCTGCATTGGATGCTCTCCAATCCCTCAGGATCTCGTCCTGGAACTCAGCGTGTGTGGGGTCCTATTCAGGAACTTGGTTCCTGGGTACAAAAACTGGGATACCAGGTCTATCACCTGCTGTCAATTGTGAAGCTCTACGGTTGGTGATTGATGCCTCACCCTCATCATCCCTGTGTCTATCATCCTGGTTCCTGTCCCCATTGTTTCTGTCCCTGTTGTTTCTGTCCCCATTGTGCCTATCACCTCCGAGGTTATATTTGTTCCTGTCGCCACCATTGTACTTGTTCCTGTCGCGGTGATTGTTGTTGTTATTATTATTATTTCTTTCATCCCGTGGGACCAACCGCTCAAGGATATGTGCCAACTCAGCATGTGATTCTCTCAACTCTTCCCATGACTCCCTCAGTTCTCTCTCCATGGCTAACTGACTTCTGGTGAGTGTGTTTAAAATCTTCCGCATGCTGTAAGAGACCTTCTTATATGACTGAAAATGTAATCAACTTTAGATAAGATTTCTTGCACAATATAATGCCAAGATTCAAATACAATCACATATATATGAAACCATGAATCACCATTGCATGTATCATTGATTCAACTTGAAATGACATCAAAAGCTTGCTGCTGTTATCAAATTTCAGTCACTGAAATAATCATATCAGACTTGAATTTCTTATGAATATTACATCCAAATGCACCCAAATGATCTTCTAGCCCTAAAACATGAAAGCACTATCAATATCCAATGAATATAGAAAACAAATGTCACTGTTACAGCCTCATATAATGGATTGATTACATCATATTGACTGCTGTTATGACTGATACAGGATATGTATATGCCCAGAAATCTTCTAGAGACCAAATCAATGACAAAACTCCTCTTGTAGCCAAGCGATGGAATCCTAGGTGCAATATCTTGTGTCTATGATGCTCCAAAGCACTTCATACATCAAAATCTTCACTCAAAGCTTGCATATGAACCCTGAAATACCATTACCAGCTGATTGTCATAAGAAATCATAACTGAAAATGCATAGTAAACCTCCATATAATGATGATTTCTCCAAATCGACTACCTTGGTGTAACTTCTACAATGACCAAAGGTTAGATTGATATCAAATTCACTTCAAATACTCCTTAGTAACCAGATTCAACATATCCTCAAATGAAGATGGAAGTCTTTATTTAACTTCTCCTTGGATGAGCGATCCTCCTCTATGATGTTTTATAATGTAATTTGAGTTCCATCAATAGAAAACAAGAGTTTTGAACAATTGTAAATGAATGACAACCAAAACTCATTTATTTAAAACAATCTTCAATTATTTTAAATGAAATACAACTACTCCATAGGAATCGATCCACTAGCAATGAGCTCTCCTTGCATAGGCGGCGGCTGCTTGTATGCAATCATTTAATATTTTCATTTTACCTTGAATATTATTCATTGGCTTGGGCGAACACAATCATATTGGTGTTGACACTTTGAATCCTTTAATCGCTCCATATGCAATCATTTAAAATTATTCTTCTTTTCCTTGGGCGATCACTAACCACTTCATGAAATGTATCAAGTAACCCAATTGATCCAAATGCAAGCATTTAATAAATAAATTTGCATTTAAAATGATTCATTGCCTTAAGCCGCCCATCCTCTACTTGGCATTTTAAATAATTGTTTTTGAATATCTTTGACTTGGGCGAATGCACCTTAGCTTGGACGATTACCTCTTCTTACATCGATTCCACTCATTGGCACATGATCCAATGGAATCACCACCTCATAATGCCAATCAATCCTCTTAGAACTCCATCTACAATGCCAATCGATTATACAAGATAGCTGTTGGGTTTAGCTTGGACTTATTCTTCATGGGGCATGTTGATGTGTTTTCCTTGCACATGCAAACTCAGAATAAAATACCAAGTATTCTATCCTCTCTTGGATAAAGTATCTCGAATGCTAAACAATGTGATCAATCGAGACAACTCCAGGGTTCCTTATTTGTGTTTTGCTATGGATAGACTTAGTAATTGATGTGATTTCCTGTTACTCACAAAGGGACTTACGCTGAATTTACTCCTTACTCCACTCAAATATGTTATTCTCCTTCCTATGAAGTGGAACTTTTTCTAACTGGCTACAAAAATAAAATGCAAAAGACAAGGGTTGAGAAAGCTAATCTAAGGACAATGAAGTGATGGATGATGTTTCAATAGACAAACTCCTTGAACCAAGCCTCGCTTCGCCATGAGAGCAACAACTACACGAAGCTAGTGCAATCTTCAAAGGGAAGTGAAGGATTTTCAAATTGCAAACATGCATCCAAATACCCACAGCTGGTGCAACTTGAATGAACATTCACAATCGAACTAAAGCACATGAAGGTTCAGACTAACTTTGCATTGTGAATTGCAAGCCACAAATCACAAAAAGTATGAACATAAAGGAATTCATCAAATATCTCAAAATAAATCCATTACATCAATGAACTTCTAATCTACTATCTAAGCTACTTGGAAACATTTCTCAATCATTTGCGAGAATTTGAAACCATGCCAACATTCCATAATCACACAAAATCACCATGAAAAATCAACAATGAGCTTGTATTGATCCAGGAAGTGTTTTTACAACAATTTCACAATATCTCTTCAATGACTTTGAAGAGTCTCCTCTACTTTACTCACTATTCTACTCTCCTACAACAACTCTACTCCTAATGTATCCTCTCTTACAAATGAGAGAAGTGAGCCTTTTATAGACTCCAAAAATCACATGAATAGCCAGGATTGATTTGCAAATCAATGGCCAAGATTGAGACAACAAAGCAGTTTGTTACAAAAAGTTACTATTTTTAGACAACAAGAGGGGCAATAAAGGCACGCTTTCCAATATGATAAGCTTGGATTGGAATATTTTTGAATCTCCAACTTGGATGCCCTCTTTGTAGTAGATACATTGAACTTAGATAGTATGTGGTGGCGAACTGTGAATAGCCTGATGATGTGTACATGCCACCTCAACATGGAGCAAACTGGTTTGATCTTCTCTGCGTTCACACTGCTTGAAATATTTTCCCAAATTATGGATTTTTTGGAGTAGTCTTTGAACTTGGATTTTCACCTCTGGAACTTAGCTTCTTTTTGAACTTGTAATTTGGAAAATTCGAATTTCTTGTTGTCTTGATGTAATTCATGGATTTGCTTGATGTACATGCTCATTCTCATTTTCGTGAAATTCTCGTCTCCTGTGCAGGATTTTGGCTCTGGATGGTGTAGGAAGATGTCATGTATGTGCATTCCTGGAGTAGATTTCATGATGGATGTTTTGTCCTTCGAGCGCATAAAATGGATGAATCTGGTACTTGAACATGAAAATGAATTCTTGGAAATGAACCTTTGGATGGAGGTTCCTCTTGTGATGCTGGGTTCTTGGATGTGTAAGATGGATTGATGTTCTTTCCGGCAATGAAACCTTGATGTAGTGAAGTGCATTTCCTTGGCCCTCTTCGATGAAGTCTTCTCCCTTGAATACTTTGGATCTTCCTTGAAGTGATGTCCTTGTGAACTCGAGCAACACTCCTCCATCCCTTTAAGTTTCCTTGTGCAAGCTCTTGTCATCCTCTTTCCTGGATCCTCCATCCCCTGCAAAAGAGAAACAATTATTAATTGCCACGATGATAATCATTAACAACATTTCATTATGGATCTCTTAACATTTCACTCTTATTTGCAGATTACACAAGGAATGGCGTATTAGAATACTCTATAAGGAATAAGGAATTTGTACTTGCAAAGCGCATTCATGAGGCAAGTAAGGAATTGTCAATCAAAGGCGCATTCATGACTTTTGAAGGAAATGGCGCATTTTGCTTGTGTCCATGGAATTTGCACCCATCCTTGGGCTGATTTTCCACTTGTAGGAGGAATTTCCTCCTTTCTTGAGCGCAAATTCCTCTTGTATGAGGATTTTCCACTAATTTCTTCCTAGATTTTTTCATTTTCATCTTCAAATTCTACTTTCCTTTAGCAAATTTTCTAAGTTCCTTGAAGGGTTTTGCATTAATTTGAATGAATTTGTTTTCCAAAAGATTTGATAATGATGCCTGCTTGGTGTGAGCGCATTTTCCACATGCATGTGGAATCCCCGCTTTACTAGGGCAGATTTTCCTTATGCAGGAGGATTTTCCACTTTTGATTTTGGCATTGTCATTTCCATTCTCAAATTTATTCCTTTCCTTAGCGAACTTCTCAAGGTTTTTTAAAATGATTGTTCAATGGATTGCTGAATTGAATTTTAAGTTGAACAAAATGCACAAACTTCCCCATTGGTGCAAATTCCTCAAGTGAAAGGAATTTCCCTCCTAGAGCGCAAATTCCTCACTAGCATGGAATTTCCTCTTTTGTTTCAAACTTGCAAACTTTGCAAAATTTTTTCTAAGTGCTTTGCATGATTTTAGATGGGATCTTCATGAGATTCAAAATGATTTTCAAGGATCAAATTTTCAAGATTTGCAAGTCTTCAATGATGGGTGAGATTTCTGTTAAATAGATGCACCTTTTCCCTAGGGCAAATTCTCCATAAGTTGAAGGAACATGCTCCATTCTAGAGCGCATTTTCCTCATTAATGAGGATTTTCGACCTTCTTGAGCACTTGTATCTTTCAATTTCCATTCTTCCTTAGGCATTTTCACTTCTAAACTTTCAACTCTTTTCATTCCTTTGGTGTGGACTCTACAATGAAGATTTTCTTCTATATGTTGTTTCAATGAATTTCCTCCAAGGACTTTCTAACAATGCTCTTCAAGGATGATTTCAACTCCATTTCACATTCTTGGAATTTTTGCATTTTTGACCATCTTATAGATTTATTCCTCATACCCCTTCATGATTTCTCTGTCAATCACACTTCTACATGCCCAGATGAGTGATTTCCAAGGGCGCATATTCCTCATTAGTGAGGATTTTCCGACCTAACCTTCATGATGTGATATTCCACTAAGGATTTCTCAAATGACTGTCTTATGTCTCTCAATAATCTTTCAATGCATTTTCTAAGTTTGCATTTGAAGATTTAAAAGATTCTTCCCTTAAACGCCTTCTCCCTTGTCTAGATGTGTAGTTTCCTAAGGCGCAAATTCCTCATGGGTGAGGATTTTCCTTCCTTTTTGAGCGCAAATTCCTCATGGGTGAGGATTTTCCACCATTTTCAACTTCTTACTTAGGCAATTTCTCAAGGTCTTCAAATGAATTTCCATGAATTTCAACTAAGGAGATACAATTTCATTGTTTTGACTTCCAAAATCATCAACCTAATGAGCGCATATTGCATGATCAGGAGGAATTTCACTAGGGCGCATTCTCCTTAGGTGCAAGGAATTTCCTCTATTTGAAGCGCAAATTTCATGGGTTTGAAGTGTCTCTCAGATGATTATTCGTTGAAATTGGAATGTTACTCCCAATCCCTAAGCCAGTGAACTCTCTTCCTAGGGCGCATTCTCCCTCTGCAGGAGGATTTCCCACCTTTTGGGCAGAAATTCCATGGGTGCATGGAATTCCTGAAATTTCCTTCCTGTGATCAAGATTGGTGCCCATTTTCTAATGACATTTCAATGATTTTGAAATGGAGAATTCAATGTTTTGAAGTTGATTTTTTGATTTTCATAGGCAAAATTGAATCTCAAGTGGGGTGCAAATTCCTTATGAGTGAGGAATTTCCACTATCTTAGGGCGCATTCTCCATCTGAACAAGGAATTTGCGACCTTCCTAATCATGGATTTTCTAAGTGTTGTGATCACCTTTGCAAGGGAGTTTATAATGATTTTCAAGGATCAAATTTGATTATCTTGCAATGTTCATGCCTAGATGAGTCTTCTTCCAGGGCGCATATTCCTCATGGACAAGGAATTTGCACTCTTCTAGGGCGCATTTTCCCCTTGCATGAGAAATTTCCGCTCAAGGTCCAAGACTTAAACTTTTTTGCCAGATTTCGAAGTGTCCTGGTTGGAAGTATATTTAAAAATATATTTCCTATACTTTAAATATTTTGAAATATACTTCCAGGATGTTTGAGATAGGTCCTGGATCCATAGGATTTAACATGCAGATTCTAGATTTTTGAGGATCCACCAGATTTCAGACTTAGTCAATTTCAGGGCTCAGAACATCAGGCTTAGTCAATTTCAGGGCTCAGAATATCAGACTTAGTCAATTTCAGGGCTTCAAAGCCTACATCAGGATGAGAGGATATGGACTCCTTAGCAAGAATTATGTCGAGACTTGGACAAAACGACACTACCAGACCCTACAAGCTCAGAGAAATCTAAACCCTAAAACAAAACGAAGACAAAAAGGAGGAAAAAAAGAGAAGAGGGGGTCCCCATTTGCAATGGGGCGATGTGTGATTATGTCACAACAGGGCGAACCTTCTTATTCCACACAAAACTCCATAAAATAGATTAGAGAAAATGTAATTAAATATATCATTTTACCTCCTATTCCATCATTTGAAAACTCAAATCAAATAATTGAAAATACAATTTCAATATTGCATTTTCCATATAGCCCAATAACATACTAGTTAATCCAACTTTCCGGTTCTCTATGTATAGAAATAAATCAACTAGCAAATGTATCTTAGCTCAAAATGGGGACATTACAAGTCCTCCCACCCCAAGATTGCTTGTCCCAAGCAATCGGGAGTGACAAATGAACATTAATGAATACCAGGATCCCAAACCCATCTAACCTGTCCATACAAACTCACACATACCATCTCAAAGATGTTGATGAAGGAGATTTTGGGACCGCTTCCACTGTCGCACCATACATCCATACTCAATTTCCAATGACAAATCCATTCCATGAAGTAGTCAACCAACTCAAAATTGAAGATGCCAATGTCAAACAATGAGCCAACATAGCTGAAAATCTCTATACCACTAAATAGTATCATGAATAGATGAAGGATGCTAAACACAAATGTATCCATTCTTCTTGTGCTAAAGTTGAAATCACATTCTTCACCACTCAAGAATGAATAACTATCCACATGTGCCAACGTGAGAGCATCATCAAAATGATGTTGTCTCTCCAAGAATAGGCCGATCCTCTCCAATGGAATACAAAGTACCTTGCAAAACTTCATCTTCATTGTCACACATATGCATGTCATAAATGACTGGCCCATGATGATCAAATAAAGTTGATTGTCTTATTGTTTTTACCATTTCAAGATGCTGTTTTGCTTGACTAGCAACAAGCTTAGCTTTTCTTGCTCTCTCTAGCCACATATCACACATTTCTTGTGTCCTTTTCACATCTTCATAGGTCTGATATACAAAATCAGATTGTATAATGCCCTGTTTTGCAACAAAATTACCATTTCCAACACTCCAATCTCGAATGCCATCATTAGTAGACCATAAATAACTATCCTCCAAAGGTGTTAGCATGTCAAATTCATGAGAATGCAAAGCCATAGGATTGCTGTCCTCAAACAAATCAGATATGATGTCATGCCAATCCATATCAAAAATTAAATGCTTACCATCAAATGTCGGTTCCATACACTTCTCTTCACATTCATCATATACATCTTCATGAAATAGATCATGGCCTATAGCAATCATGGATTTTGTTGTCATTTGATGAGGCAAAGTATACTTGACAGCTCTCATAACAACTTGTTTCCCATCATGTAGGAAGCTCAACTCCATAGCTTGTAAGTCTTGAGTGATCCTTTGTAGTGAGTGTAGCCATTGCATACCAAGTACAATCTCATTGTCTTTCAAATCAAGTACATAAAAATTATCACAAAGAGTATACTCACTAAATATAACACTAAGCTTGCTCACCTTCTTCTTACAAGGAATAGTGAGTCCTCCCGCTATAGACACATCAAAGCCTTCAAAGCCATCACAAAGCAATCCTCTTTTGTTGACCAAACCCTCATCAATGAAGTTATGTGAAGCTCCACTATCAAGAAGTGCCAAAACTTTGCAACCAAACAAAGTACCTTCAAAGATGAATGGGTTGTACCTTGAAGTTCTTGAAAGATATGCAATCCTAGAACTCTTGTTATCATCACTTGTAAGTTCTAGTGTTGGCTGTCCATCCTCATCATCCTCATCAAGTACCTCTATGTAGTGCACCTTGCCTTTGCCAAGGCACCTATGATCAATCTCCCAAGGTTGCTTGCAATCAAAGCATAGCTTCTTCCTTCTCAACTCATCTCTTTCTTCATAACTCATCTTTGATGTAGTACCTTCGTCATTTCTTTTGGAAGTGGGTTGCTCTTGGGATTGTTGACTTGCATGCTCATCTTTGAAGCTCTTCTTTTGAGGTGTGTATGTGATATCCAAATCAAGTGCAAGATCAATAGCCTCATCAAGTGTGCTCGATCTATGAACCTTCACCAAACCTTTGATCCTATCATTCAATCCTTCAACAAACAACATTGTGATCCTCCTATCGGACATATCAGGTACCATGATTGCAATCTTTTGAAATTCATTGACATAGGCATCCACTCTTCCACTTTGCTTCAGTTGTGCAAGCTCACGGTAGTAGACCTCCACATATTTTCTATCAAACTTGTTAATGAGCTTTTGAACAAACTCATCATATGAAGTAAGCCTGTTATGATGTTGAGACACAAGACCATAATGCCACCATTCATATGCCAATCCCTCTAAATGCATAGTAGCAAAGTGTATAGCCTTTTCTTCACTCATGGGCTTGAGTGTGAGAAAAGTATCCAATTTGTTTACCCAAGCTCTAGCACTCATTTTACCGCTTCCATCAAAACTAGGAAGAGGAATCTTTTCCATTGCATCCTTGTATTCTCTTGGTTGTGTTGGTCTTGCTCTTCTTTGTCTTTGTTGATACCCACGTCCTCTTTGTTTGTGTTGCTTATGGTTTATGAATTTGTTGAGGCTTATTCTATCACGAACACGATCAGGAAGTGCATCATATTCATCAATCCAAGCTTCCCAATCATCACCTACTTCCTCTTCATAATCCAATTCTTCTTCAATCACCTCTTCTTCTCTAGGAAGAAAAGTAGGCTGCACAGGTCTCTCCACTGTTGGTGCACGTGTTCTCCTTGTTCTTTGTGATCCTGCAATACTTCCTTCATCATCCTGATTAGCCCTGTTGTTGTTGTTGTTCCTGTTAGTTGTCAAAATATGGCATAGCCTATCAATGCTTCTTTGAATGTGTACATTTGTTTCATGTGTTTGTTGTATGGTTGCATTTGTTTGTTGTTGACCATCTGCCATTCTCCCTTGATTTTCAATTAGCTCTCTAAGAACTGGATCCATATCATCCTGTGGATTAGGTCTCCTTCTATCACCCATTGCTTCAGCTCTTCTTCTATAATGATGTGGTAATGGATCAATGTAACTCATCACCCATAGGCTGGCAGGAATATGGCTCTGATACCACTGTAAGAGACCTTCTTATATGACTGAAAATGTAATCAACTTTAGATAAGATTTCTTGCACAATATAATGCCAAGATTCAAATACAATCACATATATATGAAACCATGAATCACCATTGCATGTATCATTGATTCAACTTGAAATGACATCAAAAGCTTGCTGCTGTTATCAAATTTCAGTCACTGAAATAATCATATCAGACTTGAATTTCTTATGAATATTACATCCAAATGCACCCAAATGATCTTCTAGCCCTAAAACATGAAAGCACTATCAATATCCAATGAATATAGAAAACAAATGTCACTGTTACAGCCTCATATAATGGATTGATTACATCATATTGACTGCTGTTATGACTGATACAGGATATGTATATGCCCAGAAATCTTCTAGAGACCAAATCAATGACAAAACTCCTCTTGTAGCCAAGCGATGGAATCCTAGGTGCAATATCTTGTGTCTATGATGCTCCAAAGCACTTCATACATCAAAATCTTCACTCAAAGCTTGCATATGAACCCTGAAATACCATTACCAGCTGATTGTCATAAGAAATCATAACTGAAAATGCATAGTAAACCTCCATATAATGATGATTTCTCCAAATCGACTACCTTGGTGTAACTTCTACAATGACCAAAGGTTAGATTGATATCAAATTCACTTCAAATACTCCTTAGTAACCAGATTCAACATATCCTCAAATGAAGATGGAAGTCTTTATTTAACTTCTCCTTGGATGAGCGATCCTCCTCTATGATGTTTTATAATGTAATTTGAGTTCCATCAATAGAAAACAAGAGTTTTGAACAATTGTAAATGAATGACAACCAAAACTCATTCATTTAAAACAATCTTCAATTATTTTAAATGAAATACAACTACTCCATAGGAATCGATCTAGTAGCAATGAGCTCTCCTTGCATAGGCGGCGACTGCTTGTATGCAATCATATAATATTTTCATTTTACCTTGAATATTATTCATTGGCTTGGGCGAACACAATCATATTGGCGTTGACACTTTGAATCCTTTAATCGCTCCATATGCAATCATTTAAAATTCTTCTTCTTTTCCTTGGGCGATCACTAACCACTTCATGAAATGCATCAAGTAACTCAATCGATCCAAATGCAAGCATTTAATAAATAAATTTGCATTTAAAATGATTCATTGCCTTAGCCGCCCATCCTCTACTTGGCATTTTAAATAATTGTTTTTGAATATCTTTGACTTGGGCGAATGCACCTTAGCTTGGACAATTACCTCTTCTTGCATCGATTCCACTCATTGGCACATGATCCAATGGAATCACCACCTCATAATGCCAATCGATCCTCTTGGAACTCCATCTACAATGCCAATCGATTATACAAGATAGCCGTTGGGTTTAGCTTGGACTTATTCTTCATGGGGCGAACCTCCTTATTCCACACAAAACTCCATAAAATAGATTAGAGAAAATGTAATTAAGTATTTCATTTTCCCTCTTATTCCATCATTTGAAAATTCAAATCAAATAATTGAAAATACAATTTTAATATTGCATTTTCCATATACCCCAATAACATAATAGTTAATCCAACTTTCCGGTTCTCCATGTATAGAAATAAATCAACTAGCAAATGTATCTTAGCTCAAAATGGGGACATTACACATGTTGGGTTTCTCATGATCTCTGTCACCCATTTCTCTACCTTGTACTGGAACCTCACCTCCCAGGGGATCTATCACCGGTAATTTTCTTGAAAACGGATTTTTCTTTGGTACCTCAATGTCTTCTTCACTATAAAAGACCACTGGTGGTTCCTCTGTGGCTGCAACTTCTATGTCCGTATCAAAATGATATGTCTGTGGAACCTGTAAATCGGGCCTTGACCTGGTTTTTTTAAAATAATATCTGCTAGTACCCTGCTGCGTATCTCATTTTCACTTCTGCATGTGCAAGTCTGACCTCACAGGATGGCAAGATCACTGTTCTGATACCACTGTAATGTGCCATATTTGTTTGTATATTTTAAAAGATCTTTTTATGTGTTTTATTTTAATTTTTAGGGTGATCTTTTAGACTAGAGAGAAGATGCAGAAGGGGTTTCAATTTTCCTGCAGATCTGTGTTGCCGGAATACACAGAATAGAGCATATAATGCAAACCCATAAAATATATGATAGATATGAAGAAAATAATGAAGACCCAGATGGTAAAATGGCCAAATAACAATTACTATCGCATACCCATTATTTGTTTTTCAACTTGGTACATATGCTGAGTGTGAACCAAGAACTGGGTATCGCTGGAATCGCCTCACATCTCTAGGGAATGTTATAGACTGACAATACAAATGTTATCAGCAATTAATAAGGCTCTGGGCGCCTCAACAAGACCAAGTACTGAGCTGCAAATGGAATGGAAGAGTTCTTTGCAATACCCACGTCCTCTATATCAAGTGTACGGCCATGGCTGGGCATATACAGCAGCAAACACATGTAGAAACCCTCTGTAGTCCGCTGATATCAGACTGCACACTATTTATAATGCTGGGTGACCAAGGTAGAAGGACCAAAATGCATTAAAACTCAAGATAGAAGCTTCAATAATTGTTACGGTCTGTCTGAGAGGGTACGGATAGCAGCAGCAAATGATCTCAGTCCCAAAAACAATAAAATATCAGCTTCAATAACCTCAGCAATTGATCTCTAAACCTGTCTATGAAGAACTCAGAAGAATATGCAAGAGAAATGCCAAGTTCTCCTCAAACCCTCGTCACACGAACTCCATTGAAGCACACATTGTGAACACTGGATGCATTCACCTCTAATGGCACCTTTGGGTGATCTTCCACACCTGTAGAATGCTGTTACTCAGGGATGTTTTCGTCTCCAAGAGCCTCTGGTTCGAATCTTCAAACCCACAGCAATAACAAACCCTAGCAGAGCTCAAAATGAGAAGTATCATAAAACATAGCATAGCAAATGAGCTTTCCCTTTCATCTTTTATTTCTCTCACAAGATGGGCGTTGGGATTAGTGAGGACATAATATAATTTTAAATTCATTTTTACCCCCCCTTGGGATGGGTGTCCATGTCCTCCTTAGGTGACCTTTTAATATTTGTCTTTTATCCTAAGTCACTGCCAATATTTATAAAGCCCCTTTAAAATAAATATTATAACTTTCGGACTTTAAAATAAATGCCCAGATGATGTCGGAATGCCATTATTTATAGCTCGCCGGAAAGGTCTCAACGATACGAACACAACCCACTCTGAAAATCCCGATCCGACACCAAACCCGAACTTACTAAAAATAGTAAGTAATGGCCAAGAGCAATCCGAGCCAGCTCAGAGGGTGCCAACTGGATCCACTGCCCTCGAACCACAACACCATCACTGACAAACACTTCCACGACCAAACTAACCACGGTTCCCTAACCAAACTGCTAGTCCACGGGAACCCAGTGATGGACTAACCATGTATCAAGAAGGGGACATTATAGGATACATCACCTTTACAAATGTAAACTAAACTAATGACTTCTGAAACATTTTAAATTCTTTTTTGCTTGGCATCTTTCCAAATTTCATACACTCTGCTTGTTTCCACCATTGATACCTCAATTGTTGTTAGAGACATTCTCATCAAAGCATCCAATATATCTAATGTTAGAGCTGTTTGTCGGATATCTTTTATTATATTTTGCCTTGAAAATCCTCTTTCACATGCCATTGTACTTGCTGGAATAGAAAGGATTGTTTACCACAGCTTTGTCATGTTTGGAAAACTTGTATGAGTCTGTCACACAAAAAACCCTCCAAGCTTCTTTCATTGATAATCCCTCACAACTAAGACGAAGAGTATCAACAAATATATGCAACTCTTGTTTACAAGCTTCAACATTAAAGAATGTTTTATTTTCTTCTCCCTCATGTAAAGTATGTTGCATGTGTTGAAAAAGATTATCAAGCCAATGCTTTGAATTATCTTCTCTAGCACGAGCATCCTTTAAATAATGGCAGGGACTAAACAACTTTACAGAGTTGAAAAACACAAGATCAGCAAATCTTCCATTCAAACAATCTAGAAGTGCTTGAACATATTCTTTTGCAAGTTGTTTACAACTCTCTAATGAACCATCAATGCAAGGTTTTAGACTTTAGTGATTGTTTTTGTGAATCAACATAATCACCATGTGCATGTGAAATTGCCACAAACCGCAATTCATGCCTATGAACAATGCCCTCTTAATCAATAATTTCTAAATAACCATATTTAGAGGCATCCAAGAATTTAGATAAGTAACATGTGCCATCAGCAAATGCATCACTTCTCATAAACCACCTGCTTAAAGTGTTTATAGTAATATCAATAGATGCCCCTAAAGATGTAACATCAACATACTCTTCTTGAAATTTTGTATTTAGCTTGTTCAACATAAGCATTATATCTGCAAGCATGTGTAAACAAAATTGAACTGAAAATATTCTTGCCTTATCATACAATGACTCTCTCTTTTCATTTTTCCATAAAGTCAATATAGGAGGCATCAATACAACAAGCCTTTCAATAACTTGTCCTCTTGAAAGCCATCTAACTCTATGAAGTTGAAGAGCTTGAAGAGTTTCAAGTTGCATGACTTCCTGTAAAGATATAAGTTCCTTGTTCCTTTTAGTAGAATTTTGCACCCATGAATACACCTTATTTGCTAATTTCTCAACAAATAACAATTCAGGAATTTTTTTAGAAGCATCTAATGTAACTAGAGCTTCACGATGAGCAATGCAATGAACACCTACAAGATTGGGAACATCTTTTTTCATAAAAGAAACAAACCCATTTTCACTGCCAACCATGGATGAAGCACCATCTGTGGAAACAACTATTAATCGTTTATTTGAAAGCCCCCTTTCTTCCTTTATAACATTGATTGCATCATAATTGTTTTCCCTTTTCCATCACAAACATTTATGAGCTTTAAAAATTGTGAAGTTGGTTGCCCCAATTCTTTGGAGTCTAAAAAAGTTGCATAGACCATAAGATGTTTCTCTATCTGCGATCTGTACTTTCATCCAACATTAAAGACAAAAAAGGACTATCCAACATTGTAGCAGTTTGTAGCTCTTCAAGGTATTTAGATATAGCAAAAAGAAATTGATTTGCAGCCATCTGATTTGTGTATGAATTGTAGTCTTTATTCCTTGGCATGTTTGGTACTTGTAATGCCATTTCAAGATAGCAAAGTGATTCATATTTTGAGAGGAGTAAATTCTCTTGCACCATCCAAAAAACTAATTTCATAGTTGTGACGACTCTTTCCTTGTTGATGTCATCAACATTTACTATATGTTCTGTAATAGGTTTTGCTTTCTTTTCATTCCCACATGTCCATTTAGCTAGTGAGATCTTATGGATATTTGAATTGGCATGAGTAACTAATGAGTCATGTTGCAAATTAGCGCAACCATTTCTTGTTCCCCACGGTCCAGCTGCATTATGTGTTTCACAATAAATGCATTTCATAACTTGTTTTCCTTCATATATTGTACATCTCAACCACTTAAACTTAACTTTCCATTCTTCATGAAATTCTCGTTTTACTTAAAGTTTTCTTTTCTTTTCTGTATTGTTTTCTGTTGTTTGATATTTATCAGTACACTCTTCGGTGTGCCCCAAAATATCTAAATCTTCATTTAAATCAAAATTATGGTCTTCATTCAGTGCTACAACTTGGGGTGTACTTGACCATGGAAAAAAGTGCTTGATAGAAGACTAATTTTTCTTCCTCTAAGACATTTTCAATTGTAGTGCCTACATATTTTAAAAATATGAAAGATTTAGATATTTTGTTTGAATTCATCTAAATTTACAAAAAATAACCATAAATAAAACAATTTAATATCTAAATTTACATTCTCCTAACATTTTAAAGTTTACAACAATTAATTGATTCTTCTTCCCATTATATGAGATGCAAACTGTTCTAATGAATCTGATTTAGTTCTAAGTATAAGCTGCTCACTCTAAGAGTAAATTCCACGGCCTTAGAAATCTCTCAATTGATAAAACTTCTAAGTTAGAAGCATCATTCTCCTCCTTGATTAACTAGATTTCTATCAATCAAAAATTGGTTTTGGTAGGTCTGAATTTATGATTTTATCTCTGCCAAATAGAGGACAGGCGCCCAAATTCCAAATGTTACAGATGTAGCATATTACAATGTGGCTAAAGATAAGTAGGATCCATGGTGTTGATTGTTTTTAGACAGGTCAACAATAGAGTAAAACACTAGAGTATCCCACTCTTTCTTGAATAAAGCTCTTCAAAGGCTGAACTATGTGATCCAGTGAAGTAACTCCAAGGTTCCTTATTTATGATTCATGATGGGTTAACTCAGTGATTACATGTGATCTTGCTGATAATCACAAAGGGACTTACATTAGGCTTCTTCATACTTCCTTAGCTTATTCCTCCTTCAGTGTGGATGACATATGTACAAGACTTCAATGATAAAGAAAAGTAAAAAGATAAAGGTTTAGAAAGGCTAATATAAGGTCAATGAAGCAATGATGATGCATGAACAGACAAACTCCTCAATTAACCTAACTCCACTTCGCCAAGGATGCCTACAACTACATGAAGTTGGTGCAATCTCCTAAGGTACGCGAATGGTTTTCAAATCATGAAGGCTTATACAAGCACCCATTAAACGGCGCAGCTCGAACAAGCATCCACAATCGAACTTAAGCAAATGATGAAGCTCAGACTAGCTTTACACAACACTTCACCGGCGATGAATGTTAAAAGCATGAGCTAGGAGTTGATCAAATATTTAATACAACATACATTACATCAATGAGCTCTAATCTACTTCTAATCTAATTTGAAACATCTCTCCACTTCATCAAAGTACAAGAAACCATGTCACTTCACAAGACAACACTTAAACACCAAACAAGCTCCAATGTCTTTGCATTAATCTTGAGAAATATTTACAACAATCTCCAAGTCCTCTCAGAGAATTTCGAGAGTCTCTTCTATTCTACTCCTACTTGCCTACAATCTAATCTCTAATCTCTAATGAAAAATTACAAATGAGGCAACAAGGCCTTTATATAGTAGTCCAGGTATACAATGAAGGGCTAGGATCAATTCATGTAGCTAAGGGCTCAGATCATGCCACCTCAGTAGGTAGTTACAACAACTTGCTATTTTTAGTACATATGAGAGGCAATGAAGGCACATTTTCTAAGAAGATAAGGATGAAATAGAATCTTTTAAAGCATCTTCCACATAGGCGTCCTTTTTGGCTTCTTGTTTGTTGTAGATACATTGAATGCAGTCATATGATGTGGCTGATTATGATTGGATGATGATGTGTACTTGCCACATAGGTGCCACCTCAGCAACTCTTATGGATTTCAATAGTTAATTCAATTTGCTTTTGGGCATATTCCCAAATTGTATCATCTGTATGTGATGTCTTCGATGTGATTGCTTTGATGATGAACACTTGAGATGTATCTTGTTGATCTTGCCTTGTTGACTGGATAAGTATGATACATGTTGCTTCATTTGACTAACATTGTGATGTTCCTTCTTGTAGGTAGGTTGATCTTCTTGATGCTCCTTCATTAAGAGTAAATGATGATGATCTTAACATGATGAAATGCTCCAACTTGAAAGGTCTTTTGAAATGTAAATGTTAATGATAACACCTTCCTTATATGTGGAGTAGATGACTTCTCAAAGAGAGTTGAAGATTGTAAGAACTTGACTTGAAGCTTGGATGGATGAATGTCTTCGAACATGATGCCATTGATGAAGTATACTTGAACTTGATGTGATATTTTAGAGTGGCGTTTCCTCTGCAACTTGAAGGTGATTCAGGTACTTGTTCTTGAGATGACTCCTTAGCTTCACCAACACTCCTCTCCATGATGCAACTTGATGATGAAACGTTCTAACAGGATGATCTTGAAGTGATCTCCAAAGGTGGCTAGCATGATGCTTCTTCTTGCAATGACAATTTCTTGACTTCACTCCTTAGATGAAGGTGACTCCAGCACTTGCTCCTCTTAGCTCCCTTCCTGCAAAACAGATAAAACAATCATATCAAACAAAGGATAACATTACATTTCATAGCATATAAGAAGCATGTTTAAAGCATTCAACACCTTTCTGGATCTAGGCGCTCATGATGGTGGAAAATTACATGAAGGGCGCCTAACTCCAATTAACCTTGCATTTGATATTTTATGATTTCAATTGACTTGGATCAACTTATAATGGCTCAACTTTCAAGTGCTTATTCAATGATGTTTTTAAGCTCTTTTCTTCCTAAGCGCTCAATTAATGATGTCATTTCATGTAACTTACCCTTAGGCGCCAATATGGATGGTAAAGACAAGAGGGGGCGCCTAGAAGTGGATAGATGTTAAATGCTGTTATGAACTTGTCAAACTCAATGCATTCACTCTTAATTGACCCCAACTTGTGTAATGTCCCCCTTCTAGCAAGCCAAAATTTCTGCAATCTTGCAAACAATTTCAATTTGTAAAGAGCACATTAGTATTCTATCTTTTTCTTTTAATATTTAACTATATATTATTTCTTTCACAACTATATGCTTTTCTTGTTTATACTTCATGAATTACCTTGGGTGAGATAACCTTAAGCCTGTTAATCATTCTTTCAACCTCTTATGGGAGAAGATACTTAAGGATGTAATGTCACCCCAATTCTCATGGGTCCATCATTATTCCTTTGACTATTACATCAAAGGCCTAATCCTTCGATTCTCCAATCGAAGGCCTATTATTCCTTGGTTCGTCAACCAAGGCCTATTAGTCCTTGGTTCTCCAGCCAGGGCCTATTATTTCCTTGGTTCTCTAACCAAGGCCTCTTATTCCTTGGTTCTCTTACCAAGGCCTATTATTTCCTTAGTTCTCTAACCAAGGTCTATTATTCCTTGGTTCTCTTACCAAGGCCTATTATTCCTTGATTCGTCAATCAAGGCCTATGATTTATCCCATGAATTGGTCAACTACAATCCTTGTTTTCCACCCCATCTCTATGGTGAAGATGATTAATGTTTAAGGACTATTATCTACCCCTTGGGTAATCATGCCTTTACAAATCTATTTCATATTCATAACTATGTACTTATAACCTTCTTGTACTCATTATCTTATTTAAACAAGAATCATGCATTTATGTAGGACATCTATTAGTCTCATTTTTAATTGAGTTCATAAGACCTCTGCCTTTATATCTCATTCATAATGGATCATCTTTTCTCACTTATATGCAGTTCTAACACTAATCTTATATTGTTATTTTCATACATGTAGATTCCAATTAGACCATATATATATATATAATTCTATTATAATATTTATTATAATCTCTCTCTCTCTCTCTATATATATATATACTATGCAAAATTTATATTATTTATACTACATAACAATTATTATTATTATAATAATTAATCACTATTATTATAATGATCAATGATCATTATTATTGTCATCACAATATTATTATATCATTATCCATATGATTTTGTAATTAATTCAAATTGTATCTTGGTTCTTATCGGAATATCACAATTCACTTTAGAATATCTATATACTCTTAGAAATCCGAAAATATATTATTTTCTTCTATACACCTAGCATATATATATATATTCTATTGTTGTATTATTATTAACATAACTTTATAATATATTCCTTATTTATTATCATTATAATATTATTATTATAAAAATATATATAGACATCATTTAATTATTATATAATATATATATATATATTATTATAATATTATTTATTATTGTTATTATAATATCATTATTATTATAGTATTATCATAAATATAATTAAATTTTTAATAATGTTTAATCGTGCTGATAGACGATCTCTATTGGGACATTGCATCCTTTATCTACTATATATATTTATTTTTACTTGAATCATTTCTCCCTTTTGCTGCTGATGTACATATCTCTATATATTAATTTATGATATCTTGCCGATGATCTTTTCCTTCTATCTCACAACCTTTATTTATTTCTCTTTCAAGGGATATGTTCGAAGCGGCACATCTCTTATTATGCTTGGTGGTAAAAGGCATACTTGCCCTCTTATAATTTTTATTACTATATATTAATTCCTTTTTGTGGTAAAACTAGTTCATACGTAACTCGCCTATCGTAAGAGGATAGGTTAAAAGACGTTTATTTATATTACTTGTATTTATATTATATCATTATAATTATAATATATGATATATGATTTATATTATATTATTTATATTTATATTACAATATAAGATAATAATAATAATATTTGTATTTATATTATTAGATATATTTATAATATATTATTTATTTATATTATTTGTATTTACATTATAGCATTATAATAAAATGATATATGATTTATATTATATTATTTATATGTGTTTTTTATAAATATAATAATAATATATTTTGTTAATTGTGTTAAATAAATATTATTTAAATATATTAAATAGATTCCATTTATAATATTATTCATATCTTTAATTTGAATGAAATACATAATGGATTCAATTATAAATTACTAATATAGGGACATGACAACTTGATTCCTCTTGTAGGCGCCAAAATGGACTTGAGCATGGGGAAATTAGCGCCTTAAGTTATGATGCTCAATTGGATGCATTTACTCCATTAGGAAGCTCAAGATGATTCTTTCAACTCATCATACCCTTAGGCGCTCATTGAGGATGTTTTAAACATGAATTGGCGCTTTAAGTCTAGCTTGCTTCCTTACACTTCAAATGACTTCATTCTCACCTCTAGGCGCAATTTTAGGCTTGCATGGGTGAAAAGTGCGCCTCACATGTCTTAGCTTGTTTTTTGACACTTTGATGGTTTTAATTACCTGTTTAAACTTCTCAAGAAGCTCCTTACCACTAGGCGGCTACTTGAAAAATGTCTTTTATGTATCTTCTCCCAAGGTGCTCATGGAGGCATGGATAGACAAGCAAAGGCGCCTCATCACAATATTGAATCTTCTTTGATATTCTAAAGGCTCTTAACACTTACTTACATCCTTGCATGACTACATCATCCTTAGGTGCCCATGATGGTGATTTAAACATGTATAGGCGCCTAAACTCTTTATGTACTTCCTTTACTCCCATATACTCAATTCATCATAATTATTGTCAAAGACTTCTCCAAGATCCTTCATTCACTCCTTCCTAGATCTAGGCGCTCATTGAGGATGTTTTATGTGAAGGGCACCTAAGGTTCAAGATAGGCTCTTTTCACTCATCTTAACTTTCAATCATTGTAGTTAATCTCAAAAGACATCATCCAAAATGAGAAACCTCCAAGACTTGTCATTGTAAGTAGATTTCTAGCAAGGCACCAAAACAAGGTTCTTTTGAAGGCAAAGGGCGCCTAAGCTTATGGGGCTCAATTTGATGTATTTATTGAAAGCTCAAGGTGAATTGATGCTTATTGCAAATGCCACTTAGTCCTTCATTTGCATTCTAGGCGCCATTTCCTATTGATTTATATACTCCTCCTTATGCTAGGGCGCCATAATGAAGTGGTTTAGACAATAGGTGCGCTTCACTTACTAGAGGCTTGTTCTCCTTCCACCTTAGGCGCACTGTTATGGTGGAACAGGTCTCAATGGGCGCCTTGTCTTAAACGAATACTCTCTCCAAGTTGGGCGCCCTTTTGAGGCTTTATGAGTTGCAAATTGCGCCTTAAACCTTCATGCTTGTTGCTCAATGTTTGAATGTTTAAGAAAGTCTCCTCTAGGCGCTCATCTTAATGACTTTTCCTCAAGGCGCAGTCATCCTAATGACTTGGATATTCATTTCAAGTGAAGGCGCCAAAATGAGTGAACTTGAGCAAATTTGCGCCTAAACCTTCAAGTAGTACATACATCAAGTTTTGGGTGATCTCTACCAAGGCGCTACTATTTGAAGTCTCCTCTAGGCGCCTATTTGAGTTCTTACCTTAGGCACATAATTGGGTCTCAATCCTAGGCGCAACATGATGTTTGAAGTGGTGAGAAAACGCGCCTAGCTACTTAGAGTGAATTCACGCCTAGAAGTGGAAGTCCCTGAAGTTCTTATACTTTAAATATTTTTCAATATACCTTTCAGGATGTTTGAGATAGGTCTCGAATCCACCGGATTTAACATGCAGATTATAGAATTTGGAGGATCCACCAGATTTCAGACTTAGCCAATTTTCAGGATTTCAGGATTTCAGGCCACCAGACTTAGTCATTTTCAAGATCTCAAACATCAGGATCAGGTCATCAGAGGACTATAAGACTCAAACACCATTGACTTCATCATGCAATAAATCTAAGACATCATCCAAGACTCAAGAAAAGCACTGGAGCTCAAAAAAGAAGGGGGGTCCCCATTTGCAATGGGGTGATGTGTGATTTGGTCACAACACATGGGTTCACCGTTCTTTCAATGTTTTTTTAATTAATGGTATGCAAATAATATTGAAAAATCTCTTAAATAAATTACATTAAAAAACAGATGAATATGGATAAAAATAAATTACACAACCGTAAAAATTATATTTTTATGGTTCTGTGAAAAAGACTCACCTGTAACTGCTGAGAGAATTGATTTCTGAAATTTTCTGACTGTTTTCTTCTTATTGCTTGTCTGCAGCAACTATGGATAATGAATATTTGAGAAATTGAGTCTAAAAATAGGGGTTATTAGTAAATAAAATTAGAAGAAAAATAAGAAATATTTTCCAGCTTTCTAGAAAAAAATCAATTGTTTGAAGTGCACAATTGTTTATATAAAAATTTCTATAATCAAAAACTCAAACAAAAGCTCAAAAAATATTTAGAATATCTTTGAAAAATCTAAAGATTTAGAAAAAAAAAATGACATAATACAAGTTTCTATTAAAGTATATTAAAGAATAAACAAAATTTCTATTAAAAATTTAAAAATAAAAGGAACAAAGCATGTATTTATAATGTTTTATATATATATGGAAAAAACATATATATATATATATTACAAGTTTCTATTAAAGAATAATAAAGAATAAAGAAATTGAAATTTCTATTAAAATTTTAAAAATAAAAGGAAAAAACGTGTATTTATATATATATATATATATTTTTTGTGTGTGTGCGTGTGGAATATATATATAATACGGTCAAATTTTAATCTTAATTGTTTACAGTTTTAAAAATAAATTACACGTATTAGTATACAGTTAAATATTTATTTTCACCGTATTTTACAGTTAAAATCCTTAAATACAGGTATACGACCATCAAATTTAAGCCCTGATCCCTGTATACATATAAAACATTCAATTAAATTATATTTCAAATATCTGACTAGATAAAAAGAGCGCAGACTCACAAAATTCTCCAAAAATTATTGTAATTATCTCAAATTTCAGCATTCTGTCTATGGTGGTCAGATGAAAGATTATCAAAGAGGACAACAATGGAGAATAAACACAATTTAAAATTGCTTGGAAAGCTGCATACCAGACTATTTGGACGATAAATGACATTTCCAAGGTCATGTTGAAAATAAGTGGTAAATAATGAGTTATAACTTGTGGGCTACAATTCAACTATTTAGAGAAAGATTCGCACAATGCAAAATAAAAAATAGATTGGTGATTACAAGAAAATAGCACCAAAATTATGGAAGCATTTGGACCACAAGCTTGTCAGACTCAAGGCCTTCCTCCTCTGATACCATATTAAAAAAGAGAGCTATGAACACATTTAGACAATAACATAGGATAATATTATGAAATATTGAAGTGACTATTACAAAGGGGTTCATTTCCTTTATAGAGTTTTGAGAGATTTGACCAACAATTAAAAATGTAACACATGTCCACAATCCTAAAATCTAATAATAGATAACATCATTACACACCACTGTGACTTTAGTACAAAAGGTAAGCCTTATATTTTAATATTTATTATTTATTAATTTTAAAAGAATTAAATAAACTTAATCATGTGCAAAGGCTAATAATAGCTAAACTTTGCACACTTTTACAATTTATTTTCTTACAAAATTTAAATAAATTTAATCATGTGCAAAGACTAATAATAGTTGAAATTTGCACACTTTTATAATTTATTAATTCTAAAAAGAATTAAATAATTTTATATTGTGTGCAAAGACTAATAATGGCTGAAGGGGACCATTCTATGTCCTTAAGTCCATAATTAGACTTTTCTATTCAACTTTGACCAACTTGAAGTGACAATTTGAACCCCTAGGTCACTTGACAATGTGAAGACCCTTTGATGAAGCCAAATTTCCGTCCACTGCCTTATCTATTGGGCAACAGAGTTGATGAATGTTATATTTTATGAAGTCCAGACACTGTAAAACCATGTATGAACTATATTTGAACTACTATAAATCACATATGAACCATAATCGATGTCACAAAGCCATTTTTGAATCCCACTAAGCTTTTGTTTTTTGAAAAAATAGATCCTATGTTTAAATTAACCTCTGATTGTCCCAATTGAAAGGGTGTAATATCCCACAACAGATATTCTCCTATTCCACTCAGGTTTGCTATGTCTAGTTTACAAAATCATGTTCACTCCCCAGATCAGCATAGGCATTAATTTCTGGGTTCTCACAATTACACAAATTTGAATGACAAACCACTCCAAGATGTTATCATTAATTGCAAGTAAAGCATACTAACATCTACGCTTCAGTAGTACAGAGATATGTAATAATATTCAAAATCTGCTAACCAGTTCAGGCACCCCAAAGTTTTCAGAAAATACCATGTCATTACAGACTCAACACTTCATAGCTGAGATTATACAGTTCAACCCTTCCAAATAATATTGACTTACAACCAGTTATGATAGTCCACTCCAGGTCGGGCCGGTAGAAAGATAGGCATTTCAGGCTGGTAATAAATATGTTTGTTGTGTCCCAGGCCGTAGTTGAAGATGGGAAAGATGTCTCCTATTCCAGGTCCACAATATAGATCTGTTGGCGCAAATGTTGAGACTGCAGGAGTGTTAGGTCGGTGATCTCCAAAGGCCCCAATCTGCAGGTAATAATGTTAAGATAGCTACTCCTTAGAGACGAATCTTCATGTGTTAATCTGCTATAGTGGCGTGTGAGATTTAGGTGATAATCCCTCTGGTCGCCCTTGATATTTGCCTGATAATGGATGGAGTAGAAGCCTGCACACCAAGAATGAGTTGAGATGGTTTGAAATAATTGATCACTCTAGAATAGAGTAAAACCTGCGATTCAATATGCTCCCTAGTATGAGAATGTGCAGTCCTGGACGCAGTGTTTATACAGCTAGAACCAATGCTAAATTCTTAATGATGAACTTAGCGCAAACAATAAGTTGAAC
This sequence comes from Cunninghamia lanceolata, assembly GCA_027924645.1. NCBI lineage: Eukaryota > Viridiplantae > Streptophyta > Pinopsida > Cupressales > Cupressaceae > Cunninghamia > Cunninghamia lanceolata. The sequence goes on from BSBN01000900.1 coordinate 47,211, forward strand.
AGGGGTTTCGTCCTACCCAGATACTCTGTAATGGGGTTTCTGTCCCAATCTAGCAGGTGCAAAATAATGCAAATAGTGAACTTGAATCATCAATATCAAATATGAATCAGATCCTCTAACAAAATGGAATCATGTTGCCTTTATACCGGACGCTCAACACAAAAAAGAACAAGTCGGCCTGGAATTGAATTCCTTAGTTGGCGCCCAAAGAAAGAGTTGGCCTCAATCAAAATAAATTATTATTATAATTATAATATTATTATAATTTATTATTTTAATATTTTATTATTATTAATATTTAATTACACCCCAGAAAGGGACATAACAGTTCCCCCATCCCATATTTGCTTGCCCACAAGCAAAGATAAAACCAGCTGCACAAATCTGTCGCAATTGATGTCATGTCCACAGGCCAATGCATACTTGGGGTCTTTGAAATCTGCTCATCCCTTGTGGTAGCCTCCTCAATTCCTCCAACGCAATAGGTACTCTACAATGCTTATGCGTCTTGGTTCCTTCTTGAGGCGTGGCTGCTTGTCGGGTGGTTTCCTTTCAAAAATCAACTCTCCTTCCTTGTGTGTCCCCTTCATGTTGCTTTCCTCGGTGTATGACTTCCGTGCGTGATGGGGATGATCCTCAAGTGCTCTCAACGCATCTTGGATGTGTTCAATTCAGTCACCAACAATCTGAAATCTATCATCTTTGTGTTCAACAATTATTCTCTTTGGTAGCCACCTTAGGGAAGTGAAATTGAGTACATCCACGACAAACCAAACATTGTCATAATGAAGAATCTTTCCTAAGGGTAATCCCTTGTTTTCCATGATTAACTCTTGAATAGGATGTAGCCATTGCAAGCCCAAAATTTTCCTCATCTCTCTAGATCCATGATATAAAAATCTTCACATACCTTGTGTCCTTTCAATATGATAGTAAGTAGTGTCTTCATGATGCAAGGAACAGTGAGACCATCGTAGTATATCACAACCGGTATGTAGCTTGGATCCACAAACACTACACCATGCTTAGTTATGAAACCTCAAATATCAAAATGACATCTATCTCGCTTACCATCATCTAGCATCAAGGTGCCTATCTCCCTTAGTTCTTCAAGTGAGGTGAGGTGACAACTTAGTGAATGCAACCATTGTTCTTCGGTGTCCTTGTTAGCCTCTCCTAGGCTCATCATGTGCAAATCAAAAGTCTCCCTATAACTACAAACTAGTCCATCAACGAACTCATCGATCTTGAAACAAAGGAGTTCAAATGTTTCTTGGTCAACCTCCATGTAGTCGGTGTGTATCATCATGGAGTTTTCTTGATAAACTTGCAATTTCTCCTCATGGGGGTCAATCTTAGACAAATCATTCTTCACAACAGCATAACTAGTATCTTGCACATCATCATCACATGATCCAATCGCTTCCATAATTGCAAATCATGATTACATGGTTCAATTACTTCCATACCTGAAAATTGGGTTGATGTTTCTTGGGCATCATCTACAATTATTGAGACATCTTCAATACACAACATCGACTCTTCTTCTTCCTTGAGTTTAGCAACTTCTTGTAATTTTGATTATGATTTATTTCCTGCTGTCATTAAAGATTCTTTTTGGATCTTGCTCCTTGATCTCCTCAGCCATTTTTCTTATATATTCATATAGACCTCTTTTGCTGGGACACTGGTACTCGAGTACCTTCAAGTACTCGTCAAGGGGAACACAAGCTTTTTCATGATCTGACAACCTTTGATATAGGTCAACAATTTTGGGGGCCTCAAGTTTGTACAGTAACTCTTGAATAAGGTCCATGCCCTCTTCCTTTCATAGACCCTCAAGTCTCTTTGACTGGTATGTATTCAAAATGATAGCCTTACTATGCAGGCTGGCATGATCAAAGGCTCTGACACCATTGTAATATCCCACAACAGATATTCTCCTATTCCACTCAGGTTTGCTATGCCTAGTTTACAAAATCATGTTCAGTCCCCAGATCAGCATAGGCATTATTTTCCAGGTTCTCACAATTACACAGATTTGAATGACGAACCACTCCAAGATGTTATCATTAATTGCAAGTAAAGCATACTAACATCTATGCTTCATTAGTACAAAGATATGTAATAATATTCAAAATCTGCTAACCAGTTCAGGCACCCTGAAGTTTTCAGAAAATACCATTTCATTACAGATTCAACACTTCATAGCTGAGATTATACAGTTCGACCCTTCCAAATAATATTGACTTACAACCAGTTATGATAGTCCATAGTCCACTCCAGGTTGGGCCAGTAGAAAGATAGGCATCTCAGGCTAGTAATAAATATGTTTGTTGTGCCCCAGGCCGCAGTTGAAGATGGGAAAGATGTCTCCTATTCCGGGTCCACGATATAGATTTGCTGGTGCAAATGTTGAGACTGCGGGAGTGTTACGTCGGTGATCTCCAAAGGCCCTAATCTATAGGTAATGATGTTGAGACAGCTCCTCCGTAGAGACAAATCTTCCTGTGTTAATCTGCTATAGTGGCATGTGAGATTTAGGTGATAATCCCTCTGGTCGCCCTTGATGTTTGCCTGATAATGGATGGAGTAGAAGCCTGTGCACCAAGAATGAGTCGAGATGGTTTGAAATAACTGATCACTCTAGAATAGAGTAAAGCCTGCGATTCGATACGCTCCATGGTATGAGAGTGTGCAGTCCTGGACGCAGTGTTAATACGGTTAGAACCAATGCTAAATTCTTAATGATGAACTTAGCACAAACAATAAGTTGAGCAGGGGTTTTGTCCTACCCAGATATGTTGTAGTGGGGTTTCCTTCCCAATTCAACAGGTGCAAAATAATGCAAATAGCGAACTTGAATCATCAATATCAAATGACAAATATGAATTGGATCCTCTAACAAAATGGAATCATGTTGCCTTTATACCGGATGCCCAACACAAAAAAGAACAAGTCGGCTTGGAATTGAGTTACTTAGTTGGCGCCCAAAGAAAGAGTCAGCCTCAATCAAAAGAAATTATTATTATTATTATTATTATTTTTTAATGCGCCTGGTAAACTTTTTAACGTGACTGGTGACGCTGGTGCGACACGCCCTCCGGCTCCACGCGAATGCTTTTGCCCGGAGCAATGAACCGGTGAGGCCACAACACGGGGGACCTCATCCCCTAGCAAGAACACTTCAAACCTGCGAGCTCGTTGGCCCAGCGAAGGCGTAAAGCCTGCGAGCTCGTTGGCCCAGTGGGGGTTTGAACTCTGGTGGCCACCACTACAACCAAGTGACTTAACCACCGAACCACACCCTTATCGGCATTATTATTTATATTATTATTATAATATTATAATTTATTATTTTATTATTAATAATATTTAATTACGCCCCAGAAAGGGACATGACACAGGGTTATCCCTACATGGGGACAAAAGTGTTCATCTATGAATACAATCATCACCTAGGATTTTCCTGTCCAGTAGATCATTAAGCCGGAACATAAAGCCACCATCTGAATGACCAGTTGCCAAAAAAATGGGCATAATACCATGTGACAAAGGGGCGATTTGAAACACTACTAAATGCTAAAATAATCTTCATCTTTTGTCATGAATTACACCTTTGTGGAGATATATACATTGGAACAGAACATCAAACAACACAGTAATGACAGTTGTTTAGTGGAATAATTGTAACTCGAGAAAAATGTTTTTTGGGAACCAACATGTGCATTTGTTAGAAAACATTTTCATAATTCACAATGCAGAGGAGAGCAACCAATGCTATAACTATAATTCAATACCATGATAAATGCTAAAATAATCTTCATCTTCTGTCATGGATTACACCTTTGTGGAGATATATACATTGGAACAGAACATCAAACAACACAGTAATGACAGTTGTTTAGTGGAATAATTGTAACTTGAGAAAAAATGTTTTTTGGGAACCAACATGTGAATTTGTTAGAAAACATTTTCATATTTCACAATGCAGAGGAGAGCAACCAATGCTATAACTATAATTCAGTACCATGATATGGGCAGGTTATTAAATGGGAAATAGAAAATTGATATTATTGTTACTGTTGTACGGGCTTGTTTTTGAATATTATTGCTGTTCCTGAAATTCCAGGTTTCTATATTATGAGAGGCGCTCGAGTTGTGGTTCCCCTGTTCCACAGGTTTTCTCCATCCTAGGATGGAGTTTCTAGTGATGGGAATGCCTTACGGTTTAGAGGGTAAAAATCCCCCAGCAATTTTTATCTTAACTCTATCAGAAAAGTGGCATTGTCAGTGGTCATTTTCATTTAGTGGTTCTGCCTTTTTACCATCAACGGAAATCTCATTATATAATCTCCTATAGAGGGTTTTTCTCAAATGAAACAACCATGCATATTCACCATAGTACTGGGCTTTTACTGCATTCCATGAATTAAATATGATAAGTAGTGGGTTTTTATTGTTCTTCAGTTGAAAAATAAATGTTAGATAAGAAAATAGAGCTACCCTTTTGCAATGTTTGACAAAAATTTTACCTTCATCCTTGGTAGAGAACTCTGGAAATGTAAGGATTTTTAAATTCTGTCTTGATTAGTTTTTAAAAAGTTTCCCTATTGAGAAGTTATATTTTACTTCATTTAAGATATTGGCTCCATATATCCTGGTATTCATTATGTCAAAGTTAATCTTGGACATAATCCTATGCTTGTTTGGCAGGTTGCCAAGCTGCAAATTTGTAGATATTGCTTATATTGATTTGTCATAGTTTGGTAATGAAGGTAATATTCCATGAACTCTTCTTCGTCATTTATTAGTTACTTTTATAAAAGAGTGATCGCAGCTTGTTCTATTTAGAGAATCAGTGATATTTTGATGATTCCTTGTCTGTGATGCATTTTCATATGAAATCATCATTATTTCGATTGGAATGCAACAATGCAAAGTTTTTCTGCAAATATGTTTTTATCACCTTATAATAGAGATTTTTTTGAGAAGTAAAATGTTTTGAAAATTTAGGACAGGCTTTCAAAAACTTACATCATTCATGCGATATCGCTCTACAAAATCTGAACTGAGTTTTTCTCTTCTCTCTTTGAGCTTTCAGTTAATTTTATAACAATAATTAGAAAAGTAATGAAGTGACTGGTTTTTCTTGACCTTCTGAATTCTCCACCCCTTCACATTCTCTTGTCCTTTTATGTGAATGCTTTCAAAAATAAGGAAAAAAAAATGTTTCGTGGATGTTGATTGCCCTAGGCCCAGGATGGGCTTGTATCAGACACCTCAGGTAATTGTAGTTTGGCTTAAATCTTGCAAGTTATAGCCATAATGACCAAACTTAGCAGAATTCAACCATGTTGAATCTTCTATAGGTTTATTTCTTCTCTTGACCAGGTACCATCTATAATCCTTTTCTTTGGTTCTTCTAGCTACTCTTGAGTCGAGATGCTCATTTATTTCCTCCTTTTCACACATCTGCTGTTTCCAATCAGCAATATGGAACTCTGAGTTTTCGTCATCCTCCCTGTCCTGTGCACCATGAAATGAATATAGGTCTGCCACATTGAATATTTGGGCCATGTCCATGCCTTTAGGCAACTCTTATCTCATATGCATAACTTGAGAACTTCCTCAGAACTTTACACCGTCCAATATGTTTCCACTTGAGCTTTTTATACAATCTTTTTGGAAAACGCTCCTTCCTCAAATGTGTGTGAGAACTAAATCTTCTTCATGAAACTTAGTTTCTCTTCTATAATTTGCATGCTCGTTGTATTGTGCAATATATTGCCTTAGCTGCTCTTTCACTTGCTCATAGACTTAAAAGATATACTCACCAAAATCCTCCTCTGCACTCTTTCTATTTGATGCTTTGATGTCTCTCAACTTTGTAATACCTCTCAATTGTATCCATGCCCTATTTGGAATGGGGTCTTTGTGGTACTCTTGCTTAGTAAGTTTTTATGAGCAAACTTTGCTCGTGCTAAAGTCTTGTCCCCCTGTTTGGGATTCTCTCCAACCAAACATTGGGGTGGATTTCCAAGGCTTCTATTCACCACCTTTATTTAGCCATCTGTTTGTGGATGGTAGGCTGAGCTAAATCTTGACTAGGTACCCAATTTCTTCCACAACATCCTTAAAAATAATCAACCAATTTTGTATCCCTATTTGATACAATGCTTTAAGGCAACCCATGCGACCACACAATCTCTTTGAAGAATAAATCAGCTATATGCATAGTATCATTGGTCTTCTATTGTGAATAAATTAGTGATGAAATGTGCCATCTTTGAAAACCTATCAATAACAACAAAGATCGATTCATTTCCCCTTTGTCTTCTTGGCAACCAAAGAACAAAATCCATGTTAATATCATCCCATGGTTACTTTGATATTGGCAATGGTTAACACAATGCTGTGTTTTGACTTCTCCCTTTTGCATATTGACAAATTCTACAACCTTGTACAAACCTTTTGACATCCGTTGTCATCCTTGGCCTAATCTTTCCTTCAGCTGTGGCAGTCATGTTTGTACCAAAATGGCCTGCTAATCCTCCACTTTACTTTTCTTTGATCAAGTTGTCCCTCATTGACCCTTGAGGTATGCACAACAAACCATCTTGCAAAACAACAAACCATCCTATAGAAAGTATTCAAGCCATAGAGTCCTGTCCATTCTTGTTGGATTCATGCATACTGCCCATGCATCTTTGAAATCCACATCCTCTTGGTATAATTTCTTCATTCTTCATTGTCTTGGTGATAGGTGCACATATATTGTTGAAGTTTATGATAAACTTCTGGTAGAAACTAGCAAACCCATGGAAACTTCTTGCCTCAAATAAGCTTTTTTGTGTTGGCCATTCCAAAATCGCCTTCACCTTTTCCGGATCTATCCTCATTCCATTTTTTGAGATTACAAATCCCATGTATACAAATTCTTCTTTCATGAAACTATACTTTTTCAAGTTTTCTTCTTTTAGAGTTTGCAAGGCTTGTCTTAGGTGCATCAAGTGTTCTTCATTTGTTCTACAGAAAATCAGAATATCATCTAAATAAAAAATTACAAACTTACCCAAATACGACTTTAGCACTCCATTCATCAACCTCATGAATGTACTTGGTGTGTTTGTCAACTAAAATGGCATGGCTAAACCATTCATACAACGCTTCTTTTGTCTTGAATACAGTCTTATTTCATCCTCTTCTCTAATTTTGATTTGATTATAATGACTTTTCTTCAAGTCTATCTTTGTGAAATATTATGCTCCACTCACGTAGTCATTGTCCATCAAGTCATCCGTACGTGGCATCGGAAACTTGTACATGATTGTGATCTTGTTTATGGCTTTGGAATTTGTGCACATTCTCCAGTCTTAACCTTACTTTGGTGTTAACACTATTCAAACTGTGCAGAGGTTCAAACTTTTTCTGATCAAGTCTTTTTGTAACAACTCTTGCACTTGCTTCTTCACCTCCTCATCCTCCATGGGAGTCATTATATAAGCTGCCTTGTTTAGAAAACTTGCTTATGGCAACCTTTAAATAAAACACTTCTTATTCTTCACCTGTTGGAGAGATCAAGGATGATAGATCCTCTTACCACTAGAAGATGGTGGTCTACCTCAATACATATTTGGTGGGAACAAATCATCACTTGTCCAAGAGGATCTAGGTTATGTGACCAATAATGTTGGAGATGGTTGTCTTGGATGATGGTGCCTTCAACTATATATAAGAAATGCCTGACACAGAAAAATATTGTTGGGCATAGTGACTATAATGGATGATGCGGGGGAGAGGTCCAAGTGACCATAATGTACTGTCAGTAAATGTCTTCCTCGACAACTCTTTTGATTACCTTGTTTGAAGAAAAAAGGAAAGGAGCTGTCTGCAAAGAGTATTTGAAATGAGGAAGCTGATTGATTGGCTAAGAAGTAGGTTGGTTAACAAAAGATTGCTCCTGGATTTAGCTGTGTAGCAGCTTGCCAAAAATTGCTACACAGCTAAATCCAGAAGCAATCTTTTGAACACTATCATGGATGGTAGAAATACTATGTCCCTTAAGGAGATTGGTTGTTGAATATCAACATTGATGGCACTTACTTAGACTTAAGGAGGTAAGTGTCTATAAAGAGCAAAGTACTAAATATGGGTAACTCTCTTATATCCTTCGAATAGTCTCCTAGAAATCTTAGATTGTGGAAGTAGAAAGTAAGCTCTACATCATTCTTGGCTTGGAAAATGCACTGAAGACTTGTTAAACCATTTGCAGTGGATCATACACTAAACCATGATGATTTGAATGCTTTTAATGCATCCACAACCAATAAACTTGCCCCCTCCCCACTATCCCCAAAAAATGAATAGAAAATATTTTACCCATAAACATCTGTAGGTTTGATGCCTTGAAAAGCACATCTTTAAAGGGATCCTGGAAATGTATTTGAAATTACTAGTGCTCTAGGATGGAGAGTGAGGCACATCCCATGCAAAATGTGATTGGGAGTTGTGCTTGAGATTTATAGTTGAGTAAAAAATTTGGACTCCCTTGGAACCATATACTGTTGTGATCTCCAGGAAAACTAAAACTTGGAAACGTATCATTGGAGGTGTTGCATATGTGTTGTCATTGATGTCAATAGGGATGTGTTGTGGAAGGCTTATTGATGTCAACAACGATGCCAAAGGGAGATTGTTGCAGAGTAGTGATCAATGGTGTCAAGAGAGTAAGTAATTAGAAGAGCAGACAAAGGAGCAACCAGAGAAGTTGAGAGGTGAAGGATAAGGTGATGAAAGTCATGAGCATAGTGATGGATCAGTATCATCTGTACACAGTTGTACCTTATCATCTAAAGTTCATAGATAAAGGATGTGCTAACATGAAGACTCTTGATGAAAAGAGCTGTGATTGTAGTCTCCGATGTGGTAAATGTTGTATTCATTATTTCCCGATGAAAAACATTGCAAAAGATATGAAGGAAAGTGTAGAAGATTTCGAAATGTCTAAGGCATAGGAAGTTACACTAAAGAAGCTCGGGAGAATGCTCCGCATTCCTCCGCATTTGAAGATTTGGCCTTGTGGCTTGGAAGTTAGACAGAGATAAGTGTGAAGTATGTACGATCCATTTTTCAGAGCATAGAAGTTACCGTAGAAGTTTCCAGAGCTTGTAGAGTGAAGATAGTGGTTCAGTGTTGTTGCAGTCAGAAAGAGTCAGAGAAATGCTCTGCATTTCTCTGCGTTTCAAGATGTGATGTTGTGGTTTGGAGAATAGTTGGATACAGGTGAAAGATATGCATGGTTCAAGTTTCAGATGATAAGATGTACCGCAGAAGTTCTCTGGAGTCAGCAGAGTAAGGACAGATGATGTTGCTGATTAGGGTTGCCAGGGGGAGAAAGTAAAAGTCACTGCATTTCACCGTATTACATTATTTGGCTTTGCTATTTGGAGGTTGAGTTCAGATGATCTGTATGTTCATTCATTCCAAGTTTTAGGTGTTGAAGTGTACCGCAAGTTGGTTTTTCAATGTTCTATCTCAAGATTGTATATTCAGAGTTTGCAAGTGATGCTGGGTTCTGTTGTGACCAAATCACACATCACCCCATTGCAAATGGGGACCCCTCTTTTCTTGAGATTTGGTGCTTTTCATTTAGTTCTGAATAATGTCTTGGGTTCATTTCCTCTGCTAATAAAACAATGAGTCTCTCTCCTAGAAGATTTTGCTTTATAACTGGAGGTCTCATCTGGAACATGAACTTGCAGTAATGAAGAGTCTTGATCAAACTCCATCCAGTTCATGAACACTGAGATCAATCCTGAGGTATGTTTGAGACCCTGAAAATGACTAAGTCTGGTAACCTGAAATCCTAAAAATCTTGAAAATTGACTAAGTCTGAAATCTGGTGGATCCTCCAAATTCTAGATTTTGCATGTTAAATCCGGTGGATTCGAGACCTATCTCAAACATCCTGAAAGGTATATTGAAAAATATTTAAAGTCTCTCAACTTATACTTAAATATATTTTTTAATATACCTTTACCCTGAGAGATCCTGAAAAACGGCTAAGCACCCTAGAGGATCCAAAATCTTGATCCAGTGCAACGGGATATTAGAGTGGCGCAAAAGTCTTGATGAACTGCGCTTTCAATCAGAGAACAGGATGATGATCTCTTGCGCCTAGACTAATGCACCCAAAAGAGGAAGATGATTGGTTTCAAAGTTCTAATGATCATTCAAGAAGAGACTGAATTATTGAGGTGATGTGCTAAGAGATGAAGACTTCAAGCACTTGATCTATTGCGCTAGGTTAATGATTCGTGAAGAGAGAATTGGTTTCTTGATCTAATGCACTCTAAGTCTTGCAAAAGATGAGGATTTCAAATCCTTCATCCAGTGCGCCAATATTATAAGAGCTTGAACCTTCAATCTAATGCACTAGCCCTTGACGAACTTTCAATGAAAGAAGAAGACCTATCTGCTGTGCCAGGGTTGAAGGGCAGATTTAAGGTTAATCCTATGGATCATCTTCTAACCAATCACAAGAGGATCCTAAATCTGTAATCTAATGCGCTGCCCTGAAGTTGAGAGATATCTCAAGCTGGATTGAAAATCAGAGATGAGGCTCTTAGAAACTCCATCTGCTGCGCCACCTTGTGGAGGGAATATTTAAGTCTTGAATCATCTTGAACAAAGATCTCAAATTGCCCAGCCAAAGCGCCTATCCTTTAGAGGATTTAAGATCAATCTAATGCGCTAGTCAAGAAGATCCTAAACCCCTATTTGCTGTGCCGATGCATGAAGAAGTTAAAACCTCTATCTAGTGCGCCAAGAGGAAAGGTTAAGGAGTGTTTTAAGGCTTTCAAGAAGAACTCAAAACCCCAATCCAGTGCGCTAGATCCAGAAAGATCCCAATAACATGATCTAGTGCGCTCAAAGGAGTTTGTTGGGGTTCTCAAAGGATGATCATTCAATTGGAACATGAAACTTAGATGTGATGCACCACCTTATGGAGAGGAGTGAAGTTCAATTTTGAAAAGCCTTTGAAGGAGACATCAAACTCTCCATCTGCTGCGCCATCCTAAGAGGATTTCAAACTCCTGATCCAATACGCCAAAAGGGGAGAGGAGGATTCAAGGGTGTCAATCTGCTGCGCCACATGTGAGGAGAGCTTGCTAAGTGTTTGAAAGACTCTCAAGAGGATCTCCAAACTCCTGATCCAATGCGCTGATGAGGTGAAGATCAATATCTGAAAGCAATGTGTTGTGGAATAACCTCAAGGAAGATCTCGAATTCCTTATCCCATGTGCCAACCTTTAAGAAGATCTTAAACCTTAGATCCAATGCGCCAAGGGGTAATTCATGTAGAAGAAGATCCTTAACATTGGATCTAGTGCACCAAGAGTGAGGGAAAGGTTGAGCAAGAAATGAAGATTCAACAATCATGATCTAGTGCGCTCAATGCAAGGAGACATCAAAAGTGTCAACTCATGCAACCAAGGTGAAAGTGATCCGCCAAGACTGATTTGGAAGAATATGATATGCATTTTAAAGAAGATCTTGACATCTTGATCTAATGCGCCCAATGAAGAGACTTGAGCCTTAAACTAATGGACTTTGAAGTTTTGGATAAGATGAAGATCTTGAAGGTACTAACTAATGCGCCACTTTGAGTGGAGAGACAACTTGAGCTAGGATGAATTCAAGAAGAGGATTCCAAACTCCTGATCCAATGCGCCAGCCGTTAGAGGATGTGGAAAGTTTGATCCAAGGTACATATTTCAAGAAGAAATTAGATTCTTCATCCAATACGCCAGCTTGTGTGAGATTTTTTGAGAGGTCATCTAATGAGGTAAGAGGATTTAAAACCTCAATTTGCTGCGTCAGGGTTTAGAGGCAGATCTAAGGGGATTCAAAAACTCGGAATCATAAAGTAATACGCCTAGAGCCTAGAGGGCTTATGAGTTGAAGATCAAGATTTCAAACTCCAATCCAAGGTGTTAACCTCAAGAGGATTCTAACATCTTCATCCAATGCACCCATTCTAAAAGGAGAAGATCTAAAAGTCTAATCTAGTGCGCCAACCAGAGGAGATCCAAAAGTCTTGTTTAATGTGCCCAAGGAAGGGGAGATTACAATGCTCAACCGCTATGCCTTCAAGATTTTCCAGGATAGACTTGAATGTTATTGAAATTCGCACCAATTTAAATGCAAGGAAGTTTAAATTAAATGATTTGCACTTCATTTAATAGGGTCGGCCTAGGTAGTTAGGCAGTTTTAAATGCTAATTTTGTATTTATACTTGCTGTTGTCTTCATTTTCATCATCATCAAGGAGCGAATTCACTCTGATATAGCAGAAATAAGGTAATTCTTATAAAGTGCAGATCTGATTTTATCAAAGTTAAGTTGGAATTTGATCAAATTCTGAAGGTATCAACTCAAGTCAGCCTATTAGGTAAGTCTGATCTGATTTTTTTCTTTTTATTCAGTATGTGTTTCGAAAATTGTCCAAGTGTTGGTAAATTATAAGAAGATAGGTGGATTTATGATGAATTCCTTGAGTCTAGATGATATTATTTTCTTGTAAAACTTTATATTACAAGGATAAAATCAGAAGTCTAATGCGTTAAGGAAGCTGAAGTAGGTTGTTGATCATTTATATTCAAGGTTGCTTATTCATGTCTAGTTTGTAGGATCATGGCAATGACTTCGAAGGAGAGACATGCAAGGATCTGCATGGATGTTAAGGGCAAAGTTCCGGAATCAAAGCTCGTTTCAAGATGGACAAACGTTGGAGACACAAACATGGGCAACAGCAACCTAGAAGACATCAAGTCCCTGCTTCAAGAACCCAATGGGGGTAGTCTTGCTAGAGCCATCGTGAGGAGTGGAGCTATTGAAGCTGCTTGTTTTCCACCAGCTCTACCTTGTTCAGAGATGATCATTGAATGTGTTAAAAAGTATGACATGGATAATAGGCAAATTGTGGCCAAGGACAGAATAGTGTTAGCCTATTTGCAAAAGGAGGCAATCGGAGAGACCTTCAACATTCCAACTAAGGATAGGAATGCCACAATCCGCAACCTTTCAATCATGGATGTACTCTTTCATCAAGTTAGGCCTCAAAGGGAAGGTGATTGATTGGGCTGGGCTCATCAGTCAAAGCATACATGAACAGTTTATTAACTTTTCAAAGACTAAGTCATTCCATATGAGTTCTTATGTGGTATATCTTCTAGCCAGGAATGAAGTCTATTCAAGTCTGACTAGAAAAGGAGAAGTTGGAATTGGGCCTAATAAGTACTTGTCGCATCAGTGTTACCCTCAGTTGCATTTCAAGAATATCAATCATTATACAAGGTTCAATGATGCATTTGCTATGTTCATATTGAGGAAATTAAGAGGAGAGTTCCACAAAAGATTGTCAAATGCAGCAAGGGAGTTCATTACAGCATATGGACATTGGTATACTCAGCATGAAAGGTACACCTACATAAGGATCCAAGGTTTCACATCTTATCCATACAGGTTACCAAGATACCCAACTAACAGGATGGTGATGTTAGAAGTGTCAAGGCAACTCCTGGAACTCATCAGGTTGCAAAAGTTGAAGAAGAGAGGAGGTATCCGGTTTCCAGTTCTTCTTGGGCAGAATCTGGAATGTCCATCATTAGCAGCAGTTGAATATTCTGAGACAGAGCTTCAGGCATATCATTTGCAAACTCATGGCACCAAGAGGCTTAATTTTGATCCTTTTCAAGTTTGTTGGAAATACAACAGGGAGTACAAGCATGCCATGCAGTTAGAAGACCATTGGGCCAGTGTAAAAGATGAAGATGATCTCCGAACACTCCAATGTTCAAGACTCACATGGGATTTAGTTAGAGCATCCAAAGTATTTAGAATCCCGGATCAGTTCATAGAGGATGACACTCTGTTGTTAGATGAGTTTGAAAAGATAAAGGATTTACCTTAGACAGTTGATTGGTCAAGGAGGGATGTATTCGAAGAGGAGTTAATGGAGCCAGTCCTAGCTATGACGCAGGCATGTATAACTCAATTGCTACAAGAGATGGATGATGAAGGACAAGTTCCTACATACCACAAGATGGATAAAGAAGAAACAGAACAACATAGTGCACATAGTGGACTCCAGCATAGTGGAGGTGATCAAGGTGATAATCCAGTTAGAAAAAGGAAAAGACCTAGTCAAGATCAGGGAGAATCAAGTCGAAGACCTAAGAAGAGGAATAATCCATCTAGTCTACAGGAAGATAAGATATTCAGAATTCAATACAAGAAATTGAAGTAGTGGAAGAAACTGCTTTGATTCCATCCGAAGAAATTCATTCAAGTCCAACTATTGCAATAGAGGAAGATGATGTTGTTGATCAAGATGAGGAAGGTCAAGCAGAATCTGATGAAGAAGTCGCACATGTACAACATAATCAGGTACAAAGGCAACAAGATCTTTCTGCATTTCCACCTTGGTTGAGGCAAAGAATTGAAGAAAATACGGTCATAGAAACATATCAACCTGCTCCAATAGAAGAATTGCTCATGAGTACACAGAAGAGTAATCAAAAGAAGAAAGCAACTGTCTTTTCAAAAATCACTCAGGATTCTTCTGGAAATAGAAAGGTACATGTAGCTGTTCCTAGAGTTGAAAAGGATTTAGAAGACATGGCACCTGAAGATTACAATGTGACCACTATTGGCATGGGTCCAATTACAGGAGAACAGATAGAGGAGGAACTTCAAGAATCAGTGAATAGTGTAAGAGTCATGTTAAAACAAGAAAGAGAAGCTAAGCTAAAGGTTGAACAGGATTTCAATACACTAAAGCAATATATTCAACAAGTCATGCAATCTATTCAGCAGAAGGAAGCCACTCCAATACCTTCATCTATTCTTCCACAAGAAACAGTGTCTCAAGTGGAAAATATGAGAACTTCATCTCAGATAATGAAGGGATGGATAGAAAAGACGGAAGAGAAAGCATATACTTACCTTGAAGAGATTGTGAAAGTTTATGACAGAGTTATTAGTCTCAAGGATAGAGTTTAGGCTTTGTTAAAGATATGTGTTGAGTTCAAGCCTATTAAGGAGCAATACATGCCACAGCTTAAGAGTTTGATGGAAACTCCAATGGAAGATCTAGTTCATGATAAGGTGGTTGATCAGAATACTCCACATGACTTCACCACTTGGTATTTTTCCTTTCACAACAAAGAGCAGCTGGTTGATAAAATTGAAGTGGATATGTCTAGAATAAGAAGTGTTCTTCTAAAGACAGAAAATCATGTATACACTGCATTGACAACAATATGTAATCCTTATGGAGATGTTACCATTGAAAACATGAAGCAACAAGTTAAGGCATTCTACTTTCAGGATGATGGGATTGATGAAGGATAGCTGGATAGCATATTCACACTTGTATTTCATCTTGGAGCAAACAAGTCTTGGATAGCTGACTGGGAGAAGACACTTGGCGTCTATGAGTCAGATGTGACAACGGCAGAAGGATCCATTAATGCTGCGACAAGTGTACCAATAGGAGATGTTGCTCAAGTTGTGTCTAGGTTCATTGCATCTCATAGTACTATCATGTGAAAGGGATGTGATGTGGCATCCTTATCTTCTTGGGAAGTGTGCCTTCATTGCCTCTTTCATTTACTAAAGTTAGCCTCTTTCATTTAATAAAGACATGAGTTGGTTATAACTACCTGTGATGTGGCATGATCTGGTCCATTGGCTTTGCCGGCCGATCTTGACCCTTCGTTCATTTTGAGTCTATAAAAGGGCTCTTGTTGCTCTCATTTGTACGATTGAAGACTCTGGAATTGTTGCAAAAGCTCTCTGGAATAATATAAGACTCATTGTTTTGGTGACTCTATATATGTTTCTAAGTTTTGCATGGTTTGGATTTCTTCAAGCGAGTATTAAGATTAGATTGAGTTTTCTTTAAGTTTATGTTAGTTGGTGGAAGGCTTCTTTATTGTTTGTGGTGAAATCTTTGTGTTCATACCATTTGTAGTTTGTGGCTTGCAAATTGCAGTGCATGGTTAGTCTGAACGAAACTGAACCTCAATTTGATCTCTATGTTTGTTGAATGTTTCATGAGCATAAGTGATTTAAACATCTTGTAAAACCTTAGAAGATTGCATCAATCTTGTGTAGTTGTCTAGCTTGGCGAAGCAAGATTTGGTTTGATTTCACTCGAGCAGTAATTATCCTTGCATCTGGGATTAGATTAGTTTCCACTGCACCTTTTATCTTTTGTTCTTTTTATCAATTTGATTAGAGTTAGGATCAAGGACATCATTGCAACATCATACACCGTAAACTGTAGTACTTAGATATTCCAGTGTTTGCCTTCTTCATCATTGAATCAACAGCTTGTTTGAACAATTGTGTAAGTCCCTTTGTGTTTACCAGCATAATCATACTTTGTCACTGAGTTATCTCTTACAAAATCATAAGAAAGGAACCTTGGAGTCATCTTGTTTGATCACTTCGTTCAGCATTCGAGAGGCTTTGCTCAAGAGAGAGTCAGATACTCTGTATTTCACTCTATTGTTGACTTGTCCAAAAACAAACATCAACAGGTTCAATGTCTGTTTGTTTGTGCTAGCAGGAAGTAGCTTGAATCGGTAAAAGGAATGTTTGAGAATGTTTTTTCAAGTCATTTGTTGCTTGAGGAGTGATCTGCTTGATGTTAATTGGTCTCTCTGATACTGCTTTATGTCTGGAGCTAATATGTGGAAGGATAAATGATTGCTGGGCTGACTTGATATATTTAGGTGATTGTGCTGTGTGTTTGGAAGTGTGCGCCAGCGTGGAAGAGTGTGCTAAGGAAAAATAGGACATGTTTATCACTTGGTTTGAACTGCATTGGTTTTCTACATTATTTGGGAGCCGACTTGTGTCTGTTGCACTATCATGTTACATGTTTCATCTTGGTCGACGAAGGAGAAAGTTTTGAAGAGTTGCGGAGGATATAAATGAAAGATCAAGTTTGTTGCAAAGTGTATGAGTGTGTGCGAGGATGTATGTGCGAGTCTATATGTGAGTGTGTGTGTGTGTGTGTTGAAGGTAGAAAAGTTTGTTGAGCAGAGGAGTTGAAGATATATGTCAGTGTGAAGGGTGTTGATGCTGTAGAGGTGATTGATCAGTGGAATTTGTCAAGTATTCTATGCAGAAGTTGTAGCCTCTTTCTATAAGTGTTGTAGAACTGTACGGAGTTGTAGCTTCCTTTGGTTGAAGCCATAAAAACTGTGATTCAGAGAGTTGTAGCTTCCTTTGGTTTGTAGCCCATAAAACTTGTAAATCTGTTTTATTATTTGTGAGGCTAGATTTGGACAGTAGATCCAAGCAACTTGCTCACCGTGGTTTTTTCCATCTAGTGTTTTCCACGTAAATCTGGTGTTATGGCTGTGTGATTATGTGTTGTGCTTTGAATTGTTTAATTTGCTTTATCATTTGTTTAAGGCAGTAGAATGTTTTGTTGATAAAGTTGAATTGGATTAAGTTTTGACATATATTGATTCACCCTCCCTCTCAGTATATCAGAGTGTTCTAACAATTGGTATCAGAGCCAGCTTGCTTGGTGCAGCCTAACAGCTGAAGGTAGATCTTGGAGTAGAACACATGGCTCGGAAAGAGTCCTCTTCTAAAGCATCGATATTTGATGGAAGTAACTATGCCTTCTGGAGTGTAAGGATGGAAGCCTATCTTACCTCGCTAAGGTATGATGTTTGGAGAGCTGCAATGGATGAATATACTGAACCTAAACATCCTATTACAGATTTAGATGCGAAGAAGGATCATGAAAACGATGCTAAAGCCAAGAATGCCATCTTAAGTGGTTTGGCCAATTCAGAGTTTGTTAAGGTAGTGCAGTGCAAGACAACCAAGGAGATATGGGATAAGCTCAAAAATCTCTATGAAAGAAATGACACTGTAAAGCAAGCAAAATTACAATCTTACAAAACAATGTTTGAGAATTTAAGGATGAAAGAAGAGGAAAACATTGCTTGCTATTTGCTCTGAGTAGATGAAGCAATCAATGGAGTCAGAAGTCTAGGTGAAAAATTAGCTGATTCAGTGGTTGTGAAGAAAGTCCTGAGAACTCTCCCTTATAGGTTGGATTCAAAAGTTTCTTCTATTGAAGAAGCCAAAGATCTGAAGAAACTTACCATGACAGAGTTGTTTGGGTCCCTCACTGCCTATGAGATGAGAAATGAAGTCATAGGTCCATACAAAAGAGAAGCTGCTTTCAAAGCTGTGAAGAATGAAGGAACATCTAGTTTATACAGTGAATCTGAGGAAGAAGAAACAAACTTTGTGAGAAAACTGAAGAAGGGATCAGGCAAGTATAAAGGTAAGTTACCTTTCAAATGTTTTAAATGTGGAAGAGTTGGTCATCATGCTTTTAAATGTCCTTTTGGAGAAAATGAAAATAGAAGCAAGGGGTTCAAAAGGAACAACTTCAAGAGGAACCTCCTTTCTAAAGAAGACTATAGCTCCTCAGAAGAAGTGGATCACTACAGATCATATGATGAAAGAGAAGAATCTCTATTCATGGCAATGGTGATCTTCTATTGGTTCAGACAAGACTGTAGATGAAGAAGAATGTAAAGTTGATTTTGAAGGTGAACTTACTTCTGCTCTTGAAGACTTGGAATATGCAAGGAAAGAGAATCAAGAACAAAGAGCTCTGATTGAAGCTAAGACAAAAGAATGCACAAGACTTGAGAAAGAAATTCTGTCACTCAAAAAGGAATTTGAAAAAGCAAAGTTTGGAAGTCCAGATGACACTGGAGGAGCATATCTCATCATGCCTCAAGGAAGACCTCATGCAAGACAATTCTCCATAAACAGGTTCAATCATGCTTTCTTTGGTTATTGTTTTATCTGCAATAAATTTGGTCATAAGGCTATGAATTGCAAGTCTGAAATGAATAGAAGAAATCTTGTAAGTAGGAATCCTCTTGCTTCACTAGTGGATGTCAATGTGGTATGTCATATTTGCAACAATTTTGGATATATAGCAAGATATTGTAGGAGTGGATTAGCAAAATCAGAATCTTAGTTAATAGATGTTGCTGAGCAAGACAAGGAGAGCGACTCCTTAAAAAGACAGGAGACAAACAATGAAGTTGAAAACTTAATGATTGTCCAGACAACGTTTCATGCTCAAGGGCAAACAAATCTCTGGGTAATAGACAGTGGATGTACACGCCACATGATAGGTGATAAGAGCAAATTCATCAATCTTGTTAAGTGGAATGGTGGATCAGTTAGGTTTGGAGACAATTCATATGTAAAGATTTGTGGAAAAGGCACCATAAGTATTGATGGAAAATCCAGAACAGAAGATGTTCTTTATGTAGGTCTCAAGCATAATCTTCTCAATGTAAGTCAGATGTGCAACAAAGGATACAATCTCATATTTCATGATCAAGGGTGTGAAATTAGAAGAGCAAATTCTGGTAAATTGGTGGCAGAAGGTTCTAGGACAGAGAACAACTTGTACAATCTAAAAGGTGTTAATGGAAGGACTTGTCTTCTAGGACAGACAAATGAATGCTGGCTGTGGCACAAAAGGATGGGACATATCAACTTTGATCATCTTGTGAAGATCAGCTCCATGCAAGCAGTAAGAGACATGTCAAAGATCATCAAGCCCTGCAAGTACCTTATGCAAAGAATGTCAGATTGGGAAGTAGACAAGGATAAGATTCAAGTCCAAGGAGTATTCTTCCACAAGGCCATCGGAACTGGTTCATACTGACTTGTGCGGACCTACTAGGACAATGAGTTTACAAGGTGAGAGGTATTTCATGTTGCCCATTGATGATTTCTTTAGGATGACATGGGTTACTTTCTTAAAAGAAAAATTAGAAACTTTCAGTAGGTTTAAGATTTTCAAATCTATGGTAGAAAATGAAATGAATGCTAGAATCAAGTGTTTAAGGTTTGATAGAGGTGGTGAGTTCACATCAAGTGAGTTTGAGGAATATTGTGAAGAACATGGAATAAAGAGGCACCTATTTGCTGCAAGAACTCCTCAGCAAAATGGAGTAGTGGAAAGGAAGAATAGAACTGTTCAAGAGATGGCAAGAACAATGTTGAGTGAAGCTAAGTTGCCTGATGTATATTGGAAAGAAGTAGTCCATACTACTGTCTATATTCTTAACAGAGGATAAATAAGAGTGAATGAAATATCCCAACTATACTTAACTAATTTTTTTCCTTTACTTAGACAAAATTACTTGCACTTCTAACTATCAATCACACGATGAGCTCAATAGCAAACATGAAAGATAACAACTCTTTGGAATCACTTGAAGTTGGTTCTAGTATTATGATTGTCACTTGATCAATACAACTTATTACAAGTAGATGTCGCCTTCAATGGCATGAACATTCAAGCTTATTACAACTTATTACAATGAGTGGCCTTGAAGCCTAGATATGATCAATGATTACAACACTTGAATGACTCTTCAACTAGCGCCTTTAGCTAGCACCTATTTCACTAGTTGTGAGATGACTACTTCTTTTGGAACAATGATGATAACTGAATGTTAACACCTCTTAGTTGACAAGGGAGCATCACCTTATCAGAGTTGAGGGAGCATTACCCCAACAAGCATGAAACTTGCAGATTTCATGAACTAAAGCATTAAGCTTCTGGGGGAGAAAATTCATCAAAGATCTAAGATAACAAAATGAAGGCACTCTCCTCCTTTTATAGTGCTCCTCCTTCAAAGGCAATAAAGGCACGCTCTCCAATGCAAAGTAGGAACCAAGGTACGTTTCCCAAGAGCATATTCCAATGGGAATATTCCATTAGATGACTCATTCTGAGTTGGAAGCCTTATCCAGTACGCCTCCCAAAGTCATTCTGGGACCCACTGCTTGCATGCTTGCTCCTCTAGTCTAGGCGCTAGAATGATGGTCTTCAAGTGAAGAAGTGCGCCCAACACCATAGTTGATTCCTTCATGGTTAGGTGCCCAAATAGGATCATGGAGATGTGAAACTGCGCCTTAGGAAGGTGTCTGAACCTTAGGCGCCAATTTGAGGTTGTAGAAGCATGGATATGCGCCTAGTTCACTTGGTGAGGTTTTGATGACTCCATATGCTTTCAAACACTTAACAACATTCAGTGGACTCTTAGGTCTTACATCGTGAGGTGTTATAATGCCTACAGGTCTTATTTTATGCTTGAGGTCTTACATCAAGAGGTGCCATTGTCATCCACACCCCCCCTCAATGGCAAATCCTTATGGCCAAGCATTGATTTGAATTTGGAGAATTCCCTATTGTATAGAGGTTTGATGCTATACTGCATATATGATTTCTTTTATTGGGAGCCTAGCCCAATTCTTTTTGATCATAGTATCTCTGCCATTTGATAATTTGTTATGATATTTCTGGGAAATAAATGTAAAAATCAGTAAAATAGCATATCACTTCGAGGAGGTGGCCTCCAATAATTAGAAAATAATACGTGAATTCAATATTAGAAGATATGATGGTTTGGGAGAGTCTCTCTTCTTTATTTATATGCATAACTATGTAGGGACACACTCCTTCATTCTAACTAAGTTATCTTAAGGAATAACTAAGACTAATAAATGAATCTATTAAGGTTAAGCATGCCACAAGTGCTTATCCTTATTATAATTAGGAATATAGCATATTAGGATCATAACATTCCCATCCCCTTCAAAAAAGTGTTGCCCTCAACGCTTTGCAACTTTAGAATATTTTCTATGAATTGTTCATCATTCCATGTTTTACTATATGTGAAGATGTCCTCAAAGAATACCAACACCAATTTTCGAAGAAATGGGTGGAACGTTGAATTTATGAGGCTTTGAAAAGTTGATTGGGTATTAGTGACACCAAATGACAAATAATAATTCATAATGACCCTCATGTGTTCTAAATGTAGTCTTATTTATATCCTCTTCCTTTAGTTGAATTTGTTGATAATCTAAATGCCAATCTAACCTAGTAAAGAAAACTAGATTATTAGATTCATCTACCAATTCATCAATACCAGGAATATGAAACTTGTCTTTAAGAGTGATCTTTTTGAGATCCATGTAATTTGGTCACATTATCCATGACTCATCCTTCTTGTTAACCATAATCATTGGGGATGAATAGGCACTTTTATTGGGATGAACAATACTTCTTGGTATCAATTCAATGGCTTGATCATGGTCTCTGATTGGAGGTAGACCCTTGGGTTCTTGAAAAACATGTTGATGGTGTTGAATGATCTCTTGAAGTTTTGGTCGATCTTGAGTTTTCATGTCTTGTGCTTCTATAAAATGTAGTTGTGCCCTTGTGTTGTAAGAACCTTAAGCAATTTCTCCATCCTATGGGAGCTAATAATTTCTCTTGGTGGTGATTATATCCCTATAAGTTTATACTTTTTCCCATGTGTACTAAAATCCATGTATAAGTCTTGAAAATTGAAAGACACTATTCCTAACTAATTAAGCCATTGCACGCCCAAAACTACATCTACTCCCCCAATTGGAATAGAGAACATTTTTGAATCAACTTGATAATTTTCCATTGAGAGTTTTATATGATGGCATTTACCACCACAAGAGAGTTATTTCCCATCAGCTATCATCACCTATAAATTAGATATTGGATACACAAAACAATTGAGCTCATTAGCTAATCTTCTATCAATAAAATTGTGTGTACTACCTAAATCAACCAACACTGTCACCTTCCTCTTTTTGATATAACCAATTACTTTGAGTGTTGGTGGTGCACTTGTGCCCTTGAATGCATAAAAGGTGATGGTAGTGCATTCTACTTCCTTAGAATTCTCATGCTCAAGTTCCACATTTGGTTCTTTGTAGCTACTTCTCTCTCTTGTTCAACCTCATTCTTGATAGTCATTAGTGTTTTCTCACTGTTAGCACACTTATGACTTCTAGGCCATTTTCTATCACCATTCCAACAAGAGGTAGAGAGATTACTAATTTGTCTTGGGTTAAATAAGTTGTCCCCATTTCTTTCAATAGAATTGTTTTTATCTTTTAATCCCATTGTTTGACCTTGAGTGGAACTTCTAGTGGTGGAGTTTTGTTGCTCAAGCTCCACATTTGGTTCTTTTGTAGTTACTTCTCTCTCTTCTTCAACCTCATTCTTGATAATTGTTGGTAGTTTATCACTATTGGCATTGTTATGACCCCCAGACCATTTGCTATCACAATTTGAGCATAGATCTTTTTCTCTTTTATTTTCCTCTTGTTGAGGAGAGTGCTTACTAATTTTTCTTAGGTTAAATAGGTTGTCCTCATTTCTATCAATAGGATTAATCAAAATTTTGTTTTCCAATCATGTGGTTTGACCTTGTGTGGAACTTTTGATGGTGGATTTATGTTTCTCAATATGCAATGATTGTTGCATAGCTTTGCTAACTGTCCAAGATTCCAACAAACAAACATCAAGTTTAATTTGGTCATTAAGTCCATTGATGTAGAGTTGTAGCCTCTGATAATGTGCCACATCTTGAGTTTGAATTGCTAATCTCATATGCTCAGCATTATATTCAGCTATAGACCCTATTTGTTTTAAATTTGTTAGTTGGGTAAAATAGCTTCCCTTCCATGGTTGCTCATAATGGGCTACTAAGTCATTTGTAAATTCTTTCCAACTAAGCATTTGCCCTTGCTTTTTACTTATCATCCATAGGTACCATTGATAAGGTTCATATTCTAAATGTAGTGAGGCTATGTCAACCATTGCATTATCTGTTATATTATGAAGCTTAAAGTATTGTTCCATGAGACTTATCCATGAAGTTACATTAGTACCATCAAAATTAGGGATATTTATTTTGGGTAGGTTCAATTTTGGATTTTGAAAATGTTGTTTTATCCCTTGATTTTGTCTATTAGGGTTGTACTTGCCTTGGTGATTTTGTTGGGACTTCAATTCATGTAATAGTTCTTGTTTAAACCTATCTAAACCTTTATTGAAAGATGATGGAAATGGGTCGATCAAATTATTCTTAATAAAATGTACCATTGTTTCACATCCTGGAGGAATTTTACCCTCAATTTTAGGTGGTGGAGAATAAAGGTCATTGGATACAATTTTTTTTAGAAAAGTCTTTGAATCATAAAGATGACATGGCTTTTGATGTGTATATATTTTAAACTCTAGTTTTTCAATATCTTTCCAAAAATATAAAAAATTCCAAAAATTCCAAAAATTGTGGCCTATAGAGCAAAATAATAAAATATTTTGATTTGACTTTGACCACTAAATTATGGACTATATTTTATCTCTAATAATAAATTACAAAAAACAAATCCAACCTAATTTTTCATAAGCTGTCAAAAAATGTAAGAATTTTTAAAAAAATTCGAAAATTGTGGCCTATAGAGCCAATTAATGTAAAAACATAAAATTATAATAATTTGCGCAAAACTTATGATAGAAATATGAGTTTTTACCTGGAACCTTATTTGATACTTACCTCAAAACCCAGAAAAAATCAGGTCCAAATTTGCAATGGTTTGAAAGTTATGGAGGAAACAAAAATCTTGGCCCAAATCGTAGCTCTAAAACCACTTATGATATTTCTTGGAAATAAATGTAAAAATCAGTAATATAGCAGACCACTTCGAGGGCGTGACCTCCAATAATCAGAAAATATGTGAATTCAATATTAGAACATATGATGGTTTGGGAGAGTCTCTCTCTTCCTTATTTATATGCATAGCTATGTAGGGACGCACCCTTTCATCCTAAGTAAGTTATCTGAAGGAATAACTAATACTAATAAATGAATCTATTAAGGTTAAGCATGCTGCGAGCGCTTATCCTTATTATAATTAGGAATATAGCATATTAAGATTATAACATAATTAGTCTAGTAGAACTGGAGAATAATATTAGGATGAAAAGATTTTCCTTTGAATGAAGTGCCCATGAACCTCAAATGTGCTTTATTTTTGGAAATAAGAGTCTTCGGTAAGAGTAAATAGCTTTGGTTATGATATAGTAAAGTGGGACTTGTAATAGCACCAAGAAACTCTTCCAGTAATCTCCTAAGCCACATTGATTCTTTTGTAGTTTACTTTTATAGTCAGTTTTTTATTAAAGGGCTATAAAAGATAGTGATTTAAATATTAGTCCATCCATGTGATAGCAGCTGCACCATATTTTGAAGACATAGTTTGAGGTATATGTCCAAATCTATTTGCACTCCCAAACATCCTCCTCCCATATCTATTTGCCTATGGTCCATGAACAGGTCAATAAATGTTATGATAGAGAGAATTGGCTTTTAAAAAATAAGCAATGAAAACAAAAAAACTTGTACTTTTTTTAATTAATTTTACTTTTTTATATTAGTCCTATTTTTCATCAATCTTATTATTTTTTTTAGTCTTATCCTTCTCTTAGAAATTAGCCTATTATATTTTAATTAGTCTTACTTTTACTTTTATTTTTTACTTAAAGGAAACATGTCCCTCTATATTAAAAAAAAAAAAAAAAAAAAACTAAGACTTCCCTTATATAATGACTTCACTTAAAGGGATTCAAGACTTCATGAAAGGATATGTTCTTTAATTACCACGATGGTTCTATGTAAAGGATACAACATTTCTATGTAAAGGATATGACTTTTGTTAAGTTCTAACTCATTCACAAGCTAAAGGATGTCATTCCTTAGATAATGGATATATTTTTCATCAAAAGGAAGCGGCTTTCCTTTAGAAGTGAAGCGACTTTTCTTAGAAAGGGAGCGACCATCAATTTTTCCTTTGATTGTTTAAAAAACCTTTTCGACTTTTAATATATGGGAATCTCTCTCTATATAAAAAAAAACTACGACTATTCCTTATTTATTAGAATCAATTTGAACCAATTACTTATAATGAAAATTATTAGCTCTACAAGATACAAATCAATAAATAACTATTGCTAGCAAATTTATTTAAAATAACTTTCACATTGATATCTCTATGCATAATAGAGTTAGCAAAAATTAAATTTAAATTATTAGAATCAAATAGTTGGCAATGACAATTCTATGCTATATGAATATGTTAGAAAAATAGATTAGGATGAAATTTCTCTTAGATATCACTTGTAGAAAATGATTAGAATTTCCTAACTTGGTTTTGATGAATTAATTTTAAAACAATAGAAAAGGCACACCAAATGTATTGCACAAATAGCCTTGCACATGTGTTGATTGAGCATAAAGAGGTTTCCCATTAAGTTCTACATGTCTTCTAGTATAACTTATAAAAATGATTAGTATAGCCTAACCTGTTCTGATACCATGTTAGAAATTAGAATCTTAGGATACTAATCATTATGAGCAAAATATAAAATAAATAAAATGAGAATTATACAAGCATAGATTTAACACATTACACAAAATATATATGGAGAAAACCCTTTCGGGTAAAATATCCCATAAAACATTATTTTATTAAAATACTTACAAAAAATAGTCTATGAAAGAATAGATTGAACATGGGGACACTCCTCTACATACTTCCACATGGCCAATAATACCTCATGTGCATAGTGATATAATTCACTATAAATCTCTAAATTCCTTTGCCTCTCAAATGAGAGAGAACCTCCAAATTCCTTTGCCTCTCAAATGATGCAGTCAAGACCACCTGGGGTTTTATCAAACTACCCAATCAAGCAGCTAGTAACACACAACGGAAGCACAAATTTATTCACAGATCTGAAAATATTTTATTAACATCAAAGATCAACATTTACAAACTCATAGGCCTTCCATGCTTCAACATAAAGCTTTACAATGCAATACCCAATCGATTATGTGCTTACAACACCAAATCGCTTTCCAATGAATACATAGATCGCCCCCAATCTACGATTGTTCCACCTCTGTTTTGCAAGGAAAATCCAATCAACAACAGACTCACCTATCTCCTAAGAAGAATAACAACCCCCCAAACAAGAATGACAATTGCCTTTTATTCTTTCCCAGTGAAAGTTAAACAGTTATGGAGTTACTCTGTTATGGAACTAAATAGACAGGTATTCAGCCACCTGACGTTTCAGATTACCAAACAGATTAATGATAATACTGTTTGACTATTAAAATAAACACTTTTGATAAAGTCCCATACATCAGCGATGTTAGACCTTTTCGAACATTAAATTTCCTTGTATTGCCGAAGAAGGATTCTCGTGAACTCCCTTATTGGTGTCTGGATTAGTTCGCGAACTAGTGGAAGTGCCGACTGAACGTTTCTTCTATCTTTCCATCGGCAGTGTAAGCCATCAGCAAAAACATCTTTTCCACAAACCAAGGAAGTCTTCATCGGCAATGTGGAACTTCCACGAACTTCGGAGTCCTTCCCCATATATCTATCCATCAGCGTTCTTTTAGGCTCAGAGACGTGTTCGGCAAAAATGGCACTTCGCCAACTTAAAGGTTCGTCGACACATGCTCTTGACGAATTAGTTAGTTCGGAAACCAAAAGATTTGCCGATACAAGCCTTAAGTCATCAACTCCCTTTATTGGCAAAGTTTACCTTTCACGAACTCTTTGGCGGCTTATCGACAATTTTTTGAAACTACGAGCTAGCCGAGACTTAATACTTTTCTTCTATCGGCAATATTCCAAACCAACGAACCAAGGAAACTTTGACTTCAACCTTGAAAGCTTATTGGCAAAGAGAGTTATCGGTAAAGTGAACCCTCGGCAAACCTAAAGGTTCACAAATTGAAGATTTTGCCGATTGAGTTTTCAACTTCAAACTTTTGCCGATTGAAGGCTCCTTTTCAATGAACTTGTAGCACTTGTGACCTTGCCCTAAAGCTTAGTCGGAGAAATCACCCATTGGCGAACTAAGCTATTGGTGAACTAGATAGTTCGCGAACTAGAGATTTTTTTGACAAAGGCTTCCTTTCGACAAACTTTGAAAATGCGAACTCGTCCTTACTACTTGTCGGCAAATTGTCGGATCGACGAACAGCTAGTTCGGCGAACTGAACAGTTCGCAAACTGGAGAAATCGCCGACTGGCTATATGTGATGTCCCGATATTAAGGCATTATTTAAATTAAAGATTTAAACATCATGATAAAGACGGAGAGCTCGCTTTCGTCAAATATCGTGTTTGTCATCATCAATTTGGATGATAATTGTGTATATAATAATAATAATATTTTATAAATATTTTTATATAATTAAATATAATATATTTATTGTATTTATAAATATGAATATAAAAATAAATATTAACAATTCATTAATAATATAAATATTGAATTATATATTATAATTATGATTATAATATAATAACATATATGTATATAATAATATAAATATAAATATTGAATTATATATTATCATGATTATATATATATAAAACTGATATAGAAATAAATATATTTGCAAGTATAGTAGAAGGGTCATTGCAGCGATCCCATATTAGTTATTGAAAATATATAAATAAACTTAAAGAAAAAGGCCCCACAAATATATGGCCGACCTCATTGTATAACGGACCCTCCTTTGATTTGAAATGCCTAAAATACAAAGGAATGAAGGCGATTAATATATAAGAAAAGGTGCGGTTTATATTATCTGCAAATACACAAACAGGCAGCGATCCAATTGTAAAGTGAACAGCGATTATATAAAACATAAGGAATGCATTTTATGCAGGAGGGATTGATTAGTAAATGATGGGTGCGGTCAATGCATGGTATGAAGAAAGGACAAAACAACATTATAAGACAAAAGTCATTCATATAAGACAAATTGATTAGTATTAAAAAGAGGTCCGCCGACGTATATACAAAAGGAATTCTGATGTGGCCGACTTCATAGGTATTGGCGCCACTCTTGAAGGAATTGAAGTTAAAACAAATAATTTGTAATGAAGGTCGACTTCCCTATAAGGAAGATTAAAATGAATTAAGGCCGATTTGAAATAGAATAGTCGCCTCTTTTGGTGAAGAGACATAAAGATATATTTATAGGAGATAATGGGGATTAGTGATATTCGGCAATGAGAGCAGCATGGAACATCTCATACAAATCATTCCAGCACTTCATCTGATCCAACAGATCAGAACACATCAAAGAAATACACGGGAAGATAGAAAAAGCAAGGGAATGAGACGGGAAGATATGTTGGAATAGAATAGATAGATCTGCAAGGCAGAAGTAGAGGAAGATGGAGGGAAATAAGGGAAAGAAAACAAGGATCTCTATAAGAAGGCAGCGCTAGGATTAAAGAAGAGAGCCTTATGAAATATAAAACTTCAGCACTAATAAAAATTAATACACAGCAATCTGCTATAGAATGTAGAGTAATGAGGCAGCAATCACTATGATAAATGCAATAACAATGATTATTGGTAGAGGGGAGATCAAGATAAGATGCTGTGGAACAAGATTTAGGGGAATACACAACATCAATCACCGAACTATAAGGCATCCTTCAACAGCAAGAAAATATCTTGTCAAATCAGCATTCACAATCAGCATCGGAAATCATCATCAATCATCTCATCTCATGAAAAGATCTATCAGATCATCTCATCATCAAGAAAAAATTCATTCACATTGAATCAATCATTCATCAATCATCAATCAATTCAAATATAATCTATCATTCATCAATCCAAGAATGATCAAGCTATTTGGATATCATTCCATTCATAATACAAGAGGATATTAGCATAAGAGATCATATTTCCAATCACCTCTATCACTTCATCCTTAAAGGGATGATAGGTATTATAGGGAGGGGCAGAGTAATTCCATCTGTATATAGGCCCCAAGGCTGGGACATAGTTTCCCCAAGGCTGGGTCTATGATGGTTTCCATGCACCCTATAGCCTATGTCCTTTGATGAAGAATAAGAGGGTAAGATATGGATCTTGACTTATGTTTAATATCCGCCCTAACAGTACAGAGGAATATTAGAATATAAGATCATATTTCTGATTACTCCCATTACTTAATCCTTAAAGGAATGTTAGGTACTGTGAGGGAGGGGCAGTGCAATTCCACCTGCGTTAAGACCCCTAGGTTGGGACATAGTTCCCCAAGGCTGGGTCTGGGATGGTCTCCATGCACCCTTGACATGTAAAGCCTAGTTCCTTGATGAGGAATAAGAGGGAAGGATATGGATCTTGAATTATGTTTAATATTCGTCTTAATATACTTATAGAGCATAGTATAGAATAATTCATCAATAGTGAATGATAATATCATTGATCTTATTTGATCTTATCATTGACATTTATTGATCTCTAATGTTTCTAATGTCTCTTTGAGAATCACTTTGAATGCAAATTCGGGTTTAAGTGTTTCCACTAGAAAGGGGACATTACAAGTGGTATTAGAGCATCCTTCCTGCCATCCTGTGTATACTACGTGTGCCTTACATGTATTAAAGTGTATACTTTGTGATTTATTGTCATGTCCCCATATTAAGGCATTGTTTAAATTAAAGATTTAAACATCATAATAAGACGATGAACTTGCTTTTGTGAAATACGATATTTTATAAAGATAATTATGTATGTATTAATATTTAATATATATATATATATATATATATTATTAATATATATACTATTTAATAAACAATATTAAAAATGTTATTATATAAATATTCTAATATAATTAACAAGAATATATTTATAAATTAATTATTACTTTATCTATCATTAATATTGCATATCTAAAGCATATACCAAAAGGAAGGAAAAAGAAAACGCATATCCATATAGAGAATAGACTCGGCATCAGATAGCAGTTTGATCAAATGTAATAAAAGGCAAATAGTAATAAGAGCTGCGATCCTCATTAAAGAGTAGTTAGTATTGGTTATGTGAAGCATCAAAGGGTGACGACCCCTTGAAAGGCAGCGGTCACCATGAGAGGAGGCAATCCTTGGAGCAAAGGCAACCAAAGATATAAAAAGGGAATCGCTGGGCATTATTGAGGACATAGCATTCAAGTTGCAATTCAAAAGCATTAGTAACACAAGCATCGAATAATAAGAGACTGATCACCAAAGGAAGGAGCAGCGAATTGCCCATAGCGGATATCACCATTTAATCATTATCACAGCAGATAACCAGAATATAATTCCAGCAAAGAGCACCCATAATATTATGACTTGAAGTGCCCCTGCCACACATTCGGCCGCCTCTTATAATCAGGATTTAAATAATTGCTGATCATCATAATATATATATATATATATATATATATATATATATATATATATATATATTGTCATTATTTTTGCAGGCCGAGCCACTATAATTCTGCCACAAATTCAGATCGACCATAATAAGGTATATAAATTACATTCAATATCTCTTTGTTGTTTTATAAATTGCTTAATGTCTAATTCAATGATATGGTGAACATAAATGAGTAAATGTCTTACAATGAAAGTGCTGAAAATTACATGAAACAAGCCATAACAGTAGTAAAGCATATTGAGCCATGAAATTAATTCATTAATTTCATAGGAGAGAGTGAGCATGAGATGTCTAGTGGCCAACCATGGGTATTTAGAGGCCTTTGTCACATGCTGGTACAAAAGGCACCCATAGTGCAAAGGATATTTATCATAGTGGCCTTTGTCTCAGTAGGTGCAATGGCATCCCTTGGACAAGTGGAAGTGGCCTTTGGCTCCAGTTGGTGAAGGAGTCACCCCTCGTGCCAAAGGATTATTATATAGTGGCCTTGGTTCCAGTTGGTGAAAAAGTCACCCCTCGTACCAAGGAATATCATAGAGGCCTTGACTTCAGTTGGTGAGTATCCACCCCTCGAGTCAAAGGATAGAATAGTGGACCCATGATGGTAATTGGCATGAGATGTTCTATCGCATCCTCTCACATGGAATTAATGATTAATGCATGGAGAATGATAGAGATTGTGAAATGTAAATTGATAGTGATCATGATAGAGAAAATGAAGTATATATTGATAGTGAACATAAGATTAATGAGAGAAATGTTTATTGATTGTGATCATATGATTACTGATGAAAATGTGAAATGTATAATTGCTGTTAATGATAAGATTATAAGAGCAATGTTACTATCTCTTCAAAGCCTTGAGCGCGAGTGCAGAGATGCCACCTATCTCTTTGACGAGTCCTTTAGATTGCCTTCCTTTTGCTTAATCGGGGCCCACTAAAAGTGACTCATGCCATGTGTTCTAACGACGCACATAGAAATTGGAGTCAATCCTGTCACCATTTAGAAGTGCACGGGGCCTACATGTGGTGACATGGAAGGCATTGAAACATTGCGCTAACTTGAAGCGCGGGAAGGGCCCACCTGGGATGATTCAACAATGCATTGACTAATGGCGCACTGTTTAGAAGCTGACAGACCTGCCAACTTTTAAACGTGCGTGGTTTCGACACGTAGCACACTCGTTGAGCTTTGTAAAAAAGGGCCCGCAACCTCTTTCCTTTGCCAAATCATGAAAAATTGGGCCTCGTCGGATGCTGACTCGAACAAACTGGCCAATGGTGCGGTGAGAACTTGTTGTCAGACTTGACGACGTTTAGGCGTTGCGAAACCATGCCATGTGGCAACGCGATTGCAGCATAAAATTGACGGCTCGTCGCAGACTGAAAAGAAGCTGCGGCCCGACACAAGATTCAATCCGAACTGCTGCCCAACTTTGAATTTGAAATAGAATTGGAGTGCAAGGCTCTACGTACATTTAAAAGGATTTATGCGAGGGGCTTAAAGGACTTTCAGGGATTTTCTAGGATGGGGACCTATATTAAATTGTCTCAGATCGGATATAATCAATGGGCAAAGCACGGGGATGCAGTAGAGAGGCACAACACATGGAACTTTGATGCATCTTGG
Source organism: Cunninghamia lanceolata (assembly GCA_027924645.1). Lineage (NCBI taxonomy): Eukaryota > Viridiplantae > Streptophyta > Pinopsida > Cupressales > Cupressaceae > Cunninghamia > Cunninghamia lanceolata. Next base: position 80,136 of record BSBN01000900.1, read on the forward strand.
GCAGGAAAAGAGGGTGGAAAAACTGGGCATTAATAGACCCCTAATAACATTATGTTCTAACTATTGAGCTCTTTTACAAACAAAAGTCACCAATATCTAACTTCTTAGGACATAGCATGTCTTTTGGAAGATCATGCATACACGTCTAGTAGGTCAAAGCATAGAAGCAAATATCTCTCTTGAGAATATTGCGGCAAACCAAAAGAGAAAGGTATTTTCAATTTCTTGGGATAATATCGTGAAAATATCGGGAATCCAAAAACTGCAGAAATTTTTGAAAAAAGAGGAATAATTGATGGTTTTTAATGATTAAAGTCATTCTAATTGCATAGAGAGAGAAAATAAAGGAGAGGTACACCATTAATTTTAAAATATGGATTTTTATCATTAAATTTAAAATCGTTGTTTATTGTGCACACTGCATAGTGTGTTATTACATAGTTCCACTTCAAAATTTGAACCCTCAAAATGAATCACAAACTACAAAATACAAATATCAAGCTACAAAGTGATTGACTCTAGCCTTTGAAGAAGTCGATCCAACTTGTGTGCCCATCCTTGCCATCTTTGCTTTATTGTCTAAAAGGACTTCCATAGCCTACTTCGCTTGATAGGTGACATTTGGAGGATATTTAAGGCAACCCTTCACATCATGGCTTGATTGCTCCGCAAAATGCTGTTTGAAACAAGAAATCTCTCCATTGTACAGAGTGCTGCAAAAATTGCACTTCACTTTGTACCCTCAATTGACATGCAATATGCCCATGCAAAGTGTAATGTCCCCTTTTTGAGATACTCTTGTTTGCTCCTCTAAATGTTTGTTATTCAACAATATACCTCAAAGAACAAAACACGAATGAAGATTTTTGTACTTATTTAGAATAGATTTATTCAAATTGAAGATTTGAATGCTCAAGGTATTTTCATTTATACATTCACAGCCATTCTGTTGGTCCAGATATGCTCACTGCTGTGATGACAGTCTTCAAATATGATCAAACGATGCCAATATACATATATACTAAGTATGAATGCAGTCTCCTTAACATTAGCTTTTTCCACAGTTAGCGCTGTTCCAGTGATACTGATAGGTCTCTTTGAGCGCTGGTAACACACAATGATCGCAGATTGGTCCCAATCGAGTGATGACAGCAAACGTGAGAGATGCCAAAGATGATGTTGGCGCAATAACCTCTGCCTGATCGCTGATGATGGAATAAGGGTACCTTCTAATGATATAATGAAAGTGGTTGGAATTTGAATGAGTGATCGATGATCTTCCAAGTGCTATTTGCAGTTACAGGCTGGTCACTCTCTGATAAGAGATAATCATACTTCCCCAATCCTTAAGCAAGTAGTCGCTGCAACCAACTATGTGTGGAGAGTAAGATCGGTGATAATGATTTTAACACAATGTTTTCAACTTCAAATTCGCAGCAAAGAGACCAATAATAATTACGATCCTTCCTTATATGATGATCACTATCCCTATGTGAACACGGTCTCCAACAATGCAAAGCTTCAAGGTATGCAAGAAGAGGTTCGATGAATTGCTAACTAGAAAATCTAAATACGCCAATCCAAATCGGCAGTCTAGATACTTAATTGTTATAATCCCCCTTCATTGATGAGAGATGATTCCTTTTATATCTTGGATCGATGTCTCTAGTCAAGAGTCGCCACTTTCCATAAGGTGTTGTTTCATAAGTGCTATCCTTTACTGATAGTCAGCTTTTGATGATCTTAATACTGATTTCATTAAGTATTTCCTTTAACTTGATCGCCCTTGTGATTCTAATCACTTCTTGGCTTTAGCATCGACTTCTTTAAATAGGCATGATTCCTTCTTTTAGCAGTGCTTATATTGGAGTCTTGATTTGTTTATGAGATCGTTTGCTTCTCCTATTCGATGTCTTCAATTTATAGAGTTATTATCATAACCAATTAATATGGGGACATGACACAAAGTCTTTTCCATGTTGGATGATGACCAAATCTGAAAAAAAACTTGCATTTAGCTTTTCAAATGTTTTAAGAAAAATTCAAACATTTCATCATAAAACATTTTTATGTTTTATAAAATGGCATTTGGAGTTTTATAATTTAAATTTTATTTAATTTTAAAATTTATTTTTGAGATTAAATATAAATAAAAACAAAAATAAAACTTTTAAAAATTTGAAATTAAAAAAATTAAAAATAAAATATACAATTTAAAAAATCATTAGAAAACCAAAAAAACTACGCATGATGCCTGTTTGCCAAGTTTTTGCCATGGTACTTATCTAAGGCGCCACCGAAGGTGGTTTTCACCTATGGACGAAAGGATTTCTCTTTACTATTTTCATTTTTTTTTTTTACATGGGGTGAAGGATATGAACGAAGATAACTCAAGAGTTTGATTCCGTGGAAAAACGATAATCCATACAAAAACCATGTCATGTCATTGTACTTACTGATGCTGGTAAGGAATGACGGATATGATAGCAACTGGATGAAAAAGTGGACTATGATGTGGATTATGCAAACAAGTAAATGGAAGGCACATCCAAAACATAGACCAAATGAGAGGTGGAATATATAGGATAATGGGGAGCGGAGGGAAACAGAGGATATAGTGGCTTGAATGGAATGGAATGAAACCATAATCAACGTTTGCAGGTACCGAACTAAACTTCGAAGCTTGCAGATGGAAGGGATCTTATGAATGGGAATAATGGCTAGTGGATAATGACTTTATAATAACTTCATGACCCACGCGGACTTAGAATTTTCTTTTGATTTCATTTCGCGGGATGAAGTAGTAGATGGAATGGAATGGGGTGGATGGAGATGGATTCTTTGGATGTGGAAGCCTCTGAAGGTTTAGCTTCTCAACTTAAATACCCAGACCTTTTGCCCTTTTGGCTAGAATATGAAATGAAATAGCCTTTTGAGGATGCTTTGCTTTGATATATATGCATTTGTGTTCTAAGGCACAAACATCTTAAGATTTTCTTTTCATGGGTAAAAGCATCCAAATTGTTATTTCGTGAAATAATGGAATGGGTGGATGGGTGCAAGCTTGTCGTTCAGACGACACTTACATTCATTGATCATGATTAGGAAATGGCAAATGGATAAAGGCTATGATGGATGGAGATGGATAAAGGGGGTGGATAGTGAAAGGTGTGTGGTTAGATGCTTTTAGACTTTGCATGATAGTAAGGATGGAGTGGATTTACATGAAACCTATGTTGCAGGGTTCGCCTGCCAGCCTCCTGGGTGCGGGTGCGATTCATCCCGGGTGCGGGTGCGGTGCGCCTGTGGGTGCGGGCAGGGTGCGTGCAAAGGGGGGTGGGTGCGTCAGGCTGTCTGGGTTCGCACCCGGTCTGAAAAAACAGTACCCGCGGTGCACCCGAAACGCACCCACGCCCATGGTCTTTTTTTTTTGATTTTTTTTTAACTTAAAACTCATTTTTATAATTTTTTAATCATTCTAAAAGGTGGAGAATTTAGTGTATGTGCATTCCAATTGCACTCCAAAAAGGCGGAGAATTTAGTGTATGTGCATTCCAACTTGCGCCTCCTTTTGCACAAAAAGCAAGACTATAAGGAGGGGGAATCAAAGTTGTGGGATGTGGAGCCAGAGCAAATTGACATGGATGCTTCTACTTCCCAATCCCAACATGTTGCACTTGAGGGATCAGAGAGCAAGCACACTTTTTCAGCGAGTGGCAGTGGTGTTGGTTGTGGTTCTTCAAATGATCCTGCTAATGTCCAAGTCCAAGATGATGATGATGATGTGGAGGATTTAGCAAATCCATATGATGATTGACACTTGTCATTTGACATTGAAACAATGAAAATTGATTGTTGAACATGATATTATTATTTTGAATCTTGTTATTAAACTTGAAGTTCGAGTTTTATGTTTTATGATATTCAAGTTGATGGTGGTTTTGTTGATTATATGATGCTATGTGGTGTTCTACACTTTATTCTTGCTTCTATGCTTAATTTTTTTGCATATATATATATATATATATATGTATATATAAACGAACCCAAAAACGAACCCAACCCCCCAAAAAAAATTTGGCCGAACCCGCAAACCCGAACCCGCACCCGCACTAGAACCGGCAACTTAGCATGAAACGGGTACATAATGGAAAACAATATGTATTTAGGTAGAAGAGATGGAAATACCAACATCTTGACCCTGCCTTTTTTGTGGTGACTAAGGTCATTTGAGCAGATATTGACATGGACAAACCCCAAATATCTTGTTCAAAGGACGTCAATCCTTAACCTTGATGGCTCATCTCTTGGAGTATGTAGTCAAACAACAAGACTATGAATGAATGGGACATTAGACTTGAGTTCATTATTTAATGGAGAAGATAATACGGACGGAAGCTTTATTGTATATACGAAGCGATGGATGGGATGGACGGAAGCTTTATTGTATATACGAAGCGATGGATGGAATGGAGGAATGTGGGAATGCCCATCATGGAGTGCAGTGGAACCATGAACTATCTTACTTAATTCGAGCTCACCCAGACTTACTTAGCAACTTCGGGATCTTTAAGTGTGTGAAGTATAAGATCTCAAAATACTTCAAGTCATTCTAAACAATCAATTTATTTTCCAAGAGCAAGCATCATACTATTCAAACACTAATAATGGAATTTACAATGAATTCATCCATCCGACGCAAGTTTCTCAATGGTAAACTAGAGGTCAATAATTAGATTTAAATTTGGCATTTTAAACATGATAATCACCACATGTCAGTGTCAAGACACAATATACGATTCCTTTCCGAGTCAAGTACAAATCATAACTTGTTGATAAAGTTAAAGAAAACCATCTTCGGAATCCAAAGAATTTCATGAACATTTATCTAGGAAATGAACTAGACATTTGATATGAAATAGGCTAAATGTGTTTAAAGGAATAACAACACCCAATTCAAATCGGGAAACCTATGAAAGCAAACCTACAACTAAAGCAACAACCTAAACTACAGAAGGCAATCAAAGCTAAGACTAACTAAAAGCGGCAAACTAATCTAAATCAACAGAAAGGAAAACCTACTCTAAGTTATGTACAATGGACAAACAAGACTCAATAGAGCCAAATATATACAAGACCTCGAATGATTCCTCAAAATAAACAGCAAGAGCAATTTGCAAGTGATAGTCCTCAATTTGGCAAACTTATCTTTAAACTCAGAAAAGTGTTCTCTCACCTCACACTCCTCAAATTCAGAAAATATTTTGCACAAAATGATTAGCAGTGGTAGTTCATTAGGACCATCATTTATCCATATGTAGATTGTTTTTCCTAAATTTCCATAATCAAATTCATACTCTACAAATTCACAACTTGGAAATTCATAATCATCAAATTTAAAATCTTTCCAATCAATAGCAAGGAAAGATACAACCTGGTGTTCTTCGCCTTTGAATGGATATTGCTCATCTTTCGCGCACACGTCAGGAGGTCGGAGTTGATGATGAATCATCCCACTCGCGTCCGCAACATGCGAATCAACATTATAATCAATAGTGTGCATATCAAAATGAAAAGGTGAAAACAAATGAAATTCAAGAACATGGAACATTTCACCTATTAGCTCGTTGTAGATCTTCAATAAAGGGCTTAGCACCAATTCGAATTGCTTCGCGTAGTTGACCTTCATTTCATCAGCTTGTTCAACTTTTGATGACCTTGGCTGTGATGCCTGTTGTACTTCATCAATAAAAGCATCGAGCGCCCCTCCGAATTGCTCTTCATTTAATGGTTCTTCGATGATGGCTTGAAGTGCTGCTTGTAATGCATCCAACTGATTGTCTTCCAACAACTCTTTTTGAACTTCTTGCAACTCATTTTCAAGGATCTCCCTATGTAGCATGAATGAGTGTTCATCAAGGAATTCTTCTTCTTGCAACGAACTCGAATCACTTTCTTCTTTGATGGAGGAATCAACATCTTGTTCATCTGTTACCTTCGTTTGAACTTCTTCTATTACCTTTTCAACTTCCTTTTCAGCAGGCTCTTTCTTTCTTGGAAGAAGGTATGCAAACTTGTTTTCTTCAATAGTGCTCTCTTCATGGTTGAATAACATGAGAACATCTTCTTCTTTGGGGGGTGAATTGATTTCTTGAAGACATTTGCTCCACAAATCGTCTAATCTCAATTGTACCTCGGACTCTTCCTCCAACCTTAATTGTTCCTTCACTTGATGAATAGCTTCTTGACAAGACGAGCATGCGAGTTCCGAATGAGTGGTGTTATGAATCCTGTACCAATCACCTGGAATCATTATTTCCTCTGCAGGCAAGTCCTTCTCAATACTTAGTCTCTTCTTGATCATTTCCTTGAAGCTTATGAAGAATTCTCTTTCATCGAATAAAGATTCAGGCACCACCTTTGCAAGAACAATTGGCTCATGTACTTGTGAAAAGGAAATTTTTCCTTGCAATGCTAATTCTATCCTTGATAAAAATGTTAGACAACACAACTCATCGTGTCCATTGGTGTCGTGAATTCTACATCCCTTCCTTGATGCGAAGTCGTCCAAACTCTTAGGATGAAGTGTGTTCAAAGTCCACCAAAGCTGAAGAACATCATCTTGAGGATGATCCATCTTGAATTGCCTTGAAGATCTTGAGAAATCCATCCTTATATTTTGCTTTTTCAATTTTTTTACTTTTTTTTGTATTTTTATCGATTTTTCTACTTTTTTTGGATTTTTTGGCATAAGAGAGATCTTGACATCTCGGATTCTTCCTTGAAAGCTCACTTTGGTTCCAATTCCACAATTTAGAGTTCGTCCGCGTGCTTGAAGCAATGTAATTCCTTGTTCATGCCCTCCTTCTAGTGCCAATTCTGTTGATGATGTTTTCTTGACAACAACAACATTAGAATAAAACACCAAGTGCTCTATCCTCTCTTGAACAAAGTGTCCCGAATGCTAAACTACGTGACCAAACAAGAGCACTCCAAGGTTCCTTGTACGTGATGTGCAATGGATAGCCTCGGTGGTATGATGTGATAATGCTGTTTACACAAAGGGACTTACGCAGAATTTATTCATCACTCCATTCAAATATGTACTCTCGCCTTGTGAAATGTAACTTCTTCTAATCAACTACAAAAAGAAAGGGCAAAAGGCAAGGGTTAAGAGGGCTAATCTAAGGACAATGATATAATGCACATGCTATGATAGACAAATTCCCTTTCACAACCTAGCTCCGCTTCACCATGAGAACCAACAATTACACGGAGTAAGTGCAATCTCCTAAGGTAATCATATGATTTTCATGTTGTGAACTTCCATCCAAACACCCACAGCTGGCGCAGCTTGAACGAGCATCCACAACCGAACTTATGCAAACAAGGTTCAGGCTAACTTTGCAAAGTGAGTTACCTTCGGCAATCCACGAAAAGTTTGAACCAAAAGGGATTCATCAAATATCTTCACATAAGAATCATTATATCAATGAACTTCTAATCTATCAACTAAGCTACTTTGGAAACAATTCTTAACCATCTTGGAGACAATGAAGACCATGCTAACATTCCAAAATCACAAGATCACCATGAAACATTCAACAATGAGCTTGCATTAATCTTGAAGTGTATCTTTACAACAATCTCTCAATATCTCTTCAATGACTTAGAAGAGTCTCCTCTACTCTACTCCTTTCTAATCTAATGTATCTAATGTGTATTACAAATGAGAAGAATGAGCCTTTTATAGACTCCAGAAATTACATGAAGGGCCAAGATTGATTTAGCAATCAACGGCCGAGATTGAGACAAGGCAGTTTGTTACAAAATTTGCTATTTTTAGAAGATGAAAGAGGCAATGAAGGCATGTTTCCCAATGTGATAAGCATCTTTGGAGCATCTTTATGGTGGGCCCTCTTTATCCACTTGTTTGTTATAGACGACCTGGACTTGAATGAATGACATGGCAGAATGTGGTTGGCTTGATGATGTGTATGTGCCACCTCAGCATCTTTAAACGAACTAGTCTGGTTCACCTCATGTTCACTTAGAATATTTTCTTCTTGCTGTCTTGATGTAACTCATGGATCGCTTTGATGATCATGCTCATCTCTCATCTTGTGACGTCCTTGTGCTTGTGTAGGATTATGCCTCTGGATAGTTGCATGAAGTAGAAGATATGTTGTGCATGAGTCCTTGGAGTAGATTACATCATGATTGTCCTTTTGGCGCGTGGAATGAATCACTGGAAGATGACTCCCTCTCATGCGTGGCGTTGATGTCTTCCTCATCCACACATACGAAGTCTTCAAAGTAAGATGAACTTGATGTAGGAGCTCCTCCATGTGGTGATGATGACAAATTTGAGCAACTTTCCTCCACCTTCCAAACTTCTCATGTATGAGCTCTCGCCATTCACCTCCTTGGATCCTCCATCACCTACAAAAAGAAACACATCAAATTAAGACTTGATATAAAGGATTTTCAATAACAAACTACATTCATCTTATGCACATGGGATCAAAAAAATGACATTTCAAAACATACCCTTTCGCATGAAATCCATGCCTAAGTGCCTAGGGGGGTTTAGAGGGGTAGTATGGATTGATATGTGTGAAATTCCTTGTCTTAGTGTTTAGGCCGACCTAGCCAGGCGGGTTTGAAGGCCCTGTGAGGAATGTGTGATGAAAATCCAAGGGTCATGGTCTAGGCCGCCCAGGTTGGGCGGGTTTGAAGGGCCAGTTTGGAATGCTTGATGTGAATTCCACGCATGATAGTCAAGGCCGCCTAGGAAGGGCGGGCTGGGAGGTGGTGTGTGGATTTCTATACTTAGGCAATTCATTTGATATCTTTCTTTCTTTTGATGACCCTTTTCTTCTTCATCAAGACTTAGTGATTTTTTGAGGTGTTTATGTGAAGTTAGAAGGCACACTTGGAATGTTTAGTGACTTTGTCCATATGCCTTAGTGAAATCCGCCTAGGAAGGGCAGGTTTGGAGTGATAACATGGATTTTGCAACTTGAACACTCTCCATCTTGATCTTGATGCTCTTCCCTCCTTTGTTTTCATGACTTAGTGATTTTTCAATGTTTTCAAGTTGATTCAACATTGTTGGGAAGAGTTAAGGAGTGATCTTGGAGGACTCAACACATTTTCCATGCCAAGGTGTCTAGGGCGCCTAGGAAGAGCGGCTTTGATGATGGTGTTTGGACTTTGCCTTAAGACTTGTGATTTTCACCAATTTTCCTCCTCTTGAATGATCCTGCATGAGTGTGAAGCAAGATGGCGGATTTGGAAGGTTAGAATGGAGTGGTTTGAGTGCTTGGACACTGGATTCCATGCTCACCTCTCTAGGCCGCCCAAGTAGGGCAGGGTTGAGAGTGACCCTTGGATTTTTACACTTAGAAAACTTTTCATCCTTCTGGACTTGATCACCTCATCCTCCAAGTGTTCATCTTCATCATTTTCATTGATTCTACTTGCAAACTGTATTGTTTTCATCCCTGGGCGGTTTTGGAGGTTCTGTATGGAGAGGGCAGTGTGAGACATGACAGAGTCGAAGACTCCCTCTTGAGGCTGCCCAGGTAGGGCGGGTTTGGAGGTGAGGCATGGAATCTTCATCTAAATGTGCTCTCTGTCTTCATCCTTGCAAGTTAAACTTAGCTTTAGACTCCATCATCACTTCCTAACTCCCCTTAATTGGCAAAACCTTGTGAAAATATCCTAACTTTCCCTGGGCGGATTTGGAGGCAGTGTGTGGAGAGATCCTCCTGATGATGACATTGTCCATGACTACCCTGTGAGGCCGCCCAAGCTGGGGCGGGTTGGGAAGTGATACATGGAATTCTATCTTGTAATGCCTTAGATTCATTCAAACTCACGAATTTACTTGGAATTTTATCATTTCCCTGTCTTTGTGCTTAAAACCTTGTAAACTTGACAACTTTCTTCCTTGGGCAGATTTGGAGGCCGTGTCTGGAAAGATTCTCCCGGTGATGACATTGTCCATCACTACCTTGTGAGGCCGCTCAGGTTGGGGCGGGTTGGGAAGTGATGCATGGAATTCTACTTTGCAATGCCTTGGATTCACTCCAACTCATGAAATTTCCTTGAATTTTATCATCTCTTTGTCCTCAAAACCTTTCAAACTGATACCTTCTCCCTTAGGCGGATCTGGAAGCAGTGTCTAGACAAGTGTATGTGCATGATGTTGAGTCCATGACCTCATGCCAAGGCCGCCCAGTCTGGGCGGGTTGGGAAGTGAGGCTTGGACAATGTTCAAAAGGTGTTTTCTTCGTCCACATTTGCTTGAAACTAGACTTGTTCGTCATCCTTTCTTCACTCTTCAATTGGCAAACTTTTCTTGATTTTCTCCCTGGGCGGTTTTGGAGTAGGTGCATGGAGATACTCTCATGGACAAGACATAATCCAAGCCCAGATGTTATTCCTGCCCAGACTGGGCGGGTTTGGTAGGTGTGCTTGGAATTTCGCACTTAGACAACTTTTTAGTCTCTGAAATTCAAGTATATTTCAAAATATATTTAAGTATATGCCAGATATTGAATTTCTTATACTTATACTTTAAATATTTTGAAATATACTTCCAGGATGTTTGAGATAGGTCTTGGATCTATAGGATTTGACATGTAGATTCTAGATTTTTAAGGATCCACCAGATTTCAGACTTAGCCATTTCTTCAGGTTTTCAGGATATCAGACTTAGTCGATTTCAGAACCTCAAACATGTATCAGGATTGATCTCAGGACCTCATTCACACCCACTTAATCCATCTCAAGTTACCTGGGAAAAAGACTGATTGTCCAACTTGTGGAGGAGACGTGATTGCATGACACTTACTACAGACTTCTACAAGCTCAAAATTGCAAAAAAGGGGGGTCCCCATTTGCAATGGGGCGATGTGTGATTAGGTCACAACAGATACCACTTAGACCGACTTAACTACCTAAATAAGACTATATTAATAATCATATAACTTAATTAAGAGTAATTGTAGCCAAAAGACTACTCATATCCCTATGCACACTGTAGGATTAAGTGCATAGCATGGCCCCCCTTCACAAAAGTGTTGTCCTCAACGTTGATCAATTGTGGATGCTTCTACACAAAATCTTCATCATCCCATGTGGCATCTTCAATTGGCAAATTCTTCCACTCTGTGAATGTCCCAGTCCTCAGCTCCTTTGTGACTTCCTTTTACATCTAGCTTAGGTAGCACTGTCTATGTTAAAATTCTGCACTGATCATGTAATGTCCCACCCCTGTTTGTGTTTTTTCTGTTCCAATTTTTTTTTGTGTTTTGGTGTTTAGAATGAGATGGAAATGCAGACGTGTTTTGACAGGATATAGTTGCAATATAATAACATATATTTGCAGTACAATGACAAACAGAAAACAACTTATAATGCAATATTGAAACACCCACAATCACCCATAAACTGGAAATGCCAAATAACATTAATCCCAACGGTACCCAGTTGATAAAAAGTGATTACAAAGCAAATGTAAACATACCCCTTTGCTATTCTGCAGTACAGGTCTGATAACAATTAAATGCAGCAATCTGGGAACACCCTTTGAGCTCTACAAAGAACAAACCCTATGCATCTCGTTCTTAGAAATGACAAAAAGCAGTTTATAAGTCTAGAGTGCTTCCAATGGTGAAATTATAAGCTCCAAACCCTAAGTGATTTGGCTTAGTGTGGCCACGCCTTGCCTTGGGAAAGTACAGCCTGTAGATGGAAATAGAACAGCAGCAAGAATGGAACTTAAACCTCTTCAAACCCTCAGTAAAAACTGCACAATTCTTGCAATATATACTTCAATCTCACACGCCAAAGATACAAGGGCAAACGGCTATGGAATGATTCCCAATGTCCATAAATGGGTACGGCATGTCCTTGAGATGGTACGGCCCTAACAGCAGCTGATATAATCAGAAAACTATCACCAAAATATGCATTAAAAACTTCCCAATAGTCTCCAATATCATACTCAAATTATCATCCGAAGAAACTCAAGATTTTGCAATGTAAATATCTCCGTGACAACTCCTCAAATCTGCAAATAAATACCAATGTGATCCTTGAAGTGAGACCACCAGCGATACCCTAGAGAGGTCTTTCACTCCCGCAAGTATTCAACTCCATGAAGGTTTTCGTCTCCACAAGTTGCAGGTTTCAAACCCTTGTCTCAACCAACAAGACTTCCCATAGCCATAAAAATGAGCCCTCAACTTGTTTTATTTCCCTTCTCTTTTCCCAATGCACTTCTTGGGAAAATAAACACTTTAATATTTTCACTTTATTATTCCCATTGTTCACTTACCATGGGCGCCCAACATTAGATAGTTATTTGACTTTATTTCTTTTGAAATATTTCCATCCTTTTAATAAAGTCACTTTATAAACTATTCTACTAAGTTAAATATTTAATTTAACTTAGGAAAATATCGCGCCATTAAAATAATAGCTCAAACGGACTCTAGACATGGATTCGAAGCGCCAACATGAAGGCAAATGAAGAACGAGTGAAGTCCAAGTTCATCGCACCGAATCACATCGGACCACATGCCCGAAATCACCCCAAAAAAAGTCAGAAGTGATATCCCGTCAAAAGGAATTCAAATCAAATCTCCAAGTATGTTGAGTTAACCACAAGATGATCAAACCCAACATAGGTTCCCTAAACATCCATGTTAGTCTACGAGAACCTGAGTGGTAGACTAACCCAATGATTGAAATTGCTTAGGAAGGGGACATTACAGATCAACTTGCTGCTTCATTTTGTTTTGTGCCTTTGCCTTGTTCTCCTTGCAACTAGATAGTACTCCTTGTTGGTGTTGAATGTGTTCCTCCATTACTCTAACCTTTTGGTGTAACTTTCAAAGAAGAGGTGAAGGATGGTAGATGGTACCTTGACAGTGATTGACTGGCCTACTTAGGATCTCTTTTGGGAGGCAATCCTTTTGGCCCATCTTTCAAGATAGCTTGTAGATTTAGTGATGTAGGAACCTTTGACTATTGCACTTCCAATGACAATAATTGAGCCACACCCCTATCCCTCCCCTTGTTAAGCATCTTTTGCATTTGGTGCGAGCTTACCATTTGTGGATACTTTGCATGCAACCCCCTTAGTTGAAATGTTTTATCTTTTGAGTGAAAACACATTAACAACTCCTGGAAGTTCATCTTAATTGTTCCTAAGATAGCGAGCCGTTGGACTCCCAAAACAATCTCCGCTCCAGCCATTGGGATAGCCATTGTTTTCAATAATGCTGACACCTCCAACTTCAATGTCAAAATTTCATCCTTCATCTTGTTGGTTTCTTCCCTTACATCATCAATTGTTATGGCATCCCTCTCCTCTACTAATGGATCATCTTTGTTAGGAGTCTTTCCAGGAGAGACTGGATTCCTTCTTTTGCCTCTTGTTGAAGCCTCCACATGATGTTGCCAAAATAGTTTTCACAATAACTTACTCAAAACAAATCAAAATAATTTGAAACTTTAATTGTAACTTACTAGGGCCTAGATCTCACTTGTTAGAAAAAATCTCCAAGAAATTCACTTATTTGCAGCCTTGGGATCAAAATTGACAGAAACCCTAATTTCACAATAACTCCAATTCTGCTCCAAATGGCTTCAAATTTGGACTGTAGTAGCTTCAATATGTGTTTGATAAACCCTCCAAAAATCAGAAAAGAATTTGCCAAATTGAGAGAGATATGCGCTCCACAATTCGACCTCTTGAATTGAAAAAAAAAACACCTTGTTTCTTGCCTTTTTGATGCCGAGATCATGCTTCGATACCACTTGTAATAAAATAACTTGCACAAGAGAAGAATATAATAGGAAATATGCTGCAAATACTTGATAATAATAAACCACTATGAGGGAGAAAACCTACAAAAATCTCCAATAAGAACACATTTTGCAATATGATGATCATAAACTAACCCCCAGCTCCTATATATACCCTATTTATGCCTTGGATGTCACCTAGGCCGACTTAACTACCTATATAAGACTATATTAATGATCATATAATGTAATTAAGAGTTATGGTAGCCATAAGCTGACTACTCATATCCCTATGCACACTATAGGATTAAGGGCGTAGCACTGTGGTGTAAACTCAGTGAGTCTCGCCAAGAAATTTGTGAGTTTCTTTCGTTAAAAAATACGCTTGTCCTTGGTGAGGTACCAACCAAAAAAAATCCACAAGTTCTTGTTAAGTCTGGTGAGAACTTGCCAAGTTTGTAAACTATGGTTTAGAATGTACATTAAAAGCTAATAGTGATGGGTCCTTGGATGAAGGGAAGCTTGAATACTTCTTGTATCCACAAACAATGCCCAATCTTGAAGTCTCACCCATGAAAGCCAAGACCTAATAGTAACCTTTAATGAGAGGGATGCTCCAATCATGTATCTCATGTCTTAGTAAGAAAAATACAATCTACTAATGAGAGAGAATCCTTGAAGGTACCTTAGAAGGATCATACTGGAGGTTTGCAATTCCTATAAGGGATAGATATGCTCCTACCACTTGTTGAGACCCAAGTGCACCATTGTTTAGATTGCCAAGGACATGACCACCCTGGGATTGATAGTGATGAGATAATGACAAATCATTGTTCTACAGCTGCAGATTACGCCAAATATTATGACAAGGCTTATTGAGCTGCTATGAGGGAAGATGCTAGTGCAAACAAAGATAAGGTGACCAATGGATATAAAAACAAATTTGCAAAATTATGTGGATTAGAGCCAGGCCTTGAAGATCTATAATCAATTTGACATGTTTACAAATGGTGCTTGTGCATTTTGGGATGTATAGGTACTTCACTATAGCTGCACCGTGGGATGAATCTCATGGGGAGCCATTATGGCTCTAATGTTCCTGAGTTGCAGACAGTGTCAGTCAATGTCCTCCAATAGTTGACCGGTTAGTTCTTCAGCAATAGAGAGAATTTGATGCATGTATAGATTTGTACGTTATGTGGAGAGGAATAGGTTTATTCGTTGCATAGATGGGTATCAAGAGGGACACTTAATGTTGTGAGACATAAATCTGAAACAAACTGTGATACTCCTGCAGATTAGTTTACCACCTTATACTGTGTTTGCACTTGGAAAAATAATATTCTTCAGTTGGTGTTTAATTGACTTTCATCAAGCATCTAATTGGGAGTTTGGTGTGCTTCTTATTAATGGTTTTGATTCTCATTTTGCAGATTGCAGTTGAAGGATGTGCCCATGGGGATCTTGACAACATTTATGCTACATTGCAGCACTTGGAAGAATCGGAAAATATAAAGATTGATCTTCTCATCTGTTGTGGTGACTTTCAGGTTACATATTACAGCTTACGCAGTTCACAATAAACCATTTAATTTTATAAAATTGGGATATGTGATCTGAAGGTGCAGATGAATAATGTTGAATGTGCAGAAATATCAATGGTTCCAAATTGCTTTATTGCTGTGGTTTCTAGGCTAATTTACACTGTTGAATGTTTTCCTTACATATTTTTTTTCTCATACAGGCTGTAAGAAATGAAAACGATTTGGATTCAATGGCTTGCCCTGTCAAATATCGGACTATGAATACTTTTTGGAAGTATTATTCAGGAGAGGAAGTAGCACCAGTTCCAACCTTATTTGTAGGAGGAAATCATGAAGCATCAAATTATCTGTGGGAACTGTGAGTTATTATAGTGCTCATACAACATGCCAATAGCATATCGATTAGTTTGAGTTCAAACTGAAAAGGCATATGCATATGGTTGATTGATCTAATGCTTATGCACTTTATGATATTGTCTTGACTCTTAAATGCATTCATCTAGCCACCTATGGCCTCATCAGTACTCTTATGTTTGCGTTGTTCAATTTTTCCTAATAATACAATCATTGTCATTGCATTTCCAAAATTTTAGTGAAGAGGAAATTAGGAAGTAGCTTAGTGATTTGATGCCTATCACATCTTAAAAGGTTTATGCTGGCTTTTTTGAAGAAAGTTAGAAATATTTAAATTTGTCTTCCACTGTAGATCTAACATTTTACATGTTAGTTTCGACAATGTTATAAAGAGATCAACTACATGTTGGTATAATATTATATTACACCTTATATTAAGTTTACTTAGGTCATTAATATTATTTAATTGGATAAAATAGGAAATAAGTTTAAGTCACACAATAGACTCAAGGAAGCCCAAGATCACCTGCAACCAAAACAACCTTCCACAACAAGAGAGAAGCAACACAAATGCTATATTGCCAAAGAAAAAAATGGTGCGTGACATTTACAAGATGCTCAACTATATGACCCACACATAGTGTACAATGAGAGACCTTGCTTACATAGGCAAGGTTGAGAGGTAGGACATCATGTGATCATTACAAGTGTCTTAATCCTATGACATGAGACACAAACATTAAAGTGACACAATTATTAAATGCCCTAAGTAAACTAGACAAGTGTGATACGGACTTAATATGGAACTAGTTAGGTAATATATCCCGTTCACACCAACACCCTCCTTAAGTGCAACTTAGGGAGAAATAAACAAATACAAGGATTCAAAGATGGGTCGTGGCTACAAGGCCAATGTAGGTACCCATGTACAAACAATCTCTCACAAACGGAGTAAAGGAGAAAAACCCGTAGGAAAAAACCCCGCTCCAAAAGAGAGAAAACATAAAAACAAACATGTAAAAGTGATGGAGTGATGTAAGGACTCAACACCAAGACCCCCTAAGGACATCCATCCATCACGAATATACAATCAATAGCCCCCCATAAGAGGGAAAGAATGAGACAAGATATCCCCCCCATAATGAAGTAGCTCCCGTGCCAATGGTGAATGCTCGAAGACAAAACACTATCCAATGCCTGCAAACAACATTTCTCCCCTTGGGAAGAAACCAATCCATTGGTATATGTAGAAGAAACTCCAGCTCCAAAACAAGATATGAGGGAAGAAGCCTCATGAAGTATGATGTCTCCGAAAATTGCTCAAGTGTCCACATATCACAATCAATAGAAGCCACAAAATCAGGTATACCATGCCTAATCAAAGAATGTGACAACCCAAGAGAATAGGAAAACTCAAGATCATCAATCTCCAAAGACACAGATGGTGTGACAACAGTCGTACTATAACTACTATCAAAGAGGAGAGATAACCCCTCAAATTTGTCCTCCAAATCTAAAATGTGAAACTCCATAAACAAGAATGATATGTCTGGTAAATAGGAATCCCAATGAGGTGGATCTAGAAAACTGATAATGTATTGCTGCAAGGAATCACTGGAAGCTGTCAAAGAAACATTATTGGACTTAGATGTAGCAACAGGTGAAGAAGATGTGTCTACACATGCTGGATTATAAGAATTGGGCAAACTAATGCCATTGGCAATGCACAACTGTCTCAATTGATGAAGCTCAATTTGCAATCATAAATCATCAATTTTGCTTCTGCATGCATTCATCTAACAAATGCCTTTTTCTTCTACTATAATCACATTTTAATTTCCATAAACAAAGAGACATGATTACACGAACAAACTAAAGTGCATAAATTATGAAACTGATATGAAGCCCACCAAAAAAAAAAACTTTTCCAGGTGTTAGGATGTCCTAGTTATCAATTAGAAGCCATAAAACTGACAAACTAAATGAAAGATACCTGGGGCTAAATCCGGAAAAAGTGCATGGATGGTTGTATAGAGCTCCTCAATACCTTTCCAATGCCGCAAGAATTGTGAAAATTAGAGATTGGGGCAAAAAGTAATGAGCTCAGAAGCCAAAATAGATGATCGGACTTCAAACTGCAAAATCAGGCACCTGTAGAAAAATATGGAAAGAATACCTGTACCATTGCGAAGTGCTCGGAACCAGCTTTTCAACGTCTATTCGTTTGCCAAAAATAGACACCGTGGCAAAGTTATGGCTTCGAGAAAAAATGCCCTATAAGGCCTTAGAGAGGGCCAAAAGTGGCCCCTAGTGGTCTGTTGGCGGCCTGGCGGCTGTGCCTGGGTGGTTGGCTAGGCGGCGGTGGCAAAAATTACCGCTGGGAGCAGCGAATCTGGGGGTTATGCGTATTAAAGTAATATTTAGTTACTTAATGGTCAATATAGTTAGTTTCTAATTCTGTCTTTAGTTAAGTTTGTTTCTGTCTGTTTAGCTTTATGAGTTGTAGTTTCCTTATGAAACTCCTGTGCTCGTTATAGAAACATTCTTGCATTCTCTTTAAATAGAGCGTTGCTCTTCATTGTAAATTAACTCATTCATTAATACTATTTGCATATTATTTACAAATGTAACATGGTATTAGAGCTAGAATGGGCTCTTCGAATTCCGTACGTCGTACGGATCGTACGGTGCCATACAGGGAGCCGTACCCATTTCTCCTTTGTGTTTCTGGTTTGCGTTTGACTATTTTCTGGCGTTCTGTATATTCTAGGTTGTATCTTTCCGTTTGAAACCCCTTTTTTTTCCTGATGGGTTGCGCATCTGTGTAAATCGCATTTTTGCAAACTCTGGTCGTGATTTCTGGCGTGGATCTGTTTTCTGAGGACGTGTTTTTGTTTAGTGGGCATTCGTTTTTGCTGCGATTTGTGTGTAGATTCGCGTGTTTGAAGGGTCGAGATCCTCAGTTGTTTTGTTTTTCTTGTCGCGGGCTCCTGAACTCGCAATTTTCGTCTCTCTGTTGAGGACGCTTTCTTTCGTGGTCGATGCTTTCTTTCTGCGCGTTTTGTTCATGATCGACGCTTTCTTTCTCAGGCACCGTGTTTTTTGAAGGACTCGTTTTGGGTTTAATGGGATTCTCCTTACTCCTATTCTGGCCGCGATTCAATCGGCGCTTCTTATCTGGTTCGCGATTCAGTTCTTTGAAGGCCGCGTTTTTTGCTTTTTGTGGGCGGTTACTAGTGTCTTTGGTTGCGCTTCTTGTTTTGGCCGCTCTTAACTTTTGCTGAGATCGCGTTTCTACTGTATCTGGTGGCAGCTTGTGGCTATCTGTTTTAGTGGCTTGGAGAGTCATTTTAATCGCTGTTTAGGGCTTTTGGTAGGCACGCCCTATATTCTCTTGTCCGCATTCTTGTTTTGGTGGGATTCATTTCCTTTAGTCAGGATTTTCTGATTGCTGTCAGAGATTTGGTGGTTATGGCTTTACATTGGTGGGTCTCCTATTGCCATCTGTAAATCTTTGATCGATAGATTATTTAAAATTGTTGTGTTGAAGCAGTCCATGGTCACATTTGCATCAGCGGCTAGCACCCAACAGATGTACTCTTCTTTTTCTCTTGAAATCTGTGTTCGGATTTTCTAAGACCATGATTTCTGTAATCTCGAGATCCGTGCCTCGAAATTCGTGATTCGGATTTGTCTCGAGATCTGTGCCTCCTAACCCATGTTAGGGTTCTGTTATCTTAGAATCTGTGCCGTCTATCTGCTTCGGTATTCGTGCCATCAACTTATAATCCATTTTTTCGTGCCTGGAAAAACGTGAAGTATGACATCTTTGACCAACATCATGTTGGAAAGTAGTCAGAAGTTCAAACGGCAGCAAACTTTTTGATCGTCCGTGTTTTTTGTAGGATCTCGTCAGAGTTGGGTTCCTTTTCCGTAGCCCTTTGAATGGGGTTTTGTTTTCTTGATCAGCGGCTTCCTTTTTTGGCAATGTTTTTGCCTAGTTGTTTTTGGAGAGTTTGATCTGCCTTTTCGCCGTGGTTCACAACTTTGAGGGCTTCTTTGATATGCACTTACAACACTTAGCCCCTTCTAGTCACCAGCAGGACCAATGCTCAGCATTTGTGTTTGGCAGGCGGTCATTCTGTTTTTTAGATTCCTCAAGATTTGTGACCTAAAATCCGTGCTCGGGTTTTTCTGTCTTGGGTTCTGTGCCTTCAATCTGCCTTTGTTTATGGTCAAAGTGACCTGCAGATGTCACTTTTAGGGGGCATCTTGTGGTTAGTACATTGACCATTACGGTCGGGTATTAAAGTAATATTTAGTTACTTAATGGTCAATATGGTTAGTTTCTAATTCTGTCTTTAGTTTAAGTTTGTTTCTATCTGTTTAGCTTTATGAGCTGTAGGTTCCTTATGAAACTCCTGTGCTCGTTATAGAAACATTCTTGCATTGTAATGTCCCCCATTTAGCCCAGTCACACAGATGATGGAGATTAGCCTATCACATGACTTCCGTAGGCTAATACCAGTGGTTAGGAGGTCAATTCAGGGACTTACTATTTATAGTAAGTCGGGAGCTAGGCACTTGCTATAATTGGCAGGGCAGTGGTTGATGGTCTTGGCACGGGAGTTTGTGGTTTGAGACATTCAGAGCTTCAATGGACATAATATAAGTTAAATTAAAGATTTAACTTATGATATTTTAATGGATATATTATAATTTTAAGTTATAAAGTCATTTTATAAAGCAAAGTTATAACTTAAAGTTGGGCCTCTAGGAGATGGGCGCCCCTCATGGAGCAAAAAGGGGGTTAAGTTATAAATTAAAATAATAAAAAATAATCCCTCTTGGTGTAATGTCCTCTTTTAGGATATTCCTGATTTCTTTACTCGCACACAATAATATCACTAGAAAGGGACATTAGAGATATTAAAGATCAATAAAGTAAGATAATATTTAGTTCAATTTGTAACATAATTCAGTATCGACTATGTCCAAGTCTTAATTCTTATTTTCTTTCTACTCCTCAACCTTGGATGGGGAATTACTTGTCTAGGGCGCGCTAAACCTTCTCCAATGTAATTGGGATGGTATTACTCCGCCTCTCCCTAACAACCTTATCGAGGGCGCGCTAAACCATCTCCAATCCATTGGGATGGAATTACTCCGCCTCTCCCTAACAAAACCACCTATCCTACAGTTAGAGGCAATAGAAATAACTAAGTATTCACATCTCCTTCTAGTCCTCAACCACGGATGGGGTATTACTTGTCTAGGGCGTGCTAAACCTTCTCCAATGTAATTAGGATGGGATTACTCCACCTTTCCCTAACAACCTTGTCTAGGGCGTGCTAAACTATCTCCAATCTATCGGGATGGAATTACTTCGCCTCTCCCTAACAAAACCATCCTACCCTACAGTTGCAGGAAATAGAATGAGGAGATGAACATATCTTCAATAGTCTATATATATATATTCTTATACATGTATATATTTTTATTCAATAATATATATAATAATAATAATAATAATGCAATCATTCTTGATTATGCATACTATATATATATATATAGTTTTATAATTCTTATTATTTTAATCTTTACTCAACAATTATATTCAATTTAATTACTTTTACCGTTGTTGTGCCTTTACCTTCAGATTTACTTCCAATACATGCTCTTGCCTTTATATTAAAATATATGTTCTTACCTTGTATGTTGATAAGTCTGATTTAATTTGGCCTGCTGTAATTCTCCGTAATCTTTTTCAGATTGGATGATTTTCTTGCTGTGTGTATATTATATAATATATACTCTACACTCACCTTCCTCCATGCCTTGGAATGAATGACCGATTCCCATTTATAATCCTTAGAAGGTTGCATTAATTTCCAACGATCACATAAGGCAGCGATTCCTTTTGAGACATGTTCGTTGGCTTCCAATGTTTGGTAAAGTCATTCGCTGATATGTTTTAGTCCTTAATTATATGAGATCGGCGTCACTCCTAAAGAGGCCCGATTCTCATGTGTAGGATATTAATTAGACTTATATGTGTTATGACATTCTTGTTAATATATATTTTAAATAATATTTTATTGTTATCTCATATATATATATATATATATATATTTATATATTAACATAATACACACACACACACACACACACACACATATATATATATATATATATTTATAATTACTTTTAATTATGTTATATATTTATAGGATAAGTTATAATTGTTTTTATATTATTATTATAATATATATATTATCATATATTTGTTTATTTTAAAAGTAATATATATATTATATTAAAATATTCGTATAATATTATTATTTAATATTATTTATTAAATAATATATATACTAATAATATATATACTAATAATATATATAATGATTTATATCATTCAAATTTATAAAAGTGACTTCATGATGTTTAAATCTTTAATTTAAACAGAGCCTTAATATCGGGACATCACACTTGGGCGTTGGAGAATGGGAGCAAAAAAAAGGTAAAAAGTGACTTCATTTGGTTATGCTGAGATTATTGATTTTTGCTCTCATATTGAGTTTTTCCTGTGCATAGGGTTTGAGCTTAGCTCTAGGGTTTGTTCATGGCTATGTTGGGACGAAAACCCCTGCATTAGTCCCTTTCTTTGTGCATGAGAGATTGCATCAGGAAAGGATTGGAGGAGCTTCACTTCAGGAGCTTCATTGTGCTTTCAGTGGATTCGATTTGAGGAAGATTTGAGCTGAAATTGGAGTTATTTGACGAAGAATGAATGTGCAGCCAACAACAAATAGTTGGACAAATTTATGCTTTTTTGAGAGAGTTATTTCAGTTTTTGGCAGCCACAAGCAGGCCGTACCATTTCTGCAGTAGGCTGTACCAGTTGGGAGGAGATTGTATGCTCATCGTTGGGTTTTTGGTGACCATTCCTACTTCTTGTGAGTCGTTTTGCATCTGCTATGGATTACTGATCAGTTTAGAGGGATTTTTGGGCAGGTTTCTAGTTTATTGCTGCTGAAACAAGTTGCCAAACAAGCTGTATAAGTTCAGGCTGAACGTGGGACCTCCAGGAAGGGTTTACATCTGATTTTGTGGCTCTATATCTTTCCAAGAGGGTCACCTAGGGTCTACAGATCCATTCTATGTATTTGTTTTGCATCTCACACTTGGTGAAGGTGTTTAGAGTGATTTTCTGTGGCCTTTGTTGCTGGTCCGGCTACAACATCTAGATGAAGTTGTAAATTTTGATATGGGTATGTTACCATAATTCATATTTTGCTACATTACAATTTGGGTCTTCATTAGTTTGTTGATTTACACAATAGTTTTTCTGGGTTTTTAGTATATTGTTCATATTCTATGTATTTCATGCAAACACGCACATGCAAGCAAAACCCATAAAACCTAAACAGCAAAACAAACAGAAACACCAAAAAAAATCCTACAGAGCAAAACATATACCAGGGGTATCTGTTATAGTGGTATCAGAGCAGAAGATCTTGCCATCTTATGATATAGATACAGACATGCAGTGAGATTTGAGTATGTACCCTATGCAGTCTTTGACACATCACTATAATACAAGGAGGAACAGGTTGCAACAAGAAACACAGACTCCGTAGGTAGTACAGGAAGGAGAAGTTCCTATAGTAGATCCTTTTTTAGGTGAGTTACTACGGACAGATTCCCTTGGAGGTGAGGTTCTAGTACAGGGTAGAGAAATGGGTGACAGAGATCATGAGGAACCCAACATGCGGGAGATTTTAAATACTCACCAGGAGTCAGTTAGCTATGGAGAGAGAACTGAGGGAGTCATGGGAAGAGTTGAGAGAATCACAGGCTGAGTTGGCTCATATCCTTGAGTGGTTGGCCCCCCGGGATGAAAGAAACAATAATAATAACAACCACAATCACCGTGACAGGAACAGGAACAATGTAATGTCCCCTTCTCGCAAGCCAAAATTTTCTCAACCTTGCACACAATTTCAACTCACAAAAAGAGAACATTAGTACACTAGTCTTTGGATTCCCACTTATAATAATATATGCAAGAAATATTCAAATTACATAATCACATTGCCCTTATAGGTTTATACTCTTATGTTCAACATCAATATGCTTTTCACACTTTCCATCATTATCCATTATATTTGGATCAATGCATTAATCAAATCATTAATTCCATGTGAGAGGATGTGATAGGATGCCATATGCCAATTATCATGGGTCCATTATTGCCATCTTTTGACTCGAGGGGTGAATACTCACCAACTTTAGTCAAAGGCCAATTATGATAATCCTTTGGCTCGAGGGGTGAATAACTCACCAACTTTAGCCAAAGGCCAATGATTACAATCCTTTGGCTTGAGGGGTGAATGACTCACCTACTTTAGCCAAAGGCCAAATCCACTTGTCCAAGGGGTACCATTGCACCTACTGAGACAAGGGCCATATCCGCTTGTCCAAGGGGTACCTTTTGTACCTACTGAGACAAGGGCCACTTCCGCTTGTCCAAGGGGTACCTTTCGTACCTACTGAGACAAGGGCCACTTCCACTTGTCCAAGGGGTACCTTTTGTACCGAGACAAGGGCCACTATATACCCATGTTGGCTAATTGTTCATTCCCATGCATCACACCTCTTAGATAGAGTTAATGGATTAATTTCATTGCTCATATGTTTCACAATTATTAAGTTCTATCTCATGTAATAACTAACACTTTCATTATTAGAATTTCACTACTTAATGCTCAGCATATTATCTTACCTATGCTGCTGTAATATAATTTTTATTGTATTGCTGTTGCATTTATATATTTTATAATAGATATTTCCCCCTTTTTTTCCATCATACTCCCTTATGCCCTTTTATATATTTCCAAGGGTTTACCGTGGGTAAAAGGATATACCCTTTCCAACGGTTGCGACTTTAATTTAATTAACATGGATACATATTAATAATGTTTGTCTTTTTTATTTATTATTTATTAAGGTGATCGCTGGTGTCGACCAACTTAATCGCCGCACTTATAAATATCCTCCTTCCTTACATATTAAAGGAGTGATATTATTTTGAATAATATATTATATTATATATATAGTATATTATTTATATAATATATATATTATAAATAAGTACATTTGTTATTAAGTATGGGGAGCTCTTTTATCTTGTTTTATTCACAAGCATATATCGTGGGATAATGTTTTTATCTTATTAGACTTTTATCTTTATATGATTTTATTTTTGAATTTGACCTTTTAACCGTATTACTTTGCCTTATTCCAAATTACTTTACTTTCTAGCTTTAATGGGTAAGACTCTTGGTAATATTTATTTTTATATATAATAATATATCTTATTAATTATTCACATAAATATTATATTAAAATATTTATATTTATAATATATCTAGTTAATTAAATATATATATATATATATATTTCATATATTTTATAATATTTAAATTATATTAAATTAAGAATATTATTTATTAAATAATACATATAAATAATATATTCTAAATAAATATATTATATATTTAGTTTATATAAGGCTAACTTATTATTTAAATAAACAATTCACTTATAAATCATTATAGGGGACATGACAAACAGTGGTGGTGACAGGAACAGATTTAACCCAGGAGGTGACAGGCACAATGGGGACAGAAATAATAGGGACAGGAACCAGGATGATAGACACAGGTACAGGGATGATGAGGATGAGGCATCGGTCACCAACCGGAGAGCGTCACAGTTTACAGCAGGTGATAGACCTGGCATACCAGTTTTTGTACCCAGGAACCAAGTTCCTGAACAGGACCCCACACATACTGAGTTCCAGGACGAGATCCTGAGGGATTGGAGAGCATCTAGTGCAGAGTTTAGGGCCGAGATGACATTTGCTGAGTACTTTGACATCAGGATGATGAATAGACCTCGCAGGGGGAATAGACCACATAACTAGGAGTTGCACAAAAAAGTTAGTAAAATGACTCTTCCGTATTTTGTTGGTTCTGGTAAGACCACCGCGAGAGCTTGGGTCCAGAAATTGGACAGTTACTTGCAGATTAGTCCCATGCTAGAGGAGGGTGCTATAACCTATGCAACTTTACACTTGGAGGGGAATGCACATAAATGGAGTAACGGGAAGGTTACACTGGGTCACGATCAGATCACTTCATATGTGGAGTTCACTGCTAGACTGATCGACAGGTTTGACAAAAAGGACCCAGAATTGCAATTTAAGGAGTTGGCACAGCTGAGGCAGAGTGGATCGGTAGACTCCTATATATCAGAGTTCCAGGACCTATCTGTTATGGTCCCGGACATTTCAGAGCGTAGATTGGTTATTTTGTTCATTGATGGATTATCAGACCCACTAGGTGGTTGGGTTAAGGGCTTTGACCCTGCTTCACTTCAGGAGGCCATGAAAAAGGCCCCAGATATGGAGTCATCAGTGTGGCGGAACAAATTTAAGTCTAATGGCTTCCCACATAGGAGGGATAAGGAGAAGGATAGGAGACCTTTCTAGAGGGATGTTGAGCAACCTAAAGATAAATCAAACAGGTTGACAGATGACCAGCTCAATGAATACAGGAGGAAAAAGCTTTGCTTTCACTGCAAAGAGCCATGGGATCCCTCACATAAGTGCCCACACAAGGCTAAGGCTAAGTTGATAGAATATTATTCAGCCGAGGAGACGCAATCAGAGGCATCAGATTCACCTTCAGATCATCCTTCAGACCATGAGGATAGTGGGGATGAGAGAGCATCACAGCACAGTGTTGGTAGTGGTGGGACTCTTGCCGAGCTTTCTAGTTTTCAGAAGGTTGGCTCTTTCAGGGTGCGAGGTGTACTCAGAGGTCAGCGTATCATCACTCTCATTGACACAGGAGCCACACATAATTTTATCGATAAGGGGTTGGTATCTAGACGTGGATTGAAGGTAGAGGAGTTCAAAAGCTTCAAAGTAATGGTAGCCAACGGGTTCAAAATGTAGTGCAACAGGAAAATCTTTGGAGTGAAGATTATCATGGGTGAGTCTGAGTTGATTGATGATTTCTACGTTATTGGTATAGGGGATACAGATGTGGTACTAGGCATGCATTGGATGAGTCAGCTAGGAGAGTTCACCATGAATGTGAACAAAATGGAGATGAAATTTGAATTTAAAGGAAAGAAAATATGTCTCAGAGGCTTGTCAAATGGTGGACCATGGGTAGTGTCACTGAAGAGAATGGAGAGACTATTGCGACATGACCAGGTAGAGTGGGCAGCAGAGCGTCTTATCATGCCAGAGTCCCCACCACAACAAAAGAGTAGTTATCACCCAGACATCTAGAAGCTATTGACCAAGCACAACAAGGTGTTTGGAGACATACCACCAGGAGTGCCTCCAGATAGAGGCATAGAGCATGTCATTGAGCTAGAGGATGGGACCAAACCCATCATGATTACTCCCTATCCTCATCCTAAGAGACTCAAGGATGAGATAGAAAAGACGATTAAGGAGTTACTGGAGATGGGACACATCCGGCCCAGTAAGAGCCCATTTGCTTCTGTAGTTGTCCTTGTCAAAAAGAAGGATAGGACGATCAAGATGTGCATTGACTACAGGGCACTGAATAAGAAAACCATCAAGAACAGGTATCCTATTCCGAGGATAGATGAGCTGATAGACGAGTTGCATGGTGCCTGTTATTTTTCAAAAAATGATTTGAGGTCAGGATACCACCAGATCCGTATGAGGGCCGAGGATATAGAGAAGATAGCCTTCAGGTGTCATTACGGCCACTTCGAGTTTCTAGTGATGCCTTTCAGTTCGACTAATGCACCTACTACTTTCCAGAGTTGCATGAATCAGATATTCAGACAACAACTTAGGAAGTTTGTATTGATCTTCTTTGATGATATACTGATTTTTAGCAGGACTTGGGAGGATCACATGAGACATCTAGAGTAGGTATTGAGTATATTGGAGAGTGAGTCCCTCTATGCCAAGGAGTCCAAATGCGACTTTGGCATGACAGAGTTACTTTATCTGGGTCACATTATCAGTGCTGATGGCGTCAGAGTAGATCCAGAGAAGATAAAGGCAATTGTTTATTGGCCCCACCCACAAACCTCACACAGCTTAAGGGCTTCTTTGGACTTTGTGGTCTTTACAAGAGGTTTGTAAAAGGCTTCTCTCAGACAGCTGCACCATTGACAGACTTAATGAAGAAAGGGGCCTTTGAGTAGAATGATAGAGCTCAGCTGTGCTTTGATCACTTCAAGCACTTGATGTCTACTTGCCCTGTGTTGGCAATCCCTGACTTCTTTAAGCCGTTTGAGCTAGAGTGTGATGCATCAGGACTCAGGAGAGGGGATAGGGGCAGTGCTTATGCAGGAGAAACACCCTATAGCATTCGAGAGTAGGAAACTTCGGGGTGTTGAGAGGAGTTACTCGGTGTATGACCGAGAGATGTTGGCCATAATGCATGCATTGGCCAAATTCAGACCTTATCTGGTTGGTGGAAAGTTCATCATTAAAACAGATCATAACAGCATAAAATATGTCATGAACCAAAAGGATCTGAATGATAGACAGCAGAAGTGGGTCAGTAGGCTCCAGGCCTATAATTTTGACGTTGAGTATGTCAAGGGGAAGAGGAATGTGGTAGCAGACGCTTTGTCGAGGAGACCCCACTTGTGCTTAGTTGGAGAGATATTTGCTGATTGGAGGGAGTTGATTACAGCAGAGTATGCTAAGGACTCTTGGGTAGAAGGACTCATTGAGGGCACTACCAAGGATGATAGATATTCTGTGGTGAATGATTTGATCATATACAAAGACAGAATAATTTTGGTGCCTAGTTCTCAGTTTAAGCATAAGGTGATAAGAATTTTCCATGATACTCCAATGGCTGGCCATCCTGGATTCTTCAAGACCTACAGGTAGATTCGGGAAAGGTTCACATGGAAAGGACTCAAGGAGGAGGTACTTAAGTATGTTCGTGAGTGTCCCATTTGCCAACAGGATAAGCAAGAGCATACTTATCCAGCAGGTTTACTACAGCCATTACCTATTCCCAATCAGAAATGGGAATGTATTTCCATGGACTTCATCACAGGGTTGCCAAAAATTCAGGGGAAGGACTATATTTATTTGGTAGTCGATAGACTCACCAAATTTGCACATTTCCTTGCCATTTCAGTGACCTATGCAGCTGCTCAGGTGGCTGATTTATTTTTCAGGGAGATATTCAGACTTCACGAGATACCCAGGAGTATAGTCAGTGACAGGGACAACAAGTTCTTGAGTTTATTCTGGCAGGAGCTATTCAGATTGTGCGGCACTGAGTTGACCCCTAGTACCAGTTACCACCCACAGATAGATAGCCAAACAGAGGTGGTGAACAAATGGGTGGAGGGGTATCTTCCTAATTATGTTTCGGGGGCAGCAGAAGGCTTGGGTCAGATGGTTGCACTTGGGGGAGTACTATTATAACACAACATACCACATGTCTATCCAGATGATTCCTTTCAGGGCACTATATGGTTATGATGCCCCATGCTTCACAGATCTCTTACTTGGTGACAGTCGGGTGCCTAAGGCAAAGGATCTTTTGTAGGAGAGTCAGGACATAGCGAAGGAGCTCAAGGAGAATATACAACAGGCACAGAATCAGCAGAAGCTTTATGCTGATCAACACCAAGTGGAGAGGAGTTTCGAGGTTGGAGACATGGTTTATTTGAGGCTCCAACCTAGAGGTAGTCCACTCTCAAGAAGAGTGAAGCAGAAAAATTGAAACCCAGGTTTTATGGTCCATTCAGGATTATTAGAAGAGTGGGTGAAGTGGCATATGAGCTTGAGCTACCAGCAGATAGCAAGGTGCACAATGTGTTTCATGTTTCCAGGTTGAAGAAAGCTCTTGGCCATAACGTGATTCCTTCAGTTGAGCTTCCACCATTGGATGAGGAGGGGAAGCTAATTCTGGTACCAGAGGCTATTACTGACACCCGAGAGAGGAATTTGAGGAAATGAGTCATCAGAGAGTACCTGGTAAAGTGGAAGAATTTACATGTTGAGGATGCCATTTGGGAGAGTGAACAGATATTGCAGCATCCTGAGCTGAG
The DNA here is from genome assembly GCA_027924645.1 of Cunninghamia lanceolata. Classification (NCBI taxonomy): domain Eukaryota; kingdom Viridiplantae; phylum Streptophyta; class Pinopsida; order Cupressales; family Cupressaceae; genus Cunninghamia; species Cunninghamia lanceolata. The sequence continues at coordinate 110,000 of BSBN01000900.1, forward strand.
GTTGCTTGAGGACAAGCAATCTTGGGGAGGGCGGATTGTAATGTCCTCCATTTAGCCCCGTCACACAAATGATGGAGATTAGCTTATCACATGACTTTCGTAGGCTAATACCAATGGTTAGGAGGTCAATTCGGGGACTTACTATTTATAGTAAGTCGGGAGCCGGGCACTTGCTATAATTGGCAGAGTAGTGGTTGATGGTCTTGGCACGAGAGTTTGTGGTTCGAGACATTCAGAGCTTCAATGGACATAATATAAGTTAAATTAACGATTTAACTTATGATATTTTAATGGATATATTATAACTTTAAGTTATAAAGTAAAGTCATTTTATAAAGCAAAGTTATAACTTAAAGTTGGGCCTTTAGGAGATGGGGCGCCCCTCATGGAGCAATAAGGGGGTTAAGTTATAAATTAAAATAATAAAAAATAAACCCTCTTGGGCGTTGGGGAATGGGAGCAACAAAAGGTAAAAAGTAACTTCATTTGGTTATGCTAAGATTATTGATTTTTGCTCTCATATTGAGTTTTTCCCATGCATAGGGTTTGAGCTTGGCTCTAGGGTTTGTTCATGGCTATGTTGGGACGAAAACCCCTGCATTAGTCCCTTTCTTCGTGCATGAGAGATTGCATCAGGAAAGGATTGGAGGAGCTTCACTTTAGGAGCTTCATTGTGCTTTTAGTGGATTTGATTTGAGGAAGATTTGAGCTGAAATTGGAGTTATTTGACAAAGAATGAATGTGCAGCCAACAACAAATAGTTGGACAAATTTATGCTTTTTTGAGAGAGTTTATTTCAGTTTTTGGCAGCCACAAGCAGGCCGTACCATTTCTGCAGTAGGCCGTACCAGTTGGGAGGAGATTGTATGCTCATCGTTGGGTTTTTGGTGACCATTCCTACTTCTTGTGAGTTGTTTTGCATCTGCTATGTGTTGATGGTTGTTTTTCGACAAGTCAACAATAGAGTGAAATACTGAGTATTTGACTCTCTCTTGAGCAAAGCCTCTCGGATGCTGAACTAAGTGATCAAACGAGATAACTCCAAGGTTCCTTCTAATAATGTTTTAATTTCGGTAAGAGACAGCTCAATGATTTAAGTATGATTCTGCTGTTAATCAACAAAGGGACTTACATAGACTCTTCTCCTTTCATTCGACTTATTCCTCCTTTGATGTGGATGACATATATACAAAGCTTCTATGATAAAGAAAATAAAAAAAGGGTTAAGGGTTTAGAAGGCTAATCTAAGGACAATGAGATAATGAAACATGTAAAGATAGACAAATTCCTCATGAAACCAAACTTCGCTTCGCCATGAGAACCAACAACTACACGAAGCTAGTGCAATCTTCTAAGGAAACTCAAGGATTTTCATGTTGTAAATCTCCATCCAAACACCCACAGCTGGCGCAATTTGAACAAGCATTCACAACCGAACTAAAGAAAATGAAGGTTCAGTCTAACTTTGCAAAGTGGATTGCCTTCGACAATACACGAAAAGTATGAACCAGAAGGATTCATCAAATATCTTTACGCATATTCATTACATCAATGCACTTCTAATCTATTTCTAAGCTATTTGAAACATCTCTTGATTCCATCAAGATTCAAGAAACCATGTTACTCCACAAGATAATACTTAACACCAAACAAGTAGCTCCAATGTCTTTGCATTAACTTTGAGGAATATTTACAACAATTTCAAGTTCTCTCAGAGAATTTTGAGAGTCTCTTCTATTCTACTCTTAAAATCTACTCTCTACTATTACTAATGATTTCCTTCTAATCTATATCTCTAATCTATATTTCTAATGAATTACAAATGAGGCAACAAGGCCTTTATATAGTGCTCCAGTATACAATGAATGGCTTAGATCAATTCGATAGCCAAGGGCTTAGATCGTGCCACCTCAGAGGTAGTTACAACAACTTGCTATTTTTAGCATACAAGAGAGAGGCAATAAAGGCACGTTTTCCAATGTGATAAGGTAAGGCGAAAGCATTTAAAATATTCCTCCACATAGGAATCCCTTTGGCTTTTTCATTAAATGATACATTGCATTCATTAAATAATGTGGCTAATCAAAATTAAATGATGTGTACTCGCCACATAAGTGCCAACTCAGCATACATTGAAAATTGTATCAACTTGTAATGATGTATTCAATGTGATTGTTTGAACTTGTATATTTAGAAATACATCCTGTGGATCTTGCCTCATTCTTCTTGTTAACTGGATGTATGATAGTTGTCACCTCACTTGACTAACTTTATGACTCTTCTTCTTGTAGGTAGGTTGATATGAATCTTCTTCGATGTATCTTCATGTAGGCTAGAGAGTAGATGATGACACTTGATTTCTTCATGAAGAGTAGGAGACTCTCTTGGACTTGGAAATTTGAAGAGTCTTGAAGTTTAGATGGATGAATGCTTTTGGAAGTTTCAATGAAGTGTTCCAACTCGATGATGTAGAAGATTTGAGGTATAATCCTTTAGAGTAGTGTTCCCTCCGCAAGGTGAAAGTGATTCAAACACTTGCTCTTGATGATCATGATATAGTTGATGAAATGATTCCTTGAAGATGATCTTGAAGCTCGAAGGAACTTGATGTAGGATCTTTCATGATGTCATTGATGAAGAGGACTTGAGATATATCTTGCTGTGACGTCTTGGAGCAGCTACCTCTTGAAGTGATGTAGATTTCTTAGAATGATGCTTCCTGGAAGATGATCTTGAATGAAGTAGAATATATGAAATGCTCCAACTTGATGATAACACTTTCCTTATGGTGGAGCAGCTACTTGATGACAATTGGTTGACTTTACTCCTAGCATGAAGGTGGTTCCAGCTTCTTCTTCTTTGATGACTCTTTAGCATCATTGACATTCCTGCAAACTTGACGCGAATAAGTAATTGCAAACACAATCTTCACTTCAGCCACCTTAGTGGATTAAATTATGAAATTTTCCTTTATAATTATGAAATATTGCTATCTAGATTCAAGGAATCTATGAAAATCCATGAAAATCCACTTATCCTTCTTGAATTTTACCAATATTTGAACAATTTTAATTCATCTAATGAAGGAAAAAGAAGAAAATCAGATCAGAAATATTCAGATCAGACTTACTTGATGAGCTGTTTTGAATTGGATACCTTGCAATTTGATCCACCACTTGCTTAAATTTGATAAAATCAAATTTATACTTGTAAAACAACTTCTTGTTGCTGCTCCTTGAAGAAAAATCTGCCTTTGGAGAACAAATCTGCTCTTGAAAATAATAAAAATGAAAAGGAAATGAGGTATATATACATAATTTGCTTTAAAAACTTTTCCTTTTCTTTAGGCCGACCTCATTTATTATTGTGCACAAACATTTAATTTAGTTTTGATCTTTATTTAATAAATGCATTTTCACGTTTTCCGAAGGCAACAATTATTAAATGTTTCTAACTTCTCCTTGTTGGCACATTAGATAAAGGCTTGGCGATCTTCTTGTTGTTGGTTGCATTAGATCAGCTTAGTGTAAATGTTTTCTCCATTGAAATAGCATTGGATCAGCATGTTGTTATCTTCTCCTAGTCGCATTAGATCAAAGATAGAGAACCTTCTTGTATTTCGCACTAGATCAAGAATCGAAATCCTCTTCAGCATTTCGCACTAGATGACCTCTTGATTTGACATGTGTGGCGCTTTGGATGTGGATCCTTGAAACTTCATCTTGAAACCTTTTGGGCGCATTACTTCATGAATTCAAATCCTCTGACTTCTAGCGCATTAGATAGGCAATTAAAATCCTCTGGTACTTATCGTTTGGTGAAGTGGTTTTGAGTTTGTCATTTTCGCATTAGTTCAAGGGTGAAAATCCTCAAGAATTGGCGCAATAGATAGAAGATTGAAATCCTCTGACATTTTCGCACTGGATCAAGGCATTGAAATCCTCATCTTTTCCTTTGGTTTGGGCGCAATAGATGAGTGATCGAAATCCTCTGACATTTTCGCACTGGATCAAGGTGTAGATGGGCGCATTAGATCGAGTTTTCAAATCCTCTGACTCAAGTGCCTTCTCCTTCGTGATTTTGCGCCTAGATTTGCGTCATCTAAGTACCTGGTCGCACTAGATCAATGTTTTGAATCCTCTGAAATCGTCAAGCATTTTCAGGATCGCGTGAGTAAAGGTATATTGAAAAATATATTTAAGTATAAGTTTAGAGATTGAATTTCTTATACTTTAAATATTTTTCAATATACCTTTCAGGATGTTTGAGATAGGTCCCGAATCCACCGGATTTAAGATGCAAAATATAGAATTTGGAGGATTCACCAGATTTCAGACTTAGCCATTTTTCAGGATTTTCAGGATTTCAGGCTCCAGGCTTAGTCTTTTCAGGGTCTCAAACATTCTTCAGGATTAACTTCAAAACTCAATATCTAGATAGGATTTGATCACAATTCTTCATTATTGCAAGTTCATCTACCCTTAATCGTGGACCAAAGATCATAGGCAAGGAAATTGTTACCATACCGGCAGAGGAAAATGAGTCAAATCATCATTAAAATCTCGTTGAAAACTCATTGAAAACTCACTGAAAGCTCAGAGCTCAAAAAAAAGGGGGTCCCTATTCCTAATGGGGCGATGTGTGATTTGGTCACAACACTATGGATTACTGATCGGTTTAGAGGGATTTCGGGGTAGGTTTCTAGTTTATTGCTGCTGAAACAAGTTGCCAAGCAGGCCGTATAAGTGCAGGCTGAACGTGGGACCTGTTGATGATTGTTTTTAGACAAGTCAACAATAGAGTAAAACACTAGAGCATCCCACTCTGTCTTGAATAAAGCTCTTCAAACGCTGAACTATGTGATCCAGTGAAGTAACTCCAAGGTTCCTTTTTCTATGACTTATGGTGGATAGACTCAGTGATTACATGTGATCTTGCTGATAATCACAAAGGGACTTACATAGACTTCTTCATATTTCCTTAGCTTATTCCTCCTTCAGTGTGGATGATGTATCAATAATAAAAAAGGAAAAAAGAATAAGGTTTAGGGAAACTAATCTAAGGTAAATGAAGCAATGATGATGTATGAATAAACAAACTCCTTGATAAACCTAACTCCACTTCGCCAAGGATGCCTACAACTACATGAAGTTGGTGCAATCTCCTAAGGTACGCGAATGGTTTTCAAATCATGAAGGCTCATATGAACACCCATTAAACGGCGCAGCTCAAACAAGCGTCCACAATCAAACTTAAGCAAATGATAAGGCTTAGACTAGCTTTACACAACACTTCACCAGCGATGAATGTTAAAAGCATGAGCTAGGAGTTGATCAAATATTCAATACAAACATACATTACATCAAAGAGCTGCTAATCTACTTTGAAACATCTCTCCATTTCATCAAAGTACAAGAAACCATGTGATTCCACAAGACAACACTTAACACCAAACAATCTCCAATGTCTTTGCATTAATCTTGAGAAATATGTACAACAACTTCAAGTCCTCTCAGAGAATTTCGAGAGTCTCTTCTATTCTACTCCTAAAAAACTAATGCTTTACAAATGAGGCAACAAGGCCTTTATATAGAGTTCAGAATACAACGAATGGCTAGGATCATTTCATGTAGCCAAGGGCTTAGATCATGCTAGCTCAACAGTTTGTTACAACAACTTGCTATTTTTAGTACATATGAGAGGCAATGAAGGCACGTTTTCCAAGAAGATAGGATAAGATGGAATCTTTTAGAGCATCTTCCACATAGGCGTCCCTTTGGCTTCTTGTTTGTTGTAGATACATTGAATGCGGTTGAATGATGTGACTGATTATGATTGGATGATGATGTGTACTTGCCACGTAGATGCCACCTTAGCAAACTTGTGGATTTCAACTGTTAATTAAGCATGCTTTTGGGGATATTCCCAAATTGTATCATTTGTGTGTGATGTCTTCGATGTGGTTGCCTTTGATGATAAACACTTGAGATGTATCTTGTTGATCTTGCCTTGTTCATTGTAGATTGAATATGTATGATGCTTGTAGCTCATTTGTCTAACTCTGTAATGTTTCTTCTTCTTGTAGGTAGGTTGATCTTCCTTGATGCTTCTTCATGAAGGATAATGTATATGATGATGATTTTGCTTCCTTCATGTAAGAGTAAATGATGATGATGATGACATGAAGTAGAGTAGATGATGATGCTTCATTAAGTAGGAGACTCTTCTGATACTTGAAGATGAAAGAACTTGAAGTATGGTGGATGGATGTCTTCGAACATGATGCAACTTGATGATGAATGTTGAACTTGATATGACCTTTTAGAGTGGTGTTTCCTCTGCAACTTGAAGGTGACTTAGGTGCTTGTCCTTCAGATGACTCCTTGGCTTTATCAACACTCCTTTTCTCAATGATGCAACTTGATGATGAAGCGTTCTAACAGGATGATCTTGAAGTGATCTCCAAGGGTGGCTAACATGATGTTTCTTCTTGCAATGACAATTTCTTGACTTCACTCCTTGGATGAAGGTGACTCCAAGCGCTTCATTCCGAGCTCCATCGCTTCTCCTGGATCAACGTTCCTGCAACTTAGAGAAACAACATATCAATCACTTCATAACACAAAGAAATAACTTTAAACATATGAATAACCTCACTTCAATCTAGGTGCACATATAGGTAAAAAGAGGAGCAAAGGGCGCCTAGCACAAGTTGACTCCATATTTGTCATTTTGATGATTCAAACAATTGTAATGGCTTAAAATGATCAATTTCCCTTAAGAGATTCATTGAAAAGGTGTCTTTCAATGCAATTTCTTCCTTAGGCGCCAAAATAAGGTGATTTTGGTGGAAAGTAGCGCCTAACTTTCTTACACTTGGAGATGACTTAGAATGACTTCTATCATCTAGGCACTCATTACCAAAAGGTCACTTCATGCATTCTCCTTCAAGGCGCTCATTGAGGTGTTGGGAGTAAGGAAGTGCGCCTAGGGTGGAATTGGTCTTACACTTGTTATTTGATGACCTCAAACAATTAAACATGCCTTAGAATATTTTCCTTTCTTAAAGCGCCCACTTTTAAACATGGATTTGAGTGGTTTTCCTTAGGGCGCTAATTTAGTTGGCATGGAGGTGAAAGGGCGCCTTGATCTATTTGACCTCTATTTGCTATTTTTGTGACTCCAAATACTTAATCTTGACTTAGAATGGTGTATTTCATCTAGATGCTCACTCAATGATGTCCTTAGATGCAACTTCCCCTTAGGCGCCAATGTGAATGGTGGGATAGGAAAAGTGCGCCTAGACTATATGAGGTCTTTGATTAACATTTCATAACTTCCAATACCTTCACTAGGCTAGATTTGATGATTTCCAAGAGTTTGCATTGATAGGCGCCCAAAGAGACTATAGAAGCAAGAATTTGCGCCCTGTCTTGATGTGGTGTTCTCAAGTTCTTAAGGTGCACTTTTGTGGTAGAATAGGTGTGAAATGGCGCCTTGACTTTAGATAGTTGCTCACTTCAAGATTTCATGATTCCAAGTTGTTGTGAAGATACTCAAACACTTGTAGGGTCCAACATACCTTGCTAGGCGCCTCTTATGGTGTCTTCAATGATTGAAAAGCGCCTAGACTCCTTTGAAGCTCAAGATGACTCTTTTAACCCATCATACCCTTAGGCGCTCATAGTTGATAACAATCTTCAATTCAAGGTGCTTATGCAAGGTTAAATGAGTTAAAATAGGTGCCTATCTTCTTTTGATAACCTTTAGGTGCAAATTGATGTCTTTTGATACTTGTGAATGTTCAAATTTTATGTTTATGGTCTTTTCAACTAAGGCGCTCACTGGGGTGTACAAGAACAAAAAGGGTGCCTAGATTTCCTTAGCCTATTTCTTTGGACCTTTGATGATTTTGACCCTTAAATGACCTCCACTTTCATGCTCTTAAGCTCTCTTCTTACTAGGCGCCTGATTAGGATTCTCCAAGTGTGAAATGGCGCCTATCTTCTCTTAGTGATATTGATCTCTTAAGAGGCGCACTTGATGATGATTTGGGTGTAATGGGGCGCCATAGCTCAAGATAGGCAATTCAACATGTTAAACCATCCTTATGAACTTCAGGGAAGGCTAGGTTTCTTAAGGCGCCACCTTGTATAAATTTAGACACTCTCTTCATGCTTAGGCGCCAAAATGAATAGTCTAATGCATGAAGGGGCGCCTAAACTCATTCACTTCAACCTAAGGCGCAATTCTTATGATCATTTGAACATGGAAAGGCGCCTAGACTCTTGAATCATTCCTTTGTCAAATGTTTTGATGTTTAAGGCCTTTTATATCAATTCCAATCAAGTCGCCATCTTTTGGAGTGGTTGAAAGTTGATTTTCCTCTAGGCGCACATTTAAGTCTCCACCTAAGGCGCACTTTTGGGTCTCTGCAAGTGGGAAAATGTGCCTAAGTACTTAGAGTGAATTCGTGCCCAAAACCAAAAGTCCCCAGGCTTATACTTTAAATATTTTTCAATATACCTTTCAGGATGTTTGAGATAGGTCTCGGATCCACCGGATTTAACATGTAGATTCTAGATTTTTGAGGATCCACCAGATTTCAGGCTTAGCCAATTTTCAGGATTTTCAGGATCAGGATACCAGACTTAAGTCATTTTCAGGTTCTCAAACATCAGGATCAGGTCATTAGGGGACTATAGGACTCAAACACTACTGACTTCATCATGCAATAAACTAAAGACATCATCAAAACTTCATGCAAAGCACCAGAGCTCAAAAAAAAGGGGGGTCCCCATTTGCAATGGGGCGATGTGTGATTAGGTCACAACAGGGCCTCCAGGAAGGGTTTACATCTGATTTTGTGGTTCTATATCTTTCCAAGAGGGTCGCCTGTGGTCTATAGATCCATTCTATGTATTTGTTTTGCATTCTCACACTTGGTGAAGGTGTTTAGAGTGATTTTTCTATGGCCTTTGTTGCTGGTCCGGCTACAGCGTCTAGACGAAGTTGTAAATCTTGGTATGGTTCTGTGGCCTTCATAATATTTTGCTATATTACAATCTGGGTCTTCATTAGTTTGTTGATTTATGCAATAGTTTTTCTGGGTTTTCAGTATATTGTTCATATTCTATGTATTTCATGCAAACACACACATGCAAGCAAAACCCATAAAACCCTAAACAACAAAACAAACAAAAACACACAAAAAAAACCTATAGAGAAAAACATATACCAGGGGTGTATGTTACATGCATTCTCTTTAAATAGAGCGTTGCTCTTCATTGTAAATTAACTCATTAATAATATTTGCATATTATTCAGAAATGTAACATTGCGCTAGCGGAGGTCTTGCTCTGTCTAAAAAAATCCGTCGGTGGCTTTTTGGCTGAGCGGGGATGGAACGTGGTCTTCAGGTGGTGACGTTTGGAAGCGCCACCTGCTCCGTTGAAGCCCTTGGGGGCTAGCAGAACCAGGGGCCGAGGGCCCTAGTGACCAGGGTCACCGGCCTTAAATAAATCTCCCACCTAGACAGTTACCCTGCAGATAAAACTCACAGATCATAAAGAAATCGACAATCTATGAAAATGTCCGCTGGGTAAAAACAACAATCCGCAAACCCTCTACGCAAGAAAATGACGTATGACGTTACTGTATGCGATCTAACATCAGATGATGCAGGGAGAGAATCTTCCTATTGAATATGCTTCTGACCATAGGACAATTGTTGAAACAGCTAGATAAAATCCCATACTGTCGGATAAAAGCTGATAGACTTTGCCGACCATTGACGCAAGCCTTCGATACCGTACGATGGACCATATAGTACGGATCCGTATGATGTACTGAAATTTTCTGCGACCCGAAAACTGAAACCCTTGAAAATGGCCGAAATTTTTTTGACTCCAAAATATGAAGTATTATGTCAAAATTCGTCTCTTGGGCCTTCTAGACGCAACGGAGAGGTCCGTTTTGCAGCAGGATGCACCAGATGAAAATTCTTGACAAGAACTCTCCAGAATGAGGGAAGGGAATTGCAGATCCGAAGCTCTGATACCATGTAAGATGAGTTCACTTGAGACCTCTGCTTCTATAGTTAAATCAACCCTCTAGTTCACTGCTCCCCCATGAGACACTTGTCACCTTGACTTGTGCATGTCCAAAGTCTATAAATTGTATTCTGTTTTCTTGTTCTATACACTCTTGAATACATATATTGGAATGTTGTTATTTTCATATTGTTTGCATATTGAATTAGTGTCATCTTGCTGTTTTGATCTTAGGGAGATTGAATATATTATAATCCTCATTAAATCTAACAAGGTGTTAGAGTAGGGCAGTATAAGTGTCAATTGATTTCAGTCGAGATAGTGTTTTAGTTTTCAATACTTAGGGTTAATATTCTTGCAATTTTGAGTGATTCCCCATCACCTATTGTAGGAGGCCTTTGGGAAGGAAATTGTTTGTTTCATAAGAAGGGTCAAATTAGCGAGGTTAGGCTTTCATTTCGTCCAAATCAAGCACCATGAAGACAAGTAACCAAAATTTTGTTTGTAGGGTTTGATCGAATATTTTGTAGGTTCCACATTTTTTGAGGTTGTTTGGAGCCAAATGAACAACTCCATTGCATCTGGAGCAGTCAAAAACCCATAGATCATCTGTCCATTTGCCAAAATTCAAGTTGTAGCAGAGGCAATTTTTTTTAAGCCTAGACATGTAGGTTGAGGCCTTATGGCTTGGGTGTAGGACATAGGTAGGCACAACAACCAAAAAAAAGTTTTTAAAAGTATTTTGACTTGAAATAAAAAATTCAAAAAATCAAATGAGTAAAAAACAATGTTATTTTTAAAAAAGTGCTTATCCCATACCCTACCACGATCTTGCCATGAGTAGGGTTGTGGGCCCCAAAACCCCCTCGGGTCGCGCATAGCCCTCGTGGTCTATTCAAAACCAATTGCCCAACTCTAGCTTTGCCTTCTACAACCGTGTTGCCAAACTACCAACAACCAATGCACCAACACCACTTAGCTCGGACGTCACTCCTCTTAGCTTGAGTGCCATCAAATCACCACTGCCCTCAGTAGCACTGTTTGGTTTCATTGCCCACCACCATCTTCACTGGTGACACCGCCTGTCTATTGCCTACCAGCCATTCCGGTGCCACTGAGATAGGGACCCCGTCTCTTGGCCATATGGAGGTGTTTTTTGGTGCATTTTTTGAAATGGGCAAATTTCCAAGCTCTTCACAATGATATAATTAGTTTTTGCTCATGACTCGGATTTTTTCAGAAAGCTAAGATCCATAGCTTCAACTCACCATTCTTTGTAATACATTTGTAAGGGGAATCCTGCAGCATCTCACCTTTCTCTGTAATGCTTTTGTGAGGGGAAATCAAACTAATATCCTGAGCAAACATATCAGCTTTTGAATTACATCCAGTGTTGCTCAAGATAGCCACCACACTTAAATCCTAAGGACCTTCGTCCAAAGAGAAGTCCTTAACAATATGAGTACAATCTGTTGGAAATGTTGTCATTGATGTCAAAGGTGGACAAGGTCGTCATTGATGCCGAAGAGTTTGTTGTGGAGATTGTTGGAATATGTTGTCATTGATGTTAAAGCAAAATAAGAATAGTTCGTTATACATTCCTGTTGAAGAGAAATGATGAAATCAGAAGACCGACAAGTAGAGATATGTGTATGTTTAAATTAAATATTTAAACATAATAAGAAAAACGTTTGAAGAGATGGGAAAGATAAAATAAGATAAACGAAATTCAAATTTGTCTTGGCGCCTTTTGTGGTTTATGGAAATTCAAATTCCTTGAAGAGGCCGACTATATTAAGATAGCTGACCTCCCTTGATTAAAGAAAATTTAAATTAAAGATTTAAATTTTAAGAGGTGGCCGACCACTTTTTACAATGGAGTGCCCTTCATATTTATAAGAAAGAGAATTAGTTATTAATCATAATGATGTGGTGCAATTAACAGAAAGTGAGGAGTGATTTAGAAAGATGTATGATTTCTTTTGGAAGGGCAGGGATTAATTCTAAGGGGTGCGATTTGTTTTAGAAGGCTGTGATTTGTTTTTAGAAGAGCTGCAATATATGAAGAGATGCCACCTTTATAAAGAGACATATCTATTTGTTAAGGACGCCTCCTTTGGAAGAATATATATGGTGAAAGAATGTGATTTGAAGACAGAATTCCAATGATTTATTTACGAGTTTGAGAGAAGAGAAGGAGCAGAATTATGAAGAGCAAATGTGATTTATTTTGAGAAGGAAAATATCAATGAATGTTAGAGAATATATAAGAGCAAATATATACATGTTTATAATCAGCTTTGTGAGGAAGATTGGTGCATGATAGTGATCAAATTTGAGAAGGAAGAGAGTAATTATATTTGCATCAGATTTGTGAGGAAAGAAAGTGTGTGATCAGATTTGTGAGGGAAGAAAGTATGTGTGTGAACCTGATTTGAAAAGGAAAGACTTACATCATACAAAATCAGAAGTTTTAATCAGATTTAGAGTAAAAGAGAACGATATCATCCATTCAAGAATTCATAGGTTGGTGCCTAGAGATTGGTGTCTCTTACTGATGACACATGTAAAAACAACAATATATGTTTTACGGTTGTGAACAGATCACAAACTTGTTTATGACCTTCTACTCAAACAGAAACTCACAGAAACTGTCTTTTAATAAGATTAGAAGTTGGGGAATCCAACAGAACAGCAGTATTCGCATAATAACAACAAATTGATATACTTTGCATGAACAAGAACTAAACCCAGGTTTACTATTTTTCAAGACAGCAATGTCTCAAATTCAAAAACTAAATGCACTACTGGAGTTTCAGCCTCAGGCTAGAATTTGATAATACAAGAACATACAGTCATAGCAAAAACAGAGGATAAGTCCTCAAATTCACTGTGAAACCACATTTCTTCACTCAAAAAGACTGCTGTTCCACAAGACTGCACTTGATATGTATGCTGCTCTACAAACCTGCACTTCAGAAATGACTATTTTCACCTTCAAATTAGCTTTTGTCGACCACTTCTTTGTTTCCTTACCGTGCCCATCCAACAACACTTTTCTGTGTATCGTCCCTTTTCCAATCTGCCCGAGACAGAGGAAATAAGTTTTGGAACGCTCCAACGAACATAAACTAGTCAAGCATCAAAACAAACAGATAAAACCAATCTCAAAAAGTCTTCACAATGAGATGAAACCAGTCAAGCAACCAAGAGAGGAAATCGGTCCTTGAACACCTCCACAACGAGAGTGAAACAGGCTACTCTGGCATGTATGAAGATAATAACAACCGTGTGGGCACCTCCACAAGCACGAAGTGTCATTGTTTACTTTATTCCTTCATCAAGAGTTCCAGCCACAAAACAAAAGAAGTCTACGCCTGTTAAACAACTTGCAAAATAACCTTACTACGTTACTTTTCCTCTCTATGTTGCGGTCATCTTTCCCATCACATTACAATTACCAATGAATAGAACAAATCAATGCTCCGAGTCTTCTAATGAAGTGCAATTAGAACTCCGTTATGAGTCCTCCACAAGATGAGCTAGGGTTTCCTCCAACTCACCACATTCACAAGGGTTTTCGTCCTTGGAATGAAGGCCAACAAAGTTGCAGCCAAAGAGTAAAAACTAAAGAAGAAATTATGATTTGAATGGATAGTGAAATGACTCCAAAACACCCTTTATTTATAGCCCTCCCAAATAACCTCCTCAAGGCTGACCTCCTCTTGGCAAGTTCCTTTATTTTATTTTATTCTTTTGTCCCATAGGGCCGACCTCCCTCTAGGCGCCAATAATGGAAAAATATGTTTATTTTATTTTTATTATTTTTTTCCAACTCGGGCGACCACCTTTTAGGGCTTAATAATTCATTTTTAGGACCTCTCCTAGGTCGCCCACCTTGAAAACAATTTTATTCTATTTATTTCTTTTTTCCCATGGCATCACAAAAATATTGAAAGTCAGTTTTCATCATCAAATTGCCCAGCAAAAATAGTCAAATACATCATTTGGCCACCCAAAATATTCCCTTGCTCCTTCGACGTAGCCCACGGGAATAAAATAGGCTAGCTAACTCTAATGGGTGATCACTTGGAAAATGGGGACATTACAGTCCTCCCTTCCCAGAATTGCTTGCCCACAAGCAATTACAAACCTGGATACTGTATAATCCGATCATCTCCCCAAGTAGCATCCTCATGTGGCAAGTCTCTCCATCCAATCAAGTACTCTGTGATCACCCTGCTCCTCAGCTTGTGGCTACATCTCCCATAGTGTATATGAAGAATGATATGCAAAGTGAGCTTTGGTGGCGAGCCATGAGACAAAACCAGCCATACACACACAAACTCAAATTGGCTCCATCCTCCAAATTCTGAAATTCCGCTCCTCCTCCATGTAATCTATCTGTGTAGCTGTAGGAACAATAATACTATGTTATCCACCACAAGTGTCATCAACTCTCTTCCTCCGAAGGCTTCTCTGCCCACAAATATGCTAAGTCTATCAAAGACAGAGCATCATACATATCCAAAGTCCTGAAAAATGACATGCCTACCAACATATGATAGGTGATATCATAACCATGACCTCTGAAGCACAACCACCTGCACCAAAACATCCGTTGCTCCACTCTGATACAAATATCACTCAACCAATAGTTGTGAAGCAACTCACCAAGATCCCTGTGGAGTAATGTACCAACCATATGAATACCTAGATCCCAAATGATTACACCAGCACACAAATTGGAAATGAAGAGGTAAATATCTCTCATCATGTTATCATCACCAACTATCCATCTAAATCTGAATGGTCTCATATGGACATGAAAAGTATCCATTACTTGTGCATAAACAAACATGCCAATCCACTCTGTTGTGACCAAATCACACATCGCCCCATTGCAAATGGGGACCCCCTTTTTTTTGAATACCAGTGTTTTGCATTAAGATTTTGATGATGTCCTTAGTTTGTTTCATGATGAAGTCAGTGGTGTTTGAGTCTTAGAGCCCCTTGATGACCTGATCCTGATGTTTGAGACCCTGAAAATGACTAAGTCTGGTATCCTGATCCTGAAGATCTTGAAAATTGGCTAAGTCTGAAATCTGGTGGATCCTCAAAAATCTAGAATCTGCATGTTAAATCTGGTGGATTTGGGACCTATCTCAAACATCCTGAAAGGTATATTGAAAAATATTTAAAGTATAAGAACTTATACTTAAATATATTTTTCAATATACCTTACCTCGGGCACTGTCAATTTTGGGCGCGAAATTGCTCCAGGTTCACCTCAAAACTCCGCCTAGAATTTAGGGCGCCTTCCATCATCTAGACAACCTCAAGATTGCGCCTAGAGTTGAAGCAGAAGACTTAGGTGCCATTCCTTGTTGCTCCTGCCAGAGATGAGCGCCTTGTTGTGAGGAGAGGTTTGAAATCCTATGTTTAAGCGCCTATGATGAGGAGTTTAGAACTTTAGCGTCCTAAGTCAAGAGGATCACATTGAGCGCCTAGAGCTAGATTCCTTGGCGGGGTGAATTTGGCGCCCTAGATCAAAGAGCGCCCACATATAGAAGAGATGAATTTGAGCCAAGGTAGAGATGTGCGCCTAAGGGGTTCTTGAGATGAAATTATCAAAAACATTCAAATTTGCGCCTAGCATCAAGGAGTTTAGAACTTTGGCACCATTTCTTTAAACTTAGGCGCCCTTTTGATCCCACATTAACATTCAAAGGCGCCTGAGGTTGAGATCCATGAGCTTGAGGCGCATTTTCTTGTTATTGGCGTCTAGAAGAAGATATACTCCAAAACATTCTAACTTGAGCGCCTGGATGTCAAAGGAGGTAGATCAATCACCTAGGGAGCATAAAACCATGTAAGTTAATGTTGTTGGAGTCTATAATGATCAGGGCGCCTTGAAGATAAGTGAGCGCCCTATAGTGAATTGAGTGCCTTGAACTTAATTGGCGCCTTGATGAGGTCTATAGCGCCTTAGGAGAGGTTTTAGCACTGGTCAAACATGAAAAGATCTTCTAGGCGCCAATTCCCTCCTGAGTGACTTCACATTGGCGCCTAGGTTGAAGAGAATTTTTATCCATGTCTAAGCGCTAGTAAAGGCTTGTATAACCTCCAGTCTGTGCTTATCAATTATGAATTGCTAATGACTCCTCAATGAGCGCCTTAGGAAGAAAGAGTATGAAATCCTTGATCCTGATGTTTGAGAAGATCCTGAAAATGACTAAGTCTGATAGCCTGATATCCTGAAACATTGAAAAATTGACTAAGTCTGAAATCTGGTGGATCCTCCAAATTCTATAATCTACATGTTAAATCCAGTGGATCTGAGACCTATCTCAAACATCCTGAAAGGTATATTGAAAAATATTTAAAGTATAAGAAATTCAATATTTTTCAATATACCTTATGCCCTGAGACTGCCAAATCTAGGCGCGAATTTGTTCAGTGAGGTTAGGCGCATTTTCTCACTTGCAAACACCCACATGAGCGCCTTAGGTTGAGCTTCAAAGTGCGCCTAGAGGAAGATCAACTTCCAAACGCTCCAAGATAGGGCGCCTTGATTGAAATTGGCATAAGAGACCTTAAACATCCAAATTTGGGACAAAGGAATGATTGAAGAGTTTAGGCGCCCATTGCATGTTCAGAAGATCATAACAATTGCGCCTTAGGTTGAAGGACATGAGTTTAGGCGCCTTGATGTGAGAATGGAGTTTAAGACAGTAATAGATTGCGCCTAAGGGTAGAATAATCTCACAAGGGTCTATCAAGTGTTGGAGAGCCTTAAGGATGTCAAGATTGAGCTACATGAGTTTAGGCGCCTAGATTTAGGAGGAGGAAAGCACCATTCAGTGAGCGCCTAGTGTTAGAAGTTTTCTAAATAGCTAAAATCTTGTATGAAGAGTTTAGGCGCCCTATCTTACCTTCCCAAATCACTTTAGCGCCTTAAGATCAAAATGTTGGTATATCTTTAAATCAGCGCCTAGCCTTGTAGAGGTGAAAATCAAGTTTAAATTGGCGCCTTGAGGGGAGTCTCTCAGTTCACACCTAGAAGTAGGCGTCTTGATAAGGGAGATCATTTTTAAAACTTTACAATTGCTAGAAATCATTTGAAATAATGAATGTGGGACTAATTTGTGTTAGGCGCATTTTGTTCCTATTTTTACCTATATTTGCGCCTAAGCTTGAAAAGGATTATTACATGTTTAAAGTTATTCCTATCTTATGAAGTGATTGATATATTGTTTATCTTGTCTTGTAGGAGCATCAATAAATCTCAAGGAGTCACCTTTGAGCAAGTGCCTAGAGTCACCTTTAGTCGAGGAGTAAAGCTAAGAAGTTGTCAATGCAAGAAAGAAGCATCATCATCATGTACTCTTCAAGATCATCATTTAGTTGCATCCTTGAGAGAAGGGAGTGTTGGTGAAGCCAAGGAGTCATCAAAAGCAAGTACTTGAGTCACCTTCAAGTTGCAAAGGGAACACCACTCTAAAAGGTCACACCTCAAGTCTCCTACATCAATACATCATGTTGGATCATATCAAGTTCAAGTGTACTTCATCAAGAGCAACATGATTTGAAGCATTCATTTATCCAAGCTTCAAGTTAAGATCTCTCAATCTTCAAGTCAAGATTCATCAAGTTTCAAGTTCTTCTAATGCCTTCAAGTCTCCTTGAGAGGTCATCTACTACACTCTGAAGGGTCACTTCAAAGATCATCATGAAGGATTACTTCATCAAGTCTTCTACATCAAGCAAAGATATTCATCCATCATACTTCAAGCCCCATTCAACCTTCAAGTCCAAGAGATTCTCCTACTCTTCATGAATGAAGATTATCATACATTCTACTTCAAGTCATCATCATCTACTCTATTACTCACTTTTCAAGAAGGAGCATCATCAAAGAAGATCATCATATCAACTTACCTACAAGAAGAAGAAAGAATTATGAAGTTAATCAAGTGAAGCAACAAGTTTCATACATCCAGTCTACAAGAAGAATGAACAAGGCAAGATCTACAAGATGTATTCCTAAACATACAAGTTCAAGCAATCACATTGAATACATCACACAAAGATGATACAATTTTCAAAGTATGCTGAGTTGGCATCCATGTGGCGAGTACACATCATTCAATTTTGATTAGCCGCATTATTTAATGCATTCAATGTATCATTTAATGAAAGAAGTCAAAGGGATTCCTATGTGGAGGAATATTTTAAATGTTTTCGCCTTACCTTATCACATTGGAAAACGTGCCTTCATTGCCTCCCTCTCTTGTGCTAAAAATAGCAAGTTTGTTGTAACTACCTGTGAGGTGGCACAATCTAGACCCTTGGCTATCGAATTGATCTTAGCCATTCATTGTATTCTGGAGCACTATATAAAGGCCTTGTTGCTTCATTTGTAATTCAGTAGATCAGTAGCTAAGTGGTAGGAGAAATTAGAGTAGAATAGGAGAGACTCTCAAAATTCTCCGAGAGGGCTGGAGATTGTTGTCAATATTTTCAAGATTAATGCAAAGAACATTGGAGTTCACTTGGTGTTTAAGTGTTATCTTGTGAAATAACATGGTTTCTTGTACTTCAATGGAATGGAGAGATGTTTCAAGTAAAGTAGATTAGAAGTTCTTTGTTGGAATGTTTGTTGTACTGAATATTTGATCAACTCCTAGCTCATGCTTTTAACATTCATCGCTGATGAAGTGTTGTGTAAAGCTAGTCTGAGCTTAATTTGCTTAAGTTCGATTGTGAATGCTTGTTTGAGTTGCGCCGTCTTATGGGTGCTCATATGAACCTTCATGATTTGAAAACCATTCGCATAACCTTAGAAGATAGCACCAACTTCATGTAGTTGTAGGCATCCTTGGCGAAGTGAAGTTAGGTTTACTTAGGAGTTTGTCTATTCATACAACATCATTGCTTCATTGACCTAGATTAACTTTCTGAACCCTTAACCTTTTTCATTTTCTTTATCATTGAGACCTTGTATATACATCATCCACACTGAAGGAGAGATAAGCTAAACAAATGAAAGAAGAAAGATCTAATGTAAGTCCCTTTGTGTTTAACAGCAAAATCATACTTAGTCACTGAGCTGTCTCTTACAAACTCATCAGAAAGGAACCTTGGAGTCATCTTGTTTGATCACATAGTTCAGCATTCGAGAGGCTTTGCTCAAGAGGGAGTCAGATACTTTGTATTTCACTCTAATTGTTGACTTGTCCAAAAACAATCATCAACACACTCTAGACTGCTGATATAAATCAGAGCAACACTATGAAAACTGAAAATCAGACCTATGATCATGCCAAGAATGCTTCTGCTGTCATAAAATGATAGGATCTCATCATCATGCAACCTCCCAACGTTGTAGTGGCAATCCCATGCATACCAATCCATCCAAACAGCTGTAAACATCAATGTACAGTCTGAAAATTCCATGATCAACAATGTAGAACAACCATAATCATCAAGGTGTGAGCTGAAAACCAATGGACCAAGTCTGAAAATTTTCTGCTCTCATGCTCATACCCATGACTTGGATTAATGTCCAGCTGAAACCCAACATCTACAAGCACATACCACTCAAAATCGAATACCTCCATGACATCCTTTTCACATACCTCAAGTTCTGAAATTAGGACAGCATTATGCTCTATCAAAGAATCATCATCATAATGGTGTAGTGGCAAAACTGCCAAAACACAAGTAAACTCATTGAGCTCTCCAAGAATAGTTAAGCTTGTCATCAAATCTGAATCAAGAGCGTTTTCCTCTACACATGCATACTTATCATGATTTGCTGGTCCACAAGGTGTAGGTGTAACTCCCTCTTCCTTGACCATGACTTGAACCTCCAATTGGCTCCCCAAATGATGTGATACATGAGCCCCATGATTAAGATCATTTGCACAAAATGAAATTTTAGAATCATACCTCTCAACAAGTCCATGCAAATCTGATTACTCTTCGTGTTCTACTATCATAAGAGGGTCATCCTACAAATGCTCAACCACCATAGTTTCTTCCCTTGGAAGTATTAGGGCTTGACGAAGAAATTTGTCTAGTTGTTGCCTTTCATGGTCCATGTGAACTCTTTGTTCCTTAATCTTTTGTAGGTGCTGTTTTGCTTGAACAACCAACAACTTGGCTTCCCTAACCCTCCTTAGCCACTCATCACACATGCTTTGAGTCCTCTTTACATCCTTTATGCTATGATGCACAAAATCAGATTGTTTGTGGCTTGGATCCACAACCGTTACCTCATGCTTAACCATCAAATCTTGAGTATCAACAAGGTAGGGTTTCTTACCACTATCATCCTCATATACTTTATCTATCTCATGATCATGTGAAGATAATGGATTGCTGTTCATAATCAGAAAATCAGAACTGCCATCATACCTTTTTGTGGTGTCTTCATCGATCTCAAGTTCCTCTTCCTTCATTGTTGGATGCTCATCATCAAGTGCTGGTTCAAGAGGCGTATCACGCTGAAAACCAAGTGTATTACTTGTCATAACCTCTATCCCATGGCTGCAAATTATATCTTCATGCAATATCTCACCCTTATCAATTCCTTCAACCATTTGTCTAACCTCCATAATATTTGTATTAGATTGTTGTTCTTTGGATGGGGCTGCCATAGATGACTGAATTTCTGATTTGGATGATGAAAAATGTGTCAAACTCAACTCTAAACAAAGCTCATCAACCTAAATTTCTGATTCTTAAAGAGTACTCTTCAAGGAATCCTTAGTAATCTTAAGCTCAAGGGTAAGCTTATCAACTTCTTCTTTTCCTCTCAATACATTAGAATATATTTCATCAAGCTTGAAGAGATGATCTCTATCTGAAAGTAGATGCAAGTAATTTGATTTCATTGCTACCAAAGCTTCTTTGAGTACCTGCAAATCTGCAAGAGATAGTTCTCCTTCAATGTCTTTGTGTTTCCTTTGAGCCTTCCAACAATAATCTGCAATCATCTTGTGAGTATTATCAAAATGTGTTAAGGCTGCAACAATCATAGCTTCATTGACCTTCAATTGATGCTCCAAAAGATGTGACTCATGGGGCCTATCATCTTCATATAAATTTTCCGATTGGTCTTCACAATCATGCCTCTCAAAATTAGCTTCCTCCATGACATCTTCACATAATTCATGTTTTGAAGCTAGGACAACATCATGCTCAATCAAGGAATCATCATCATAATAGTAGGGTGTCAAAACACAAGTAGATTCATCTTCAACATGCTCTTCTTCAATTGTTGGTTTAGAAAGTGTATGCACAACTATTTCTTCCCTAATCATAAAGTGAGCCTTCAATTCTTGCAATACTAAATCAATTTTAACAAAGTCACTTTGTTCACTACATTACAAGTTTTCTGAATTGCCTTCGTATGTATGAACAACATCACCTTCAAAGTCACCCAATTCACATATTGATTCCTTGCCACTATGATGTAGAGATTGTGAGGCAATGTTATGCTCAAGTAATGGATTATTAGGAGAATTCATACCTTCATATGACTGATCAATCACAGCTGGTTTGGGAAACTTCATTACAGCATACCCTACAACCTTTGTGGTCATCATGAAGACATATGTACTCCTCACTTGTGGATGCAAGAAGTGATTCTTCTTTGTCCATATCATCATCCCGCTGAAGTAAACTTGTGAGCACGACTTCATCTTTTTTAGGGCTTCCACATGTATGGCTAGGTGTCCAAACTTCTAGGCATGTGAAGCAATGTTGTTCTCTCCTCAACCAATTTTTGCTCTTCTTAGGATCACCTGTAGGCTGCAAATCACAAGGAAGCAATTCTTCCTTCTTCTCTATCTTCCTTTCTTTTTTCTCAATGATAACTTCTGATTTATTTTCATCTCCTCTCAAATTTTTGATGTAATTATATAGATCTTTCTTTCTTGGATTCCCATCTTCAAGTATTCCCAAATAAGCATCAAAGGACCTTTCATTCCTACAATCATCTGATAAACCCTGGTATTCATCAATGATTTTTGTGGCCTCTTTTTTTATTACCTCCTCCTTATCTTCTTTCTTTTGGAAAGTTCTTAACATCTCATTTCGACTTTCTCTAAGAGATTCAAGCTCTCCTTTAAGAGAGTCAAATCTGCTCCTTTGAACCATTGCCATCATGCTGGAAATAAATTTCTGATTTGTAATTTGTCAAACCCTTGTCATGAATGATGCCATATTACAACCAAAATTGGTGGGGAATGATGTCTTATGTCCAACCCTAAATGGTGACCTGATTTGGCACTTCCCTAGGGTACAAACCCTAATGATATTCTCCAAAATTAACTTCCAAAATGAAGCTGAAACTTCAAATTAAATCTGATTATGAATCTCCCTTGGCGGCGGCTAGGGTATGATCTTCAAATGCTTACCAACATGAACTCGCCTTCCTTGGAGATGGCACTCACCCTAGGGTAAAACCCTAGCTGAAATATGGTCACAACCCTCAATATATGGCGCTGAAAAATGCCTCTTCAATCTGATATACAACCTGCAAAACTCCTTCAATACCAAAATGGTATTGGGATACAAATCTCCACAAATTTGTTACCATCTTCCTTCAAATCCAAACTGCCGAAATATATCTTCTATCTTCGGGATTCATACATGAATAAACCCTTCAGACTGGCAAGATCAAAGCTCTGATACCATTGAAATATCCCCAAATGGGATCTGCCCTAAGATTCTGATTTTTATTTCTGCTCAAACCCTAATTCTGATTTCAAACAATTTATCACAGCGAATATACAAGTGCCCAAACATGACAAATAAACATACCAAATGATGCTACCAATTGATATTCATAACAAACATAAAATCCACCATGTAAAACACAAGATAGGGCATCCAAATGTAACATATAAATCTGATTTTTTGAAGATATCTCTGCTGTTACAAATCTGAGTATAATAACTGAAAGTTACATCCAAACAAGGGCTTCAAATATGAGAAACATAGCCCAGATGCTGCTGTCCAGATCTGCCCTAAACCCTAGGGTTGTACATACCAAAATATGGCGAATGAAGATCAATAAACCCTCCAAAGGGCGGCACTCACAAGAAATGATGGCTGCTGCAAATAAGGGTTTGAGAAAACCCTCCAATGATGAAAATCGCCCTCCTCAATCCAAGTCACCCTTCTCCAATGATGGTGCTCCGATTTAAGGTGAAACCCTAGGACAATATCAACACAAACCACCGAGAATGCTGCTCCAAGTGTAGTGCTCCAAATTAGGGCAGAACTCTAATGCAATATGCTCATAAAATGCCACAATAATGCTGCTCCAAATCTGATCTGCAAATCTGAATATTCTTCAATGCTCCAAGTCTTCAATGAAGTGCAATTAGAACTCCGTCACGAGTCCTCCACAAGATGAGCTAGGGTTTCGTCCAACTCACCAGATTCACAAAGGTTTTCGTCCTTGGAATGAAGGCCAACAGAGTTGCAGCCAAAGAGTAAAAACTCAAGAAGAAATTATGATATGAATGGATAGTGAAATGACTCCAAAACACCCTTTATTTATAGCCCTCTAAAATAACCTCTTCAAGGTCGACCTCCTCTTGGCAAATTCCTTTATTTTATTTTATTCTTTTCTCCCATAGGGCCGACCTCCCTCTAGGCGCCAATAATGGAAAAATATGTTTATTTTATTTTTCTTATTTTTAACCAACTTGGGCGACTGCATTTTAGGGCTTAATAATTCATTTTTAGGACCTCTCCTAGGTCGCCCACCTTGAAAACAATTTTATTCTATTTATTTCTTTTTTCCCATGGCATCACAAAAATATGGAAAGTCATTTCTCATCATCAAATTGCCCGACAAAAATGGTCAAATACATCATTTGGCCACCCAAAATATTCCCTTGCTCCTTCGACCTAGCCCACGGGAATAAAATAGGCTAGCCGACTCTAATGGGTGATCATTTGGAAAATGGGGACATTACATCCTTTTAGAAGGACTAGCAGAGGGAGCTGGCCTAGTAGGGTTCAGAGCTTCCACAAAATCTTTGATAATGCTGGCAGGGTCAGCCATTTAAAAATAAACTTTTTTCCCTTTCCCCTTGGTTTTCTTAGGAACTATGGTAACATCATCCTCAATGAATTTTTTCCCTTTACCCTCTTGGGAATCATCCTCTAAATTAACCTTTTTGAGAGGAGGGGTTTTGAATTTTGGTCCCCGAGGGAGGATTCCTATCAACATCAATTGAAAGCTTGGGTTTTTTCACAACTGGGCCCATAAGGGGTTGTTGGTCAATGAGAGAAGGGTTAACAATATGAGGTAACAGGGGCGAGGATGGGGTGCGAGCTAGCTGAAACTTATCAAGGCGAAAGATAAGACCTTCATGCAGGAGAAGGGTTTTTTACCAATCAATTCTTGAACAATAGAATCCTTTAAAGAAGAATAAATCCAGAAGGAAAAACTAAGTTTGATGCCATGCCTAAGGTGGTTAAGCATTGGAAACATGTAAGAGTAAAACCTTTTGTACCTGCCCTTGAGTGTTATGAATCTCATGACAACTTCTGCCACGTCCTTCCAAACCCCCGACATATCTTCTCTGTTAAAGCTATTTTCAAGTTTGTCAACCTTTTCCCCAGGTTGAAGAAATCTCTCGATAGCTTCATGGTTATGCCCTTTCACCTTAGGCAGACGTACACCCTCCATGATAAACCTGGTAGCCATAGCTACTAGCTCCTCCAAGACATCAAAAGACAACCCTCCGATATTAACCATCACTGCCTTTTAGGAGAAAGCAAACTCCCTCGAAAGGCTAGAGTCGTGACCATTCATGGCTTCAAAGTACCCAACAATGTTCCCCCTTCTAAGAATTTCCCAAACCTCACCATTACTCTTGATGAAATCGCAGCTAGAAGGTTTAGTTCTAATTAGATCAACCCCATGATAAAATTCTCAAATATAATACTCACAGGAAGCCTCTGGTCTAGGTCACTAGAGCTGTAACTCGAAAGATTGAAGAGAAAGGTGAATTGGCTTACCTTCTCATCACTGCAACCCTTCGAGATACTTCCCATACTCGTGTTGACAGTACCTCGAAGGACACAAATTTGCTGGATGCTAATCATTAAATGTTTCTTCATTTAAGAGTTTGGCTTTGATATGTGTTGGTATGGAATGTAAGTCATTCCAAAATTTAATTCCTTCGATTTGATGGCTAAAGTTGGCGAATAAATCGGCCAAGGAGTTTCCTTCCGGATATATATGGAGAACCTTAGTCTCCATGAATTCATTTAAAATAGCTTTGATATCCTCAATAATATCAACATAAGTCCAGTGGGGTATAGTTTTAGAATTTATCATATCGATAATGATTTTTGAGTCTCCTTCCAAAACTAACCTAGATATACCTTTGTCTTTGGCTAGTTTAACACCTTGCAGGGCAGCAGAGGCTTCAACAAAGTTGTTAGTTTGATGACCCAAATTTTTCACAAAAGCACCTAAGAACATACCTTTAGAATCTCTTAGAATCCCATCCCCTCTCGCCCGACCTGTATTTTCTTTGGCCGATCCATCAAAGTTGATCTTGTGCCAACCATGGTCGGGGGGGCCCATTTAGTGTTCTTATTATATTGGAGAGATCTCCTTTAACTAATCTGTCCTGAATTTCTCAGGTATTAGTTATTTGTTCTTTAATGGCTGAAGGATTGAATCTTGGTTTTTGAATATTGGTCTCCTTCACATTCTCTAAGATGCTAATGTTGACCTTAACCGAAAGCATCTTCCAAGAAGTATTTTGGTTCCTAAAGATACTGCTGTTCCGCTCCTTCCAAACCCCCCAACCCACATGAAGTAGAGTTTGTTTCCATAGTTATTTAATCAAAGGATGCCTGCAAGGCGAAATCTAGCTTCAGTAACTTGTCTGATCTCCTTATGCCAGGCCTAGGTAATGTTGAATTTAGCCAGGAAACTTTGTCTCACCTTCCCGACATAAGGACATTCAACAAGCAAGTGATTGATGGACTCTTCACTTTTTTTTGCAGAGAATGCACCAGTTAGCAAGCTGGAATCCCCTACTTTTTAAATTGTCTATGGTCAGAATCTTAATCTGGCAGACTGTCCACCAGAAGAACTAAATTTTAGGGATAGTTTTGTTGTCCCAGATAATGTTCCAATTGAAAGGAGGATCTTGATAGACAGTAAGCATATTGAATCCCGACTTCATAGTGTACTTGCTAGAAGAGTTAGCAGTCCAGATCAGACTATCGTTTCTGAATCTTCCTTGAAACTTGTGATAGGAGATGATTTTTAGAAGTTCTGCAACAACAAAGGTTTTTTCCCTACCACATATGTCAGCAGAAAAGTTCGAGCTGAAACCTTCTAAGTTCCAGTAATTTTTAACAAGGTCTCCAAACATTCTTTTCATATCATTTCTTAAAAGAGAATAGGTAGGATGGCTTACCAGAGGGGAAGGAAGAATCCAAGGGTCTTCCCAGAATCTCACCCGATCTCCTTTCCCCACCTTCTATTTTATGCCTTTGAAAAGAACTTCTTTACTTTTGACTATGTTGTTCCAGATGGTGGAACCAGTGGGAAGTTGATGTTTCTGAAGAAGAGAGTAACCCTCTTGATTGTTCAAATATTTTGCCTTCATGATGCTGGACCATTCATTGACAGAGCTCATAAGTTTCTAGCCAATCTTGGCCAACAACGCCTTGTTCATCTCTCTGATTTTCCTGATACCAAGACCTGCAACAGTTTTAGGAGTACAAACCTTTTCCCACACAATCAAGGAGATTTTCTTCTTTTCCTCCGTACCAGACCAGAGGAACCTAGGTTGAATTTGCTCTATTTTTTCCGCTGAATTTCTAGGGATTTTGAACAAAGATAGGAGATAAACTGGGGTGCTTTGAGGAATTGCTTTGATCAGGAGGAGCTTCCCAGCATGACTAAGGAGGACGCCTTTCCAAGCAGTCAGCTTTCTTTGGAATCTCTCTATGAGGTTATTCCAAGTAGCATTCAGATTCCTTCCTTGAGACAAGGGCATCCCGAGGTAAGTAGCAGGGAGTTGCTGAATGTTGCAGTTCAGGGTCTTAGCAATTCTCATTTGTAATCTTGCAGTGGTATTAAAAAAGAATATACCACTCTTATCCAGGTTGATTTGTTGGCCAGAAGCTTGGGCATAATTGTTTAGAATGCTTTTCCATTTCTTTGCTTCCACTATGGTGGCTTCTCCTAGCATGATTGTATCATCAACAAATCGTTGATGAGATATTGGACTGAGGGAGGTAGCAGGCTTAAATACAACCATTAGATTGTTTATTATGAAAACATGTACCTTTCAAATGGGGTCCAAAGAAACATGAAACTATTGAGATTGATAATGTGAAGATGATGCTGGTTAGTGCTTCCATTCTTGTGCATTCTAGACACTTTCTTGGAGACTCTGATTTCTTCTCCAGTGTCTATCTAGCAAAATTTATAGGATGTTCCCTTTCACAATAGCAACATAATACATACTTGGTTTGGTGATTTATGGCAACCAAAAGTAGGACTCTGTACAACCTAGGAAATCCCTGTTTTCATTATGCATACAATATTGAAGCAAACAACTTGCCTTACACACATTCAGGTGCAGTGTTTATTAGTAGGTTGTCTAACTTCTTAAAACCTGCAAAAAACAAGAAGATTTTGAAAGGGAAGGTGATGCTGGTTAGTGCTCCCATTCTCGTGCATTCTGGACACTAGCTCGGAGTTTGTCTGAATTCTTTTGGGGTGCTTATATAGCAAAGTGTACAGGATGTTCCCTTTAACATTAGCAAAATAATGTGTATACATGGTTTATTGGTTTATGGCAACCAAAAGTAGGGCTCCATACGACCCTTTAACATTAGGAATATAATGTATATACATGGTTTATTGGTTTATGATAACCAAAAGTAGGGCTCCATATGACCCAAGGAAATTCTTATGTTTTTCATGCGTACAATATTGAAATCAATTGCTTGTCTAACAAACTTTCAGGTGCAATATTTATTAGTAAAGGACTGTTTTGTCTAACTTCTTAAAGCTTGCAAAACAACAGTTTTTGACAGTTTGTTGAGATGAACTCTTTTGGTATCAAAATGCTTTGGTTAAAAATTTTCATCATATTATGATCAATACTTAAAACTTAAAGCACTTAAAACATTTTTTAACTATATTATCCAAAATGACAGGTACTATGGTGGATGGGTTGCACCAAACATATTCTTTATGGGTTTTGCCGGTGTCATCAAGATTGGGAGTGTCCGTATAGGTGGCCTTTCTGGCATTTTCAATGCACGTGATTATTATTCAGGCAAGTTCTGTTTGACTTTTATGCTGTGGTCTTGTGAGAGTTTCATGATTTTACCTGTAGCCTTGCATTTGCCTGTTTTTCATCTGATATTATGGGCAGGTTTTAATATTAGTGGAGTTTTTATTTACATGTGTGATTATATTAGTAATGTTTCTGTGCACAATTATATTGGAAGTTATAGCCATCGCATCTAATTTTCTGCATTAATTACGAGCTCTTCTTGTTATATGTATTCTTATGCAGTGTAATTATTTTTGTCACAGTGTTTTCATATTGGCTGAATGAAAGCACTCTTTTCGTATTGTTATCATTATCTTTGATGCTGCTCAGGCTGGCAACAGGCAGTTTACTGATACTTTAGTTATTAACAGGTCATTATGAAAGGGCACCTTACAATAATAGTGATATCAGGTCTATATATCACGTACGTGAATATGATGTTCACAAACTTAAGCAGGTCGAGGAGCCTCTGGACATTTTTATTTCACATGATTGGCCTCGTGGTATAACTGCTTTTGGAAACTCGGAGCATCTGCTTCGTCATAAGCCTTTTTTTGAATCTGAGGTACTATTGTTTGATCTATAAGATATTTTTAGATCACCATTTTTGCATAAAAGGGAAGGAAACAAACAATTGAGGTTTTTCTGTTAGTGCACAAGTTTCAAAATGGCCTATTGCACTCTGGAATATGGTTGTAGTTGTGTTTCAGAACTATGGTTTCCTTAATGAACTGACCTATAGGAACTTTTCAGTGTAACCTGATATTGCCTGTTTTTATGTGATTTGAGCTTTTATTTAAAAATAAATGCTGTAACACTGATTCCTAATGCACATACATTTTATAATTTATAATACTCTTTGGTTCCTTGTGGTGGAAGCGTTTCTGCCATTCTAATTTCAAGAGCAATACTTTTGAAGCATGTAATATCTTTAAAAGAAAAAAACTGTTGAGATCGAGAATAAATGTTCATTGTTCACTCTTGTTCTATTTTAAAGATAAAGGATGGCACTCTTGGAAGTATGGCCGCTGAGGAACTTTTGAAAAAGCTAAAACCTTCATATTGGTTCTCTGCACACCTGCACACCAAGTTTGCAGCTCTTGTTCAACATGGGGAGAATGGACCTGTCACAAAGTTCCTTGCACTGGATAAGTGTATTCCAGGGCGCAATTTTTTGCAGGTTCTAATGTGCATATATAATTACTATACAATTGAGATACTTCTTGCCGTCCAAACATTTTTCTTATTCTTTCCTTTCTGTTGCTGAATTAGGTTATAGAAATCAAATCCGATGCAGGTCCGCATGAGATCCATTATGATGAAGAATGGCTTGCAATCACACGAGCATACAATCCTGTTTTGCCTTTGGGCAGAAAACCTGCACAGTTAATGTAGGAATCTAAAACGAGGATTCAGATATAGAAATAAGCTCTTTTGAGTAAGGCCCTTTTCATAGTTATGTGAGAGTGCTTTGTTCTTTTTCTAGACTTGTCTAATACATGTTTTTGCTTTATTACTTCTGGTGGGAGGCAGGGCAGAAGTTCCAGATCTGAAAGGCCATCGCCAATGGGTCAGGAGGCGTTTGAAAGAAGTCCATATGAAGCCCTTTGATTTCGGACCAACTGTCCCAGCATATGATCCTACTCAAAGACAGACAATCAGTGTTGGTACATTGCATGGCCCACTGTTTATATCTGTAGATTTTTCTTGTTATAATTTAATAGCCATTCATAACTCTGGGATCTCAATACCTTTTGTTCTCTAGATCTTGGACATAAATTTAGATTGTAATGATCGTAGTGAGGTGAATTGGTGGATTTCCTTTGTGAATTTGTGCATATTTACTAGAGGTTGAAGAATTTCATTGTCATAAAGTATTATTTACTACTCCCTGGACCCTTGTTGATGCGTGGAAATGACAATATCAACTATAATGTATATTTATGTCTTCGTAGGAGATCTAAAGTAGGCACCCTTGTTTGTTCTTTTCTCTTATGAACATAACTTATTGGAATGTAAATTAAATTAAAATATTCAAAATTTTTGTATTAGAATAAATAATTTAATCAAAAAGTTTCTAATACGCATAAAAAGGTCAGATGAACATGCAAAATACCTTTGTTAGAGCTGATTTTATGTAATGTGCCGCACTTGTTGGGTTTATTTTTAAGATCTTTTTATGTGTTATTTTAATTTTTATTTTGTGTTTTTTCAGACTAGAGAGAAGATGCAGAACGGGTTTTAGTTTTCCTACAGATGTGTGTTGTCGGAATACACAAAATAGAGCATATAATGGAAACCTAGAAAATATACAATGAATATGAAGAAAATAACAGATACCTAGATCATAAATAGGCCAAATATCAATTACTATGACATACCCATATTCAGATTTGCAACTTCAGTTTTATGCTGTTGCCAGACTAGCAAATGGATACATACAAAGTCACTCCAAACCTCCAAGAAATGCAAAGTATTGAGCATACAATTGATTGACAGCAACAAAGGGCCCTAGACGCCTCTAAACAAGAGAGATAGTGGCAGCAAACAAGCTGGAATAGCCACAGCAAACCCCCACGTCCCTTCAAGTACCTTGTACGGCCAGGCTGTGTGTTAAATCTGCACCTACAATGCTGGAATCTCACTGAAATTGATCTGCAATGTACTGGTTGCTGCCTAGGAGGTAGGACGCCAAAGATGGAGTGGCAATTTGCTCAACAAACACTCAAAACAACTCCAAAATGAGGGTACGGCTGGGCTGGAAGTGTACGGCCAGCCAAGGAGTTTACAACAGCAACAAATCTCCTTCTCAAACTCAGCAATCTGCTTCCTCAAATCTGTTATCAACTGATCCTAATCTTCTTCAAATGATGCAGTAATAAACCCATGGAAACATCTCATCCAAACTCCATGAAAGCACAACTGTGAATACTGGATGTATCCACCTCTAATGGCACCTTTGGGTGATCTTGCACACCTGTAGAATGTTGATACTTAGGGAGGTTTTCGTCTCCAAGAGCCTCTGGTTCGAATCCTCAAACCCTTCACAAGAACAAACCCTAGTAGAGCTCAATAACAGAAAATATCATCAACATAGCATACCAAATGAGATCCACTTTCCACCTTTTATTTCCTCAAGTTGGGCGTTGGGATTATTGGGGGGAAATATTATAATTTAAAATCACTCTAACCCCCTAGGATGGGTGCCCAAACACAAGACATTAGTGACCTTTTAATATTTCATCTTATGAGTCACTTTATAACTTAGCATTAAAGTCCCCTTTTAAATATTTCACTTGAACTTACGGACTATAAAATAAATGCCAAGACGGTGTCAGAATGCAATGATTTATAGCTCGTCGAAAAGGGTTCGACAAGACAAATCCAACCCCACTCTAAAAATCCCGATCCGGCACCGAACCCGAACTTACTAAAAATAGTAAGTATGCCACAATGCACCCAAATTGCCACTGACAACTGCCAACTGGATCCAAACCACAACGGCACCTCTGAAATGCTCATCCAAGGCCCAGAACTCCTTGGTTCCCTCACCAAACTGTTAGTCTACGGGAACCCAATGATAGACTAACACTGAATCTAGAAAGGGGACATTACATTTTAATGTCTACGAATTACAATCAATTTGGTGCTGCAAATAGTCATTTTTGGTACAAGTTTAATGCTATAAATCTGGTCAAGGATCAATACAGATGGTCAATGCATAAAGGAAATATGTTCATTCCTTGTTAACACAATCAAAATTAACAATTATGACAATCAGAACAACTTGAAATTAGCCTCACCATAAAATTCAAGAGTAAGAAGCCTGTTCAATGTTAGGGCAGTATCAACTTGCAAATTCTGCCCTTTTTTTGCCTCTTCCTTATGATCTATGGTAGGGACTTGTAGAAATGAAATGGACTAAGGGATGGCAAATATGCCATCCATTTTGACAGAACTATAGTCATTAATCTCAAGTCAAGCATGACATTATCATATGAGTTGACCAAATCAGCCCCAGGTTAATTAATAATTTGAACTTAAGTCTATAGGTTGTGCAGCATAAGCAGGTTGGTTAGGAGAGAAAAGGGGAGATTAATCTGACCAAGTTTGACCAGCCTGATTATCCTTTACTTTTTGATGTTATTGAAGTTAATAATTGTGATGATATGTAATTATGGTGTCATAATGATGTTGTGATATTTGACAATTTCATCTTCTACCTCTATGTTTTGACTCAAGTATGATTCCTAGTTCTTGTCTTGAAATTGCCTCCATTATCTTGAAAATGTGCCAAAAGTTATCATCATGAAGTGAAGGCCTAGTTTGGGTCATAACATGCTTTCATCTTGAACCTCTCATTGGGAGAATCTGCCATCTGCATCCTCTTCCTATGTTGGATTTGGCTTGAGATGTCCTTAACAATTAGTGACAATTTTGCTGCATACAACTCTTCTTTATTTGACTTCTTGTTTGCATTGAGTATAAATGTAATGTTCCTTGAGGAACAGTTAGCCAAAAATCTCCAGAAAATTTTCAAATCTTACAATCAATACAAATCCAAGCTTTCTGATCACGCAGATCCCATTGTGGGCAAGGTGGGAGCATACAATTGGGTTGTGGACAGAGGAATGTAATCAACTAATCGGTTGCGGTGACCAATATACAGAATCAACACCAAACTGGTGGATACAAATATTACACTGGAGCAAAGACTAGGTACGATCAACGCCCAATTGGCGGATATAATAAAATGCACAACTACAGATCGGGTCTAGCCAAACTGGCTGACAACAGGTCAATCTGGATCAACACCAACAACGGCGGATAATGAAAGTAAACATTTGGCGGCTATGCCTTCCAATGATTATAAATTGCAAATACAAAAATAACAAATATTCTGGTGGATAACCTTCCGGAATATTACGAATGTAATCTCCTCCAAGCTTAAGAATGTTTCTAGCAGTAAACCGCTCAAAAACTTACAAATTAATATCAGCTGGAACTTTTCTGGATAATTTCCAGATTTAATACTAAATTCCTTTTTGCAATGAAATGCCCAAAAAGCAAATTTGGAACAACAACTTGAATGTATAATAAACAAAGATAAATCTGCTGATTAATACCAATATACCTTTCCTTGTTGCTGATGTACAGCCCCTTGAAGATGCATTAATGAAGACAGATGTGGAAACACCTTGGAGTCACCCCAAATCACCCCTAAATGAGGTGGCTGAGTCTAAGAATAAAATTCAGATTTAAAACAAGCTTCAACAAGCTTCCAAAAGGAAGCGCTTCGTTCCCTTTTTGGTATGGCTCCCTTTTTCCTTGGTATGACTTTGGGCAAACAAAATGGTAAGTATTAAAACCTTCCAAAATATTCAACGCAGCTTGTTGAATGTTCATTGACTAGTGGTAAGGGGCAGCCAGCTTGGTAAATATGCTCCAAATAATATTAAGTCAGCTTCATAACATAGGATATGGCTTGCTGAAATGGTGCGGCCAGCTAAGCGGAGTTTCCTCCTTCACAAAACACTCACAAATTCATCAATATTAATAATATCTAAAACACTAACAGCTGCACACACTCTCAAAGATATATAAATACTCACAAGTTTGGAAACTCACACACTCACAAATATTATTTTTGTATTTTCTGGAAATACCACACACACACACAATTCTTTTGTATTTTCTGGAATATAAAATCACACCAAAATAAAAATCTCACACCAACAAAATACTGGAAATATAATACAGGTTCAGCTCACTAGAAATCTCTGAATGAAATTTCACTATCAGGAATGGAGTGGTTTCGTCTTCAATCCCATATGCCTTTAGGGTTTTCGTCCTTCGGGTAGCCTTAGGGGTTTTCATCCTTCGGGCAAAGCTGGGCACAAAGCTCAAACTCATATAATAAAAGTTGTAGAAGAGATGGAATCCCTTCAATGAGTCCTCATCCTCCTTTTATAGGCTCAGGGGGAAAATAAAATATTATTTTTTACATTTTGCCCGAAAACCTAATTTTAATTTGTGTTGTAATTTCCCACCCATCTAAAGAGAAATAACTTAATATTACAAAAGGCTTTATTCGTTCCATTTAGGCAGCCTGAAAATAATAATAAAGTGATCTTTTTACAAATTTATGAAAATTAATATAAAGGTTGACTTTAATTATTATTTAAATTTTATTTCCCGCTCCCACACTAAACTATGGAAAATACCAAAATGACTAATTAAATTATTTCCATGAAATCTACTAGCTAAAATAAAGAAGGAAATACGAAACCTCCGAAAATGAAGCTCTCCAAGGTTTGTGGACTTCTCCAAGAATCTTGAAATGCTCCAAACATGTTGGAATTTGTGCGAACGAAAATGGGACATGACAATAAACTTCCACCCTCCCTCGCATAATTCATTGGCTTGTGGGGCACACACACACACACAAATATATATATATATATATATAAAATGCAATACATTTTGTCCGTAGGAGGTCGTCCCTCTTCATTGGGAGTATGTAATGGGTTTTATAGAAGACCACACACACACACACACACACACACACACACATATATAATGTAATACATTTTATCCCTAGGAGGTCGTCCCTCTTCATTGGGAGTATGTAATGGGTTTTATAGAAGACCACCTATATATACATATACAGATGCACATACATACATACATCCATACATACATATATATATTTATATATATGTACGTGTATGTATATGTATGTATGTATATGTATATATGTATATGATAAGTTGGTGACCTAAGGGGTAGGCTGGTTTGGAAAGAAAGATCTATGGTCAAGGTTGGAGAAGCTTAGTGCATTTTCACAAGTTACTAGTTAGCGATGTAATCTGTCATAGAGGGTTGTTGGAAGGTCCATATGGAACATGTAATTGATGTGTTGTTAGTTTGTAGGTTATGAGATTATTGTAAGGGTTAAAGCCTTAAATGTATAACCGAGTGACGTGATGTACTTTCAAAGATCAATAGATGATATCATTCTATAGCATTGATTAGTTTCTGTTGTGTCTGAAAGATGTTCTTTGTTTATGTTTTCCACTGTGCAAGTGGTTCTATATCTCAAGGTTGCAGGTTTGGACATCCCTTAATTGAGACTTCTATCCCTGATTGCATTAGTTGGTATCATAGCAGGATAAGTTCCTGCAAGTGAGTTGTTGATTAAGAGCCAAGATGGCTCCACAAAGAGTTGTGGGTAGAGGCAAAGGAGCTACAATTGTTGCAGATTGATTGGATGAGGAGTTTAGTGTATTTAGAAGAATGCAAATTCATTGGACATAGTCGAAGAAGATTAGAAGAGGGGCTTTGTGCCTAGTGTAGATGAGAGTGATGGAGAAGATGATTAGGTGTCAAAGATTGAAGGACCAATATAAGAAGAGTTGATGGAGGAAGGAGAAGAGAGATTTCGTTTAGCCATCTCAAAGATTGGAAGAGGGATAAAATTGGAAGTTTGAAGCTATATTGGGAATTTGAACCCAAGAGAACTAGTAGATTGAATAACTGAAATGCAGGAATATTTTGATTTTGAGGGGATCAAAGATCTAGAGAGGGTAGAAGTAGCACAAACTAAGCTGTAGGGTATTGTCGTGCTATGGTGGAAAGTGTTGTAGATTGGAACAAACTGGAAAAGAAACGCACAAGTCACTTGTTGGAGTAAGATGGTGGCTAGGATAAAGGGGAAATTTCTTCCCATGGATTACCAATTGTTGTTGTTGAAGAAGTTGTGGAATCTGAGACAAAGGGAGATGTTTGTAAAGGAGTATATTGAAGAATTTTATAGGCTAGCCATAAGATTTGTGTATAGTTATGTTGGTCAAGAGAAGGTGGCTTGATACATTAATGGATTGAGATCGAGTATTTAGGAGGAGCTAAATATGATGGGGGTGCATACTTTAGAAGAGGCATATTAGTTTGTGTTGAAGGCATAAGGGAAGTTGAGTAGAAGGTGCACCAGGAAAGACATGAAGAAAAAGGATGTACAAGAGGAAATAGAGGGTTGAATGTTGCAAACAGAGGAAGAGACCTACTTGGAGGATGGTGAGGAGTTTTGAATTTCAAGAAGCCAAGTGAGTTGAGTATTCCAAAGCAATTGCTTTAAATGCAGTATGTATGGCCACATAACATTCAAATGTTATCAAAGGACTAAAGCCAGTGGTGAAATAGAAGTTCCAAGTCACTAGGATAGTCTCGTTATTAAACCGCAATAGGTGAAGAAGAGGTTGATGATGAGTGAGAGAGTTTGGAAGGATCAATTACCACTTAAAAGCCAAAGAGGAACCTGTTGACAAAGAAGAGTCCTTTAAAGATCACAAGAAAATGGGAGAGGCCATTCTTGAGGCATCAAATTTTCAGAACTAGAAGCAAGTTAAAAGGTAAGTTTTGTGATGTGTTGGGTCCCAAAATAGCTTATCCTAATCCCTAGAACATTCTTCAATCTTCGAGGCCAGGTGTAATGTCCCCTCTTTCTCAGCATTAAATTTTTAAAAAAATGGGTGAGCCTTTTACTATTT
This sequence comes from Cunninghamia lanceolata, assembly GCA_027924645.1. Taxonomy (NCBI): domain Eukaryota; kingdom Viridiplantae; phylum Streptophyta; class Pinopsida; order Cupressales; family Cupressaceae; genus Cunninghamia; species Cunninghamia lanceolata. Next base: position 146,948 of record BSBN01000900.1, read on the forward strand.
CCCGAAGGCTAACATTTTTGAATGGGAAATATGGTTTCTAAAAAAGAGAACTAATAACAGTCATTAATCTTCTGTGCCCATTGTGCATATCATAACTGTTAAATCTTTTTTTAGATTGGGAGTTGCTGTCAGAAGTGGTTGTTGGTGGTGGGACCCCTTTTTTCTTTCTCATTTGCCTATTCCTGGGATATTCGTTGGATGGAGGAGGTGCTCAATAGGATTCTTTTCTATTTTTTGAGCTGGGCGTCAGCAGGGTGGGCCAGTCTAGGGTCTAACAATATTCCTTTTCTATTCTGACTAGGTGTGGGGTATTTGGTAGAGGTATTCGCTCATTTTGAGGGGATTCTGGATGCATTTTTGGAGCTGTTCTCTGAGAACCTGTGCTGTGAGTAAGGTCTGAATAATTCATTTCTTCTTCCTCTAGTTTCGACTGTGAGAGACTAGTCCTAGCTAAGGCGAATATTGGTGATTTCATACTTAGAAATCGCATTTGTGCACAATGGACTTCGATGTATTTTGATGGGTTTTTCTTGCAAGATTTTAGCTTGCTGTTTGGAGTTGATTGAGAAAGTTTTTGTTTTGGTTTTGAGTATTTCTTGTGGAGTTTTTCTTTACTTGCTGTTACAGACGGAACTGTACCTGTGGGTGTTAGGAGGATATAAAATCTTGTTTGTAGATCTTTTAAGGCACAAAACAATGAAGTCTACGTTCAAGCAAGTCTCTGTGTTTTCGTGCATTCTGGAAGTTATTTAGCACCGTGCCTTGACAGCAGAGATATCGTGGTAAAACCCAGCTCACATCATTTCTTCTTTCTCCTTGTCTGTTTGAATGAACAATATCATAATTGTTAGTAATAGCACATATTAGAAGTGGGTTTATAAGCTACTTTTTCTGTAACTCAGTTTGGGGTTTGCTTCTCAAAAAGAAATAAAATTTGGGTAGACCATTGCAGTGGTATCAGAGCTGGTATCCTGCCAGCCTGTGAAGTTTTTTTGACTCTGCATGCAGCAATCTAGTGACAGGGAAAAGAGGTATAAGCAAAGAGAGGATAGAAAGTTGAAAACTACAGTTATCTCAAATACAGTTGAGGAAGAATTAGTCACGGCGGATGGGGGACAAAGAAAACTGTCCACCTGAAAGCCCAAGTAAAATAATGGAGAGGAAGTTTGATCATATGTATGAGATGATAGCAAGATTAGTGGACAAATTGGATTAGAACTTAGTTCCGGGCACAAGAAACAATACTGAAGCCAGTAGCTTGCAAAACAATGGAGCCCGAAATGATCATGTGAAAACACCTACCAGGACCTCGGTGAGATCAGCTACAAGACCCCTTCAAGCTTTTGCAAATAGAGGGGAAGAAATACCACCTGAACATAAGGAGAGAACTACGTTCACTGATGATATTATGGTGAATCATGATGAATATATGACCCTTCCTCCTGTTGTACGTAGAAGTAACATTTGATCAATTTCGGAATTAAAAAAAAGGAATGGTGGAAGACCGGACAACATGGAGAACAAGGATTACAAGCATGCTCTGAGTAAAGTGTCTATGGACAAATTTGATGGTAGCGGAAAATGCACTGCAAGAGCTTGGGTTCAAAAGCTCGACACTTATATTATTTTGAAGCCTATTCTTGAGGAGACAACCTTAAACTTTGCAACTTTACATTTGAAAGGGGCTGCCTATGAGTGGTGGTATCATGGCCTTGTGACACAGGGTCATAACCTGATTACAACCTATGATGAGTTCACAAATAGGCTCATCGAGAGGTTTGACAAACAAGACCTAGAGCAAAGCTTCAAAGACTTGGCACAGCTGAAGCAAATGGGTAACATTGATTCATATATCACCGAGTTTCAAAGGCTTAGTGTCATGGTACTTGATATTTCTGAAAGGAGGCTGATTTTTTTGTTTGTTGAAGGTTTGGCTGAACCAATCAGAGGATGGGTAAAATCTTTGGATTCTCAGTCCTTACAAGAGAAAAGGCTAGAAGTATGGAGTTCTCAGCTCCAAAACCAAAGTTGATGACAAAACCTTTTGCATTCAACAATGACAAGAAGATCTTCACAAAGTTTCCCAATCAGCAGCAGCAACCCTTGCAAAAATTGAGTGAAGAGGCAAAAAATAAATTCAAAAAGAAGAAACTATGCTTTACATGTAAGGAGCCTTGGGGCCCTGAGACATAAGTGTTACAAAAAGGGACATGCAAAGCATTTGGAAGTATATGTGGAGGCTGAAACAGGTTCTGAAATATTAGAACAGCAAGGGGAATTTGTGGATTGTGAGGAGATTGAAGACCTTGAGGAGGTTGAGGAGGTGAAGGAAGACAGTAGTACTTTTGCCCAACTGTCCAGCACACAAAGAAACAATCCATTCCGTGTGAGGGGAGTTCTAGGAGGGCAGCGAATGGTGGCTTTGATTGACACTGGTGCCACACATAATTTTGCAAATGAAGGTTTGGTAGCCAAACGTGGATTGAAGACAGAAGAGTTTGGTGGATTGAAGACAGAAGAGTTTGATGGCTTCAAAGTCATGGTGGCGGATGGATTTACTCTTACATGCACTAGAAAGATACCCCAACTAAGCATCGAGTTGGGAAACCATGAGGTCAAAGATGAGTTTTATGTGGTTGGAATAGGTGATACAGATGTTGTATTGGGAATACAATGGCTGAAATCTCTTGGAGAAATTAACTTGAATTTTCAGACCATGGAGCTGAAATTTGAATCAGAAGGTAAGAGAGTTGTGCTTCGTGGAATGTCAAATGGAGGACCTAGAGTGGTTACTGCTAAGAGGATGGAGCGGATTTTGAGGCAAGGACAGGCTGAATGGGTTGCTAAATGTGTTGTCCTTCCTGCTCATGATCATGAGAGGAAAAGAGAGTATCATCTTGATGTGGAGAGACTTTTGACCAAACATTCTAAGGTTTTCAGTGGGTTACCTCTTGGAAGACCACCTGAGAGGGGGATCGAGCATGTGATCAAATTAGAGGATGGAGCCAAACCAGTAATGACCACTCCTTATCGACATCCAAAACGGTTCAAAGATGAGATAGAGAAAGCTATCAAGGAGTTGCTTGACATGGGTTTCATCCATCCAAGCAAAAGTCCCTTTGCATCTTCAGTGGTTTTAGTTAAGAAGGATGGAACTATGCGGTTGTGCATAGACTACTGCGAGCTCAACAAACACACCATCAAGAATAGGTATCCAATACCCAGGATTGACGAGCTCATTGATGAATTACATGGAGCAGTCTATTTTTCAAAAATAGACTTGAGATCAGGATATCACCAGATTCGCATGCGTGAATCTGATGTGGAGAAGACAACGTTTAGATGCCACTTTGGGCATTTTGAGTTCCTGGTTATGCCTTTTGGCCTAACCAATGCACCAACAATGTTCCAGTCATGCATGAATCAGATTTTCAGCAAGCTGCTCCATAAGTTTTTATTGGTTTTTTTTGATGATATCCTCATTTATAGTAAAACTTGGGAAGAGCACTTGCATCATCTTGATGAGATTCTGGGAATACTTGAAGCTAACTCTTTGTTTGCCAAGGAATCAAAGTGTGAGTTTGGCATGACTGAAATTTTATATTTGGGACATGTAATCAGTGCGGATGGTGTTAGAGTGGACCAAGAAAAAATTCGTGCTATCATTGAGTGGCCACCACCCAAAACCCTCACTCATCTTAAGGGTTTTTTTGGATTATGTTGTTTCTACAGGCGGTTTGTGAAGGGGTTTTCCCAAATGGCAGCTCCTCTTACTAATTTAACTAAAAAGGGAGCCTTCTCTTGGTTTGAATCAGCGCAGATATCTTTTGAAAAGTTCAAGGAAATCATGAGCAATGTTCCAGTGTTGGCTCTCCCAGATTTTTACAAGCCTTTTGAGCTTGAATGTGATGCTTCAGGGGAAGTAGGGGCTGTCCTAATGCAGCAAAAACATCCTATTGCCTTTGAAAATAGGAAATTGCGGGGTGCAGAAAAAAGTTACTCAATCTTTGACAAGGAAATGCTTGCAATCATGCATGCATTAACCAAGTTCAAGCAATACTTGGTGGGAGGTAAGTTCATTGTTAAGATTGATCATAATAGTCTTAAATACTTCTTAAATCAAAAGGATTTGAGTGAAAGGCAGCAGCGTTGGGTAAGCAAACTTCAAGCTTTTGACTTTGATATAGTCTATGTGAAGGGTAAGAAAAATGTTGTGGCTGATGCACTTTCAAGGAGACCTCATCTCACTTCTATTGTGGGTATAACAGCTCATTGGAGAGATCAGATTTTGGTTGAATATGCCAAAGATCTGTTGGCTGTTAGCATCATTGATGGAGACACTTTTGGAGGTAAGTACAAGGTAAACAATGAGCTGATTTTTTACAAAGATCGAATATTTCTTGTGGCTAATTCTAAGGTGAAGGAAAAGATTATGAGAACATTTCATGATGAGCCCTTGGCTGGTCACCAAGGATTTTACAAGACATACAAGTAGATTTGTGAAAGGTTTACCTACAAGGGGTTAAAGAATGACATCATGAACTATGTTAGGGAGTGTTTGGTATGTCAACAAAATAAAAATGAGCATTCTTACCCAGCTGGTCTGCTGCAACCATTGCCTATTCCCGCTCAGAAATGGGAAAGTATTTCAATGGACTTCATTACAGGGCTGCCTAAGGGGCAAGGTAAGGATTCTATTTATGTTGTTGATAGGTTGACTAAATATGCTCATTTTTATGCAATCAGTTTAGATTTCAGAGCAGCCCAAGTGGCTGAACTATTTTTCAGAGGTTCAGATTGCATGGGTTACCTCGAAACATAGTTACAGATCGGGACAAGAAGTTTCTGAGTTTGTTTTGGCAGGAGTTGTTCCGTTTGAGCGGGACTGAGCTCACCCCGAGTACTAGTTATCACCCTCAGACTGACGGGCAAACTGAGGTGGTGAATAAGTGGCTAGAGGGATATCTAAGGAACTATGTTTTAGAACAGCAGATGGCTTGGGTCCGATGGCTTCATCTAGGAGAGGATTGCTATAACTCTTCCTATCACATGTCAATCAAAATGTCTCCTTTCATGGCACTTTATGGTTATAATGCACCAAGCTTCGTAGATCTAATATTTGATGAATGCAGAGCACCTTAGGCCAAAGATTTTCTACAACAAAGTCAAGATATCTTGAGGGCATTGAAAGATAACTTGCTGCATGCTCAGAATCAGCAGAAACTATATGCTGATCAGCAAACGCTATTTTGAGGTGGGAGACATGGTTTACTTGAGATTGCAGCCCTACAGGCAGTCCACTCTCAAAAAGAGTGGAGCAGAGAAGTTGAAACCTCGATTTTATGGTCCTTTCAGGGTGAAGAGGAGAGTGGGTGCAGTTGCATATAAGTTGGAACTTCCGGAGAGTTGCAAGGTTCATAATGTATTTCATGTGTCTCACCTCAAGAAGGCTCTTGGACACAATGTGATGGCTTTTTCTGAGTTGCCTCCATTGGATGAGGAAGGCAATTTGGTCTTGATACCGGAGAGAATATTGGAGTTCAGAGAACGGACAGTGAGGAAGAGGACTATTAGTGAGTATCTAATCAAGTGGAAGAACCTACCGCTGGAAGATGCTACGTGGGAAAGCAAGCAGATTCTTCAGCACCCAAAATTGCAGTTGCTTGGGGACAAGCAACCTCAGGGTGGGAGGGAAAGCGAGCAGATTCTTCAGCACCTAGAATTGCAGTTGCTTGGGGACAAGCAACCTCAGGGTGGGAGGACTGTAATGTCCCCTCTTTCTCAGCATTAAATTTTAAAAAAAAAATGGGTTAGCCTTTTACTATTTCCCAAAGGCTAACATTTTTGAATGGGAAATATGGTTTCTAAAAAAGAGAACTGATAACGATCATTAATCTTCTGTGCCCATTGTGCATATCATAACTGTTAAATCTTTTTTTAGATTGGGAATTGCTGTCAGAAGTGGTTGTTGGTGGTGGGACCCCTTTTTTCTTTCTCATTTGCCTATTCCTGGGATATTCGTTGGATGGAGGAGGTGCTCAATAGGATTCTTTTCTATTTTTTAGGCTGGGCGCTAGCAGGGTGGGCCAGTTTGGGGTTTGACAATATTCCTTTTCTATTCTGACTGGGTATGGGGTATTTGGTAGAGGTATTCGCTCATTTTGATGGGATTCTGGATGCATTTTTGGAGCTGTTCTCTGAGAACTTGTGATGTGAGTAAGGTCTAAATAATTCATTTCTTCCTCTAGTTTTGACTGTGAGAGACCAGTCCTAGCTAAGGCGAATATTGGTGATTTCATACTCAAAATCGCATTTGTGCACAATGGAGTTCGATGTATTTTGATGGTTTTTTCTTGCAAGATTTTAGCTTGCTGTTTGGAGTTGATTGAGAAAGTTTTTGTTTTGGTTATGAGTATTTCTTGCGGAGTTTTTCTTTACTTGCTGTTACAGACGGAACTGTACCTGTGGGTGTTAGGAGGATATAAAATCTTGTTTGCAGATCTTTTAAGGCACAAAACAATGAAGTCTACGTTCAAGCAAGTCTATGTTTTCTTGCATTCTGGAAGTTATTTAGCACTATGCCTTGACTACAGAGATATCATGGTAAAACCCAGCTCACATCATTTCTTCTTTCTCCTTGTTTGATTAAATGAACACTATCATAAATGTTAGTCGAGCCTCCACAATGCACTATTTATTCTTGAAGAGAAGGAAAGGACCACCAGACCCGAAACACTTAGAAGAATGTGAGCCATTGGGGGTCGGGCCTCGGGTCTTCATCCATCCGCCTTCCTCAACACTTGGAAGAATTTTAGTTCACCATACTTCGGCCATCATGCCTTCCGCCTTCCAAAAGGAAGGACGAAAAGAAACCTGTCGCCTGTCGTCGCTCCTAAGGCTTAGCGCATTTTGAAACCATCGGGGATCAACCGTCGAACCTTCTTCCTTCCGCCTTTCAAAAGAAAGGAGAAAGAAAAGACAACTCCCGCCCGCCAATGCCCACAACACTCAGAAGAAAAAAGGCTCTGTCGGACTTCGGTCTTTGGGCCTTCATTGTTCCACCTACTCGGAAGAATAGAAAAAACTACCACTCTGACCTCCGAAGTTTGCAATACTTAGAAATTTTTTCAAAACCTCAGGCGGACTTCGGTGATCGGGCCGTCCTGTTAACACATGCTCTGAAGAAGACGGAAAGCTACAAGCTCGACCTCCGACGCTCGAAACACTTAAGTGATTTTTGAAGAACTTAACACTTAGACGAATTTTGGAGCATTGGACTTCGGAGCCGACAAGAATGGCACGACAACCCGAAGCCCCAAAACTTCGAAAAAGATAGAAAAAACAAGAAAAGACTTAGAATTTTGGGACAGCCATTTTTTCGGGTTCCTTGTACTTCAAAAGAATAGGGTTTGATCTTTGATGGATTTGACAAGATTAGCTTGTTTGGGGCAACTTGGCAAGATTTTTCAAATACTTGGCTTGAAAAATGGGAGTCCCAACATGATGTTATTATAGATGGTGGTGGTGCTGAAAATTGTCTTAGATGAAGTCATAAGGAAGCTAGATTTGAGACGTGTGTCGTGTTTGAAACCTTACCAAGTGTCGTGGTTAGTAGAGGGTCATGAATTGACAATAAAGGAGCAAAGTGAGATTCTTATAAAGATTGGTGGCTATAGAGAGAAGGTCTCGTGTGATGTTGTACCCATAGTTCGCAAATTTGGACTCGACTTTGACATGGCAAACCAAATGTTTTTGACTTGACAACTTAAAAACTACTTTATTCTTGAAAAAAAAACCATAATTTTTTGAAAATAACTAAATTTTATGCAAAATACAGCTACAAAATGTATCAAATGAGTTAGGCGGGGATTTGGGGGCAATGCCCCTAGTGGGGTTGAGGGGCAGTGCCCCTAGTGAGGGTCTAGGGGTAGTGCCCCTTGCGTGTTCCTTGTTGTGGTATAGGGTGGGGTCAAGGGGCAGAGCTCACGACACCAAGCCTAAATGAAGCCCTTCAAAACCACATAGACCTTTTGTCATGTCCCCTTTTTTGAAATAGAACCACATAGAAGACCTTTAGCCTACTTTTATTTCACGTAGGCTAAGAGGAAAAATAAGGGAAATAAATAATTATATTATTTTAAGTTGGGTCCGACAATTTTTAATTTAAGGGGCAACTTAATTAATATTATTAAAATAAAATACAAAGTGTTTTTCAACACTAGTATTAAATAAAAGTATTTATAAGTACTAAAGTTAAATTAAATTAAATAAAAATAAAAATTAAAAGTATTTTAAATACTATTGTGGAGGGAATATAATCATGGACCCAAAAATCGAAATGTTTAAAAGGAGGCTCTTGGCTTCTATTTGCATCATCGAGTTTTCATTTGGCATTTTATTGTGAGCTTTGGCATCCAAGGAAAACCTTTGGTTGTTTTTAGTGATTCGGGAGGATAAAAACCCTCTTGGCTCTTGATTTCCGGAGGTGAAGATGAAAACCCTCATCTTTGGCATTGACAAATTCTACCTAGGGTTTGCATGTTGAGCTAGCTTGGCGATTTGTGTGAAATTTCAAGGGTTCATCGATTTGGATTTGCAAGCAAATATTATTTGTGATTTTTGGAGGCTTAATTGCTGATTTTTGGAGTGGGATTGTTGCTGATCTGCAATTTGCATTGACAAAATTGGTGCGCTAGCTAGAGGGAAAATTTTGAAATATTTTATTAACCATTTCCAGCTAGCCTACATTCTGATCCAGTCCATACAATGACTTATTACCAGCTGTACTTAATGGCTTTCCAAGTTGTCGAACTATGGTTGTACCCATAGATGCTTGTGGTAACGGAAATATTGCGATGAGTCACAGACGGAGGAAGACAAGAGACCACAAAAGTGATTAATGCTATGAATGCAGATGGAAGCAAGTGGGAATGAAAGAAGTCTACCGAAAACTAATTAAGAAGAAAGGAGGTATGTTGAAGGATAGTTGTTGAATAAGGAGCAAAAATTCTTGTGTAGACCTTGGAAAGAGAAGCAATAGAAGTGAAAGATAGTACCATAAAGCAACAAGTCATGAGGAAACAAAAATTGAAGCAAAACTAATAGAGGAATTGTTTGAGTCCATCATGCAGATTGAGTTTGCAACTAGAGGAAGTTCTTACATGTGTAGAAGTGGAATGGATCAACATAACAATGAATCGAGTTGATGATAAGAAAATAATGTTTTAGAGAGTATCTTAAGAAAATCATGTTTTAGAGAATAGAGACTAAGTATGGACTTAGGATAGAGGGGAACAACTATGGATCACCAATACAAATTAAGGAAAGAGAAGAACCATGGATAGAGGTGAGTGGATGTAGGACAGTGTAATAAGTTACCCCAAAATTTTTTCAGATTTGTACAATCTATCACAACAGTGTTAGCACAACGATGCATGCAACTAAATAGACTACATCCACACTTCTGATCACCAAGTTCCCAAATTGGGCGAGGTGAGAGCATATCGTGCTTTGGTTTACAATTCAAAACTATGCATATGAAACTAATACAATCATCTGCTAGAGAGCAGGCATCTGCTTTTCAGCAGGGATTCACTTATGCAGTGGGGATACTCCACTTATTCAGTGGGTGATTGAGCAAGAAAGATAAACATTACAATTTTCTCCTCACTGGCGGTTGAACCATCCAGGGGTTATAAGTGTTTGCAACATAAATAAAGATTACAATGCTATGAATCAATTGCAAACTAAATCACTATCCCTGGCATGCATGATTTATCTCAGCTGCAATCATTTAGAGCATTAAAACATATGAAGAGAGCATGCAAATATGAACATAGAATCACCATAAGTATACTATTTATGAGCAATATGGCAAAGGGTTCAGTTGTATGTCTTCTTGGCACAGCTGTAGCTGATCCCAAGTTTGAATCATTCCATGACAGTCCCTTTCAGCACTCATCACAGCTCCAACACTATCCAATCCTTTTTCAAAGACAATGAAATATAGTTTACTTCCCAAGGTGCCACATTACATAAGATTATTTACTAACAAATTCAAATCACTTCTGCCCACATTTCACACTTTCTTCTCAGGCTGTACGGCAGCAAGGAGTGTACGGACATGTTATATCAGAGTCTTTGCTACATTCATCTATCAAAAGGAGAATGGAATCTGAAACGCTCTGCATCTTAGAAAATGACAGCAAGTTTGCAAAGGAATAACCACATATTTCATATCAAAACTCCCACACACATGATGCACAGGTACGGCCCCTGTAGAATGTACGACCTCTAAAAAGACAATGCAAATGATATTACAGATGTTCAAAAATCACCGATAAAACTGATGTGATATAGGCGATTAGCATAGGATAAAACTTCAACTGTAATTACAACTCATCCAACACCATAGCTAAATCACCTTAGAATGGTATCGCACTCCTTTGAGAGGTACGGCCTGCCAGAAAACCATGTTACATCAGCATAAACAAAGGCATAAAAATACTAGAAGAATGTGCCTTCACAAATGGAAACAACCTAGGCAATGCACATTACAAAATGAATCATCTGCTCCAAAAACAAAATCTGCCCTCTACCAGGTACGACCATGGAGATACAACCAGCATAGGGCAAAAATGCATTCATCACAAACTCCAACGAAATTCCATGAGAACTCTATCAGCATTCAAGACAAAGATATACAAATTCTCAAATGATCAATCATATATTCCAGATATCACAAAACCCCATGATAACACAATGACAAACTTTGTATGAGCTTGTTTCAATCTCCAGCTTTAGTACAATGGTGATTCCTATATGAAACCACACCCAATCTGCAAGAGGGTTTTCGTCCTCAAGAGAATTCTACAAGAAGGTTTTCGTCCTCAAGAGAATATGGAAGAACTCTTAGGTTCAATCCATCTGCAAACAAAATCAATTCCAAAAGCATAATCCTTCCAAATGAGCTCTCATTCCCCTTATATAACTTTTTGAGAGGAATATATTATTTTCCTTTTAACTCTTCATATTTCTTCTCTCAAAAAGACCTATTTTGGAATAATAATAATATATCATGTGTGAGGCCCCCTTTTTAAGTGTCCATCATTTAAAACACTTAATTACCTTTCCAATGAGCTATAACACTTATATACTTTTTATTAATTTTCACCCATAGGAGACTTAAGTGAAAATAATAATTAAATAGCTCATTAAATCACCCAACTTTGTAGAAAATCCCAAACTTAGGCGAACTGCAAAACAAATCATACCATTGCCTTCTATGATGTTTGGGATGAAGAACATTGTCGTCTAGGTGACTTACTATAATTAGACAGCTTCTCCAAGAATCTTGGAGAGCAATCCGTGAACCCGATCAAACTTCTGAAACCATCACTGTAACCCTGGACATCCACTGATGTAACATACACCCCCAGATATATGTTTGTTTTGTGCCAAGTTTTTTGTTTTCTGATTGTTTTGGGTTTAGGTTTTCATTGCATGTTTTGCATGTTTTGATTTTTGCATTGATAACATGAAATATAAAGCATATATTGAAAACCTAGAAAAACTAAGATAGATATGAACAAACTATGAAGACCCAGATTGTATTATAGCAAAACATGAATTACAGTGACATACCCATGTTGGCATCTTCAACTTCGTACATGTGCTGACGGAGGTCCAGCAACACAAGCCAAAGAAATAGTGCTCCAAGCTCCTAGAATTGAAAGAATATTCTTTTACAAATATTTGCAGTTCAACACTTAACCGTAGACGTCCAGGATGCAGGAAAAAGAAGACCCAAAGAAGAGTCTATTATTGTCCTCAACCCCCACGACCTGTACCAACAAGTGTGACTTGGCCGGGAACTATTACCAACAACGAATGGTTTTAAGATCTCCACTAAAATCTTTTGTGTTAATCTAAAACTGACTGCAGCTGCTAGGCGCCCTTGCTAGATCCAAAAACAACATGAAATTTGCCCCAACGTCACCACAAACCCATTAAAATAGTACGGCCAGCTCTGCAGAAGGTACGGCCTGCTGTATGATGCCTATGGCAGCATAAAAACTCTCCAAAAATGCATGAATCTGTCCATGAAACCTCTGTTCCAAGCTGCACATTCAAATTTCCTCAAGAATGATCATTTCCCGCTCAAATCATCACCAAAATGTATCAAATGAAAGCTCAACTGAAGCTCCTGTATGAAGCCTCCAAGAATCTCTTCCTGATGTGGTCTCTCACACATGAAGAAGAGGACTATGAAGAGGTTTTGGTCTCAACACAACCAATGTCAAACCCTAGAGCCAAGCTCCAAAGCCAATGCACGGGAATATCCAAAACATGAGAACAAAATCAATAACCAAGCATATGCAAAGTGAGACTCACTTTTGCTCTTTTTGTTGCTCCCTTTTTCCTCAACGCCCAAGAATGCAATATTTTATTCTTTTATTTAATATCCTTTATGTCTCTTATGTCCCCATGGGCGCCCATCCCTAGGCAACACAACTTTAAGTTGACTTAACATTATAATGTAAAGTTACCTTAGAAATATATGTCACTTAACACCTATAAAATAAAATAAGTTAAATCTTTAATTTAACTTATGTCTCATCAAATATTGTTCTAGGAGTTCGAAACCAACATTCTCGTGTAATGGTACCCTGCATCTGCCCTACTATAAATAGCAAGGCGCTCCACACCGACTTACTAGAAATAGTAAGTCTCCAAGATGACCCCCTAACCATCGTTATTAGCCTACGGGAGTCATGTGATAGCCTAATCTCCATCATCTAATTGACTGGGCTAAATGGGGGACATTACAGTCTGCCCTCCGCAAGATTGCTTGTCCTCAAGCAATCTCAGCTTAGGATGCTAAAGTATCTGCTCACCTTCCCATGTCGCATCCTCAATTGGCAGGTTCTTCCACTTCTCCAGGTACTTCCTAATGATCCGTCTCGTCAGATTCCTCTCCCTTATGTCTATGATAGCCTCTGGGACCAATATCAGCTTCCCCTCCTTATCCGAAGGTGGAATCTTAGCTGAAGGAATCATATTATGGCCAATTGCTTTCTTCAACCTGGAAACATGAAATACATTATGCACTCTGCAATCTGCTGGTAGCTCAAGCTCATAAGCTACTTCTCCCACTCTTCTAGCCACTCTGAATGGACCATAGAACCTGGGTTTTAATTTCTCTGCTCCACTCTTTTTCAGAGTGGACTGCCTGTAGGGTTGGAGCCTCAAGTACACCATGTCTCCAACCTCGAAACTCCTCTCTACTCGGTGCTGATCAGCATAGAGTTTCTACTGATTCTGTGCTTGTTGCATGTTCTCCTTGAGTTCTTTCATTATATCTTGACTCTCCTGGAGTAAATCTCTAGCCCTTGGCACTCTGCTATCACCAAGTAAAAGATCTGTGAAGCATGGGGCATCATAACCATACAGTGCCCTGAATGGAGTCATCCTGATCGACATATGATATGTTGTGTTATAACAGTACTCCCCCAGGTGCAACCATCTGATCCAAGCCTTCTGCTGCCCCATTTCACAGATACCCTTCCACCCATTTGTTAACTATCTCTGTCTGTCCGTTGGTCTATTGGTGGTAACTAATGCTAGGAGTCAGCTCAGTGCCAAACAACCTGAACAACTTCTGCCAGAACAAACTCAGGAACTTACTGTCCCTGTCACTCACTATTCCCCTGGGTATCCCGTGAAGTCTAAATATCTCCTGGAAGAATAAATCAGCCATTTGTACTGTTGTGTATGTTGCTGGAATGGCGAAGAAATGTGCAAATTTGGTGAGTCTATCAACCACCACATAGATACAATTCTTCCCCTAAACCTTAGGTAGCCCTGTAATAAAGTCCATGGAGATGTATTCCCATTTTTGATTGGGAATAAGCAATGGTTGTAACAAACTTGCAGGGTAAGTATGCTCATGCTTGTTTTGTTGGCAAATAGGACATTCATGAACATACTTAAGGACTTCATCCTTAAGTCCTTTCCATGTGAATCTCTCCCGAATCTGTTTGTAAGTCTTGAAAAATCCGGGGTGGCCATCGATTGGTGTGTCATGGAAAGTCTTTATAATCTTATGTTTGAACTGTGAATTAGGCACCAAAAATATTATGTCTTTGTACATAATCAATTCACTCACCATAGAATACCTATCATCCTTGATAGTGCCCTCAATGACTCCTGCTGCCCAAGAGTCCTTAGCGTACTCTGCTGAAATCATCTCTTTCCAATCAACAGATATCTCTCCAAACAAACATAAGTGGGGTCTCCTCGACAAAACATCTGCAACTACATTTCTTTTGCCCTTGACATATTCAATGTCGAAGTCATAAGCCTGGAATCTACTTACCCACTTCTGCTGCTTGTCGTTCAAGTCCTTCTGGTTCATGAAGTATTTAATGCTATTGTGATCTGTTTTAATTGCAAACTTCCCTCCAAGCAGATATGGCCTGAACTTGGCCAATGCATGCATGGTGGCCAACATTTCTTGGTCATATACCGAGTAACTCTTCTCTACACCCCTCAACTTCCTACTTTCAAATGTAATTGGGTGCTTATCCTGCATCAAGACTGCCCCTATCCCTTCTCCTGAAGCATCACACTCTAGCTCAAATGGTTTAGAGAAGTTGGGGATTGCCAACACAGGCAGGTAGACATCAAGTGCTTGAAGTGATCAAAGCATTGTTGAGCTGTTTCGGTCCACACAAAGGCTCCTTTCTTGGTCAAGTCCGTCAACGGTGCAGCTGTTTGTGAGAAGCCTTTCTCAAACCTCCTGTAGAAACCACATAGTCCAAAGAAGCCCTTAAGCTGTGTGAGGTTATTAGGTGGTGGCCAATCAACTATAGCCTTTATCTTCTCTGGATCCACTCTAGCACCATCAGCACTAATGATGTGACCCAGATAAAGAAGCTCTATCATGCCAAAGTCACATTTGGACTCTTTGGCATAGAGGGACTCACTCTCCAAAATGCTCAGTACCTCCTCCAAATGTTTCATGTGTTCCTCCCAACTTCTGTTGAAAATCAATATATCATCAAAGAAAAATTAGCACAAACTTCCTAAGTTGCTGTCTGAAAATCTGATTCATGCAACTCTGGAAGGTAGCAGGGGCATTGGTTAGCCGAAATGGCATCACCAAGAATTCAAAGTGGCTGTAGTGACATTTGAAGGTTGTTTTCTCTATGTCCTCCCTCATTCGAATTTGATGGTATCTTGATCCCAAATCAATCTTCGAAAAATAACAAGCACCATGCAGCTCATCTATCAACTCATCAATCCTTGGAATAGGATACCTATTCTTTATTGTTTTTTGTTTAAGGCTCTGTAATCGATACGCATCCTAATGGTCCCATCCTTCTTTTTGACCAACACAACTGCTGAAGCAAAGGGACTCTTGCTACGTCGGATGTTTCCCATTTCCAATAACTCGATTGTTTGTTCTATCTCATCCTTGAGCTTCTTAGGATGACGATAGGGTGTGATCATAATGGGCTTAGTCCCATCCTCGAGCTCGATTATGTGCTCTATACCTCTATCAAGTGGCACTCCTGGAGGTATACTACCAAACACCTTGTTGTGCTTGGTCAATAGCTTCTGTATGTTTGGATGGTAGGCACTCTTCGGCTGCTGTGGAGACTCTGGCATGATAAGACATTCTGCTGCCCACTCTACTTGGTTATGTTGCAACATTCTCTCCATCCTCTTAAGAGAGACTACCCATGGCCCATCTGTTGTGACCAAATCACACATCACCCCATTAGGAATAGGGACCCCCTTTTCTTTTGGAGCTCTGTGCTTTCAGTGAGATTTTGATGATATCCTGGGTTATCTTCCTCTGCCGATCCGGTAATGATTTCCTCTTCTATGATCTTTGGTTCATGATTAGGAGGCAGATGAACTTGTAGTGATGAAGAATCTTGGTCAAACCCCATCCAGATAATGAACGTTGAGATCAATCTTGAAGTATGTTTGAGACCCTGAAAAGACTAAGTCTGGTAGCCTGAAATCCTGAAAATCCTGAAAAATTGACTAAGTCTGAAATCTGGTGAATCCTCCAAATTCTAGATTTTGCATGTTAAATCCGGTGGATTTGAGACCTATCTCAAACATCCTGAAAGGTATATTGAAAAATATTTAAAGTATAAGAAATACCTCGCGAACCCTGAAAAACGCCTAAGTTTCCAGAGGATTCAAAAAGCTTATCTAATGCGACGGGACATCCAAGTGGCACCAAATCATGATGAAAAGGTGCTTTCAATTAGTGAACAAGATGAGGATTTTCAATTGATGATCCAACGCGCCCAGACTAAAGCGCCATAAAGGGAGATGAAAAGTTAAGAGGATTTCAAGACTTCAAGTGATGCGAATTTTAGAAGATTTTAAGGCCTTGAAGTAATGCGCTTCAAGTGATGCAAATTCTAGAAGATTTTAAGGTCTTGAAGTAATGCGCTTCAAGTGATGCGAATTCTAGAGGATCTTAATTCCTCAAACCAATCCGCTATCACTAGAGGAAATCAATCCCTTGAAGTGATGCGCCCAAACTAAAGCATCATTTTGAAGGAAAAGGAAGACTTTAAAACATCCATCCAAAGCGCCTAAGTCAAGTAGGTCAATGCGAAATTTAGAGGAAATTAACATGCCTATCTAATGCGACCTAAGGAGGAGGGATTTTGGTCAAGATTTGTTACATATTAAGGGTTTTTTGAGGATCTCCAATCCCTCAACCAATGCGACATCATGGAGATAAATTCTAAGCGCTTGGAAGGAGGTTCGTTATAAAGTTTAATCAATTTTCAGAAGATTCTAATATGATGAAGTAGTGCGCTTGATAGGAGGTACAAGACAAAATCAAGAGGATTCTTAAATCCTTATCCAAGGCGAATTTTTAGAGGATTCTCTATTCCCTATCTAATGCGCCATACAAGGAAGAAATCGAAGGTGTCAACCAATGGGAAAATCCTAGACATCCAACCACGGCGATCACTTCAAAATCCAAGGTCAAGTCTTAGAGTCAATTTTGGAAGATTTCAAAGCTCTTATCCAAAGCGCCAACATCAAGCATGATTTCGCTAAAGGTAGAAGAAGGTAAAGTTCATCTAATGCGCCTAAGTCTTGAAGATTCCAACATAGGCAAGTAATGCGCCACTTCAAGGATCCTTTGTCCTTCAATCAATAGGCTCAACGAAGAAGAAATCAAAGGTGGCAACTGATGCGCCACACATGAGGAAGAGTATAAGGTTTTTTTTTTAAAGGAGATTTCAAATCCTCAATCCAAAGCACTTAAGGAAATGAGGAATCAAAGCATGAACCAATATACATACTATCCTTCACCCTTCAACTGGAGCGCTCAACCTAGAAGTTGTCAAAACCTTGATCCATCTTGGCAAAAGCTAGAGGAATTCGAAATGCCTAACCTATGCGCTAAAGGTGGAAGAAGGTAAGATATTTGAAAAACACCACTTTGAAGAGGATTTTAGCACCTTGAAGTGATGCGCCACTCTCTTGCAAATGAAAACAAGTTCAACCAAAGCAAATTTAAAGGAGGTGCGAAAGAGGTTTAAGTCTAGAGGACTTCAACATGCTTATCTAATGCGAAATGCAAGGAGAAATTCAAACACTTAATTCAACTTGATTCATTCAAACATTTAATTCAAGGAATGCAAGGAAGATTTAGAAGATGTCATCCAATGTAAAAATCAAGAGGATCTTAATTCTTTATCCAATGCGACCTGTAGAGGAGAGTAAAAAGTGGAGTTTTGAAAGGAAAATTTCAGGAGGATTCATTTACCTGAAACCAATGCGCCCTTTAAGGGAATTCGATATCAACATCCAATGTGAAGTGGTGAAGGAATTCATCATAAATGTAGAAGAAAATCTAAAGGATGTTGAATACCCCATCCAATGCGCTAAGGGGACGATAAGTTGGAAGTATAACATTATCATATTTTAGAGGATCTCTGATCCTTGATCTACTGCGCCAACGGCCCTAGAGGAATCCCAACATGCCAACCAATGCGCCCATCTAGAAGATCTTCAAGACCTTGACTGGTGCGCTCAAACTAGAGGAATTTGTATATAGTAACCAATGCGCTATCCTCTAGGGGGGAAGTTGAGATCATGTTTTGAGTTTAAGTCAAGAGGAATTCATCATGCCTCAATCGCTAATCCAACAAGAAGATCTCCAAGCACCTATCTAAAGCGCTCAACCTAGAAGATCTTGGAAACCCCAACTAATACGCTCAAAGAGGAAGTTAAAATATTTAATTATTTCGCCCAATAATTCTCGAAAGAAACAAGGTTTGCATTGAAATTTGAGTCACATTCAATAAAATCAAACAAAATTAAATGTTTTCCACCTCATTTAATGAGGTCGGCCTGGGTACTTGAGGAGTTTTTTAAAGCTGATTGTGTATTTATACCTGCTGTTGCTGTCATTTTAATCATTTTAAGGAGCAGAATCATTTGAAGGAGCAGATTCTATCTTCAAAGAGCAGCAATTAGGGATTTTGCAAAGTGCAGATTTGATTTTTATTTGGAATTGGATCAAATTTCTGAAGGCATCCATTTAATTCAGCCTATCAAGTAAGTCTGATCTGAATATTTTCTGATCTGATTTTCTTCCTTTTACTTCATTAGATGCATTAAAAATTGTTCAAGTATTGGTAAAACTTAAGAAGATCAGTGGAGTCTAATAGATTCCTTGAACCTAGATGATAATATTTTTGCAAAACTTCATAATTTAATGCGTCAAGGTAGCTGAAATAGAGTCTAGATTGTGTTTGAAATTACTTATTCGCGTCAAGTTTGCAAGATCATGGCAATGACTTCCAAGGAGAGACAAGCGAAGATCCGGATGGATGCTAAGGGGAAAATTCCCGAGTCAAAGCTCGTTTCAAGGTGGACAAATGTAGGAGACACGAACATGGGCAACAACAACTTAGAAGATATCAAGTCAGTCCTTGAGGAACCCAACAGAGGTAGTCTTGCTCGAGCCATCCTAAGGAGTGGAGCTATTGAAGCTGCTTGTTTTCTGCCAGCTTTGCTGTGTTCAGAGATGATCATTGAATGTGTCAAGAAGTATGATGTAGATACAAGACAAATTACAGCCAAAGATGGAACAATATTAGCTTATTTGCAAAAGGAGGCAGTTGGAGAGACTTTCAACATTCCAACTAGGGAGAGGATGATCAGTATTTCGATACAACAAGGTCAGCAAGAATACAGTGTTGATTCAAAGACAAAGTTGCAGGAAATAAAGAGAGAATGGATGGCCAATCCATCTATGAAGTTCAATATGAATAATCCTCCGCAGTTTCACAAGCTAGATTTTCATCCTGAAATTGGATACTTGATTATGTTTCTCAATAGAATGATAGGAATGCCGCAATCTGCTACCTTTCAGCCTTGGATGTACTCTTTCATCAAGTCAATTCTCAAAGGGAAGATGATTGATTGGGCTGGGCTTATCAGTCAGAGTATACATGAGCAGTTTGTCAATTTTGCTAAGACCAAGTCTTTTTATATGAGTTCCTATGTAGTGTATCTTCTCGCAAGAAATGAAGTCTATTCAGGGTTGACCAAAAGAGGAGAAGTCGGAATTGGGCCTAATAAGTACTTATCGCATCAGTGTTATCCTCAGTTACACCTCAAGAGTATCAATCATTATACAAGGTTCAATGATGCGTTTGCTATGTTCATACTGAAGAAACTAAGAGGAGAATTTCATAAAAGGTTGTCAAATGCAGCGAGAGAGTTCATTTCTGCATATGGACACTGGTATACTCAGCATGAAAGGTACACTTACATAAGGATCCAAGGGTTTACATCATATCCATACAGGTTACCAAGATATCCAACCAACAGGATGGTGATGTTAGAGGTTACAAGGCAACTCCTGGAACTCATCAGACTCCAAAAGTTAAAAAGGAAAGCAGGGATTCAGTTTCCACTTCTTCTTGGACAAAATCTAGAATGCCCATCATTAGCGGAAACTGAGTATTTTGAGATAGAACTTCAGGCATATCACTTGCAAACTCATGGCACTAAGAGACTTAATTTTGATCCTTTTCAAGTTTGCTGGAAATATAACAGAGAATTTAGGCATGTCAAGCAGTTGGAAGACCATTGGGCCAGTGCACATGATGAAGATGATCTTCGAACACTTCAGAGTTCGAGACTTACATGGGATTTGGTTAGAGCTTCCAAAGTATTCAGGATTCCAGACCAGTTCACAGAAGATGATACTATGTTGATAGATGAATTTGATAAAATAAAGGATTTGCCTTATACAGTTGATTGGTCAAAAAGGGATGTATCTGAAGAAGAATTGATGGAGCCAGTCCTGGTCATGACTCGAGCTTGTATAACTCAACTACTACAAGAGATGAATGATGAAGGCCGAGTTCTTACTTACAACAAGATGGATGAAGGGAAACCAGGATAGCATAGTATACATAGTGGACCACAACACAGTGGAAATGATCAAGGTAATAATCCAGCTAGAAAAAGGAAAAGACCTAGTCATCAAGATCAAGGAGAATCAAGTCAGAGACCTCAAAAGAAGAATAATCTATCTACTTCATCTCGTTTGCAAGAAGGTACTTCAGATGTTCAGAATTCAATACAAGAGATAGAAGTTATAGAAGAAGTTACCTTGATTCCATCCGAGGAGATTCATTCAAGTCCAATTGTTATAATAGAGGAAAATGATGTTCTTGATCAAGATAAGGAAAGTCAAGTAGAATCTGATGAGGAAGTAGCTCGTGTACAACACGGTCAAGTTCAAAGGCAGCAAGATCTTTCTGCTTTTCCACCTTGGTTGAGGCAAAGGATTGAGGAAAGTACAATTGTAGAAACTTATCAGCCTGCTCTAGTCGAGGAATTGCTTGTAGATGCACAGAAGAATAATCAGAAGAAGAAAGCAACAGTGTTTTCCAAAATCACTCAAGATCCTGCTGGAAATAGAGAGGTACATATAGCTGTTCCTAGAGTTGAAAAGGATCTAGAAGATATGGCACCTGAGGATTATAATGTGACTACTATTGGAATGGGTCCAATCACAGGAGAACAAGTAGAGGAGGAACTACAAGAGTCAGTGAATAGTGTGAGAATCATATTAAAGCAAGAAAGAGAAGCTAAACTAAAGGTTGAACAGGATTTCAATACACTAAAACACTACATTCAGCAAGTCATGCAGCCTATCCAACAGAAGGAGGCTACTCCAATTCCTCCGTCCATTCTTCCACAGGAAACAGTGTCCCAAGTTGAAAACATGAGAACTTCATCTCAGGTGATGAAAGGATGGATAGGAAAGACCAAAGAAAAGGCATATACTCACCTTGAAGAAATTGTGCAAGTTTATGATAGAGTCATTAATCTTAAGGATCGAGTTCAAGCTTTATTAAAAAATTGTGCTGAGTTCAAACCGATCAAGGAGAAATACATGCCACAACTCAAGAGCTTAATGGAAGCTCCATTAGAAGATCTAATTCATGATAAGGTGATTGATCGGGATGCTCCACATGACTTCATCACTTGGTATTTTTCCTTTCACAACAAGGGGCAACTGGTTGATAAAATTGAGGTAGATATGTCCAGAATAAGAAGTGTTCTTTTAAGAACAAAGAATCATATACACACTGCATTGGCAGCAATATGCAATCCATATGGGGAAATCACTATTGAGAACATGAAGCAACAGGTCAAGGCTTTCTACTTTCAGGATGATGGGATTGATGAAGGTCAGCTAGATAGCATATTCACACTTGCATTTCATCTTGGAGAGAATAAGTCCTGGATAAATGACTGGGAGAAGACACTTGGCGTCTCTGAGTCAGATGTGGCAGTGGTAGAAGGATCCATTAATGCCGCGACAAGTGTACCAATGGAGGATATTGCTCAAATTGTGTCTAGATTCATTGCATCTCATAGTACTACTACATAAAAGGCACATGATGTGGCTTCCTTATCTTCTTGGAAAGCGTGCCTTTGTTCCCTCCTTCATAGCTTCTTTCATTTAATAAAGATAACCTCCTTCATTTAATAAAATTAGCCTCTTGCATTTAATAAAGAAGAGTTTGTTATAACTACTTGTGATGTGGCTTGATTTGGTCCATTGGCTTGGCCAACCGATCTTGACCCTTAATTCATTTGAGGTCTATAAAAGGGCTCCTGTTGCTCTAATTTGTATGGTTGAAAACTCTGAAATTGTTGCAAGAGCTCTTTGAGATAGTAAAAGATTCATTGCTTTGGTGATTCTATTTGTGTTTCTGAGTGTTGCATGGTTTGGATTTTCAAGCGAACATTAAGTTATAAGTTTTCTTTAAGTTTATGTTAGTTAATGGAAGGTTTCTTTATTGCTTTGTGGTGAAATCTATAAGTTCATACCATTTGTAGTTTGTGGCTTGCAAATTGCAGTGCATGGTTAGTCTGAACAAAATTGGACATCAATTTGATCTTTATGTTTGTTGAATCTTTCATGAACGTAACTGATTTAAACATCTTGTACACCCTAGAAGATTGCACCTATCTTGTGTAGTTGTTTATCTTGGCAAAGCAGGATCTGGTCTGATTTCACCTAAGTAGTAATCATCCTTACATTTAGGATTAGATTAGTGTTTCTAAACCTTACATCTTTTGTCCTTTTTTTTATCCATTTGGTTAGAATTAGAACCAAGAACATCAATTGCCAAATCATACGCCATCAGTTGTAGTACTTAGACTCTCCAGTATCCGCTTCCGTAATCATTGAAACAATAGCTTATTTGGACAATTGCGTAAGTCCCTTTGTGTTTAACAGCAAAATCATACTTAGTCACTGAGCTATCTCTTACAAAATCATCAGAAAGGAACCTTGGAGTCATCTTGTTTGATCACATAGTTCAGCATTCGAGAGGCTTTGCTCAAGAGGGAGTCAGATACTTTGTATTTCACTCTAATTGTTGACTTGTCCAAAAACAAACATCAACACCACCATCTGATAATCCCCTGAGAACTATTTTCTTTCCATTGCACTCAAATTTCATCTCCATCTTATTCAGGTTCATGGTGAACTCGCCGAGTTGCATCATCCAATGCATCCCCAAAACTACAGCTGTGTCTCCAATGTCAACTATATAAAAGTCGTCCCTAAGCTCATGGTCTCCCATCTGTATAGTCAGCCTAGAAATCTTTCTGGTGCAAGTGAGTTTGAAGCCGTCTGTTACCATTACCTTGAACCCTTCAAACTCTTCCACCTTCAATCCACATCTAGCCACCAACCCCTCATCAATAAAATTGTGTAGCACCTGTGTCTATCAAGGTGATGGATACGCTGACCTCTGAGGACTCCTCTCACTCCGAATGACCCAACTTTTTGGAAGCTAGAAAGCTGTGCCAATGTCCCATCATTGTCACTACTATGTTGAGAGGCATGCTCATCTCCACTATCTTCTCTATCTGAAGACTGATTTGATGCCTTCGACTGTGACTCTACTGAATAATATTTGATTAACTTTGCTTTGGCCTTATTGGCACATCTATGTGTGGCATCCCATGGTTCCTTACAATGAAAGCAAGTTTTTTCCTCCTATACTCATTCAGCTGATCATCATTTAGCCTATTTGTTTACTCTTTTTATTGGCTAGTGTCCTTCTGAAAAGGCTTCCTATCTTTCTCCTTGTCCCCCCTGTAGAAACCCTTTGTTTGAAATTTATTCCTCCATACAGAGGATTCCATATCACGGGCCTTTTTCATGGCCTTTTGAAGTGTCAATGGATCTAATCCCTTAACCCAACCACGTAAGGGATCTCATAGTCCATCTATGAATAATATGACCAGCTTGCACTCCGAGATATCTAGGACCATAACAGATAGGTCCTGGAACTCTGAAATGTAGAAATCCATTGATCCAACCTGTCTGAGCTGTGCCAACTCCTTAAATTGCAGTTCTGGATTCTTTTTGTCAAATCTGTCTATGAGTTTGGCTGTGAACTTGGCATAGGAAGTGATTTGGTCATGTCCCAAAGTAACCTTACCATTGCTCCACCATTTATGTGCGCTGCCCTCTAAGTGTAAAGCAGCATAAGTTATAGCATCTGCTTCTGGCATAGGGTCGATCTGCAAATAACTGTCCAATTTCTGGACCCATGCTCTATCAGTAGTTTTACTAGATCCATCAAAATATGGTAGTCATCTTACTAACCTTCTTTTGGAGTACCTGATTCTGTCTATTTCCCCTGCGGGGTTTGTGTTTAATCCTAAAGGTCTGAGTACTCTCCAAATGTCATCTCAACTCTAAACTCCTCACTAGATGCCTGCCAATCTCTCAGAATCTCGTCCTAGAACTCAAGATGTGTAGCCTCCTGTTTAGGAACATTGTTCCTGGGTGCAAATATGGGTATGCTAGGCCTATCACCTGCTGTCAACTGAGAAGCTCTCTTGTGAGTAACCGATGCTTCTCCCTCATCATCTCTATCTCTATTCCTATCACCATTGTTTTTGTTTCCATTAATCCTGTCCCCGTTGTGCCTGTCACCCATGTGTCTATCACCTCCATTGTTCATCCTGTTCCTATCCTTGAAATTGTTCTTGTTCCTGTTATTATTGTTGTCCCTGTTGTTCCTATCTTCTCGGGGTATCAACTGGGCAAGGACATGAGTCAATTTAGCTTGTGATTCCTGCAAAGTCCTTTCTAACTCTCACTGTGCCCTAGCCAAATCATTCAGAATATCTCTGGTGTTGGGTTCCTCACGGTCTTTGTCACCCATTTCCTCAACCGGCACTTCAATCTCACCTAAAAAGGGATGTTTCAATGGTACTTCTGCTTCCTGTTCTATTGCTGAGCCTATATTTCTTGCTGTGATTTGTTTCTTCTCAGATTGTAATGGTGAGTTAAATATGGCATAGGAAGCATGTCTCAAAAACCCTTCTGCATGTTTGATCTAACGACACAGGATGACAAGATACTACTGCTCTGATACCATTGTAACATACACCCCCGGTTATATGTTTGTTCTGTGCCAAGTTTTTTGTTTTCTGACTGTTTTGGGTTTAGGTTTTCATTGCATGTTTTGCATGTTTTGATTTTTGCATTGATAACATGAAATATAAAACATATATTGAAAACCCCAAAAAACTAAGATAGATATGAACAAACTAATGAAGACCTAGATTGTATTATAGCAAAATATGAATTACAATGACATACCCATGTTGGGATCTTCAACTTCGTACATGTGCTGACGGAGGTCCAGCAACACAAGCCAAAGAAATAGTGCTCCAAACTCCTAGAATCGAAAGAATATTGTTTTACAAATATGAGCAGTTCAACACTTAACCCTAGACATCCAGGGTGCAGGAAAAAGAAGACCCAAAGAAGAGTCTATTACTATCCTCAACCCCCACGACCTGTACCAGCAAGTACGGCCTAGCTGGGAACTATTACCAATAGTGAATGGTGTTAAGATCTCCACTAAAATCTTCTGTGTTAATCTGAAATTGACTGCAGCTGCTAGACGCCCTTGCTAGGTCTAAAAACAACATGAAATATGCCCCAATGTCACCACAAACCCATCAAAACAGTACGGCCAGCTCTGCAGAAGGTATGACCTGCTGTATGATGTCTATGGCAGCATAAAAACCCTCCAAAAATGCATGAGTCTGTCCATGAAACCTCTGTTCCAAGCTGCACATTCAAATTTCCTCAAGAATGATCATTTCCAGCTCAAATCATCACCAAAATGTATCAAATGAAAGCTCAACTGAAGCTCTTGTATGAAGCCTCCAAGAATCTCTTCCTGATGTGGTCTCTCACACACGAAGAAGAGGATTATGAAGAGGTTTTCGTCTCAACACAGCCAATGTCAAACCCTAGAGCCAAGCTCCAAAGCCAATGCACAGGAATATCCAAAACATGAGAACAAAATCAATAACCAAGCATATGCAAAATGAGACTCACTTTTGCTCTTTTTGTTGTTCCCTTTTTCCTCAATGCCCAAGAATGCAATATTTTATTCTTTTATTTAATGTCCATGCCCCTTATGTCCCCATGGGTGCCCATCCCTAGGCAACACAACTTTAAGTTGTGACTTAACATTATAATGTAAAGTTACCTTAGAAATATAAGTCACTTAACCCCTATAAAATAAAATAAGTTAAATCTTTAATTTAACTTATGTCATCAAATATCTCTCTAGGAGTTCGAAACTAACATTCTCGTGTAATGGTACCCTGCATTTGCACTGCTATAGATAGCAAGGTGCTCCACCGCGACTTACTAGAAATAGTAAGTCTCCAAGATGACCCCCTAACCATTGTTATTAGCCTACGGGAGTCATGTGATAGGCTAATCTTCATCATCTAACTGACTAGGCTAAATGGGGGACATTACAACTGAGCTCAATGCCATAGAAAATTAGTCCATTTCTAGAAGGAAAACCATTAATATTACACTAAGTTGCTATACTTTATAACCTTAGGCAACCTTAGTGAAATATTAATCAATTATCTGAATAATGGTCCCAAGCCAAATAAAACAATAGAAATGTACTGATTAAACAACTTCGACCATTCTTGATGAAGAATGAAGACTTGAGACACACAACTGTTCTGCAGACTGAACCACGACCACTCCAAGGTCATTGGAGTTCTTCTCCCAAACATGTCGGATAGCCTCCGAGGGACTAAGAAGAAGCATATTGTGCACAAAAATCTATTTGCCAAAAAAGGAACATTATAGATAGAGGGATTCTATAGCAAGATAGAGCGAAGAAGAATCAATTCGAGGATTTGCTTGGGCTATGGTGAATAGGAATCCACAAAAAGTGTGAAAGTGAGCACGAAGGCCAAAATTTGGTGGAGGATGGGAGATGACCTAGCCAAATTCTAGAAGAGGCGAAGAGGCTCATTTCTATTGAGCTACATATATTGGGTGATGAGGCACACTATGGTTTGTGCGCAAATCGAGAAAGTGGTTTTGCTACTTGGCCCTTATTAGTGAGCAGCAAACTCACACATCATTAAGTGGGGGTGTCTGATGCATGGGCATCTCAAGAGTTGAGCAATGTTGCGTTATCTAAAAATAAGTTTTCTATGTAACTTGTTTTCTCTGAGTTTTCTAGTTTTTTGAAGTTCTAGTTAGAGTTTGTGTCTATGGTTCTAACAATTTATGTTTGCTTGCCTAAGGAAATCCTTGTGGTAATGCAAGTCCAACTGGTTGAGTACTTGTTGCCGCATGAAGTTTAGATGGCCAAGAGTAGTTTGGGAGCTATCAAGGTACTGCCTCAGAGTGCACTCATTGTTAGGGAGCAATGTGTTAATGTAGTGAGTTTTGTAGATTGCATTACTTCATTATGGATTGGCGTGAGACCCAAATCTGTTGGGGTGTTCATCTTGTGCTTCTCTCTTTCATTCATTAATGTGTATTGATGTTGGGGCTTACTAGACATATCATCAAAGGTAAAGGACACATTAGCTTGTTGGGACCAAGCACAAGGTCATTTTGAAAACATTTGTGTGGGAATCAAGGAAGATATTTAATGTATAAGTCTTGTACTTGGCAGCATGTAACAAGTTTTCTAAAAGACCACCTATATATATATAAGAGAAGCTGGTGACCTAAGGGGTAGGCAGGTTTGGAAAGAAAGATCTGTAGACAAGGTTGGAGAAGCTTAATGCATTTTCAGAGATAGTGAGTTTTGGCTAGGTGCCAGTGTCGGCGTAATTTGTTGTAGCGAGTTACTAGATGGTTCATATGGACTATGTAGTTTATGTGTAGTTGGATTGTAGGTTATGAGAGTGTTGTAAGGCTTAAGGCTTGAATGTATAGCCAATTAACTAGATGTACTTTTGAAGATTAATAGATGATATTTCTAAGCATTGTTGAGTCTCTATTGTGTTTGAAAAATGTTTTCTGTTTATGTTTTCCATTGTGCATGTGGTTTTGTGTGTTAATACGGGTTTGGACATCCCTTAATTGGGACCTCCATCCCTGACTGCATCACCACTGGCACAACATTGCTTGCACTCGTTATTGCTCCTTTATTGGGCTAATCTTGTTTGAAGTGTCCTAATTTTCTGCACTAGAAGTACTTAACAAGAGGTGTTCTCCTCCACTCACACACAATTCATATTTTGCTACAAAGTTAAGTTCACCTATTAGGCCCTTGTACCCAGCCCAAATGTGATTGGGTCCTTCTTTGGGGACAGGTTCACCTCGAGTATGCAAGGCATTCTTGGGTTGTTTGAGTTGTGCCCTAGATTAACTTGGGCAAACTCGAGCATAACCACAAGCCGAATGACCTTAAAACTTAAAAGAATGCTTTAGATAAACACAAATAAAACAAAAAAGACTAACATGAAAACTAAAACCCTAAAAAGCTATATACAACCTCAAAACATAAAGACAAAACACATAAACTACACCTTTCATTCCAACATTCCAAAACTTTTTTTTTTTCATTGCTCAAATTTGTTGGTTATTTTCAATGGTGAAGGATCACGAAGGCATGAAGGTGTGTTTTCTAAGTGCTACGGGGAACAAATAACTTGCACCAAGGAGGTTAATCATTCAAAGGTAAGTTTATTTTGAGTTTTTTGTAAGTTTTTTTCAATATTTTTTCAAGGTTCCTACTTTTAAAAAAACATTTTATATGCTTTTTTAATTGTTATTCATTTTAAAACATATTGTAGGTTTGTATTGTTGTTTTTCTATTTTTTGTTTTATTTTTCTAAGTTAACATAGCCCATGGTCACAATTTCATTTTATTTATTTATACTTATATTATATTTATTTATTTTAAAACATGTAGGTACAAGAATCCATATATTTCATCATGGTAGCAGCTAGTTCTATTTCAATGGGCCTAGAAATGGATAGGTCTTTCAAATTTGATCAAGGATGACCTCTTTGGCAACATGTCACAATAATTGAGTAGCTCCCTAGAGGTGTGGATTTTCTTCGGTGTTGTAGTTATTTCCATAACGATTACAAGAGGACGTATATCAAGTGAAAGCTCACTTGTACTATGGCTGGCCATGGAATTAGAATTTGTCCAAGGCCGAACAAAAAGGTGTTGCCAAAGGAGCAAGTTCTCGTGTATATCAAAGAGAAAAAAGGTTATAACCAAGAGAGCAACATCAAAAACCCATCTTTGTCCAAGAAAGGATTATGCAAGTCACCCGTAGGGCCTTCTTTTGCCTCTCCAATTGTGGTTGCCACACATCCTTTCGTTGTGACATTGCCTTCTCAACAAGACCTCACACCCTTTGTTTTTGCAAAAGAGATCCTGTAGATAAAAACAATTGTGTATAACATTTTCACCAATAGGCTTCCTTTCAACCTTGCCATATTGGTGGGAAATGTTGACACCATTTAGTCAAACACTTGTAGGTTATATAGGTCTTGGGTACGAAAGGGTGCACACCACCTTATCAACAAAGGAAAAACAATTTGTAGAGACATCACTACAACCAATAAAGGATTCATGGGCCAAATCGAGTGTCTAGTGTTTCAGATGGATGGAAATATTCTAAAAATAGGCCCTTAATCAATGTCATTGTTGTGTGCCCTAAAGGGGTAATGTTTTTGTAGGCAATTGATTGTGAGGGGCAAGTGAAGGATGCAAACTTTATTGCCAACATTCTCGTAGAGTACATTGAGATGATGGGTGTTGAAAATAATGTCTAACTCATAACAAACAACGCTAAGAATTGCAAGGCAACATGTTTATTATGGGAGGCAAGATATGGACACATTTTTTGGACACCATGTGTCGTCCACTCACTCAACTTGGTGATATTGTAGTTTGGCACATAGATAGAGTGGATCAAAGAATTATACATTGAGGTTGAGGAGATCCAGATGTTCGTGACAAATCATCATATGTCACAAACCATCTTTAGGTCCTTCTCCAAGTTGGAGCTATTGAAGCTAAATGTATGAAATTTCAGTATTTCATAATATTATTTGTTGATTTACTTTACGTTTTCTATAAAATTTTAATTTTTTAATTATATGATATATCACCTACTTTTTTTTTTTTTGGATACCATATTAGGTTGTGTCTCAATTTGTGTCACACATAATCGTCTTGAGATGACGTGTGAAGGTGTGAGTTCCATTGAATGCCATGGTCATTAGCAACCTTTAGAGTGTTTGGAGGCAATCAAATTTAGAGAGGGCTCAAAAGGTCAAAGCATTGATCTTGGATGATGATTGATGGGTTCATGTCGATTGTGTTTTGCCTTTCAGTGAGCCCATCATGAATATGATTACGTTTGTTGATATAGATCGATCGTGCTTGGGAGAAATATATGATGGCATGGACTCCATGATTGAAAAATAAAGGTCATAATAGTAGCCAAGGAGAATGACTCCACAAAAGGATTTGTCAAATGGGTGCAAAGAATCATTGTTGATTGTTGGAACAAGATGACCACACCCCTATATCTTCTAGCATTTGCTGTCTCCCAAATATTATAGCTCAAAGATAACTTTCTTTACCAAGAAGGTGTCTGGGTGGCACCATATAGAGATATTGGAGTTGTCGATAGGTACAAGGCGACATTTAGAAGAATCTTCCTAGATCTAGATGTGGAGGAGATTGTTGTGGGTGAGTTTGGCAGCTTTATAACTTAGGAGAATCACAATCTTAGAAGTTAGCACTATTTGAGATGAGTACAAGAAAGGCGCTCATACATGGTGGTACCACCATGTCCAAGACTTTGTTTACCTGCAACCTCTTGTAATCAAAGTTTTATCATGGGCATGCATTTTTTAATTTTGTAAAGTTTCTTACTTTTCTTTCATAGCTATATTTTATGTTTTATAATTGCAAATGTTGTATTGACTTTGTCTCCAGTTTCAACATATTAGGAATTGTATTTGACAAGGATGCATCCCTGGCCTTCAAACCCTCGTCCTCGTCTCCCACAACATTTCAAAGATAGTGGGACGATAGGGGATGCCCCTTGGTTGTCCCTCAAAAATTAGAATTTTGCAAAATGATTTGGAACAACATAATCTAGGAGAGGAGACGTTTGGCGGTCCTCGAGATATGGCTAAACGTCTCCAAAGTAATGTTACATTGGTGTGATCAGCTGTTAACCAACATATGTCATGCAGATGTATGGACTGCTCATTTTTGCCAAACATTAAATTAATATACAATATAGATAGAGGAATGTGTTGATAGAGGCTTTGACGCATATGCAAAAGCTATGGAATAAGGATAAGATACACTAGCCTTGCTTGGTTTGTTTGTGGGATTCGGTCACTCTTTTAGGAAATAATTGTTTTTTCATTGTTCACATAGAGTTTTAAAATATAGGGTGAAAAATAGAGGTGCCTTGGGGCTATTACTATCCCAGGATCCCTTCGCCACTTCAAATGAGAATCTAGTTTTGCTTTGTCTTGCTAAAGAGTGGTCGAGCATTCCATTCACGCTCAGCTCTGTTATTGGACACAGAGATGGTATGTATTTTGTGCCCATATAATTTTATTAGATTTAACTAATTAATTAATTAATATTAGTTTTATTTATCTTTTTAACTGGTATAGAAGTCGACAGCGAACTCACAATTAAGAATTAAGTACAAATGAATGCCAATGTCATCACTAATGCTCAATGGTGGGTGAACATTATCCATAGGCCATCTACCCATGATGTAGATATGATCCAAACTTCTACAAAGATCCCAATCAGCTGCCGTCCTCCAAGTGTTATAAAGGATCTCTTTGTGCAATGTAATAAGGCAGCCATCTACTGTCAATGCATCATGAATTAGGAATGGAATATCACTGTACATTTGTTCACCTGTATACTCAAATTCACTATCCAGCTGCAATGCAAACATTAGTGCCTCAAAATCACAACTCATAGCAATGACTCCATGTCTAAGCTCAAAGGCCAACTCTAATCCAGAAGTATGCCCCATAAATGCAACTGTTTCTCTAGAATGCATCACCAAATTCCGGAGTATCGAAGAGTCACTAGCTAGATAAAACTCATGACAAGTGAACTCATCAAATGCTCTATGAATGATCAATGACCAACCCAAATCTGCATCTCTCATATCTCTATCTATATATGTATGCTCCATAATACCAACCAAGTCTACCATGTGAATCTCCAAATGGATTTCCAAAAGAGATGACAACAAATCCTCATGAAACAATCTATGTGAACAAACTAATAACAAATCTGATTGCTTTACTTGACTGACCTCCATACAAGGCTCATTCCTCATATGCCACATGTCTTGAATCTTTTTTGTCTCAATCATGCCATGGTGTATCAAATCAGAAATTTTGAGCCTTAAATAATCCATATACACGACATATGTGATGACCAATAAAGTGCCAAAGGTAGGAAGAGTCTTCCCACTCTCATTCTCATGAACAATAATTACCACCAACTGATTATGCAAAAGTGAAAGACTGCTGTCCCAAATCAGAAAATCAGAATGATAGACATACCTTTTTATGATGCCCTTATCTCTCTCAAACACCTTATTCATTGTTGCATGCTTGCCATCAAATACCGGTCTAATAGGTGTCTCTCCATGAATTTCACATGCCTCGAGTCTGAATTTGTTGGCTATCATATCATGAAGCAATGGAAGCAAGAAACTGTTATTATGCATCAGAAAATCAGACCTCATATCATACTCAATTGTGTTACCTTTTGCCAATTCAATCATATCCCCTATCAAGGATGAATAGCCATCAACAAGGGCTGATCCATATGATGTTACCCAATGACAATCATGTGTATCATGTGCTTCATGGCTGCAAACAAAACCTTCATAGGTGTAGTCCTTCTTTGCCAAAATCAAAACCTTATTGAATTCGTGCAAAACAAGAGATGAACTTCCTCTAAAGTCTAGAGCATTCCAACACGATGCTGACAACACTTTATGAATATCATCAAAAAGAGCTAGAGCTGCAACATTATGATTATCATTCACCTTTGGATGCTTTCCCAAATGATGTGATGCATTATCTTCATGAAGAGTAATTATTGGGCCATCATGAGTGTGCTCCTTCAAATCAACTTGCTCTTCATTGTATTCTATCAAGGGATCTCCATCAAAGTAGAAGGTAGAGTCTTTGACCTCATGACCCGCTCCTATGGTTGATGAAGATGAGTGCATCCTTATGACCTCTATGTCTGGCCATGCCGCATCAAACTCATCCAATCCACTTTGATCACTTCCCACCTTATGGACAAGATCCATCTCTAGGAAACCTACACCACCACTTGATTCCATACCAATATCATGTATAGGGAATGAAACAATGTTATTTAACAGACCCATACCTTGATGAATGATAACCTCCATGATGGCATGTTCTTCATCCATATGATCATGGTGAATGTGATTCTCCAATGAAGCTTCTTCATACAAATCCTTATCTTTCATGGTGGCATCTTCTAAAGCTTGGTCTTTAACATGCATAGGCTGTAACTCTTCCAACTCCTCTTCATGGGGCTGATGTGTAACCAGGGCTTCGACTTCTTCAACATGTATGAATTGATCCTTGTTCTCTTCATGTGCATTGCCTATATCTTCATGAATTGTTTCATGGCTGATCATGTCCTCCTTATCATTATGAAGTGTCATGAGTTCTTCATGTGAATCATCTTCCTCATGGATGATCTTTGTAACAAATATTATATCTTCTCCTTGCATGTACGATTGAACACCAAGAGTGTGTCCTTCATAACCAATTGTAATTTCAGGTTCGTGCTCAAATGTACCATCCTTGTCCACATTACTTGTCTCTATGTACTCTTCTTGTGCATCCTCTTCATCATGAAGTGGGTCACACACCTTGTGGCTATGCTTGGTGGCAATCATCATGTCTTCTCCTTCCAAGTGTGATGGATCTTCAATGGTATGACCAACTGAAATTTCTTTATGTGATTTATCTTCAGCTTGTGCATTCTTTTCTTCATCTTCCAATTGTACAATCTCTATGCCACTTGTATAAATTTGCTCTTTATCCACATGCTTCTCAAATTCCTCATGAAGATTTTTGATCACTCTTTCATCTTCAATCTCCTTGATCTTTTCCTTCTTGGGATTGATGGTGTGTGTTCTTCTAGATTGAGCAGTTCTTTGACTAGGCTTGTTGCCAGTCAAAGCCTGAAACATCCTTTCTATATTGATACTTGTTTGTCGTATGCTTGCATTTGTTCGTTGTTGGTGTGCTTCCATTCTAAGCTGGCTCTCCGTTATTCTTTTTTGACTATCAACCATTTCCCTCAACAACTCCTTATCAAATGGAAATGAGCTCATGGTTGCAAACTTCATGGAAAACCCTCTAGGCTGGCAGGATTGTAGCTCTGATACCACTGTAATGTTCCTTAGTGGTTATAACTGAAATTTTATCAATCAAAACTTGCAAACAATTATCAATTCAAATGTACAACACATAAACAATGAAACCCAAACTTCAAGTGCTTAATTCACTTATTCAAAGGATGCAAATACAAATGTTTATTCACTGTCCTTTATGACAGTCATACAACTTTTTATATCAGTCCTTCAAATGATTACAAAATTGCCCCCAAAAAGGATAGAGATGGAACCCAATATCTACAACGCACCCTTGAACCTCCAAATAACCTTCAAATACGGCTGTAGATGACTGTAGTAACCCTGCAAGTGGCTGTAGATGACTGTGGCAGAGCTGTTTGTGGCTGGAAAATGTCCAGATTTCACTAAATGCTTGATACTAAACCCCCAACAATGATCCTCAATGATATAACTATGTTTGAATGATGTCCAATGCTTGAATTGTCTCCAAATACCTGCAAAATGAAGCTCAATGGTGAAATTAGAATCAATATCACCTCTCTAAGATGTAGGGGATCATCTCCCTACAAGCAAGGGCACATCTCCTTGCAAGAAAAGCATGAAAATCGGAATTCTCAAGCTTGTAATGAAATTGAAATCATACCAAATCCAGACATGTCCTCAAATGAGCTAAAGTCTTCTATTTATTCTCCTCCTTGGCTGGGGTCGATGGGCTTCTTGCATTGGAAGATGTTCCTAGCATTTAATTGATCCTTCTTGCATCAATGGCGAATTCTCCTTGGTGAGTGTAATACCTTTCTGTCTATCTTTCCTTGATGAATGTGTCATTCTATGGCTGAATCCGCTTTGGGCGAGGTGTCTCTTTTCTTTCTAGAGCGAATCCTCTATATCATGGCCATTGGCGTCCTTGAGCGAATGGCATTAAGACATGTCTTCTATCTTGGCCGATCCTTATCCTTGGCTAAAGCATCAGCTTTTACCTTCTCCTAGGGCGAATGATATTGATATTTGCAATTTCTAAGCTTTGGTGAATGCCTCATGATTGGCGAGTGCATAACCTTAAGTCGATCCTCTTGGCACATGATCCTAGGCGCCATTTCTTCTTCTTCAACCGTTGGCATTTGAATGAGGTAAATTTGAATTCTTTATATTTAGGATCCCCTTTTATTTTTGTGCTGATCCTCACATATGGCTTGGGCGAATGTAAATGGACCCTTCATAATGGCGCATGATCCAAGACCCTTGTCCAACTATTGCTTTTGTTTCTTTTGAATGGCCGTTGGAACTAGCACATGATCCAATGTATATTCCCCTCCTCCAATCGTTGGCACATGCTCCTATGTAACCGTTTGGATTCCTTGAGCATTTTGAAATTTGAATTTAACTCCCTCTAAGTCGATGATGCCTTTGATCCCTCCTTAGCTTGGACCTATTTTAAATTCCATAAGAGCCGATTATGGAAAATGTAATTAAAGATTTCATTTTCCCCTCACTTGAATTTGCCTTAAGAAATGTTAAAATAATACTTGGCTCGAAATTGGGGACATTACTGTTACTTTTGTGTTTTTTTTTCAAATTGAAAAAAAAAAACATTGGGCCATAGGTGATGGCTAACCGTCCTCGGGACGTTCAGGGGATGTCTGGCGGTCGGGGGACATCCAAACGTAGATGCTTGAATTTTCATAGTTTATTATGATATAAATCCTATAGAACAAAATGTCAAAAATTCATATAATTTCTACATCTATATATATATATGTACGTACATGTGTGTGTATATATACAAACCTATACTCGTACCGGGGGGAATGTCGTACTAGCAATACCCGAACCCATACCCGTTCCCGTACCAAGACCAACAACTTAGCCACAAGGTGATGTATACACATGCAATACTGTGGATTAGTGGCATGAGGGGCATTCCTCACTCTTCCTGGAGTCTTCTACCCATTGAGAGATTCTTCAGAGTACAACCTTGTTCTCACACTTGTTTGTGTAATATCCCAAAATAGGATATTTTGGACAATTTTGGATTTCCGGATTTTCCAAAACTTTTCAACTTGGAATTCTGCTCAAACCATAATTCCTGAATTTCTGATTTTAATTTTCAGACTTGATATAGTACTTATAACAGCGAAATTAGAATGACAAACACATTAAATATTATGCCAAAATGATCTGCCCAATATCAGAGATGAATTACAACATAAATTACACAATGTAGGAGCAATAAATGCACACAAGAAGTCTGGAAAATTTGAGTACAACTCTTCTGTGATAAATCAGAAATGTAGAAGTCTGAAATACATCCCAACATGAGCAAAAACATGACAAATATGCCCAGAAGTCTGCTGTCCAAAAATTAGGTTGAAACCCTAGAATTACACATACAAAAAGATAGTAAATGATGCTCAAACACTCCTTCAAATGATGGCTCTCCTCTCTGCCCTAATATATGAACATCAAAGGTCCTCCCAAGATGAATTCGCCCTTCACAATCAGATCTGAAAACGCTGCTCCAAACAACTAGGGTTTGCTGATCCAAGATGTGAAATTGCTCCACAACAAACGTACCGAACTTCTCCAATAGTGGCGCTCCAATTAAGAGCTAAAACCCTAACGCCATGATGTCATAAAACACCAAGAGTGCTGCTGCCAAGTGGCGAATTAGGCCTGCTCCCAAACTGATATGAAAATGGGACTCAAATCAAGATGAAATCTGCTTCAAACTCCCAAATTCACCCTATGAACAAGATCGCCCTTCTTCAAATGGTGGCACACCAAGTCTAGGGTAGAAACCCTAATTACAATGCAATCACAAGCACCAACAAGTACTCTTCAACAATGGAGAAATGGACCTGCTGCTACAAAATTAGAATATTCTTCAAACCCTAACAGCCAACAACTTCACAAATTGCCTCCCAAATACCACACCAATAATCCTCCAAGGCGGCGCACAAAACACTACTCTAAAGATGATAAATCGCTGCTCAAGGATGATGATAAGATGCTACTCCAATCTGCCCAGCAAAATCTTCAATGCTGCTCCAAGGTGATGACAATTTTCTGCTCCAAAAAGTGATTAGATTTCTGCTCCAAAAGCTGATTAGAATTCTGCTACTAAACTTCGTAATCCTCCCATGAAGTGCAAGTAGACCTCTGTTATGAAGTCTTCCCAAGATGAGATTGGGTTTTCGTCCAACTCACCCTTTATTCTCAAGGGTTTTCGTCCTTGGAATAGGCTGCTCTAAAGTGCAGATCAGAAAGAATAAATGACAAGCTTGAATGATGATTAAAATGCTCAAAAACCACTTGTATGTATACCTATTTTCTTGTCCTTCTTAAATCTGGCCGACCAAGGTTATATTCTTCTTATTTTATTAGTTTTTCCTCAAAGAGGGCTGACCTCACTTGTGAAATCTGGGCACCCAAAATTATTTTATTTCCCTAGGCCGACCCCATGCTATGCTTAGGCTCTCAGAAAAAAAATTAAAAATTTGTTTAAGTTCTCTTCCTTCTAAAGGCGCACACATGAGACCAAGGCATTATAACTTATCCATCTCCACATTGTGAATGAAATCATCCAACAAAGCTATCAAATCCAAGAGCAAATCAAGTATCATGAGACCGTCAAGTCTCCCAAACAAAACAACTTTCACACCAAGTACCATCCCTAGATGGTTCACTCCAAATGAGGACAGATTATTTCACCCAAGGAGGATACATGATAATTAGTAGAAAAATATAATAATGAATTTTCCCAAACTCCATGTGTCCAACAAAAAATCCCTAAGTGTGAAATTTGTCTCCCGAGCCTTCCTCTGTGATCACTTTGAAAATGGGGACATTATAGTTTGTGTGTGATTTATGTTTGCATGTAGAAGTTCTTTGTTTTGTTCCTTGATTTGTACATGTTTTGGTGCATGTTGAGGTAGTTTGAAGGCTTCACATTAAAATCTATTTGCTGATGTATTGGAGTGTGGCATAGCTGCCCCAGTTTATGGAGCACTTATGTCCTCAAAACAAGTGACAACTAAAAATAGCGGGCCATAAATAGTTTTGGCTAAAAATAGGTTTTTTATAGTCGA
Source organism: Cunninghamia lanceolata (assembly GCA_027924645.1). Classification (NCBI taxonomy): domain Eukaryota; kingdom Viridiplantae; phylum Streptophyta; class Pinopsida; order Cupressales; family Cupressaceae; genus Cunninghamia; species Cunninghamia lanceolata. Next base: position 185,365 of record BSBN01000900.1, read on the forward strand.
CTTTAGAGTTGATTTTAGTGAAGCTTTTCTTCACTCTAATCATGGCAAATCCTCTAATGAAGTTCTATAACTTTGACAATTCACCTTGACGCATTGAATCTGAAAATCCTTATTTTGTTTATTTTGCATCAAACTTTTGTTCAAGTCTGTGTTAGCATTTTAATTTGCACATTTCTGTGTGACACCGGAACATATGTGTGGTAGAGCTGCTCTTCAAATTAGAAGGGGAAGCTCTTTGTAAAATTAGAACTAATTTAAAACTAGACAATATGTATTTGCAATTTACAATCTTTACAATGAGTTTTGAGGTGGTTCATATTCATGTTGAATAAAACATAAATATGTGATCTTTTTGGGTTTGCTTAGCGTAAAAGGTTGAAATGCTCTAATCATGGCAAATCCTCTAATGAAGTTCTATAACTTTGACAATTCACCTTGACGCATTGAATCTGAAAATCCTTATTTTGTTTATTTTGCATCAAACTTTTGTTCAAGTCTGTGTTAGCATTTTAATTTGCACATTTCTGTGTGACACCGGAACATATGTGTGGTAGAGCTGCTCTTCAAATTAGAAGGGGAAGCTCTTTGTAAAATTAGAACTAATTTAAAACTAGACAATATGTATTTGCAATTTACAATCTTTACAATGAGTTTTGAGGTGGTTCATATTCATGTTGAATAAAACATAAATATGTGATCTTTTTGGGTTTGCTTAGCGTAAAAGGTTGAAATGCTCTTTCAACACAAGGCAAAGGATTTTATGCTTTTTAACTAAAAACAAATTCTACAACTACACACTTGCACTGTTCAATTAAATTTGAGACTGAACAAGACAAGTACGCAAGGATTATATGACACCAAACTTTATAAGCTAAACACAATCGTTGCATTCAAAGCTACAAGAGACCGACTCTACAATTACTATAATACAAAGATTTCAATAATTGTTAAGTAATATTTAATTCATAAAGCTACATTAACACATGAACACTTCAATAGTAATTTAGAAGCAAAGTAGGTATACTAAAATCCATTGAATGAATAACGAAATCTGGATTGACAATAACATTGAATACTCGATGAATAGCAATTTTAGCATAATGCAGGCTTGAGAATTACCATCGATCAATTCTATTAAGTGCAAACAGACACTTATTTATACTATTTACCAATTTGCATGAAAATAAATGAAATATATTAATTGCGCTTCTACCCTATCGAGGACCGTTTTCATGATCTACAAGACTGCAAGCTTTATTACAAATTATCTGGTCCACTAATTTTAATTTGACATGTGATTGTTAGTTTGATTAACGATTAAAATATTACAATTATCCCTTAAAATCTCTTGTCCTACGCATGATGAGATAGACTTTGAGCTAGAAATATGTAAAATACCCTACTTATATTGACTGAAATTTTTGCCTTCAAATGCACATGAAAATTGAACAACACAATACTAAATATCATCAATGATCATAGAAGTAACTGAAAACCCAAACACCTTGCATTGTTATTGAATGAAATGCAAATGGAAAACAGAAGTAGTCTGCTGTTATGAAATTGCAGCCACTGTCTGATTTATATCAGACTTATTTACATCATAAAATGAGCCATCAAATGACTTCTACAACCCAAATATCAAAGCCCAAACACTGTATGATGATATTAGAGACCAAATGAGATTGTTACAGCCCTGGAAGTACATAAACAATTGATTGATATGAAAGTATAGTAGGCTGATATGACTACTGAAAATGATGATTTAGCCCAGCCAATTGGCAATGAAAACTCATGAAAGACCACCTCCAAAGCCAAGCGATTGATGCCTAGTTTGATCCTTTATCATGTGCAACTCTTCAATCTTCAAAGTCTTTATCAAATGCACTCAAAAAAACCCTGAAATTGCATAAATAATTCGCTGTCATAAAATCAGACTTCGCTGTTATAAAATCAGACCCTGAAAATCAAGCAAAAGTCACTCAAATTACACCATAAACCCAATCGACTACCTTGGTAGTCACTCCAATGCACCAAGGGCTTCAATATGATATCAAATTCACTTCAATTCTCCTCAAATAACCTGCAAATTCAATTCAATGATGAAATCTGAATGATAACATCTCACAATTTGTCATGGGAACATCACCACAACACTCAAGGGAGCATCACCTTGAGAAAATCACTAGAAAATGCAATTTCCAGCAATAAACAAACAATATGAAAACTTACCAAAGATGAATCCCCTAAAATGATGGTGGAACTCCTCTATTTATCCTTCTCAAGGATGGGTCGTGTTGTGACCAAATCACACATCGCCCCATTGCAAATGGGGACCCCCCTGTTTTTTGAACTCCAGTGCTTTGCTTGGTCTTGTATGATGTCTTAGGTTGATCGCATGATGAAGTCGGTAGTGTTGGAGTCCTATAGTCCCCTGATGACTTGATATCCTGGTGTTTGAGATCCTAAAAATGACTAAGTTTGGTATCCTGATCCTGAAAAATTGGCTAAGTCTGAAATCTGGTGGATCCTCCAAATCCTATAATCTGCATGTTAAATCCGGTGGATCTGAGACCTATCTCAAACATCCTGAAAGGTATATTGAAAAATATTTAAAGTATAAGAAATATATTTTCTAATATACCTATACCTAAGGGACTTCCATTTCTGGGCGCATTTCTCCACTTGCAGTGACTCCAAATGGCGCCTACAACTCAGGGCGCCTCCCATCATTCCAACCAACTTCAAAATTGCGCCTTGACATGAGATAAACACAGGAGCAAACAAAGATGGCGCCTTGATTGAAAGTTGTTAAAGGACCTCAAGAAGTGAAAATTTGACAAGGAAAAGCATATTGTGAGCTTGGGGGCCTTTCCAAGTTCAAATAATCTTCAAAATTGCGCCTTAGGTTGAAGTTGTATGGTTTTGGCGCCTTGAAGCTTAAGTGTTAAAATCATCAAAAGGCACCTTGGTAGAGCAACTTGAGATCATCATCAGATATTAGCAAGTATGATCAAGTTAGGCGCTCTTCTTGTGCAAGTGAATCATTTTAGGCGCCTTAGGAGTTAGAAATCATAACCATGAGCGCCTAAGGTAAGAAAGACCCAGAGTGATTTGGAGCATATCAAAACTGATTTTGGCGCCTAGGAAGTAGTTTTGCATGAGAAGAATTAAGGCGCCTAGCTTAGAAGGCCTTTGAAAATCAATGTATACCTTGACAAAACATGAAGTAAGATTGAGACCTAAAGGAGCGCCTAGTCTTAAGAACATCTAAGTGATTAAAACTTTGCATTGAACTTAGGCACTTAGAGGTAGGTTGGACTCCATATGTATTCTGATGACTTGGAATCACAAAAACTTGAATTGAACACCCTTATAGTCCTAGGCGTACTCCATGCCTCAATAACCCCCATTTTTGCGCCTTGATCCTAGAATGAATGAAAGACATCAATTTGAACTTAAAGATTATCGAAAGGAACTTGAATTGAACACCCTTATAGTCCTAGGCGTACTCCATGCCTCAATAACCCCCATTTTTGCGCCTTGATCCTAGAATCAATGAAAGACATCAATTTGAACTTAAAGATTATCGAAAGGAAATTGGCGCCTATTTAAACTTGCATGAGCATCTTGAATTGAAGATTGCTTTTATTAAGACTAGGCGCCCTTTATGAAATTTCTCATCAACGTTGAGCGCCTAAGAATAGAAGAAGATGAAAGAGTCATTCTGAGCTCCCAGGGAGTTGAAATCACCTTCATTGGCACCTAGCAAGGTAGGTTGGACTATACAAGTGTTGGGGTGTCTTTACAATAACTTAGAACTATGAAATAAATGAGTGAGCAACTCTACAAGTCAAGGCGCTTATTGGTACCAATTTTACTACAAAAGTGTGCCCTAAGAACTTGAGAGCACCACATCAAGACAAGGTGCAAATTCTTGTTTCCATTGTCACTTTGGGCACCTATGAATGCAAAGTCTTGTAAATCATCAAATCTAGCCTAGTGAAGATATTGGAAGTTATGAAATGTTGTTTAAAGAGCCCATGTAGTCTAGGCGCCTTTTCTATCCCACCATCTATTTTGGCGCCTTGGAAGAATTGACATAAAATAACCCTTTGGCTTAGGCGCCTAGGTGAGGGAAGCCCTTCTACAACCTTCACAACTGTTTAAAGCATAGAAAATGACAAGTATAAAGCTTCATGAGCTAAGGCGCCCTTTCTAGCTCCTCCATCTCAATTGGTGCCTTGAAGAAAATCTCTCAATCCATACTAGATGGTGGGCGTTTGAAGTCTAAATCATTCCAAGACATGATTGATCATTTGGAATTACAACATATTGCAAGTATAAAGACATTGAAGTTGGGCGCTCCTTTCTCCAAAATCACATCATTTTGGTGCCTAAGGAATAATTTGCATTAAAAGACACCTTTGAATGAATCTCACAAGGGAAATTGACTCCTTTAAACTATTACAATTGTTTGAAATCACTTAAAGTTATGAATGTGGGACTAACTTGTGTTAGGCGCCCTTTTACTCCTCTTATTACCTATATGTGTGGCTAAGCTTGAGGAAGGATTATTATATGTTTAAAGTTATTCCTGTCTTATGAAATGATTGATATATTGTTTATCTTGTCTTGTAGGAACATTGACAAAGTTAAGGAGTTGTTCAAGGAGTCACCTTCAAGGAAGAGTCATCACGTAGCTATTTCAATGGAGTCATTCACATTCATTCATGCCAGAGAGAGGATGGGAAGGAATCACTGCCAAAGAGACACCACTTCAAGAGGTAGCTGCTCCAAGAGGTCACAACAAGATATATCTCAAGTGTACTCCATCAATGGCATCATGTTCGAAGACATTCATCCATCCAAGTTTCAAGTCAAGTTCCATTCAGCCTTCAAGTCTAAGAGAGATCTCCTACTTCAAGTCATTATCATCATCATCTACTCTTCATGAAGATGCATCGAAGAAAATCAGCATCAACCTACCTACAAGAAGAAAGAACATTACAGAGTTAATCAAATGAAGCTACAAGCATCATACATATTCTACTTACAATGAACAAGGCGAGATCGACAAGATACATTTCAAGTGTTCATCATCAAGCAATCATATCAAAGACATCACATTGATAATACAATTTGGGAATATGCCCCACAAAACAGATTGAATTAACAGTTGAAATCCACAAGGTATACTGAGGTGGCACCTATGTGGCGAGTACCTATCATCATCCAATCATATCAGCCGCATTATTTTAAATGCATTCAATGTACCATTTAATAAAAGAAGCAAAAGGGACGCCTATGTGGAAGATGTTTTAAATGATTCCATCTTATCTTACCACATTGGAAAGTGTGCCTTCATTGCCTCTCTTTTGTACTAAAAATAGCAAATTGTTGTAACTACTTGTGAGTTGGCATGATCTGAGCCCTTGGCTATATGAAATGATCCTAGCCATTCATTGTATTTCTGGACCTTTATAAAGGCCTTGTTGCCTCATTTGTAATATATAGAGATTAGAGAGTAGATTAGAGATTAGACTAGTAGGAGTAGAATAGAAGAGACTCTCGAAATTCTCTGAGAGGACTTGAAGTTGTAAATATTTCTCAAGATTAATGCAAAGGACATTGGAGTTCGCTTGGTGTTTAAGTCTTGTCTTGTGGAATTACATAGTTTCTTGTACTTTGATGAAATGAAAAGATGTTTCAAGTAGATTAGAAGCTCTTTGATGTAATGTATGTTTGTATTGAATATTTGATCAACTCCTAGCTCATGCTTTTAACATTCATCGCTGGTGAAGTGTTGTGTAAAGCTAGTTTGAGCCTTATAATTTGCATAAGTTCGATTGTGGACGTTTGTTTGAGTTGCGCCATTCGATGGGTGCTTGTATAAGCCTTCATGATTTGAAAACCATTCGCGAACCTTAGGAGATTGCACCAACTCCATGTAGTTGTAGGCATCCTTGACGAAGTGGAGTTAGGTTTATCAATAAGTTTGTCTATTCACGCATCATCATTGCCTCATTGACCTTAGATTAACCTTTCTAGACCTTTATCCTTTTCCTTTTCTTTATCATTGAAGTCTTGTACATATGTCATCCACATTGAAGGAGGAATAAGCTAAATGAAAGAAGAAGAGTCTAATGTAAGTCCCTTTGTGATTATCAGAAAGATCACATGTAATCACTGAGTTAACCCATCATGAATCATAAATAAGGAACCTTGGAGTTACTTCACTGGGTCACATAGTTCAGCCTTTGAAGAGCTTTATTCAAGAGAGAGTGGGATACTCTAGTATTTTACTCTATTGTTGACTTGTCGAAAAACAATCATCAACAGGTCGCTCCACATAACTCCATTTTTCTAGTAATTTGGATTCCACCAATGGAAATTCTCCTTTTTGAATCATTTTAAATGTCTTTGCAAGTTGGAGTTTATCATTTAAAACAAACCTTGACTTTATTGAATGCATTCTCCTCCAAATTGAACTGCCTAACCTCTTATAACTGTTTTTTAACAATTTTAAATGCTTTACCTCCTTGAGCAGCGATCTAATTGAGAGGCATTTAATAAGATAATAACAATATTTTGTCTTGTCTTGGGCGGCGACCTCTCTAGGAGAATGAAACATTTTTATTTATTCAAAATTACTTCTTTGTGCTGGCCGAACCTCATACTTGACTGTTGATCATTTAAAACCCTTCATTTTTGCATTTAATTTCCATTCTTTGCATTTGAAATCCTTCACCAAGCTGAGCGAATATCTTTAAATTAGCTACATGCCTTTCATAAAATAAATTTCATGTTTTTTCCTTGGGCGAATGTCTCTCCTAGCCGTTGGCACTTGCAACAATTTAAATCTACCTCTTTGATGTGCATCGATCCTCCTAGATAGACGTGGCTCCTTACTCAATGAAAACCCAATGCAAATTACCAATCGGTTGCACATGATCCCATGCAATCCACATTACATAGGTCCTATCCTCCAATCGATGGCACATTCAACTATGCAAACAAATACAACTCATCCTAGGCATTAGCAATAGATATAGAAAATGTAATTAAAGATTCCATTTCCCTTGTCCACTTGGCATGAGTTGCTCCACTAGAGAAAAATAGTGAAAATACAATTTTGAATATTGCATTTTCCATAGTACCAATCTCTATCCACTAGAAGAACTTGAATATTTGGCTAAATAAAATAATACCTTTTATCAACACTTAGACAAAATTAAAAAAAACACTAGTTGAGCCAACATTCCAATTCTCCATGCTATAGAAATAAACCAACATTCCGGTTCTCCATGTATAGAAACAAGCTCAAACTAGAAATCATTACTTAGCTCAAAATGGGGACATTACAAAATAGAAAATGGTAAAAATAGTGGAAAGCTATAAATAACACGATCCGGCTTAAAATAACTTATCGTGGAATATGTTGTTCTCAAAAAATGTGATGATCTATTTTTAGCACAGCTTATGGAAGATGGCTTTGGATGATTTTGCTTTGTTCTGATGAAGTCTGCCAAAACCTTTTTGATGAAGCTTTGAAAAATTTTGATTATTCGATGAACCTTGGTGACTCGCATATGAAACCCTTGATGATGCTTCGAAAATTCACTTTGACGTTTTTACTCTTTATTGAAATCCACAACTCTGGTCATTGTTCTGCTTTGTATAAAATCTTCAAAAAAACGTCAGAGTGAGAACACTATTGAAAATGAAAAATCAAAATCTGAAAATTAGAGGATGTTAATTCAGAAAATCTTCAATGGCAGCTGCTACAACTAATTTTTTTTTGGTCACTATGCTTGAAATCAATCTTGGTCAAAAAACTTAGAAAATACATTGTATTTATTCACGAACAACAAAAATGAATTTGCTTGTGAATAATTGATGCTAGTCCTTTTTCTAAAGATTTTTCACTTTACTTGTTTTAAAAAGTTTGCTGCAGCTTTTTTTCTTTTGAAAATATCAATTATGATTTTTTATTTTTATATTTTAATAGTAATTACTAATAATAATAAATTATTAATCAATAATTAATATTAAAATAAAATAAAATAATGAAATTCATAGTATAGGAGCACTTTGTGTACTTGACTGCATTTAAAACAAAAAAAAAAGTCTTATGAAATCCGCGCCTCACTTTAGGCGCACTTTATCTGCATTAGCTGCACTTTTTACAAGGAAGTATACACCTTATAAAAGTGTGCACTTTATAAGGTGCTGCTACATCCTTTTTATTATTGCAATAATACTTTTAAAAGTGCTGTGGTATATTTTTTTAAAAACTTTTCTGAATTTTTTTTATTAATTTTTAGTTTTTTTTTAAAGTAATTATTAATAATTAATATCATTAAAATATATATTCTCTGATTTTTAAATTTTGTTTAAATAATAATATTAATAAATAATTAATACTAAATTATTAATTAAAATTTAATATTATTAATAAAAATTTTAATTTTAAACTTACTAATAATAATTAATTATAAATTAATATGTTAAAATTAAAATTGATAGATAAAATAACCAATATTTAAAACTTCAATATTTTGGATTTTGACTATTAAATATTGGATTTGGGTTAAAAAAAACGATTATTGGACTATGACACAATTTGCAATTCAGCCGAAAAATGGCTCTTTTCAACTTTGATGACATGACCCGTGACTTAACAAAAAATTGACCATTTTAGTTTTTGACAAACAACTTGACACACACAAATGACAATTTGACAATGAAGTTTCATGTATCACAATTGAGTTATGGATTGTGTACAACAATCTGAAGCCTTAGACATTCAAAAATCCCCTAGGTTTCGTCTCCCATATCTTTCGACAGTCTATCCTTCATCATGGAGCTTGAAACCCTTTGTATGAACTATGAAGGGTAAAACAATGATAACTTCTTACTATTTGCTCGTAATGAATGAAACACCATGAAAACTGTTATAACAGTGGAAATTCCAATATGATTTTTATGGCATGTGATATCTGTTTGTAAGCTCACTGAATGACAGTTTGATCATGAACCTTCTTGAAAGGCAAGACTGATGTTCAAATCCTAAGTGGCTTTGAAAAGTATGAATGAAGGCTCGATGTCTGAAAATTATCCTTGTAACCCTAGACACCTAGGAATATTTGAAAATCTGAGTTCAATAATGCAAAACTTAAGTGAAATAGGCACTTTGATGAAAAAACCATTGAAACACAATAACCTTTGATAAACAATACTGCTGTAGGTAATTGAAAGTAATTAAGGCTGCTCGGAAAACGTTGAACTGATGGAAAATCCTTTCTGCTCTGCTGAAAGGATGAATGAAGTGTGAAGGTCTTATTTTAAACGCTAATCACTGTTATTTTCAATCCTCCTTTCCTCTATATCTAACTTTCCTTTGTCTTGCTTCTAAATGGCTGTTGAGATGTTCTGTGTTATTGTGTGTTAATGAGTTGAATATAGCTTAACATTTACTGAAAGCTTTGTACTGCGTAGGTGTTACGTTGGTCTTTGTAGCTTTTAATTCAACTTCCGTGTTTAGCTTATAATGTCTTATCAATGGGGTGAATTAAATTGCTTTTAGCAAGTTTGCAAGTTTTGTATCGCAGGTTTACTAGAAGTTGGAGATTGTGGCTTTGTACATAATTCCTAAATTCAATTTACCGAAGTGTTTGTGTCTTTGTGTTCAAATCTATTCAATCCTTGTGTTTTACTCACATCTTTTTAGTCTCTGCTTTTGGCTTGAAAGAGGAGAGTCTAATAGTTATTTAGGTTGTTTGTTTTCAATCAAAAAGCATAAAAATCTCTTGCCTTAGCATTGAATGGCCCTGTGTCCCAGCTTGAGAACCAAAAAGATAGGCTTTATTTTTAGTTTGTCCATCGTGTCATGCTAATTACACCAATCAAGGTTCTGCATAGGGTTCGTGACGCTCATGAATTTGTCACATACACTTGGCTTAACTTATTCATACCAATGATCGGTTGATGTGTCATGACAATGATGCCAAAATATTGGCTTTTCTCAGTTGGGTTGCTTAACAATATAATAGGCATGAGGATGCACAATGAGTTATGCTCTTATCATGATTCTCAACATGGCATGTTTTGCTCACAGAAGAGTCAGAACATAATCATTCTGCATTAGTGGACACAACATATACTTGAAAATTTGAAATGACCATGTATTACTTGGTGTAAAGTTTCATGTGCAGGGATCAGCAAGTGGGATGTGCACAGCAATGGACAGGCCCCCTAGATTGTCTCTAGAAATAAATATCTCAGCGAACTTGATCATACCAACAAAATAGATTGTGGGGGTGTGGGAGGGTGGTTGGATGTGTTGGTTTAGACTTCAAGGCACTCTCTATGGAGGCACGTAATAGTTGGGGGACAGCCACTGATGAGCCCACTATATCAGTCATTAATCCAGATAAACATCACAATTTTTTTAATGTTATGATTACATGAGGTCATCATCATATATTTTGTTGGATTTGCTAGGGAATTTCCACACTCGAGGATGCTCGTTACAGGTATCATCAGAGGGTTGCCCACTCTGGAAGGTGTTGATCATTCCCACTTACTCACTCAATATAACAATCCAAACATTTATTACAAAGTCTTTCTCCTATTTTAACAGTGTGTAAGGACTCTGAAACATAACATTTTATAAACAAGAAGAGCTTATGCTTTCACATCTATGCTAACCAAATTGTTGTCACTTCTGCATTTCTCACCCAAGAAATATTTAGGAATATTGACTCATTGAACTGCAAGGAAATTGTCAGAAAAGTTTCTTCAGAAATTTTCTTTGGAAGCTTTTGCAGTTAGATCTCAGCTATTGCAAAGAATTAGATGAAAGTTTGAAATCCAAATCAGTTTTTCGCCAAAATAACTGATTTCAACTCAAACCTGTATGGATAGGTAGGTGTTTTTAGTATTTTCCTTTTAACCACACACCTCTACTGTAATGTCCCCTTTCTAAGGAAACACTTAAACCTGAATCTGCATTCAAAATGATTCTCAAGGAGACATTAGAAATATTAGAGATTAATAATTTTCGATGATAAGATCAATGATAATATAATTATATCATTCCTTGTTGACAGATTATTCATTTCACAATTGTTACTTATTATTGATAACTATTCTATAATACATTCCATAATTCAACATTCATATTTCTTATTATTTTCCCTCATGGAACTAGGCTTTAAATGTATAGGGCGCGCTGAAACCATCTCTTGACCCAGCCTACGGGCCTTAATACGGGTGGAATTACTCCGCCTCTTCCCACAATACCTAACATTCCTTCAAGGATGAAGTAATAGAGAAATATAGAAGTAATCATCTAAGTTCATCTTCCCATATCATCTTCCTTCTATTCCTTAACCATGGATGGGGAAATTATATGTCTAGGGTGCGTTGAACCCTCTCCAATGCGATTGGGAATGGAATTACTCCGCCTCTCCCTAGCATCCTTGTCTAGGGCGCGTTAAACCCTCTCCAATCCATCGTGATGGAATTACCTCGCCTTTCCCTAACAAGACCGCCTCTCCTATAGTTATAGGAAATGGAAGTGATGGGATGGTTATGTCATTTCTTATCAAGTTTCCTAATATATTTATATATATTTATTGTTCATAGACTTGTGTAATTCTAATGAGATGTATAACATATGGATCTATTCCAAATTATATTATATTATATATATATATATAGTGAATTGTTTATATTTTTTTATTTACTAATCATATAAACAACATTAAGACATTACTTACCTTAGAGGTTGCTAAGATTTTCTAAGGTACTGTTGTACCTTGTAGTATCCTAGTTCTCTACATTTATTATTTACATTAAACTATCAATGATTTAATAATACTTACTTTGTACCTTTTTTCCCTTAGTTCTTGCTGCAGATCTGATTTTATTTTTAAATCTCTGAATTGTTCTTACTGCTGAATACTTTTCTGATATGTATCTTCTTCCTTTATATCTCTTAATATGATCCTTTTTATGTTTATGTAGGTTTAAATTATTAATCTAGATATAACATATTCCAGACATATTTTTAATTCATTTTTTCTAAAATCCGATATGATTCTCCTCTATCTCACAACCTTTATTTATAAATTATTTCCCTTTCAAGGGATATGTTCGAAGAGACACATCTCTTATTATGCTTGGTGGTAAAAGACATACTTACCCTCTTATAATTATTATTACTTTATATTAATTCCCTTTTGTGGTAAAACTAGTTCTAACCATACGTAACTCCCTTATCATAAGAGTATAGGTTAAAAGATATTTATTTATATTTATATTATATCATTATAATAAATGATATATTATTTATTTTATATCATTTATATCATAATAAATGATATATGGTTTATATTGTATTATTTATATTTATGTTACAATATAAGATAATAATAATAATATTTGTATTTATATTATTAGATATATTTATAATATATTATTTATTTATGTGATCGCTGGTATCAACCAACTTAATCGCTGCACTTACAAATATCCTCCTTCGGCCTCCCCTTAATCTTTTTAAAGTACATTATTTATATAATATATATGGTATAAAATTTAAATAAATACATTTGTTATTAAGTATGCGAGCTCTTTTATCTTATTTTATTCACAAGCATATAATATGGTGGGATAATGTTTTTGTCTTACTAGACTTTTATCTTTATATGATTTTATTTTGAATTTGACCTTTTGTTTAACCGTATTACTTTGCCTTATCCCAAATTACTTTACTTTGTAAATTACTTTACTTTCTAACTTTAATGGGTAATAGCTTTAATGGGTAAGACTCTTCGTAATATTTATTTATATATATAATAATAAATCTTATTAATTATTCACATAAATATTATATTCAAAATATTTATATTTATAATATATCTAGTTAATTAAATATATATATTTCATATATTTTATAATATTTATATTATATTAAATTAATAATATTATTTATTAAATAATACATATTAATAATATATTTTAAATAAATATATTATATATTTAATTTATATAAGGATAACTTATTATTTAAATAAACGATTCAATTATAAATCATTATAGGGACATGACAACCCTCCCCACTCAAGATTGCTTGTCCTCAAGCAACTATAATTAGGTATCCTAAAGTAATATTTAATAACATTATAATTTATTAGGTTTCCCTTATATAAAATAACATTACACTCACCAATAATAAAATAATATTTAATAACATTATAATTTATTAGGTTTCCCTTATATAAAATGACATTACACTCACCAATAATAAAATAACCTCTATAAAATGCAACAAATTAATATAACTAATAAACTATAGTGCCATAAAATAATAATTTATAAATTTGGGTTTACCCTTGCCGTAGGTTACCCATAGATAAAATAACTTTGTGAAATATATTACTTATAAGAACTAAATAGTTGATAACTATATTTTATGAAGGTTTATGTACACCATAAATACTTTGGGTTAATTGTGTACGTATATTTTAATTTGTTTTTTCACTCATTTCACCTCGCCGTAGGTTACCCATAGATGAAAATAACTTTGTGAAATATATTACTCATAAGAACTAAATAGAGATGTTTATTTTAATTTTTATTGTTTCATTATATATATATATATATTTAAAATATCTTAGCAATGTATTAAACACCATTATTCCAGCAATTCATGAAATTCATACCTACGATTTTGATTTTTTTTTTTTAATTTATTTATTTATTTATTTTTATTTAACTATTATTCACAGGATGGTAGGATCACTGCTCTGATACCATTGTAATGTCCCCTTTCTAAGGAAACACTTAAACCTGAATCTGCATTCAAAATGATTCTCAAGGAGACATTAGAAATATTAGAGATTAATAATTTTCGATGATAAGATCAATGATAATATAATTATATCATCCTTGTTGACAGATTATTCATTTCACAATTGTTACTTATTATTGATAACTATTCTATAATACATTCCATAATTCAACATTCATATTTCTTATTATTTTCCCTCATGGAACTAGGTTTTAAATGTATAGGGCGCGCTGAAACCATCTCTTGACCCAGCCTACGGGAGACTTTGTCCCAGCCTACGGGCCTTAATACGGATGGAATTACTCCGCCTCTCCCCACAATACCTAACATTCCTTCAAGGATGAAGTAATAGAGAAATATAGAAGTAATCATCTAAGTTCATCTTCCCATATCATCTTCCTTCTATTCCTTAACCATGGATGGGGAAATTATATGTCTAGGGCGCGTTGAACCCTCTTCAATGCGATTGGGAATGGAATTACTCCGCCTCTCCCTAGCATCCTTGTCTAGGGCGCGTTAAACTCTCTTCAATCCATCGTGATGGAATTACCTCGTCTTTCTCCTATTTTAACAGTGTGTAAGGACTCTGAAACATAACATTTTATAAACAAGAAGAGCTTATGCTTTCACATCTATGCTAACCAAATTGTTGTCACTTCTGCATTTCTCACCCAAGAAATATTTAGGAATATTGACTCATTGAACTGCAAGGAAATTGTCAGAAAAGTTTCTTCAGAAATTTTCTTTGTAAGCTTTTGCAGTTAGATCTCAGCTATTGCAAAGAATTAGATGAAAGTTTGAAATCCATATCAGTTTTTCGCCAAAATAACTGATTTCAACTCAAACCTGTATGGATAGGTAGGTGTTTTTAGTATTTTCCTTTTAACCACACACCTCTACCAGCTGTAAGGGTGCAATGATTGAACGTAAGATGTATGATGCTATCCACCCTGTTAATCGTGACATTTCTTTTTCTTCTATTAATTGCATATAATAAGGCTAAGTTCTACCTTGCATGTATGTAATCATTTTGAACTGTGTTGGAATACAAGGTAACTTCTCTTATTGTTCTGCTTCATTGTCTGTCTGTGTGTGTATTACAATGGAAGTGTAACATATTTGAAATTAAGAGGTATTTCAAAAAAGAAATAGATGTTTACATATATCAGTAACATAGCTTTATATTAATCTTAGCCATTGTGCCTTCATTGTCCATAGATTAGGACTTTAACTTTGAATTCGTGGGTTCTTTATACATTCACTAAAGTTAGAAGATCTTTCCTTTTAATTGGAGCATGTTGTAAGTTTAAATGAGCACGGCATGGATATTTATATTGACTGAATTCATTGTTTTGGCATTGCAGTTTCAGTGATTTTCCAATTAGCTTGACTTTGCAGTTTCCTTATCTTATTCTTGCAAATTCTCATCAAATAGGTCATGTTCGAAACCCACAAACAGAAGCACTTTTACAATTGCTGGAGTTATCTTATGTTCTAGATTCCTCACTGGAGTCGGGGACCCAAAAGAGCAGTCCAATTTCTTCTATGATGAGTGTGAAGGGTACGTATAAGTAATTTAGTTATCTTCTCTTAGCAGTTCTTAGGGCCAAAAAGAGATCAATATAGACAAACTTATACCTCATGTTCACGTTTATTAATATGCAAGGTTTTTTGCTACGTTAGGATATGAGAATGCATAAGTTCACATTTAATATTTATGGGATGAAAGATTAAATGGAACTTTATTAGGAATGTTGATGTCTAGCAGTATTTCCAATCTTTCTTTCAAGTTCCTTGGGTTCTTTGTATGTTAGATTCAACAAGGGCAAACTTGTTACAATATGAGCAGTTGAGCTTAAGTATGTGCTAAATCTTTTTTGAGTTGATAGAAAAATGAGATTCTCCCACAGAAAGGAGTAAAAGAGTGCATGCTAAATCTAAGGGTTGAAAAGTTGGTGATTAGTATGAGGGCCATTTGCTTGTCTGATTGTAGTAGTGGGGGCTTGCAGATAACTCTCTCCATAACCAAGTATTTCCACTGGTCCATGTTTTTCTGTACAGTAAGGCAATTTTCATTTTTGATGCTAGTCCAAATGAATAGACTGATGAGTATGAGTAATGATACATTTATACATTCTGAAGTGGTATATGATGATAGAGAACAACATTAGTGTTAATATATTATTATTCCATATTATTAATATGGGGTGTAGACATATCTTCCCTTCTTGAAAAGCTTTGTTTTCATAGCAGCGTTGCAAATCTTGCTTTCTGGTTGTTGTGTTTGTCTTGACTGTGGTGCTTATTGTTCATCACTTATTTTTATATCTTCAAAATCATTTGAGAAATTCTGCAAGATTTCCCATGTAATTATAAAACCTTGTGTTTCTTCTAGCCACCAAAGGTGGAAGGAATAACGTATTCCTTCAATCTGTTGTGAGGTAATAGTTATGTTCTTTCCCTTTGGTAAGTGGTCAATTTATTTTAAACTTTATTTTATTTTCCCAGTAACAAGCATTTTGATAGTTTTTCTCCGTGAAATTTATAAAGATCCAATTTAATATTATTTTTTTGGGATATAAAACCCTAGGAATCATTTACATTAGTCTGATCTAGAAAATGAGATTGCTATGGTGAGTGAGTGTTTATTCAACTAAATGTTTGTTGGTTTTAATTTCTTTTGGATGAATATTTTTTAATTCTTTATTATGCCCTTTGATTGGTGCTTCTTTATATAGTTCTTTCAGATCTAAGATTAGGTTGTTTGCAGTTTATTAATGTGTGTATTATCTAGAATTATATCGATTTGTTGCTTCTGGTTTGGTAGGGCTCATAACTATTTTATCTTATTTCCTTCGGGTTCTTTATATATTCAATTTGAAAATAGGTTTTAATTGTTTAAATCATTAAGTTAATTTTCATTAGTAATATTTAATTTTTTAAAGCAAGTATGGTTTACATATGGATTAAGGTTGCCTTAGGTGGAGGAGTTTGATTGTCATTTTTTATGTCATGAACATTCTTAACTTTTGATGCTTGATGTGTCTTTAGTAAAATTGACATTTTAATGTTGAATATTTTTGTTGATATCCTTGTTGGCACTAAGGAATGTAATCTTTGTAGTGTTTTATCCTAATATCACTTTTATGTATTAATAATTCATCCAATAGTGATTGTTTAACTTTTTGTTCGATTCTAAATAGACATGCTTGTTTTCTAAGTGAGAGATATAACACTTCCACAGTCCATAATAGTGAGACCATAGTAGCATTCACTCTACACAACCTTGACATGGCATTGTAAAGTATAAATGGAATTTAATTACTTCTGTTTAAAACAGGAAAATTGGCAAAAACTTGGGAACTACAAAACATTGTATATTTGTAAATACATGGAAAAAATAATTTTGTTACATGTCAAATACAGTACATATAGATGAAAATAGATGTTTTATTTTATTAAGTTTTTGGGGTTCTATCAAGGGGCCCTAGCCCTAAGCATAACCATAATAACAAGCTACATATAGAATTATAAGCTTGTATGAACAACACAAACAGGCACAACTAAAGAAAAGAAACATAGCAAAATGCAAGTATAACAATAAAATTAGACAAGACAGCAAAAAAGCAGCATGAGCAGCCTTAACAGGCATAGCTGGACCAAAATGAGCATAGCAACAAGCCAAGAATATTGTTGAACACCAAAAAGCTAGCACCCAACTACCAAGATGAGACCTTGCAAAGGCCTTGCTTCAAAGGTTCTCTGACATTCCCCATCACACTACCCTAGTACCACTCGTGACTTAACACCAAGGGTCCTACACTCTATTTGAAACCCCCTTGCTAGAAACAACCACTGCCCGCACTAGCAACTGCCTAGCCGACCCTTCTTGCCCCTCAAATTGCATACCTTTTATTAACTCCACATGCCTCACTGACCTCTACAAATTTTCATTCTGTAGGCACGTGAGAGTGAGCTTGTTTACCACCTCTAGTAGGCCCTTGTTATGGGAGACAACAAGATGTTTAATAACCAATCACAAATACTGTGTGAAATCAATAAGTGTACCTGCATCTTGATTGAGGGCTAAAATTTCATCTCTCACGGCCTTGATTTTGATGGGTATTGTTGCATGTGGAGGCTAGATAAATCTCTGTTCCTCCTTAACTGGTCGCTCCAAATAGTTGTTCTTTGAACGAACCAATAACTCTTCAATTCTCATATAGACCTCAGCATTTTGTACTGCCATCCCTAGTTTCTCCTTTAATTTTTGTGAGGATTGGTGCTCTAGACCTCAAGTTACCATTATTGTCTATCCCGTCTCGCCTGAGGATTGCCTTCAGCACATTAAGCATGGAGGAGCTAGGGCAATTAAGAATCTTCCTCAAGTTACCATTATTTGTTGTGTGCACAGTGTCAAGTTTGTCAGAAAGCTAACTTTGAGAGTTGATACTTTGAAGCCGGGTGATTGTCAAGAGAAATGAATTGGTTCCAGTGATTCTCCCCATGTTCATATCTCCCTTTGCTCAATTGCAGATTCTCAGGATCAATTTGATATTTTTCCAGGTGTTAAGTTGGTGAGATTTGAGGGGATTTTTGATATTTGCAGTTTTTGAGGGTTGTTGGCCACCCACTTTGAATGTTAATAAAAAATTAATTGTTGACTCTCATGAAGTTCCCCTGGGTGGCCACATTCTCTTGATATTCATAGACACCCCTGTTCAATTTCAGTGCTCCAGGACGTGATTTGATATTTTTCATGGGCCGAATTAGAGAGGGTTTGAGGAGTTTGTTAGACTACATTGTGCCAGATCAGCCCAGGAGCCTATCTTTTACTGTCAATACTTTGCATCTTGGGTAGAAATTAACAAATCCATGTGGCATAGGAGGATCAAAAAAGGAATTCCGTGGTCCCGCGATGGTTAGACTCCGGCTTGTAAGGGTATGTGCGGGATGGCGGTAAGAAGTTAACTAAGCAATAAAGTAACCCGCAATCCCGCGACAAGTGTACCATGACATCAAAGGTGGTCTGCGGTATCACGGTGGGAGCATGCTGATGAAATTGAAGCAGCAAAATGGGCCATAATTTACGGCAAAGAACGAGGGCATGGTTACAGACTTCTCTCTAGCGAGGGATATCCAAATAAATTTGTGGTTCATCTTAACAGCGAAGACATATCAGAATATTAAATTTGATAGTGACTTGTCAAAAGCAGACAAATATGAATTGAAGTTGGATTTCAGAAGGTTTTGGGAGAAATTTCGCTCCTCCAATTTTGAAAAGGAGAAGGAAGAAGCATTGAATATGGCTGTAGTGGTTTTTTGCAAACTAGCCAAAGAACACGTGAATCCATCCCAACTATTTACCAAGCTAATTGATGCCCATCTATTCTCCTTTGTTGTTGGGAAA
Source organism: Cunninghamia lanceolata (assembly GCA_027924645.1). Classification (NCBI taxonomy): domain Eukaryota; kingdom Viridiplantae; phylum Streptophyta; class Pinopsida; order Cupressales; family Cupressaceae; genus Cunninghamia; species Cunninghamia lanceolata. The sequence goes on from BSBN01000900.1 coordinate 204,636, forward strand.
GCCTTGGTAGTTGATAATAGGAAATTGAAGAATACAGATCAGAAAGGATCTCTTAATAAGGGAGGTGTAGTAAAGTAGTTTACAGAAGTGTTGGAGGATGGCAGTAGTATTGGCTCAAGCTTCTTATATGCTTTAGAAAACCTTGTTTCTCCTCCTCTTGATGCACAACCTCTGCTGAATTCTCTGGTACTTTGCTCCCTCATTCAATTACTGCATGTACTGCTTACTCCTACTGACCATGTATTGCGGGATTCTGAAACAAAGGTAGAATTGATGGTATTTCCCAACAGAGTTTATGATGGGGAGATTAGACAAGTGCAAACGATTGAGGTGGAAGGAAGTATAATGCATATAATGAAGGCACTGGCTAGCCGCCTTGGAGCAACACAGAGTCTGATTGAAGATGATTCACTTCAACTTTTATTTCAAATGGTTGCAAAAGGGGAAAATATTGGCACACTTCCTTTGCACATAATTCAACTTCACTGACATGCCGTGCAGATACTTGGTCTCCTTTTGGTCAATGATAATGGAAGCACGGCTAAATACATTCATACATGGCATTTGGTAAAAGTCTTGTTAATGGCAGTGAAGAATTTTGACATCAATACTGGAGATGCTTCTTACACAATGGGAATAGTTGACTTGTTGGTTGAGTGTGTCAAACTATCATATAGATCAGAAGCCGGGAGACCCCAAGATGCACATTTGATGTCGGATGAAATGGATACATCCAATTGCAGGCCAAATATTTGAACATATAACTCCCTGGTGAAGGGACTGTACAAATAGGAGAACCTATCTGGTGCAAGTAAAGTACTTCAATTGGTGATGGAAAGAGGCTGCCTTCCCACTGCGACAACATATAATTATTTCTTTAGGTTTTTTTTCAAGCATGGAAGAATCAATGAGGATGCTATGTGAGAGGAGTTGAGTGGAGTTGGTATTGCAGGTTAAGAAGGATATGGAGGCTAGAGGCTGTGATCCTAATCTTGCGACTTGTACCATGGTGATTCATCAGCTCTGCAGGTCAAACAAGCTGAATGAAGCTTATGAACACTTCGATAAGATGGTCCAGAAAGGCATTTCATCACAATATGTTACATATGAAATGATATCAGAAGATGAGGTTGAGAAATTTTTGCGGGTTAAGAAATTTTCAGAAGAGGAACTTAATAACATGAGAAGAGTAAAGGAAAGGATTAAAAATGAGACCAAGAAACTTGGACGAGAAGCAGCCTTCCCCGCGTCCCCGCAAAGGCTAGGGCACAAACCCTAAAATGAATGTGGTATTGCGGTGGGAACATACAAAACATGGAAGCACATATTGCAATGAAAATGTGGTGGATACTTTTACACTTGAATGGAAAATTTGTTAAAATTAATCGCAACATTGAGTGTAACATTGTTTTGGGGAAGTGTAATTTTTACTCATGGTAATGTGCAATTGTAAAATTTTTCACTGAGAAGTGAAACATTTCCACCGAGGGAATTGGGTGAGGAGAAAAGTTTTTGAGTGGGTAATTGTTTTTACCCGAAGGATATGTTTACCAAATTGGGTGAAAATGCATACAGGTAAATGTAAATGTGAAATTGCCAGCAAAAGAGGGATAACAATAGTCATCAAAATTAATGTATTGCAAAGTACTTTATATTGGTGAAATTATTTTTCACGGGCATGCAAATACAAAATTAAATATTTTCAGTTGCGAAGAGAGAAACAAAAGATGATTAATGTAATGAAAAGTTGCATCTGGGTGGGTAGTTGAAAGGTTGTAACGTTCTGAAGCTTGTCGCTTCCTTCATCTACATATAAGAAGGAAACCAAGACCGAGCAAAAAAAAAGGGGGATTGTTTTTTGGGAGAAGAGCTATACATTGTAAAAACTTTCTGAAGTAGAGTAATGGAAAGAAAGCATTAACTTGGTGGCCGAATTCTGGTTTCAACTGTTTTGTTGAAGTTATTGGTAACAATTATCTGGTTGTCTCTATTTTGTGTTTTCCTTATTTAAATTAGTGTATCAAGTATATGTCTAGTTTATCAAAGCAAATTCATGTTTTGTGTGATTTATTTGATTGGTTTCTTTAAGCAAGAATTAAATTCAATTCAATAAGTCACAGTAACCTAGAAGATTCATTTGGATCAATAAGAAGAGCCTGGTAATTAATTTCTTTGCACGTTTATGCAAGTCATAAACATCATAGTGCCAAACAATTTGAATTATAACCAGTAGGACACATAAATCTATATTTTGACTCCGTTACCCAGTGGAAGAAAGACACCGATCATTTTATCCCCAAAACAATTCCTTGTAAGATCTTTTCCATACATTTTAATTTTCAGTTGTAGGAGTAGGAGTAGCAGTTAGTTTTGTATTTTCATTGTCTATTTCAAACCCCCATGCCAGTGTGAAATAGATTTCTTAGAGGATGATTTAATTGACAAAATTGTGATCACACAAACTCTACAAATTTGTATGAGGTTTTTAATCTGCTTAATTATCATCAGTTAATCCTGGAGAGTTAACAGTTATTGGTGATAGAGGTACACCCACCTAGGCATAGCAGAGCCTAAAGAGCAGGGAATTCTAACCATCTTGTTTAATTCTGTTCGTTGGCCAGATCACTTGTTGAACCTGATCATAAAGCTTGGCATGCTTTTAGGGTTTGAAAATCTGCTGATTTGGGAACCAACATACCGTTTAGTTGTTTTTTCATTTTTTAGAGAAGACAACATTTCACCTTAATGCTCACATTTGCAGCAAGTCTTCACAATTGCTCAATAATCCCCCTAGGAGGACAAAGACTTCAGTAGAGGTAAGACATGTTTGGAGATAGAATAGAGGAAGATTTCCAATTACAGTAGTCTTAGGCACTTGGTCCTTCTTGACTTGCTCAGTTTGATAGTGGTTGATGGTTATAGAATGAAGAAAAGATTGCCATGCAAACTGGTAGAAAGATAAGCTAGCTAATAATATGATAAGATTATAGCTTGGAATAAAGGGAGCTGCTAAATGCATGCTAAAAAATTCTGGGAAGAAAGAAATGCTTAGAGGTAAGCCAAATAAAATTCTTTATGTGGTGGAAATGGGAGGGTATGTTGGATTTTGGTGTCCTTAAGACACATGATACATGATGCTTCGGTTGCAGGATTATGAGCAGGATTTTTCAATTGAGGACAAACTGCAGAAACAGAAGACATTGTAGATAAAGGTTGAGGCCAAAAAATATAACTCGAGCGCATGATGCAGGTGAAGGCCTCAAGGATGAAGGCTTATAAGTTATGCAGAAAATGTGATTGTGATTTTAACATGAGTCATGTTTTATAAAGGAGTACATAATCAGCTATGTGACTTGAAGAGTCAAGAGAGACCAATAGTGTGACACAATTGAATAAGCACTGAGGGAAAGTGATGATTCCATTGCAGCCTCAACGGGCAACCGTCAAATGAACATTGAAGGGGAATATTAAAGATCAGTGAAAATTTGTGATGAAACTCTCTAAGTATGGGTATAATTCCAAGTGTTTAGTGATGTAGTAAGAATGCCAAATTTGGTAAGAGTGCTATGAGGACAATGTTTCTAGAACACTTGAGCATTATTTAATGAAACATGTGAATGATGGACTCTACTCTCTTGAGTAATGTGTACTCCTACATGTCACTGGATAAATAGTTAGATCATGTGTCTAGAAGGTTTTACCACAAGTCAATGAAATGTGTGAATAATGGGGCTCCTTCCTTGAGAATGTGATAAGCATGCTTAAGTGTGGGAAGAGTGTTGTGAGGACCATGTGTCTAGAAGGTTTGATCAAGAGTCAATGGAACATGTGAATGATGGCCTCATACTTTTTTGAGTAATTCGGGCTCATACATTTCATTTAATATGGAACATGTGAATGATGGACTCATACTTTTTTGAGTAATTTGGGCTCATACATTTCATATAATAAATCGCTAGACCATCTATCTAGACGGTTTGACAACTAGTTAATGAAACACGTGAATGATGGGCTCATAACTTCTTTTGAGAGTATGAACTCATACATGACATTGGATAAATTGGTAGTGGTGATAAGTGGTTGTAAATTGTAGATAGTTGGCATTCATCCTACGTCATGATAGTAAATTTATTCATGTGGTTGTTATATGAAGACTTAGAGTGTCTTTACATTTTATCCTTGCCCATGTGAGTTATTTGAGTAATTTGACATTTGGATGATGTTGGGATTTGATAAGCATTGATGTGTGTTTTATCACACACACCAACAAGATGACAAGTCTTAAAGAACCCTCTCATTTTAAGACTTATAGCTTAGACCCCAAGGCATGAGCTGCATTTCAGTCTAGAGGAGCCCTATTGTGAACAACTTTAGCTTGTGACTTTAACGACTTGGGGCTTATGTCATGTCTCAATGTTTTCCAATTAAAGATTGGAAAGACCAGTTAATGATGTCTTCACCAATTCACCTCATTTCCTACCATTTTAATGCTAAGTATTAAGCTATTACAAAGAAGAAGAAGCCAAGAAAGACTAAGACAAAATGACGTGGCATATAAGACAAAAGGAGTTAAGACAAATTGCAAAATAATAACAAATGATTAAGAGCACCGATCGGGGAGTTCATTCAGCATAAATCTTCCTAAGCACTAAGGGTGCGAGAGTCAAGTAAGACGACCCTTGGACAGTTGTCACCCTTTGGGGTTTTAAAAGAAGAACATACTCATAGTCAAGGATCATCATTGGAAGAAGACACAAACAGATACACAGCAGTAAAGGATTCAAACAAACGCCTATCATAGAATTAACTAGCGGTCCATCCTCAGTCATAAGGGAGTAAATCCATAATAGCGACTTGTCATCCAAGCAAGAGGAAGGAGAATCAGTGATCAATCAAGCAGCGAATCTCATCTAAGATCAATCAACAACAGGGAAAGATTCCATCATAAACACTCTATATTGTACTCTGCGAATCAATATCCGATTATAGCAGTAAGTCGTCCATCATCAATTACCAGGTATGATTCCTCATTCGAGTTAATATTCATTTGCTGGCAATTTTAATATATAAAATAGGATAAGTAAATCTATTAAATCATAAATAGATATAATAGAATCAGGCAAGTATACGAATCATAGAATGAACAATATAGAAGTGAATAATACATAGAATGATTGTTAAGGTAGATCAGCCATCTATATTACATACCAATAAAGAATAAATGTATCATGGAATGAATGAATATGATCGATTATTATCATAATTTGAGCAAGTCGTATAAATGAATATAGAATAGGATGAAGTGCTAATAAGAATATCATAGCTGAAATAGAATAGCATAAGAATTGTACTAGAATGAAATGTCTTACCATGCATATACATTATGAATATCATACGAAAACTCATGGCAAATATATGATGCCAAATCAAATGAAAGATGGATGAGAAAGAATGTAATGGTAATGACCATGTGTCTATGATGATGATATGAATAAGCATGGCAATAAGCAAACCCATGATATACTCGGAGCTGACAATTGGACTTGTCCTTTAACCCCTCTATCATCATTTGAGTAGGATGTAAGTTAAGGAAAGGCGGTATATTGGACCTGTTGTGACCTCTTTACAACATCACCCCCATTGCAAATGGGGTCCCCCTCATTTTTGGCTTGGCTCGAGCTATGCTCTGATCCCGGGGTTTCTTGCTCAGTTTCCATCAGGAATGAAGTTCTAAGCAATTAGCTCACCGATACTTCAAGAAGTAAAAAATGAAGGATTCCTCCTGCACATGTTTGAAACCCTAACAAACCTTACCTTAGGCAGACTTGACTAGTCCATGGCGGGGATCCACCTTGTCAAAGGATATGAGCCCTCTCACCCTCCTACTCCCAGACTAAAGCCCCGTTCCGAACAAACTATCCTGTTCTGATGGGCTCAGTCCAGAGGGTATCTGCTTTGGATCCCACCCCAGGGTCCATCCCAAAAGCTCCTAAAGTCATGATTTGGAGGGAATTCAGTAAGTAAAGGTTCTGAGACTTGGTAAATTTTCAAGCAATAAACCCAAGAGTCCTTCCAAGACCCATGTCCGGATTCCTGGACCATCAAGAATTTGCGACTAGGAGAAATGATTCCAGTTCAGTGTAATGTCCCCTTTTGGGACATCACTAATTTTTTTCTAAAATTATCAATTTCCAAGCAAACAAAGGTTTAGAGAGTACCTTGACTTAATTTAGTTCTTCATTCTAATCAACAACCACATTATGCAATATATACCAACTATTATTAATGTTGATGTACTTTATCCTATATATCCCTTTGCTGACTGCAGACTGTAATTTACTGACTTAACTCTCTGCTGCTGTCCTTTTAATACTTGACTTTTCGTGATTGCTGACTTGTCCTTATGGCAGACCTGAGTTCAGAGTTGATATTCTTTTTTTATACTTAGAGGTATATATCACTGATTACTTATACTCAGAAAATATATATTATTCATTGCTTGAAAGATTTCTTCCAAATCTTATGTGCAGATCTATATCAGAAATATCTCTTTCAAAACCGATTTTATCCTTAGAAAAATATATTATTCATTTCCTCTTGATTTCCCTCTGCTGTTATATATATATATATCTCAGAATTAAACTCAGAAATATTCTTTATATACTCAGAAATTTCTCCTTTATCTTCCTCTCCCAAATCCCACGATTTTAATAAACTCTAATAACTTAACAATTCCCAGCCAAAACTCCACACATGTATTCAAAGCTCAATTTATGAGGGACCCACGAACCTTGTAAACACCATTAGCTATCAATATATATTTGTCTTAAGATTTAAACACAATTGCAAATCTGAGTGGAGTTGGGGACCCACCGAACCTCTTTTATGCTCATAAATTGTTTCAAATAAATCACAACGCAAGACTCTCTTCATATGCCCTGTTCTTATATTTGCTGACCCTGATCTCCTTTATCACCCGCTGCATAATCCTTTATTAGATATAGTAATAAGTTTTCCAATCAGGATCGCTGCCTTTTTCTACTCCTAAGGGATCACACTTAAGTATTGAGATGAATCGTCACCTTAGGGATCATTGCATCCCATAAGACCCATAATCGCTGCCTATGTGGGGCCAATAATTTATATTATTTATTAATTGAGTATTATATATATATATATATATATATATCATTAATAATATTTGAATTTGTTAATATTTATTTTTAAGTTTATATTCATACATGTAATTTATTAAATACAATAATATAAATATATTATATATTTATAATATATGATACTTATAATTTGATAATACTCATTCACATTATTATTATTTATATTTATTTTTATATAATATCTTGATATATAATAATATTATTTAATATTATTGTTTGTCTTAAATATTAATTTTCTTTATCATTCAATATGTCTAAACACCTTATTTTCATGAAAGTAGCTTTGTCATCTTTTATCATGATGTTTAAATCTTTAATTTAATAATGTCTTAATATCGGGACATGACAACCCTCCCCACTCGAGATTGCTTGTCCTCAAGCAATCATGAGTTCTTTCATTACCTTGCACCTTTAACATCTCCCTTCCGATGTTGAGACGGAGTCGTGTTTTGATCCGATGTTGAAGAATGATCCTGAGAGTTTGTGGGTTATGGGCCCATAATATGACTTAGTATCGGTATTATGTTACATAAATCAAGAGAAGAATTCAAAGAGATTCTGAGAAGAAATGAATTTGGTTCATGGGTCTTTGTGATTAATGAAATTAACTTTTTATGTTCTATACTTCTCTAATGTCTCTTTGAAGGATATACTGATTTTTCCTAGGTCTCAGGGTGGATAAACCATCCCTCCCTAGTCTCCATGTGGCGCATGCCATTCATATGGAGTGTCATAGTCCTTATGTGGCGCATGCCATTCATATAAGGTCCTTTCGATCTAATGTGGCGCATGCCATTCATAATAGATCGCCTCAAACTCATGTGGCGTATGCCATTCATATGAAGTCCGCCATTTGTTCTTACCTTATGTGGCACATGCCATTCATATAAGGTACCTTCGATCTAACGTGGCGCATGCCATTCATGATAGATCACCTCGGACTCATGTGGCACATGCCATTCATATGAAGTCCGCCATTTGTTCTTACCTTATGTGGCGCATGCCATTCATATAAGGTACCTTCAATCTAACGTGGCGCATGCCATTCATGATAGATCACCTCGGACTCATGTGGCACATGCCATTCATATGAAGTCCGCCATTTGGTCTTATCTTATGTGGCGCATGCCATTCATATAAGGTACCTTCGATCTAACGTGGCGCATGCCATTCATGATAGATCACCTCGGACTCATGTGGCACATGCCATTCATATGAAGTCCGTTATTCTCATGATTACCCTCTCTACATATGCCATGCTAGGAGAGTGAGATTACTAAGGTGTCCTGGTAGCCACTCCCTAAGCCTAGAGGCAGTACCCTTCATACTAAAGGCAGAACCCCTCTGGCCCATGTGGGCTCATTACGTCCCCCCCGGGGTGGCGTACCTAGAAGAGGGCCCTCGCACTGTTTCCTTCGTTTCTTCTTCTCCATCATAGCGAAGGTATATGTAGAATAGTGTAATCAAAATCACATCATTATTTACTTACAAATATAGGTAACATATTATACTCCCATATGAGTATCCTCTCTCTTATTTGCTATTATGCTTCCCTCGATATTTTTCTTTTGGGTGCTTGGTCCTTGAATCAATTTTCTTTCCTTCTTTTACTTGCACTTATTTCATTCTCCTCTTGTATGTCTTGTTGGATATGACTTCTATAATCTGTGCTTGAGTTATTTTTCCACATTTATGCCCCGGCTTACATTTTTGGTTGCATCAAGTTCTTTCACAGGATGGCAGGTCGATAGCTCTGATACCACTTGTAATGTCCCCTTTTGGGACATCACTAATTTTTTTCTAAAATTATCAATTTCCAAGCAAACAAAGGTTTAGAGAGTACCTTGACTTAATTTAGTTCTTCATTCTAATCAACAACCACATTATGCAATATATACCAACTATTATTAATGTTGATGTACTTTATCCTATATATCCCTTTGCTGACTGCAGACTGTAATTTACTGACTTAACTCTCTGCTGCTGTCCTTTTAATACTTGACTTTTCGTGATTGCTGACTTGTCCTTATGGCAGACCTGAGTTCAGAGTTGATATTCTTTTTTTATACTTAAGAGGTATATATCACTGATTACTTATACTCAGAAAATATATATTATTCATTGCTTGAAAGATTTCTTCCAAATCTTATGTGCAGATCTATATCAGAAATATCTCTTTTAAAACCGATTTTATCCTTAGAAAATATATTATTCATTTCCTCTTGATTTCCCTCTGCTGTTATATATATATATATATCTCAGAATTAAACTCAGAAATATTCTTTATATACTCAGAAATTTCTCCTTTATCTTCCTCTCCCAAATCCCACGATTTTAATAAACTCTAATAACTTAACAATTCCCAGCCAAAACTCCACACATGTATTCAAAGCTAAATTTATGAGGGACCCACGAACCTTGTAAACACCATTAGCTATCAATATATATTTGTCTTAAGATTTAGACACAATTGCAAATCTGAGTGGAGTTGGGGACCCACCGAACCTCTTTTATGCTCATAAATTGTTTCAAATAAATCACAACCCAAGACTCTCTTCATATGCCCTGCTCTTATATTTGCTGACCCTGATCTCCTTTATCACCCGCTGCATAATCCTTTATTAGATATAGTAATAAGTTTTCCAATCAGGATCGCTGCCTTTTTCTACTCCTAAGGGATCGCACTTAAGTATTGAGATGAATCGTCACCTTAGGGATCGTTGCATCCCATAAGACCCATAATCGCTGCCTATGTGGGGCCAATAATTTATATTATTTATTAATTGAGTATTATATATATATCATTAATAATATTTGAATTTGTTAATATTTATTTTTATGTTTATATTCATACATGTAATTTATTAAATACAATAATATAAATATATTATATATTTATAATAAATGATACTTATAATTTGATAATACTCATATTCACATTATTATTATTTATATTTATTTTTATATAATATCTTGATATATAATAATATTATTTAATATTATTGTTTGTCTTAAATATTAATTTTCTTTATCATTCAATATGTCTAAACACCTTATTTTCATGAAAGTAGCTTTGTCATCTTTTATCATGATGTTTAAATCTTTAATTTAATAATGTCTTAATATCGGGACATGACATTCAGACTGGAAAATGCGACCTAGAGTCAGGATTCCAGTTCAGGATGAAATTTGTGCCAGAAGCAGGGAATTCCCTGACCCCTTGGAAAATGCGACTTTCTGTCAAGAAGGAATTCCTGACACTCAGAATTCCCTGACCCCCTGGGAAATGCGACTTTCTGTCAAGAAGGAATTCCTGACACTGAAAATTCCTGAACACCCTGAAAATGCGACTTTCTGTCTGGAAGGAATTCCTAACACTCAAAATTCCTGAACACCCTGGAAAATGCGACTTTCTGTCTGGGGGAATTAGGAATTCCACAAGTGAAGATTCCAGGACTTAGTGAAATTTCAACAAATGAATTCAAAATCATTCCCAAGTAAAAGATTCCATGCAAGTTGCGACCTTGTTCTGGATCTGGAATTCCTGATTGTCCAGTTTCCTGGACCATCAGGAATATGCGACCTAGAAGTGGATTCCAGTTCCATCAGGAATATGCGCCTAGAAATCCAAATTCCCTGACCCTCAGGAAAATGCGCCACAGGGGAAGATTCCTGAACCCTCTAAAATTTGCGCTCTGGATAAGTCAATCCTTGCCAAGGTGGAATTTGCACCCTGGATGATCATTCCTTGATAGACAGGAATTGGCGCCAAGGATCAAGAATCCAGTACCCTAAGGAATTTGCACTCAACAGAAGGATTCCTTGACTGCATGAAATATGCACACAGGGAGATTCCAGTGAAGTAGTGGAAAATGTGCTGGGAGTAGATGTTCACACTCAGGGAAAGTCTCGTTCGAATCTTCCAAAGATAGTAAAAGGCTTAGCTCAAATGACTCATTTGAAGCTCCAGGTTTAGGCCCTTGGATTCCATCCTTGCAAAGTTCCTAGGCAAAGCGAAGGATCTCCTTGAACAAGGGGGTAAATCCTTGACAAAATTGTGAACCTTTTGTTCAAGTCGCCAAATCCATGCCTTTCTAGAAGGTGCCCCACTTATCCAAGTTGCAAAATTCACCTCCACGAGGAAAGTGTGCTCAGGAAACACTTATCGAAGTCAAAATCCGATTACCTTCTGAAAGATGCACCTAAGGGAAGAAGAAGAATTCAAGACCCGGTGAAGTTCTTGACCCCCACTCAAAGTGCGCTCATAGACAAGGAGGAATTCCTTGACCGCTTGAAATCCCCGACACCTCTTAAAATGTTCTCAAGTCATGGAAGATTCCCTGACGGACCAAAATCCCCGACCATCCTAATATTCCGCCACCACGTGGATAAAAAGACAAAATAGTAAGTCGGCCACATCTATGGTGGTTAGGAGTAAAAATAGACCAAAAAAAGGCAAGTCAGCCATTCCTAGTCGGCCAGGTGGCAAGATGAGCTTGGACGCCCATATAAGGAGGGCGCCGAAGCTCATTTCAAACACATTCACACAACTCCAAAAGCAGATTTCGATTCCAAGAGCAGATTTCAGCTACTAAAAGGGCAGATTTCACCATTAGGAGGGCGAATTTCATCAAGGAGCAAGACAACTGCATTTCCAAGGTGAATTTCATCAAGGAGCAGCAATTTCTGTAGGATTAAAGCGGATTTCTGCAGTCCTAGGGCAGAATTCATCATTCCAAGGCAAATTCTTCATGAAGACTAGAAATTTCTGAAGTTGAAGGGCAGATTTCTTGGTAGGAATCCATTGAAAAATCAGAAATTCCTACACAATACTCAGAAATACATTAGAAAATCAGGAAATTCATCATAAAATCAGAAATCTACCTGAAAAATCAGAAGTTTATTATCCAAGGACAGGTTTGTGCAAGTAAAGCATAGGTCTTTTTTCACCTAGAATATTCTTACTCCTTCCTTCCTATGCATTTGGCTTCATGAAATTTTAGTCCCACATGCATAAATTCATAGTACTTGCTTCTCATGTTGGGAATAAAGCCTCTTTTTTCGTCTTTGCTCTTACTCCTTGAACCTTACACTTTGTATTCTTTCCTTGACTCCACATGTACATGGCAAGTACCAAGGCCGGTTCTTCAAGACAAGCTCAAATGCGGAACGTCCTCAAGGGAACACTTCTGGAGTCCAGGATCGTCTCGAAATGGGGGAACGTTGGAGACACCAACATCAACCCGTCAAGCATGGAGGAAATCAGGAGGCGGATGTATGGAGTAGAGGGACGCCCTCCATCCCAGCTCGCAGCAAAGCTAGTTCAAAGTGGAATTGTGCCCGCCGCATGCTTCCCGCCTGCCATTCCTTGTTCCGAGTTGATTGTGGAATGTTTCATGCACTATGATCCTGAACATTGGATGATTGTCGGCCCCGACGACACGGTGATAGCCTACTTCTCCAAGGAAAAGATTGCCGAGGCATTCAGCATTCCTATCTATAGCCCCATCGAGTACACGAGCAAGGAGGAAGCATCCGGCATGTTCAAGGCCGATCCCGCAACTTGTTTAGGAATCATCAATAATTCATGGATGCAGAAGAAGAGACCTCACCATTCCAAGCTGCCTAAGGGACTCCTCAAATCCGACTTCAAGCAGGACAATGGAGACCTCGTCGTCAAGCTGAACAGGATTATGAGAAGTCCTCAGTCTTCAACCTTCGAGCCATGGATGTTCTACTACATTGAGGTCACTGTCGGAGTGAAGATGATAGACTGGGCTCAAATACTCAGCGATGACATTGATGAATAGTTCCAGAATCTGGAGAATTCAAAGGCATTTTACATGAGTTCCTACATAATTTACATGCTGGCGAGGAACAATAGATACAAGGGACTGTCATGGAAGGGACGCGTCGGAATCCCGAAGGACAAGTTAGAGTTTGACTGTTATCCATAGCTTCATCTCCAGAGCATAGCTCATTTCAGAAGATATAATGACGCATTCGCCATGCACATCACAAGAACCCTTCAAGGAGGCACTCACCAGAGGTTGTCACCTGAGTCCAAGCAGTTGATCAAGACATATGGCTCCTGGTACATCCAATTTCCGAAGTTCACATACATCTGTGTGCAGGGATTCTCTGCCTTCCCATATAGATTGCCGAGGTATCCTTCAGAGAAGATGGTCCTGTTGGAATTGACTAGGCAACTCTTGGCGTATGATAAAGTTCAGAAGAAGAAGAAGGTCGGGATAGCTTTCCCAATCCAGATGGAGGATGTAGTCGAGGTATGTCCATCCCTCCAAGCCGCGGAGAGATCCAATGAGGAACTACAGTTTTACAACCTAGTGACCCATTCCTCGCAAGCAAACTTTGATCCGTTCAATACCACCCGGGTTGCATGTGGAAGGAAACATAGACACAAGGTCCACCTGGAGGATCATTGAGCAATTGCTGAGGATGACTTCGAGATTCGAAGGATGTGCTCCTAGCTGTCCGTGGACATGATCAGGGCAACCAAGGTTTTTTCAGTTCCGGATCAAGTCAAGGAGAACGGAAAGCAAGTCCAGCCTTCCTTCGAGCAGGAAAAGGATAAACCTCTTCCACCACTTAGTTGGTCCGAGCCTGAGGTTACCCACCTGGATGAACTAATGGCACCCGTGCTGACAAGAACACAGAAGTGGATAAACCAACAGATGGAGAGGTTGCATAAGAAAGGCACCCGCCCGACTTATGACTTGATGGGAGACTTGGAGTCTCAGTCTTCCGAAGAGGACATGACCGAAGGAACACCCGGGAAGGAACAAGGCACAGGGAGACAAGAAACAAGAAACAAACCAGTAGAGGATCGACCAACAAAGAGAGTGAAGGCCCAGAAAGAGTCTATCAAGAGGCCAGTCCAGGAGGAGCAGAATGCAAGTAGACCTCATCTTGCCAGCACTTCTTCCGTTCAAGAGATTGATCTATTCTCCGATGACAATTTGCAAGCAGCTAAGGATAAAGGACCCGTCTGTTGGCAAGAGACACTGCTAGGCATGATATATGTTGTCATTGATGGCAACTAAGATCATCCCAATCATCCGCATAACACAATTTGTGCATACCAGAAGTTAGATTCAGAATTTGTCTAAGTCTGGACAGTTAGGAACAGAGCAACAACAGGGTCTGGATCTCTCCGGTGGGAAGTCATGATTAGCTGCGGATCTAGGGGAGTCATGTGCATTGTCAAGATAGTCTAAATCTAGATTTTTATCCTCCGGTGATGAAGGATTCAAAATACATTAGCCTCTGAGTACTGGGTTCCAATTTGTCAGAGCAGACAGAAGAAGAACAGGCCGACCTTGAAGATCTTGATTCCGGATGTATGGAAGTTGTTTGTTGGACAAATGATAATGATCAGTGACAGTGGCCAACATGAGTAACGATTTTCAAGAGCAAGTTTTAGTCCGCACCTTAAGTTATGCATAGATCTAGCCAACAAAGCAGAGCATTCATAAAAGTTCTAAGTGTTGTTGAAGCCGACTGGTAGAATGATTGTAGATCATATTGCGGATATATATAGCCGATGAAATTGGATGATTCAGTGTGTGAAGTGTGTGTGAACAAGGCGAATGTGAGAAGACTAGAAATCCAAAGTGCGAATGAAGGCAGAACAGTAAGAAGAGCAGAGCAAAGATGAAATTTGTAAGATCAGTTTTTGCACTTAATCGGAACTGAAATTCTTGCATAAGTAGATGCTATTAATCAGTTCAAATCTTTGTTATTCTCTTGTAATGTTTCCATAGGCAGTGAGCCTTCTTCTTGAGCAGTGAGCCCGAATGCATGTGCATTCCCATTTGTAAAAATACTTTTAACAGGGTATTAATATTTGTGGGTTAACCCCCACTGTGGTTTTTCCCTTAACCGGGTTTCCACGTCAAAATCTTGGTGTCGAATGTGTTATCTATGTTTTATGTTCGTATGTTGATGACTGATGCTGAAATGTTTATATCATTAAGTTAATTAATAGCAAAAAGAAGATTGAGAAAGAAAAGACTATAAAAGTGTGACAACTGATTCACCCCCCCCTCTTAGTTGTCCAGTCCTAAACCAACACCGACCAGGAGGAAATGATCCTGAATGAGCAGAGTGAGAAAGAAGACAATGAGTCCATGGATTCCGCCCAAGAGCGGACTCCCAACCTAGTTGTAGGAATCATCCTAACCATTCCTCACGAAATCCAAGGGAGGTCCGGATTGAAGACATGCTTCATCACCCTAATCTGGAATTCCTGAATGAGGAGTTCAATTTTGGTGAAGTGCCAATACCCATACCACAAGTGGATCAGGAACCGCAGGAACCACTAAGAGAAGTTAATCCATCCACAGGACCCAAGTGGCTGCAAGATAGATTGAAGAAGAAGTCAGTCAAGAGGAATGATCCTTCCGTCGAACTTGGAAACTTCCTGGCCAAGATAGGAAAGTCCACGGACCCGAAGAAGCCAAAGAAGTATTCCAGGATCACTAGAGATGAATCAGGATCTTGCTAGGTAGAGATTGCAGTTCCAAGAGTGGATAAGGCGAAAGAGGATATTAGTCCTGAAGATTATGACATAATGACGGTCGACTTTGGACCAACCACGAAGGGATAGGAAATGGAGGAGCTAGAGGATTCCGTTGCCGCTGTCAAAGAAAGATTGAGGAAGGAGGAAGAGAAGAAGAACCAGCTGAAGAGGGAGAATGAGGAGTTGAAGCATTACATCTAGCATCTCATGGGCCCACTATAGTCTACCCAAGGAATAACAGCCCAACCATCAAGCATAACCAAGGATTCACTAGCAGAGTTTGAAGTGTTGAGATCGGCTGGTCATGCAACGAAGGAATGGATGGAGAAGGTCTCGAATAGAGCTCATAAGTTTATAGAGGATCTCGTCCAGGTGAACGGAAGAGTTGTTGCACTCATGGATAGGACTCAAGCAATTCTAGAGGTCTATTAGCAATTCACTATTGTTCGGGAGGAAACCATCCCAAGACTGAAGGCGTTGATGAACACTCCAAAACAGGACTTGGTGAGGGACAAAGTAATACAGGCAAATTCAGCCTACGATTTCCTCAGTTGGTACTCTGCCTTGGTCATGAAAAGAGACAACCTTGAGAAGATTGAGGGTGACACTACCCAGGCCCATGCCATGTTGAGGGAAATCCAGGACAAAATCCTTGTATCCATGGAGGCCTGGCTCGATCTAGAAGTAGCACAGGATGGAATCATTAGCTTGGAGGAGTTAAGAGGCAAGATGCAGAACATATACTTCAAGGCTGATTATCCTACCCAGGGGTCTCATCTCGAAGATGCATCTTCATTCCTGATCTTCATGAACAGTATCCAGGAGCTGAGGGCGGATTGGGAGAATGTTCTCACTGCTTGCGCCACCACCTTGTCAGTCATGGAATTCAGATTGGAGAACATGCCCAGTATTCTTATGGAGGAATTGGAGGTTGTCCTGACTAGGTTCGTGGAAGCAGAGACCAGGGCGCAGGAAGAAGTTCCAGAGGAACAGGACTATCCTGTCCAGGAGTCCTAGTCAGCATGGGCACCCGAGACAAGCGGCAGTCATCTACTCACACATGCTGGCGACCCCACCTACCACCTTTAGGGTTTCTGACCTGGGCACTGATTTCGAGGAAATCAGATTTCCTCCCCCCCTCTATGTACTTTGCTTGCCTATATAAAGGCTTGGGCGCCTCCTTTGAAAGGGTCCCCTTTTTTATTGCATTTTTCATCTTCTTAGGCTCTCTGAGCATCTAGTTCCTTAGTATTATTTCTGTATCACTTCATTCTTGGAGCATAAAACTTCAAAGGATCAGTAAGATTGTTGTAGGAGCATCTTCCAAATCAATAATATGAGCATTGTGGATTGGTGTTTATAGAGTTCTTTGGATTATGACATGGTTTTTCTGTTTCCTTTAAAGCAAATCTTAAGCTCCAAAGTGTTGAAGTTGTTTCATTTCCTTTTTATCTTTTAGCTTTATTAGTTAGAATGGTGGAGATTGTTACTGTTGATGCATGATTGAAACTGACTGTTCACACCATTTGTGATCTGTGGCTTGCAAATCACAGTGTATGGTTGGTCTGAACTTATTTCAAAGTCTAACTTCGATTGTTGCTGCACGTCTTAGTTCCATGTCTCTTGCAGGAGCAGTCTGAAAATCCTTGCTTCCCCTCAGAAGATAGCACCATCTCTGCCTAGTTGTTGCCTCATGACAAAGCAAAAGCGTGGTTCTAGTTGCTATCCTCAGTAGTAGTCCTCTCCATCAATTAGATTCCTAAACCCTTGCCTATCTTTTGCATTTTCTTTTAGATCTGCAGTAGGAATAGTTCATAGAAGAGCTTATTGACAAATCATTCTCCTGTTTGCAGAGGTAGAGCTAAGTGAATCCATACCTTTCCCTTGCAATAGATTGGAAAATCCAAGCCTTTCCCTTGCAAGAAGCAGAAGAGTCCGAATCCAGCCTCCGGAAGTTATAGTTAAATCCAAGTTTTCCTTCCCTGCTTTGAAAGAGCACTGAGTCTCGCGCATAAGTCCCCCTTGTGATTACCAGCAAATCACATCATTCCACAGAGCTTTTCCCACATCCGTCAAGACCTGACACAAAAGGAACCTTGGAGCAGTCTCATTCGATCACGAAGTTCAGCGTCTGAGAAGCTTTGTTCAAGAGAGGAAAGAACACTCTGTGTCTCTATCCTAATGTTGTTGTGGTCGTAAAACACTCATCAACAGGACCTAGGTGACCCTCAACTGGATGAAGAATGCCGGGTGTGCGTGAACTTGAAGTCCCTTGAGCCAAGAGACGAAGAACACCGGGTGTTGTGTGAAGCTCTTGGGCCTAAGGTATAACTTGCATAGTTATGTGCCCTACGGTAGGTGACCCTCGACTAGATGAAGAATGTTGGGTGTTGCATGAAGTCCCTCAAGCCAAATGGCAAAGGACCCCGGGTGTTGGGAGAAGCCTTTGGGCCTCCATATGGGATGGTTACACTAGCGCCTTAACGCAGTCATACTCACATAGGGTGGTGATGTAGAGCTGGTTAACGTTCAAGTCTAGGTGACGTCCCTCCTGAGATATATCATGGGCAAGCTATATGAGAAAGCAATGTGAATGTGAATGCATTTAAGAAGTAGAAATTATTATAGTTTAAGTCTATGAGGTTACTAACTTGAAATGACAAAAATGAAGTATATGAATTTGATATTAATATTGATAAGTGTTCATTAACCTTAATGGTAATATATTAATATAAGGAAAAATTGAACACTAATGTTCTCTCTTGTAAGTGAAATTGTGCAAGGTTAAGAAATTTTTTGGCTTACTAGAAGGGGACAGTACAAGTGGTATCAGAGCTATCAACCTGCCATCCTGTAAGGAAATTTGATGCAAACCTACTCAAGAAGTTACAACACACGCAACAACAACAACCAAATGGAGAACCTTATGAACGAGGAACTGAGAGCATTCATAGTGGAACAAAACGAGACAAACCAAGCTCTCCGTCAAGCGCTACAAAATATGGGGAGTACTGTTGAAAGTTTGAAATCTCAAGCGAATAATGGAAGAGAGGTAGGATCAAATCACTCCGAGAATAGCCATTCTTCATCCATACCAAGAGTGCCTCTTCCTTCCTTCCTAATGAAGAGGTTTCAAGTACGGAAGAAGTTACACCCCCTACCATTACATCCCGAGGTAAGGAGAGCAGTGTCTTTTAACGATTTCAGCAAATCAAAAAGGAATGAAGTTGCCCGAAGGGAGAGAAGACTCGTGAACAAGGACCTTAAACACAAGGCAAACAAGGTATATCTACCCAATTTTGATGGGTCAAACAAGATTTCTGCCCATGCTTGGTTAGAGAAGCTTAACGATTACTTCCACTTGAGTCCCATGACCAAAAAAGATGCACTACAATTCGCCATCCTACACTTGGAAGGGCTGGCCTATGAATGGTGGCACCATGGGAAACACTGTTACTGAAAAACATAATTATATTAACTGAATGAGATAATTACAATGAAGAGCACAGCTCTATTTAAAGGGATTTACATGATGTTTCTAAATAGAGAATACAACTAATAAAGCAAAGCTAATAGAAACATTCTAAACTAAACTAAACTAAGACTGAAATAGAAATATCCTAAGATGACCATTAATAACATAAATAGAAAGATATTATTCTAATACCCTTCCTTAATGGTCATCATTCTAACTATCCAAAGAGATAATAGAGAAGGCTGCCTCCTCAGAACGCTTCTGCAACAAAAGACAATAGCCTGCCACTGACTCTGCCACCAACCCTCCCAGAAACTGCAGAACTTCTGTAAATAACCAAAACAATTCCAATCGTCCAACCTGATGTTGGAGAAATGTCCCTCCCTGTAACTAGAGATACACCAAGAACAGCTGCCACGATTTTGAGGAAAAAATCGACAAACCCTCCAAACTGTTGTAGATGAGCAAGATGCCCGAAAACAGAAAACAGACTGCAAAAACCACTGGTGCAGATGTTCGCACAACAACTCCAGGTGCGACTTAAGACAAACTGCAGCAAAGTACGATTTTTGAGGAAAAAATCGTCAAACCCAAGATGCTTACACATGGTAAAAACCAAACACGATTTTTGAGGATAAAAATCGATCAAAATCGGACACGATTTTTAAGGTGAAAAATCGATCAAAACCAGACACGAAATACGCGACACGGATCAGAATACAAATCATCGTTTTTAAGGAAAAAACAGTAAAACCTATCCAAAAACTAGGGAGCCCTCCCGAATTGCAAAAAACCTGACTAGGGCATATAGGAGCAAACCCTTAATTTTTGAGGAAAAAATTGTAAACCCTCCCATGATTTTTTCAGGCAAAAAGATCAGAAAACCATACAGAATTTTTTAAGGAGAAATTATTAAAACCCATCAGAATTTTTTCAGGGACAAAAAAAATATTAAAAACCCATCAAATAATTTTTTTAGGACAATTATTAAAACCCAACAACATTGATTAGGCATGCATGTCACAAAACCAGACGCAACACCAGCAAACCCTCAAATTTCAGAACAAAAATGCCCCACGAATTAAAAAAAAATCGCTAAAAAACAAGAGGCTTCGCCAAATTCTAAAAAACAAAGAGCCCTCCCAAGATCCTGAGCCCTCCCGTGAGGGAGTTGGACTCAGATCAGCTCTGATACCATGTTACTGAAAAACATAATTATATTAACTGAATGAGATAATTACAATGAAGAGCATAGCTCTATTTAAAGGGATTTACATGATGTTTCTAAATAGAGACTACAACTAATAAAGCAAAGCTAATAGAAACATTCTAAACTAAACTAAACTAAGACTGAAATAGAAATTTCCTAAGATGACCATTAATAACATAAATAGAAAGATATTATTCTAATAAACACACCCTAAGCCACGAAAAGATAACCTCCTATGAAGAATTCTCACGCAAATTCATAAAAAGATTTGATAGGAGGCACCCACAAGAAGATTTCAAGGAACTCACACATTTAAAGCAGCGTGGGATGGTGGAAAATTATATTCAAGAATTCGAGAAACTATCCGTAAGAGTTTCCGGAGTCGAGGAAGACTGACTCACATACTTATTTACTGAGGGTTTGGATGAATCCCTAAGAAACCTAGTAAGCGCTTTTAAACCCACCAATCTAGAGGATGCCATAGACACGGCATTAAGACTAGAGAAAGATAAGAAACCAAAACCCCTACATAAGAAAGAGAGTTTCCCCAAAGACTTCACTTCAAAGGGTAAATCTGTCATAAGGGAAGGTGGACACGAGAAGCCATATCTTTCTTACAATGACCGTGAAGAGCTAAGAAAGAAGGGCCTTTGTTTTGATTGCAAGAAAGAATGGGAAAGAGGACACATTTGTGAACAAGATAAAAAGGTGTGTTTCAATTGCAAAGAAGTAGAGAAACCAAGACACAGGTGTAAAGACCCTGCAAAGGGAAACACGTGTTTTAGATGTAATGAAAAATGGGAACCCGGGCATAAATGTGGGAAAAGAGCTCATGCACACAATATAGAAGTCATATCCAACAAAGAAATTCAAGAAGAAAGTGAAGGAATTTCGAGTAAAAGAAGGAAAGAAAATTGATTCTTGAACCAAGTATCTGGAAGAAGTTTGAACATTGCTTGAGGACAAGCAATCTCAAGAGGGGAGGCCTGTCATGTCTCGATGCTTTCCAATTAAAGATTGGAAAGACCAGTTGATGATGTCTTCACCAATTCACATCATTTCCTACCATTGTAATGCTAAGTGTTAAGCTATTACAAAGAAGAAGAAGACAAGAAAGACTAAAACAAAATGACGTGGCATATAAGACAAAAGGAGTAAAGACAAATTGCAAAATAATAACAAATGATTAAGAGCACTGATCGGGGAGTTCATTCAGCATAAATCTTCCTAAGCGCCAAGGGTGCTAGAGTCAAGTAAGACGACCCTTGGATAGTCGCCACCCTTCGGGGTTTTAAAAGGAGAACATACTCATAGTCAAGGATCATCATTAGAAGAAGACACAATATAGAAGTCATATCCAACAAAGAAATTCAAGAAGAAAGTGAAGTAATTTCGAGTAAAAGAAGGAAAGAAAATTGATTCTTGAACCAAGTATCCGGAAGAAGTTTGAACATTGCTTGAGGACAAGCAATCTCAAGAGGGGAGGCCTGTCATGTCTCGATGCTTTCCAATTAAAGATTGGAAAGACCAGTTGATGATGTCTTCACCAATTCACATCATTTCCTACCATTGTAATGCTAAGTGTTAAGCTATTACAAAGAAGACGAAGACAAGAAAGACTAAGACAAAATGACGTGGCATATAAGACAAAAGGAGTAAAGACAAATTGCAAAATAATAACAAATGATTAAGAGCACCGATCGGGGAGTTCATTCAGCATAAATCTTCCTAAGCGCCAAGGGTGCGAGAGTCAAGTAAGACGACCCTTGGACAGTCGCCACCCTTCGGGGTTTTAAAAGGAGAACATACTCATAGTCAAGGATCATCATTGGAAGAAGACACAAACGGATACACAGCAGTAAAGAATTCAAACAAACGCCTATCATAGAATTAACTAGTGCATCGATCCTCAGTCATAAGGGAGTAAATCCATAATAGCGACTTGTCATCCAAGCAAGAGGAAGGAGAATCAGTGATCAATCAAGCAGCGAATATCATCTAAGATCAATCAACAACAGGGAAAGATTCCATTATAAACACTCTATATTGCACTCTGCAAATCAATATCCAATTATAGCAGTAAGTTGTCCATCATCAATTACCAGGTATGATTCCTCATTCGAGTTAATATTCATCTGCTGGCAATTTTAATAGATATAATAGAATCAGGCAAGTATACGAATCATAGAATGAACAATATAGAAGTGAATAATACATAGAATGATTGTTAAGGTAGATCAGCCATCGATATTACATACCAATAAAGAATAAATGTATCATGGAATGAATGAATATGATCGATTATTATCATAATTTGAGTAAGTCGTATAAATGAATATAGAATAGGATGAAGTGCTAATAAGAATATCATAGCTGAAATAGAATAGCATAAGAATTGTACTAGAATGAAATGTCTTACTATGCATATACATTATGAATATCATACGAAAACTCATGGCAAATATATGATGCCAAATCAAATGAAAGATGGATGAGAAAGAATGTAATGGTAATGACCATGTGTGTATGATGATGATATGATTAAACATGGCAATAAGCAAACCCATGATATACTCGGAGCTGACAATCGGACTTGTCCTTTAACCCCTCTATCTAATCATTCGAGTAGGATGTAAGTTAAGGAAAGGTGGTATATTGGACCTAGGTGACCCTCAACTGGACGAAGAACGCCGGGTGTGCGTGAAGTCCCTTGAGCCAAGAGACGAAGAACACCGGGTGTTGTGTGAAGCTCTTGGGCCTAAGGTATAACTTGCATAGTTATGTGCCCTACAGTAGGTGACCCTCAACTGGATGAAGAATGCCGGGTGTTGCATGAAGTCCCTCGAGCCAAATGGCGAAGGACCCCGTGTGTTGGGAGAAGCCTTTGGGCCTCCGTATGGGATGGTTACACTAGTGCCTTAATGAAGTCATACTCACATAGGGTGGTGACGTAGAGCTGGTTAACGTTCAAGTCTAGGTGATGTCCCTCCTGTGATATATCATGGGCAAGCTATATGAGAAAGCAATGTGAATGTGAATGCATTTAAGAAGTAGAAATTATTATAGTTTATGTCTACGAGGTTACTAACCCGAAATGACAAAAATGAAGTATATGAATTTGATATTAATATTGATATTAATATTGATAAGTGTTCATTGACCTTAATGGTAATATATTAATATAAGGAAAAATTGAATACTAATGTTCTCTCTTGTAAGTGAAATTGTGCAAGGTTAAGAAATTTTTTGGCTTACTAGAAGGGGACATTACAACTTATCCCTCCACTAACTCTTACTTGATCCAAATTACTGAGCCATGCATGCAAATACATTAAATAAATATTTCAATTGCAATTATTATGCAAGTAAATAAAACAAATATTGTACGGTTTTGCTCTTCTAGTTGCCTCCCCCATCATCTCTACATTTGCTGGAACCTCCTCAGATGTTTCAAATAATTTCTGCTGTTGGTGCTGCTTTTCTTGTCCAAAAGGATTTGCTTGAAGTATAGGCACCTAAGAAGCAACAATTAGAACAAAAAATTTATTGCAAAAGCATTCTGTTTTTGGCTGCACTTTGGGGAAGAAAGAGGAATAGTGTGAGAATTTGTTAGCACAAAACATAAGGAGATTTCCTAGCATATGATCATATGTGCGAGTTCATCGAAGAAAGCATTCAGCAAAGCCAGATGAAAGTTAAAAAAAAGAAAGATGCTACTTAATTTTTCATCTTATTAAATTTGAAGGTCCCATGAACATATCTGCAAACTATAAATAGGTCAAAATGATTGTTATTTGAACATCAAATTTAGTTACTAAGAAAAACTTGTCTAAGTTTTTTTTAAGCTTGCTAAAGAGTGTGAAAGAGGCTTTTGAGGTTTGATGTTTTTATAAAACAGCAGTTGCTTGGCATATTAGAAATGGAAATTTACATTTGTAGCCAACAGAGCAGAACATGAAAGAGAAGTCCTGACAAAGTGCAACAAAGAGGCTTATTAATAAAGTTTTATGCTTTATAATAAATTAGGATAAAGATATTTTCCACGTTTTAGAAGTTCAAGAATTTTTTTTTTTTGCAAATATTCAACCTAACACTTTTGGGTCAAATTAATTCTATAACTTTTGATCTGGCAGAGTTCGTCAATGAAAATTTGCTAGTAAGACCATAATAACATTGGGAAACATTTCCTGATAGGCATTTTAATGAAATTTTGCCAGCTTGGGCAAAATATCTTTCTAAAATGTCTCCCAAAATGGTTTTCCTTCTTTGTGAGAAATAAATTTTCTGTCAAAGAGGGCACTGTCGGTGGTATCTGATGCTCTATTTGATTGGGGGAGGGAAGTCCATTCCCATGAAGAAGACCAATACCATTGAGGAACCTGCCAAAGCTAGTAAAGAGATTTGAGGCTCATCCTGTGGTTCACAAAATCATCTCAATCAATTTGGATAAGTGAGCTGAGGTTGGATAACGCTGGAGGATGGAGGACAACTTCCAATCTTTAGTTTGTTGTTAGCTAGGAGATTGGAGTAATGATTTAGTAGCAATTTTGGTTCTAAAGATAGTTGCTTAGTAAGGCATAGACTGACTGGAGACCACTTTTGCTGCCAGTTGAGTATGATTTCACTTGAAGTAGTGAGGACTAGTCCAACGACTTTGTTTTCTGAATAGTTGTGTGTTCCTATTTGCATATGGAGTTTTCTTAGGAACAGTTGTGTGTGTCCGTGTTCATACAAGCCCAGTGAGTCCATTCTTGCTATTGCTTGTTGCTAATAGTAGAGTGTGTCCCAATTCGCACCCAGAGTGTTTTGTAGTAAACAACTGAGTTTGTCCATATATACTTAGTTGTATGTGTGAATTACAGTGTGTTCCATTTCATGCATTTTCTCAATGACTTGTGTTTCCAAATTCATTGATTGGATGTCAGAATGTGGAATTGTGCATATGTCAGTCCACATGTGAAAACTATTATCTCCCAATCTCAAGACTAAACTTCATAAGAATGAGGGGGTCGGGGAATGTTAGGAAGTTTATTGCACTATAATATATGTTTAATATACTTGGTTAGGGGTGTTAGTTATCATATAGGTTTGAATAAATATTTAAACATATTAATTAAATAAATTGTTGATATGTCGAGTAGGTTGTTTAAACCCCTCACGTACATAGCTTGTAGTTGAGGAAAAAAGGGATATGATAGCTTAAAGATAGGGGGTACATCCTAGAAAATAGGATGAGAAACAAATTATGTAAATTGTATAAACACTTCTATTCGATTAATAAAATATCCTGATACTTGTGTGCAATTTGCTCTCACATTTGATATTGAAAGAGAGGGCTTACAATATGGGAGATTTTTCTTGAGTGGATGATGCTATTTCATAACTGAACTTCTCAGATGTGTGCACATAGTGGAGATTGTAGATTCGAGTGTGGGTGGTTAAATTTTTGTTTGGGCAATATAGTCGTGTTTCTGTACTTTCTTCAGTGCCATTAAAATTAGGTGCACAACTCATAGAGCTAGGCCTGAAAACCTACTACGTGGGTAGAAAATGCCTCTGTAGATCTGCAGAAACATGGCTATTTGGGTGCTCCTGCTGTAGGTGGACCAGTGGGGCCTGAGGTCAAGACCTACTGTGTGCAAGATTTGAACAATGTATAAGGTAACTGCTCAAAGAAATCCCTTTATGGGTTTTCTATGCCAAGTTGGCTTGCTGGCTTGGCTGTGACCTAAAAAGGTACCTTTCCCTTTTGAATTTCAACAATATGTCAAAGAAAAGAATGCCACAGTTTGACAATGACATTATAAATAAGTGCTCTCTATTTGAGGAAAGTTTGAAAAATTTGATCTATCAAATTGTTAAGAGGTTTGGCTCAGTTAGGAAAGACCTAGGCCCAAGTAAGAGGTCGTTTGGGCATTCTCTGTCAGATTCTTTACTAAAAGCATGTTGTACAAAGAAAAATAATATTTTACTCTTCATTGAATCTTTTCAGTTCTATTTTAATTTTTTGTGTTTAGCTATTGATGATTGGAGAATTTTTGTGTATAGCTGCTACAGAAGTCTACTTTGGTTTAATGTCTTGCATAATTGAGGATGCAATCTGAAACAACACTTGTTTGTCTATCAACCTGAAGAACTTCACTTCTAAATGTAATAGTAGTATTAGGAGATTGACTTTCGTCGTTGTGGTCCATCTTGCTTTAGCACTTATTACTTCCATTGTTATTAGAATAGGGTATTGAGTGATGAGTAGAATTATTTTTCAGAGAACTTCACATTTTGATCCTTGCTTTGCAGATCCAAGTGAAATTATTATAGATGATGCTGATAATGACAGTGTGCCTGACGATGTTGATGGGATTGAAGCAAGTTCTTGGGGCACACCAATTGATCCAAATGAGATAGCTCTTGAAGAAGAAGATTTATCTTGAAAATATACAGCCACTAACAATTTGAGAGATATATTTCGGGTTCCTTTGGTAATTGAGAATCACTTTTTTGTCATCTTAAATTGCATATGGCAATTTATCTGATTCCTATTAAAGTTTCCCATAGAAGATTTTACTGGTCTTGATTATTCCATTATATTGTAAATACAGGTGACAATCCACATTATCAGTTATAGCAAGATCTAACTATTGTTCTCCTCAAGGCCTTTGATTTTACTGTGCATCTTCATGATGTGCGTTAGTTTGGAGAACTGAGAAGATGGATTATAGGTCTTGCAATATGTAAGATGGCAAGAAAACCACAGCCTCAAAAATTCAGCTCAAATTGATGCTGCATTAATGCATTGTACTAAAGTTTCAAAAAAGTCCTTTTTGAAAATAAACGCTTCTGTAAGGGCTTAAACTCAATTGGGCAGTTGTCCCATAATAAATGTTCTATTATTTAGATTTAAAGAAAGGTCTATAAATGCATTTATGGAGTTTAAATGGCTGTGAACTCTAAATGTTAGCAAACTACATAATTTCATATAGTATTTTACCACAGTACACTATCCATGCTTTTAAGTATCATTCCTCCTACCATATAGGATATAATATTGTATTTAGTACCATCAATTTTTTCCCATTTGAATAGGACTAAAATTATATTTTCATACATCACTCCACTGAATTTTTTCAAAGAAGAGGTTAGCTTTTTCTTTCTTAAAACCAAGAGGCAAAAATAAATATATCCTTTTAATACGATAGAAAAATGAGCTCTGCTAGGGTTTACTCTGTCCTCCGATTCCTATGGGTTTGCAGAGAGTTTTTGAGGAATATGATCTTTTGTGGTTATTGGTTTTCCCCCCACGATTCCAGATTGGGAGTTATCTTTTCACTCCCTACCCCCTTCACTCCTTTAGGGTTATGCTGGCTGGTTTTTATGCCTCCAAGCTAGAGGAGATAGATGTAGCTTGGCAGTAGGAGGCAAGAAGCAGCTGGATTAGCCTAGTAGAAGCCTTAAGCCTTGCATGCCAGCTTTTTATAGAGGGCTCATCAATCATAAATCTGGATGTTTATGAATTCAGAAGAAATGTTTCTTCATTGCATGGATGAAGTTTGATCTGTAGATTCCTTGGAGTCCAACTACTCTTAGATGGTCTATACCCTTCAGCATTAAGGAATCGGAGAACAAAGGACTAATATGAACTTCGATCATTTGCTAAGGTTTATTTTATTGCCATCTTTGCAAATGAATCTAATAGAGATGATGTCTTTTGCGGGGGTCCTTATTTATTCTGAAATGCTGGTCTTTTTATGAAGCATTGGCAATTAGGTTTCAAGCCAACTGAGGAAATTCCCTTTACAAACCTAGTCGGATACATGTACGATCTTCCATAGGAATTCCACCCCCCTTATGTTTTTAAGATGATTGCAAAATCTATTGGAGTGACAATTGATACTTCTAGACCTTTTAAGGGACTTCCAATTTATGCTAGGATTTGTGTGGAGCTCATCTTACTTCTCCCTATTACTACCCAAGAGGGTGGGGAAAAAAACTTAGTTTTAGTCTAAAGAGTTGGAGAAGAATGATATGATGATTACAGAGTATGACTTCAAGAGGGATCTAGAATTGCTCCTTGAAGAGTATAGAGTACATCAAGAATCATCTAGTCCTAACAAAGGAAACAAGGGTAATTTAACCTCTAGAAGAACCCTCCTAGGGGGAGAAGAACAAGCCAATCAAAGAAGCATGAGAAGATCCTAGAAGGATCTAGTTCGGATCAAGAAGGTAATTGAAAATCCTTAAATTATAAGCTTTCAAGAAAATAAAAGAAGATTTGAGAGGCAACAAAGTAGTAAACCAAACATGTATGACCCTAGTAGATGTTGTAGTTGGTCATCGGTCTCAATTGGAGGATATCTTGTCGGGCACCAAGAGATCTAAGGTTTCCATATGAAGATTATTTCTTGGAATATTTAAGGATCAAATTCCCCTCTGAAGAGATGCATGCTTTGGAGATTTTTCGAGAAACATAATCTAGATATTGGCTTGCTTCAAGAAATTAGGATGGATAGTGCACACGATTTCCATGGCTTTTGTCTATTATGAGGGAACTGGGCCTTGCTTAGTCAAGAGGCCAAAGGCTCATCAAGAGGAGTGGCCATCATTTGGAATTGTCAAGAGATGGAAGTGACTAAGATTCATGCTTTAGACTCTTGGTTGGCTTGCCAAGCAAGATGTATTTTTCCTAAGTTTTATTTTCTTATGATTAATGTTTATAACCCTCTAGAGACATAGGATAAAGATAGATGTTGTATTGAAAAAGTTTGAGGCCTCCTAGTGGATTGTTGTGGGGGACTTCAATTCTAAGTTTGACTCTTCAAGAAGAAGGGGGTTACACATGATATGCAAGACAATGATAGTTTCGTATCTTTCCTCAAGGATTCTAACCTTTGGGATGTCAAACCGTACAACACTTGGTTCACTTGGGCCAACAAGAGAAAAGGCGAAGACCATATAGCTACTAGGATTGACTGATTCTTGGTTTCTAACACTTGGCCAAGGATATTATGCTCAATTTTAAGGTCCTTTGAGAAGTTGGCTTAGAACATTGGCCCATCTCTCTAGTTATGGATAAAGATAAGTTTTCAAGGCAAATGCCTTTCAAATTTGAGAAAATGTGGATAGAACATCCAAATCTGGAGCGTTGTTTTTAATTCCTGACTATCCCATTCTTCCAAACATGGATCCAAGATGTACATTTTTAGCAAAAAGATTAGAAGATTTGAAACTTAGGCTAACAGAGTGGAACTACTAGGTCATTGAGTCAATTTTAGAGAAAGGAACTTTTGGAGAGTCGAATCGCTAAGATTCAAAGAAATCCTAACTCTAATACAACCTCTTAACATTCTAAAGGAAGAAGAGAGAATTTGAACTCCAACTAGATGACATTTATAGCTATGAAGATCTTCTAGAGACAAAACCTAGAATTAATTGTCTTAGGGGGATCATAATACTAGCCTTTTCCACTTAACCTATAAAATGAGAAGGCCAAGGGATTGTATTACAAAAATTAAAATGATTTAAGGATAGACAATGGAAAATTTGGAACTCATCAAGGCCTTCTTGGTTTTATATTGTGAAAATATGCTTATAGAATAAAATAAAGATAGGGGGAGAAGCAAGGTTTCTTTAGATCATATTTTGAAATTGGTTGGCACCTCTAATAAGGTTGCTCTCATGAAGGACATCTCTAAAGATAAAGAAAGCATTTTTTTCTATAGCGGGGAACAAAGTCCTTAACCCAAATGGATTTCCAAAAGTTCTAGTATTTGATGGGTGGTGACCTATGGGAAGTGGTGTGGGAATCAAAGTGCTCAAGATTTGTACTCAAATTACGCAATGCTACCTTCCTTGCTCTCATTCTTAAAAGGATTGTTGGGAAAATTTAATCTCTAATCCAATGGTTTAACATCAAAGCTTCATTAGCAATCTATGATGCAAATAGGTGAGATACAAGGCTTAGGCTACTACAATATGGAAATTTGAAGTTTGTATGCAAATCTAAAATTTATTATTCTCAATCTTGGAATTAGCATGAAAAGATTTAATGGATTCAACTAATCAAATAGAAAAATTAACAAACACTATTATTTTACATAACACATAATTTATGTGGAGAACCTTTGCAGGAAAAGACTCCAAGAAGAGAGGACAAGCATGTATTAACTTTGAAAACAACATTACAATATAGTCATACTTCCAATCTCCTCTTTACCTCCTGTTAGTGCCTGAATTGACTGGTAGTTTTCTGAGCAATTTTCATTCAGGCACTCTCCCTAAGTATCCAAAAAATGCTCCAAGTGTTGGACCTCCTCAGTGTTTTTCAGCTGCATCATCATGTTTTTTCCGAAGGAGGAGGTCATCATCATCATGTTTGTTTCGATGAAGGTCATCATCATCTTATTCTCCGTCGACCGGTTTCTCAACGTCATCATCATATTTCGTTGTCGGGTGATGTTTGGGTTTTATCCTGATGATGATGCTGATGTGCTACAGTGCGCCCTGATCTGCTTGCGAGGGTGATTCTTCAAAGTCTCCGGTGATCTTCCATTTATCACCGTGCGCAGGCATGATGATGATGTTACTTATTCTTTGAGTTGCTCGACCTAACTTGTTTTATCCTAAGGGTCGTCGTCATCATCATCATATTTCCAGTTATCATCCTGCTGCTTGTGGAGGTCATCATATTTTCTGCCTTCATGATATTTCGCCGGGGTGATATTTCTATCATCGGGTGATCTTGGTTTATATCATCCTGATGATGTTGTCGAAGAGTTCTAAGTGCGACCCGATATTCACTAGGGTCATCATATTTTGAACGTCAGGATGATCTTAGTCAATATCATCCTGATGATGTTGTATCACCTCTTGTTCGTTGTTTTTTCATCCTGATGATGATGACGTCATCCTTATATCAGGGTGATATCCGGTTCTTTCTGCCTATCTGCATCATGATATTTCCGAAGGAAGGGGTGATATTTTCATATCACCCGGATATATGTTTGCTCGAGCATCATGATGATGCTGATATCAGGGAGATATCCGCCTGCTGGCTTCGCGCATTATCTACTGGGGGTGATCTTTTCAAGCAGCATCATCATATTCAGTTTTCGCCCCGATCTTATGGAGGAGCTACAGTGCAACCTGATGTTTGAACATCAGGAGGATATTTCCAAATATCCGGTTGTCTTCCGAATATCATGATGATGTTAATATGATGATGACGTCATCAAGGTCCGGGGGGGGTCATATTTCTAACACTGATCATCTTGAAGAGACCTCCTGATATTTGCAAACATGATGATGACGTCATCCGGATATGCGGGTTGGTGCGCAGTAGGCAGATATGATGATGACGTCAGCAGGATATGATGATGACGTCATCAGGATGTTCATCGGCCAGACTTTTGGAATAAGCTCAGCAGGAGGATGTTCCTCCGATGGATCAGGTTGTGCCGATTATCATGAAGGGTATATTTCAAATATCATGATGACGTCAGGGTGATATTTCGAACAACAGGATATCATGCTGCTGGAGGATGATGATGATGAGGTTATATACTAGTGTCGTCAGGAGCAAAAGCACCGACATGATATATGCTCATGACCTAGTATATAAAATGTTATTGAGGTCATCGTGGGGTGCATGTGGGATATTGTTATCCTGCATATTCAAAATATCATGATGATGCATCTCGGCGGGAAATGCTTGCGATAGTCTGTTTGATGATCTTCCCAAGGCCGCGGGTTGGTGCGCCATTAATGGCGATTGTTGCAGAGGTATAGACGATGGCGTGGGTCGATCTTGTACCCGACTGAGGGTGTACACCAGCGGATGGTGGCGCAGGGCTCGAGAAATCTTCCTGTCTCCTCCCCTACCTGCTGCATTCAAGTTTGGGCGCCAATCTGGTTGTGTTTGAGCGCCATTTTCCTGATACTGTGTATCTGGCAAAATTTTGGTCAACCATGTAATTAATTGCTGAGCACCTACCTGGCTGTTATAAGCAGGTGGTCTTGCTCATTTGAGACGTTGTTGAAAGTTGTGGATTTTGGCTCTGTAATCCAAAACCAGCTGATCTGGTTGCTCTGTACAGCTTGATCTTGTGAGTTTATGTATCTCCTGTTGTAGGACTTGGCATGAATCCACTGGTTTCATGGTTGATCTTATATGAGTAATGCTATCTTAGCATGTGTTGTGTTAATTCTGTCTCCAGTATTGCATGTAATCTTCTTCTGGATCTGGATATTTGCTTATGTTTAGATTCTAGAGCATAGAATTCCTATGTTGAATGTCTGATCTTTTAACCTCTGCTCAAGGGGCAGATTAAACTGTTTTCAGGTTGAACAATGGGAAGGGTATACTGCAGTAGGGATGCCATAAGTAGAGATAGCTCAACACTCTATATTGGGAGATATCTGTAAGGCAGATATCATGTGTATCCCCCTGAAATCCAGTTTTAGCTATTTATGCTGATCATTCACAGGTGTATGTCTACCGACTCCAAGCCCTGGATAGGCACCAATCATGCTGTGTTCTTGTGTTATACACCATGTCCAGCTTTGCATCCAAATTCATATCAAACCACTTCATACTTCCACCTGTTAGTTGTAGGAGTAGGATTAGGAATCCCCTGCATGCTCTCATACCCAACCAGACATCATGTCCAAGAATGTTGCCAGCCTTGTGATCTATCATGCAGATCTTGGTCCATACATGAGAATATTCTGCCTGTTGTTGTCAAGTTAGATCTTTCTATCTTTGAGCTAGTCAAGGTTACATCTTGAGTTATAGGGATACCCCCCTTGGTGCGGCAGAACCAGAAGTGAAGGGGAGGAGCTCACGCAACCTCCTGTATTCAGTTGGCCTGAATCTGCCTGTGCATTAGAAGTGGCAAACCCTAATGCTGATTCAGAAGAAATGCCAACACCTCCAATTTGGCAACACCTATGTACGTGTGAACAATCTCAACTCATCCAACTCTATCTCGTTCCTGCAACCTTTTCAACCTGTTTATTCCATTACTCTTTGTTCCTCACTTTTTACCACTATCCAATGCATGAATTTCTGGAGTTAGTGAAACACAAGAGAAGCCAAAATGCCTCTTTCCATTTCCAATGCCTCCAACCTTTGGATTGCCTCTCAGAATGTGAAAGGTTATCACAAATGCATCCCAAAACTCTTTGTCCTCACTCTCCCAAGCACCCAACTTGGGGAATGCCATAAGACACATCGTAGGACACCCCAAAAATCTATCCTTACTCTCCCAAGTGCCCAACTTGGGGAATTCCAAAAGATACAAGTTCGGAACAAAAGCCTCATCTGCTCTTTCCCAAACACTCTACTTGTAGGTGGAACTTGGATTAATTAATTTTGTCTCCACGTCTTTACCACTGTCGATGGACCCCTCCTTATGAATGCATTACAAACAATATATGGGATTAAATATTATAAATTAATTTCCAATAACACCTCGAGTGCCTAGAGACACTTTCATAAGATGTTGGAACCATGTAAAATGATAGGATTTACAAGGTAGATGGCACCTAAATCCTAACAGTCTCCCACTTGACATCATAAATAAACCCATAGTAATAACCAACAAGGGAAAAACATCCCTTAGCCAACCATGTGCCACTTGATTCTTCAACATGCTCTCATGCTCCAACAAGATACCTACAATAGCAGTCCAGGTAACCACCATCTCAGGAAAGAACTCATCTCATCCTCCATCATGCCAAACCATGATAGGATAAGGATCATGCTGAGGTGAAACATAGCAACTAGCACTGAATCTTGCACCAATCTATACATGATCACAAGCACCAAATTCAAATGGTAACAAATGGCTTTGAGTGGTTGCCACACTCATACCAGTCGAAATATAAAAAACAAGGTGCTAACTCATCTAGTCTATCCATACCTCAAACCAAGGTGTACAATCCAACAACATCAACATATCAATCCAAAATCCGCAATCAAGTCCCTATATATCCACCATCCTACAAAAAGAAATCTCAAAGATAACAACACATAAACATGTGACAAAAATCTCTGAAGCATCTTCACTGTAGTAAAGTGTAACCAATCCAAGAGAGCCCCCCTAGCCCACCCTCGCCCCTTCTCCTCCTATATAGAACACATGCATTCGGGAACTACCACTGCATGAGTAATGCCAAATTTGAGAACTAGATCAAAGCATTAACAAGTCCACCTATATCACTCACATAGAGGATGTGGTTAACTCCTCTATCACATAATTTTAAGGAAACATATAATTGTTAGATGGAAAAGGGAGACCTAGCCTAAAAGGTTAAACTAGATCAAACCCTCTTCTATCAACATTGGAACACAAACTGAGTCTAGCTTCTACCTTGTGAAGGAGAGTCAAACTATAGGGGTTTTGTCCCTTTGTTGTATAAAGGAGTGTCAACCAAATTCAACCTATCAAACTAGGGTAAAACCTAAACCCTAATTATGCAAGATTGACCAATAAATGACTATCAGAAACAAATACAGAGATTTTGAAAGTACAACATAGATCAGGAGACAATGTAGAATAGGAACTTGAGTTTGGGAATGTAGAAGTACCAGGGCGTTGGGCGCCCTAGACCTAGATTAGGGTTTTGCAGGATATTCAGATTTGGGTGCCCTTCTCTGCCAGTCTTCTTCCTTCCTGTAGCTTGTATTTGTTTGATTCTTCTAAATGCAACTTACACACAAACAAAAAGGGAAAAGGGTTGTGTTGTGTTTAGGGGCTTGCCTTAGTCAAACCTCATGTTGGTGTTTCCACCTCCACTACAACAATGATTAGAGATCCAAGAGTGCATGTCCTAGGAGGGCAGAGGCAAGATTTGCAATAAATGATGAAAGAATGAATGTAAATGATAAAAATTACCACAAGATATGAAACCCTAGTTGGAGTAGATAACTCAAGACCATGCACCAACAAGGAGATAGAAGATGAAGGCTTGAACTTCCTTCAAGACTCACAAATAAAGATCATAACATCCACACAAAGAGCTTTTCCAATTATGAAGAACACTTAAGCATAGGAGATCAATTCATCAAAGTAATTCACACATTCTCTTCACAAGCAAGTAGTCATCTAGGTGATAAATGAATAACAAAACTCCTTTATATATGCATTCCCGCTCACCAACAATGAATAAAACCAAATGGGGTTGATTGGGATAAGCCAAGGAGGTGTTCTAAATAGCCACCACAAAATAGGGTTAGGGCTAACATTTGGGACTAGGGCACTAGGAGCCCTGGTCCTTTAGCCCCACAAACTTCGGAGAATGCCATTTAAGGTGGTCTTAGACTAGTCCTAAGTTTATTTTGTCGGGTTTATTCATCGGGATTAAGCTTTTATTGTTTAATGTTCTAAAAGGTGTCAAAATAGGTCACGATTAGCAAGGGTGCACATTTTACTCCATAACATTTAGCCCCCACTTTAGCATGGGTAAAAACTTACGTTCAAACTTAGACTAAACTAAGGAGAAGACAGATTTTCAACATGAAAATATAGAAGCCAAAGAATTCTACCAAGTTGTGGACTATAGTAGCCCCCAAGCTTAGGATTCTAAGGTTTCAAACACGCAAGATATAATTCACACATACATGGAGTACTACAAACATATTTAAGGAATAGAGACGAGAGACACACAATACACAAAGGTGATACATGTCATACATAATGCATACACGCTTGACACGAGTCATACACATAAGGCATAAAGTATACATGGAATACACATGGAAAACATGATGACACAAAACACATGGAATCATTAAGAGAATACAAGTTCAAACAATACATCACACAAACAAACATGGAAACAAACACACAAGCAACATGACTCTGACACTAGCTTGCTCTATCACTAGGGGTCATGTGAAGAGAAGTGCTCTCATGGATCATGGACTAGTAAGGACCGCCGAAGTACTAGGTGACCATGACAAGTCACATGAAGCACACAGGCTAGCAAACTTCATTATACTAGGTGGCTCATGGACCAACAACAAAATGAAAACATCACAGGCTAGTGAGGACCGCCGAATCACTTGGTGAGTTCCATGTCAAACATAATCAACAAGTATATAATCAAAAGGAAGCATAGTGCAATGTATGCCTCCACCTTAAAGTGATTGCTTGCTTCCTTGGAGAGCAATTGCTTTAAGGTAGAACGTAATACAAGACATGCACGAGAGCTTTTTGGAAGCACATGACTACACAATATATGTTCCCAAAAGCTACATCGCAACAAAGGGTTTTCCCCAAAAAAGGCAAACCGAGGCAATGCTACGAGTATGATACACAATGGCTTGTGTAGTCATGGTATGACGCCGAGCATAGCAACAAGGTGCCATATAAATCAAAGCATACAAGTAATATAAAGTAATAACACGAAGGGATCTCCTTGATTGGCGTCAGTATATGAATGGTTGTATAATAGGAGACATCTCGTGATTATAAATATTTGGAACTATCATCATCTGCCAGTCGATAAAACTACAGAGACAAAGGAGAAAATATCACATGAAAACAAATATAAAACCTAGGGTCAACAAGGAAGGATGCTAAATCATCTTGCACCCTGCATCGTCCCCAATGAAACAACAATAAAATACAAATTACGACATTGTCACAATAGATTTTGGTCCGATTGTATCCTTTTACCAACAAGGGTATCAAGGGTCATCCAAAGAGAGCTTAACAAACAAAAATACACATCAAGCAACACAATATAGGGATAACAACACATGCAATCATAACACAAAAGAGAGAGGCCACATTTGCAAGTCAACCTAAAACAAGTTGTCCTCCTCCCAATCTTGCAAGTTGTGAAGCACTATCTTTTGCTAGAGGAGATGAAGCACTAGTAGGTTTCTCCTTCGCATCCATCGGTGACTAACGCTTGTGAGGAGGGAGAATCTCCTCTCATGTAGCAAGGCGAGCCATAGCATGATGACGCTTCTTTCGTTCTCTTAAAATTTGATTTTGCTTAGTTTTGTTTGTGATTTTTGTGAGGGGAACTGTAGTATCTTCCAACATGGGTTCCTTTTCTTCCTTTTCTTCAGGAACATTAGAAGAAACGAGAGGAACCACCAAAGGTTGAGAGATCACAGGGGGGAGGGTTCCTTAATGCAGGTTGCTCTTTCCTCTCAACTTGTGAGACAAGTGGAGGTACTTGAGCATCCTTAAGCAGTTGAGAAACCTCAGGAAATAATTTAAGCGCAATCAATTGCTTTTCACTTGTCTTTGTAGAGGCAGGTGGGACAAAAGTAAAATTGCGATTGCGAGGAGGTCTGTTTTGTGCTAGACAGTTGTCTCATTGTCCTTGAAAGGATGGCGGAGGGGGAACCTCAACATATCTACCAGATGCTTGGGGATGGGGAGAAACCTTCAATTCAGGTTTAACTTCATTTGCCACATGCGGGACAAGGGGAACTACTGTCGTAGCCTCAGAACATCAAGAGGGTCCAGGGGCATCACTAGAAGGTATGTTACTAAGCGACAATTCAGCAATTTGTCTGCCTTATATTTTTGATATGATAAAAAGAATAGGTCCTAGATCTAGTTTGAGATTCTCCAACTGGTGTAGGCCAGAAGTAGTCAAGTGTAAAGTGTCCATGATGAGTGATGGGCTAGTACTGATTGTGATGTACAGTGTACACATGTCCCTCACATGGAAACTTTAAGCACTTATGAACCATAGAGGGGACTGCTTTCATGGAGTGGAGCTATGGGTGACCCAACTTTGCATGAAATATGTTTGATATTGGAATGATAATAAAAGTAGCATCCAAGGTTCTTGGTTCAACCTTAACGACAAGGGTCAAGGCACCAAGAGTCGGAAGAATAGACCCATCATGTGATCTAACCATGATTTTTGATACATCGTAGTTATCGCAGTGCAAGCCATGCATGTAGCGGAACTCTTCAGTTACTACATTTACCATGCAAACATGTCGATCACATCACCTCTTATGGGTTTATCATTGATTCAAATGGTGATGTATAAAGGTCCATTAGGAGCTTCAATAGTAGCATCATGAGGAGTGCAAGATATAGCCAGTTCGAGCTCCACTATCTCTTGATGAGGGCGGGCATCCACCATATAAATATCTCCTTCATAATCTTGTTCTTGATAAGTATATTGCATTTCTTGAGATGGTTCCACAATGTTAGACTCATGATGAGGTAATGGATTTGTGTATCTTTGCAATTTTTGATTAGGTGGAGCCACCGATTTATTTCCTTCGTCATTTACCCTAGCAACTTGGATGACAATGAAATCAATGAGGTCTTGAACTTCATGTTTAAGATGCATACATCTTTCAATATCATGACCGATGGTGCGATGAAATTGATAAAAGCCTTTGAATTGAAAGAAGATGATTACATCTTACTTAGATCGAGAGCTCGAATTGGTGGA
Organism: Cunninghamia lanceolata; assembly: GCA_027924645.1. Lineage (NCBI taxonomy): Eukaryota > Viridiplantae > Streptophyta > Pinopsida > Cupressales > Cupressaceae > Cunninghamia > Cunninghamia lanceolata. The sequence continues at coordinate 243,473 of BSBN01000900.1, forward strand.
AGCTTGATGAGATTGTTGTTTAAAAGTTGCATCATTATGGAATAAAGAGATTTCGATAATGGTGTGAATTGTCTTGCTTTCAGTTTTAGTTTATATGGGGTGGAAGCAGAAAATGATGCAGCCACTACATGTTTTCAAATATCATTTGATGATATTGCATTGATTTTGATGAAATTTTTGTTGTCTTTTGAATGAATGAGTGTGTGAGGCTTTGGATTGACCAACTGGAGCCAATGAGTGATTATTCTCATACTGACTAACCGATAGTTGATAATCATGGAGAGCTGTGTAAAGACTGGCGAAAGATGTTGCAAGTATGTGCCTAATCGGTGTTGTCATTGATGTCAACATATCTGTGTTGTCATTGGTGTCAACTGTATCCTTATCTTTTGATTGATTAGAAGCCTTATATGTTGAGGACATTGAGAAAATTAGCCCCTCTGGAAGAATTAGAAAGGAAACAGTAAATCACAGTGAAGACAGTGAGTTGCATATTGAAGAACAGTCTAGAAGATTGCTCCGCATTTCTTGTAGATTGAAGATCTTGGTCTGTGGATTGAAAGTTATTTAGAGGCATGTCTGAAGATACTAAATCCTAAGTTTGAGCCTCCGGTATGAGGAATTGAGTGAGTTACATTCACCAGAGTAAAACTTGTTTTTTCTGATTATTCACTGGTGACAGGGAGAAAGTATTTTGCTCCACATTCCTCTGCATTGAAGTATTTTGCTCTGCAGTGCTAGAGGGAAGTCTGGGATGATGATAAGTGCCTACAACTACAATGGTTCATGATTTGGCGGTCTGCAAGCTATCTTTCTTTTATGACAGTTGAAGACAGTGAAGTTCATGTGCTCCGGTGTGAAGAATCACATGGATAAAGTGGTTAGAGTTTGTACGGTTTCTCCTGGTGATTACAACGTGCTTGTGGATGCCTCTTGATTGTGTTCCTGCCTTTACATTGGTCCGCGTTAAGGAATTGAGATCGTGTTTGAAGATTATTCCCAGATAACGTAGTGTGTAACTAGTCTTAGCCGACTTGGTTAATTCCAGTGATTGTGGAGATCTATTGAAGATTGTAGAAGCATGTCGTGGCATGGAAGATCGTGTTTGAGTCCCATCTAAGGCATGGTGTGATCTGCATACATCTTTACTACATTTCCTTAGCATAATTTTGTATTAGGTCAAGACCTATTTTGTAAATGTTTGTAATGCCAACCTTGGAGATTGTTCCAACGGTTGATGAATATAATGCCGACCTTGACGTACATTCCAAGGTTGATGAATGATATATATACTTGTAATTTGGTCGTGGAAAACATGTCCTTGTGTGAAGATGCAAAGTTAAGTGAAGAAGTGTAGAAGGCAGAGCAGAGGAAGAGTATTGTGCTTCAATGGAACTAAATTTAGGCATGGAGTAGATGTTATTATCTCAGTTCAAAACCTTTCACAGTGAGCCACCCCTTGGCAGTGAGCCACCCCTTGGCAGTGAGCCTTTTTCTAGGCAATGAGCCCTATTGGCAGGGAGCCTTTGATTTTCAGTATTGTTATAACTTATATATCTTGTGGATTAACATCCACTGTGGTTTTTCCCTTAACAAGGTTTTCCATGTAAAAATTTGGTGTCTCTTGTGTATGATCTTGCAATTGTGTTTATGTTTCTGAGTTTATGCTTTCATGATTTAATCATAAGAAACAATGGACAAGTGTTTAATATTTTAAGGTGCAGAATTAGTTAAAGATTTGTGACAACTGATTCATCCCCCCTCTTAGTTGTCTGGTTCATTTCAACAATTGGTATCAGAGCCAAGTTCCTCGGAGGCAAGCTTAACTGCTTGAGGCAGATCCAGGATGTTTGGCAAGAAGGAAAGTCCACAGTTTGATGGAACAAATTAATTCCATCTGGAAGATCCGCATGCAAACCCATCTCATCTGCTTAGGTTTTGATATATGGAAAATAACCCAATCAAAGTATGAAGTACCAAAGGATGGTCCTAAAACTGAAGATGAGATCAAGGAGTATGAGTTGAATATCAAAGTTAAAGATGCCCTGTTGAATGCCCTATCTAACACAGACATGACAAAGATCATTGAGCTAGATAATGCTCGTGAAATCTGAGAGAAGTTGAAGAACCTGTATGAAGGAGATGAATCTGTGAAAAGTGCCAAGTTGCAAAGCTTGAAGGCAAAATATGAAAGTTTGAAGATGAGTGAAGATGAGAACATTTCATCCTATATGCAAAAGATTGATGAGCTTGTAAGTGGCATCAAAAGTGTGGGAGGTAAGATTGAAGAACCTGAAATTGTGAATAAAATTCTGAGATCATTGCCTAAATCCTATTATCATAAGGTAGCTGCAATTGAAGAAATAATGACAGTGAGAACAATTACAAAAGTTCAGTTGCTTGAGAAGCTAATAGCTTTTGAGATGAGGGAACTTAGTGATTCACTTCCTAAGATAGAGATTGCTTTCAAGGCCAACACTTCACAAAGGCCTTCCAGACTTGATAAGTACAAGGTGGAACCAGATTATGAGCTTGAAGAAACGGAGGCAAATTTTGTTAGCAGACTGCCTAGAGGCACTGGTAAGTTCAAAGGCAAATTACCTTTCAAATGTTTTACTTGTGGTAAAATTGGCCATTATGCCTCTAGATGTCCTGAGAGAGTTCCAAAAAGGTCTGAGAATAGACCTAGGATTCCAAAGAAATGTTATTATGTTAAAGATTTTGATGATGAAGGAGTAATAGATGATTAATCAGATAATGGTAGAACTACTGGAAATGAATGCTTGTTCATTGCTATTAAAGAAGAACTTGTGTCTACTATTCTTGCTAGTTGTCTAAAGGAAGAAAAACTAGTGGAGGAAAGTGCCTTGGCTGTTCAAGTTGTGCAAGACAAAGATGAATGGTTTATTGATAGTGGATGCTCTCATCACATGACTGGTGACAAAAGTAAGTTCATAAGTTTGGAAAGATATGATGGAGGACTGGTTAGGTTTGGTGATGATACAACTGGTAAGATTTGTGGAAAAGGATCTATTTCTTTTGATGGCAAGCATAACACTGATGATGTCTTATATGTGAAGGGATTAAAGCACAATCTCTTGAGTGTTGGTCAGATGTGTGGCAAAGGTTATGATCTCAGATTCAAGGACAATGGATGCAAGATCTTGGAAAGCTCCGGAACAGTGATTGCAACTAGTAAGAAGACAAGAGGTAACATTTATCATTTGAAAGGGACTAATGAATATTGTTTGTTGGCTTAGAATGATGAAAGTTGGTTGTGGCATAGAAGGTTTTGTCATATCAATTTTGACAACATTGTAAAGATAAGTTCCACTTAGGTTGTAAGAGATTTGCCCAAGCTTGTGAAACCTGTTGATACATTGTGCAAGGAGTGCCAATTTGGAAAATAGACAAGAACAAGTTTCAAGAGCAAGGACCAATCTGCTGATGGACTATTGGAATTGGTGCATACAGATCTTTGTGGACCTACTAGAGTAAGAAGTCTGCAAGGAGACAAGTATTTCATGTTGTTAATTGATTATTATTCTACAATGACTTGGATTACCTTCTTAAAAGAAAAAGTAGAAGCCCTAGAAAAGTTCAAAGCATTCAAGGCAATGGTTGAGAATGAGCTAGATTTGAAGATCAATTGCTTGAGGTCTAATAGAGGTGGAGAGTTTACATCAAATGAGTTTAACTTCTTTTGTGAGGAACAAGGGATAAAGAGACAATTATCTGCACCTAGGACTCCACAACAAAATGGAATAGTTGAAAGGAAGAACAAGACAGTTTAAGAGGCTGCTAGGACAATGATGAAGGAAGCTGACCTACCGGAAGTATATTGGAGAGAGGCAATTCACACTGATGTATACATCCTAAACAGAGTCCAAGTCAAAGGTATCTTCCTTGGATACTCTACCAAGAGCAAGGCCTACTGGTGCTACAATAACAGGTTGAAGAAGATCATTGAGAGTGCAAATGTCAAAGTTGATGAAAGCAAGGAAAAGGTATCAAGTGGATATGAATCTGATGAACTAGATGTCCTTGCAAGTAAAGTAGTACTGCAGCAAGAAGAAAACTCAGAGGAAGAAGAAGAACAAGCTCCGGAAATCATTACTAAGACACCTAGGTATGTGAAGTTAAATCACTATGAAGATCAAATCATAGGAGATAAGAGTCAAGGAGTTCAGACTAGAAGAAGAGCTACTGAAGAATAGGTTAATTATTGTTTGATTTCTCAAGTGGAACCTAAAAATATAAATGAAGCATGTAGTGATGAAAAATGGGTAAATGCTATGAAAGAATAATTGATGCAGATAGAAAAGAATCAAACTTGGGATCTTGTCCCTAGATCGACAGACAAGAATGTGATTGGTACCAAATGGGTCTTCAGGAACAAAATGAATGAGAATGGTGAAGTGGTAAGAAACAAATCAAGGTTGGTATGCAAGGGATACTCTCAGGTTGAAGGAATAGATTTTGAGGAAACTTTTGCACCTATGGCAAGGATTGAAGTAGTAAGAATGTTTTTAGCATTTGTAGCCTACAAGGATTTCAAGGTATATCAGATGGATGTCAAGTCAACATTCTTGAATGGAGAATTGGACGAAGAGGTTTACATTGAACAACTGGAAGGATTTCAATCATCTGATCAGGGTGACATGGTGTGCAGACTGAAGAAAGCATTGTATGGATTGAAACAAGCTCCCAGAGCCTGGTATGCAAGGTTAGATAAGCATTTGTTACAATTGGGGTTCAGTAAAGGTATTGTGGATAGTAATCTCTATTTCAAAATCAATGATGAGCAAATCCTAATTGTTGTAGTCTTTGTTGGTGACATTATCTTTGGAGGCAATGAAGGTATGTGCATGAAGTTTTCTAGTGATATGCAAAGTGAATTTTTAATGTCTATGTTTGGTGAGATGAATTTCTTCTTAGGTCTACAAATCAAGCAATCAGATAAAGGTATCTTCATTTCTCAGTCTAAGTATTTGAAAGAGTTGTTGAAGAAGTTTGGGATGGAGGACTCCAAACCGGTAAGCACTCCCATGGTGACTGTTTGCAAACTAAGCAAAAATGATGATTCACCTATGGCAGATCAGAAAAGGTACAGATCCATGATTGGAGGATTGCTTTATTTGACTCAAACCAGACCTAACATAATGCATGTAGTTTATCTTGTGGCAAGATTTCAGGCAGAGCCTAAAGAGTCACATGTGATGGCAGTCAAAAGGATATTGAGATAGTTGAAGGGCACACCAGAGCATGACTTGTGGTATCCAAAGGATAATGATTTCACCCTTAGAGTATACACAGATGCTGATTGGGCTGGAGATATGGATGATAGGAAAAGTACTAATGGAGGTGTATTCTTCGTGGGATGCAGATTGGTTTCATGGTTGAGCAAGAAGCAAGACTCAATATCCTTGTCCACTGCAGAAGTAGAGTACATTGTAGTAGCATGTAGTTGCACTCAAGTGTTACAGATGAAGCAGACATTAAAGGACATTAGAGTTGTGTATGAAGATCCAATTGCAATCTTTTGTGACAATACAAGTGCCATAAACATATCCAAGAATTCGGTGATGCCCTCAAGGACAAAACACATATCCATAAGATATCATTTCTTGAGGGAAAAGGTGATAGAGAATGAAGTCAAGTTGGAGTATGTATCTACAAAAGATTAGATTGCAGACATCTTTACTAAGCCTCTGGCTAAGGATACTTTTGAGTATCTTAGAGAAAATTTAGGGGTCATCACCCCTCCTGCTTTGAACTAAGGTGCACAGAAGTGCATCAATCCAATGGTGCTTGCAGTTTCATTTTTTAAACTGGATTGATGATTTGGTAGATACATCTCAAGGGGGAGTAGCTAATGAGATCAGTAAGTATTGCAGTATTGTTGATAGGGGGAGTAATAAAGAAAAGTAAGGTCAGAGAAAAGTTTGGTTCTATCAAACCAGCAGAATGCAAGTATGTGCCCTTTGCCATTGATGTCAAAAGGGGAGAGAATTCGTGTGAAAATCTTAGGTAGGAAAGAATGTAGATGTGTGAAGAGTTAGGGGGAGAATCTTGTCTTGATGGTAGTTATAGTTTTTCACATCATATGTTGCCATCAATGACAAAGGGGGAGATTGTTGCAAGTATGTGCCTAATCGATGTTGTTATTGATGTCAACATATCTGTGTTGTCATTGGTGTGAATTATATCCTTATCTTTTGATTGATTAGAAGCCTTATATGTTGAGGACATTGAGAAAATTAGCCCCTCCAGAAGAATCAGAAAGGAAACAGTGAATCACAGTGAAGACAATGAGTTGCATACTGAAGAACAGTCCAGAAGATTGTTCCACATTTCTTGTAGATTGAAGATCTTGGTTTGTGGATTGGAAGTTATTTAGAGACATGTCTGAAGATGATAAATCTTGAGTTTGAGCCTCCGGTATGAAGAATTGAGTGAGTTACATTCACCAGAGTAAAACCTATTTTTTCTGATTATTCACTAGTGATAGGGAGAAAATATTTTGCTCTACATTTCTCCGCATTGAAGTATTTTGCTCTGTGGTTCTAGAGGGAAGTTTGGGATGATGATAAGTGCCTACAACTACAATGGTTCATGATTTGGTGGTCCACAAGCTATCTTTCTTTTATGACAGTTGAAGACAGTGAAGTTCATGTGCTCCAATGTGAAGAATCTCATGGATAAAGTGGTTAGAGTTTGTGTGATTGCTCCTAGTGATTACAATGTGCTTGTGGATGTCTCTTGATCATGTTCCTACCTTTACATTGGTCCACGTTAAGGAATTAAGATCGTGTTTGAAGATTATTCCCAGATAACGTAGTGTGTAACCAGTCTTAGCCGACTTGGTTAATTCTAGTGATTGCGTAGATCTATTGAAGATTGTAGAAGTGTGTTGTGGTATGGAAGATCGTGTTTGAGTACCAGCTAAGGCATGGCGTGATCCGCATACATTTTTACTACATTTCCTTAGCATAATTTTGTATTAGGTCAAGACCTGTTTTGTAAATGTTTGTAATGTCGACCTTGGAGTTTGTTCCAATGGTTGATGAATGTAATACCGACCTTGATGTACATTCCAACATTGATGAATGATATATATACTTGTAATTTGGTCGTGGAAAACATGTCCTTGTGTGAAGATGCAAAGTTAAGTGAAGAAGTGTAGAAGGCAGAGTAGATGAAGAGTATTGCGCTTCAATGGAACTAAATTTAGGCATGGAGTAGATGTTATTATCTTAGTTCAAAACCCTTGGCAGTGAGCCTTTTTCTGGGCAGTAAGCCTCTAATTTTTGGTATTGTTATAAATTATATATCGTGTGGACTAACATCCATAACATCCATTGTGGTTTTTCCCTTAACAGGGTTTTCCATGTAAAAATCTGGTGTCTCTTGTGTATGATCTTGCAATTGTGTTTATGTTTCTGAGTTTATGCTTTCATGATTTAATCATAACAAACAGTGGACAAGTGTTTAATATTTTAAGGTGTAGAATTAGTTAAAGATATGTGACAACTGATTCACCCCCTGCTTAGTTGTCTGGTTCAATTTAACAAAATAGTCATAACACATCAACAAGATTTGTCATGGATGTGAGGTTGTAAATTTCCAATGAAATTTTTTTGTATATCAGCATTTGGAATAGAATATTGAATTTGTGAAAAGAGGGCTTGATAACACCCCATGAAATCAGTTACTTTTTCTTTTATTCCTTGTTTGCAATGAACCAAATCGGTCAAAGAGACTTGAGGTCTGATGTTTGCTTAAAAGTGTTGAAGAAATTTGTTGATTAATTATGAAAAAAGTGATTAAATTAGGAGGCAATAAGCAAAACCAATCCAAGGCCGAGTCTTTGAGTGACCTAGGAAAGAATTTAGCCAATATTGCATCTTTGAAGAAGAAATCATTACACGTAGTTGTAAAGGCTGCCACATGGTTGTTAGGGTCTCCCTTCCCATTATACTTCTCAAAGCAAGGGGTTTCAAACTTCTCAGGCATTTGATTTCTTAAGATTGGATAAAATAATGGGCTATGAATATAATGTGATGTCATAGCAAGTTTGGAGGGACTTTGGTTTATGTTTGCTAACTACTATTGGATGGAATTCATATTTTGCAAAAGTTAGTTGATTACAAGGTTGAAAGGTGAACTAGGTTGATATTGGTATGAATGAACATGGCTAACCATTGGTTGTGCCACTGTATGATTGAATTTTTGGAAAGTTATATTAGGCTTAGTTTGATTTGGTGTAGGCAGGGTGACACTAGGTGTGGTACTTGGATAATTAAAGGGAATGGCACTATAATGACGAACGTGATTCCTGGTAGTTAACCCAACACATGTGGTAGCACTATTACTTGGTTGTGTAGTTGTGGTAAGAATAGTAGAAGTGTATGTAGTAATAGGGAGTGTTGGTATGGGTGCCAACACTTGAGTCCCTATTTGATCTAAAGAAGTCACATTAGTGATGATTTCGGCACAACTAGATGCAGACATAATGTTATTGTGCACTATGTGAGCTAGGCCATGCAAGACTTCTAGTCCCTCTTGTCCTTCGAGCAATAAAATTCTTAGACTCTCAACAATAGGGATGACCTCCTCAGCTATATGTTTAAAGCTTACAAATTGCTGAAAATTAGCCAAGTCAGTGTATAATCTTTGAATTTGAGCTTTAGGAACATTAGCCACGAGGTCCTCTATGTTGATGGTTTCATGAAAAGTTGTTGCTTTCAGGATATGTGAAGTAGGGATATCTTGAAGAAGTGATAGGCCTTATTGTGTGATTGGACTCATGAATTAGGGTTCTAATGTGTCAATATTGGTGCTATTCAAGGCATTAGAACCCATAATTCAAAGATTTCTTCGCACAAAGGTGTTTGAATCAGGGCATCAAGTCACAAAACTCATAAATTGTTTACAAGCCTTAGTGACACACAAGATGCATACAAAGAAGAGATGAATGATGTGATGAAAGAAGAGTTTGACTTTTTGTTTAAATGAATCAATGTTTTGCTCTTTTGATCAAATGTAAACACATATAATGCAATAATAAACTTTTTGATCAAATTCACCTCTACTCAAACTCAATTTGAATTAAAAAATGCTCATATTCAAATCAAACCCTAAATCTTAACAATTCAAGAATGCTCTATCCTTAAAATTTCAACACAAGATGATATTTATGATATACAAAAGCAATATAAAATCAGATCTGATAAGCAATTAACATTAGCAAAATCTGAAACAAGACACTAATCACAAACCCTAGGCTTGAAGACTAGCTAGGCTTTCTTAAAAATGCAAGATTTTTGAAAAACCCTAATAATGAAGAAGTGTAAATGAAAAATATACCATTATGAAATGAGTAATTAATGCAATACCAATCATATCTGATGAACAAATCAGAAATTTATGCTATGATGATCTATACTCATGACATATAGACAATGTGACAAATATACCTTTTTCTACCCCTAAATCAAATGCTTGATTTTCAAATTTTCAAATGCCAAGATGTAAGAATGTTCTAAACATAAGGAAAGATAAGGTACAACAAATGAATTAATTTAATCAACCAATTAATGTCACCAAGATCTGAAACACGCTAATCTACAAACCCTAGGTTCAAGACTAGCTACATTTTCAAGGAATGTAAGGTTTTTTGTTACCCTAACAATGGATCAAATGCAAAAAGCAAGGTATGTAAGGTTTTTTGTTACCCTAACAATGGATCAAATGCAAAAAACAAGGTATGTAAGTATGCAAATGATGAATAAACTAGATTCTAATCAGATCTAGGACAATAAATACATTATATTTAGATGAAGAAGGATGCAAGGGTGCAAGACATGTTGGGTTCACCAAAATGTTAGATGGAAAATGGAGACTTAGCCTAAAAGGTTAAACTATATCAAACCCTCTTTTATCAACATTGGAACACAAACTGAGTCTACCTTCTACCTTGTGAAGGAGAAGCAAACTACAAGGGTTTTGTCCCTTTCTTGAATAAAGGAGTGTCGACAAAATTCAACCAACCAAACTAGGGTAGAACCCAAACCCTAATTATGCAAGATTGACCAATAAATGACTGTTGGAAATAGATACAAAGATTTTGAAAGTGCAACAGAGATACAGAGGTAGTGCAGAATAGGAACTTGAGTTTGAGAATGTAGAAGTACTAGGGCACTGGTGTGAGGACCGCCCTTTTTTTTACTACTGTTGTTATGACTAATTACAGTACTGTTATTGTTACTTTCATATTTGTGGGATAGGAGTTCCCGAAATTTGTCAGACTATTTAACTTTATTATGTTTTCGGAAAAACTAATTGGGTGATGTTTGGATAAGTTACTTTTCAGAAAAATGAATTAGGTGATGATGGAAAATTGTAATATGATTTTTAATTATGTTAAATTGTACTAGGGCATGAGAATGCATGTGTTATTTAAGTTGCTTCGGCTATGATGAATTTATGTGGTTACTGATCTTGTAATTGAGTGTGCAAGGACTACTAATCAAACCACAGATTTCGGAGATCATTCCACACCTTGTTATTTGTTATTCCCTGTTAAGCCGATCTGGTTCCACGAAGAACCAAGATCTCTTTGTGTTTGATGTCATGATGTAATGTGGTCTTTCGTATGGTCGAGTGGGTTAGGTTACCCTCATGTGACATTATTTTTATAAGTAAGTGTTGTAAAGAGATTGAATTTGAAATTTCTATTTTTATTTAAATTATGAGGCCCTTTTTCTTGTGCTTTACCTTGACCTGGGGTGTCTTGTATGGGTTAAAATTGACCCTGGGTTCTACCCCATGGGTCCAGGGGCCCATTTGGCATGGGTAACCCTTGAGTAACCTCCATCTAGTCAACTTAACCTTCCCCTGAAGTTAAGTGGCGAAAATTGGAGGTAGGAGGGGACATGATGGGTTGTACCAACACTCAACCCATCCCCTCTACTTTTCCCTAGATAAGAGATGCCATCCATTAGTGAAAGTTACCCCTTCTTTAGTAAGATTCCCCCATGTACTATGGGGACACCCATGTGAAGAAAGGAGAAAGAGGCATGGGTCACCTGTCTTGTTCCCATTTAACTCTTTTTTTTATTTCTCCCATGAGAAAGTGGAGTCACATGAGAGGAATAAGGAGTACCCTTGGGAATGGAGAGTGACATAAGCCACCTGGACAGAATAGTGATTTTTGGGAAGGGTGAGGAGGTGACAAGTGTCACTTCCCCATTTCTCAAAATTAGAAAGAAAGAGAATTTTGGGTTATTTATTTGGAAATTTTGGGATGAGAGGGAGTTAGTTGAATTTTGGGGAAAATCTTTCATTTTTGGCCTTACCAAAAAATAGAGAAGTTAGTTTGGAAGATAGAGAAGGGAGAGGGAGTTGGTGGCTAAGGTTGGAAGTGAACTCTGTGGACTCTGCAACAACTTCATTCCAGGAGGGCATTGCAAGGTTGGTCTGAATTTTACCTTTGTTTTGGTAGAACTGAAATGTGTATGAAATGTGTGTGAAATATGTGTTTAAATTTGTTTTCTGTGGGGTTCTTGTCGGGTTGTTTGACAGAGCGTCTCCCACTTGGGAGAAATGCTCATCAAGTTTGGGGTAGGGGAGGAGAGATCCTCCTCGGGTGCATACCTGTTTCCATCTTTTGGGATGTTGAAAGCCTTGAGGGCATGTATCTGTGACTGTATTTTTGACTTGAGAGTCATATACAGATTTCTTACAAATTGTGATCACACTTGGTTGAGACCAAGAGAAATTTATATTAGTTCATTTATCTGTCAGGGTGACACTCTGGAGTCGAGTGTGTCCACTCTCCTGCCCCTTATGAAACTCACTGTAGTTGAGTTTCCGTATTGTGTAAAATACCCACGGGTGTATGTGTGCTTTGGGATTGTTGTTGTTTCTGTTGTGAAGTGGAGTGTTTGAGTACCCAGGTGTGAGTATGGTCTCCCTAGCTCGGGGGTGACCCTCTTGCGGGTCTACGGTAGGGAGGAGAGCTAGACGAGTGGTATTTTCTTCTTTGTTTGTCTTTGATACGCAGGTTTTTCTCTTGGAGCTTCTGGTTGGCTATTTATGAAGAAACAGATCATCTTCTTGTCATGAGAATTAGGCCTGGTTCATTTCATAGAGATGAAGAGAGAACACCTCTCTTGTTATTGTTGTAAATTAATGTTATTCTGGGAGTGAATAAAATCACCTCCCTGATCTTGTTATTATTGGACTTTTATTGGTTGTCATAAGTTTTCAGTGGTATACTGTTTGGGAGGAGAAAGTTCATATCTGGGAAGTTGGTATTCATGATTGGGAAGCTGTAATATGAATGTGCTTAAATTTTAAGTTGATGTTTGCAAACTTTGTTCAATAGCAATTTTTGTGTTTCAAGTATTACTGAAAGGAACAAGTTCGTTTTTGCAATTTAATCTGAGTTGTTTACATTTGAAAGTTTGGAATTGCTAATTTTCTTTATAGTTCAATGTTAAAATGGAAAAGACAGTTTTAAATATTGGAGTTATTCTCATGGATTCTGATAATTTAGAGGAAATCTAGCATGTAAATATATAATCTGTTGTAAATTTACGAAGTCTTAAATGTTTATGAAAATGGAAAATTATACTTATAATAAGGGGATAGTTAGTTACCAGTTCTATCAATTAAGTGAAATTGGGATATATATATATATATATATATATATATATATATATATATGTATATATATAAGTGTTATGACAATTTCTTATAACAGGTTGATTTGGAGAAAATGCATAAAGTAGTGAAATTGAGAAATTTAGGAATTAGTTAAGCACATAGAAGAATATTTTTATATATAAATAAATTTAAATATATGTATATATATAGATATATATATATATATTTCATATTTTGAGTAATTATCATTTTCTAGAATAATAGAGAAATTGAAAGTAAATTATCAGTTTTATGAGATTGACTGATAAATATCAATATCAAAATAGATATATATATGTATATATATATATATATATATGAAATATATATATATATATGTATATATATATATATATATATATATGAAATATATATATATATATATCTCTAATTTTATAATCATTGCTAAATATAAATATATATATATATATATATATATGAATATATATATATATATATATATAAATATATATTTTATTGTGGAGAGAAATCAACGAATAGCACATAAGAATGGCGGTTAAAATTTAAGCCGCGGATAAAAAAAAACACAGTCGCTATTTACAATGGGCGGTGGGGAGAAAACCCCACCGCAGGTTTTATGTTACATTTGGAGGTGTGGAGTGGGGCGGAGCCCCACCCACACCCCACGTCGTGGGAATGTGGGTGGGGCTCCGCCCCACTCCACATCTCCCCCCCCAATCCCTTATACCTCCCGCGGCCTGCACAGGCCCGCCGCTCTGCGGCCACCCCGACCCTGCTTCTCTGTCACAGCGGCCACCGCCGCCCATGGCCGCCGTCGGCTGTGGAAACTACAGCAAATAAAATGTTAGGGCTTGGCCCTAACATAAGATTGGGTTATTTGGAATATAAATTCAGTTTTATATAGCTGTATATATAGGCATATATATATATATTATATATGTCTATGTATATAGCTATATATATAATATAATAATGATTATATATCTGTATATATATATATAGAGAGAGAGAGAGAGAGATATAGTTATATAAGTTGTGGTAAACCAATTCGTCCTTTACATAGACATTAAAATAAATATATTATATATATGTATGTATGTATATATATATATATATATATATATATATATATATATATATATATATATATATATATATATATATATATATATATAGATATATAATATACATAGGAGTAAATCTATGAACCAATTTATTGGTCCCTCGTTTAAAATCGTTATAAACTATGTCTCATGGATATAGAGAAAAAAAATATATATATATATATATATATATATATATATATATATATATATATATATATATAACAATTATATTCTCACAGTAGATGTTATTAAGTGTTGAACACAACAACCAAAGAAGATATCTTACCATGAACAGAGTTTTATAAAGTGGTGAACCACCTACATCTATTGACAACGTCATACGAGTCACAATCAGTGTATGAATCGTAATTAAGAGTAACAGTAACAACAGTAATTATAAACAAGAGAAAATAAAATTATAATGTAAAAGAGAGTTTAGGAATATTCAGTGATACTCTGGAAAGAGTTTCTCGGAAGTTTCAATCTGTTAACGTACGAATAATCACCCGGAAAATGAAGAGGAAAATTACACAACTCCTTGCTCAAAAGAACACTGGAAATAAACTTAAGAAGCCACCACTAACAATCCATGTGGCCATATTAATCTCAACTGTAGCAAATGATCTCATATGTAAACCTGTAAGAGGTTCCGAAGAAGGAAAAAACTAACATTGGAAAACACAGAGGAGAAAATGCACGACATTTCTCACACGGGATAAGAGAACTAAGTTGACGGACCCTTCTGCCAAATTTGCTTAGGAACAAGTTGACTAAGTATTTACGAAGAGGAGGAAACTAGATCGGGGAAGATTAGGAGACCGAGTCCAGCGAAATAGTAAACCAGCCTTTGTGACCTAGATCATCCTGAAATTAGGTTTAATATCAACAATAGCTGCAGTAATAACCCTGATTGACGTAAATCATGAAGAAAGGTCAGGATGCACATAAAGAAAGCATAGAAAATGAAAGAGAGAGAGAGACCGAAATATAAACACACTAAATGAACTAAGAAATAGTTAAGGTAAGGGCGATAAAGATATAATCAGAATTAAGAACTTGTGAAAAGGGAAGAGAGGGCAACCAAACCGCCTTGTTGAAAATGCTAAGTCATAGGAGGGGTATGTTTCAGGAAACAAGAGAGGAGACAGACAACCGTGCCTGGCTGAAAAATGACTAAATAGGGAGATCACTAGCCGGTTTAGTCGGAACAAGGCGTCGTGGGGAGTGGTTCCTCTATCAGCGAACCACGTGCGTAAATGAGTGCAGCGTAATTCCCACTAACGCCGTAAGGCATTCTGCTACCGAACATTGCCGAGGGTTTGATTTAAGAACTTTGGTAATCTCACTCTTGCAATGACGTTAGCAGCGTTGTATAGACCCTCTTGTCGATCTATATGCTTCTGGTTGCACGCCATTGTACTTGTATTTCCGCCGATGAGTATAGTGTTTCGCCATGAGAGAACACCGTTGAGCATGCGTACGCATGCGAGAGGGGTTTTTAGGACAGTGTGAGAAAAGTTTTTCATATCTCGTGTCATAACCACATGACAGATGTGGCTATGACACGTGCGATGTGTGTTGTGACCACAAGGAAAATGTGGGCATGACAACTGGGCACCCTAGACCCAAATTAGGGTTTTGAAGGATCTTCATATATGGGTGCCCTTCTCTGTCAGTCTTCTTCCTTCCTGTAGCTTGTCTTCATTTGATTCTTCTAAATGCGACCTGCACACAAACAAGAAGAGAAAAGGGTTGTATTGTGTTTAGGTGATTGCCTTAGTCAAACCTCGTGTTGGTGTTTCCGCCTCCACTACAACAGTGATTAGAGATTCAAGAGTGCATTCCCTAGGAAGGAAGAAGCAAGATGTGCAATAAATGATGAAAGAATGAATGCAAATGATAGAGATTACCACAAGATATGAAACCCTAGTTGGAGTAGATGACTCAAGACCATGCACCAACAAGGAGATAGAAGAAAGAGGTTTGAACTTCCTTCAAGGCCTGCAAATAAAGATCATAACATCCACACAAAGAGCTTTTCCAACCATGAAGAACACTTGAGCATAGGAGATCAATTCATCAAAGTAATTCACACATTTTCTTCACAAGAAAGTAGTCATCTAGGTGATAAATGAATAACAAAACTTCTTTATATATGCATTCCCACTCACCAACAATGAATAAAAATAAATGGGGCCGACTGGGATAAGCCAAGGAGGTGTTCTAATCTAACGCCACAAAAATAGGGTCGGGGATAACATATGGGACCAGGGCGCTAGGCGTCCTGGTCCTTTAGCCCCACAAACTCTAGAGAGTGCCATTTAAGGTGGGATTAGACCAGTTCTAGGTTTATTTTGTTGACTTTATTCATCAGGATTGAGATTTTATTGTTTAATGTTCTAAAAGGTGTCAAAATAGGTCCTGATTAGGGTACTACCACAATAATGGGTTACACTTTTTGGGACATCTTGATTTTTGCTGAAATCACATATTTTTAGAAAATATAATGATTTAAGCCTTGAAAGGTTCCATTTAAAGGATTTTAATTGAAGAGGGTTTGATCAAACCCCCTTAGATTTAAACCCCCTTGGATAGAACCCTGCTAGTTTTAAACCATACCTATAATGGAGTCTCCTCTACACCTATCAAAATGTTGATAAAAAACTATTTTTGATTTACCTTTTGGGGGATCAAATGAATTCATTTAAAATTTGTTTTGTAAGTATGTAGTCCTTATTATAAGCTTCCCAAAAAGTTTAATTTTAAATATATTTAATTTGATTATTATATTTATTTTTTATTTCTTGTGAATGTAGGTTTTTCAATGAACATCAAGGCCTTTGTTTCACACATACGAAAAAAAAGGAAAATAGAGAAAACAAATTCTAAAAAATACATGTCCTCTAGGGGTTTTTTTTTTTTTGATTGGTAAAAGGCCAAAGCCATTAATATATAAAATCAATTATAAAATACAGCTCTGTTCAGTGCAGGCACCGGTAGGAAAGAACAGAGCAAAGAAAATCTCCAGTCTAGCCTGGGACTTTTGCAGTCCAGTACATGCTGTTTATTTATAGAACTTTCACAGGGTCAAGCCCCATAAAGAAACATAGATTTTCCTGCATTTACTGAGAAATCACCCTTATCCAAGGTCTACCTTTTTATACCAACTTGCTGAATGTCCTTCAATTCTTCGACTCAAAGCTTATCACCTTTGAGCATCTGTCCATTGACCCATTAAGAGTGCTTCTTCTTGCTAGTTCCAATCAGTGAACCTGTTTCACCTGAAACCACAGGAGAACTACCACCATTTTCACGTGTTAGCTGTACAAAAAACCTAAAAAACTTACACCTACAAACATCTATTAGTTCTGAACAACCTATGCCTGAGAATAGAAGAGAAAGTGCTTGCTATATCAATCTTATCAAAAAGAAACAAGCAATCTTACTTAACTATTAACTTAATACTGATCCCCTGCATGCCAACATCTTTAACTATACACTGTGCTTGTCAGGGAAGTATGGAAGTAGAAGCAGGTGAAGCTTTGTATAAACATGGATAGCCGTATCGGCGAATCGGGAGAGCAAGCATAGGGTACGCCGACGGAGAATGTCTTATCGAGGGGCTGGGTGTGTTAAAGTGAAGTCAACTACATCTGTAAATCGGCTTGAGTTGAAGGATGTACATTGAGGGTCGACGAGATGAAGTCCATCGTTGAAGTGAGTAGTCAAACCAAAGTCAGTGTATCGGCGCGAGTTTGATTTAGTCTCATCGATAGAAGAACCGATAGTTGAACAGTTCAAAGGTTCAGAGGTTCAACGGTTCAATCGAATCAAGGTTCAAAGATTTGAAAGTTTAACTTAACAACTATTCAACCGAAAGGTTCAGAGGTTTGGAGGTTCAACGATTCAACCAATTCAAGGTTCAAGGGTTCAGAGGTTCAACGGTTCAACCGATTAAGAGTTTCAGAGGTTCGGAGGTTCAATAGTTCAATCGATTCAAGGTTCAAGGGTTCAGAGGTTTCAACGGTTCAATCGATTCAAGGTTCAAATGGTTCAACCAATTCAAGATAAGGTTCAACAGTTCAACCGATTCAAGGTTCAAAGGTTCGGAGGTTCAACGGTTCCACCGATTCAAGGTTCAAGGGTTCGGAGGTTCAATGGTTCAATTGAATCTGTTGAACCGTTGAACCGGTTGAACCTAATGACCCATTTACCTAACGATCTTTGTTCTACGCTTCACCCGATGTCCCTTTTTGACTTGTTGGCCTTTGAACCTTTTGAGCCGATTGAACCAATTGAACCGGTTCAACCGTCAGAACAAACGTCAGTTCACCCTACTGCGACTTCGGCCACTCCATTGAACCTTTTGAACCGATTGAACCAATTGAACCAGTTCAATCGCCGAATCAACCATCGGTAACACATATAATCGGCCAACTCAGAATTACACCGCTACTCTTAAGCATTGAACTCTTCGCTGTGACTTATATCTTCGGTGAGGCTTCAAGTCCTTCCACCGATGTGCCGATGCCTTCGGCTTCATTTTTGACTCCTTTGAACCTTTCGCTATGACAAGCTTCCACCGGCCTACCTTTAGACTAGTTTCCCTAACTCCCAATTCAAGCTGAAATACCTCAACTGATGTTCATACAGCTGTGATATACGATTGCAGGATACACACTAAAAGCTTTCGCATGCAATTGCAATATACACACAATGTTCTCGACACATAATTGTAGAATACATATAAAATGTCTATTCAGTGACACAACACGAATCTCACGCCGATATAAACCTCTGCCACTCAAGCCGCAGTAACAAAAGATACTTGTGTGAAGACAATGTATATCTTCACAGTGCAACCTGGTCTACAAGATTCTTTTGTATATTTCACTATACAAGCCGATAAACAAGAATCTTTGTATATCTACAAGACGAAGAACATGTATAAAGAGAGGGTTTGTGTGATATGATATGCGTTCATGTCATTATTTGAAGTGATCTATACTTGGTAAAAGAGTCTAAGGACTCCATGGGGACTTAGAATTAGTCCAAGTAAGTGTTTGAACTAGTGGAATCTTTAATGGTTCCATAAAGGTATAAGCGTCTGATGAGACTCAAAGCAGTACTAAATAGAAAAGTAAGCATCCCTCCTACATATTTTCAGAAGTTCTTTTTTTTTTTAAATAAAGATCCTTCTTTAGGGTTGGCCTCTAGAAGAAAGGCAAATGCCATCAGCCCCTTTATTGGCCAAGGAGTCAGCTTTACTATTACCTTCCCTGTAAATATGGTTAAATGTGCACCGTCTGAAAGAAGCAGTGAAGTCTAGGGCAATAGATAGAAGGGAATTTAGTCTCCAATTAGGCATGCTCCCTTTACGTAAGGCGTTAATGATAATTGCAGAGTCTCCTTCAATTTCCACTTTTTCAATTTTCAGGTCTTTGCAGATTTTTAGACCTTCAATTAGAGCAGTCAGTTCTGCTATATTATTTGTTTCTTTTCCCAGGGGTTTGGCTAAGGTTGCGATTACTTTCTCTTCAGAGTCATGAATTATACAGCCTATACCTGCTGCTCCTGGGTTGCCCCTAGAAGCCTCGTCAAAATTAAGCTTGAACCAACCTTCTTTAGGAGGTTGCCATTTACATTCCTGTCTCTTATTGGTGGTGTTAAGGCTGCCTGGTCCCACAAAGGAGGGTAATTTTAATCCTATCCATTTCCTGCTCATCTTTTCATCCCGGTGAGACATTGAGGTATCTTTTTTAGGGTTACTAAGCACCTTGCTATTGACAATTTCTATGATAACTACTTCAATTTTACTAATAAGCTGTTCAAAAGATAGTTTTCTATCTTTGAATATCCTTCTGTTCCTTTTTTTCCAAATTTCCCATATCATAATCGAAGGAGTAATTGTCCATAACAAATGGTAAATGCTATGCTTGTGCGTATCAGGTCAACACTGGAATAGGTTTAAAATGTTATCGGGAAGGGCTGTAATCCATCCCAGCTTATTGCTTAGCCAGTTCCAGCATTTATTAGAAAATTGACATTCAAGAAGAATATGACCTGCTATTTCTTGCTTATTTTCACATAGGGGGCATCTGCTTGGCCCTTCAAAACCCATCTTCGTGAACCTATCCGCTGTTAAAATTTTCCTCTGTAAGGCCAACCATGAAAACATCCCAGCTTTTGGAAGACAGTTCTTATCCCAACAAAGTCTCATTGGGATCCTTGATTTTGGTCTGAGCTGTTGTTTGATTAAGAGTTTATAACCATCCTTAGTTTTATAGTTTCCTAATTTGGCCTTGTCCCAAACCAATCTATCTAAGCCTCCTTTGAGGGAAACCTTTCTGTTTTTAAGGATGTCAATCAATCTCTTTTTTTCATCATTCTGTAAGTTCATATTTTCCATAGATTTCCAATTCCAGTACTGACTATCCCCATTATTGGGGAAATCTATGTAATCTTTTACTTGCTTTCCCCATTGGGCTTCTAGGACTCTTTTAGTATTCTCTAAGTTACCCAAACTACTTATTGTCTCGAACCCACCCCAAGAGTCATCCCAAAAAAGTGCTTGATTTCCACCACCTAGATTCCAGGTCAGTTTGTCCATAATGAGCTTTTTGCATTCCATCATGAAATTCCAAAGGCGAGAGCCTTTAGGGAGATTGGCCATTCTAAAAAGGAAGGCCGGATCCTCTCCTCTAAGGTATTTGTATCTAAGGATTTTGACCCACTTTAAATGAGGCTCCTGATACATTTTCCAAACAAGTTTAGCACCTAATGCCTTGTTCTGCTCCTTGAGATTTGTCAAACCCAAGCCACCCTCCTCTTTTGGTCTACAGACTTTTTCCCACGCAACAAGTGCCATTTTCTTCTTATCCTCCGAGCCCTGCCATAGGAAAGTTCTTAAAGTTTTGTTGATTTCTCACGTTTTTCCACTAGCAGATTCATACAAGATAATTGATAAACTGGGATACCTGAGAGAACTGAATTTAGCATTGTAACTTTGCCTGCTGATGATAGCCACTTGCCTTTCCAAGAGTCCACTTTTTTCTTGATCTTGGAAGTGATATGGTCCCAAAGGGTAGTAGTTTTGTTGCTTACACCCATGGGTATACCTAAATATTTACAAGGCATTTCCCCTCTTTTGAAAGATAAAATTCTGTAGATTTCCTTTTCAGTTTCTGGCTCTGTATTGAAGAAATAAATTGTTGATTTATCAGCATTCACCTCTTGTCCAGAGGCCCTACAGTAAGAGTCCAAAATTTCTTTGAACGCCTTAGCTTCTTCGATGCTTCCCGAACCAAAGAGCATAGTATCATCTACAAACTGTTGATGGGTTGTAGGATCAACACCCGAGGTGATTTTGATTCCCTGAACCTTCCCTTCTGCCCTTGCCTTGGTGATCATTCTCCCTAGAACTTCTGCCATTATAATAAAGAGAAAAGGGGAGATAGGGTCCCCTTGTCTCAATCCTCTTGATATACTAAAGAAACCTTCAGGTGTTCCGTTGACTAAAACTGAAAAACTTGGGATTAGAAATGCATGCATAAGTGAGGTTTATCCACTGTTTAGAAAAACTGAAGGCTTCTTAAGTTTTGCAAAGGAAAATCCAGTCAACCTTGTCATAGGCTTTACTGATGTCTAATTTAATTAGCATACTGGGCTCTTTATTTTGCTGTATAGAGTGAATGGCTTCTTGGGCGATAATAATTCCATCAAATATGGATCACCCGGGTACAAACCCTGTTTGCTCATCACTTATGATGTCCGACAAAACTGTCTGAATCCTATTAGCTAAGGTTTTAGTGAGAATCTTATATATAGTATTACATAGAGAAATAGGTCGCAAATCCCCTAGATTTTCTGGCTGCTCTTTTTTTGGTATGAGAGAAAGAAATGTATTATTTACTTCTTTTAAAAGACTACCCGAATTTCTTACCCCTTCTAAAGCATCGACTATTTTATCTCCTATGAAGTGCCAGCATTTCTAAAAAAATAATGCTGGAAAGCCATCTGGTCCTGGAGCTTTGTCCGGCTGCATTAGAGAGATTGTCAGTTCAATCTCAATTTTAGTAAATTTACCATTGAGGTTTTTGTTTTGATCCTCTGAGATAATCCTTGGAATGTCTTTCAGTATGGCTTGTTGAAGTAGCTAATTAGATCCTTCCTGATTGTTAAGAATGTCCTCAAAGTACCTAACCATTTCATATGCAATTTGTTGAGGATCTTCGATCCAGACATTATTCGCATCTTTAATTTTAAAGATCCTGTTGACATTTCTACGTGCTTTCATTATGTTGTGGAAGAATTTAGTGTTCTTATTGCCCGCTTCCAGCCATGTCTCTCTGGACTTTTGTCACTAGAAGATTTCCTCTTTGGCTAGGATATCTTCATACTCCTTTTTCAGCTTTTTTTCTTTTGCATAAGATTCTGCATCCATGCCTTTAGTTATCACACTTCTGTTGAGGTTTTCAAGTTCCTCTTCTAACTTAGATTTGATTTCGAAGATATTACCAAAGTTAGTCTTATTCTAGCTGAGAAGCTTACATTTGATAGTTTTTAGTTTGGATACTAAGTAGAAAAGCTTAGATCCTGAAACTCTAGTTTCTTTCCACCATTGCTCAATTAAGGTTAAAAAGTTATTGTCTTTGACCCACATTTGTTCAAATTTGAAGGGGCACCGTATGGGTTGGCAGTCTTCGGATAGACTTAGCTGGACTGGGTAGTGATCGGAGCCCGAGTATGGTAAGATCTCAGCCTTCAGAATAGAAGATAGTTGTACCCAGTTGCCCCAGATCAAGAATCTATCCAATTTTTCTGCAATATTGCTAAAGCCCTTCCTTCTGTTGTTCCAAGTGAAACCTTCTTGTGCAGTTTTGATTTCCAATAAATTGTTCTTAAGAACCCAGTCCTTAAAGTCCATAGCTGTTGTTGATAACCTGACAAATCCTCTCAACTTTTCTTTAGGGTCTAGGATCGCATTAAAATCTCCACCCAGAACACAAACCTGATCTTGTAAGGTACTCAAAAATTGTTCTATTTCTGTCTAGACTAGTCTCTTGTCCTAGAACTGGGAGGGACCATAGATGTTGATAAGACATAAATGTAGATTGCTTCTGATGCTTTTGATGTTTCCCACCATCCAGTTCTTTCTACAACTTATAACTGAGAATGAAACCTTTCTAGGATCCCAAATTACCCCAAGGCCCTCCGAGGCACCCTCTGTTGGGACTCCTACTAGTTCCCAAATTCCAAGCTTCCTATTTAGAGTGTCTATCTCATCTTTATTTAGTTTGGTTTCTTAGATCATTAGTATGTTTGGTTTTGTGTTAGTTAGACAACGTTTAATGATACACTGTTTGTTAGGGGCGTTGAGACCCCTAACATTCCAAGTATGTACTCTCATGGCGCTATGGGAAGGCACTTCCCCTTCCCTGCGTAGAGCATTGTGGTGATCTTAGTCTGATCAGAAGCCTCTCCTGCTTTCTCTCTTAGTTCCAATAGTGATTTCCTTCCCCTTTTCTTGTTGTTTTTGGCACAGTCTGGGGTGACCCTACTGAAGTCAGTTATGGCAATTCCCAGCCGCAGATCTGCTTCATCCACCACTTTGTCACCCTGATATTTTAGGTCCTCTGTCTGCCCTTTCTCCCATTCTTCAATTTCCAAAATCTTGGAGATAAGCTTTTCTTTCTCTTCATTGGCTACCTCAATTACCTCTTCCTCTATTGTCTTATCTAAGATCTCATCGCAAATCACCTCTAGATCCAAATGGCTGAGTTTATCTGTAAGTTTCTTTTGATACTCAGAATCTTTATGGTTTTCTCTTGATTCAAAAGTGTTTGGAACCCATTCTGGGATCTTTGAGGCCTCTGGGTTTACACTTCCATCTCCATCTGTTGGGTTATTTCTTCTACCATCTTCTGAATGCACTTCCCCTTCCTCCAGTTCCAATTTCTCTTTAACTATCTGTGTTTCATCAGTCAAGTTCAGAGGCCTAACTGCAGTGATAGTTTCTTCACCTGATCTAGCCTGTGCAGGGTTCATCTTCTGTGTGGTAACCTTAACATTTTGATTCTGAGAAACTTCCTTAGGTTTAGGGCATTTATTAGGCTGAGTTGATACCACACTCAGGACCCTATCTTGTCCAGACAGATCCTTATTAGAGTTGGAGTGCTTTTTGACGGGAGGAAAGCTAGTCTTCTGAAAATCCACAATAAAACCACCTTTGTTCTCATTGAATTTGATGTTTACCCCTCCATACTGGAGAGTCGATTTCATCTTCGCAGGCCTCTTTGGAACTCTGTTGCTAGTATTTATACCCAAAGGGCCATTGTGAAAGGCTGGTTTGATACAGTATTTGGCTAGATTAGTATTTATTTCTAGGGGCTCCAGGTTTTTAGTGCCTAAATCTATTTTGACTAACAAGAGCACATCTGAGTGAGACAAGAAGTCTTTTTCCAATCCCATGAACTCTCCCAGGTGATTCCTAATTTCCCTTAAGATTTTTCTATGGATGAGCTCAACCAGAAAATTTGGTAACTTGAACCATCTAACTATTTTGAGTATAAGTTTATTGGGATCAAAATTAGGTATCCAATCTAGGTACTCAAAACCATGACCCTTATAAAACAAACTTTTGCTGTTTAAGATTTCTTTTTTTAGGTTAAGGCTTTTGCAAATAATGAAAATGAAATCTTCAAAAGTGATAGTGATACTTACCTAGTCTTTGTAAAGGCCTTGGACCCACTCCGTAATATCCTTCACTAGTTGCCCTATTCCGTCCCAGCGAACATAGAGGCTGTGAGTTTTACAGTGCATCCCCAGACCATCTGAATAGATATTTCTGATGTCTATCGAGGCCTTCTTTTCCTTTGCTCCTGAAGTTTGATAGCACATCGGGCTAGTTTGTGGACTTGACCACTGGGATTTGGGGTTTGCCTGGTCTTGAATTGTTACTAGATCCTTGCCTTTCCCAAGAGTGTATGGGGCTAAATTGTTGAATTTAGGGTTTTTGGGGATTTGGCCTTGGTAAGGTGCCCTGAAGTTTGCCCTGTTACCTGTATGGGAATTTGCCTTTGCGCAGGTGATTCTAGGGGCCAGTTTTAAAAAACCCTCCACATGTCTTTGTCTTGGATTAGAAGGGTAGGGGACACCAGGGGGTTGTCGAGCATTGCAGCTTCTTTCCTCCCAGCCTAGAGTGGTGCAATTTGCTCCTGTTGCAAATGCTGGAGTAGTTGTGGTAATTGGGATGGCCCAAATTCCTGACCCTCTGGCTTGAGCTAATCCTCTTAATGTTGCCTTTGCCCTAACTCCCCTCTACTGTCTTCTACTCTTCACCATTTGCCAACCATGTTCATCAGGATGATGCGGAGGGGGAGCCCTACCCCCGAAGACCACCTTCTCCTTCCCTTGTTTGATGCTGACTACGTTTATTCACATTTTTGCATTTTTTCCACTAGTAAAATTCGATAATTCTCATAAGTGGGGCATTTAATTACTCCATGTCCTCTAGGTATTGATGTCCTTATTCCAACAAAAAAATTGAATTCTGATACATACAAAAAAAGTTATGTTGGACAGAATATGCCTATGTCTAAATTATAATTGGTTTAACTTCAAAACTTAATTAAAAAAATATTCGATAAAATATTATGAAACCAAATGCATCCTATAGATATTGGTGTTACCAATCCAAATTAAAAAGAATCAGAATTTTATCCTTTGTAGAAAAACGTTATGTGCGACAGAATACACATCACTTTAAAAAAATGTTGTTTACTATTAAAAACTAGTTATCAAAGGAGACACAAAAAAATTATAATTTAACTCCAATTTTTTTTTTAAATATATATTTAGAATCTACAGACAAAATCTCACAAATCACTAGTTTGCATCATCTTCAAATTCCTAATATTTTAGTGGCTATAGGTGTTAGAAAGTGAAGATTTAGTTCAAAATGTTGATTTCAATGTCAAGTTTGGCCAAAAAATGTAACCCATTATGTGGGATGACCCATTAGCAAGGGTACACATTTTACTCCATAACAATAATGATTTGCAAAATACATCACTATAAGACATCTCTCATTACCAATCTCCAAAAAACTTTCACATGTCCACACCAATGAAGAAAGAGGTCAAGGAGCTACCAAACTGTTGCTAAAGAGCAATGAAGTACAAACAACACTTGACTCCATACAAACCTCAACTCCATAGACATAATAACCTTCAAGAAGAAGACAATCTACCAAGGAGGAGAGAAATTAAAAATCAAACCTTGTCCTTATACTAACACTAACATGTTCCAAGATGTGTAAAGTAAGATATCTTCCAACACTCCAAAATTGAAAGGATATCAACATCTAAAAATTCAACTCAAAGTGAAAACATGGCGACAATAGATGTAAAACTCTCAAACTGAAGGTAGATCAAACAAACCAATAATTCCCACAACAAAAGGGAATAGGACCAAAGACACAAATCATCTCTTGTTCCTCTCCTAACAAGTCCTCAAAACTATCTCCAAGCTCAAGACCAAAACGCAAGGAGAACAATAGAAATCCTTAAGACCATGCATCTACTTCTCAACAAGCCCTCAGAACTCACAAAGCTCAAGACTAATGCACATGAGAAGACAAGATACAAATAAAGAATGCATCTGATAATCAAGTGGACAACACCTCTCAGATCATTTACTTGTCGAGTAGAACAAGAGTGGGATACGAGATTGTCCTATGCATACAACACCAAGCAATAAAAACTTTCAATAATAGGCAACCTTCTTATTGGGTCCATAATGGACTCACATCCATATATAGGTGTAGAATCCTTAGTCTTTTTGTTGAAAACCTCATAGTGAGTAACCATTCCAACACATATCTCTAAGTATAAGAGATATACAACCTCACCCAAGTCTCTCTAGTATTGATGAGCATCCAATCCATCAATCCATGCCAACTTCAAATGCAACCTACAAAATCATGAAGCTCCAAGAAAATGATCAATACTCAAAACCAAAGAGAACTACATCCCCTCAAAGGGAGATCATAAGCAACACCTTTACCAAAAACTCCAAGAGTCCTTCATGAAAAAAAAGATGTTAACATCTCCAAACATATGAAGATAAGCATTCTTAGTCAATAAAAAAAAAGATGTCAATGAACCCTCATCACAATCAAGAGGTATAATCCAAGATCTCCTCATGACACCAACAACCATTGTAGAAGATTATCCATTTAAATCTATAGATCCACATCACTGCCAAAGCTCCCATTGAAAATGATATCGAGCTATACATGGCATTGTGATGCAAATATCTCCTAATCAAAGATTATCCATGGCTCTTAGTTAAAATTACACACTACAAAACCAACAACTTTGAAAGAAGAACCAAGATCTTAAGCAAGAAGATAGATCTGATTATGTGATTGTACGAAGCTCCCACTAAAAGTGATACCAAGCTATGCATGGCATTATGACCAACATCATTGCTAAAGCTTCATTAAAAGTGAACAAAGCCTCTCATGCACCATAGCCAACTTATATAGGTCCCAATGTACAACTATATTAGGTACTCCAAATAACCATCTCTTTGTCCCATTTCAATAAACATACCAATACAACAAGGTGACCAAGAAAGGCCAACTAAACATAATCCACATCAGATAATTCACAAGATTTGCATACATGCAAATTCTCAAAAAAAGGAAAGTATGACCAATGCTCCAATCTCAAATAACTAAATAAATAGATTCAACACCACATCGGTAACATGCATAATAGAGTCAACTAGAGATAACATGTAGATTTCCAAGACTTAAACACCAGATCACTGCTAGACCCAATTTTCCAAACAAGTCCACACTAGAGTAACCATAGTTTTAGGAACCCAACAAGAAACCATGCAAATTTACAACTATTTCCATCCAAAATACCCTGAACACAGTCTTTCAATAGATTTTAGTTAACATGTAAAACCTACAAAACCATCTATGTAAATATGAACCCACTTAAATAACCAGACACTCACAATTATTAACAACACCAAATATTTCATTTGAATCATAGATCTACAAACCCATAGCCTTTTAAAAGTATGAAAATTACAAAACCTACATATCCAAAATAACATGAATATGTAAAAGGAGGAGCCAAGTTGTCCAAGAGCTTTTAGGTCACAAGAAAAAGACCAACTCAATGACCCACATGCAAATAGAAGAACAAGGTTGTCTAGGATATTTTAGGTCACAAAATAGGCCAATTCCACAACCTACATGCAACTAATGGCTAATCATCTAGTTCTTTCATGTAACTAGGGGCTAAAACCATGAACCCGACATAAACGCTCCATATTGTAGTCCAAATAGTAGGTGTTCTCCCATGTGACTAGGGGGCCAAAAGGACCTACCCAACATGAACACCATTTTATTGCACATGACCATGAGGTAAAGGCACATAACCACCATGCAAAAGGATAGTCACATATTTCCAAATAGGAGGTCTAGGTCACCACCATGCAAGAAGTAAATACATGACAAACTCAATAAAAGAAAGATCCAAAACCATGAGCTTCTGGTGCCCAACATAGATCCTAGTGACCATACGTATCCAAGAGTTAGATGTCATGGCTTCCAATCTCATAAATTTGTAAAAAAATGTTAACACACAAAACATCCACTACAGCCCACAAGCCTCCAACAATCCAAGAAAGGTAAAAACCCCTTCTTACAAGTACAATGGCTCTTTACACCAATATGGATTTGATACCATATGATAGGAAATTTCAATCTCTAATCCAATGGTTTAACATCAAAGCTTTGTTATCAATCTATGATACAGATTGGTGAGATACAAGGCTTAGACCACTACAATATTGAAATATGAAATTTGTATGCAGATACAAAATTAAGTGTTCTTAATCTTGGAATTACCATTAAGAAATTTAATGGATTTAAAATTAAATAGAAAAATAGAAAACACCATTATTGCATCACATAACACATGATTTATGTGAAGAAACCCTTGTTGGGAAAACTCCACCAAGAAGATAGGACAAGCATATATTATCTTTGAAAATAATATTGCAATACAATCATGCTTCCATTCCCCTCTTTGCCTCCAATATGGAAGCTCTTGTGTACTTGTGAACAATCTTAAAACATCCAACTCTCTATCTCGTTCTTGCAACCTCTTCAACCTATTTATTCCATTCCTCTCTGTTCCTCACTTTTTACCACTATCCAAGGAACCAATTTATAGATTTATTGAAACACATGAGTAGCCAAAATGCCTCTTCCCATTTCCAATTCCCCCAACCTTTGAATTGCCTCCCAGAATGTGAAAGGTCATCACAAATGCATCCCAAAACTCTTTGTCCTTAGTCTCTATAAGCACTAAAAAGACACATGGGACTACATGTTAATCTTATGATGAGCTATAATCCTAAACAAGTACATGTAAGCGTGTATAAATGACCTCTCAAAATGTTTTCTTATTGGCGACACGTGGATTGGACTCTCTTTTCGCTTTCTCCATTGTTTTCCCCTTGCTAACTTGTGAATTGTTGTCCTTCTTCATTCCTCCTTTGTTGATTCCTTGTCTTCTTCACTTTCTAACCTTGTCGTAAGACCTATGAGTGTTGTTTCCTAGGGAAACTGTCCCCTTCACCTATTTCATCTTTTTCTGGCCTCTTGAGACCTTGAATCAACATACTAAATTCATCCCCAACCCTAGTTTTTGTGCACCTTTCATCTTGGCCTAGTCGCCCCCTATTATTTTTGGGTCGCCCTCCAGGCGACCACCTTGCTAATGTGGGTGACCATCCCTTTTGGCATCAATTTTCTAAAGCAAAGATGCCAAGTGTCTTCTGTAGCCTTCCAGGATCGTCTCTAACCTTCAGTTTTCACCTAGACCTCTATCTTAACCTGGTTGCCCCCCTTTTGACCATGGACTCCCCCCCAATGACCAGGGGTCACCTTGAGTGACCACCCTGGCAATATGGGTGCAACTTTGTCATGTTTCCTTCTACTATTTTACTTCAAGTTTGAGCTTAAAAAATTGCCATTTTTGCTCCAATTTGCATGAGATTTCGAGCCTAACTTCGAGTCATCTATTCTTAACCTTTCAATCAACTTTAATCATGTAAATTTAGCTCATTTGAACTATAATTAACTTCTCCCTCTCTCATGCTAACTCCATTTTCTCTCCTGTGATAAGCTTTCAAGCTCACTTCACCGCCCAATCAATTCGGTTCACTAAGCAATCAATTGAGTTGACTCTCCAATCAAGGGAGTTAACTCTCCAATCAATCCCACCTTTTATTACTCATTCCAAGCAATATAGGAGGCAAATTCATTGTTGCAACCAAGTTTTGATTGGCTTTTTCTCTTAGCATTTTTATGCTTGCTATAGGACTTATTAGCCTTTTGCTTTTGTTATTTTGCCCAAGCTTTTCAAAAAGCTTCATACAACATTGTCACGCCAGCCATTTTGCAAGCCTGAGTGCTTCCATCCAAGCTTTTTCAAGCTCTTGTTCAATTTTTTTTTGGTCCAATCCTTGTTGCCAAGAGGAGTACCCTGCTACTACAAAGGAAGGGAAGGCTATTATAAGGATCTCTGAGGATACACCAGGCTCATGCGCCTTCAATTTTAGGTTCCTTCATGCTTTTTGTAGTAATTAGATAACAAAAATCTTGCTCTTAGGAATAGTAATTTAATTATTGCAATTTCCTTGATAGGCTAGTTAGATTGTCTTAATTAGTTTATTTTCAAGTAATTACATTGTTAGATTAGCTTTTCAATTTTGTACTTTCATTTATTAGAATAGTTGGAAAAGACCTTTGAAAAACACAAAAAAAACATAGATCAATTGCATTAGGTAAGGTCATGGTTAATTGCATTCATATTTGATTTTCCTAGATTAATTAATTTACTTTCATTTCTAAACTAGAAAAGAACAAAAATATTGCTTGCATACATTTAGTTGCATTCATTCAAAACATAAAAATACCTAAAACAATAGAAAAACCAAAACAAACAAGTGTAAAATCCCTTGATCCCATCACGAGGTCAATCAATTCAAACAAAGTGAAAATCAAATAAAACCTTAGATCTTCACTCTAAGTCAACGTAAATCAATTCATGGTAAACTCAAGCCAACTCTCTCCATTTAGGCATACGGATGTGCCCTAGACTGAGAGGTGAGTGGGTGAGCACGATCCTTGAGGAGATCGAAGAGATCCACGCTAGGCCTCAACACACGCAACTAAAAATTCAAGAAAAAGAATATATCTTATGCTATTTGAACAAAGACATCGCATCCAACAACTCCTTCAAGCAGGAGAGGAAATATTATGATGCATTAGACTCATAAACGATTACAACAGACAACCAAATAAACATTGGAATCTCAAAAACCCAAATAGGAGATTAGTGACTAGTGACCCTTCAAGTCATATCATTATCTCCACAACTACAGTCATTGAACACAACTTAGCAAACAATCCCAAGAAAGGCCCAAGGACCAACTGACTATTCTCCATGAAGTCCAACTCCCAAGTGAGTAGGACTGCCCTCGTGTCTCGCCTCCTCTCGACGAACTTCTACCATGAGAGTGAGTGACGTGGAGGTTCACCCATGGCAAGGAGAAGGGTCCATGTGCTTCGTCAAAGTTGACTCGACCTCCTCGAGCTATTGAGTCACGTTTTGAAGTGTACATATTTTGGTGAACCTAACGTGAAGAGAAAACGATTTGGTCAAGCTTTTCGCGTGTCCTTGCAAAATCCCATTTTGATTCTTTCTTTCATGATCATTTTCATTCTCATTGTCGCTTTCATCTTCATTATTTCCATCTTCACCTTCCATGGTCCATTTATTCTATGCTGTTTATGACATCCCCAAATATGACGGAACTGGATTTAAACTTAGGGAATTTCCCTCAAGAGAGCGAGAAGCTCCCTCTTTCAACATGTATGTGCCACCTAACCAAATACACTAGTCTCAAATTGTTACAACTATGAAGACTCATACTATGAATAGGATAGAAGAGAACCAAGGCCTTCTATGACGTTTAACAATCTCACATGGGAGCACAAATTGGTAATTCAACTTGTGCCTCAAAAGGAACGATGAGTACAAGTGAGGTTAGAGATCCATCAAGTGGATCACCTTCAACGAGTAATTCAATCACTCACTTAGATGATGAAGTAAGGAGACTCAAATAACATTTACAAGAGGCCAAGGAAGCCCAAGAGGCCTTAAATCTTGCCTTGCAAGAAGAAGAACGTGAGAATGCCTTGCAAGAACAAGTAGGAACACTAAATCATGAAAACATACGAACTAAAATTATGAGAAATGAAGAAGTGCTAAGAGGCCCTACACCTGCAGATCTCATTGCAATGTTAGTACAACGAATTAGGACTCTTGAAGTAGAACAAACCACTCAAGAAAGAAGACAAAAATCACATGAAAACACTAGGGTTGAGAAAGATCAGGGGCATCTCAAAACCCCACTATCTGAACTACTACTCTTGAAATGGAAGTAATGGCACATTCCTGACTAGGAATCCGCAAATGTAAAACATTAAAACAGTTCAAGGTAGTCAATAAAATCAAGCTATGCCATTAGGGTATCAAAATTCACCCATGGGGTTTATGTTATCAACCCTACAATCACTAAAGTGCCTTTTTGGGAACATATCTAGAGTATCTAAAGGAGCCACTTGACTTGGTCATAAGAAGCGTGGAATTACCATGACCTTTGCTGGATCTCCCTAAGTTCAAAGGAGAATGAGATCCTAATTCACATATCAAGGCGTATACCACAACTATAAGAGAACTCCTCCCTTGGGATAGGGTTGTTGCGAAAATCTTTCCAAAAACATTAGAAGGGAAATCCTTGGACTAGTATTATCGTTTGCCAAAGGCTTTGATACACTCATTTCAGTAGCTAATAGGAGAGTTCATCATGGATTTTGACATGAACAAACTCATGAAAATAGGAATCTGAGAATTTCTCACGATGAAATAGGAATTGAATCAATTGGTCGTACATTTTGTCAATCGATGGAGACAAGTTCTTTACTCAACAACAAGTGCTCCAAACATAGGCCACCCTGAATTGTATAACCTTTTCATGCATGCTTTGAATAGAGACAAAAGAGAGAAAGTACATCAATTTCCATACAAGTCATATGAGGAAGCTTTGGAAAGTGCCTTGTGAATCGATCAGGTAGCCATTGATAGTGGCTAGAGAACTTATAGATCAAATGGTCTATTAGTGAATGATAATGAAGGAAATAATGTGTCTACCATCAAGATTCTCAAAAATAACAGAAACACCACTATTGATGGGGTGACAGATCAACCCCCGGTTAATAAAGTAAGGGGTGACTATAATGAGAGAGATTATTATCCCACAAATGTTAACACAATAGATTGTCCCTAGAACAATGCATATTGTCCAAGGGATAATTATTAGTTGTGGAACCTAAATGGAAATTGAAATGACGGTAGATATGAACGACCCCCTTTGAATACAATCAATTATGTTCCTTTCATAGAACTAGAGGGCATAACATAGAGTCGTGTAGAGAGTAAACTAGATTCGTAGAAAGGTTACCAGAGGATCAATTGCGCTTGTTCATAGAAATGTTCTTGAATCCACAGAAAGTCACTCTAGATAACAATAAAGGTTGAAAACAAACACAAGTACCCATAGCTCCACAAAATGTAGATATGAGAATCTACCAAAATGTGTTTCCTGTGCATAGAAATATAGAAACAAATGACCAAAACAACATGACTAAAACCACTAACACAAACATCCCTGCACAACTAGGACCTAAAGGAGAGTCGATGATGTTAGGATTGGTTGAAATATTGCACAAAGAAGAACTCAAAAATGAGCAAAAAGAAGTTCACGAAGGAGTAGTCTTAGCGGTAAAATCGATACCTGCACCATTCAGACCTTATGAGTTAATGGAAGATTTGAAGAAAAATTATGTGCACATCTTGTTCATTGATCTTCTCAAGAACTCTCCTTCCCACCACTTAGCACTTTTAAAAGCAATAGGGTTGAAATATCTAGACCAAATCACACCTCTACCTAGTGAACAAATAAACTAGGTTGACTTCGACACACATCCACCTAATGCCGAATTGAAGGATCTAGGATTCTTCTTCAACCTAAAGAAAATGCCTTATGAGGTAGAGATGACTAAGAAAGGAGATCATACATTATATTTACAGGTGTGAATTTATGACACATGCATTAATCAAACTTTAATCGACGATGGGGATGCAGTGAATATAGTCTCATTTTCCCTTTTGGAAAGGATGGGTTATGGTCACACCAACATCATGGCATCTTGAGATACTTTAAAAGGGTATGACAATCTAAAGGAAACTACCATAGGGAAAATCACATTGCCAGTGTCTAGGACCAAAAACAATTCCAACAACATTCTATCTCATGAATAAGGACACAGGGTATAATCTACTGCTTGGAAGACTTTGGATACACAAGATGAAAGTTGTGCCATCCACTTTATTCCAAGAAGTCTGATTCATACACCTTGGAAAGGTTTATGTTGCAAAGGGAGATCTATAACCCTTTAGTATGATCAAGATGAATTCAGCTAACAAAAAGATTGGGATTCCTATTGACTATGAGTTGCCAACAAACAAAATTGTTGTCCTTGACCCAACGTTGTAATCAATTTGCATTAAGAGGACATAAACTCATGCGAACACAATAAACAATACGGAAGTGAAAACGTTGGAAAAGGAAGAACCACAAAAACATAAATAGATAGTCCCTAAGGAAATGACAACAAAAACCATGGAGTGGTTCGAAAAAAGAGGGACCCCTTCAGTTTCCTCTAGGAATTCTCATGATCAATGTGGAACTGGCTTATAAGGATTTCCCTTGCATCGGGAGAAAAAATTCATCGAACTGAAGGACTAGAATTTGAAATGACTACATTAGACTATTGGGAATCAAGGTCTCTGAACCTTTGCAAGTTCCTAATGTTGTATTTACTTATTCAACACTATGTTGTAGGATCCCATAGTCAGCACCTTGTGTGCATGTAGTAAGATAAATTTTGGTGACTTTGTCAGCTGTGATTTCCCCCCAAAGTAATTAATGGGGGAGTGCATGGGGCATAGCCCCCGAAGCAAAAAATGCCCTATATTTAATAAAGGCGTTGGCAATTATTTTGTTATTGGTCGACATGGATAAATCGACGTTGGATAACCGCCAAAGAGGCTTGATAAATAAGTAGTTGGAGAATGTGAAAGGTCATGGGATGTGAATGAGAATTGACATTGTGTACTCTTGAAAGAAATTGCATTGCATGTGTGTTGTATGCATCTTTTGATTTGATAATACATTGTGCAAGTTTTGGAGTGTGGTTTTTTACCTAAAAGGGTTTTCCCCATGTATATCTTGTGTTGTGCATTTTGTATTTGCATTTATGTTATTACTACCTTTCTGTTAATATGCATCTAACAACTTGTAAGTATAAAAGTTAAAATTTGCGCCATAAATCTTTCATTAATAGATTAGTGTAGGAAGTGTTTCCACATACCTTGCTTCCTTTCATAGACCTTAAAGATGTGGACCCACATGCTTTATTGGATCCCTAAGAGGATTTGACAAAAAGCTACACTCTGCTGACACCACCGAGTGAATTAAATGTTCCTGAAACACAAGAAGAGAGCAAATCCTACAAACCACTCACACCTTCAAAGGATTCATACACATTGTTGACACCACCAATAGAAATAAACATTCAAGAGGAAGTAAACTCCATAGACAATGAATCAACAAATATTCTAGATAATTTACCAAAAGCATTCATATTCTCTCAACCCAGAGAATAATCCATCACTTCTACTTCGGTGCGATCAAATGAAATCGATGAATGTGAAGCACCCCTAGTACAAATCAAGATGGTTGAGAGACTCCCAGATGATGATGATGAAAGTGAGGGAACATTCCATAAAGAGTGGAAAATGTGAATGATTGTTGGAATGGCAGATTTTGTCATATGTGAATTTAGAGAAGTATATAGGTTACTCGATGGATTTGAGGCTAGAGCCTAATGGAAAGATGAGTATCAATTTTGTTCTTTCAGATGAGCAAAGGGAACCTCAAACTCCCTTAAAGTTATTTCAATTCTTACAAAGTGTTCAAGATTGACCAGAGGTGAAGATTAACATGCAGGATAGGTTTGACATGCTTATGGAACTATTGGGATACAACAAAGTCTTGTATTGGAATCCCTCACACCAATAGGATTTTCAAGATTTACTTCATCTCACTTTACCAAGAGAAGTCTCATAACTAAGAGTGCTAGAACAATGTAATCCTATGGGACCTTACAGAATAGGGGAGCTTGTCTTAAGAAGAGGTAGCATGAAGAATAAGAAACACAAAAAGAAAAGAAAATTTCATGAAGATTGGAAAGGACCTTACATGGTCAAGGAAGACATTGGTAATGGTGTGTATCTCTTGTGCATGATGGAAGGTGAAGAGTTTGGTGAAACAATCAATGCTTTTGACCTCAAAAAGTACTATGTTTGAAAATCATAAAATTCATAAAACATAAAAATACAAAAAAAATCAAATATTCCAAAAAAATCCAAAAAATTACAAAACTTAAAAAACAATGTTTACTACATTTTTGCGTCATTTTGTTCCATATTGCATCTTAGTGAGTGACTTTCTCTTATTTAATTTTGGTTTCAGTAAGGAACCTAAGATTGCCTAGGTATAGTGTGATCCTTTTAGTTTTCACAATCCCTTATATTCACAATCACCGCTTCCCCTTTTTACATTCCTAGTGATTCTAATCAAAGCCTAGCTGTTAGATCTACACTAATCCGAGTCTTAATGATTCATGTTGTTGAGTCTAAGCGAAGTTAGTTTTCAAACCTATAGTGTTCAAAGGAATCTTGTAAGTAGACCTTCCCCATTCTTCCCTAGTAGAAAGGAAATCCAAATGGACTATGAAAACTTTTGGTGGTGCTCAAACCATTATCTTTCCTGGCCAAAAATATTAGGAGGATCAAAACTCTAAAGGAAGCAATCTAAAATATGAGTGAATAAAAAAATGAGTGATCAAAAAATAAGAGTGATGAGAAAACTAAGTATAGAGAGACCAAAGCTATTGAATATCCAAAATACTTAGAAAGTTCAAAGCATTCATTTCCATAAAAGTCAAAATATTAAAAAAATGAGAAAATCAAGTTAGGCATTGCAAAAATACAAAGAAAGAGAGATAAAACATAAAAAAAAAGAGTTACAAAAAAAGAGTGATAGAGAGAAGTTTGTTGAATGCCTGTACCCTTGGGTGGAGATAAATCTAAGTTTGAAGCTTCAAGGGTGACATTCTATTAGAGGAAATAAGAGAGAAAGGTACAAAGTGCACACACACACACACACACACACACACACACACTAGTTGAGCAAAGCCAATAGTCTAATAGTCTTTAGGATCATTTTCTATTTTGGGACCCTTATTTTTCCCTATTTCCTTTACCCTAGGTCTATCTTGTTTGACATCTATGATCTAAGTCTAGTGAACACCAATAAAATCTATTACTTGTCCAAGTTGAAAGCTTGTCAAATTGTTTCATCTAGATAAGGATCAATGTTTAGCCTCCAACAAAGCTCAAAATTTAGAATCATTCCATCCCTTCCCCGTTCCCACTTGATTTCTAAAATCCTATCTCATAAAGTTAAATATGACTCTTATACCAGGATAACCCACAATCCCCTTATTCAAAAATCTCATTAAATAGTCACATTATTTGTTCCATCATGCATTCATATCAAAGTTAGAAAATGATCCAAAGCAATAAAATCAATGTCATAACTCATGGCATCTCATAGAAGTAGAAACTTAATTGCATTATGTGTCCCTACTATTGACACTTGTTTTTGTGCCTCATTTTCTAAGCAATACAACCTTTTAAATGGCGGGAAAATACTCTTTTTAGACCCTGAAGCGGCAAGCTGGCCCAAAATTTCTGGCATTAAAATCTATCAATCTAGAGCTCATCTTTGAAAATTGTTTGGCAAAAGTTCATAGATATGCATAAACTACCCCCAGTTCTGATTTCGTGCTGATCAGATGAGTTTTGCAATTTCCATCATTCCGGCAATGGTGTTTAAACATCAGCAATAAAAGGTAAAATTAAAATTAAAACAATTTTTAATTGTTTTAATGTGGGCATTGTAGTAATATTTTATTACTTTATAGTAATATTTTATTACTTTACAAATGGGCTAAAGTGAGGGAGTTTTTTTTAAAGCTTCCCATGAAAGTTTCAAGTGAGAAAATATTTTAATTGTTTTCCTCTCCTCATTGCACATCGCATATTTGAAAGCCCATGTATTGAAAGCTGTGATGCATATGCTTCATGTGATGGATTAAAGTCACAGGGAGGTAATGATTAAAATATTATTTTGCAAGTGCTCATCGCACATTGCATGAATGAAGATTTTGGCATCATGGAAAGTGGCAATGGGTATGAGGTTTGTGATAGACTAATGTTTCAAGGAAATTAAAGAATTAAAACCCATTCCATCACACAACGCAGTTGTGAAAATATTTCTAAACTCAAAAATGCGATGAGGGAGGTGTGTGCGATGAAGTTGAAGTCTGCCACATGGAGGAGGTCCTAGGGGAGTTTTTATGATTTTTCCTTGCATTTTATTGTCATTTTAACATCTGTAGCCTTTCCTTAACATTTCCTCATGTCCCTACAACATTCTGGGGTTGTTCATCACATTTTTTGCTGCTCCCTGTGGGTAAAAATGGGCCAGAATTGAGAAAAATGACCCAACATGTACAAAAATGTCCTAGCATGGTAAGTAATACCTCCAAGCAAGTGAAAAATGTCTTAGTTCAATTAAAATTGCTCCCAATGCAACAAAAATGCCTCCAGTATAAATGAAAACGCCCTTGCATTGGTTTTCAATGCCTGCAAAGTCTGAAAATATCCCTGCAGCAGTTTTTATGCCTCAAAAAGAACAAAAACAACCCAGACATACTTTTGAATACTTGGGCAAGTGGTTAGAGTGTTTATATGTATTTTCACACCTCCAGTATGTGTAAAATGCCCTAGTGTTTGCAAAATGTCTTGCTATTGTGGAAAATGGCATGTAGATGTTTTCCTTGCCCAAGCATGTGAAGCAACAATTCGTCAAGGTGAAAATGAGCAAATATGAGTATAAGGTGTGTGGTTAGAAGAAAAATATTTAGGCAAATGTCAGTGCACACATACTATTTGACAAAATGTGCAGTTGATTGCAGGGAGAATAGTGAAGTTCTAAGGGGCAAAATGCATCAATGAAATTGATTTTTACATGCCATTGATGGGGTAAAGCCTCGGGGGTTGTATTTTTTTCTCACCAAGTGAAAATGCAGTTGGGAGATCACTTTTACGATTGGGTAAAAAATGTGCACGTGAATACAGAATTTGGGGAAAATGCATATCAGTTGCCAGATAAAGACAAAATAAGGAGGAAGTTTGAAGATGATGTGGCATATTGCTCATGCCAATCAGTTGTAGAATCAAGGGATCACTAGTAGAGAAAGAGCAATATATGACTGTAAAAACTACTAAAAACTGCTTATAAATGACCAAACATGGTCACGTGACCATTGGTAGTTTATTGCCAATCATTTATAACACAACCAAATTGATGACTCAACCATTTTTAGTCATTTATTGGTTGTTTTGATTGATCGATTTGGTAGTATATTTAGTCATTGATTGTTGTAATCTGGTCACTTATTTAGTCATTTATTTTTCATTGATATATTTACTCATTAATTTAGTCATTGATTGTTGTTAACTGGTCACTTATTTAGTCATTTTTATTCACTGATTTCTGTCCATTGGTAGTGTATTTAGTCATTAATTTTAATTATCATTTTAATTAATTTGGTAGTATATTTAGTCATTTTTTATTCACTGATTTAACACTGGTCATATATTTAGTTATTTTAATTCATTGTTCACTGATTTCTATCAATTGGTAGTATATTTAGTCATATTTATTCACTATTCGCTGATTTTTGTCAATTGGTAGTATATTTAGTCATATTTATTCACTGTTAATGATTTATGTCAATTGGTACTATATTTAGTCAATTTAATTATTAATTAACATCAATTAGTAGTATATTTAGTCATTTTAATTGACTGATATTTGAGGATTTAAACATAAAACATAGAAATACACATCATAATCATCAATTTAATGCATACAATATAAAGACATCCATTGAGAAGGCAAAATCGATGAACTTTATTAAAATAAAGGTGTTCTTACAACTTGCACAAGTCTGAAATATCTATCTTGCTTGAAAAATGCTTAGAAACAGAGTATTACAATGTTTATTTTCAGTCACAAGACTGAAAATTTGATCGAGTTACAATGCACAAAAATGACAAGAAAGAATTAACTTCTCCAAGTTTACAATGCTTTGCCAAAAAGTGCCCAACTGATGCCACAGGTCATCTAATCCGCCCCATCAGTCTAGCACTTGTCCTTCTTGACTGCAACCAAAGGAAATACACTGTCATATGTAGTCAGGTCTATGATAGGATATTCATAATGTGAAACATGGATTAGATCAGGCCTCATTAATGAAGCATCACTATATTCTTGTGTCTTGTACTATCATTAGCATTGCTTATTGGACATGTTTTTATTGAGTTTGAAGATATCAGGTCCTCTTAGGGCATGGAATCAGATTCTTCCTTCATTAATGCATCTTCAAAAGCCTCTCTTTGAGTCTAAACCGTTCACTTACCCTACCTCTATTATTACATTGGACACTTGGTAGGAAGTCATATATATTTAGTGTCCTGGGTCTTCACTACTCATTGTGGTGACTGAACTGTGCATACTTGCTTTCTAGATGATTGCCCTACAACTTTCATATACTTGCCTTTTAATTAATGCTAACACTACAGTCCTCTATTCCTTTGCTCATGCCACTGAAACCATGTTTACTGTGCCTGTATCCCTGGGAACCATTGACCATTTCCATTCACCATGAACATCTTACCTCTATGCACTCATTATCTCTCTGTTATAGAACAATCACCCATAAGTATACATAATTAAGACTTTCATTTGTAGACTGTCATAGGTTTATGAAACTGTCATATTCCTACAACTATACTGCCATGTAGAATATATGCCTTGTAATAATAGCATTATCAGTGGCTGTCCTTTTTTCTATTTAAGACTTCTATAAATTTGTCTACTGGTTGCTTCCAAAGTCTTGATGAAATGCTAACATCGTCACCTTATGACTGTAATCTTCCTCATTGATCTTTGTGCATTGCCAACTGCCCTTCCTTTCTCAAAAACTAACACACCACCCTTGATCACAGTTAATTAAGACTCATCTCACTTTGTCTATGGCATGAACTATGTACTTTATCTCTTGCTCACTGTCATTTATGCTCCTTGCGTCTTCATGATGACTATAGACACCTAAAAATGACCCTTCACATCACATCACTGGCATTTTAATCAAATCTGTCAAATCACATCTTTTCAACATTAATTGAATAATCTAATTATTTAATTAATTTCATCAAAATCATCAATTTCTTCCAAAACTCCTAAATTTGACATTAATTGAATAAATTCTATTTATTTAATTAATTTAATCAAAATCAACTTTATTCTTTCAAAATTAAATAATTTTAATTATTTAATTAAATCTTATCTTCTTCCAAAATTCAAATCCATGTCAATTGAATAAATTAATTATTTAATTAATTTATCTTCCAAATCCTCTTATCTACAATTAAATAATTTTAATTATTTAATTAAATCAATTATTCTTCCAAAATTTAAATAAATCATGCAAATTTATTTAAATTATCTCAATCTCTAAAATAAAATATAATCAAATATTTTATTTATTCTTCAATCATGCACAAACAATTAAATAAATTTATTTATTTAAATCTTATCTTCTTCCAAAATTCAAATCCATATCAATTGAATAAATTAATTATTTAATTAAATCAATTATTCTTCCAAAATTTAAATAAATTATGCAAATTTATTTAAATTATCTCAATCTCTAAAATAACATATAATCAAATATTTTATTTATTCTTCAATCATGCACAAACAATTAAATAAATTTATTTATTTAATTTCCTCAAAAATCTTCTAATCCTCTAAAAATAAATCTTATTCATCATGCACACAAAATTAAATAAATTATTATTTAATTTATCTCAAATCATGCAAAAAACAAATTACAAGTTGAGTTAAATGACTTAATCAATCTTGTTTTTATCAACAACTCTTAAATTAGAAAAAAATATTCTAATTTATGAAATTAAATCCTATCTTTATCAAAAAGTAATTAACTCAAACAAAAATAGCTTTTTGTGTGACACATGTTAGGTGCACATTCATCATGAATTCTAGATTTATCTCATCCGTTGATTCCATTGAATTTTCTAGACCGTTGATCGATCTTATTGAAATCTATATAAACCCCCCTCATCTTCATAACAAATCCTCTTCGATCATTTATTCACAGCCATTCTAGCACATAGAGCATTCATCGCATCGTTGAGCACACTTCTACCTTTTTGAGCACAAACACAATCTACATCCGCTTGTTGCAAACATGGTTTCGCAATTTGAAGAGCAATCCACATTCAACCAAGAGATCCAAACAATCTAAGTGATAGCTTCTTTGTTCGTAATTTGATTTACTCATTGATTTGGTTATTGCTTAGATAGATCTTTTGATGTTATGGGTAATTGAGTTGTTATTATCATTACATTTTGATCTTATAATTCAACCTCTCAATTTTTCCTATACACATTCTGGCACGCCCAACTTCATCGACCCTCCATATCATTAACCCAAACAATGTCATGCAACCCCAACCATCACGAAACGTCAATACCACCTATGTCCCTCCACCACAACATTCTTCTACACTCAATCTTAATCAAAACCCATCGACCTATGTCCCTCCACCACAACGATCATCTACACTAAACCTTTTCAACACATATCTCAATCAACCCCAACCATCACAAAACCCATCTACCTATGTCCCTCCACCAGAATGATCTTCCACTCTCAACCTAACCCACACCTATTTCAACCCTCAAAACTCTCAAAACCAAACTTCCTATGGCTATACTCCAGCATCACAACCAAACCCAACAAACTTTATCTTTCCTCCACCAAATTCTTTTCTCACACCACCTTCGCAATACCAACGACAGAACTTATATCAACAACTATCATAAAGCCTACATTCTTACCTAGCACCACCCCCACCTCCCCAAAATCAAAACACCCAAAACTAGTTACCCAATCCAAACCCAACATACAACACATACAACCCTAACCAATCATACAACCCTTATAACACCAATGCCCATGGCTTCCACTACAATCTTCCATATGGGCAACAACAACCACCTTTAGGACAACAGGAGATGTTTCTAACCCCTCCCACAACTAAGGAGCTAAAACTTGTGGAGGTTCAACAACAACTATCTGACCTTATGTTTGGCCACACCAAGAAAACCTTCTCTTTG
Organism: Cunninghamia lanceolata; assembly: GCA_027924645.1. Lineage (NCBI taxonomy): Eukaryota > Viridiplantae > Streptophyta > Pinopsida > Cupressales > Cupressaceae > Cunninghamia > Cunninghamia lanceolata. The sequence goes on from BSBN01000900.1 coordinate 286,894, forward strand.
GAAGAAGTTTGTCCTTATCCATTTGATCGATCATTACCCATGATTCATTTTCCTCATAACTTCACTATTCCCAAATTTGATAAATACAAAGGAAAAGGCGACCCAAAAGACCATCTTAGAGAATTCTATCTCACTTACTTCGAGGTCTCATATAATGACACATATCTTATGTGCCTCTTTCCTCGCAGTCTTGGAGGTCAAGCTATAGAATGGTTCTCACACCTGCCCATGGGTATCAAATCTTTTAATGAGCTTGCAGAGAAATTTGCCACCCATTTTTCCTACAACACAGAACATGAGGTCTCTATGACCGACCTATGCAACAATAAATAGAAAAATGGGGAAACTTTCATCTCCTTCCTTCAAAGATGGAGACAAATGGCTAGAAAATTCCCATTCAAGATACATGAAAAGCAGTTTGTTAGCATATTTGTGCAGAATCTTAACCAAGAATTGGGTTTCCATTTGCAAATTCTTAGTGCTACAACCTTCGACAAAATTACCTACAAGGGCATCAACATTGAAAAGGCCCTCATTGCTAAAGGTGTGGTCAAAATCTTCAAAGACAATAAAGATAATGCTCCTTAACAACAAACAAATGATAAGCCCAAGTTTTGGAACAAAAATAAAAATGTGGTCAATGATGGTGTGGTAGATTATAAACATGTCCAAACACTGCAAACACCCCTTCATCTTTCATCAAAACCAAGTCAAACTCCGCCTCAACAAAACCAACAACAACAAAGACAACCAAACCAAAACCAACAACAATGACAACAAGAGCAACCTCAACAAAATTACCCTCTGCGATGTCAATTCACTCCCTTGGGAGAGCCTATAGAGTCTGTTCTACAGAAACTTATACACAATGGACTCGTCACCTTACCAGAGGCACCCCCATATGGCGAACCTATTTACAAAACCACATGGTACAAAGATAATAAATATTGTGAGTACCATAGGACCAAAGGACACCGAACCATATCATGCATGAAACTCAAACACCTGATCCAAAACCTTATCAACAAAAAACAAATCACTTTTGATGATGAACCACCAACTCAAAACACCAATAAAGACCTCAACATGTACAAGGAGCCATTCCCTAACCATGGTCAAGGTCAAAATCCTGACAAAGGTAAAGGTGTTACCAAAGCTTCAGCTTCCTATGACTCTATTATGGGTTGTTTTGAAGAGAGTCGGGTGTCTACCCTCACAATCAAAAGCAAATCTATGGATTGTACAGTTACAACTCATTGTGGTCGTGTCACCCTGCGTGGTCCTACACCAAGTCTCCCAACTCAATCTAATTACAATCTTGTAGAACATCTAGGGAAAACCCCTACACAGATCTCTATCTTGGACCTTCTATGGTCATCACCCGCACATAAAGTTGTGCTAGAAAAAGCCCTACAAGAGTCTTCGGTTCCTAACAACATAGCGGTCATGAATTTCCAAGCTATAATAGGTAACATTGCCTCACCTTACAATGTGGTCTTTTCTGAAAAAGACCTCCCATCCCATGATCCATGTCACAACTATGCCCTTCACATTGAGGTTCTCATCCATAAACGCAAGATCAAACGCATACTCATAGATGGTGGTGTTGGTCTCAATATCTATTCTCTAAAGTTACTTAAACAATTGGGATACTCTGAGGATCATGTTAACGTTGATCAAAGCATTACAATCAAGGGGTATGATGATGTTGAGCGCCATTCAGAAGTAGGCCCCGTCATGCTTGAAACTAGGTGTCAAGTGTTGGACATTGAGCTACCTTATAACATTATCTTAGGACGCCCATGGATCCATCCCATGAAAGTTGTTCCCTCAACATACCATCAGTCTCTCAAATTCCCATTTAATGGTACAGAGATCACTATCCCTAGAGATCCTAATCCCTTTGAATTTTGTCATGTCTTGCAAGGCAGTTATAAGAATTCTAACCAAGTGCCAAAATAATGACAAAGCCCATGAATCCCCATTGTATGTCAACTCTGAAAAACTAAAAAAATCCTCTACAGCTGAACCCAATCCTCATCTTATTCTCGAAATCAAAGCTCACATACGTGATATAGGCTTTGGAGAACATGATATTTCAAAATCTTGTTGTGTTGGGTGGATGCCCTTATCCTCTAAATCCTATGGCCAACTGCCCATAGCCAAAGCAACTAAGAAAACAGCTAAGGTAGCACAAACTTCTCTCGCAGATTTGACGTCTAAAGAGGATATCATCGATGACTCTTACCTCCATATGACTGACCTATTCACTAAATCCTCTGTATTTATGCTATCATCTGTATCCTTAACATCCACCACCAACACCCAGATTGTAACACTTGTCTACCCTGAACTTATTGATTGGGACCAATAAGGGGCCCCTGTTCTAGATGTATTTTAGAATGACGAAGCTATTGCTGATTTCATGGGACTCCGGGATGGTATCCCTCTTGGTGATCACAAAGCTGGTTTTGTAATGGAACTAGAGCAAACTACTTATTTTGGTGAGAATGCCAAATCCTCTAGTCGCAAAAGCAAAAATAAAGAAAGATCTCTAGGTGAAAACCACACTGTGGCACCTCCTGATCAGAAAATAGTAAAAACAAAGGAGTATCCAAAGGTGAAAACCCAATTGTGGCACCTGAGGATGGAGGATTTGGCCTTCCCTTACCATCTAAGTATCAAGAGAAATTAGCTCTCCTAGTGGAAGATTCTACAGAGATAAATCTTGGCACAGAGCAAAATCCAAAGACAACATTCCTTGTAGCATCATTATCATAACAAGAGCACAAAAATCTTACCAACTTCTTCTTACAACGAACCATCAACTTTGTGTGGACATATGCTGATATGGCAGGGTTAGACCCTTCACTAGTAGTTCACTATCTCACAGTTGATCCAAAAGCTAAACCAGTCAAACAGAAGCTGAGAAAGATGCATCCACAAATTGCTCTCCTAGTGAAAGTTGAAATACAAAAACTATTAGATACAAAGTTTATCAAGCCTATTGAGTATCCAGAATGGGTCTCCAACATTGTACCAGTGGCTAAACTAAATGGGGGCATCTGCATGTGTTTCAACTTCAGAGAGCTTAACAAAGAATGTCCCAAAGATGACTTTCCATTGCTAAACATTGATCTTATAGTAGACTTGATTGCTAGTCATGAAATACTTTCTCTAATGGATGGATTTTCTGGCTACAATCAGATAATAATAGTGGAAGAAGATCAACATAAAACAACTTTCACTTGTCTGTGGGGTACCTATTGTTGGTGCATCATGCCATTTGGTCTTAAGAATGCAGGGGTAACCTATCAAAGAGCAATGACAATGATATTTTACGATCACTTTCATCACATCATGGAGGACTTTATTGATGATATACTAGCAAAGTCTTCTAGGGTGGATCACATACAGGTTCTTGGACAAATTTTTGACAGACTTGAAAAATATCAAGTACGACTCAATCCAAAGAAGTGTGTCTTCGGGGTAACCTCAGGAAAACTATTGGGATACATTGTATCTCGCAGAGGCATTTAAGTAGATCCAACAAAAGTCAAGGCTATAGTAGAGATGCCTCCACCAAAGAATCTAAAAGCATTAAGGAGCCTTCAAGGAAGGTTACAATCCATTAGGTAATTTATCTCACAGCTAGTAGATAAATGTCATCCATTTCAACACTTGCTCCGAAAGGATGTCTCATTTCAATGGGATGATAAGTGTCAAGCAACATTTGATCAGCTCAAAGAATATCTAGCTACACCTCCTGTCTTGTTACCACTGGTCACCGATAGCCCTTTGATCTTATACATCTCAACTACAACTACAGACCTAGGGGCTCTTCTAGTACAACATGATGAGTCAGGAAAAGAGCATTCAATCTATTATATCAGTAGAACCTTGGTGGATTATGAACTTAATTATTCACCGATGGAAAGAACTTGTTTAGCCTTAGTGTTCGCTTCCCAAAAGTTGTAGCATTACATGCTAAACCAACATACAAATCTCATGGCAAAAATTGATCCATTGAAGTATCTCCTAGCAAAGAAGCTCTTACAGGCTGATTAGCTAAATGGGTCATGATCCTTAGTGAGTTTGACATTGAGTATGTGGATCATAAAGCAATCAAGGGACAAGCCCTAGCAGATCAACTAGCAGAAGCACCTATGACAGATGTACATCCTATGGTATCTGACTTTTTAGATGAGAATCTCTTCACTCTTTCTACCTCAGTAATGTGGAAGTTGTATTTTGATGGTTCCTACACACAACATGGATCAAGGGCTGGAATCCTTTTTATCACACCTCAAAATGACTATATCCCAAAGTCATATTGGCTTGCATTTCTTTGCACTAACAACATAGCCGAGTATGAAGCACTCCTCATAGGTCTCAATACAGAAGTCCAATGGGACATCACAGAACTATAGGTATATGGAGAATCACAACTAGTCATTCGACAAGTCACAAATGAGTACTAAACAAAATATGAAAAGTTGGTCCCCTACAAGAAACTAGTGGATGCCTACAAACCACACTTTTCTAGGATCACTTTTGAGAAAATTCCAAGAGAGAATAACAAAGTTGCAGATTCTATGGCTTCTGTGGGGTCACTTATAGACATTCCTGCAAACACACAGAAATGTGAATTCTTGATCAAACAATTGTTGATACCAGTCGTCGATGTTCCAACTACTGAAATCATCTGCAAACTTGTTGGTCCCAATTCCCCATGATACGAAGATATATATGAATACCTTAAACACGGAACCTTTCCCTTTGAGCTATCTACCAACTAATGCAAAACCTTTATCTGTTGATCCTCCCATTACACCATTCTAGGTGATACACTATATCGTAGGAGTCTCGATGGTATCCTCTTACGATGTCTTAATGCGGAAGAAGCCGATGCTACCTTATGAGACATACACAAAGGTGTCTGTGGCGCACATTCTACTGGTCCTAACCTCGCTAAAAAGATACTCCGCACAGGGTATTACTGGCCTACAATAGAACAAAATGCTTTATAGTTTGCTAAGAAGTGTCTACAATGCCAGCAACATGGAGATTTGATTCACGCACCAGCTCATGAACTACAACCTATGACTACTCCATGGCCTTTTTCACAATGGGATCTTGACCTCGTAGGACAAATCCACCCATTCTAATCCAATGGCCACAAATTTATCATTATTGCCACTGAATATTTCATGAAGTGGGTTGAAGCCATTCCCATGACTTATATCACCGACAAGCAAATAGCCAAGTTTATCCTTAACTACCTCATTTGCCAGCATGGTATCCCCCAAGCCATTGTCACTGATAATGGGAGACCATTCAAGAATCAGGATGTCTGTGCCTTGTGCACCCAATACAATATCCACAATCACTTTCCACTCCCTACTATCTGCAGAGTAACAGCCAAGCCGAGGCTTCTAACAAAACCATTCTCAAAATCCTCAAGAAAACTGTCAATGAAGCTGGTCGTGATTGGCACTTGCAACTCAATCCCGCCCTATGGGCCTACCGCACTAGTATCAGAACATCAACTGGTGCCACACCCTATGCCTTGGTCTATGGCTCTGAAGCCATCCTACCTATAGAGGTCGAGATCCCATCCCTTAGAGTATCCATGCAGAACCTGATTGATGGAGAGGAGTATCGCACTTCCAGATTAGCTAAGCTAGAACTACTAGATGAGAGGCGTCTTGCCACACTTAATCATCTCCATGTCTATCAAAACCTCCTCCGGCATAATTATAACAAGAAGATCAAAGAAAGACAGTTTCAAGTGGGTGATCTTGTCTTAAAAGAAAATCAGAGAAATCAAACAAATCGAGAAAAGAAGGGTAAGTTTGATCCTAATTGGTTAGGGCCCTTTGTTATCATAGCAACATATGGATCAAGAGCTTATACTTTAGCAACACCTGAAGGCATTCCTCTAGATGAGCCACTTAACAGTGTTCATCTCAAGAAGTTCTATGCCTGATCCTTAGAGTATCCATGTCAAAAAAACAAACAAATAATCCATCCTCTAGTGAAAACCTGATAAACAGGCACCTTGGATAAGTACCATAGTGAAAACTTGGCAAACAGGTGCTATGTGTAGATTCAACACCCATCATCTATGGAGTCTTGTTCATTCCATTTTCATAAAAAAACTTCATCCATCCATCCATCCATAATAAAATCATTGACCTTGTTTGCATTTCCCTCGCCCTATCTAATATAGCTTGAAAATTTGTCAATGTTCATTGTCATCATCCCATGTCAGTTATCACTTAGCTTACATCAACTATCCTATGTCAAGTTATCTATGTCTTCCTCTACCAGAATGGGGGCAACTCTTTCCTTAACCTAGGTCTAGGAATGGATCCTTGTTCATGGTTCACAAAAACACAAACACTTTGAACACTTTCAACCTTCAAACTGTTGGTTTTTTTTCCAGACTGGATGCTTATTCCCAGATTTCCCTACAAGGTAGCCATCAGTGATCAACAGGATCTCTGGGCCAGGGGCCAATAGTGTAGGAGATAGACTCTATATTTTATCTCCTCTTCTTCTTCAGGCTCTGCAAAACCTAGGGGGGTATTCCCTACTCAACATCCATGAGGATATGCATACAAAGGCTGGGATGCTGACAGAAAGCAGATAAGTCCTCCTGTAAGTAGACCAAAACTGAAAGATAAGAGCAAAGGGGCTAGCTTTGGGCCTATTTGCAGTTGTAGACAGAGGACTGGGGATCCTAAAACTAATTCTAATGTCCTAATGTTTGTTTTAGATTTTGATTTTGATTTTAAGTTTGGATGCAAAGCTGGACATGGTTGTAACACAAAAACAAAGCAAGATTGGTGCCTATCCAGGGCCTGGAGTCAGTAGACATACACCTGTGAATGATCAACATGAACAGCTAAAACTGGATTTCAGGGGGATATATGTGATACCTGCCTTACAGATATCTCCCAATACAGAGTGTTAAGTTATCTCTACTTATGGCATCCCTACTGCAGTATACCCTTCCCAATGTTTAACCTGAAAACAGTTTAATCTACCCCTTGAGCAGAAGTTAAAAGATCAGACATTCAACATAGGAATTCTATGCTCTAGAATCTAAACATTATCAAAATATCCAGATTCAGAAGAAGAATACATGCAATACTGGAGACAGAATTAACAAAACACATGCTAAGATAGCATTTCTCATATAAGATTAATCATGAAATCAGTGGGTTCGTGCCAAAACATACAACAAGAGATACATAGACTCACAGGTTTATCTGTACAGAGCAACCAGATCAGCTTGTTTTGAATTACAGAGCCAAAATCTTCAACTTTCAACAACCAAAAATGAGTAACACTTCCTTCATATAACAGCCAGGTAGTGTACCATAGCAATTAATTACATGGTTGACCAAAAATCCCGCCAGATACACAGTATCAGAAAAATGGCGCTCAACGCACTACCAAATTGGCGCCCAAACATGAATGCAGCAGGTAGGGGAGGAGACAGGAAGAAACCTCGAGCCCTGCGCCACTGTCCGTCGATGTACACCTTCAATCGGGTACCAGATCCGCCCATACCTCTGCAACCTTCGCCATTAATGGCGCACCAACCCGCGGCCTCGGGAAAATGTCAATTCTGCATCGCAACCATTTCCCGCCAAGATTCATCGTCATGATATTTGAAAATATGCAGGATATCAATTATCCCACATGCACCCCGCGGTGACCTTTTCAACACTTTATATACTAGGCCACGAGCATATATAATGTCAGTGCTTTTGCTCCTGACGACACTAGTATAAGACTTCATCATCATCCTCCAACAGCATGATATCCTGTCGCTTGAAATATCACCCTGACGTCAGCATCATATCGCAATATAACCTGTATGATAATCGCCTTCATCCGCACAACCTGATCCATCGGAGGAACATCCTCCTGCTTAGCCGATGAACATCCTGATGACGTCATCATCATATCCTGCTGACGTCATCTGCATATCTGCCTACTGCGCACCTCCTCATATCCGGATGACGTCATCATCATGTTTGCAAATATCGGGGGATCTTCACAAGATGATCAGTGTTAGAAGTATGACCCCCCCGGACCTTGATGACGTCATCATCATATCGACATCAGGATGATATTCGGAAGATAACCGGATATTTGGAAATATCATCCTAATGCACAAATATCATGCTGCACTGTAGCTCCACTATAAGATCGGGGTGATAGATGAATACGCCAGATATTTGAAAAGATCACCCCCACTAGATAATGCACGAAGCCGACAGGCGGATATCTCCCTGATATCAGCATCATTATGACGCTGGAACAAACATACATCCGGGTGATATAAAAAAATGAAAATATCACCCCCTCCTTCGGAAATATCATGATGCAGATAGGCAGAGAAATAGATATCACCCTGACATAAGAATGACGTCAGCATCATCAGGATGATAAAACAACGAACATGAGTGATACAACAACATCAGGATGATATTGACTAAGATCATCCTGACTTCCAAAATATGATGACCCTGGTGAATATCGGGTCATACTTAGAACTCTACAGCAACATCATCAGGATGATCTTAACCAAGATCACCCGATGTTAAAATATCACCCCGCGAAAGATCATGCAGGCAGAAAATATGATGACCCTCGCAAGCAACACGGCGATAACTGGAAATATGATTATGATGATGACGACCCTTAAGAAAAAATAAGTCAGGTCGAACAACTCAGAGAATAACCCCTTCAGAAGATCGGGGTGACATCATCATCATAAAAGGGCAAGGTGATAATTGGAAGATCACCGGATACTTGAAAAATCACCCCCGCAAGCAAATCAGGGCACACTGTAGCTCGTCAGCAGGATCAGGATGATAACCAAACATCACCCGATATTGAAACATGATGATCCTGATGAGAAACCGGTCGACAGAAAACATGATGATGATGACCTCCTCCTCAAGAAAATATGATGCTGCAGCTGAAAAATGCTGAGGAGGTCCAACACTTAGAACATTTTTAAGGAAGGTGCCTGCATGAAAATTGCTCAAAAACTGTCAGTCAATTTAGGCACTAACACAAACAAAAATGAAAACACAAAACACATCAAACCAAACCAATCAACCATATCAACTGTCTTATACAGATTGTCACATGCTCGAAACCAAACCAAGCATCTTATCTGAGGTGTTTAATTTTTGAAACCAAACACCTTCATCCTTGTGTTGATCTAGGGATATATCGTTCCCCACAATAACAACACTTTTCCTACATCATCAAACAAACCAAAACTACATATCATCATCTCAATCTTAAGGTACCTTGATCCCGTGGATATGGGTATGTAGGCAGTTTGGAGTACGAAGGAAGTTTCCAGTACTCAGGTACATAAGATATCATCATTTCATCTACCCAAGCTCAAACACCTTGACCCAATCATCACTCTACCTAGAAATACATATTTATCATTTTCATCTTTCATCGTAATGCTCCTTGATCCCGTGGATACAAGGTATGTAGGCAGTATGGAATACGAAGGATGTATCCAGTACTCAGGCACATATGATTCATCATTCTTCACCCATCTTAATCCATTGACACTTTCACCTTTCTTATCTTCCGTTTATCACAATCCATCCACCTCAACTTGACTAACTCAAGAAGAAAACAAACAAACACATCATTTCAAAGAAAAAGTCCTTAAACAAACCTAAAGTTGAAACTTACTTACAGATCCATATGTTGTCCTACATATCGGTTGCCAACATCAGCTAAATCAATCTCAACCAAGCAACATATCAACACACTTGTCTTATACAGAATGTTCCATGATCGAAACTAGACCAGGTGTCTTATACAACATGTTGCATTTCCTGAAACTAGACATTATCCTTTCAATAGATAACACCCTTTAATGGACACATCATTCCTACAATAAGGTTGTTATCTATCCCAACCAATCCAAACTATCCCGAGAAACCTCTTTGGTAAGAGAATATGTTGGTTGTATGTTTACTTTGTAAGTCAGTCAATTTGCTTTTTGGTTTATCTTTTGTTCCTTTTTCCATTACCTATTCAAGACTACCTTGATTTATCTATATCTTGGTATGTTGTGATGCAGTACGGATTGAGAGCATAGTCATTGCTTTTGTGTGTCGTGTTTTATGAATGATATTTAGTATATTTCTTAGCAGCATATTTATCTTGTGTGTGTTCCGACCTAGCATCTTACATATTAATATACTTCTTGCATTTATGTATTGAAGTTTATTTTATGTTCAAGACTATGGCTCATTCACATATCCAACAAGGTTATATTATGTCTAAGGGATCTAATTTCAAACTTCTTGCTTGCAGAGTCAACGTCCTCGCACTGGGATATCATAGCACCTTGGTCTTTTATACCTTGGTGGCAAACTATCCATGTGCTGTATCAAAAATAAGGATTGCTCTTTATAAATATTTGTGAAACTGTTGCAACAAGCTTATCCATCCACCCATCTATTTATCCAAATCATCATATAGTTTTTCAAGCAAGGATCGATCAATTGTCTTTCTATCATGTTCTATTCTATCTCCACTTTCTTCTACCTAACCTTGCCTATCTCCAATGCAATCTTCTAGTCGAGCATCAACCTAGTTCTTCTATTGCTTCCCTATCTTTCCTCTCGAGGGGGCATCCTGCACCAACTACACTGGGGTAGCTAGCTACACTGGGGCATCAAAATTGTATCATGTCTTCAACAATCATTTTCTTTGAAGCAACACTATAAATTGCATTGCATCAAAGAGGGCCAAAATGTAGACACCTAAAAATGACCCTTTGCATCACATCACTGGCATTTTAATCAAATCTGTCAAATCACATCTTTTCAACATTAATTAAATAATCTAATTATTTAATTAATTTCATCAAAATCATCAATTTCTTCTAAAACTCCTAAATTTGACATTAATTAAATAAATTCTATTTATTTAATTAATTTAATCAAAATCAACTTTATTCTTCCAAAATTAAATAATTTTAATTATTTAATTAAATCTTATCTTCTTCCAAAATTTAAATCCATGTCAATTGAATAAATTAATTATTTAATTAATTTATCTTCCAAATCCTCTTATCTACAATTAAATAATTTTAATTATTTAATTAAATCAATTATTCTTCCAAAATTTAAATAAATCATGCAAATTTATTTAAATTATCTCAATCTCTAAAAATAAAATATAATCAAATATTTTATTTATTCTTCAATCATGCACAAACAATTAAATAAATTTATTTATTTAATTTCCTCAAAAATCTTCTAATCCTCTAAAAATAAATCTTATTCATCATGCACACAAAATTAAATAAATTATTATTTAATTTATCTCAAATCATGCAAAAAACAAATTACAAGTTGAGTTAATTGATTTAATCAATCTTGTTTTTATCAACAACTCTTAAATTAGAAAAAAATATTTTAATTTATGAAATCAAATCCTATCTTTATCAAAAAGCAATTAACTCAAACGAAAATTGCTTTTTGTGTGACACATGTCAGGGGCACATTCATCATGAATTCTAGATTTTACTCATCCGTTGATTCCATTGAATTTTCTGGACTGTTGATCGATCTTTATTGAAATCTATATAAACCCCCCTCATCTTCATAACAAATCCTCTTCGATCATTGAATCTCTTTGATCATTTATTCACAGGTATTCTAGTGCATGGAGCATTCATCGTACGTTGAGCACAATTCTACCTTTTTGAGCACAAACATAATCTACATCCACTTGTTGCAAACATGGTTTTGTAATTTGAAGAGCAATCCACATTTGACCAAGAGATCCAAACAATCTAGGTGATAGCTTCTTTGTTCGTAATTTGATTTATTCATTGATTTGGTTATTGCTTAGATAGATCTTTTGATGTTATGGGTAATTGAGTTGTTATTATCATTAAGTTTTGTTCTTATCATTCAACCTCTCGATTTTTCCTATACACAATGACATCTCATGTATGAATCTCTCTCCTTTATGAAGCTCTCTCATTTATGCTCCTTGAGTCTTCATGACTGAGTGTTGATCGTGTCCCATATATGAAGCTCTCTCCTTTAATGCAGCCAACAATAACCCTAGAATCTTTTCATAAAGGCATATAAGACAGTGATGTTGAATGTTTAGGGAGGAAAAGCAACATAAAATCAAGTCCAAAAAATCCATAAGACTTAAATATGTCTTTACTTTGAAAAATGTGTTACAAAGTGTGTTTCTCAGTGCTGTGACTGAGAAAACTGAGTTACAATGGCTTTTTTTGCTTATACAGCTCCAAAATAGAGAAAAAACACTAAGATCCCTGAACAACACATTCAAACTATTGCATAAAGCAATGGGTCAAGCTGTCTAACAACTAGTACATGATAAACATCAACTATGTCATTTTCTTCAAATATTTTAGTGGCCACCATGTGAAGGTCCCTTCTTTCTCTTTTAGATGGACAACTCCATCTATTTTGTCTTCACAAGTAAGGTGTATGTTACTTGTGACCTTTAAAATATTTACATTTGCATGTCTTGTTCGTTTCAGTTTGACTCCATGTACAATAGATAGTAAGTGAATCTACCCAATACTCACAGACGTAGCACCATCACTAGGATCCAACACCCAAACTATATCCCCTTCTTGGAGTTTATCAATATTAAATGTCTGCAAAAACAAAAAAAAATACACATTATATTGAGATATAAAACACACATTATATTATTTTTGACAGATGTATATATGTAATGTCTTATGTCTTGGAACAAATCAGTTTTTGTATGTGTTTTTTTTTATTATGTTGAATAACAAAGAAACAACTTTTTACTCTAAAAAAAAAACTAACCCATTGCGAGGTATAAACAAATGGAGGGCAAGACTACAATAGTGCTAGACTGTATGAGAACTCCAAAAAGAGACATGGATTGGAAATGAAGTCCCCCCCAACTAAGGACCATGACATCCTCGAACACAATGCACTAATGCATAGTCAAAATCTATGTATGCACTCTATTTCAACTAAGCTCTAAGCTTCCATATGTAAGTTATATGTTCTCCCTTATTTCCATAATCTATTTATACTAGCTAATTACACTTCACTACTATTCTAACCAGCTTCTATCAAATAGGTAATGATTACCCTTATTTAAATAATAAAACAACCATTACTTACTTGAATAGTAATTACTTGCATGTGGTTTGTTAGCACTCACCTCGATTTCAGCACGACTACTACTATGAATATCATGTGCATGCTCGTCAAGTTCATCATCATAATTATCACTTTCAACATTGACATGAAGTTGTACAGTTTTGTAGAGAGCTCTATTGACAAGGCCTTTTTCTTTTCGTTCTACTTTCATATAACTGCTCTACATGTGGTTTAATCATCATGCAAAAATTAATATAAGTCAAGTAAAGAATGCAAAAGCTATAAATTTTTGTCCAAAAGAACATTCTAAGCATGAAGAATTAATGACAAAACAATGGGATAGATTAACTTACAACTTAAAGAATGCAAAAGCTATAATATTTTGTCCAAAAGAACATTTTAAGCATGAAGAATGACAAAACATTGGGACAGATAACTGACAACTATTATATTACCTCAACTTTAGCATAACTATGACGACTGTGCTGCACATTCTTGTCCAGTTCATCATAATCATCACTATCAATATCGGCAGCTCTGTTGACATCATGAAGGCATTTTTGCTTTCCTATTGCTTTGAAAAAATTGCTCTACATGTGGTTTAACCATCATGTAAAAAAAATATACAAAGCATTCAATAGTCAAGTAAAGAATGCAAGCTATAAATATGTTCAAAAGAACATTTTCTGGATCACTCCAACAATAAAGAAACTGGGTTGGATTCTCCTACGCTCAGATTTCAATAATCTACATATTAAGAGGCATTTGTATACAGAATTGCCAAACAACAAGAAATGAGATCAATAGAGCCTCTTACCACATATGAATCCGTGGATTTATGCTCATTCCATGCAGAAACTATAGGGTTAATGGAGGCAACCAATTGTGAAACTTGCTAACTGATACCATATATGCAATTCAGTACATGTTGGTACCCTTCATTTGAGTTGACATGATCTGGAGAGGCTGATCCTACTAGGCATGTAACAGATGGCTGTGAAATCTCTGTTGATGAACTAGATTTCCACTTCATCCTACTCTTAGATTTACTAGGATCTAGTGTTGCCATATAATTGACAATATCTTCTACACCTACTTCTCTATTACTGTTTTCCACCTAAAATACAATGCCAATTTCAACATATAGTCAGATCAATAAAAAATTGAAATAAATAACACAATGTAAATTGAACTAAAAAGTCATACACTTACTCCAAATTTCTCCATTTTGGCCTGCAACCCACCTTGGCCAAATGTATATCTAGCCATCACATTATCTCTTGCTCTCTTGCCTTTGTTACTCTTTGCCAAATATTCTTCAGAATGCATAGTTTCTTTCAATGCCTCTCACTATTTGGGACATAGAGTGGAGTCTAACCTCTCTTTTCCCTCCATGATTGCTTTTCTGCAATTGTATCTAAAATTGTTCATCAAAAGCATTTTCCATCTTTTATATACATAAAGCTCTTGCCTATAAAATTTCATTAAACACTATTAAACAAATAATATACTACTTAGTGGATTTACAACTTGCCTGTTTGTCAAACCAAGTCTCAATAAATATTCATTATTCTTGGCCACTTTTTCTCTATGAAGGCACTCATTTTCTATCAGTGAAGTTTCAACATTATGATCACTATCATCTAATTTGTGTCTTACAGCCCTTCTCTTCATTTCCTAAAGTCCAAATGTATAAATCAACAACTTGAATCAGTAAAAATTTATTGAGTTCATAAGTTGATAACTGTTGACTTTCCAATTTGCTAATAACTACAAATGAAAACTTAAAATAGAATTCAGTTTATAGATTAAAAAGAATTTGCAGTCAAAAACCAAGATGTTTACAATTATAGGTATCAGACAAATTTTTCTTAGGGATATATTCACAAGAAAGGAACTCATAAAAACATAACACAAGCAGGATGAAGGAAAAACATAGTCTAGTTCATCATGAGGTGTGTTAGAACCATTCAAAATTTCACATAGTCCCACTCTGTTTCAGACATTTTCCTTCCATAAATCCATAATTAGGGATTCATATTCCTTTTAGAATTGTTCCAGGAGTCATTTATGAGCATCTCATATTAGGTCTATGTGAAAGAAATTTATATTTTTGACCATTGATGTGTTTTTGTCTCGTAGCACAGCCCCGCAGTACATGCAAACAGCCTTGGCGGGTGTGCGGGAATTAGAGGATGTGAATACATAGTTACTGCTTCCCTGCAGCATGCAGAAAATTTAGTTGCGGCATTGCGGTATAAACTCAAGCGGCACATACTATGTTACCGCACCCCCGTGGCAGGTAAGGAGATGATCAGTGGCAATGTGATAGGGAGTTAGGATTAAGTGTTCACCACGCCCCCGCGATGGCTTCAAGTCGAGCCTGGGGTGTTGGAGTATAAGGAGTTCAAGTAACTAGTAATGCTACATACCGTGGCCCCGCGATGCTGATAACTTTGATTGGCAGTAACACGGTAAACAATGAATGGGAGACCAAAGGCTCCTGCGGCCCCGCAACGGTCAGGCCAAAGCTTGGCGGTGGTGCAATAAAAGACATAAGGGATAACATGTATCCCGCCATCCCACGGTGGTGTGCAACAAGGCTTGCGGGGTGGTGGTAAGTGGTGAAGATGAACGTAACTGCCCAAGAGGTCTCGTGGTCCCGCGATTGCCCTAAGTTAGTCTTGCAGTGATGCGGTAAGGAATTAAATGTTGAAATGACTTCAGTGCTACCCCGCAATGGTTATCATTGATGCCTGCGAGATTCCAGTTTTTGAGGAACAGATTGAACAGATTGGATCAAATCAATGGTCTGTGTTTGAAAAGAATTGAATGCTGAGATTTGTTGATTTCATGGCATGAACCAGGTTAATGGCGAAATGACCAGCTTCATGGCACGATAAAACTTGGGATTTCTTTGTATTTCTTCATTCCAGCAAATTCAGTGTTGATTGTAGAAGGTGAATTCAAGCTTTGTGTGCTCTCCTCAGGCATTTTCTGACTGGGTAAGTCTTCCCTATCACTCTTTGCATAAAAGTTGGTGTTTGGTTTGTGCTATGTTTTTAACTAGTCTGGTAAAGCAAGTAAAATATCAAAACCCTAGTTCGTAGAGGCACTAAAATATGGCACCTAAAAAATTTGAGTCTATGAGTAAGAGAACCGGCTCCCCTGCTCCCAAGAAATGATCACTTCAACAATCATTATTGGACATCCTGACAAATTCAGTTGACAAGGGGTCTAAGAAATTGTTCAAGGATGTTGCGGAAGGATGTCGAGATGCTCCAATCCCTATCTCTGGATGGAACCTTTCTTGGTATTTTTGTGCAAAGAAAGATGGACAGGGACTAGTTGGAAACCCATAGAATTTGGATTTGGCAAAGCTTGTGGTGCCTAATGTATTTGTTGATGTGTATTTGATTAGAACATTGGCACAACACTATCACTCAGCCACCAAAATAGTCAGACTACCAAATGGGTCACCATTAGTGGTTGTGGACAGGGATGCAATCATAGACTGCTTCATGTTGAGCAAGCAAGCCCTCACACCATTAGATGTGTAGAAGAGTGAGCAGGAGTACAATAGTTTGAGAAAAACACATAGAAGGGATGAGGTGCCCATGCACATGAGGAAAGGGGCAAATAATAGAAGAATTGAAATCCCATCCACTACAATTGAACCTTTCTCTATTGAATATTTTGTTGTCTATTTCAAAAGAACATATTTTGCTTTGTGTCAGGTGTTGGGTATTGATGCCCAAGGTAGAATGCATGTCGGCCTAATGATGATGGCCATGAAAATTCAAAATCTAGAAGCTAATGTTGAATATGATTTTACAACATTCATTGAAAAGAAACTGCATGATGGATTTTTGCAAATAAGAGAAAAAAAAAAGCCCATAGATTTCAAATACTACTCTTTGTTATGTCATTTGATTTTGTATCAAAATAGAAGGAAGTGGCCCAACAGAATGGATCTGAGCATGATTGATGAAAAGAGATAAAGATTGCCAACACAGTGTTGGTGTTACAAATGGGATAGCCATTGTAGGAATTGTGACTATGTTGTGTTTCATGATGAACTCTCAGTTAGAATAATGAATTCTCTTGGTAGCTTTTCTCCCAGATTGACAAAAGAGATCAGGGAAATGTTGAGGCCTCTTGCCCATAGGCCAGAACAGGGTCATAGTCATAACTATGTTGATTGGTTTTTCTTGTTAGTTCATATTATAATCAGGGTATATGGGTGTACTCAGCCACCCCATGTTTTGCCCAAATTTGTGCCAAATAGAATTGCATTCCTTGAATTCATGTGGCAAATGATGTGGATGGAGAAGGATGTAATGAAGAAACAAAAGAAAGGCACATTTCTTCCTGATTCCATAGTGTTTGGTGATTGGTCCATTGGTTCTGATACTTTAGAGGATTTACAAGCCTATTTGAAGGCTAAATATTCTTTGAAATCAGGTGTAGAGAGGGTTTGTGATCCAAAGGGTCACATTAACTTTGTCAGACAAACCATCCTCACAAGAATGAGAATATTCCATGATGAGGATGTGATTAGAAATCTTGTCACCTTTCAAGAAGTGTATGATAGGAAAAGAAAATGGGAGATTTTGAAAGGGATTGTGGATGATAGGAGAAAACAAAATCCTAATTTTGATGGATTATTTGTTGAAGAGAGGGACCCTTTGAGAAGAATAGATCTGATAATTGACAATTTTGAAAGAATATATAGCAAGTCTGAGAAGCAGCCTTCAAAGGCTACCAAGCTTAGTGTCAAAAGACCACCAAGAGTTGTGATTCAAGAGCCTGCACCAGATGCAATGTCACTACAGGATCCAGCTCATGTTCCTGATTCACCACCTACCAAAAGGCAAAGGATTGATGATGTTTCTCCACTGGTTCCATATGAATTGAGCGAAGGAGGGGGTGATACTGATGAAGTGGCTAGTATCCTAAAAAATATGGGAGATGAAGGAGAAACAGATCAGCCACTTGTTGGCCAAGAAACAAAAGCACACAAACTAGAGGCCAGAATGGCCGAACAGGTACAAGGGGAGCCTGAATTAGAAGAAGATGAAAGAATTTCAAGAACAAGTGGAAATAAATAAAATGGGTAATGATGAATCTCAACATGACCAAATTGTTTCAAAAACTTTCAAGAATATGAAAATAGATGAAATAAGTGCCAGCCCTGATGAGGCTAGACAAACGGTATTAAGGAGCAACATGCTGATCATTCCCAGGCTTGAGTTGAAGAAAATGTTTTTGTTAGACCAAGTCAGGAACCAAGATAACCCCAGGCTAGTTTTTGAATTTGACTATGAGGAAGGTGTCACTGGTTGTGGTTACAATCCAAAAATAGAGACTTTGGCAATATGGGAAACACAAAAGAACACCAACAAACCAAGATTACTTGATGTGGTCCAACAAATAAGGGGAACAGTTGTGGTCAAGACATTCCAGGACACATCAGCAAATGAAGAAGCTACCTTCACTATGCATACTGCAATGTTTACATGAGCTACTGTTATAAATCTAGAGCAAAGATTGTTTGATTATGAGAGAACTCAAATGCAGATGACTGATGAGGTAAATAGATTGTATCTTGAAAATGTAAACTTGAAAAAATAACTGAAGGGTGAGAGTTCTTCTCAGATTCAATCCATTGTGCCAATTCAAACACTTGTGCCACAAGAGACTAGTGATACCACAATGACTGCTGAACAATTCAATGTTTTGAAATTGAAGTTGGAAAAAGAAAATGAGGAATTGAAAAGCCAAAACGAGAAAACAAAGAATGAGGCAAAATTGAAAAATCTTGAAGTGTTTGAGAAAATTTTGGAATATAGAGTGAAAATGGTTGTTGACAAGTTGAGAGATGTGCATGAATGCTATTCTTCCTTGTCTCAAGCCATGGAATGGTTGAAAGTAAATTTTTCTATTTTAGATTTCTTGTATCAAAGATGGCAGTCAACACATCACACACTGATCACTCTGTGTAAAGTTCTACAATGGAATCAAGATGCTCCTGCAGCTATAAAGCCAACAGAGAAAATGGTCAAGATGATATTGGATGAGTATCAGTATGTGAATGGTGAGAATCAAAGAATGTAGGCAAAGATTGATTCTTTTGCCACTTTCAAACACCAGTTCATTCCATCAATCCTAATAGAGAATGAAAAGATCAAGGATTTTGATGCATGGAAGGATGAATTTGGTCATATAGTTTCTAAGGTCATGGAATTTTTGAAAAAGGATGAAGATATCAATATTCTTAGCTTCAACATCATTCTGGACAGAGTAATTTCTTTGGATGCTGGATATACAAAGTTTGTAATTGATGTCAAAGCATTGCTGGAAAAAAGGTGGAAGGATCACCAGGGCAACTTGCTCCAAATTCAAGATGATAAGTGGCCTAGTGATTTTACTGTGTTTGAATGGTAGGAGAAGTATCTTCGAGTTGATGAATAGATAGGCTATACGTGCAGGGGAGCAACAAGCATCATGGCCTCATCACTACATGGTATACCAATGGGAGAAAGATTATTTGGCTCCTCCAGAAGAATAGGGCCTTGAAGATATTGCAGTGGAAGAACTGAGCCTTCAAACACTCTATCATGGAGAGGGGGACTTTGCCAGATCAGGATGATCACGGGTCTCCTATGTTAATTAACAGACTACAAGTATATTGCAAGTGTTGTGGGCTTCCAATCAATATTGTCTACTTTCTCTATTTTCTCTTAATTATGTTTTAAGAAAAATTAATGTTTAGTTTATATGAAGAGGCATGAATTTTGAAAAGATGCCATATTTTGTAACGGTCTGAAGCTTGTTGCTTCTCTTATAAAAGAGAAACCAAGACCGAATTTTGATATCATCATTATAGGCATTTATAGAAACATATATGAGGAGACTTCTATTATATTATAATATCTATTTGAAGCAATCAATGGAGAAGAAGATTTAATCTAGTGATCGAATTCTAGTTAAGATATCTAAGAGATCATTTCTTTGTTTGTAATAAGGAGGCTTAGTTCACCTAATGTTAAGATATCTATATGTATTATTAAATAGATGTTCGTCATTGTTTCCTTCACACAAGCATATTCAATGCATGTGGAGGCTAGAATCTGTATTACAAACTAAAGCTATCATCTAGGACATACAAGAAAAGTCTAGCATCTAGAAAACATATAGGACATACAAGAAATTATATTCTAAGTAAACAAAATTAATTTCAACCAAAGTAAGAAAACTAAGAAGAATGATTGAACCTAACTTTAAATGCACTTCAAATCAGTAGTGAACATCTCATGTTTTGTATACAATGTACCAGTAGAATAATGATGATTACATTCAGAAATGTATCAGTAAAACAATAGTGAATAAGCATACCTATACTCAGATCTTTATTACATTCAATAATAAATTACACCATACATATAACCAAAGTTTAGGTGACAAGCTAATCTCTTAAGGTGACAGGATAGTTAAGGTGACAAAACATCATCATAATCATCTGCATTGCTAGCAAGATCAGAATCCTGATCACTCATGTCTACATCTACTTGATTTTCTTCTTCATCCTCATCTCTGACATACTGCTCATTCTCTCTCCCAATCTCTTCATTGGTAATCAAAATCTCTTCTTCAAACACTCCATCATCGTCTTCATCCACTTCTTCGAATGTTTCTTGTAAATTAACATATCCCCCATCATGCCTTATATCGACAACCTACATGATTTTTCATTTGAAACGAGACTCTATTTGATTGACATATGACCATCTTGGGATTCTTACATCATCAATTAGAAATGATTGGTTAATTTAAAAAGGGGAAACATACGGCTCATCCATCTCTGATAAAAATTGCCCTGTATTTGAGTGTGCAAATCCATACTCATCAAATTATACTGCAGATGGTTGGATCCACTTACATTTTAATAATATAGGACTATTTTCACCAAAATCCACTTGAATAATTTCTTGGATGAATCCAACATAAAATTTCTTCTCAGTTTCATGAAGAAATTCAGCACTAACATCACAATCACAATTTGCCTTTCCTTTGTCTTTTTCTTCCACTCTTATATGACTACCATAGGCCCACATTCCACTAAAACACATAGCCCATACATGTGGAGATTGTGAAAGCTCACTTTCCTCTGTTGTTACATCTTGACCTTCTTCTTTTGCATGACTAACTGCATTAGCAATCCATTCTTCAAATTTTGGAAAAGAATCACCTCCAATCAAATCATGACATCTGTGCTTTTCAGGTCGATGTTGCATCCAAGTTTGATTCTCTTCTTCATATTTTCTACATAGAATATTAATGTACAAATAGTAAGATTAATAATATAAATGTGTAAATGCAATTGAGTAAATAAATTATTGTGTAAATTTTTTTTACCTATGCCACTTATCGAACGAAGTTGTGTTTTGAAGAATATAGGCATGTATCGAACTTCTTTCTTGATGTTATAGATTGAAGCGACATCCATTGCCTTCTAATACTTCACCTGCAACTCTTTCATCTTCATCATCATCCCATACACGTCGATTGACATTTTTAAAATCCTTCATATATTCTGTGCAAAATCCCATGGCCTCTTGCATTGAATATCCCTCAAACATGTTGCCTTCCGGTTTTTCCCTAGTACGAACAATTTTTTTCAAAACCTTCATATATTGTTCTATAGGATACATCCATCTCATTCTTACTAGGCCACAATGCTCTAGTTCATATTCTAGATGTATCAAAAGATGCATAGAAATGTTAAAGATTGTTGGTGGAAATTCCCGTTCCAATAGACAAAGGACTTCAACAACCTCCTCCCTCAAACTATCAAAGTTTGAAGGATCTAATACATGTAAACTCATTCTCTTTAATATTAGGCCCAACCTTATAACTGCCAATCTTGGCCCCTTTGCCAAACTTGATATATTTACCACAATAGGTAAAATATTCTTGATTATGACATGATAGTCATGGGTCTTGAGGCCTCTTAAGCCATTAATGTCAGTTTGGCTTCTAATACTACTACTTACATATCCAGTGGGAAAGCGAGTCTGAGACAACAACTATAAGAATTGTACACGGTATTCCTTTGTCCAGACATAAGGAGCACTAGGTTTTCTATATTTTTCATCAGCACATTTTTCAACCTAAAGATTTTGACGAATCTTTAGATGTTGAAAGTCTTCACGTGATGAAACAGTATCAAAAGCACCAAAAAGAGTTTCTATAATAGCATAGGCTATATTTTTCTTAGTATGCATAAAGTCAACAGTATGCCTAATGGCTATATCCTTAAAGTATGGAAACTTATAGAATATGCACAACTGTTTTACACTACATGGATCATATCTACTACCAACAATCCCATCATTTTCAATAAATGACATTCTTTTTTGTCGATTCTCAACAATCTAATCACTTGTTATTAGCAATGGTGCTTCACGATTCTCTTCTTGACCACTGAAACATGTTTTTTATCGATGATATGGATGATCCATTTTGAGGTAAGCACGATGTCCACAATAAATACACTTATGCAAACTTCTTGAGTGCCTCACAAAATCCTTAAAGTTGCAAGCATGACATCCATGGTATCCATGAACACTGAGACCAAACAATGTGCCATATGCAGGAAGATCATGAATCGTAAACAATAAGGAAGCTCTTAAAGTGAATTTGACTGAATGACCATCCCTTAAAGATTGAATTGCTTCAATTCCTTTCCACAATTCCATTAGCTCCTCATATAATGGATCTAGATAAGCATCGATTGTATCTGAAGTCACACTTTTCTTTCCTGGTATAATCAATGATAACATTAAGAAAAATGGTTTAGTTGCTAACCATGGAGGCAAGTTATAATTTATTAAAAACACTGGCCAAGTTGACCATTTAGTACTTTGATCTGAGAATGGGTACACCCCATCTAGAGCCAAACCCAACCTTATATTAGGAGGATCTTGAGAAAAATCAGGCCTTTTGTTATCAAATTCCATCCACGTCTTAGAATCAGGCACATGTCATTGTTTT
The DNA here is from genome assembly GCA_027924645.1 of Cunninghamia lanceolata. Lineage (NCBI taxonomy): Eukaryota > Viridiplantae > Streptophyta > Pinopsida > Cupressales > Cupressaceae > Cunninghamia > Cunninghamia lanceolata. The sequence goes on from BSBN01000900.1 coordinate 310,149, forward strand.
CCATTGGTGCTCTTATTTTGGGCATGTCATTGCATAAGTTCAGCAATGTCTCTGCACCTATACATTCGGAGTAATCGTGGGATTATTGGAAAGTGGTGAAGAACCTTTCTAGGAACCATAGCTGATTTCAACCCTTGTCTATACCTCGCTTCATGACATTTCAGACATTCACTCTCACTTGCAAGATTATTGTGAAATAATACACAACCATTGACACAAGTGTGGATGTTTTCATACCCTAATCCTAGCTTAGTGATTTGCTTTTTACATTGACTTCATTTTGTTGGCAATGTGGAGTCAAGTGGTAACAACAAACTTAATAATGCCAATAACTGATCTACACTCTCATTTGTCCAACCATGCACCACTTGCAAGTTAAGAATTTGAAGGATTGTTGTCAAATGACTTAACTTGCAATTAGCATAGACAGGCTTTAAATAATCCTCCATCAACTTGGTCCAATCATCGTCTAGACCCTCATTCAACATTCTATCAACTTCAAACCCTTCATCTAACATTGCTGCCTCTTCATCTATGTTTAGTGCCACTTCATTGATGTTTGTTGCCTCTTCATCTCTCACACTCTGCAATTCTATCATATCTTCATAATAATTGTAATCCCAAGGGCTTATACCACTATGCCCATATCTTATCATATGTCGAAGAATCTGGTTTCTTTTTCTCACTTTTCCACCATGAAAATCTTTACATGAACATGGATATTTGTCCATGTCCCTCTCATTGGCTACCCTCTCATCAAATGCATGGTATTGATCCATAGTCAACCTTCGACATTGATCCATCTGTAATGTTCTACACATAGAAATAAAAATCTAGCTTTCGAATGCATTTGGTTTGGTAGAATTTCATCAAGTTTTGTGTGAGATATTGTATTTTGGTGAGTGCAAGTCTAAACCCTACCTAGGGTTTCTAGGGAGCAAAATTTTATCATGGGCAGAGTTTCCACGATCCAAAAATCCTAAAAATTGGTGGAAAGCTCTATCCCATGCCTATCCACATCCCTACAAGAGGACAACTCACGACTGGCATGTGTGAAGAAGATATGATTGACTGTGTGCGTAGATTTGCTATGAGACGGTCCAAAAACCCTAGGTTCTTTGTTGCTTTGAATAATCTATGCACTGTATATCAATGGAGGGGTGAATAATAAAAGTGGCATGTTGTTAGGGCTTGCACAAGCTTGGGAATTCATATGACAAGTGTTCTTACCTTCATTTAGAGTCATCATCTTGAATACACCTAGTGGCAGCAAGACCTAAATTGCATAAATCATTATGTTAATCACTTGGTTAGGTCATGTACATTTGGAAACCCCTAGAAGATGTTTTAATAGGTCTGAATAAACCAAGTTGCCCATATTCCATGTTGTCTTCAATGATTGAGTGTCACTAGGGTGATGTTTCCATGTTTTAGGCTTAGGAGCAAATTATCAAGAATGAACAAGGGTGTAGATTTGCATCAAGTGTATTGAAACTTTGTTTGGGATGTGTCAAGGTTATTGTGTGTGAGTCATCCCTCTACATCATGTTCTATCTCTACATAAAACTCTGTGGTCAGTTTTGTACATTTTTTACTTATAGGATTCTCATAGTTAGTGAAAAAGGTAGTCTTCATGAAGGAATGGAAAAGATGTGTAGAGCCTTTGAATTATACATGTACTATGCAACGACATTGAATCATTTATCAAACCATTTTTTCCTCACAGGGAAGCATTTTCTTGTGGAACAGTTGACTGAGATAGCTTTTGTTTCAACTGACCACCCTCTCATGAAATCTCATTCATATTATAATCTTGCACGATCTTATCATAGTAAAGGTGATTATGACACCACTGGCTGCTACTACATGGCATCAGTCAAGGAAAGCCGGAGGCCATAGGATTTCGTAGGAAGGTTCAATCGAAGCTGGGAGATCTTAAGAGTTCTCTCTCAAATTTTGAAAAGGTTCTGGAGGCCCACCCTGAGAACTGTGAGAGCTTAAAAGGTATAGGCCATATATATGCTCAGCAAGGGCAGGTAGAGAAGGCTTTGGAAATTTTAAGAAAGGCAACTCGCATAGATCCACGTGATGCCCATGCATTTATCAAGATGGGTGAGTTATTAATATTATCAGACCTGAGTGCAGCCTTAGATTCTCTTGAGACAACAAAGTCTCTTCTAAAGAAGAGCAAAGAAGAAGTGCCCATTCAATTGTTAAACAACATTGGGGTTCTTCATTTTGAGCGTGATGAACTAGAGTTGGCTCAACAAAATTTTATGGAGGCATTAGGAAATGGCAATTGGGTTGAATTCATGAATAAAATCCCCCGTGCTAATTCTGTAGTTTTTCCTATGCTCTTTAAGGATATGGAATTTTTCCATCAACTAGAAGAAGGTGGTGTTATCACTTGAGCTACCATGGGATAAAGTCACAACACTATTTAATCTTGCTAGGTTGTTTGAACAGCTACATGATACTGAAAAAGAAAATCTTTTATACAGGCTAATATTGTTCAAGTTTCTTGATTATGTGGATGCATATCTACATCTTGCAGCCATGGCCCAGGCTCGAAATGAGATCTAACTAAGCCTAGAATTGATTGGGGATGCATTTAAGGTGGATAAAAACTAAAATGATTTATCTATTCTTGGCAAAATGGAACTAAAAACAAATGACTGGCTTAAAGCAAGAGAAAAAATTAAAGCTGCACAAAGTGAATCAGATGCACAAAATTCTTATCTTGATATTTCACTTGGAAATTGGAATTATTTTGCAGCTTTTCGCAATGAGAGGAGGGATCCAAAGGTGGAGGCACAACATCTTGAGAAGGCTAGAGAACTGTATTGTAAAGTGTTGGCATAGAGACCAGGAAATGTTTATGTTGCAATTGGGGCAGCCATTGTGCTAGCTGAAAGGGGTCAATTTGATATTGCAAAGGAAATTTTTACATAGGTACAAAAAGCTATAGCAAGAAACATCTTTGTTCAGATGCCTGATGTGTGGGTAAATCTAGCACATGTTTACTTTGCACAAGGACAATTTGCGCTTGCAGTGAAAATTTATCAAAATTGTTTGAGGAAATTCTATTTTGGCACCAACACCCAAATTTTATTATATTTAGCTATAACACATTATGAAGCAGAACAGTGGCAAGATTGTAAAAGAACATTATTAAGAGCAGTAGATTGTAACTACTATAAGTTGCCAATCACAAAGCTATAGATTTTGTGTTTATAAATGTAATGAGGCTTTTGAATTACCTCTGAATTTGCTGCAGAGGGTGTCCCCAAATCTGACTTTTCTGTAGAGGGCCTAGCTGAAGTCTCCAAGTCCTCTCCTCTTTATCGCCCATGCAAGTAGCTGCTATAACTCAAAATGCCTCAGTGTGAAGTAGCTCTAGGAAAGTAATTTCATCTCTACATTCCTGACCTTTTGTTTTTTAGCGAGTCCACCACAAGCAGCTCTAAATGGTTGGAGATATTCCAAGCCGAGTGCATGAAGAGCATGTTAGAGTGCCTGCAAGTGAAAAGTGTGATGGTGATGGTGATATTTAGTAAGGAGTTGGAGATTTGAGTGCAAACAAAAGGAAGATACATAATAGGGTATGATGGTGATGCAGATAGCGAAAAATGCTGGAATGAACGCGAATAGTGAATTGCGGCAATACATCCCGCCAATAATTTCCTGAAAAGTTCTTTTTAAAATTTTGACTAATTTGTATTTTGGTGACTAACTATTTAGTCATTTTATTTCTGTGACTAAATAATTTTTTAGTCAATGACCAAATTAGTCATTTATTTACTCATTTATAGTTGAGTTGCAAAAAATCAGTAGAATTTAGTCATTTTTAGTTGTTGTGACTAAAAGTTTTAGTCACTTAGTCATTTATTTGCCAAAATTCTACTAGTGGGTTCAATTGTGCCATGTGTCATGCCTCAATTGAATCTAGGGTTTTTCTTCTTCTTCTCTCTTTCTTATAATGTTAAGGTTGTAACATTTGGGGGGGGTTCCAACTTTTCCTGGTCTCTGAATGTTGTAATTTTGTATAGGGTTTTTGCTTAGGCTTTAGGGTCCTTTAAATTTCAGTTTAGAAATACTGTAATCATTTGTTCAGATAATGGAAAGCATTTCAGTTTGTAGCCAGAATTCAAATATGTCATGTAGTAATGTCTCCTAGAATGTATGATTTATTTATTCAATCAGAGTAATCAAGGATTACAATGATTTTTGTTGCACATTTGCTGAAAAAGGTGTTTGGTTGATGGCTCTTGTTCAAAGAATAGGTTAATTTTTCTTTTAATCAAACATTGGGGATAATGTGTTTCATTCAGGATTACTAAGAATGGTTTCTGCATGTCCATGAGGCCTCATTATTGTAAGACAATAATTGTTAGAAGGTCACTGATCTTACATTTCATGTTGTTATCTAATGGGTTATTTGTATCTTGACTTTGTGAATGGATAAGGCTCTTGTCTAGTGTGTTTCTTCTATGCAAACCCTGGAGGGAATCACTAACTTTAAGGTCTAATGAATATTTCCTTTCATGTTTATTTATTGTCTGGTTTTATGTATCTTCATGGAGATTAATGGATGTAGGAGTCATGCTCTAGAATGATAAGATGTTAACCTGTTCTTACTTGAGATGAAGATACTCCTATTTAATCAGTTCTCAGTGTTTATTCAAGGTATAAAGGGATCATGCCTAGAGAGGAGTAATTGTGTAAACACCCCTTATTCATTTGCCTAAGAGCTATCCACATGTTAAAGGCCTGTAGTGAGTTGTCCAATGCAAGTTTTATCATATATCCAGGCCCAAAATAGGTACATCTACCTGAGTCCTATGGAGCTCAAAGAGCAGAAGACTATGTTTAGGCTTATTCATTGGCCTTTCTTGTTCTCAATCTGATGATAGTTTAGGATCTTTTCCTTAGCTTATTGATCCCCTGGTTTAGGTATTGTGATTTTCCTTAGGCTTAGGGGTGGCAAGAAAAGAGACCAACACCTACATTTAATATCATCCATTATGTTCATATATACTCTTAAAAGAGATAAAAAAACATGCCATAACCATTATGCATTCATCCTTAGAGTTAGAGATCTAAACAAACAAAATTATGAAAATTTCCAAAGCACACAAGAGATAGGCATATATGACAGTTATGATCATAAGGACAATTGTTTTCATGAAACATCAAAGATTCAAAGCTTAAAGTTGCTATAATAGAAGAAGAAATAAGATCTAGAAGCAAAATGATCTCACAAAATACAAGGGCTCCCCATGCAAGGGGATAGGATAAGAAAAGAATTGAAAAGATCTCTAAGGCCAACTCTGTCCAATAGAGCCATCAGGGCTCTTGCTCATATGTCTTCAGATAGCGCTAGACTCCTCATGAGATCTGTGAGAATAAGGGACTCTACTATGAGCCTGATAATGAGAAGGACCAACTATGTTAGATCATGAATTAGGTCGTCGAACTCCTAAACGAGCCATCTCTCGAAGAATGCATTCTCACCTTTAAGAGTGTGAATCTTGTCTCTCAAAGAAAGATTCTCCTAGGAACCATGATAGGTAGGAGTGAAGATATCAGTATGTCGAATGGCCCTAGTAGGCAATGAGGATCCTCAAGTAGTCTCTCCTATGAATAACCAGTAAGGGGAGCCACCAAATCAATAGAAGTATCATGGAAGAATGTCCTCCACTCCTCGGTACTACCTAAGGAAGAAAAGAAAGAGTGTTAACTCCAAATCAACAAGAAGAAGCAATAAAAGATAAGGAAGAAGAGGACACTTACAAGGGTTGCCAGTCTGCCAAGTAGGATCAAGATGACTTATGGCCTCAACAAGATCGACTAAGTCATGGGTTGGGGGAGTAGCCTCTGAGGCTCCCATATCATTTGAAAATATCTCAACCTCTTCGCCAACCTGTTGCTCACCATTGTTGTCTCTCAAGGGATCATACTCCTCATCACTCGAGTCCTTGATTTCCTCTGCAATGACAAATCCATGAGATTGAGATCCTCTTGCATGTCTCCGTCGTGGTTGTGCAACACAAACTGGTCTAGTGATAGGAAATCCAAAAGGCAAAGGGGTCAAAGTGAACATCCTCTCCTCAGTCTCCCCCATCTCCTGAATAGATCTATAACAAGTGGGGACTAGGGACAGATCCTCTAGATAGTCCTCCCCAAATTGTTGAAGAACCTGATGGGAGTGATGTGCCTCAATGACACCTATTTTGTTTGTCAGATATGTGACATCTTTGGAGGAATCTCAAATTTGTCTATCCCCTGACCATAAACTCTCCATGTCAACATAAGGGTCAAGGATGAAGTCTGTATTTGTCAGGGTAGCCACCATGCGCATGCTAGAATCAAAGTAGCCAATATGGCTAACAAGGTTCATTGTACCTTGGCATTTAATCATGTTTATTTGTCAAATCCAAGGTTGTGTCCATGGCAGTCTGCAATACAAACTAGCAATTAACAATCCTCAAACTATCTACTAAAATGAAACCTACTTATTAACTGTTGTGAAATAAATCTAATGTAGAAATTAGAACAATATAATGCTAAAATGATTTATCTAATTATGAAAACTAGAAAAGACATTAAAACATAATTAACAAGAATCAAATTTATTTCTATGAAAGTTAGAAAACTAAATTAAGAAATTTGTAGTAATGTAAGAAAGCAATAAACCAATATTAGCCTTCCTTCTGTCAGTGGGAATGGACCATTGCTCCACACCTTCAGAATTGAAGAATAAACATAAATTTTAGAACACACAAATAGAAGAACCACCTTCTTTTAATCCAGTATTTCCAAAATAGAGTATATATCAATAAAAGTATATTTTTCTGCAAAATATATGAGACTATAAAAAACTATCTAACTCTATCCTACTGCCTCCATATAATATATACTAGATTGTTTTTGATAAAGTCAACTAGAAAAAATGGTCTAGAACCCTGTATAAAACAACCCAAAGCAGAGAGAAAAAGCCTCACATAGGCCAGAAATAATGCATTAACAACAGACTAACAACATAACACCGAGTAACCTAAAAACCCAATAGAACCAACTTTAAGCAAAAACCAACAATAGAAAACATAGAAGAAATAACTAAGTATTCCCTTTGATCCCATGCTTAGTGAGGAATTTGAACATCTCCTCATAATCCCCCAGGATGTCAACTCTAATGCCCTAGATCTTGTCGTCAAACTCCTTCACAATAGAAAAGGCAATAGAAACACGGTGCAGGACTTTGGTAGCAAACCCTGCCATCACTTTACAATTCTTCTGTAGCTCGCCAACCTTAGACCTGAGATCAACAACCTCTTCTATAGTCTTTTCACATGGGGTGCATTTCCTCTTGGCCTCCTCCTAATCATGGGTATCCTTCTTGTCCCCAAGAAGGAAGTGTTCATTTCAGGGAAGCAGCTAGTGCCCTCTTCCTCTTGCACAGACTCCTCAGGTGTACCCCCTTCATCTTCTTCTATAGTGTCTTCCACAAACTTTGACTCACCTGAAATCTCAATTCCTTGAGGGATAGACAAAGGAATACTCGTAATACGGCCAGATCTTCTAACTTGCTGCACAGTTTTACTAGCATTTCCCAACCTGTTGCCACCTCCACCTTGCTTAGTAACAACATCCAAATCAATAAATTTTGACACAACCACTTCATAATGAATATCCTCCTTCCCTTCCTTTAATTTTTTAAGGGGATGAGACCTTCCTTCCTCTTCCATTTCCACCACTATCTTAGCAGAGGAGACCTCCCCTCTTTCTTAATTTCTTCGTGATGGTTTTGCCTTTGGGGCTTTGTTGTACCCAACCAAATTTTTTGCTTCATTAAGGCATTTTGAAACAAGTCTAGAAAATTTTTCGTCAAAAAAGCAAAATTTTCTATAAATAGAAATTTCTAAAAATAGACGTCGAGTTAGGTTTTCTGGGTTTCTTGAGATATGGATTTTGGCAAAACTTTCTAAAAATAGAAAGTTTCTAAAAATAGAATCTCCAAATCAGGTGTCGCGCTCGATTCTCATTGGTCGATTTTGCTTCAAGATCGGCGCGGTTCAGACAGAATCTTCAAACGACCAAGTTTTCTCTACTAGGTCATTTTTGCTTTTTCACAAGGTGAAGCATGAGCTTGAAAGTTATCAACACAGAAAAGTTCACATGCCAAATCTCTTCGACGAGTTTCCAACGTTGTTTCAACGACGCAAAAATGACAAACAACCGTCGACTCGACGATGCACGCAAAACGATGCAAGATGGATTCAAGGTGAATGGAAAAGCTGGAAAATCATAAAAATGGCTAAGTGTGGTGAAACTGGGTGCCCCTAGAGGCCTAGGGCGCCCATCCTCTCCTGTGTTAGTTTTTTTCACATTTTTCGAGAAACGTCAAAAATGCTTCCGTCAGCTCCTTTCCAGTTGGTCAAACTTGGTCAAACTTGATCAAAAGTCAGTCAAAGCCAAGATTTCATCACAGATATGTTTAGACTACTCAGATCATCCTCCGTCCTGCCTCGACAGTTGTCAGAACGACTGAAATCGAAGATCGAACAGGAGCTGTCAGCAAGGAAATCGAGAAAAAGTACAAAATTGAAAATTTTGGAAAAAATGGCTAAGTGTTGACAAACTGGGCACCCATCCTCACCAGTGTTGGTTTATTTTTCATGTTTTTCTTGAAAAACATGAATCTCCTTCCGTCAGCCTGCTCCGGTTCAGTGTTGATCCGTTTGGCACATTTTTCGAGGCAAACGGAAGGTACAATCAGCTCAGTTTTCATCAAGCTTTCATATTTGCCAGATCATCAGACTCATTTTCATCCCATTTGATAGAAATCAATAGCCAAACAGGGGTCCTGTGCCTCCGGAACGTGCACGCAAACCAAGAAATTGGAAAAGTTGGAAAAACTGAAAAAATGGCTAAGTGTTGGGAAACTGGGCGCCCCAGGAGGCTTGGGCCACCCATCTTGAGTAGTGTTAGAATATTTTCATGTTTTCAGTGTTTTCTGACATGCCTTGTTACCAATCTTCGCCCATTGGCAGTTTTTGGGAGATCAAACTTGGTCAAACGATGTCAGATCGTCGAACGGAGGCAGGGGATGGAATCTGAGTTGATCAATCTCCAAAATGTTATGATTAGTTAGCTTTTTCAGTTTATGACGACATTTTCCCGCCTTTTTGAAGTTGGAGACAGGCCATATTTGAGTCAAAACGAGTGTTGAAGTGTCAAAAATGAAGAAAATTTTGTTAACACTTCTTTCAACTCGCACATTCGATGACATCATCAAAGAAGATATTTTTTGTCATCTTGCACATGAAGCCATAGGCTCCTACAAAATAGGGATTCTTCCTATTCGAAGACATCCACTTGGATTTATGCTTTAAAAGATGCTTTCTTCATGGATGAGGGTGAAGTTTTCTTCTCACACAAATAAAGCTGCTTTTTCGACCAAAAGATTTATAAAGACAAGCTTTTGGCTTCTTTATTTCATTATCTTTTGCAGGTTGCATCCAGAGGAAAGATTTTATTTTTCTTTCAACGAAGATTCGAAGACCCAAACCAGGTGCTTTTTCAGTGTTCTTCATAGATTCAGGTTGAGGAAGAAGAGAGGCTTGCTTTTTCAGGGTCCTTGTTTCAAGGAGATCATTTTTCAGAAATCCGACCAAAGCTTTTTTTGTTTTCGGCGAGATGGGTCCATCCAGATTATCATCCTCTTGAAGATTGGGAGTTGTGCTTTTTTTTCAGGAAACTACTTTTTTCCTACTTTTTTGAGAAAATCTCCGCTTTTTCAAAATCTGACGATCTGGGTTGCTTCAAAATAGAATTGCCTACAAAACCCATGTGCCAACTTTTTTCGCTTAGAATCAACTTTTTTAGAAGAAATCAGCAAAAGAATATCAACGGATGACATCACCAAAAAGCAAGAATGTTGATGAGGATGCATTTCAAAAGAAAGCAGCTTTAAAACATATGCTTTTTGTTTTAAAGCATGTGCTTTCATCCTAATCTCATCCATTCTATATTTAGAAAGAAATCACCTTGTGATAGTTGGAATCTTTTTTGCTTTAAAGTAGATTGCTTTGAAGCATTTGTTTATTGTATCTTTGTCTTAGAATAGTAATAAAGCTTGCGAGTTGGCAAGTTAGGGTTAATCAAGGAGATTTTAGGGTTCCCTACTCCTTTGATTTTAGTATAAATAAGGGCATCCTTGCCCATTGTTTGTAATGACTTGGGAGATAGCAAATTTGTTGTGCCTATTCTAGCCTGTAAACATTGTTATTCCAGGTGTTTGTTCATTTGTGTTCATTGTTCTCCAGTGTTTGATCGCTTACTGTATGCCTACCTTTTGCTGCAGTATTGTTGTCCTGGAGTTGTATTAAACTTTGTGATATTGAATAGAAGTCTCATGCCTACTTTGCTCTGATATTCTATATCGATTCATCAAGTTTTTGTCGTCAGATGTGTAGCTTCTATGGCTTTCTTTTTTAGTTTTCATCATTAAAGTACTTTTAGTCTTGTGGTGTAAATCTAGAGGAAAACTGCTTGAGTTTTTGTGTTAACAATCATTCCCCGTTCACTTTCAACTCCCTTTGCTCTGAATTTACTCAGGAGGTTGAAAGCGTCATTAGTCTATGCTAGTTGTAGTAGAAGTTTTATTAAAAAGGAAAAAACCTCTTCTGCAGCGTTTAGAGTTTTATAACCTTGTGCTCTGCAGCTGAGAATCAAAAAGAAGATAGGTGAGGTTTCACTTAATTTATCTTTTCAGCGAACATCAGCAAGAAAGGGAACTCCCCCTTCCAATAGGAGAGCAGTTTATCTTTGCATAGCTGTCCGTTTCCAAATCGAATACCAGAGGTGCGAATTAAAATGCCAATAGTTTTCTGGCGCCCACCGTGGGGCACGAGGCATAAAACTTCAAGCAAGCTTAGGCTTATGACATGGTAATGACTCTCTGGCATCCTTCTGCTCCAGTTCAACAACCAAATCTTACACCACCTATTATTCAACTAAATCTTGTACGAGTGGAAGGAGAGCAAACAGACATCGTTAGCAGCCTTAGAAGTTTCATATTTGTGCAAAAGGAAAGTCCTGATCAGTGGAGAAACGCGGCTGCTATCCTTGACGAAGAAGAACACAAAGCAGATCTTGCAACAGGAAGACCAGCACTACCACCTCCCGCGTGGCAATAGATAATCCTGGCTCATAGGGTTTATTCAAGGAAGGGAAAAGGCAGTGCTACGGATCCTTTCTTTCATTATCTTGATTTTGCAAAAGTTGGAGAAGCATCCAACATAGCTCGAGAAATTCAGATAGTTCCTGAAGTCAAGCAGGAAGAATTACCAAAAGAACTAGTAATCCAGCCTAGAGCAATGGGTGATGCAAATAACAACAATCATAATGATCCAAATCAAAGGCGACCGCCACCATTGCCTTGGGGTAATAACATTGGACCTTTGGCCCTACAAGCACATCATGATTTACCAAAGGGGTCAAGGAAGCACTTTCCTCAGTTCCATGGCAATGGAACTCAACATCCTGATGAACACATCTCTGCATTCACAATAGCTTGCACTATTTTGCATGTATCACATGAAGATGTTGCCGTGTGTCTCTTCGTTAACACTCTCGCGGGAAATGCTACCGATTGGTTCAATCATCTGGAACCAAGAATCATTACAAGTTGGGCAACTATGAGTGAGAAATTCTTGGCAAGGTTCAAGCCTGCCGAAGATGGTCACAGATTGTTCGCCCAACTCTCAAATTCAAAGATGGAAAACAATGAACCAATGAGGGAGTTTGTGGCAAGGTTTAATCGCCTAGTTACACGTCTTTCTCATACTCTTAATCCATCTCCGCAAACTCTATTGAGCAGTTTCATTAACGCTCTTCCTTCTGAGATAGCCTTCTTTTTGAGATCGGCTAATGAAACAGAATTATCCAATGCACAAGAAAATGCCATCAAGTTAGAGGACGACATGATTACCTCTGGCAAGATGAAAACGGATTCAATCAGGCCTCTAGTTTAGAGTTCTGCAGATCCACTGCTACATAAGGTAGCAAACAAAGTGACTATCATGAAGAGACAGTTGCCTACTCAGGGGCAACCCGCGCAACAGCCGTATCAGTCATCACAACAACAATACCAAACACAACAATAGTATCAACCTCAGCAACCATATTAGCCTAAGAGGAACAATTTTCAGCCTTTCAATAACTATAGGCCTAGGTTGCCAGCACCACCACCAAGACAAGCAGTTGATGCTGCTCAAAATGCAGTGTTTTGTTCCTTTCATAAGACTGATGCACATACTGGAGCCACTTGTCCTGAAAATTTAAGGATGAATCAAATCATGGGATATGCTGATGCTGCACCTATTTCAAACATTGTTCCTTCCTCAAGTGCGAATGTTGTCTTACCACAGACGGACAACTTCAATGGCGACTCTACCACGTGATACTTCCAGAATGAACCCGTTATAATGAAGGAAGAACAAGATGATTTTTGTCAATATTCTCTTGCAGTGAATCATGAAAATCTTTCAACTCCTGTGTTTACACGTACTCAGTATTTTAAAGCACAGAAGGAAGGAGAGGATAGACAAAGACCAAAAGAAAAGGAGAAGGAAGTGGCTTCCACTTCCAATGCTCAGCCATCACGTGAAAATGTTTAGACTCCTCAAAATTCATCTTCAACAAATTTTGATATAGTCGATTCCATGATGAAGACAAAGGTGCAGATTTCTCAGTTGGAGTATCTTCAAGACCATCCAGATCAGCTGGATAGAATAGTCAAATATGTCAAGAAAGAGACTGTCGTACAACCCACATTGCTAGAATCTTCTGTTCCGGCAGGAGAGAAGCCAAAGCCCTTCTATATTTCTTTGTATATAGGAGGTTATAAATTGAGCAATTGTATCATCGATTCAGGAGCCTCAGACAATGTCATGCCTTTGCAGGTAATGAATGCTTTGGGACTCTCATGCACCAAAATGCATGACAAGTGTTATTTGCTTGAGTCTAAATCAGTGCCATTGGTTGGACAATTGAAGGATGCTCAAGTATGATTAGCAGCTTGCCCAGAGAAGAAAATAATGATGACTATCTTGGTAGCTAACATTCCGGCCAGCTATGGTATGCTACTAAGTAGAAGTTTCTGCAAAGATCTTGGAGGAGAAATACAATTGGATTGGTCATTTGCGACCATTCCTTTAAAGAAAGGTAATTTCAAATTGGAACCAGAAACCAAGTCATGGTTCGCGGTGGTGAAATCTCAGGATCCTCAATCACAAGTGCTATATCATGAAACAGATTCTGGTACATATGTTATGTTGTCTGATATAACTAAAAAGAATCAAGAGGTTGTCTATGTGGTTGATGAATTAGAGGAAGTATCTGAAGAAATGTGCAATTTGCAAACTTTCTTTGAAGAAGAAGTGCAACAATCTTCTCAAGAGCAAAATTACAAGGAAGAGGTCAAATATGTTGCAGAGAGCAATGAAGAATCTGATTTGTTCTTCTCATCTTTTGAAGGTTGGTTTGAAGAACCTGTGTCAGATATATCCAAAGAAGAGACCAAAGAAACATTGCAATTGGAGCAAGAACAAGATCTTCATTTTGAAGATGATTCATCATTAGAGGAATTTCTCAAAAATGGAGATCATATGGAAGATTCATCATTGGATCTCGATAGTTTTCTACATCACTTGGAGAGTGATTCTTCAGTAGAGGATACTGTAAATTTTCTTTTACAGTTTAGCCCATCTTCACCTGCATCTCGAGAATCTTTCATACATATTAGTGAAGAGGACGATGTTGAATCCATCTATGAACTTGCACAGGAAAAAGACTTTACTGATACTATGCAACCAGTGTGGAATGCAACAAATGAAGAGGTTGATGGACAAGAGCAGTTCATGGAATATTCAGTTTTGGTCACTAAAGAGGATGATATTGAAAACTTAGAGATTCTTGACAAATGTCTTGTGAGATACACCGTATGTGAGATTGATCAAGAAGAAGAAGAGGAAACATATGACTCAGATGAATTTGTTTTTGATTCTACTCCTTTTACAGAAGAAGAAAGATACATGAATGTTGAAGAAGAAGTGATGATGGATATCCGCATTGAAGAAGAGTACTCTACAGAGGATGATGAGAATCTAGGTAATGAATGGGAAAGTGAGCTAACAAGTGAAGATGTTCAAGAGTTTAAGCATTTAGATCTTGACGATTCATCAGATTTTGGAGAGTGGATGGACGAAAACACAACCAGTGAAGAAGCTCCTGAAGCACTTGAAAAATGGGCAACGACAGTTGTGGATCCTATAAGCCAGGAATCAGTGATGAGAGTCGTGTATGAGCAGCTTGCACCTTTTCCAGAAGATGATGCATTGACTGAATACAAAGTTGCGTGTGTACAAGATATAAATGAAACTCATATTCAATATGTGGTGATGACCATTCCAACAGATGTACTTTGGCCACAAGACTTTCCTGTATATCTTTAGAAGGAAGTTCTATATCTCCACCTATTGCAAAGGTTGCTTGCATTCGAGGAAGATGCTCCACCTGATCACTGGCATATCAATCAGTTTCTCAAGAACTTCTCATGGCCTGAACGTGAATACCCTCCTAAATCATGGCTCTTGGAGAGGATGTTGCAGAGAAAGAAAAGTTTTGTGCTACCAAGGCAATCTTCACAGCTAAAGAGAGATGGTTCTTACTTTTCTGAGTCAATTGACGGTTTCATGTGACAGTGCTAATCTCTTCTCATCCTCACTCAGGAGAAAGAGCGCATAAAACACTTTTTGTTCTTGTAATGTGTTTCCCCTTTCTGTGATGTGATGTTATGTCGTAATGTTTTTCCCCTTTCCGTAATGTGACAGTTGTGTTTCTTGTGTTGTGAAGTTCCAACTCCCTAGGTGATTTTTAGGAAGTCCGATTTTAGGTGATGTAGGGAAAAGTCTTGTTCTAGGTGATTAGGAATGTAACCTGACTCTATTGCCCAATGGACAAGGCACTGGTCCAACTTGCAAAAATCTAGAGATTCTTAGTTCTCCTATGCCGTAAGTATCCGCCATGGTCCCCAGACAGAGCCAATTGTTGTACCCAACCAAATTTTTTGCTTCATTAAGGCATTTTGAAACAAGTCTAGAAAATTTTTCGTCAAAAAGTTAAAAAAGCAAAATTTCTAAAAATAGACGTCGAGTTACGTTTTCTGGGTTTCTTGAGATATGGATGTTGGCAAAACTTTCTAAAAATAGAATCTCCAAATCAGATGTCGCGCTCGATTCTCATTGGTCGATTTTGCTTCACGATTGGCGCGGTTCAGACGGAATCTTCAAACGACCAAGTTTTCTCTACTGGGTCATTTTTGCTTTTTCACAAGGTGAAGCATGAGCTCGAAAGTCATCAACAAAGAAAAGCTCACCTGCCAAATCTCTTCGACGAGTTTCCAACGCTGTTTCAACGACACAAAACTGACAAACGGCCGTCGACTCGATGATGCACGCAAAACGATTGAAGATGGATTCAAGGTGAATGGAAAAGTTGGAAGATCATAAAAATGGCTAAGTCTGGTGAAACTGGGCACCCCTGGAGGCTTAGGGCACCCATCCTCTCTTGTGTTAGTTTTTTTTTCACGTTTTTTGAGAAACGTAAAAAATACTTCCGTCAGCTCCTTTCCGGTTGGTCAAACTTGGTCAAAAGTCAGTCAAAGCTAGGATTTCATCATAGATATGTTCAAACTACTCAGATCATCCTCTGTCCCACCTCGATAGTCGTCAAAACGACCGAAATCGAAGATCGAACAGGAGCTATCAGCATAGAAATCGAGAAAAGGTACAAAATTGAAAATTTTGGAAAAAATGGCTAAGTGTTGACAAACTGGGCACCCCTGGAGGCTTGGGGCGCCCATCCTCACTAGTGTTAGTTTATTTTTCATGTTTTTCTTGAAAAACATGAATCTCCTTCCGTCAGCCCGCTCCGGTTCAGTGTTGATCAGTTTGGCACATTTTTCGAGGCAAACAGAAGGTATAATCAGCTCAGTTTTCATCAGGCTTTCATATTTTTCAGATCATTAGACTTATTTTCATCCCAGTTGATAGAAATCAATAGCCAAACAGGGGTCTTGTGCCTCCGAAACGCGCACACAAACCAAGAAATTGGAAAAGTTGGAAAAACTAAAAAAATGGCTAAGTGTTGGGAAACTGGGCGCCCCAGGAGGCTTGGGGTGCCCATCTTGAGTAGTGTTAGAATATTTTCATGTTTTCAGTGTTTTCCGACATGCCTTGTTACCAATCTTCGCCCGTTGGCAGTTTCCAGGAGGTCAAACTTGGTCAAACGATGTTAGATCGTCGAACAGAGGCAGGGGATGGAATCTGAGTTGATCAATCTCCAAAATGTCAGGATCAGTTAGCTTTTTCAGTTCATGATGACATTTTACCACCTTGTTGAAGTCAGAGACATGCCATATTTGAGTCAAAACGAGTGTTGAAGTGTCGAAAATGAAGAAAATTTTGTTAACACTTCTTTCAACTCGCGCATTCGATGACATCATCAAAGAAGATATTTTTTGTCATTTTGCACATGAAGCCATAGGCTCCTACAAAATAGGGATTCTTCCTATTTGAAGACATCCACTTGGATTTATGCTTTAAAAGATGCTTTCTTCATGGATGAGGGTGAAGTTTTCTTCTCACACAAATAAAGCTACTTTTTCGACCAAAAGATTTATAAAGACAAGCTTTTGGCTTCTTTATTTCATTATCTTTTGCAGGTTGCATCCAGAGGAAAGATTTTATTTTTCTTTCAACGAAGATTCGAAAACCCAAACCAGGTGCTTTTTCAGTGTTCTTCATAGATTCGGGTTGAGGAAGAAGAGAGGCTTGCTTTTTCAGGGTCCTTGTTTCAAGGAGATCATTTTTCAGAAACCCGACCAGAGCTTTTTTAGTTTTCGTCGAGATGGGTCCATCCAGATTATCATCCTCTTGAAGATTGGGAGTTGTGCTTTTTCTTTCAGGAAACTACTTTTTTCCTGCTTTTTTGAGAAAATCTCCGCTTTTTCAAAATCCGACGATCTAGGTTGCTTCAAAACAGAATTGCCTACAAAACCCATGTGCCAGCTTTTTTTCGCTCAGAATCAGCTTTTTTAGAAGAAATCAGCAAAAGAATATCAACGGATGACATCACCAAAAAGCAAGAATGTTGATGAGGATGCATTTCAAAAGAAAATAGCTTTAAAACATATGCTTTTTGTTTTAAAGCATGTGCTTTCATCCTAATCTCATCCATTCTATATTTAGAAAGAAATCACCTTGTGATAGTTGGAATCTTTTTTGCTTTAAAGTAGATTGCTTTAAAGCATTTGTTTATTGTATCTTTGTCTTAGAATAGTAATAAAGCTTGTGAGTTGGCAAGTTAGGGTTAATTAAGGAGATTTTAGGGTTCCCTACTCCTTTGATTTTAGTATAAATAAGGGCATCCTTGCCCATTGTTTGTAATGACTTGGGAGATAGCAAATTTGTTGTGCCTATTCTAGCCTACAAACATTGTTATTCCGGGTGTTTGTTCATTTGTGTTCATTGTTCTCCAGTGTTTGATCGCTTACTGTATGCCTGCCTTTTGCTGTAGTATTGTTGTTTTGGAGTTGTATTAAACTTTGTGATATTGAATAGAAGTCTCATGCCTACTTTGCTCTGATATTCTATATCGATTCATCAAGTTTTCGTTGTCAGATGTGTAGCTTTTGTGGCTTTCTTTTTCAGCTTTCATCATTAAAGTACTTTTAGTCTTGTGGTGTAAATCTGGAGGAAAACTGCTTGAGTTTTTGTGTTAACAATCATTCCCCGTTCACTTTCAACTCCCTTTGCTCTGAATTTACTCAGGAGGTTGAAAGCGTCATTAGTCTATGCTAGTTGTAGTAGAAGTTTTATTAAAAAGGAAAAAACCTCTTCTGCAGCGTTTAGAGTTTTATAACCTTGTGCTATGCAGCTGAGAATCAAAAAGAAGATAGGCGAGGTTTCACTTAATCTATCTTTTCAGCAAACATCAACAAGAAAGGGAACTCCCCCTTCCAATAGGAGAGCAGTTTATCTTTGCATAGCTGTCCGTTTCCAAATCACATACCAGAGGTGCGAATTGAAACGCCAACAGGCTTCTAGAACCAAATTTAGGATTAGGAATTTCGGTTGAAAGGGAGTCCTAGATTTCCTCAATTCTAGGCCAATCCCTAGGGACAACTGAAAGGGAAGCCACATATTTTTGAAACCCAATATATTTCTTTCCTTTACCCTTAGCACTAGGGCTAGCAGCAACTGGGTTCGGAGGCAAGTCATGGAGAACACTGACCTTAATGGTCTTTGGGAGACACAAGGCTAAATGGAAATGGTAGAGACAAAAAATAAGACCCTTGTGGAGTGGTATGACTAGGGTATTAGGATTCTTAGCGTGGGCTTTCCTCACCACCCTAATGGAATTCTCCAAAGAAGATAAAAGGAAAAAAGGAAAGTTAATCCCAGCATTGTGATGAGAATGGTTAAGCAAGGCAAAGTGATAATGAAAGTAAACTTTATAATTCCCTTAAAGTGTAAAATACTTCATAATCATCAAACACACCTGGTCCCATGGAGGTGGAAGCTTCTCCCTCTCAAAAGCCCGCTACATTTTAATCGATGATTCCCCTTCTTTGAAGGTCACCATACTTTCCGAGTCAGGAACCCTGCTTCGAGGACAATTCTTTCTCCCTTTGGTAGACATCCCTATTGCTTGCCCTATGACTTATTTAGTCACCTTGAAGCCAATACTGCCCAGCCGAACATGCCTATTGTCCGAGGAATCCACAAATCAACGATAGATAAGATTGTTGTTGATATCATATCTCCAGAGTTTATTAGTTTACTCCTAGTTCTACTTTAGATACAAAAGATATTTATTTCAAAGACTAAACATGCAACTTCCTACATCAAAATATAACCATTCATAACTTAAAAGAGACTTAAGTGACATTGGAGGTGTCCTTAAATCTAGAGTTTTGACTTTGATAAAACAGGCCATAGAGGCCCTGATAAAAAGGAACTGATTTTAAAACAACATACTACTAGAAGTCCCCAATTCATGGAAAAACTAAATGATAGATTTCCTTTGTCTCCCATGAGCTACTGCAGTTGTCTTCTTAAAAAAATTTAGCCTTCATATGCGAAACTCTGGAGCTTCACAACAGCTTCTGAGATTCTGACAATGAAACAACTCCAGAGATTCTGTGCAACTCCAGAGACTTTGTGCAGTCAACAGTAGCTTTGGAGATCACCAGATAGCTCATCAAGACATAGCTCTAGAGGTCTCATGATTAGCAACCCTTACTATCTGATAATCCAGCTCTGGAGATCCTCCAACCATTCTGTAAAACGTTGGAGTTCTTTGTACTGTGTCTTCTTCTCAACTCTGGAGATAGTTAGGAACATCTCCGGAGTCTTCAAAAACCTTTCTTTGCCTGATAGATGGACCCCTTTGATAGTAAGAATACATTTCTACACAATTTTGTCAGTTTAGATTCAAAACATGAGTCTTTTCATCACAACAACAACTTCAATATTTCATCTTTAATTAACATAATTTAAACAAGGTTTTATAGTTTTCATAGTGCAATCATCAAATAAGGTGATGCATGAAATGGAAAAAGGGAACATAATGGTGTGTTTTGATGAGTGCTACCTACCACTCATCAACAACTCCATTGTAGAGACCTTAATATCTTGGGATTGGAAGGGGGCATACCCTTCTGCTATGGATGAATGTACTCAAAGATCCATGTCATGACCAAAGAGGGGTGGCTAAAGGCAAGTGTCTATCTGGCAATATGGTAGAAATCTCAATAGACCATGGCTAATATATCAACACCCCAAGCAAATACTATACCTTGCTCGATGTGCTATATGATGGGTGCCCAACGCCATCAAAGTCTCACTGACCCCTTGTCCCCTAATAATCTAGATGCAACCAAACCAATGAAAAACTTCCATAGAGGCAAAATCACCAAGTTAGGGACCAAAGTGAGTTGTACCCCCTTCTGCTCTCCTAGGTTATTCACCCCCATGATAGCAACCCAAGATATTCTCTCTCCCACTAACTCCCTATCGGAAAGGTAAGTTTGTTTCCCTCACAGGGACCCCAAGGATGCGATACACATCATAAAGAGTGATGGTGCGCTCGCTAGAAACCTGTGGAAACTTGAAAGTGTTCCTATTTGCATCCTAATAAGTCATGATGTCACAAGAAATGCGTGAAGGGTGAACCAATGGAACCATTGAAACTCTGTCTAAACTAACTTTCTTCAAGAGGGCTAGATCTCTCAAAGAAAGAGCCTTATATGCCTCTCCAAGCCACAACTATTCATGTGTTGCATTCTATCAGATTCGCATATCCTATCACACACAAGGAACTATAAGTTAGATCTCATTAAACTCATAAAATCCTAAAAAAATAGTAAAACTTGCAAATCAAAAACATATATTTCATGAAAAAATTTAATAAAATGAAGAGTTAGTGATAAAATTAGAGTTTTAATGACATTCCCAAATGAAGCAAGTCATATAGAATCTTTTAGACTTGATCCCCCAGTTTTCCAGGTCTGATCCTCCCTGGGCGACCACATTGCAGGATGGTCTCTCCCGGGCAACACTACAACAAATCCCTGTGATTAGCTCCCTTTTTTTCTTCCACCCATTGTTTTAATGTATTTTTCTCCAATTGTTTGAAAAATTTGGCACTATTTATCAGGATGGTGCTATTTTTGGCATTTTTTGCGCTGATCAAAATAAGTAGGCAGTAAATTAGGCGCAAATTAGCGCCTAAATTAGTGCCTAGATTAACGCCCAGATTAGCGCATACATTAGCACCTAATTTAATGCCTAATTTAGTGCCTACTCACGGTATATCGGAGTGACCAGCCTGGAGGTCTCACCAACACTCCGAAAAGGGTTAAAGATACATCGAAAGATCGGTGTGACACCTGAATGTGTCACATCGATAAAGCCACAATGAAATATAAAATATATCGAGAAGTGATCATCGTATCGAGGAGACTCATCTTGCAGTCTCTTCGACATTCCAAGCATAAAGGTATATCAAAGGAACCAAGGAATACCGGCTTGACATTCCACCAATAAAATAAGTGATATATAATTCGAGGAGATTCAAAATGTCAGAATGACTCAAGTTCTAGTCCTGCCGAAGAGCTGTCAAGAAGATACCAAATAGAGAAAGGCATAAGAAGATAATTCAGGATGTCAAAGGGAGGTGATAACATGTCCCTTTGAAAAAGAAAACATGACAATAAAGGGAACATATCGAAGGGATAAATAGATGTCGATGAGACTTAACAAAACGGGACTTTGGTGTGACATCCATTGGGTCATAACGAAATCCTGATGACAATAAAAAATGATAAACTCCTTGAGTAGAATTTATTGGTTCGATGAGATGACAAGACATCTCCATTGTGAGAATTTAATGTCCTCTCGATGATGTGAAAGCCGCCATTAATACACAGAATAGAGTATATCAAAACAACTCGGAAAGAATTTTGATTCATTAAGCATACACGGGAGCAACGGGGAGCCTCTGTAATGAATGCAACTCAAAACTCAAGTAAGTATTCTGAGCTTGCAACCTGTAGCTATTGAATCAAATTACATATTAAAGAAGTAGAATTCTCTTGCATTGTGCTATGGGAGACACAATCGAAAACCCTAGGGTTAAAAGACAAAAGTTAGATGAGAGACACCTGAATCAATACCTAATCGACCAATGCCCAAAATCTGGTCAAAGGTCTAGAAGAAATGCTCAATTGTATCCCAATGCAAAGAAGTTGGAAGACATTTACAAACATGTAGGGGGATGTATGGACACTCATGAGAGGTTATGACCTCTTCATGTATCACTACAGGAGAATGTATAGGTGAGCACCAATGTCGAATCCCTGGAGAATGAATTTAGGAAAACTTATAGTGCATGATGTGTTCATAAATGTTGAAGTTTTTAAAGTCATAGCTAAAAGCTACAATCCTCAAAACCACATGGTGGAGTTAAGAAATGGCATAAGTTTTTTCCCTATCACCAAAGACTATATATCAATGGTCTTTCAATTGGATTGCATCTTTGATGTGAAGTTCTGACTCCAAGATTTAATTAATGAATATTATAACATGAGCAACAAATATAAAAGGTGGAGGCTACCCCTGCATAGACCCTAAGATGAAGAAAATAAACTTAAAGTGTTTATAGTGACAGAAGATCCCCCATATTCTATAGAGATGTTTGAAGAGTATTTCCAATATACCTATTACTCTGTGTGTCAATTGCTTGGAGTTGAGGCTTCCTTGTTTATGGAGATTGCTCCTATGGTTTTAACTGTTGATGTTTAGAGTCAACAAGCATTATGTTATGATTATGCTGAATTCCTGGCTAATGCCCTTCATAATGAATTAGTCTCCCTAAAGGAAGGGGGTAGTAAGTTCAGTCATTATTCTATACTTATGCATCTTATCCTATATGAAGGGCAGAATTATGGAATGTGGAGTGAATGTCTGAGGGTAAGAGATTTAGACAAGAATGGTGACATTAAACCTATTCAAATGTGGACCACTATCTAGGATAGCTGGTGTGAGAAGTCTCATTATCTCTATTTTGAAGAATACTTTGTGAAACCTGTCTATAGAAAGTTAGGCCACCCTTGTGTCTACAATTTGTCACCATAAATACATAGATTTTTAAGGCCTAAGGATAAGTATGAGCAGAGAAAGTTCAGTCACAATTGGGGTGACTGGTACTCCTACAGTGATTGCACAAAGATAAGGGTATTTGGATTTGAATGCCCCCTTCTCTTGTTACCTAAAACTTGTCCAGACATGATTGCTTACTTAGAAATTGTGAGACAACTTGCCTACTCAGATTTCATGCATTTAAAAGGTTCCAATAAACAATCTTTCATGCCTGGGACGTGTTTTGGAGACTTCATGGTCATGTTAGATAAAGGATATCAGTTAATTGAGAAGAGACTGGAGTATTTTAAGTTGCTTGCAGGAAATGCTAGAGAGATTTTTGACCCAGAGAATTTTATATGCACTGTCAAAACCAAGAATAAGTTGAAAAGGTATAATCATGTATTGTTTGTTGATGATGACCTAATTAGAGACCAAGACGAACACAATGCATTTGAAAGAAGCTTGTACCACAAGATAATGTTAGTCAAGGCTTGGAGGGTAGCCAAAAACTGCAGTTACACAGGTGCTTTTATGAACATAAATGATCCTATCAAGCGGTTAGATGCATTAATTAAAAATGCTTCTAAATTGATTGAAAATGTTCCTCCTCATATCTTTGAAAGAAAGGGAAGAGTTGTCAGAGAAACACAGGTAGAGGATAAAATCCCAATGGCTCATTTGTCTCCTCAACTAACTCTTGATATTTCTTTTGATGTTGAAGAGGAAGGGGAAGGGGAAAATAAAGACTTGCAAGCATCCTGGCTCCTTATAGAGAAATATGAACCTCCAAAGGAAAGAGAAGAGGTTGAAATAGAAACCTCTAATGAGCTAACAAAAGATGTAAGGTATCTGGCTAGTAAAAAATTCATTTCAGATGATGAATTCATCAAGACTACAAAATTCAAGTCCTCTTTATATGAGTATAAAGGAAAGCAGGCCAGAGAAAGAATGAAAAACATCACTCTTGAAATCCAAGATGAAGTTCTGCAAGAGCTTCAGTCAGAAATTGATAAAGCCATGGAAGATATGACTCCTGAAAAGGGAAGGGAATTACTCTAGGAATCAAGAGTGATATTGGTACCTAGATGGGATATGGCTTCTACAATTGTGTTTGACACTTTTAGAAAAAACCAGGACAAGAAGATGCAGCTTAGCATTCAGGCCCTAGACAAAATCAAATCTGGATTAGGGTATGATCCTAATAATCAAACATTGATAATATGGTCACTATTTCCCCCACACAAAAAGCCTAAAGTTATAAGCAATCTTGATGAAGTCTTTGGTCACCTAATGATTCAAAGGGTTGAAGAAGCAGACCCTATTGAAATTGCCAACCTAAATATAAATGTTGCAAGATTCACCAAGGCACAGATTGAGTAGTTGGTAAGGAGGAATAATGACTATATGGTAGAAAATGCAAGGCTCAGATAGGAAATTGCTACCTACAAAGATAAATTGCCTTCATCTAGCAGTTATTCCTCTTACTTAGAAGTTGACTAGAGGGTTATGGAAGCCAAAGCTTATGCTAACTATTGGAAGCTTAAAGCAGAGAAATTTCAAAAGAGAAGTGAACAATAGGAGACTAAATTGAAAATGATTAAATACAGTATGGATTCCAAATTAATTCAAAGAAGATTTGATAAAATGATGGAAAATAGTGATAAAGTCTGGAATCTGCATAAGAGAACACATCAGATGTATCAAGAGCACTAAAGGCTGCACCATAGAATGTTGGAGACAAAAGAAAAATTGAAGGCTAAATATAATGTTGAAGAACAAGTGTTTAGGAAATATGAAGACTTGATCAGTGAACATGAGAGATTTAATGGTATACTAAAAGGAGATTTGAATGATTTTGACCAACATCCTGATATGGCATTTCCAAACTTTTTCAATATTGAAGGTAATTTGTGAGATAAGGACATTTGGAAGGGTGAACTGAATGAATTATTTCCTCCACTTCTTGAAAATATAAATAATGAGGAAAGGGTGACAGGAAACACATATATATGTTTGGGAAAGATATTCTACCTGGAGTTATTTATGAATAATCTAATTTCCACAGATACTTGCGCTGATCAAGATTATATCGATCATATTGGCAGGGTAAATTTGTTCATATCCAGGGCAATATAAAGAAGTGGTCACAATGCAATTTTGTCATACAACAAGCTGTTGGTAATTTTCCTGAATTGGCAGAGGGTTTGCCAGTTCCAATGCATGGGCAGATTCAGCCAACAGATACGGGAGGTTGCATGAGCGGTCTCCCCTTCACTTCTGGTTCTGCCGCACCAAGGGGGGTGTCCCTATTTGATAAAGATGTAACATTTACTCTCCAAATGATAGAACGATTTAACTTTGTAATAACAGCAGAATACTCTCATGCATGGACCAAGATCTAAATGATAGATCACAAGTTTGGCAACTTTCTTGGACATATATAACTGGTTAGGTATGAGAGTATGCAGGGGTTCCTAATCCTACTCCTACAACTAACAGGTTGGAAATATGGAATGATTTGAAATTGATGGTTTGGATGCAAGACAGGGGTTTTGGATCATAACTACTTCACAAGGGCAGACTAGTGTCTATCTCAGGGCAAGGAGTCACATAGACGTATACATGAGAGTGGCTTGCAACTGGCATTCAAGTTTCAAGGGGTTAGGACTGGTGTTTGCCTTACAAACATCACCCAAGAAAAGGTATTTAACTATCCATACTTACAGATATCCCAGTTGACATACAATCTCCTCCACACTCAACCTAAAATGATTTAATCCACTCCTTGAATGGAAGTTAGAGATTAGGCATGCAATACATAAATATGTATTCTAGAATTTGAGAAACCCTTAGCAACCAAATTCAGAAGAAGAAATGCATACAACAATTGGAGACAGACAGCAAAACACATGCAAGAAGCATTTTTCATATAACATTAACACTGAAACTGAACATATGTGCAAGATACAACTTAGATGCAACACATAAACTCCATAGAGATACAACAGACAGGAAATGCTTTGTATTTCGTTATTCACACAAAAAATTGCCCAAGTCTTCAACAACCACAATGAGTAACACAGTTTGCCTTTTATACCAATACCAGAAACTCAACAAAATTAATTACAAGGCAAATCAAAAATCTGCTAGATACAATGCATCTGAAATGGCGCTCAAAATCCATAAATGCAGCAGAGAGACAAGAGGAATGAGTAGGTGAACTCGGGATTTGCACCGCCGCCCAGGGATTTTCTTCATCAATCGGGTGGTTGACTTGTCAACTCCATCGATCATCCTCTGCAGGTTCGCCATTATTGCCTCATCTACCCACAAGCCCCTTTGAAATGTAGCAGCGGATGCATCTGCTATTTTCCTGCTAAAAAATGATCGCAAATACATAGGAAAAAACCTTCGCTGCGGGTTCAAAACATGGTCGTCGATCTACTCCCATCACCAGGATCAACGGCCCCAAAAATGCCCTAAAAATTGCCAACCAGTGATTATGTGCCACGTAGGCACTCTATGTTCCTATCACTGACTTTTCGCTTTTGTATTTTGCCTTTTCACCCTTGTATATGCAAAAACATATGCATATACAATCGCTCTTTAAATCTTTGTATATGCAGAATGCATATACATGCAACTTTCTGGACATGTGGCAGCCCCTGATTGATTCCCTATCGCTAGGTATTTTCATTTCCAGCGAACCCCAAAACATTATTCACTGCATTTGATTTTCAATTGGGTCCAGATTGTATGCTTTCTCCTTGTATATCGGCTTGTATGTGTGAACATACAACGCGGATATACATACAAGGCGCGGACTCCACGTTTTTATGAATTGGATTGGAAAAACCCTTTGAAATCTGGCTTGTATATCCTTTGCATTTGTGCGCTTGCATGTTGACTTGTATATATGCCACCCGATGTACATCCTGCTTTGCATATCCGCAGGCCCCACCAATTGTACCTTCCACACTACACTGTAGCAAATGCATCTGCGCCCTTGTATATTTTTCAATGCATATCCATATGCAACCTGATATACAAAGCAGGAATATTCCCAAGAATCTGTGAAAGATTCCCCCTTTGTATATGCAAATTCTAAGCCCGATATGCATCTAAAATGCATATAATTGGTTTTTCCAAAGGATGATGGAGATTTTGCACCCGCCAATGCACATTTTGACCTATATGTATATACAAACACCTTTGTATATACAAAGACACTTGCACCTTAACTGATTTTTTGCATTTTTTCAACTGTAGAGGCTAAAAGTGTTAGAGTTTTTGGATTTTTGGGAAGGTGCCTGCATATCTAAATGCTTGAAACTTGAATACTTATGCAAGCACCACCAGTAGCTCGAGCCTAAAACCCTAAACATAAATGATTACCAACATAAGCAATGCAGGTATATCAATCTGTATCATGGAGATGAGGACAATCTTTCTAGACCTATGGGTCACAAGTCACTCTACGATGATTAATGGAGACATAACTTGATCACTGCATATACTTATGTTTTCTCTTTATGTTTCCTAATTACTCATTAGTTAGTTGGAGGGATGCAATTATGAAACGACACAATGTTTTGGGCCTGAAGCTTGTATGCATCCTATAAAATAGGATACCAAGGCCATTATGAAAATCATCAGATATCATATTGTCTCATCTATTTTACAAACATATATGCAATATAAAATAGTACTTGAAGAATCTATCTATGTTTTCAAACCAGTATGAATTTCTGAATTAATAAGAAGAATCAGAGTTGTTTGGTGGATCAGAAAATTGATGTTCAATTGTTATGTTGAAGTTAATATTTATGAGTTGCATGATTGTCTCCAGAGTAGTTTCTCAAGTTGTTTAAATTAATATATCAAGGATATAATTAATTTTTCAGTACACATTTGTTGTTTCTATATGGTCAGAGTGATTGGTTTCTGTGGGAAGTTGATTTAAGTCCTGCTGAATAGTCTATGTTTATTGGTCTCTGCCCAAGGTTAAAATCCTTTGAATAAACTATCTTAGTTGGTTTCCTTCCTGTTAGAATTAAAATCCTTTCTCTTGGTCATAACAATTTGGGAAATATCATTGGGATCTGATAAGAAGAATCCTACATCTCAACATTCTTGCACATCTATACAAGATACAGACTTACACAAGTGCCTAATAATATGAGTTAAGTTAATATAGAGATCCAGTATACCACTAACTCTTGACTCTTTGCCCAATAGATAAAGCACTCATCCTATTCATTATCAATTTTCATACCTTACTCATATTTTCAAACCTTAGTCCTAGAAACACTTTCAAAACCTTACACCTACTTCACACCCATTTTCCATTGTGAAGGTCCAATCAAATCTGCACTAATCATTAAGGTATACCCACCTAGGTCTGGCAGATCCTAAAGTGAAGGGAGTTTATCCATATCTACCTCGTGTCGTTAGCCAAAAACGTTAAGAGAGCTTGGCAACCTCTTAGGGTTAACAACCTACATTTTTGTGACCTAACAGTGTCTTCATGAACATATATTGATACAAAATGAATGGAAGAAGCATCCAAGTAATCCTAATTTATTCTACCAACAATTCATACCAAAGATTGAACAATTTAAGGATATTGCAATAGGTAATTTGTATTGATACAAATAATATTACTAAAGCATTTCAAAGTTTGGGCCATAAGAATCATCCTTTTTTAAACATGGATTGCAAATAATTCTAAAAATTTAGAAGTCTTGGTCATTAACATTATTATCTGCTACAATGTCATTCGGTGTATCATTGTCAATGTTCATATGTTATTTCAAGTATTTAATATTATCATCATCCTAATCTTGACCTGCATCATCTTCATCATCATTGAAATTTGACTATAGACCATCTATATTGTTACCAGATATATTTGGACCATCATTTTCTATACCATCCATATTGTTGTCTTCCATAACATCATCTAACTCTGGATTGTTGTCTTCTTGTGCCTAAACATAACCATCTTCAACATCATCATGGATGTCAATTTCTTTGATGTTCTCTAATCCCTCTCTCTCATTTTGTTCTCCATCATTTTTTTGCTCAGTATCCACTAATGCATCATCAAATACATGCCTTAATCTTGGATCATAATGTATGACAAATATCCATTTCGGGTCCAAAATATCTTCATAGAAAAATACCTGCACATGAACGACATACATATATTAGATGTATGTTATAACAATTTTATTGATTAATAAACACATGTATATAATCACAATAAACTATGAATTAATAGATTAATGATCACTACCACTTCTTGTTTGAGTTAAAGAAACACCTAGTCACAATGAATTGGTAGAACATAAGGCTCCTTATCCTCCAGTAGGAACCATGAGGAATCTATAGAAAACAATCCACTATGGGTATCATGTCTTCGTGTCCTCTCAAATGCTTCATACCATCTACACTTAAAAATACAACATTTAAAAGAGCGGTAATCCAACTGAATAATTTCTTGCATTTTCCCAACATATTGTAGATTCCCTTCAATTATATTCTTATATTTTAAGCTTGATTGAATGGATTACTTGAAGTCAACCATGATGCCACAATCGAAGGACCGTCTCTTTACATCTACACTTTCTACATGATAATGTCGACCATATGCCCCACATTGCTGGATATTTCCTCGCCTGTGAAAGACCATTTATTTTAGTGAAAACAAATATAATGACGAATATTAAAATAGTTAATAGTGTCAAAACTGTAAGGAAACAACATTTTGTAAAATTCCAACTGTACCTTTCTTTCACATCCTCTAGACATGTTGATTTCATCTTCTGTTATGTTTGAATATACCTGCATCTTCTATTTGATTTTGAATTTGTTCAGTAACCCATTCTAGTGTGCAATCTTTGCCCCATTCCCCAAGTAGATTAGTGGGAAGTGGAGTATTCCTTGGGTTCGATCTCTTAAATTGTCTCTTTGTTTCTAACACTTCTTCTCTCTTTTTATCATACAGATCAATCCATTTGTTCATAAAGTCCATGTGGTACAGAATGAACTTGTCGAGTAAAGCACTTTTGTCTACACCTATTACATGTCAACATGTTTATTTCAAACTCCAAATGTCATGCTATTAATTTGACAAATAAATTACAGAGTAAATTAATGATTGCAAGAAAAATAACCACATTGTTCATGAATTTACTTACTAATTTCTACTTGAACACCATTAGATTGTGGTTTTTCTCAATCAATAATATCTGATGCTCATTCTTCATCCCAGAAGCATGGTCCATCTTCAAAATCCTTACCAAGGAATTCACATAGGAAGAAAAATGCTTCATTCAATACATACCCTTCAGCCATGCAACCCTCTGGATGTGCCTTTTGTTGGACATATCTTTTTAGAGTTTTCATATACCTCTCAAAGAAAAACATCCACCTCATTGAAACGACACCCGCCAATTCAATGTCATCGACTAGGTGTATAAGTAAATGGACTTGTAGGTCCATGACACTTGTAGGGAGCTCCTTCTCAAATACACATACAATTTCTACAATTTCCTTCTTCTATTTTGGCACTTCACATTCGTGGATCTCCTTGGAGGTCACCCACCTAATATAAGAATAGTAAATTAGTATGAACCTTTAGTCAAAAATTAAAATGCAATCTAATATCTCTATGTCTCTCACACATGAACATTTCATATAATCACATACCTTGTAAATGCTGACAATCGACTTATGGCATTCCTTAAGTCAAATGTAAGACAGGAATCCCTCCTAATTGCTAATGGCATGATATGCTATCAAACACATTTATGAAAAGGTCATTAGTATTTTTTTCTCACACAACAAAATATCAAAATATATTTAGTACCTAATCAATGTTACCAGTAAATGTTAAATGATGATATATAGTACCTTCATAAAATTATGAAAATCATGTGTTTTAAATCATGTGATATGTCCATCAACTGTAAAATCTTTAGCCAATGATGACCCATAGCCAGTAGGTGTCCTTATTGAACATATGACATTTTTTAGTTGGTCTAGCTCTTTTTTTAAAATTCCGTGGAGCTTCTGCATATGTTTCATTTTCCCTGTTTGGCCACAAATGTTTTCTATCAATTTTGGTACACAAAAGAGCAATATCTCTCCTCGAAGACAAGGTGTCCTTCTCTTTGCCTGATATATGTCGAAATATAGAATCTGGGACATTTTTGAAGATGTGCATAGGATCTAATAGGTGAGATATTAATAGATCCTTCCAATAAGGGAGCTCATAAAATATGGATTTCATTTTCATTCCTTCTAGCATATTAACTACAACTTGTTCTAGTTCTTCAATTGAATCACCCTGATCAAAAAAATCCTCCCAAGATTTCAATTCAACATCTTCATACTTCTTAAGCCAATCACTTGGACCCATAATCATGGGAGGGCCTCTATTTTCAACTTTTCCATCAAATTGATTCTTCAGGTGATTTCTAAACTTATGATCTAGTGGTAGAAAAACCATGTTGTTTGCGTAAATAAATTTATGTAGATCTTTAGAATACCGGCCTTGAAATTGTTCTACACATCTTGGACATGCAAATATCCCCTTTGTTTGAAGCCTTGCAATTCAATAAGTAATGTTAATAACATAAAAAATAGTATAAAACTAAGTAAGAAAGTTGGGATGAAAATAAATTATGAGTGTAAATACGTAAATATTTTATCTTACCAGAACAAACACCAAGTCCTAGGAAATCATGAATAGTCCAACATAGCACACCATACAACATGAAGGACCTATTTGATGGGGACGTAATATGTCATACATTCTTATGCCTTTCCATAGCAGTTGCATCTCATCAATAAAAGATGTAAGATAAACATCCATGTTTTAACTTGATGCTTTCCTGGAACAATGAGAGTCAGCATAAGGTGCTCCTTTCTAACACTCATCCATGGGGGAATATTGTATACTATCAATCCGACTAGACAAACACTATAATTTGAGCTCAGGAAAGAGAATGGGCACACTCCATCAATTGCAAGACTAAACCTGATACTACGGGGTTCATCTTTGAATTTTCTTGGCCCATTTTTCCTCTATGTGTTTCATTGCTTTGGAGTCAGTCTGAATTCACATGAATCCATCTTTACTCCTATTCTTTGCATGCCAGTCCATCAATTATGCAAGTGACTTGCAACAAAACATTCGTTGAAGTCTAGGTATAATTGGCATGTGACGTAAAACCTTCTTTGGAATTGTAGGACCTTGTACATCTGTACGATATCTCTTCTCTTTGCATACAGGGAATTTTACCTTGTTTTGATATTCATCTCTGTATAAAATGCAATCATTTTTACATGAATGAATTTACTTATATTTAATCCCCAACTCAACCAACAATAGACGCGACTCTCTGCAAGTTGATGGCAACACATTCTCTTCAGGGAATATTTTAGTTTTTAGTGCCCTGTAAGATTGCCAGAGATTAAATCAATTGAATGCTTGACTTATGATGAACATGTTTGATATGCCAATCTATACTAGGACTATTTATATACAATATATGGTTTTAAAATTCCCTTAAAGAAATATAAACGAAGTTGATGAATGTTTACGAATTATGTACAACAATTGACAATGCAAAGTAAGAAATAGATTTCAACTCACTTCAGTAGGGTAGTGAATCCTTTGTCTAACCAACCAAATAGTGACTTAATTTCTAATAATATTAATGTGCATGCCAGTTTTGAGGTTCTACTTGCACCCGATTTGAACATGGGTGTCTTCGCTGCTTGCTTGATGGAGTCTTTCAGGTTGTTATCATCAACATTACGTTGTGGTAATTACCCTTACTATCATCATTATTGTCAACCATACAATCATTATTGTCATCATTGTTTCCATCCCCAAAGAAACCTGTAAGCATTTCATTCAATCCTTCTTCATGCACTGCATTTTCACTATCATGATCATCATCATTAAGGCTAGGTGGCATGTCATCAGTGTATGCAGATCTCATCAGCTCTTCAAATTTCTCAGCTAGTAGTATTCTCTTCAATGTTGCTCTTTTCACCCTGGTATTGTTTAAAGGATGGTTTGGATCATCCCGTCCAAATCTTAATTACCCAGTTGGATCTTGGGTATTAGTATGTGTTTCATCAACATCTTCTACCTATCAACAAATGCAAGCATTATTTAATGTTTGGCAACAATTGGATAAATCATAAATGTATCAATTTCAAAGAAATATAATCAAATATGGCTTAAAAAATAAAAATAAAAATTGTATGAACATATATACATCAATTGAATAATGGAACATTATTTTATAGACTATCTTTTTTATATAATAATTTAAATAAAACACAATTTTGACAACATAGTTTATAAAACATCAGTCCACACTCATTTATTATTCTTTGGTTTTCTGCCCTTAAGAACATCCTTAGGGAGACCTTGTTCTTCCCTTTTCTTTCATGCAGGAGTGTGTTTTAAGAAGGGGTAATCTATCAATAACTCATCCCCAATGGTAAGGTCCATAATAGCCTCAACCATTATCAATCTATCAACCTCTATTTCCATATCTCCATCTTTATCATTTATAACCTCAACAAATTGATAATTTGGTTTTATAGTAGGGTTCCTTCCTTTACTACTATTTATAAATCCTGCAACATTTTTGTGTGTGTATGCACGTCTATCTATATACATAAGATGACCTCTATTCATTTCTTTTCCACTTTCCAATTAGAGACGATGTGTATACATATTCAAATTTAGACCATATGCTGACATGCTAGGCTTATGTTTTGTTAGCCTTCTCCATTCACCACTGTAATATGATGGACCATAATATGGCATTAATCTCCTAGTGGTTTGTTTTGAATTGTTTCTATGTCTAGATCCCACATGTACATTTTGGACAATAAAGAGGCCTAGATTCGCTCCATGAATATTGGAGGGTTATATCATGTAGCTGTATCCCCAAAATTGAAACACCTCGTACACTCTAGGTAGTTGTTGATCACTAGGCCAAGCGCAATATAGTCGACGATCAAATGTCTCTTTGTAAATTGATCTCAAACTCAAGGGAAAGTCATCATCTCCATCACATTCATTCTCATATGGTATGTAGTCCACCTTCCCCTTGTCTTTAAGCAAATTATGCATCTTTAAACCGGTTCTTGTTCTGTTACTTTTTTTCATCAATTCCTCATCTTCTGATCTGGTATATTGGCACATATTTTTGTTAGATGTATCATTTGATAAATGATCATTACCCTCTAGGCTAGAAGTCGGTGATCCAGGAAACTTTACACCAAGAACTTTATCCTGCAAGTATCCATTAAGAAAAAAATTAGTTATTTAAATAATATAAAACAATGTTTAAACAAAGTATACATGTTATTTATATCAAATTGAAAAATTCCTTACCACAATTCCTATTGGATTTGAATCGATTGTGGGAGGCATACTACTGACTGGAAGCTCATCATATATGTAATGTCTTTGTACAATCACTCATTTGAATTGTTTCTTTCCATGACATACAGAACATCCACAAACAACAATTTTCTCAAAGTATTCATCCCATGTACTATAGTCCTAACCAACCTCTTGTTCAGTGCAATCATTTGTTGTGTCTACAGGAGCCATTGTCATATCCTCTTCCACCCACTGTCCTCTACGTGATTTAACAGTTTTAGGTCCACGTCCATGTACATATCTTGTTCTTTTGCTAGTTGAATGCTCAGGCTCTGAATTTACTCCAATCTCCATCTAAAATAATCAACAACATGCATTAATTTATGTCAAGATTGGATAATACATTATAAATTTCAATAATACTATGAAAAAAGATGGATGTATCACAAAATACCATTAGATCATTTTTTCCTAAGTTAAGTCAAAATTTGAGTACCTGATGTCCCGCTTCATCTGTTGTGTCCTCATTTGATATGACATGATCTATTGCCATGGCCTCGTCTGGCCCTTATAATACACAATATAGTAAATAATGTTTAGTACACCAATTATATCATTTCAACAAATATGCTATCCAACACAAAACCTCACTTTAGTCATATTTTTGACATATTGATATAATGTTTTAGCCATCCTAATTTTCAAACTTTTCTCTTGATCATAGAATCGCATTTAATCACCATTATTGTGCATTTTTAACCAATAAGTTTGACCTCAGAGGCCTCATGGATAAAAAAATGACTTTATCTCCTCTATGTTGTAGCATTTGTGAATTCATAAACACCTTCCTCCTTTGGTTGAGGTTGCTTTCTCTTCTTACCTCTATTGTATCTGCAGATTCCGTTGTCATATCTATTTCCACCCACTTTCCTCTCTGCGATTTAGTAGTTCTATGCCATCCACATCCTCTCTCCATGGCCTCCTCTGGATCCTGTAATACACAACAATGACAATAGTCACATAACAACTACGCACCAAGAGAATATTGTTGAAATTGTCTTGTTAATACGCTTGCTTTTCATTAAGACGCACTATGAAAAACAAAATAGGACATTGCAACATTTTTCTCTTTACAAAAAGTTTACATAGAGAATCTTGACAACTAGAGCTCAAATCTTATGATGACAAGATGACTACAAATTCACATCAAAAAGATATTTATTTACAAGCTGACTACAAATAAAACCTATTACTAATAATTTTAGTTGAACATCCCTTCCATGGTCCCTTGTTATCCTAGATGAAAGAAAACCTGTTACTAATAATTTTAGTTGGTTCTCTACCTTACACTTCTTCCACAAATTCATTAAAAATGTAGATATTTTCTCTTTGAAAACTAGAGATTGGATTCCTTATTCTTGATTGAAACCTACTTTCCATTGGATAGTGTGAGAATATTTATCTTAGATAAGATTCAAAACTTTAATTCTTGATTTTTTATTTTTCATGATTGGTGTTTATCTTCCATAGAGGCCGTGGTGAAAGTAGTTGGCTTGGTTATGTAGAAATCCCCTCATCAAATAAAAGCCAACAAATATTTACAAATGGCTCAACCCATATAAGACTTAACAGTTTACTACAACTTTAATGAAAGATCGATACATAGCATGACCTACTTTATGCTTTATGAAAATCATATTTGTAGCCTAATATGTTAAGTTTTCATAATTAGTATTGCATGGAAGTCTAGCCACTAGCTAAAACCTTTGACATCTTGATTGATTTAGCTAGCATGTATATCTTCATTAACCAAGAGAAGGCATGAGATCTGAATTTATTTGTTTGATAGGTAAAAGAGTTTGGGTTTCAAGTTACTAAAACACAATACAACTTTTTTTAAGTTCCATCAAATTATGTTTTTATTATGTAAAGTTTCTAGGATGTATCCATTTTTTTCCAAGCTAGTTGGTGGTATGTTGTTGTCACACTAGATTCCAATGTTATAAAACCCTTACTACTTAAACATTTACCTCAATTCCAAATGTTTGTATGAGAAATATTTTGGTTTGGCACAGCTAGGCACTAAATTAGGCACACTTTGCGTTGCATTTGGCGCCCCAAAGAGATTACATTTAGGGCTGAAAGTCGGCGCTAAAGTCGGCGTTAACTACGATGACTATAGTGCCGACTAATGAATCAAAAATAGAAAATTAAAAATTCCCACCTGCATTAAAAATTCCCGCCTATGTTAAAAGCCTAAACTTCATTATCATTTTAATCTCTAAAGCTCCCTATATCCTCTTCATTTGAAAGACAAACCTTCGTTTCTTTACTGAATTAAAGGAAAGCAGTGAAAATTTTTCTTCAACTTCCTCCAAAAAAATTCGAGCATAATCTTTAACATGGAACATTTAAAATTTAATGCTTTAACTTGAGAGGAAATTGATGCACTGTATTAATTTTTGGATGAATTTATCATTTCCTTCAAGGTTTTGAGAGATCAAAATTCACGCTGCAATTCGACACTACATTTCATG
This sequence comes from Cunninghamia lanceolata, assembly GCA_027924645.1. NCBI lineage: Eukaryota > Viridiplantae > Streptophyta > Pinopsida > Cupressales > Cupressaceae > Cunninghamia > Cunninghamia lanceolata. Next base: position 346,880 of record BSBN01000900.1, read on the forward strand.
CTTGCGACTTCCTCTCTGCAGTAAAGGTTTAATTTTAGCACTCATTTCTTCTTTTTACAACCTTTCCCCTACCTTTCATACTCCATCTCATGCCTAAACAATTGTTTTGTATAGAATTATGGAACCGTTGAATGTTTATTTCTAGAAAACAATACGTTGTAAGCAAACAAATTCCCTCAAGTTGAAGAAGAAATTCTAGAAAGAGATTCATTCAAGGTAAAGCTTGCTCATTAATCACCTATTTCTTTTAAATCACCCATTTCTTTTAATTTCTTTGATTGGTGTCTTGCTTTCATACCACAAAACAAAACTTTCATACCATAAACTAGATGAAAACTTTCATACCTGATAGTGTGCACTTCGTTTGTCTCCACAGACTGGACGAAAATAATTTGCCCTAGGTCGCCTCAAAATGTCAAGCAATAGAGGGAAGCGAGCAAAGAGAGAAGACTCTAGCCACAATGAGGTAATTCATTGTCAATTTATAGATTTGTAAATGTTTCCATTGTTTCTTTGATTTTTAGTTTTTAGTTTTTTATTTCTAAATTTAAAAGAAGAAATTTATTTTATATATAGGGACATGAGACTGACAAAGATAAAGAGGCATTAGCTTCCATATTGGGGGTAGAGGCAGTGAACAAATTGGATGGTGTGGACTTGACAATGCTTTCCAGATACATAGAAAAATGATCTAGTAAAGACCCTGAAACATTGCAACCAAATCAACCGTGTCAAAGGGAATCAATTGATTCCCCAACCAGTCCTGGATTGAGAAAACGATCTAGGAGGAAATCAATAACAATAAACTCAAAGAATATGGAATAGGGAGTAGAGACTTCCAATGTCCCAGCCACTCCTGGGACATAGACTTCTTCCACCACGCCATGTTTTGCATCTTGCATTGGTAGCTACGATACCAAGATAGAATATGATGCGGTTTTAGGGGAAGTCCGAATGACAGATGCTGGAAAAATGTTTGTGAATAGGTTGAAGGAATCATGCCTTCAACGGTTCAAAGACCATCTACATTTTCCATTCTCAAAGATACCCATGCACCTGCAAAAAGTAGTTATCCATGACATGGAGACTGAATTTGGCACAGGTTGGTCTGTAAAGAAGATAAAGCTATGAATGTCTCAAAACTGCAAGAGATTTTGGTGCAACCAAACAAAGAATATAAAAAAACTCCCTCCCGAGTTCTAAAAAAGGCCAATTGATGTAAGTGTGAAAGTATGGAAAGAGCTTGTAAAAGCATATGAGAAGTCTGATGCACGGAGGAAGTCCGATGAGGAGAGTACGCAGGTATTTGAATTTGTTCATAAGATTATATCAAATTTATTAAACGATTTTTAAATTTTATTTGTGCATAGTTAAATTGAATTAGTATATGTTTTAGGATAAGGCCTCCAAGGCTAGGCTTGACAAACTTTGTGCCACACATCATAGTGGCAAGAAAGGTTTACAGGCCTTGTTCTATACATTTGTAAGTATATTTAATATGTTAAATGATTTTTTTTTATTTCCTAGGAAAAAGTAAATGATTTCATATTAATTAGTTTAACTAGTCCATGTACCATGTTTTGACAAGAGGAGAAATATGGCTGACATTCAATGCAATTTGAAAAGGAAATGTTACAAAGCCAAAAGTGGACCAATTTTGTAATCTAGATGGAGAACGTGGTATCAATAGTTGACTTTCAATAACTTATTTGGATATTATTGTGTTAATATGTCAATTTTTATTTCTTGTGTTGAGTTGTTTATTGATACATAGGATGAGTTCTAAAGTACTTCTTTGTTGGCCCTAGATCCCACTCAATTGTCCCATTATTTCATGTTGAGGAAAAAAATATTATTCCTTGGCACCTAAGATATGCTCCAACTTCAAAGGCCTACTTGATGGATGATCTTTGACTCCTTCCTCATCTAAGAATGTTGTTAAATCTACATCATCACCTACAACCACATCTCCTCCTTCCTTGTAATGAACTTCCTTCTTCTTCACTTCAATTGTGTGCTTGGACTTGTCCACATTCCCTTGTAGTTTACCCTTGACCTCTACACCTTTGCTTCTCATCTCTTCTATCTATTGTTGTGTACCTATAACTATTGCTTGATCAGGCATACTAACCTTTGGCATGAAAGACATGGAATAACCAATATCCCCCTTTGAAGACAATGAGTGGAACACCCCTTCTACCATCATAGCAACATACTTCTTAAGCCAATCTTGGATCTCCAAAATCAAGTCATTCTTCATGTTTGTTGTCATAATATCTCCAGGTTTACGAGTGGCTGCAAGGTCCATGTGATCCTCTTCTTCTACCTTTATGAACTCCTTTCTACCTACCATCATCACATTAGATCCCATGGTTTTTCTTTTATCCTCCTCTTTCAATGGTGTCAAGGTATAGGAGACCCCATATTTTTCTATCTCATAAGCATTCCTCCTTCCATCATACTTAGCATACCTATCAAATTGCCAAGGCCTCCCTAGCAGCAAATGGCACACATCCATGGGTATTATGTCACATAGAATTTTGTCTTTGTATCCTCCTATATGAAAATCCACCCAACTTTGTTCATTCACCAAAATATGTTGACCCTCATTTAACCAAGAGACTTTGTAAGGAGTAGCATGTGGTATTCTTTCCAACTTAAGTTTTTCAACCATCTCAACTGAAACCATATTATCTTGACTACCTGAATCAATTACAACTTTACAAACCTTACCCAAGCACTTACAAGTTGTCCTGAAGAGATTCCTCCTTTGTGGTGGCTCCTTTTCCACTAGTACCTTGATGAGGGTTCTCCTTACCATAAGTCATTCTCCAACTTCTAGACCAGCATGTTGTGATGATGAGTTTACACTCTCACAATCATCTCCTTGAACAATTTGATTTCTCCTCTCTCCTCCAACTAAAGTAGTGGCTTGAATTTCATTGCATTTCCATGCTTGATGTCTAAACTTGTTGCATCGGTAACACCTTCCTGTGAACCCACTAGATCCTCTTCCTTGACCTCCAAATCTACCTCTAAAGCTGATCTACCTCCTCTAAATCCACCTCTCTAATCTATCCCTTGCTCTTGGACTTTTCTTGTATCTCCTTGGCCCTCATATGACTACCTTGGATTAGAAAATGACCCTCTTCCTTTGGAACTGCTGCCTCTACTCTTGTTTTGTTTGTCTTGCCTTCTCTTTAGTTTTTCTTCAGCCTTGATTGCCAATTGGTAGCATTCCTCTACCATCCTTGGGTTTGTCAAACTTAACTCATCTTGGAGGTTAAATCTTAACCCATTGAGATATCTAGCAACTTTCTCCACATCATCCTCCATGTGACCTGCCCTTATACTCAACTTATAGAACTCATCAGTATAGGCTTTGACATCCATATCTCTTTGTTTAAGATTTTGAAGTTTCTTTTATAGTTGAATTGCATAATCACCTGGTAAGAACTTACCCTTGAGTTTGGCCACCATTCTGTCCTAAGAAATAATTTTTGACTTGCCTTTCTTCCTCCTTTCAGGTGGCTCATAATCCCACCAAAGTAGGTCATGACCTTTCAATTTTATTTTTTCCAACTTTACCCTTTGTTCCTCTGGTATATCTTCACATTCAAAATAATTATCAAGTGCTACAATCCAATCCAAAATCTCTTCATCATTCAAGTTCCCTCCATACATAGGTAAATCCATCTTTACCTTGTGACTATCTCCCTTGACTGCCTTCAGTAGCTTGGCCATCTTCTGCTCATCAGGATCCAACTCTTCTTCTTGGGATCCTCCTAGAGGGCTTGTATTCTCACCCTCCTCCTCTTGGTCACTCACATCACTTGTGAGCATACCTCTCCTTTGACTAGTTTCAACAACCTCAAGTCCGTCTACCATCATATCTTGCAACTCTTTCAATTTCCTAATTTCTTTTGCAGTCTTCTCTTTCATTTCACTCATTTCCCTAGCCATAGGGTTGCCTTTTGGAGGCATATTATTCTCTCTTTACTTCACACTTTCCTTCTTATAGACCAACCTATGATCTGATACCAATTTGATGTAGAGCAGGGGTGGTTTCAAGATTTCAACATCTCACAACAAGATTTGGTGTTTTCTTGCTCATAACCTTCAGTGGATGCAAACTAAGTTTCAACCCCTAATGGGTCATTTATGCTTCAACCCCTAATGGGTCATTTATGCTTCAATAGGTAAATCAACACTAGGAGGACTCTCAATGGAATGAGGATGACAAACAATAAGTGTTAGGAATGTACAAGAACTTAGGGCTAGCAAACTTCAATTGTTCTCTTGCCAATTGACTCTAGGCCAAGTAGGACAACAAATTGGCTTTTTCTGACATAACTTGCAAAGGAGACCTCAAACCCACAATATAAAAATTATTTTGAGTGCCCTTTTGGGAGTTCTTGAACATATCCAAAACTTAGGTATGGTTGTTTTGTAACACAAGGCTCTAAAATTGACTGTCCCATTTGACAAAAGATCTAATTAGGCTTATTCAGCTAGGTCCCCACAAGGTCTTCAACCCCTTAGTTTCCAAACTTCATGCCAATGGCTCAGACATGTCTTATGACATCTATCAACACCATTCCAAGAAATTCCAACCATTGTTTAAGAGTTCTACTTCAAACCCTAACTCCTATGCACTTCTATGCCAAATACATGAGCTTAAATGGACTAGGGCATCACCAAATTTGCACATAACACCATCCCCTGCTCCTGCAACATTTTGAACATGAAATACACCCTACCTACATCCATTCCACCGAGTTGGAGGCCTTTTCACCAGTGAAATGGAGAGAAATGCATTATTTTTAGTCAAAGCACACCCTTGTAAGGGTTTCAAACCACTTTCAGTAAATCTGCCCTAACTTGCTTCAAACTTAATGAAATCAAATGAAATCAATTGTAAAAAACAAAGATTCAAGGCACCATTAATTCCAATCGATGTTTGACTACTTCCAGGTTGTATAGAGTCATACAATACAGTTTAGCAACAAATTAGGCTTCTAAAACGTAGAAACATGACACCTTGTTATTCAAAATTCAAATTTTTACAACTTCTAATTCTTTTTCCAACATACACAAGTGATTTTAAAACATTCCCAAGCATAACCAATCATTTTCCCACCAAAAACCAAAGCCTAACCGTTTAACTTCCCCAAAAATGCAAAAATGCAAAAGTTGCTTTGACAACTTTTTGCAACTTTTACAAATTTCACTAAATTGACTCCAAAATGACCCAACCAACACATAAAGACATAAAACATGGTCTTAAAGACCTTATTACAAACAAAATGACTTCACCACACCAAAATATTAACACTCTGCAATTTTTACATTAAGACCCAAGTGCCCTGCACCACCTTGGTATCTCAAGGAGTGCTTCCTTGAATTCATGTTGCCATTCTCCTAAGTGATCCACATGCATCTTTGCCATCCTTCCTCATGATGCTGCCATTGTTTTAACATGTAAGAATGTATGGATGCATCTTGGTAGGCATCCTATAGATCTAACACATCCTTGTAGAACTCTTTTTGCACCAAGGTCAAGTCATCATGAATTTCTAATGCATATTCTATGAAATCACCTATGTCATACCTTGTAGCCTTGTAGTATTCCACTTGATGTTTCAAGTGCTCAATTTCCTTCTTATGTCCTTCCATTTCTCATGTCATTTTAAGGATGTTTGATTCATTTGCTTGTGTTGTGGCGACCTTAGTCGTAGCCCTAGCCACTAGATCCATATCATCTACATCCATTACCATTACTTCCATGGCTTCATTAAATCTCAAGAGTATATTATGACATGCAACTTCTTGATCAAAAACATGTCAAGTACATACTTGGGAAAAGTATGGGGTGCCTTTGCGGTGCCATAGATCTTCTTATATGTTAACAACTCATATAGGGAGTAATCTTTTAGGTTCTCCAAGATTCTGATCATGTCTTCAGACAACCTAGGGAACCTTTTCTCAAATAATAGCTCATGCAAGGGAGAAAAGAATCGGTCACAGATGTGCTCATATTTGGATGTATTTTTGTGCTCCCATTGGTCCTAACAATAAACATGGACAAAATGACATGGGATGCTCCATGTCTAACTCATCCCTAAAGAATTTATTAGTTGCACAAATAATATAACACAAGTAAGAGGTTGTATAGAATTTTGGCTTTGTGCCCACTTAAGGAGACTCGACTCTCATTATTTCATTGCACAAAGTGAGTGACAAAACAACTACCTAGTTTAAAATTGGCCCTTCTTTATGCAACATATCTAGCAATGAGACTTAGGATTCTTGAAAATGAGAAGCATCCTTCTCCCCATACAACCTGCTAACTAAGGCCACTATGTTTTTTACTGAACCCTTGAGGCTAATGGAAGGGTACCATTTAGTGTTCCTAGAAGGTAATTGTCTAACTCCTCCTCTTGAGGTTTAGGCTATGTTTTAGGGTTGAAAACTAGGCACTTTTGTTGTAACATCCACTTCTAGGACCCATGGGTGATGTGGCACGGGGCCTTGAACCACCACATAGGTCTTATAGAGAGAGTGTTTGGTGTAAAAGCCAAACCTAAGTCCTATAGAGAGAGGGGGTGATGCTAAACTCCAAGCACCAAAAAACCATAAAATAGTCCTCTCATGTATGAACATGTGTGCCCAAATGCTAGATCAATCCCACACCTATGGAAGATGAAGGGCCACTCCACATAGAAAAGTAATAAAGTATCTTGTGTGGGTCAAGTAGACCAAATAATCCATGCATGAACCAATAAACAACCTCCATGATGCCTCAACATGTGTGCAAGGGTGCTATGTCATCTCTATCATGCCTCAACATATGTGCCAATGCCAAATCAAGTCCCACATGTGGTGATGAGAAGGTCGATCTATGTCAAAAAGTGATCAACGAACATGTGTGAGCCAATGGAGACCAAGTGCTCCATGAACTAATCTCATATAATTTGCAGTAGAAACTTATACATAATATGTCAATGTCTTAAGAAAATAGACATCACAATATATCACCATGGATCTTGTAATGATTCTATCATTCATAAAAATAGTAAATCACATTCACTGTATACATCAACATTTAGAAAAGAATATAGCAACTGGAAGGACAAACATGAGAGGGAACGAACTGATACTGAAAACTCTAGGAATTCACTGAGATAAAAACATAGGCCTTTCAACACTTCTGTATTAAATTATATATAGCTATCAAATACACCTTCTAAATAACAGAGCCCGAGTGTAACAAAATAGTCTGGAACCCCTTGTCTTTGAATTTACATAGTTTATATAGATAATTACAAACTTTGAGCCATTATTAGCTCATCAAACTAACTTTATGCTCTAATTAAAATCAAATAGAAATATTTTAAACTACTGCAAAGATTCTGGTTTGTTTGTTGGAACTACTACAAGATATTTGGACCGTTGCTCAGAAATTGGTGGACAATTGCATGGAATAAGGCCTTCTACTTATCTTCCAGAAGGTAGGTGAATCTTCATTCCATATTTAATAATGCTAGCCCATCGAGAAGAACTTGGGAAATTATAAGCTATCATTTCACTAGTTGAAAAATCCAAGTCATTATATTGAGCATATGAAAATGGAGGCAAGTAGTGCACTAATAATTTGAACTCAGTTAAGAGATTAAAGTCATCTTTCAACTTATCTACTATAGACTACCCCTTAAGTGATTTGCTGAGATCTTCAAATTTGGAGTCTTCACTTCTGCATTTGGCTAGTAATTCCAAATATTGATTTTGAGGAATCAAATACTGATGATCATCCCAAAATGATGGCAAACTTTTCTTAAACAGATTGGTGAATCAAGCCTTGAAACCTACCACTTTCTTTAGAAGTTCATCTGCCTTATTTTGCACACTTTCCATTATCTGATGCTTTCCAATAAGTCTCTGTGCATCCAATATAATAGCTGACCTGTCATTTATCCCCAATGCTTGCAAACCTATCCTGGAAGTAGCATTCATAGTATTGATAATTTGATTTGCAAGGTCTTTTGGCATATGGATGAGCTCTTCTCTTAAATCTCTACACCTCTGATTACTAGACACTTCTTGCTGGGCCGAAGAAGTAGCCCAGGCTTCTTGCAGTTAAATTCTTCACGTCTATGTCACATCTATAATGATGGCATTGTTTGGATTTGAAGTCTCATGTAGGGAACCCAAGGCTTCAAAAATGGTATCTTTCGTTGGCTCAAAAGCATCTAGTTTTTTTGCAAACAATCTAAGCTCTTTAATATTAGGAATCTATAGAAGGACCTTATTGTGCCTGAGGCATTCCATTTTTAGAACTAATATTGATCATGGTTGCTTAGTATCTTGGATGTACATGAAATCTAAATTTTCTACAGGAGACTAGAGTTCTGCCCATAATTTGCATTCTTAATGGCCTGGAGATGCAATTATACTTCCATACTCAGATTCATTCAAAATTAGGTCATAGATATGCCCTTGACAATCCTCAGGTTGATTCTATTCTGGTAGGTATATGCTGCTGAAAATACCACAAACTCTTTTACTTTTTCTCATGCATGCTTATTAAGACACCATAACATAGGGATTTATTCCAAAGAAACCACACCATCCCCGTAGAATTCCCAAGACTGATAATTGTTGCCTCTGCCTCCTCGCCCCACGCTACCGCAAACCATTCTTTGTCGCAGATGAGGTACCATGACAGGCTCCAAAATGCCACAAATTGTAACCTGCACCGAATTGGCAGTTTCTGTCGCTTGCTCCACTCAAATCTAGAAGAGTATCTATCATCCCCATGCTGAGCCTTAATCCATTGAAAAGGGGAGGCCCAAATCCAACGCATAAGCCATCAAAGTGTGTTGTTTGAAGGAACATTTACTCGCCATTGCTGCCACTGCTGGAGGGGGGAAACAATAGCCCATGTAGAAGTGAGGGGCATTAAAAATTGTAGTTAGATGGACTGGAGGGCCAGGTGTCCGTGTACCTTGGCCTGCTATCATGTTGCGTGCCAACTATCTCAGGATTGTGGTTGCCGGTTGCTGTGAGGAGGGGAGGGTCAGTTTCTGGCACAAGATGAACACCCGCATCCGGGGATAATAGTCCTATGATTGTGGTGAATGCTTGGGTGAATTAACACCTCAAAAGACATTGTTTAAGACTTTAAACTCAAACCAACACCTATAGCCAACTAAAATTAGAAAATAGAGATGACATGTGAAATGTTTGATAATAGTCCTCACTCAGAAATGTGGTATTAAAAGGGGTGGAAAAATTAATATCAATGGCAGTGGTATTAAACAACAGTATAAGTTTGTTTCTGCAATAATTTAATAAGTATAATTCAGTATAACTAATATCCCTTGCTTCACTATTTTAGGCCAAGCATGAGAGAAGAATCATGGTTATGAAGGAGAAGCTTCAGAGGATTCAGATGCTTGCTGGTGAAGATGTTGCCTCTTACCTTACAAAGGTTAAATTTGGTCATTATGCTTCAGAGGAGATTTCCTGAGATGGGTGGTATCTAGATAGTGGTACCACATGCAATATGACATGGAGTGTGATCTATTTTAGCCACCTAGCTCACTAGCTACTAGATGCTTGGTGAGGTGTGGGATCCACATAGAAGGAGCAGTCGGTAGAAGAGAGGTTTTAGTTGTATTTGAGTTAGATTCATGATGGACTCTAGCCTTTCATCATGTTCAATATGTTCCTCATTTGAGATACAGGAGAAGAAGATATATAGACCAGTTAACTCTCAAAGGATCTTCGAGGAAAACATAATCATATATAGTACAAAATGCAGAGGGTTGGCACTTAAGGTTATGTAATAGAATTTATAGTTGATAGTTAAATTGTATAACAATTTTTTTTTTAATCTTTACTAACATTTATTAGAATTGTTGCATGTTTTACATCATTGGAATGACATATTAGCTGTAACTTTTTTGAAATTTTATTATGGTATGTGCACTTTGATATGATGTAATATGATTATGGTTTCGTTTCATATGTTGTAATATTAGATATATAACAGAAAAATAAATTATTGCATGAAATAAATAATAACTTTTCATTTTAAATGTTTTTTTTGCATAACACAGGTCTTCTAGAAGATCAAGATGATCCTCATGATATAGATCCAAAATATGTTGGTTCTGGTACATATCACATGGCAGAGGATGATGATGACGTAGATACAGAAGATACCAAGGCCGATGACGATGATGATGACAATGATGATTATCATGATGGTGATGATGATGATGATGATGAGGCAGTTGCTGGTAGTAGCCAGTGACATTCATGATCATATAGACTTCATCATGGATCATTGTTGATATATCGTTATGATGCCTCTTTTCATGGTTGCTATCATATGTATCATTTTCATGGCATGCAGTACCATATTATTGAGTTGTATCATTTTGGCATGTATCATTTTGACTTATATCATTTGGACATGTATCATCTTGACTTGTATCATTTTGAGATACATAATTTATCATTTTTACTTATATCATTTGTACATGTATCATTTTGACATGTTATTGATCTACTGGCATATTTGACTTTCACTTGTTTTAGTTATATATGATGATGTTCTTATCTATATTGGCTTGTCAATTTATATATATTGAAAGTGGTCGATGATTTTTGGATGGATATTTATTACATATGATGATTTTTATTTACTGCTTAGGATGGATGTTGTCAAATTCAATTAAATTATAGATATATGACTCACTTGTTTTAATTATAGATGATGATCATGTTATAATAATTATCTTATTATTTTATATATACTGGATATTGTTGTAGATTTTATTTTGATGGAGATTTAATAAGTATAATGATGTTATTAATTTGTATGGATGTCCATTTCCCTAAAAATTCTTTATAAATGTTATCCTATAAAATATTTCAAATGCTTCAGGGGTCTTCAGGGGGATGGAGCGTAGATCAGTGAGTTAGAGAGTATTCTGTCAAATACATCTATGAGCTTGTCTTAGAAAGAGGATAGAATAAGATGGAGCTACTCAAAAACTAGGGAGTATCAAGTTAAGCTAGGCTATAAGGTGAAAGATGGGGCAGTTAGAAAGCAAGATTGACCCACTCACCTTTTTTGGAACAAAGACGCAAAAATGGAAGCAAAGCTAGATGCAACAAGTGATGTTATATCGGAAGCAAATTTGGAAGCAAATTTGGAATCAAAGTTGGAAGCAAAATTGGAAGCAAAATTGGAAGCAAAAATGGAAGCAAAATTGGAAGCAAAACTGGAAGCAAAAATGGAAGCAAAATTGGAAGCAAAACCGGAAGCAAACCTAGAAGCAAACCTGGAAACAACACCAGAAGCAAAATCAAAAGCCAAACTGGAAGCAACAAAGGAAGTCATAATGGAAGCAAAACTGGAAGCAACAAAGGACGTCATAATGGAAGCAAAACTTGGCATCAATTAGGAAGCCAAAAAGAAGTTATTTTCAATGCCATACCAGAAGCAAAATAGGAAGCACAACTGGGAGCAAAACTAGAAGCAAAAATGGGAGTAGACATGGAAGCAAAACTAGAAGCCAAATTGGGTGCTAATTTAGGCACTATTTCCCAGTGCTATTCTAGGTGCTAAAGGAGGCACTATTTCTTGCACTACTTTTCTGGCGCAAAATCCGGAAGTAAAATTGGAAGCAAAAATGGAAGCAAAACTAGAAGCAAACCTGGAAGCAAAACTAGAAGCAAAATTGGAAGCCAACCTGGAAGCAACACAACAAGCAAAACTGGAAGCAAAATCAGAAGCCAAACTGGAAGCAACAAAGGACGTCATAATGGAAGCAAAACTTGGCGTCAATTAGGAAGCCAAAAAAGAAGCTATTTTTGACGCCATACTAGAAGCAAAATAGGAAGCACAACTGGGAGCAAAACTAGAAGCAAAAATGGGAGTAGACATGGAAGCAAAACTGGGTGCTAATTTAGGCGCTATTCCTAGTACTATTCCAAGCACTAAATGAGGCGTTATTGCTTGCGCTACTTTTCTGGCGCAAAATCTAGAGAAAAATCTGGCACAAAAAATGGCACCAAAGAGAACATGTATTTTGGTGCCAAGTTTTGCGCTAGTAGAAGTGTCCAATTCATGAACTCAAATGCACTAAATTCCGGCGCTATTTTAGGCGCTAATTTCTTGTTTTGTTGTAGTGTTATCAAAATAAGATAATAGCAATATTATTATTATGGGTAATAATCAATTAAGAAGTTTCATCCTTAATAAGGATTATCACAAGATTTAGAATACATAAAAGAATTCACAATATTTACGTTGATTATCAGGGTCGAGTGATACTCCCCCGAAATCGACTATTCCCATTTAGTCGAAAGACTAGGAAAAACATAATGACCCCGAGAACAATGAATAAGAGAGACCTCTTTGTCTCAAAATATTATTATCTCTCAGCTAGAAAAGATGTTCCAAAAACAATGATTGTCTGGTCATCACTACATGTCGAGACAACTACATCGACCAAAGAATAAACCAAGAACATAGAAATCCAAAGACAAGAGACATGACACGTTTCAACTTACGAATGGTTAAGAAGAACATAAGAGTTGATTGCACAGATGGCTAGTCAACTTATATTTTCACAATGTCTAACCCCTTCCTCCAGGATGATACTCTCCTTCCTTCTTCGAAGGACGTTCATTTCTCCTGTCACACTCAGGACCACAAGATTACAATTAGTGCATCATCATCAAATCTCATAATCGAGAATCATTTAAAACTATTTAACATTTGTTTCTACTTCATAATCAAAACTTAAATCAGATATTTCTACAATATTAAATCAATTAACTAAGACTAATCCTCCTAATTATCATGTCAAGTTATTGATTAAGTCTAGTTTGTAATTTGGGGATGTAACATATCTCCCCCCATAAGAATCATCGTCCCCGAGGATTATTGGTCTTTAAAACAAACCAACATAATATAAAAAAAAGGTTTTCAAAATATAATATCAAATGTCTTAGAAAAGATATGGAAATCTAGCATGGAAGTCATCATAATTTTCCTAGGTGGCATTTTCCACAGAATATTGGTCCCACTGGACCTTGCATTGTGTTATTTCCTTGTTACATAAGCGTAGCTTACATGTTTCGAGCACCTTGATGGGCTTGAACACCACCACTCCTGGGTCTTTCACTTGTATCATATTCCAATCAAGCAAAGGAATCTGATTATCAGCAGAATTAAACTTTTTCAAGTAAGAAACATGAAACACATTATGCATCATGACAAGTGCTGGCGGTAGATCAATTCTGTATGCCATTGGGTTGACTTCTTCAAGAACTTCAAATGGCCCCACATATCTTGGTTCCAGTTTGGACATTTTTCTAAATTTAATGGAACTTTTCTAGGGTTTTACCCTTAGGAGAACTTTATCTCCCACAGTGAAATGCCTTTCAATACGTTTAGCATCTGCGTAACTCTTTTGTCTATCATTAGCTTCTACTAATCTCTTTTTAATTAGATGGACTTGTTCTTCCATTTCAGTTAGCATTTCCAGACCAAGGCTAACCCTATCTTCAAGCTTATCCCAGCTTATAGGGGTTCGGCACTTCCATCCATACAATGCCTCAAACGATACCATCTTAATGGCCGAGTGGTAAGAGTTATTGTAAGTGAATTCCACTAGAGGAAGATAATCCTCCCATTTGTATTGCTGATCCATGCAATACATCCTTAATAAATCCTCCAACACTTGCTTCACTCTTTTAGTTTGTCCATCCATTTTAGGATGATAAGAAGAACTGATGTTCAACCGTGTTCCAAGTGAAGAGAATAAAGTTTGCCAAAACTTAGATGTCATCCATACATCCCTATCTGAGATAATCTTCTCAACAATGTCGTGGAGTCTGAAAATCTCTTGAACAAATTTTTGAGCAATCATGGGTACCCCATTTGTTAAGTTTCCCAGAATAAAATGGGCTGCTTTGGTGAGTCTGTCCACCACAACTAAAATATCATTGTTCTTATTCCTTGACATAGGAAGTCCCTGCACAAAGTCCATGCTTATAATCTGCCATTTCCACTCTGGAATTTCATGAGGGTATAATAATCCCGACGGGTGTTGGTGCTCTACCTTCACCCTTTGGCATTCAATGCAAGTAGCTACAAAGTTTGCAACATCCCTCTTCATTCCTTTCCAAAAGTATAAAGGTTTCACATCAACGAGTAATTTGGTTACTCCAGGATGGCCAGAATATGGTGCAGAATGAACCTCTTTCCAAACCATATTCCTTAACTCTACTAAGTTAGGTACATACATCCTTCCCTTAAATCTTAATAACCCATCTGATTCAAGGTTGAATCCTTCATATTTTGGATTCTGTGGATCTTTCTTAAGGGCTTACTTTACCTACTCGTAAAACTCATCTCCCTTAGATTGTTGTAACACCTGATTCCTAAAATCAGAATGTAGGGAAATCATAGAGGAGATATGCCTTCTCCTACTTAAAGCATCTGCTACTCGATTTTCTTTTCCCTGAATATATTTAATCTTGAAATCACAATCTAAGATAAACTCTAACCATCTTCTTTGACGAGCATTAAGATGGGGTTGAGTGAACAGATATTTAAGTCCCTGGTGATCCGTTTTCAACTCAAATGGTTTTCCAAGCAGATAATGTCTCGACATTAAGAGTGCATGCATGACTGCTTCCAGTACTAAATCATGTGGGGCATAATTTTTTTCATAGTTTTTTAGTTTGCACGATTCATACGCAATAACATGTCCATCTTGGACTAGTACACCACCTAAGCCTTTCCCTGAGGCATCAGTAATGACTACAAATTGACCATCCGGGTCAGGCACTTTTGAAATTAGAGCTGAAGTCAATTTTTTCGTTCAGTAGGTCAAAGGCCTCTTGGCACTTTTCTGACCATTCAAACTTCTTACCCTTCCTTTGCAAGGAAGTTATAGGATAAGCAATTTTAGAGAAGTTTTTCATAAACTTTTTGTAATAACCAGCAAGGCCCATAAAACTTCGGACCCCATGAACATTTTTCAGTTCAGGCCATTTAGATATAGCCTTAATCTTAGCTGGGTCTATAGCTATTCCCTTAGCTAAAATTATATGACCCAAATATTGTACTTCTTTCTGAAAGAAAGTACACTTAGAGAGCTTACCGTATAGTTTATGTTCTCTTAATCTCTAAAGAACGATTCTCAAATGCTGCATATGTTCCTCTTCATTCTTAGAGTAGATTAAAATATCATCAAGAAATACCAAGACAGACTTGTCTAGGCAGTCTCTAAACACATTGTTCATAAGATTCATAAACACTGCAGGGGCATTTGTCAACCTAAAATGTAGGATAGTGAACTCATAATGTCCATATCTGGTTCTAGAGGCTATCTTATGGATGTCTTCATCCTTCACCCTCAACTAGTGATATCCTGATCGAATATCGATCTTAGAAAATATTGTTGCACCTCTCATCTGATCAAAAAGATCATCGATACGGGGTAGAGGATACTTGTTCTTGATGGTCACTTTACTTAACATGTGGTATTCTATACACAATCGCAAAGTGCCATCTTTCTTTTTCACAAAAATGACAGGTGCTCCCCATGGCGACACACTGGGTCTAATCAACCCCTTATCCAACAGCTCTTGCAGTTGAGCCTTTAACTCCATTAGTTCAGTTGTGGTCATCCTATAAGGAGCTTTAGAAATAGGTTCCAACCTAGGTATAATATCAATGGCAAAATCAAAATCTCTCTTAGGTGGTAACCCTGGAAGATCATTCAGAAAAACATCCTCAAATTCTCTAAGGAGAGGATACATGTCCATATCTGGTCTTTCCTGACCTATGGGCTCCATCCCTACTTCATTAAGCTTTTGGGTTTCATAAAAAGTCAAATCATCTTGAAAGCAGGTTTCTTTTGTTTCATCTATTTTATCCATCTTAACAGCAAAAAGTTGGCATCCTTTTCTCTGTGCTCTTTTCATTTATAAGGTGGATATTTGCTTCAGTTTAATTTCTCCAAGCTTTCCTTGAATATGGACTTGGTTTCCTAGATCATCCAAACAATCTACTATTTTAGCATAACAGTCTACTTTAGCTCGATGTCTCCATAGCCAATTCATTCTAAGGATGACATCATACGAGCCAAGTGGAGCTACATAAAGATTTACTTCCATGGAAACGTTTGGAAGTTCAACCTGAGCTTCAAACAAACATTGCTCTACCTGAGCCTTGGTGTGATTTGCATACTCTATAGACCAAGTATTTGCCATGAATCCTACTTTTCTAGGAATCTTATTTACAATTTTGGGAGAAGTAAAACATTATTTGGCACCTGTATCAATTAAAACTAAAATAGGAACTCCAAACAAAATACCTGTTGTTTCTACTAGAGTTATTTGATACTCAGCTTGATGGTTATCCAAGGCCGCATGGATACATTGCTGGAACACCACTTGCTGGAAAGGTAGAGGATTTCCTCTTGATTGTACTCCTTGTGATTTGTTTGGACACTGATTGGCGTAGTGATCTCCGCCACAAGTGAAGCATCCTCTAATTGGTCCTCGCCTCTCCTGAGGTTTGCTAGAATTGTTCCCATTCTTCTTGGAGTGATTATTCCCCTTTTTATCTCCCTTGGATTCATTTTGTTTATTTTTAGCCCCTTTATCAGTCTTCTCAGTGTAATCTTGTTTCTTCCCCTTCTTCTTTGAAGGTTGAGCAGATTGAGACCAATTGTATCTCTTCCTATTCCTTTCTCTATAGGCCGATATAGCCTTCAGGTTCTGTTCTTGCCAAACGGCCTTCTCATAGACCTGTTCCATGGTTGTAGGACTATGAACATTAACCTCGCCCCCAATCTGGGCATTCAACCCCATGATAAACTTCTAAACTTGGAACTTCTCATCATGCTAATACTATGGCACATATTTCAGTAATCAGGTGAACTTCTCCCAATATTCATTTACAGTCATATCAGCTTGTTTCAAATTTTGGAAGTCTATGAGTTTCTGATCATAGAATAGTTGAGGAAACCATCTTTGCCTAAATAGTTCTACAAACTTGTCCCAAGTAAGGCTTGTATACCTCAAGCCTAACTCCATCTTTTTGTTCATCCACCATGTGGATGCTTCTCCTGCTAGCTGAAATGCTCCCCAGACAGCTTTAGTAACCTCATTATAATTTCTGATTTCAAAGTACTTTTCCATCTTCGTAAGCCATGCCTCCGTGGCATCTCTGCTTACGGATCCATCAAATTTAGGTGGCATGACCTTTTTCATGTCCTGAGACAGTTCCATAGCCATAAGGCTCCTTTTATCCCCATCTTGTTTAACCATGGAGTTATTTTCTCCATGATGGCTTTCAGTGGTGTCATTATGGCATTCATCACCATCACCCCCATCAAAATTATCTTGCATGTCTTCTGACTGGCCTCCCACTTTATGTTTGAGGGTTTCTACCCTCGCCCTAGTTTCTTTCAACAAGGTCAAGATTTGGTCTCTTTTAGACTCGGATTGCCCTGAAGGTGCTCCTTCATCTCAGCTATCCTCCATTTTGCTTCCAACTCAAACCCTTACTACAATTTACTTCTTCTTGAAGTTTGCAAATTAAACACGGATTACTTTTCCATGCAATATAATACAATTATTTCACAAATCTATTCACATTCATGTAATCTTTAACAAGAAAGGAAAGATTGTCAAAACTTTGCCATTGTATTATTTTCCATTGGATTACATATAATCCACAAAATTACAAAATTGTATTTACATTTGCTCCTGCAAATCATTTACAAATGGGCTAATCTTCCCATTAACATGTTTTCTTTTCAGTCTCAAGGAGTGAGGATTACACACTGGTGTTCCTTCACATCCTCCTTAGTTACAATACATTCATTATGATCATTTTTCTTAGTTGGTTCTGTAGGAGTAGAGGGTGACACTGATGTTCCATTAGAGTTAAGGGTAGCCATCCGATCGGCTTTCCTCAACTCCTGCTTGATGTGTTTCACTGCAGTGAAAGTTTCCTCATCAGATAACCATGCACCTACCAAACATCTAGTCTTTTCAAGTTTCTCCTTCATGGAGGCTCGTTCCTTCAAAATCTTTTTGATGGCGTAGGTAACGTCCATGTTTCATTACCTTCTTGCGAGGTGTGGTTCTAATTTTTACCATTCTTGCATAGAACATCCAATCATTAGCACAATTAATGTTGGATTCATTAATCATCAAATAGTGAGCTCATTAGGTCCATGTGTTGAACCTGGTAGCTCTAATACCATATGTAACATCACTTTCCATAAAACTCAAGATTTAACTTAAGTATGTAACTTAATCAAGTCATAAATAAGAATGAATTACAATAATCAAAGTTTGAACATAAAGAAACATATTCTTTTCCATCATTTAAGCATGTTTATCAAATCAAGATATAGCATAACTTACAATCTAGTAAATCATTACAATCTTTAGTGAAGTCCATCACTAATCAAATACATTATATGCTCTTGGCATCATAATCAAATATTTACATTACAATAGACCAACTGGTCAAAATGCAAACACTACATCTGGAACCAATGACATCTGTCTTCATAAACCTCAGCTTGTCTCATGCTTGGGAAGGAGAGCATCATCCTGGTGCTTTTCCTCCAACCACAGACCTGCGGTTCCCTGCTCATCTTCCTAACTGGAAGAGGCCCTACCCTTCATGGAAAGGTTAGACATTGGAACCAATTGGTTAGCCATCTGAGTAACTGGTGTTCTGTCCTTCCTAATATCTCACGGTCACACACTATAGATCCACTCTAACTAGTAAGACACTACTGGAGACACTATGCCATTTGGATCACTGTGGACTGACAATACATACAGAGACAGATGCATTACTTTGGACAAAATTTTCATACAAGACATTACACAATGAACGTTGTCGTATGTCCACCACCCTAACTTGACATATAAGTTGTCATGTCCTACAGTCAGTTCTTATCGACCTTGTCCTTTAGGTCTAGTATGAGAATGGGATCAATTCGAATCACAGTCCAAACTTGGACATTCAACTCCCAACCAAGGTTATTTATAACAAAAATAGGTTACATTAGAGATACGGAATTAATGACTCTACATCACCTCGTTCCATTCAACTCATTTCAATTTCAGTTTCATGACCATCTTGGTCTCTCATGTTTATATCAATAACATTCATCACCTATGATGAAGTCGATCTCATGATACTTAAGGCATTCCTTGCCATGGTAAAAGTATGTTAGTTCCTTATGGATCAATGGCTCATTTATTAACAAATGAGCTCATGGGTTATTCTCCAACCCTATAGTTGTATTAAGTAAAAGAATATACCACTTAACGTTATTTGTTAAGTCATAATTCACTCCCAAAAGGATTTAGTTTATAACCTATTATAAACTTATTTTCAACTATCTCATATAGAGACTATAATCAAATTCCTTCATATTCGAAGGTTCATTCAAATACACAAAGGTAATAGTAGTTTTACATGCAATTCATTGTCGGCTGCCCAAGTGAGCCCGACTGGTTTTAATTTGGGTGACCACTGTTCACCGATATATAAATATATTTGCCTTCCCGGAAATCCTTACAGTTGATGGACTGTGTTTTAAGATATCAAAAGTTTCCACAATGATTATCACAGTTGTGGGGCTGCATGCCTACAATGATGCCTAAATGGCTATCATTATAGTTGTAAGACTGTATGCTATGAAATGATGCCAATGTGGACATCAACACAACCACAAGACTATCTACAAGGAATTGAGGCCTATGTGGCCATCATAACAGTTGTAAGACTGTATGCATATAAATAAGACCCTAACGGTCACCAATACAGTCGTAAGACTGAATATAAAGAAATGAGGCCTTTACGGCCATCAATATAGTCGTATGATTGTGTAATGTCCCCTTTCCAAGCCTAGTCAGAATGGGACCATTAGCCTATCTCATGATCCCGATGGGCTAGGGAATGGTTTGGGATCATTTTTGGTTTAATTATCAAATTGGAGTGATAAGGTTTGTTTAATTTGATAATTAAACTAAGTTTTATTATTATTGGTGCACTAAAGTCTAAGGTGGGTTATTTTAAAAAGTGACTTAATGTTATGACTTGAAGGGGAAAAGGGAAATGTTATAATTTTTAATTCCCTAGTCACTTAAGTGTGCACATATCTTGATATTAGAAATTATTTCTAAGGGAAGTGCAAAAAGGCTCTAATTTCAAGAAAGATTGGTTTTGTAACTCCCAAGTGCTTATAAAAAGAAGATGTGAGCTCATTTGGAGGCATGCTTGGTTTTTTCTATTGTTATGCTGCTGGAATCATACCAGAGTTTCAACTTGCCTTCTTGTGGACGGAAACCCACCTGAAGAAGATTAGTTTTGGTAGTGGGACATCTACCCTAGCTGGTTATGGAGGTTTCTACTTCAGGGAACCTATGGAGCTTAATGGATTTGTTAGATTTTGAGGAGTTGTTTATGAAATCAGTTTGAAAGTTTTGTTTAGTGTTTGTAATGATTGTGGTGTGAGAATCTTTCGATTTTCTTGATGTGCATTCTTCTGTGTTGAGCCCAGTCATACTGTTGCTGGCCGTACCATCTGGAGAAATCATTTGAGTTAGAAAATTCATAAAGTGTGATTTGAGTCTTGAAATTGATTGCTAATACATCTTATACCCTAGATGCCTTCATTTATGACAGATTTAATGATAATAGGCAGAGTTTCTAATCTTTATTGATGATTTCGTACCTGCAGTCCGTACATGTCTATGAGGGACAATTGGTTATTATAAATTATTGTTGATGCTAAATAATGTTTGGTTGATTGGGCATTGGAAGTATGATGTTGTTACATAAGTTCATTGTGCATCAGCTGGTGTATGTTGTGTCTTGTTATTTTTATCAGCATGCCGTACTTTACTAGGTTGTACGGCCCTGATCCTACAGAATGTATTGGCTGCTATTGGTATTATGATGTATAATGTGGTGATAATGCTCAGAAAAAAGGTTTGTGATGTGTGATAAGTGAGGCAGTTAGTATTGTTGTGATTGTGAACAAATTCTGTGATTTAGATGTCTCTTTGGCTGCCGTACTGTATGACTAGTCAGCTAGTTTGTGAAATATCAGAGAATAGTCAGAATAATTAGAGTTATGCCATCTTGATCAGTCATATGGGAAGTGCAATGCAAAATCAAATGAGCCGGGTATGATTCTTTATCATTGATTTTCAGGGGTTAACTCACCAAATTCTAAAACTTGGTGTTATTGTTTATGTTTATATTGATTATTATTGAGATTTTCATTGTAATACATTTCACATTAAGGACCCCTGGATGGTTTACCGCCAGTGAGGAGAATGAACCTTTCTTTATTTTTCTTACCCACTAGAAAAGTGGAGTATTCCCACTGAACAAGTGGATGGCTTGTAATCTTTTATGCTTATTTCATACCCACTGATAAAGTGGTAAATTCCCACGATACGTGGATGCCCGCCGCAGCGGAAGAAATGAATTTTCTTTATTGTATATTTTATATTGTAAGCCAAAATCATTGTATGCTCTCACCTTGCCCATCCTGGGATCTTGGTGATCAGAAGTGTGAGGCATTTAGTTGGATGCATTCATTGTGCTAACACTGTGATATCTTTGTTCAATATTTTGGAAAATTTTTTGGGGTTGTATATTACAGTGGTATCAGAGGTAGTCACTCCTACCAGCCTGTGTTCTTCTTCAAATCAGCCTATAGTGAGTCTCAGTTTAGTGGCTTACACATTTGATGAATCCAGAGGATACTGAGTTGATCACCTACAGAAGAAGACGATATCCTCGTTTTGATTCAGAATCAGAAGAGGATCAAAATATGGGTGAAAGGCAACCAGAGGAGCCCAGTATGAGAGATATATTGAATGATCTTACTTGAGGCCAGCAAGATCTTGTTAGAAGTAATCAGCAGATGAACAGATTGTTGGCTCAGTTAGTAAGTCAAAATTTGGGAGGAGAGACACCTCGTAACAATAGAGGTAATGATGGAAATCAAGGAGAGGCTAGCAATTCCAATAATGCTAGTCAACCACACAATGCCACTTATGCATCTAGAACTACATCTTCCAGACCTATGATGCCTGTGTTTTTGGGTCAGCAACAAAATCCTAATGGAGGACAGCAGTTGGTCACAGAAAGCTTTGCTGATTATAGACGTGAATGGGAGTCTTATGGTGATGATTTTCAGAATATTATGTCTTTCAATGAATTTTGTCAAATCAAGTATCGAAATAGACCCCGGATTCAAAATCAGGATGTGCAAAAGAAGCTTGGTAAAGTTCCTATTCCGCCTTTTGATGGTTCATCAAAATGCACATCCAGGTCTTGGGTACAAAAGATGGACAATTATTTGAGCTTGAATCCTATGTTGGAGTTGGATTCTATCAAATTTGCAGCTGCCCACCTTGAAGGTGATGCACATGATTGGTGGACTCATGGCATGATCACTCAAGGTCATAGCCTGATTACGTCCTATGCGGATTTTACTCAAACATTAATTGATAGATTTGACAAGTATGAACCTAAAAGTCACTTTAAACAATTGGCTCAAGTGAGACAAAAAGATTCAGTGGATGCTTACATTGTCGAATTTCAGAGGATTGCTGTTATGGTGACTGATATTTCAGAAGCAAGGTTGACATATCTCTTTGTTGAAGGATTGATGGAGCCATTAAGAGGTTTAGTTAAGGCTTTAGAACCAAACTCATTGCATGAAGCCATCAAGAAAGCAAGGAATATGGAGTTCACTACACCAAGAAGCAAGTTCTATTCTAAACCATTCACATCAAAGAAGGATAAAAGACCATTCAAGAAAGAATTCAATCAGCCCAAATCCTCTTTCCCTAAGATGGATGATGAAGTCAGAAATGAACTTAGGAGGAAAAAATTATGCTTCACATGTAAGGAACCTTGGGCTCCTAGGCATAAATGCTATGAGAAAGGGAAAGCACAACAAATGGAGGCATATGTTACTGCTGAATCTGAATTAGAAAATTCAAATCAGCAAGATGAATCAAGTGAGAATGAAGATGTGGATGACTTAGAAGAGGCAGAGGCAAACAAGGAAAATGTAGTAACATTTGCTCAATTATCTGGGAACCAAAGGAATGATCCTTTCAAGGTTCATGGGGTACTTGGTGGACAAAGAATAATTGCTCTCATTGACACTGGTGCATCACACAACTTCATTGATGAAGGAGTTGTTGCTAGAAGGGGATTGAAACCTGAGGAGTTTGAAGGTTTTAAAGTTGTTGTTGCAGATGGATTTACACTGTCTTGTAATAGAAGATTACCTTAGCTTTCCATGCAAATTGGCAATCATGAAGTTGTAGATGATTTTTATGTGATAAGTATTACTGATACTGATGTTGTTCTTGGTATTCAGTGGCTGAAATCATTAGGAGATATGAGTTTAAATATACAAACATTGGAATTGAAGTTTGACCATAATGGTAAGAAGGTTGTGTTAAGAGGTATATCCACTAGAGGACCAAGGGTGGTGACTGCAAAAAGAATGGAGAGGCTGTTCCGAAATGATCAGATTGAGTGGGCTGCTCAATGTGTCATCATGCCTACTCCTACCAAGGAGGAAAGGAGATCTTATCATCCTGATATTCAAGATTTGTTGAGTAAGCATAGTAAAGTTTTTAGTAATCTTCCTCCTGGAAGGCCTCCTGATAGAGGCATTGAACATATTATAGAACTTGAAGATGGGACAAAACCAATCATTACTACTCCATACCGGCAGCCAAAGAGATTCAAGGATGAAATCGAGAGGACTCTCAAAGAATTGCTGGACATGGGCTTTATTAGACCAAGCAAAAGTCCTTTTGCTTCATCAGTAGTGTTGGTGAAAAAGAAAGATGGTACTCTCCGTTTATGCATTGATTATAGGGAGCTCAACAAGAGGACCATTAAAAATAGATATCCGATTCCAAGAATTGATGAGTTGTTAGATGAGCTCCATGGAGCAGTCTATTTTTCAAAAATAGTCTTGAGATCTGGTTATCACCAGATAAGAATGAGGGAGGACATTGAAAAAACTGCCTTCAGGTGCCATTATGGGCATTTTGAATTCTTAGTTATGCCCTTTGGATTGACAAATGCCCCTGCAACCTTTCAATCTTGTATGAACAAAATTTTCAGTGAGCAACTCTGGAAGTTTTTGTTGGTTTTTTTTTATGACATACTCATCTACAGTAAGACATGGAAAGAGCATTTGCAGCATATAGACGTGGTTCTTGGTATTTTGGAGGCTAATTCATTGTTTGCCAAAGAAGTTAAGTGTGAGTTTGGCCTAACGGAGATTGTATATTTAGGCCATGTTATCAGTGCTAAAGGAGTTAGCATGGATAAAGAGAAAGTCAAAGCCATTCTAGAGTGGCCCCCACCTACAAACCTTACTCAATTGAAAGGTTTTTTTGGTTTGTGTGGGTTTTATAGAAGATTTGTGAAAGGGTTTGCACAAGTTGCAGCTCCTCTCACGGACCTTACAAAGAAAGGAGCCTTCAAATGGTCTCAATCAGCTCAAGATGCTTTTGATAGGTTCAAACAACTCATATGTAGCAGCCCTATTCTTGCACTACCAGATTTTTCTAAGCCCTTTGAATTGGAATGTGATGCTTCTGGAGAAGGTATTGGGGCTGTTTTGATACAAGATAAGCATCCTATTTCTTCTGAAAGTAGAAAATTAAGGGGTGCTGAAAAAAATTATTCTATTTATGACAAAGAAATGCTTGCCATAATGCATGCTTTAGTTAAATTTCGTCAATATCTAGTGGGAGGCAAGTTTATTGTCAAGACAGATCATAACAGTTTAAGATACTTCATGAGCCAAAAGGATTTGAATGAAAGGCAGCAAAGATGGGTAAGCAAGTTGCAGGCTTTTGATTTTGACATTGTTTATGTTAAAGGCAAAAAGAATGTTGTGGCTGATGCTTTGTCTAGAAGGCCATATATGCATTCTATGGTGGAGTTGGTGGCTGATTGGAAGGAACAAATCATTCTTGAATATGCCAAGGACTCTTTTGCATCAAGTGTTGTAGACGGGACCTTCAAAGACGATAAATATGAGGTAAATGGTGGTCTAATTTTATACAAGAATAGAGTCTTTTTGGTTCCAAACTCCAAGATTAAATCTCTGATTTTGAAGGCATTTCATGATTCACCCTTGGCTGGTCACCAAGGCATATTTAAAACATATAAATAGATAAGAGAGGTTTACGTGGAAGGGGTTGAAGGAAGAGGTTTGCAAACATATCAGAGAGTGTTCTATATGCCAATAGAACAAGTATGAGAACACTTATCCTGCTGGTCTACTCCAACCACTGCCCATTCCCAATCAGAAGTGGGAAAGTTTGGCTATGGATTTCATCACTGGCCTTCCCAGGGTGCAAGGGAGGGATAGTATCTTTGTGGTTGTTGATAGATTAACAAAGTTTGCTCATTTTTATGCTATTTCTACAGGATTTACTGCAATTCAGGTGGCTGAATTGTTTTTTAGAGAAGTATTCAAACTTCATGGGTTGCCAAGGAGCATTGTTAGTGACCGTGACAGCAAGTTCTTGAGCTTATTTTGGAAGGAACTATTCAGACTGTGTGACACAGAATTAACCCCAAGCACCAGTTATCATCCTCAAACGGATGGACAATCTGAAATAGTTAACAAGTGGCTTGAAGGTTATCTTAGAAGTTATGTATTAGGACAACAGAAGGCATGGGTAAGATGGTTACATGTTGGTGAGTATTGTTACAACTCTTCTTATCACATGTCAATAAAAATGTCTCCATTCATGGCATTGTATGGATATGAAGCTCCTAGCTTCACTGACATGTTGTTTGGTGACAGTCAAGTTCCTAGAGTTAAAGAATTTTTGCAGGATAGCCAGGACTTGCTGAAATCATTGAAAGAAAATATCAGATCTGCTCAAAATCAGCAGAAGTTGTACACTGATCAGCAGTATATAGAGAGGGTTTTTGCAGTAGGAGACATGGTATATGTCAGAATTCAACCTTACAAACAGTCTTCTATCAAAAAGAGGGGCTGAAAAGTTGAAGCCTCATTTTTATGGGCCTTTCAAAATCATTGGTAGGCATGGAGAGGTTGCGTATGAGTTGGAATTGCCTGAGCATAGCAAAATACATAACATTTTCCATGTCTCTCACCTTAAAAAGGCTCTTGGACAGAACATTGTGCCATCATCAATATTGCCACCTATTGATGATGAAGGGAGACTCGAACTCGTACCTGAGGCTATTCTTGATCAAAGAGAGAGGGTGTTGAGGAAGAAGACTATTAAAGAGTACCTAATCAAATGGAAGGATCTTCCTCTTGAGGATGCAACGTGGGAAGGAGAAGACATCTTGCAGCATCTTGTATTACAATTGATTAGGGACAAGCAATTTTTGGGAGGGAGGACTGTAATGTCCCCTTTCCAAGCCTAGTCAGAATGGGACCATTAGCCTATCTCATGATCCCGATGGGCTAGGGAATGGTTTGGGATCATTTTTGGTTTAATTATCAAATTGGAGTTATAAGGTTTGTTTAATTTGATAATTAAACTAAGTTTTATTATTATTGGTGCACTAAAGTCTAAGGTGGGTTATTTTAAAAAGTGACTTAATGTTATGACTTGAAGGGGAAAAGGGAAATGTTATAATTTTTAATTTCCTAGTCACTTAAGTGTGCACATATCTTGATATTAGAAATTATTTCTAAGGGAAGTGCAAAAAGGCTCTAATTTCAAGAAAGATTGGTTTTGTAACTCCCAGGTGCTTATAAAAAGAAGATGTGAGCTCATTTGGAGGCATGCTTGGTTTTTTCTATTGTTATGCTGCTGGAATCATACCAGAGTTTCAACTTGCCTTCTTGTGGATGGAAACCCACTTGAAGAAGATCAGTTTCGGCAGTGGGACATCTACCCTAGCTGGTTATGGAGGTTTCTACTTCAGGGAACCTATGGAGCTCAATGGATTTGTTAGATTTTGAGGAGTTGTTTATGAAATCAGTTTGAAAGTTTTGTTTAGTGTTTGTAATGATTGTGGTGTGAGAATCTTTCAATTTTCTTGATGTGCATTCTTTTGTGTTGAGCCCAGTTGTATTGTTGCTGGCCGTACCATCTGGAGAAATCATTTGAGTTAGAAAATTCATAAAGTGTGATTTGAGTCTTGAAATTGATTGCTAATACATCTTATACCCTAGACACCTTCATTTATGACAGATTTAATGATAATAGGCAGAGTTTCTGATCTTTATTGATGATTCCGTACCTGCAGTCCGTACATGTCTATGAGGGACGATTGGTTATTATAAATTATTGTTGATGCTAAATAATGTTTGGTTGATTGGGCATTGGAAGTATGATGTTGTTACATAAGTTCATTGTGCATCAGCTGGTGTATGTTGTGTCTTGTTATTTTTATCAGCATGCCGTACTTTACTAGGTCGTACGGCCCTGATCCTACAGAATGTATTGGCTGCTGTTGGTATTATGATGTATAATGTGGTGATAATGCTCAGAAAAAAGGTTTGTGATGTGTGATAAGTGAGGGCAGTTAGTATTGTTGTGATTGTGAACAAATTCTGTGATTCAGATGTCTCTTTGGTTGCTATATTGTATGACCAGTCAACTAGTTTGTGAAATATCAGAGAATAGTCAGAATAATCAGAGCTATGCCATCTTGATCAGTCATATGGGAAGTGCAATGCAAAATCAAATGAGCAGGGTATGATTCTTTATCATTGATTTTCAGGGGTTAACTCACCAAATTCTAAAACCTGGTGTTATTGTTTATGTTTATATTGATTATCATTGAGATTTTCATTGTAATACATTTCACATTAAGGACCCCTAGATGGTTTACCACCAGTGAGGAGAATGAACCTTTCTTTATTTTTCTTACCCTCTAGAAAAGTGGAGTATTCCCACTGAACAAGTGGATGGCTTGTAATCTTTTATGCTTATTTCATACCCACTGATAAAGTGGTGAATTCCCACGATACATGGATGCCCGCCGCAGCGGAAGAAGTGAATTTTCTTTATTGTATATTTTATATTGTAAGCCAAAATCATTGTATGCTCTCACCTTGCCCATCCTGGGATCTTGGTGATTAGAAGTGTGAGGCATTTAGTTGGATGCATTCATTGTGCTAACACTGTGATATCTTTTTTCAATATTTTGGAAAAAATTTTGGGGTTGTATATTACAGATTGTATACCTTATCAAAAACATAGGGAGTAATATATATATAACTCTCCTCGAGTGCTCAAAGGCTCAACCATTGTCATCATATGACAAGGGTTCAATACAAATAAAAGAATAAATGCTTAGCCACTGTGGCTTTGAGCTCCAATTTTCATATGATAATATGCAATACAGTGCGGCCGAGTCGAGAGACTCAAGGCTCACCAAGAAAGAGTCAATCTTTACAATGCTCGACTGAGCATATATCAAGAATATAAATAAGTTTGGTTTCCTGGCTCGGCTCTAAGCCGTGAATAAGTTTTCAAAGAGTTTGAGTGTGGTCTCAGCTTGGCTCCACGCCTTGAGCTTAGTTTCACAGTTATTATGTTTAACAAACTCAGCCTAAAAGGCTTAGAGTATGAATGCAACTTAAAGACTATATTAAGTGGGTTCGGCCAAACGGCACCCCAAACTACTATATAAGACATATTCAAAAAGAAACATAGGAATGGCTCAGCCGACTAGCCTGTGCAATGACTCAGAGAAAAATAATTATCATGCATGGCATCGCGTGCCTCATTATTCCATTGAATATCAAAGACTTCATGAATCTAAGATACCTGAGATGAGCAAAAGGTTGAATGCAGTCCCAGTTCTGTGATTCCTTCTACCGCTTCCTGAAATTGCTCTAACATTGTTCTTCGTCGAACAGTTATATCACTCGATACCTCCCAGAAAACCAACCTTGGTTCTCTCTTCTCTTCGCCGCAGTCCTTTCTTTTTTTTCCCTCTCTGCTTCAATGATGAGAGACTAGATTCCAACAAAAGAATGGATAACTGATTTCTCCCCATGCCGATAAAGGCTAGCAACTACCTTACCCTCGGTAGTTCCCCTAAAAAGGTGGCCTGATCCTAGCACGATATGGGATGGTTGAGCTCAAAGCTCCCACCCATTATCATGATCAACTACCACAAGAATATTCCACCGACTACTTATATCAAAATAAGATAATAGCAATATTATTATTATGGGTAATAATCAATTAAGAGGTTTCATCCTTAATAAGGATTATCACAAGATTTAGAATACATAAAAGAATTCACAATATTTATGTCAATTATCGGGGTCGAGTGATACTCCCTCAAAATCGACTACTCCCATTTAGTCGAAAGACTAGGAAAAACATAATGACCCTGAGAATAATGAATAAGAGAGACCTCTTTATCTCAAAATATTATTATCTCTCGGCTAGGAAAGATGTTCCAAAGCCATTGTCTGGTCATCACTACATGTCGAGACAACCACATCGACCAAAAAATAAACCAAGAACATAGAAATCCAAAGACCAGAGACATGACACGTGTCAACTTACGAATGGTTAAGAACATAGGAGTCGATTACACAGATGGCTAGTCAACTTATATTTTCGCAATGTCTAACCCCTTCCTCCAGGATGATACTCTCCTTCCTTCTTCGAAGGATGTTCATTTCTCCTATCACACTCAGGACCACAAGATTACAATCAGTGCATCATCATCAAATCTCATAATCGAGAATCATTTAAAACTATTTAACATTTGTTTCTACTTCATAATCAAAACCTAAATCAAATATTTCCACAATATCAAATCAATCAACTAAGACTAATCCTCTTGATTATCATGTCAAGTTATTGATTAAGTCTAGTTTGTAATTTGGGGATGTAACAATATCTTAAATAATTCAAGATATAGCCACATGAACAAACAATAAGACAAAGTCAATCAAGTGAGAAGAAGTTACAATTCATTATTCAATTTAGTAAAACTACAAACACCTTATTATGCAAGTCATATAAATCCAACATAGCACATTACCATTTTCAAACACAAGAATAGAATTCAGTCATCAAGAAACTTTATATCATTCTAATGTCTGTGTTTGTGCTTCCTAAGGCATATTGTCTCACTCATTCCACAGAATCCCCTTCTCTCTCTCCAGTGATACTCTCCCTCTTTTGGTGAGAGTAGGAATTATTTCTCCTGCATCCACCTCATTGAAAAAAAAGTAGTTAGTCCATAACCACAACAATATAATCATCATTATTTTAATAAGATCTAAATCTTTATCCATATTAGAAATCTTGTATTTTCTACATAGCTAATTAGAACAGATTCATCCATCTATTTTCAATTTCTAAACATATTAATATTCATAGTTTTCCAATGCACATAAAAGCATTATACTGATAACTATTCGAAAATCAAAGTGACTAATATAGTTCAAAATTTGGGGTGTGATGTATACTCTTTGTTGAGATTAATACAAGCTTAGGTCTCTTTGGTGGTGGAGATTTTTCTTCCAAGGGTTTCTCCAGGGAAATATGGTGTTCATATGGTTCGCATTTGTTATTTTTTTATCTTTTCATTGGCACATTAAGTTTATTGGCTTAATCATATGCTTTGTTGGATTAAATCACTATTTTGGTAATATTTCATTGTATCACTTACCTTGTTAATCAACACTATCATTGCTATTATTTTCTTCAAACTATTTTGTACATTTTTAAAAAACTATTTTTACAATTCAAATTGATGATTTTATAATACTTTTATTTATTTATTGTTGTCTCTAAAACATTCATTAAGAATATTGTATTATACAAGTCACAAGGTTTGCACTTTAGATGTTAATTTATGGTTAGCTCAAATTTTAGGAGACAAAAGATTATATAATTTAAGTTCCTACCCTTCTAATCATGTCTACCTAAGATTATGTGCTAAATTTTTCAAGAATGGAGTATTCTATCACAAACAAATTCTAAGGTCTAAAGTACCCAATCTGGAGATCAAGTTCTTCTAGGAAGGAATCCATTTTGTTCAAAAATAACCTAAGATTATGTGCTAAATTTTTCAAGAATGGAGTATTCTATCAACAATCAAATCCTAAGGTCTAAAGTACCCAATCTAAAGATCAAGTTCTTCTAGGAAGGAATCCATTTTGTTCAAAAATAATTCCCTTTAATGTGAGTAAGCTTGTTTTTCACTTCCACAACCAATAATTGTAATGCCAAAAGTATTCCAAGATTATGCACATTAGGCATTCACTACATATTAATTGAAATACAAAAGTAAACTCACATTTCTAATCTTCAAATAAGATTCTCAATACTTAAATAAGATTTTCAAAACATAAATAAGATTTCCAATACTTATATCATCTTTGTAACAAATAGTAGAACTAATTTTCAAGCAATCTAATTTAGATTAAAAATTTTGAGAAGAAAAGTTATTGTAAGAGTGCTTTTGATTTGATTGCGCATGTTTTTGTTCAAATTAAGAGCCATTATTATTCTTTTTAATTTTTTTATTATTTTTTTAATTTTATTTTATGTTAATCATATAGATAGCATCTTGAGGATATTGTTGACATTTAATTAAAATTAATTTCTTTGTATTGTAAGTTATATTTTTTAGACAAACATTCCACACCATATACATTGCACTCATACATATTACTTATTCATCAAGAGTGTCAAGCCTTCCACTCAATTATTCCAAACTATATATGCATTCAACATATAATTCATGCTCTTCATGCCACATACACAAACAAATTTATTGTAGCAATTAGACACAATGCATTGACTAAGATAGTTTGATGGTTATGAATTAAATACCAAAGTAATTTGAATGCAAACATATAATAAAATACTATTTAAATGCTAAGATAATTAATTCAAATATGTTTAGACATAAAAAAAATATTAGCTTAATGATAATCAATTTAACTATGTTAAGAGATAGGAAAGTCTAAAGTAGTTTAATAGTTAAAATGTAGAATAAAATCTCTTTCACATAAATATAGGGTAAATAAACAAATAACATAAGTATTTAGAATCTATTGAATAACCTAACTAA
The DNA here is from genome assembly GCA_027924645.1 of Cunninghamia lanceolata. Classification (NCBI taxonomy): domain Eukaryota; kingdom Viridiplantae; phylum Streptophyta; class Pinopsida; order Cupressales; family Cupressaceae; genus Cunninghamia; species Cunninghamia lanceolata. Next base: position 379,062 of record BSBN01000900.1, read on the forward strand.
CTCACATCTAAACATTGAGATAAACATGATATTACTTGATTAAACAAAGAATTGTTTTTTATAAATTTTATTTAATTTAAAATATTACCTAATAAAGTCTTGTTATTTAACACACCTTTAAAAAATTTGGTGTCAAAAGAATAAGAAATATAATTTTTTATTTACCATTTACCACTATAACAACATTTGCTAATCCCTTTAATTGTTCATTATTAACTTTTTTTTAATTAGCCAAAAAAGGGGGTAAGGGTATTCGTCATCTAATATAATAGTAATCATATTACAAAATCCCTACCAAGGCAAACACATAATACAGTCTAAAATCCCTACCAAGGCAAGTACATAATACAATCTAAAATCCCTACCAAGGCAAGTACATAATACAATCTAAAATCCCTACCAAGGCAAGTACATAGAAGGCAAAATTCAACTACATATAAAATAGAAAATTTACAGTACTAAGCCCGAAGCAAGAGCTATTCTGAGACCAAATGTCAACCTTCCTCCCATTCCTAACTTATTTTATTTAGTGTTCATGCTTATTTTCTTCCAAAAGCTTGCATTATTAAATGGTGCTACCATCATGTGAGATGTGATTAATTAGATTGGGGTAAACTATTTTAGATGGTTTTGAGTTGAATTTAGGTCCACCCCTAGATTGGCAAGGTGGTATGCCACCTTGTTTCGGCCTTTGCTAATATGGATGATCTTAATCTCCTTGAGATTATTGGAGAGGATCATGCAGTCCCTCAAAACCCAAGTGAGCTACCAGTTCTTTGATTGATTTTTTCGAAGAGCTTCTGAGATTAGTTTTTCAGTTTTGTTCAATTTCAAGAAATGTCCAATTATAGTCTTTTGCAAGTTTTAGTCCCTTCTAGAAGGCTTTTACTTAGGCAAAGTTGTTAGTGCATTTTCCTGATGCTTTACTGAATTGGAGCATAACTGAGCCGTTAGAGTCTCAAAAGATCCCTCCAACCCCAAATCAACCTTGGTTGCCTAAAATTCAATTTGATGGCCATGAAAGAAGGGGGAGACCATTTTTCATTTGCCCTTTCTTTCTTAATTCTGCCAATCGTGTTATCAAGGGTTTACCTTTATTTTTATATATATTACAATTACTTATTATTAACCCTGTTTTTAGTATTTTAAAAAACTGGAAGATATTGTTGGTTCGCTTTTAGAAACCTCAATTTGTAAGGTGAAGTGTATAAAAATTGAAGTACAACCTTGACTAATTTATTCAGTTACAACAGACATAGTTACCTGTGCAGTTACGAGAGACATACAAGTAAAATAAAGTTCAATACTCTGCACTTTTAAGACTCATCATCAAATAACGAACAAGGTACAGTCTGGACTTTTACTTTTGGACTAGAAATTGCCTGTGTAGCCTATCGTATGCTTTCTGGATTGTTAGCTTTTACGAGACCAATTGAAATACAAAACTTTTCTCATTGGAGATGGAAAGAAGGAAATTCGATTTGACTGAGAAAATGCTGTTCCCGTCGCGTGCATTTCTGGATGCTCTTTACATATATTTTGTTCCTAAAATATACCTGTAAAGTAGAAGAGATTTTCTGTAAGCACATGGGGGCGATGATATACGCATCTGGAATGCGGGCTCGATCCCTAGTTCTTAGTCTGGTCCACTCAAAGGCAACGCACCCTTCCAAATTTTTTACTAGCTTGGTTGTATACTGTAGGGTAAGGTTTTTAATATTTATTTGATTACAGCTAAAAATGAAGCGGCCTCATAATAGAAGTCTCCTACATATTTATGGAGTCTAAAAATTTATGTATCTGAGTTTGCTGCTATACTAAAATTTGCAAGTGTTAGTGAACTTTCCAAACCAGCACCTTCACTTAGATCTAGAGTGGTGGTTAGTCCACAAGATCAATTCTCCAAGGTGTGGTGGTTAGTACACAAGATCAATTCCCAGAGGTGTGGCCATTAGTCCGACACTCCCTATACCAAAACTTGCAAGTGTTAGTGAACTTTCCAAACCAACACCTTCACCTCAACCCAGAGTGACAGTTAGTCCACAAGTTCAATTCCCAGAAATGTGGCGGTTAATCCAACAAAAGCAAGGAGAATTTTAAGGTCTAACATATTGAATGGGAAACTCAAGGTTCAAACTGTTTCATCTAATGCCCAACGTATGGTTCTGCAAGCTCAGAGACTTTGGCAGATACAGAGAGACCCAGAGAAGACTTGTTCAATGCAGGAGTATTAGTAGAGATAGAGACGAATCTGCTATTAGTTTGACTGGAGCTGGATTTTATGATTTTGGTGGGTGTGAAGGAGTTTATGCTCTGCATCTGAATCACAACAAGTCTCAACATCAACCATTAAAGCAGAAAGCCCAAATAACAGAGGTTTTTAGTAAAGGAATGGGAAGCAAAGGCACTTCATCTACAATCATAGACTCAAGAGTAGTAGCAGCAGTGTGCAGCTGTACAACTACAGTGGGGTTTATATGGAACTCAAGAGGTGGGAATGAGAGTTCCAGCAGTAGTGAAATCTCAGATGACGAAGAAGAAAAGAATGTAAACTTCTTCTCTAAACAACCCATGTTGGTACTGCTGCAGTAGCAGCTGGAAGCAAAGGAGAGTTACAGTACAGAGTTTATACAGAAGTTAGAGCATTCCCAGCTTTGTCCTGAGTTAATGCAATGTAGTAAGAGGAGTTGGAAGCACGAGAGCAAAGATGTTCAATATAGTTACAGTAACCTTGCTGGCTTGCCCAGTCCTGTTCATGATGAAGATGTAGACTGTGAGTCTATGACAATGGCACAATCTGATCAATCTCTCACAAAGAAATGATTGAACTTGCTAGAGGCCCATTTGTGGTGGAATGTTAGTGGAAAATGTGAACAATAGTATTAAACAACTAATTATCCAATAATCCAAATGGAAATTGATGTAAACACAAGTAAATCAAGAATATACCTTCGAAGACTGTTTTACCTCTATGCTTCTATTGTTCGCCTATCTTTTCTTGATCTTGATGGTAATGGAGCTCTCAGAAGTGTGTACTTCCTTGCTGTTGAAGATGACAAGAGTAGAACGGTTGTAGGTGGACAATGCAATGGAGGTCACACTACAATGCAATACTAATGGATATGGATTAATGGAGACATGATTGGATGATGATTATGATAATGAGGTTGTGTAAATGCAAATGGATAGTAACTTTGCCAAAGACATGCTAGTAGGATTCCTGTAGAGTAAGATTATGAATGCTTGAGTGGATACAAATAGGTGTGAAGACCTTGCTTATATAGGCTAAGGGAAGACCAAATCCAAGTGTTAATAGATCCATGACTGGAGGAATTACCTGTGAGGTGGACAGTTGAGAAGACTTGAGGAATGTGCGTGAATGGAGAGGACAAGTGTCCAAGCTCCTTTCAAGAGTTATGGGAGTTAACAGAATAGATTAAGGAGTTACCTAAAATGATTGATCAATTAATTAGGTTGATTGGAGAGTCAACAAAATAGATTGAGCAGTGAACTCAATTGACTAATTAGTTAACAGATTTGATTGATGAGTTAACTAATTTGACTGGAGGATTAATAGAACATGTGGGTTAGGGGATATTAGCTAATTAAATATTAAATTATGTGTGCAATATGGTGAGGTGGAAAGGTGACATGGATAAGGTGATGTGGAATTTATGGAATTTTGACTTAAGAATAGAGGAATTTGGGATTATTTAATTACATAAGACATTAGAAGAATTGGGGGAATTTAATTAAATAAATGATTTTTATTTAATTATTGGAGGGATGTGAACCCTTTAAATAAATTAGAATATTTATTTAGTTGATAGAAGAATAGGAATTAAAATAAATATTAAAATATTTATTTAATTCGAATTAGCCATGTTTAGGGGTATACAAATACCCATCTTAAATGTTCAACTTCTTAAATATTCAACTTCTGGCATTTGTAGCTCTTCACTGTATATTAATAACATATCTGCATTATCTGATGGAAAAGAAAGCCAGGAAGAAGTGTCAATCTACAATATGGAGTCTACAGATCACTACAGCACTTTGGTCATGGAGATGGAGAAGAAAACAAGATGTGCTCACTGCTTGGAGAATGATACAATGTTTGATAAAAGTGGGTGTGCATGTGGGAAATCTGCTGAGAAGAATCCTATGTTTGATAGCTTTGCAGAGGTGAAATCATCTTACGACCCACAGAAGGATTTCAGAGAATCTATGGTTGAGATGATTACAGAAAAAGATATATATTTCTCCCGAGATCTTGAGTCTCTCCTTCAATGTTATCTTTCTCTGAACTCGGATGAATATCATCACATTATCTTGAAGGTCTTTGACCAAGTTAGGTCAGAATTGAAACTCAAGTAAGCTCCTGATTTTCTACTTTATATTAAGCATCAAACTTATCCTCTTGCCTGTTAATAAATTAGAACCGCTTCTTCTTTAGGCAGAGTGAACTTGGGAGCTTTCTAGAACATTGTAGCTGTCAGGGGCCAATGATAATGGGTACATAACAGTGGCCAACGACATGCAGGGATCTCTGTACATATGCCCCATGGTAGTGGCCAAGTGCTACGATGTATTGAATTTAAATGCTTAGTTATAGGCATTTACTGTAGAACAAACGTGCAACATCAGCTAGGAATGCTTTCATCCAAGGAACCGAAACATTTTGAAACTGATTCTGGGACAAAATGACTCTGTTGTTTTTCCTCCTCTGTAATTATCGTTTTCATGTAGTTTGTTGCTGTCATTTAATAACAACAATTCCATTAAGAATTTTTTTAATGGAGGATTTGATATCATCTATAAGATGGTTTTGCTACTCAATATTAGTGAAATTGAATGGTTTTGAATGAACCCACTAGAAATCAAATCTTGCTAAGTGCAAAACTTTAATATCATTACAGAAGATTTTAGAACTATCTGTGTTCTAGCAGAAAACACACTTAAAACATTTAATATTCAGCAAAATAACTTTAAAAAATAGCATACACTATCTTGCTGAAAAAATAGACTTTCACACTGTTTATCTTCAGTCTTCTCACTTAAAATAACAGAAATGAGGCGGCTGTTATATAGCTTTTTTAAGTCTTAAAAAGACAGTAAACATGGTCTATTTTAAAAAGCCTATAAAAATCTATGAAGAAAGATTAAACAAAAAAAACTTTAAAGATGCGCTTTAAATCACCCTAAAAACTCTCTAAGTCTATCTCGTATATATAGATATCAACTGCTGTTACAATGCTTTAAAACAGGACAAAATACTTCTAAAGAAAGCTACGCTGCAACATGATTTATCCAAGTTACTCTTCCTTGATGCTGAGCAGCAGTGAGGGGACTGACTAGCTGAAGCTTCAAAAACTAAGCTTTTACAACTGTCTAAGTAAAAATATTTGCAAGATATTCTTGAGCATTATATATTTCAATTCCTTTTTTTCTTTTGAACTAAATCTCAAATAAAATGATATTTCAAATCAAAATGCTTTGACTTATTATGATGGATTGGATTTTTAGCCAACTTGATAGTGCTCATGTTATCACAAAAATTGATGTAGGCTAAATTTGTTTCTCCCCAATTTCTTCTAAAACTTTTTGAAGTCAAAATATTTGTGTAGTTATGTTCAAGTGATTACAATATACTCTGCTTCTTTAGATGAAAGAGCAATTGAATTTTGCTTCCTTGAGCTCCATGTAACCAAACCTGAACAAAGTGGAAAACAACTATCAAATGTGGACTTCTGGTCATCTAAACCACCTCCCCAATCAAAATCACTAAGCCAACAAATTCCAACTTTTTAGAAGCATAATAATAAATACCAAAATTTATAGTACCTTTCACATACCTCAATATCCTCTTAATTGCCTTCATATGAATTTTAGATGGCTTAGTCATATACCTTGAAACAAAAGAAACTAGATAAGCAATTGGGGAGAGACAAATTTAGAAGAAATTGGGGAGAAACATTTGGACTTCAAAAAGTTTTAGAAGAAATTGAGGAGAAACAAATTTAGCCTACATCATTTTTTGTGATAACATGAACACTATCAAGTTGGCTAAAAATCCAATCCATCATAATAAGTCAAAACATTTTAATTTGAAATATCTTTTCATTTAAAATTCAATTCAAACGAAAAAAGTGGAATAAGTATATAAATGCTCACGAATATCTTGCAGATATTTTTACTAAGACAGTTGTAAAAGCTTAGTTTTTGAAGCTTCAGCTAGTCAGTCCCCTCACTGCTGCTCAACATCAAGGAAGAGTAACTTGGATAAATCATGTTGCAGCGTAGCTTTCTTTAGAAGTATTTTGTCCTGTCTTAAAGCATTGTAACAGCAGTTGATATCTATATTTACGAGATAGACTAAGAGAGTTTTTAGGGTGATTTAAAGCGCATCTTTAAAGTTTTTTTTTTATGCTTTCTTCATAGATTTTTATGTTTACAGCCAATATAGATTACAACCCTAAAATCTAATATCAAATGCAACAGCAAGATTAATGATAAAAATTATTAAAACCACACAAATATAGATGTTATCGAAATATTGAAATGTGGTTGCTCAGAATATTAGCATAACTCCAATGTAAATGTTGCCGGTGATGGAAAATGGAAAATGAGATAGGTTTTATAACAGTTGGTGAAAATTGTTTTGGCAAGTTGAACGGGTAAAAGTTAGTTGAACGGGTTTTGAACAGAATGGTAGGTATTTTATGGGTTTTGGTTTTACGAAAAGGTTTGGACAAAATAATAAATTAAGTTTATTTAATTTATTATTTTTCGGGAGGTGTTTGGGTTTATGGATAAATAATAAATAAATTGAATTTATTATTTAAGAAATATGGTATAAAAGGTAAGATTTACTTAATTAATTAAAATTAATTAAATCTTTGGATGAAGGATAACTTAGGTCAATTTTTGATGTCTATATTTTGCCCCTCTTTGAGATGACATTGCAAAAGCAATGTCGTTTCAAAGAAGAATAAAACATAGGTTTTGGATTTAGATTTTGGGTAGGCTGGGGATCACACAGGGCTTATAAAAATGAAGCATTGGTAGGTAATGCCCCCTCAAGATGATATGCAGGGACGAAGGAGATGGATAGGCTCTTGAAAAAGGAAATGGAGGGACGGAAGTAGAGTTATGCTGAGTAAACTTTGAGCAACCTGATGTTTGATATAGCACCTGACGTTATGCACCAAGGTATAATGACCATGGTGACGATGTGTCATGTGCCCCAGCGTAATACAACTTGTCTAACGTATGAGGAAGTAAACTTAAAGCATTAAGTCTGAATGCACAAAAGGTATGATATGACCTTAGATGCAAAAGATAATGCAAAAAACTATTCCAACATACACAAGATATGAATATTAGCTGGGATGATATGGATGCGATTCAAATGCAAGATGAAAAGATGACACATACAAGCAAGCAAGCAAGCATGCACAAATGATGCAAAAACAAACAAGGTATTGCCCCTATCAAGCTGAAAACCAATGATCGAGTAGATTGATTGATAGCATTGTTGATGTGGGAACGATTTATCCCGAAAACAACGTGAGGATTGGGAATGATATATCCCACTGATGACGATGATTGATTAGGTTCACAACAAGGCTAGGAACAAGACCGTGGATGTGATTGGATAATTTGACTTGATTGATTGACATTGATTGGTATGGAAGGATACTTGCATGTAATTGATTTGATTTTTGTGGGATATTTGATTTTTTTTTTTGTATTTTGGAAATATTGTGATTTTTTGGCTTTTCAAATGGTATGATTTTTTTGGATTTTTGGCATGGGATTGTGTGTAGATAGCCTTTGAATATATACCAATGACAAGGGAAAACTAAACCACAAGGCCAGGATCAATAATGAATGGGAATGAACAATAGTGAATGCGATAGATAAAAAGATTGGATGAATGGGTAAGAGGATGGGCGATAGGATAAAGGTAGGAGTATGGATGGATAAAAGAATTGGCAATAGGATAAAGGTAGGAATATGTATGGATTGGGGATAGAAGGACGATGAATGGGAAATATATGATAGATGGATGAATTAAACTGAATATGGATGAAAGGAATTGAGGATGTGATCTCCAAGGACTACGTTACATAGGAATAACCTAACCCCACTCTAGCTATGCCTTAGGATTCAATGGGGTGATGCTGATTAGGATGCATGATAGGGATAATGGTTGAAAGGGACGAATGGAATTAGTAGTGGATGGATGTATGGAGGATATTTTTAGAAATAAATGGATGGAATTGGGAGTATGACAAGAGGTGTCTAAAAACATTTTCAACATTATGCCCCTACTCTTATCAAGATCAAAAGGAAGGGAATATAGATGGATAGTGCAATGAGGAAGGTATGATAGATATGATGGAGTAAGGATGTCAAGATAAGGTGGAAAATGAAAGGATAGGATATGCAATGGGATAGATGTGACAACATGCCCCCAGGTGTAAAGCACATAGATAATCACCTACGCATGACGCCTGTTTGCCAGGTTTTCATCATGGTACTTATCCAAGGCGCCTGTTTACCAGGTTTTCACCATTGGATGAAATGGTTTCTCTTTACTATTTTGATTTTTTTTGACTTAGGTAGGGGATAGTCAGATGGAATAGATGGGGACTCATTTTGTTCCCATAGAAATGTCCTAGGATGGATAACTCATAGACCATGTCAAATTTCGTTATGCTCATAGATGTTGGTAAGGAATTTGCATGAGAGGGAATGGATTTTGATGTGGATTATGAAAGGTTCATGCAAGGAATGATAAGGGGTAGCTGATTATGATGTGGACTAGGATAGAAGGATAGTGAAGTAGGATGGAGATAAATAGATAGATATGAAGGACTTATGCAAAAGCATGGACCATAGGGACATGATGGAAGAAATAAGTAGGATAGTAGATGGAAGATGGGGAGATGGAGGTATGTGGGAATGTTGTGGAATGGAAGGAAACCAAGACCAACGGTTGCACACACTGAAATGGATTTTGAAGCTTGGAAGGGGGATTTGGGAGTAATGGAGATGTTATCTTAGGGATTTTTCTATTTAGGTCTTTAGGAACCCAAATGGACTTATGAATTTTAGGATTTTGTGATAGGGAGCGGAATATTTGGGATTTTAGAATTGTGGATGATCCATTTGAACTAGGTATTTTTTGCTTGGGGACCCAAACCATTTTGGTTTTGAAATTATCCTTTTGAGATATGGACTTGGGTAGCATTTTTGAATTTTGATTTTGCTTTGATTCTTCGCATTTGTGCCATATGGCATGAGAATTATTGGGATTTTTTGCTTTATGGGTGGAGACATCCAAATTTTTATTTTTGAATCCCATAGGGGTGTTTAGGTTAGCTTCATGTGTATTCAATGTGTGCAATTGTTGATCATGATTAGGAATTGTAGGGGATGTATGGGAATGGGATGTATGAATGGATTTGTCGCTAAAGTGATAAGGAGATTGGAGGATGGGAATATTAGGAGTTGGAAGGAGTGGAGGTAAAGTGGATGGAGGGATGTTAGGAGTTGGTAGAAGTGGAGGTAAAGTGGATGGAGGAAGATGAATGGTCACATGCTTTTTGGGTTTGTAGGATAATGGAGGAGGAATGGAAACATATGTTTTATGGGTGCGATGAGGTGCACCTAGTTTGGGCTTAGATGGAGTGGATTTAGGAGGTGGGAGTGTGGTACCAACATCTTGAGATTGCTTACCTTGGGGTGTATAACCAATACCATACGGTTTTGGGGAGACTTTGACATGGATGGGTTCCAAATTACCTTGCTCATAAAGGCCTAAGCCTTTACCTTGATAATTCATGTTTTGGAACATACGATGTGCAATGGGATACTTATTTTTGAGGATACAAGACACGGGTTCCTTATTGGATGAGGAGGATGAGGTGGCAGATATAGGTTGCTGCCCTCCTAGGGAATAACATTCATTTAGGAAGGTAGTAAGAACAATAGGACATGATGGTGGATTTGAAATGGTATCAATATGAGATGGTGAAGGAGCAATAGGATCTTGATTATGCTCATTATACTCATGAAGATTCAATGTATTTGTTTGATTATCTATGTGCTTGTGAGGACCAAGTGTCTCATCAAGGGAAGTGGATATTGTGGGATGATGGATAAGAATGGTGGAGGTTTCTTGAACATGAATAGTATTGGGACTGTGAGTGGAAGGAGTGAGAAGCTCTTGATCACAGATAATATCTTGATCATAGAAAAGATATAGGTTATGAATAGGTGGAAAGGAAGAACTTTGATCTTGATTTGGTAAGGGGCAAGGTTGATCATGCTTTAGGTTTGACCCTTGACATAAATCTTGAGTTTGGATAGGAATGGAGGTTTCTTGGATAGATTCAATGTATGGTGGAGAGTGAATTAGGCTTATGGCAGGTGGATCTCCAAGAACATTTGAAGGTTCTTAGATAATTTGTGGACTAGAAGATGGGATTGGAGAAATAGGCATGACATTTAAAGGTTCTTGGATAGGGATTTGATGGCATGAGGATGGTGGTTGATTCCTTGCTAGTAGCCAATGCATCACATCCTTCATTAGTATACGAGTGGATGCACAATATAATGGATGGATAATAAGGGTGGAAGGTGTAGGATTAGAATGCACTGGAGGGATAATAGGATTAGGCATGATAGGAGTGGGATTAGGATTAGGTTTTGGTTGATGGATCATAGGATTGGGTTTAGGTGGAAAAATTGATGGTTTAGACTTTAAGGGTGTTCGAGATTGGCTTAATGGAGTAGGATTTGGAAGGTTGGAAGGATTATATGATGGAGGTTCCATAAAGACGGATGATTGAGGACTAGTGAATGGATTGGTGTATGATTCCAAACTTGAGGTGGTGTCTCCCTTGTCAAGAGTATCATTAAAAAAACTTGCGGACTCATGCTCATGTTGTGGAGGATTTTGAGATGGATATTGAGGAATATTCATGAGATTGGTTGATGTGGAGGGACTAGGTTGGCATGATGATGGGGGTGACTCATAGAATTTAGGTTGAATTTGTTGATGTTGTATGGATGATGGTGGTGAAGGTAATGAAGGGATTGATGAATGAGAAGGCTGGGGGGCCAATGGATTAGGATTGAAATTAGATGGAATTTGTTGTTGTTGCATGGATAAAGGTATGGTGGATGATGAGTTAAATGAAGGTCGTGGTTTTTGGGCTAAGATTTGTTGTTGTTGAATGAGGGCTTGTTTTTTTTGGCTTTGTTGTTGAAGATATAAGGTGAGGGGACTTGGTATGTGTGAAGATGAAGCATGGGTAGGGATCTGGACCTGTGAGGTTTGAGGTAAATTTTTTATTGAATAGGTTTGAGGTATAGATGTGTTGGGTTGATATGAGTGGTAGCTTGGTTGTGATAAAGATTTGTATGAGGTGGATGGAGATGACTCATAGAGTTGGGGTGTTGACGTGGTAGGATGTTGAAATTGCGAAGATAATTGTGATAGTTGTGCCAATTGAAATCTAAGATCAGCCTCTTGTTGCAGTGATTGAGCGAGTTGTTGTTGTAACTGAAGGACTTCGGGATTAATGGATGTCGAGGTTGAGACCTGGGTAGGATTATAATTTTGTGAGGTTGAGGGCATGGAAGGAAAATCTTGGGTTGTTTTGTGATGATAGGAATGTTCTTGTGGATAATGATCATCATAGATATGTCGAGGCTCTTGTATTTCCTCATATTCTTGAGATGATAGTGATGTTGGTGGAGGCCAAAATGGAGAGATATATGGTTCATGGGTATCAAAATATGCATCATGATCTACCAAATTCTCATCATTATTATATCTAGGAGGGCCTCTGCGGAGTATAAGTTTTGGTTTTTGATTTGTCCTAGATTTGTTGATGGTCACAACCATTTTGACATTGACGAATAAGGATTGGACTAGGTGGGAAATGGATGGATCAGTTGAAAGAGCTTCTTAGGATTCAAAGTGACAAAGTTCCACTTGAGATGTGACACAAAAGGATGATAGGTTCTCAATTTTGAAAGTCAAGTTGATGATATAGGAGACAAGTTGTAGTGATGATGATGATCAGGCACACACAATCATATAAGACACACAGCAATTTGATTGGTTGTTTTTTATGACACTTTGATTTTTTGCAAACACTTGTAAACATGCACGATCCTAGGCTTGGAAAGGACAATACTTGTTGAGTTCCCACTTGGTTTTACCCAGCCGCGCCTACTTATGGTGTATAGTTGCAGGAACTTGGGGCACGGGCTCCTCCTTATAGTGCACTCACTTCTCAGGCACACCAAGTTCCAGGTCCTAGGACGTGCAGATCTTGAGGTACCTTGCTATCTCTGCCATAAGCCGCGAAAATGTGGGACGGCTATCAGAGTTTCCTCCTGTATCAACAAGTAGAGGGTTTTTGGCCACTACACAAAAGGGTTCTAGTGAATATCCGGGGGACTGGCACCTTACGAGCATCCAGCAAGCCACTAAAGGCTTTGACTAACCCTACTAGGAGTTTTAATATACACAAGGTACACCTCCTTTCAAGCTAGCACTGTATGGTAAGCGCTAATACCGGTTAGACTTGGATTTCGCCTTATCCTCAATTTATATAGCGGACCGGACGAAAGTACCGCTTGGGGTCGCAAATGAGTTCTCCTTGCGGATGTGTCTCAAGAGCAGGCCCACTCTAAGGATAACAAAAGCAAGGAAACACGTTGTTTTTGATCTCCCAAATTGCATGACATGCAAGGAGAGAGCATACACAATGCCTTTGCCTCACACTCGCATGAGGTTCATTTTAATTCCAAATCCAAATGTGTGGGTGGTTATACAAAATGTCAAAGGAATACTTTTGATTATCAAGATCACCGAATGGCGCAAGAGAAGAGCATACGCATTCAATGACAAAATTGCAAGCCACAAGACATCGCAAATAGTTGTTAATTTTAATCCTTGCTTATGATGAGACAAACACTTGAGTTTATTGTTAGATCAATGAATTCAAATGTGATCTAATCTATAAAATCCAAGACACAGTGTTTCAAGATTAGATTCTTTGACGATCGATCCTGCAACACACTGATGAGTAGTTTGCAAATATTTTGGTCTTCGACAAACGTAAAGCTGCAAGTAAAATGTTAGACCGAGATGTTTCGAAACAAAAGATTAATTTTCAAATGATTATACTAGAAAATTAGTTATGAATCTATAAGAAATGATTATATCATTACCAAGCTCTCTGAATCCCCTTTCTGATGCCTGCAAAAACATGAAAATCTGATGACAAATGAAAAAGTTAGGCCTGTTTGCACAAAACATCCTCCAAGGGCTAAAAATGGGCAATTTGGCAATCAACAAGTTCTGGCAATTTTTCCCACAGTTACAAGCAGATGGCTTCTCCAACAGTTACCTTTTTTTTTTTTGGTATTTGGTGATTTGGGCAAATTTTTGTTACATACAATTTTTATCTCCAAGTATTATTTGTGTGATTGCATGCATAAACAATTTGGTTAACAAGTGGTAGTTATAATGAAATATTGTCTCTTCAAGATCTATACCAGTCACATGAAAATTTTAATAAGCCATTGGTTGATACTGGATTCTATCCATAAATAACAAACCCAAAATCTTTAACTCTGAAAGGAACAGCTATCCTGATTCAAGAATGCCTCCCACTAATTTTTGCCTTCCTCATTGTCGTTTTCATCTTAGCGATCAACACACTGCCTTATCTATATAAAAGTGGCCGTGAGGAAGTATGATTAGCATATAGGGCATTCAAGAAATACGCAGACAAGAACAACTGACGAGTTTAGAAAATTTGCAGCAGCGTATGTACCCACAAGAAGTTCAAGGGATACGCCATAGCAACCACAGAAGAGTTTAAAGACAAACGACGAGTTATAGAAAAATTTCTGGCATGACTATTGTAGAATGAGACAATTTTCTGAGCAATAAAATGCTTTTGTATGAAAACTTCTACACAAAGAACATTTGTTTTATGGCGTGAGACAATTGTCTACCATTTGCACGCATAGAGGATTAAAGGAATATGCCTGAAACTATTATTTTTTATTATTATCTGCTACCATAGAAGTTATAATATGTAAACCGCTCCCGGTATTTGAAAGATTTGGTAAGTTCACTATCAAAAGAATCAAAAGAAAGCCGATTAAAAAGTCGTTGTATCACTGTGTTAGCTGCTGAATGAGAGCAATCAATGAGTGCAGAAAATTATTGAACATGAATTCTTTTTGACATACGAAAACTCTCAGCACTATAATGAACAGATATAAAAAACTATCTCATGGTTGATTTGCCTTTTTGAAATGTTCCCTCCAATGAGTGCGAGTGTTAGGTTTTGTTTCATCTATCTCCTCCTTTTTGTCATGCACCGGTATTTGCTAACAACTGATGAAACTTTTCATGTAAAACCAAGAATAATTTGAGCTGCCAGAGGAAGCCCTAAACCAGAAATCACTAGAAAACAAAATGAGAAACTTTTGACAAAAACTGTTAATAGAATAATAACAAAAAGAAACAGTTATGAAGAACTGTCAGTTGAACGGTTAAGAGAGTTAGGCAATGGTAAAGCTTCATCAACGAGATATAATGGATTAGCCATTGAATAATCCTGTAGAATCCTTTGCAAGAAACCAGTGATCCATAAACCCATAGCAACAAAGAGACACAGCAAATGCTCTAACAAGTGAATGAAAGATGAATACTTATAAAAGGAGATTATTATCTAGATTAGAAACAACAAATGGAACTTTGATACCACACAAGATAATAATTATGCAATGAACAATGACCAACATCAGATGACAGAACCAAAAACCATAAGTACAACAAAATAGACAAAACTAGTTCAATGCAAAGATGCACAGCAAGGGCCTAAAACTAAAAAAAAATTCAAAAATTTTAACTTTTCAAACCCATGATGTGATATATTTTTCTTCTTCTGCAAAGTGCTCTGGAGTCGATGGTGGATTCAAATTTAAGCCAAAAGGAAACCTGCACGAACTCATCAAAAACACTTGCAAAGTGATGGATTAGGAAGGAGGTTCACATCAGGTTCACCATTGTTTGCAGCCAATATAGATTTTAATAAAATATTTTGTAATTAAAACCCTAAAATCTAATATCAAATGCAACAGCAAGATTAATGATAAAAACTATTAAAACCACACAAATATAGATGTTACCGAAATATTGAAATGTGGTTGCTCAGAGTATTAGCATAACTCCAATGTAAATGTTGCCGGTGATGGAAAATGGAAAATGAGATAGGTTTTATAACAGTTGGTGAAAATTGTTTTGGCAAGTTGAACGGGTAAAAGTTAGTTGAACGGGTTTTGAACAGAATGGTAGGTATTTTACGGGTTTTGGTTTTACGAAAAGGTTTGGACAAAATAATAAATTAAGTTTATTTAATTTATTATTTTTCGGGAGGTGTTTGGATTTATGGATAAATAATAAATAAATTGAATTTATTATTTAGGAAATATGGTATAAAAGGTAAGATTTACTTAATTAATTAAAATTAATTAAATCTTTGGATGAAGGATAACTTAGGTCAATTTTTGATGTCTACATTTTATATGACTTGTCAAAATGGTATTTTAGATGGCTTAGTCATATACCAGCTCTCCCCATGATGGATCATGGAGTGTGATCCAAAACGTTGAGTAAAAAACTTACACATAGTTAAATTTTGAAGCACTCAAGAATAATAACACGGACTGTGGAAATCTGATGTCTATTATAGATAAGCAATATCGGGTCTTGTGTTCAAGTTAGAAACATCAAACTTCCAACAATACTTTTGTAAGCTATATCATCAACTATTTCAACACCATCTTCTCTACATAACGCAACTCCATGAGCAATTGGAGTGGAAGCTACTTTACAATAAACCAAACTAAATTTTTTCAACGTATCCTATGTATACTTTGTTTTATAAATGAAGATTATATCCTTACTTTGAAGAACCTCCATTCCTAGGCAGTATTGCATGAGACTTAAATCTTTCATCTCAAATTCGTTCATCATAGAAATTTTGAACTCATCCTTCATCTTAGAATTGTTACTCATATACAATAAATCATCAACATACAAACTTACAATATGGATATCATTACCTACTTGCTTTTAGTAAAGAGTAGGCTCACTCTTGCTTCTCTAGAAGCCAAATTTTACTGAAAATATCCATCAGTCCTAGCATACCATTCTCGTTGTGCTTGCTTAATGCCATACAAGGCCTTCTTTAACTTGTAGACCTAGTGTTCTTTATCTTGCACTTCAAAATGCTATGGCTGCTATACACAGGCTTCCTCTTCTAAGTACCCATTCAAAAAGGCACCTTTCATATCCATGTGATGTATGCTCAATTATTTTGTGCTACTAGCGAAACCACCATTCTAATGGTCTCTTGTCTTGCTACAGGTGCAAATGTCTCTAAATAATCCATCCCATACCTTTGTGTGAAGCCTTTTGCAACTAATCATGCCTTGTGTCTTTCAACACTACCATCACTATTGTACTTAGTCTTGTAGATCCACCTAGTACCAATATGTTTCTTGTCATGTGGAAGCTCTATAAGCTCCCCAGTATCATTCCTATGAATGAAATCTATTTCTTCTTGCATTGCTTGCATCCAAACACCATTAGAACACGCATCTTCAAAACACGATGATTCAAAATCAGCTTATGAAAGTAAAACAACATTCACCATCTCACCTCTCGGATCCTCTTCATGTGCTTGACTTGTACACCTCTAATAAATTTCACTTAGACTTCTTACCTTCCTTGAAGAACTAAGACTTGAAGCTATAATTGCACTAGAATTAGATGAGGGGCTACTTGGTGGACTTGTAGTACTTAGAACTGAAATACTAATGGGTTGGTCATTAACAATTTATCATTAGTAATACCACCATTATAGATTTTGACTTGTCAAAATGGTATTTTTGATGACCATACACCCCCCTTCATAAAAAATAACATCTCTTAACACAACAATGATGTTAACTTAAGAGGATTACTTTGTTCATTATACCCAACAAAAATACATGATTCACTTTCTATATCTAACTTCTAGCTCATTTAATCAGCTACATGAAAATAAGCTAGACAACCAAAAAATTAAATGATTTACATGTTAGTCTTTTTTTCATATTGTGCTTCATAAGGAGTCATCCTATCAAGTGCATTAGTAGGACTCTGATGGAGAATATACACTGTAGTAACAATTGCATCAGCCCAAAAGAGTTGATTTGTAACATACTCCTTGCCATTTCAACTATTGTGTGGTTCTTCCTTTCAACTACACTATTTTGTTGAGGTGTATAGGTAGTTGTGAGTTATCTTTTGATGTCATTCATATCATAGTAATCCATAAAATCTTGTGAACAAAATTCTCCTCCATGATTGATCCTTAAGCACTTTATTTTTCAACCACTTTCATTCTCCATGAAGTCTAAAACAAAGGAGGAAAAAGCCTGCATTGAAGATCCTAAGAAGAATGCCTCCAGATATGCAAAAGAAGATCATCCCAACTGAAGTGATGGTTCATAACTTCCTCTTACTTTGATGAGACTCCACTCTCAATGCTATGCTTAATACCATTAATGCAATTCAATACCTCGTACAACTTAGTAACTTCCACTTCATGGAGTTCTTTTGAGCTCAAGGATTTAAATTTAAATGTATTAAAATGCAAGTCTATGCATATGAATATTTATATGTATGTTCACACACACACACACAAATGTATACGTATGCATGTATATTCATATATATAAATATATACATATGACTACCAAATAATAAAAGATGAAATCATAATTCAAATAAGAAAACAGATGTTAGAATCATTCTTAACACATAATATTATCTATATCTTAAATAATTCAGGATATAGCCACATGAACAAACAATAAGACAAAGTCAATCAGGTGAGCAGAAGTTACCATTCATTATTCAATTCAGTAAAACTACAAACACCTTATTATGCAAGTCATATAAATCCAACATAGCACATTTCCATTTTCAAACACAAGAATAGAATTCAGTCATCAAGAAACTTTGTATCATTCTAATGTGTGTGTTTGTGCTTCCTAGGCATATTGTCTCACTCATTCCACATAATCCCCTTCTCTCTCTCCAGTGATACTCTCCCTCTTTTGGTGAGAGTAGGAATTATTTCTCCTGCATCCACCTCATTGAAAACAAAGTAGTTAGTCCATAACCACAATAATATAATCATCATTATTTTAATAAGATAAATCTTTATCCATATTATAAATCTTGTATTTTCTACATAGTTAATTAGAACAGATTCATCCATCTATTTTCAATTTCTAAACATATTAGTATTCATAGTTTTCCAATGCACATAAAAGCATTATACTGATAACTATTTGAAAATCAAAGTGACTAATATAGTTCAAAATTTGGGGTGTGATGTATACTCTTTGTTGAGATTAATACAAGCTTAGGTCTCTTTCGTGGTGGAGATTTTTCTCCCAAGAGTTTCTCTAGGTAAATATGGTGTTCATATGGTTTGCATTTGGTATTTTTTTCCTTTGCATTGGCACATTAAGTTTATTGGCTTAATCACATGCTTTGTTGGATTAAATCACTATTTTGGTAATATTTCATTGCATTGCTTACCTTGTTAATCAACACTATCATTGCTATTATTTTCTTCAAACTATTTTGTACATTTTTTTAAAACTATTTTTACAATTCAAATTGATGATTTTATAATACTTTTATTTATTTATTGTTGTCTCTAAAACATTCATTAAGGATATTGTATTATACAAGTCACAAGGTTTGCACTTTAGATGTTAATTTATGGTTAGCTCAAATTTGAGGAGACAAAAGATTATATTATTTAAGTTCCTACCCTTCTAATCATGTCTACCTAAGATTATGTGCTAAATTTTTCAAGAATGGAGTATTCTATCAACAATCAAATCCTAAGGTCTAAAGTACCCAATTTGGAGATCAAGTTCTTTTAGGAAGGAATCTATTTTGTTCAAAAATAACCTAAGATTATGTGCTAAATTTTTCAAGAATGGAGTATTCTATCAACAAGCAAATCCTAAGGTCTAAAGTACCCAATCTGAAGATCAAGTTCTTCTAGGAAGGAATCCATTTTGTTCAAAAATAATTCCCTTTAATGTGAGTAAGCTTTTTTTTCACTTCCTCAACCAATAATTGTAATGCCAAAAGTATTCCAAGATTAGGCACATTAGGCATTCACTACATATTAATTGAAATACAAAAGTAAACTCACATTTCTAATCTTCAAATAAGATTCTCAATACTTAAATAAGATTTTCAAAACTTAAATAAGATTTCCAATACTTATATCATCTTTGTAACAAATAGTAGAACTAATTTTCAAGTAATCTAAGTTAGATTAAAAATTTTGAGAAGAAAAGTTATTGTAAGAGTGGTTCTAATTTGATTGCATGTGTTTTTGTTCAAATTAAGAGACATTATTATTCTTTTAATTTTTTTAATCTTATTTTATGTTAATCATATATATAGCATCTTGAGGATATTGTTGACATTTAATTAAAATTAATTTCTTTGTATTGTAAGTTATATTTTTTAGACAAACATTCCACACCATATACATTGCACTCATACATATTACTTATTCATCAAGAGTGTCAAGCCTTCCACTCAATTATTCCAAACTATATATGCATTCAACATATAATTCATCCTCTTCATGCCACATACACAAACAAATTTATTGTAGCAATTAGACACAATGCATTGACTAAGATAGTTTGATGGTTATGAATTAAATACCAAAGTAATTTGAATGCAAACATATAATAAAATACTATTTAAATGCTAAGATAATCTGATCATTTATTTTGATTAGCATTTAACTTATCAAATTCAACTAACATGTTTATATTTGGAAGTAATGAAATATCATTTGTCAAGATGGAAATTCTTTCATAATTTAGGACTTTCTTAAATAGTAGTTAACGTATAATTAACTCAAATATGTTTAGACATAAAAAAAAATTAGCTTAATGATAATCAATTTAACTATGTTAAGAGTTAGGAAAGTCTAAAGTAGTTTAATAGTTAAAATTAGAATAAAATCTCTTTCACATAAATATAGGGTAAATAAACAAATAACATAAGTATTTAGAATCTATTGAATAACCTAACTAACTCACATCTAAACATTGAGATAAACATGATATTACTTGATTAAACAAAGAATTGTTTTTTATAAATTTATTTAATTTAAAATATTACTTAATAAAGTCTTATTATTTAACACACCTTTAAAAAATTTGGTGTCAAAAGAATAAGAAATATAATTTTTTATTTACCATTTACCACTATAACAACATTTGCTAATCTCTTTAATTGTTTATTATTAACTTTTTTTTAATTAGCCAAAAAAAGGGGGAAGGGTATTGGTCATCTAATATAATAGTAATCATATTACAAAATCCCTACCAAGGCAAACACATAATACAGTCTAAAATCCCTACCAAGGCAAGTACATAATACAATCTAAAATCCCTACTAAGTCAAGTATATAGAAGGCAAAATTCAACTACATATAAAATAGAAAATTTACACTACTAAGCCCGAAGGCACCAACCAAGAGCTATTCTGAGACCAAATATCAACCTTCCTCCCATTCCTAACTTATTTTATTTAGTGTTCATGCTTATTTTCTTCCAAAAGCTTGCATTATTAAATGGTGCTACCATCATGTGAGATGTGATTAATTAGATTGGGGTAAACTATTTTAGATGGTTTTGAGTTGAATTTAGGCCCACCCCTAGATTGGCAAGGTGGTATGCCACCTTGTTTCCGCCTTTGCCAATATGGATGATCTTAATCTCCTTGAGATTATTGGAGAGGATCATGCAATCCCTCAAAACCCAAGTGAGCTACTAGTTCTTTCATTGATTTTTTCAAAGAGTTTCTGAGATTAGTTTTCAGTTTTGTTTAATTTCAAGAAATGTCCAATTATAGTCTTTTGCAAGTTTTAGTCCCCTCTAGAAAGCTTTTACTTTGGCAAAGTTGTTAGTGCATTTTCCTGGTGCTTTACTGAATCAGAGCATAACTGAGCCCTTAGAGTCTCAAAAGATCCCTCCAAGTACAATTACTTATTATTAACCCTGTTTTTAGTATTTTAAAAAACTGGAAGATATTGTTGGTTCGCTTTTAGAAACCTCAATTTGTAAGGTGAAGTGTATAAAAATTGAAGTACAACCTTGACTAATTTATTCAGTTACAACAGACATAGTTACCTATGCAGTTACGAGAGACATACAAGTAAAATAAAGTTCAATACTCTGCACTTTTAAGACTCATCATCAAATAACGAACAAGGTACAGTCTGGACTTTTACTTTTGGACTAGAAATTGCTTGCGTAGCCTATCGTATGCTTTCTGGATTGTTAGCTTTTACGAGACCAATTGAAATACAAAACTTTTCTCATTGGAGATGGAAAGAAGGAAATTCGATTTGACTGAGAAAATGCTGTTCCCGTCGCGTGCATTTCTGGATGCTCTTTACATATATTTTGTTCCTAAAATATACCTGTAAAGTAGAAGAGATTTTCTGTAAGCACATGGGGGCGATGATATACGCATCTGGAATGCGGGCTCGATCCCTAGTTCCTAGTCTGGTACACTCAAAGGCAACACACCCTTCCAAATTTTTGACTAGCTTGGTTGTATACTGTAGGGTAAGGTTTTTAATATTTATTTGATTACAGCTAAAAATGAAGGCCTCATAATAGAAGTCTCCTACATATTCATGGAGTCTAAAAATTTATCTATTTGAGTTTGCTGCTAGCCTGCTACATTAAAATTTGTAAGTGTTAGTGAACTTTCCAAACCAGCACCTTCACTTAGATCTAGAGTGGTGGTTAGTCCACAAGATAAATTCTCCGAGGTGTGGTGGTTACTACACAAGATCAATTCCCTACCAAAACTTGCAGTGTTAGTGAACTTTCCAAACCAACACCTTCACCTCAACCCAGAGTGGCCGTTAATCCACAAGTTCAATTCCCAGAAGTGTGACGGTTAGTCCAACAGAAGCAAGGAGAAATTTAAGGTCTAACATATTGAATGGGAAACTCAAGGTTCAAACTGTTTCATCTAATGCCCAACGTATGGTTCTACAAGCTCAGAGACTTTGGCAGATACAGAGAGACCCAGAGAAGACTTGTTCAATGCAGGAGTATTAGTAGAGATAGAGATGAATCTGCTATTAGTTTGACTGGAGCTGGATTTTATGATTTTGGTGGGTGTGAAGGAGTTTATGCTCTGCATCTGAGTCACAACAAGTCTCAACATCAGCCATTAAAGCAGAAAGCCCAAATAACAGAGGTTGTTAGTAAAGGAATGGGAAGCAAAGGCACTTCATCTACAATCATAGACTCAAGAGTAGTAGCAGCAGTGTGCAGCTGTACAACTACTGTGGGGTTTATATGGAACTCAAGAGGTGGGAATGAGAGTTCCAGCAGTAGTGAAATCTCAGATGATGAAGAAGAAAAGAATGTAAACTACTTCTCTAAACAACCCATGTTGGTACTGCAGCAGCAGCAGCTGGAAGCAAAGGAGAGTTACAGTACAGAGTTTATACAGAAGTTAGAGCATTCCCAGCTTTGTCCTGAGTTAATGCAATGTAGTAAGAGGAGTTGGAAGCATGAGAGCAAACATGTTGTTCAATATAGTTACAGTAACCTTGCTGGCTTGCCCAGTCCTGTTCGTGATGAAGATGTAGATTGGGAGTATATGAC
This sequence comes from Cunninghamia lanceolata, assembly GCA_027924645.1. Taxonomy (NCBI): domain Eukaryota; kingdom Viridiplantae; phylum Streptophyta; class Pinopsida; order Cupressales; family Cupressaceae; genus Cunninghamia; species Cunninghamia lanceolata. The sequence goes on from BSBN01000900.1 coordinate 401,904, forward strand.
GATGGCACAAACTGATCAACCTCTCACAACAGAAATGATTGAACTTGCTCGGGGCCCATTTGTGATGGATACCCATCTTATATCTTCAACTTCTCGCATTTGTAGTTCTTCACTGTATATTAATAACAGGGCTGCATTATCTAATGAAAAAGAAAGCCAGGAAGAAGTGCCAATCTACAATATGGAGTCTACAGATCACTACAGCACTTTGGTCATGGAGATGGAGAAGAAAACAAGATGTGCTCACTGCTTGCAGAATAATAAAATGTTTGATAAAAGTGGGTGTGCATGTGGGGAATCTGCTGAGAAGAACACTATGTTTGATAGTTTTGCAGAGGTGAAATCATCTTACGACCCACAGAAGGATTTCAGAGAATCTATGGTTGAGATGATTACAGAAAAAGATATACATTTCTCCCGAGATCTTGAGTGTCTCCTTCAATGCTATCTTTCTTTGAACTCAGATGAATATCATCACATTATCTTGAAGGTCTTTGACCAAGTTAGGTAAGAATTGAAACTCAAGTAAGCTCCTGATTTTCTACTTTATATTAAGCATCAAACTTATCCTCTTGCCTGTTAATAAATTAGAACCGCTTCTTCTTTAGGCAGAGTGAACTTGGGAGCTTTCTAGAACATTATAGCTGTCAGGGGCCAATGATAATGGGTACATAACAGTGACCAACGACATGCAGGGATCTCTGTACATATGCCCCATGGTAGTGGCCAAGTGCTACGATGTATTGAATTTAAATGCTTAGTTATAGGCATTTATTGTAGAACAAACGTGCAACATCAGCTAGGAATGCTTTCATTTAAGGAACCGAAACATTTTGAAAATGATTCTGGGACAAAATGACTGTTGTTTTTCCTCCTCTGTAATTATTGTTTTCATGTAGTTTGTTGCTGTCATTGAATAACAACAATTCCATTGCCCCTATTGATTGGGTTATTACAGAAGATTTTTTTTATGGAGGATTTTATATCATTCATAAGATCGATTTGTTACTCAATATTAGTAAAATTGAATAGTTTTGAATGAACCCACCAGAGATCAAATCTTGCTAAGTGCAAGACTCTAATACCATTAGAGATGATTTTAGAACTATCTCTGTTTTATAGAACAGAAAACACACTTAAAACATTTAACATTCAGCAAAAATAACTTAAAAAAATAGCATACACTATCTTGCTGAAAAAATAGACTTTCACACTGTTTATCTTCAGTCTTCTCACTTAAAATAACAGAAATGAGGCGGCTGTTATATAGCTTTTTTAAGTCTTAAAAAGACAGTAAACATGGACTATTTTAAAAAGCATATAAAAATCTATGAAGAAAGCTTAAACAAAAAAAACTTTAAAGATGCGCTTTAAATCACCCTAAAAACTCTCTAGTCTATCTCGTAAATATAGATATCAACTGCTGTTACAATGCTTTAAAACAGTACAAAATACTTCTAAAGAAAGCTACGCTGCAACATGATTTATCCAAGTTACTCTTCCTTGATGCTGAGCAGCAGTGAGGGGACTGGCTAGCTGAAGCTTCAAAAACTAAGCTTTTACAACTGTCTTTAGTAAAAATATCTGCAAGATATTCTTGAGGATTTATATACTTCAATTCCACTTTTTTAGTTTGAACTAAATCTCAAATGAAATGATATTTCAAATCAAAATGCTTTGACTTATTATGATGGATTGGATTTTTAGCCAACTTGATAGTGCTCATGTTATCACAAAAAATGATGTAGGCTAAATTTGTTTCTCCCCAATTTCTTCTAAAACTTTTTGAAGTCAAAATGTTTGTGTACTTGTGTTCAAGTGACTACAATATACTCTGCTTCTTTAGATGAAAGAGCAATTGAATTTTGCTTCCTTGAGCTACATGTAACAAAACCTGAACAAAGTGGAAAACAACTATCAAATGTGGACTTCTGGTCATCTAAACTACCTCCCCAATCAAAATCACTAAAGCCAACAAATTCAAACTTTTAAGAAGCATAATAATGAATACCAAAATTCATAATACCTTTCACATACCTCAATATCCTCTTAATTGCCTTCATATGAATTTTAGATGGCTTAATCATATACCTTGAAACAAAAGAACTAGATAAGCAATATCGGGTCTTGTGTTCAAGTTAGAAACATCAAACTTCCAACAATACTTTTGTAAGCTATATCATCAACTATTTCAACACCATCTTCTCTACATAACACAACTCCATGAGCAATTGGAGTGGAAGCTACTTTACAATAAACCAAACTAAATTTTTTCAACATATCCTTTGTATACTTTGTTTTATAAATGAAGATTTACTTTGAAGAACCTCCATTCCTAGGCAATATTGCATGAGACTTAAATCTTTCATCTCAAATTCATTCATCATAGAAATTTTGAACTCATCCTTCATCTTAGAATTGTTAACCATATACAATAAATCATCAACATACAAACTTACAATATGGATATCATTACCTACTTGCTTTTAGTAAAGAGTAGGCTCACTCTTGCTTCTCTAGAAGCCAAATTTTACTGAAAATATCCATCAGTCCTAGCATACCATTCTCTTTGTGCTTGCTTAATGTCATACAAAGCCTTCTTTAACTTGTAGACCTAGTGTTATTTATCTTGCACTTCAAAATGTTATCGATGTTATACATAGACTTCCTCTTCTAAGTACCCATTCAAGAAGGCACCTTCATATCCATGTGATGTATGCTCCATTTATTTTGTGCTACTAATGAAACCACCATTCTAATGGTATCTTGTCTTGCTAGTTGGTACAAATGTCTCTAAATAATCCATCCCATACCTTTGTGTGAAGCCTTTTGCAACTAATCATGCCTTGTGTCTTTCAACTGTTGCAAGTATGTGCCTAACCGGTATTGTCATTGATGTCAACATATCTGTGTTGTCATTGGTGTCAACTGTGCTCTTGTTTTGATGCTTGCTTGTAATGAGTTAGATGTTGAAGATAATGAATAAGTATTCCTAATACTGAATTTCCAAGTGCTTTTGAGAAAATTTGCTCCTCCGGTGGAAACAGGGTATAGAAGAGTATCTTTATTTACAACAGAACAGTCCAATAGATTGCTCTGCATTTCTTGTAGAGTGAATATCTTTGTCTGTGGATTGGAAGTTAGTTAGAGACATGTCTAAAGTTGCTATGTTCCACGTTTGAGCCTTCGGTATGAAGATTTGAGTGAGTTATGTTCACCAGAGTGAAAACTATTTTTTCTGTATATTTGGTGGTGACAGGGAGAATGTATTATGCTCCACATTTAAGTATTTTAGTCTACGGTTCTGGAATCTAGTTTGTAATGATGATAAGTACCTTCAACTCAAATGGCTCATGATTTGGTAGTCAGCAAGTGATCCTTTCTATATGACAGTGGATAACAGTTATGTTCAAGTGTTCTTGATTGAAGAATCTTATGGATAAAGTGTTTAGTGATTGTGCGGATGTTCTTGTTGATTACAATGTACTTGTGGATGTCTCCTGATTGTGTTCCTACCTTTGGATTGGTCCACAAAGAGAAATTTGGATCGTGAATAAAGAATGTTCTTAGAAGACTTAGTGTTAACACCAGTCTTGGCCGACTTGGTTGTTTTGACTACTTGCGGAGATGCATTGAAGATTGTGGAAGCGTATTGTGGCGTGGAAGATTGCATTTGAGTCCCAGCTAAGGCGTAACGTGATCTGCATACATCTTTTGGTTAGCTAATTTTGTTTAGGTTCAAACCTATTTCTATGTATGTTTGTAATGCCGACCTTGATGTACATTCCAAGGTTGATGAATTGTATAAAACATGTAATGTAGTTGCAAAAAAGAGGTCCTTGAGAGAAAATGCAAAGATAAGAGAAAAGGTGTAAGAAGAGCAAAGCAGAGGAGTTATACTATGCTTCAATGGAACTGAACTCAGGCATGGAGTAGATGCTATCAAATCAGTTCACCAACCCTTGGCAGTGAGCCTCAATATTTGTAGTGAGCATTTTGGGCAGTGAGCCTCTATTTTTTGGTATTGTTATAACATATTTATTTATGTGGGCTAACACCCACCATGGTTTTTCCCTTATAGGGTTTTCGATATAAAAAATTTGGTGTCTCATGTGTCTCATGTGTTACTGTGTTGAGCTTCTTGTTTCATGCTTTCATGGTTAAATCTCAATAACAGCAATTGAACATTTGATGTGTTGATAAGTGGTTAAAGTTTTGAGACAATTGATTCACCCCCCTCTCAATTGTCTTGTGCATTTCAACAATTGGTATCAAAGCAAGGGTTCCTCAGAAGTAAGCCTAATAGCTTGAGGTAGATCTAGGATGGCATGCAAGGATGAAGTGTCTTTCAATTGTTTCATGTGTGGTGAAATTGGTCACTATGAATTCAGATGTCCAAAATAAAAATTGAGAAATAATAATGAAGAAGATAAGAGCAGAATGTCGAAGAGAACATATTATGATGTTGAAGACGATGAAAATGATGATAGCTTTTTCACTAATTCAAAGAATGACAAGTGCAATGATGAAGAATGTCTTGATCCAGAGGTAAGTGCAGATAGTGAAGATATGCTTCAAGAAAAGAACTATTGGGTTATTGATAGTAGTTGCTCAAATCATATGACTGGAGATAAAAGTAAGTTTATTGATTTTGAAAAGTATGATGAAGGACTAGTCAGATTTGGAGATGACTGTGCTGCTAAGATATGTGGAAAAGGATTAATCAGTCTTGATGGAAAACAACACACTAATGATGTTCTTTATGTTGAAAGCTTAAGGCAAAATCTCTTGAGTGTTGGATAGTTATGCAGAGAAGGATACAGTCTTATATTTCAAAATGATGCCTTTGAAATCAGAGAAAGATCCGAAGCTATAATAGCTGGTGGAAAAAGGACAGAGGAAATCTTTATCAGCTCAGAGAAGGTGATATTATCTGCTCCATGACTCAGAACAATGAAAGTTGGCTTTGGCATAGAAAATTGTGTCATATCAATCTTGATGATCTAGTAAGGTTAAGCTCAACTCAAGTTGTGAAAGATTTGCCAAAAACTATACATTCTAACAATACCATCTCTAAGAAGTGTCAAGTTGAAAAGAAAGCAAGAGGAAGTTTACAGGATGAAAAAAAATCCTCAACTGAACTGTTGGAATTGGTTCATATGTAAACCTTTGCGGTCCCACAAGAGTAGGAAGTTTCCATGATGACAGGTATTTTATGTTCTTTATTGATAATTATTCTAGAATGACTTGGGTTAGTTTTCTAAAGAAAGATCAGAAGCTCTAGATGCATTTAAAGCTTTCAAAACATTGGTTGAAGATGAACTGAATATGAAAATCAAATGTTTGAGGACTGACAAAAGAGAAGAGTTTACCTCTAATAAATTCAATGTGTTCTATGAGACTCATGGGATAAAAGGACAACTATCTAGAGAGAATAAAGTGATGGAAACAAAGAGCAGGACTATTCAAGAAGCTGCAAAGTCAATGATAGAGGAAGCTGACCTACTGGAGGAGTACTGGAATGAAGCTATACAAACTATTGTCTACATTCAAAACAGAATTCAGGTCAAAGGTAATGGTATAAAAACTCCTTATGAATTGTGGTATGGAAGAATTCCTACAGTGAAATATTTCAAAATTTTTGGAAGCAAATTCCATATCAGAAGAGAAGAAGAACTTGGCAAGTTTGATGCTAAGTGTGATGAAGGGACTTTCCTTGGATACTCTATTAAGAGCAAGGCCTGCTAGTGCTACAATAAGAGATTGAAAAATATCATTGAGAGTGCTAATGTTAAGATTGAAGAAGACACACTAAAGTATTCATATACAAATAGGCTCCCTTACAAAGAAGAGGAAAATATAAAAAGGGGAGAAGTATATACCAGAGAAGAAGATGAGACTAAAGAAAAGGAAATGCAGATGAATTGTTAATATGAAGTGAAAGGATGCAGAGTTGCTGAAAAACAAATAAATTGGTGTTTAACTGCCACTGCTGAATTTAAATCAGTAACTGAGGCTTGCAAGAATATAAAATCTTCAGAAAATGAAATTTTGTCCACTAACAGTGAAGAACCCAAAATTGCTCTTGAAGACCTTGAGAAATCTAAAGAAGAAGACATGGACTTATAGGAAAATATAACAGAAGCAAATGAATACATCAAAGAGTTAAGAAAGCAAATCAGGGAGATTAAGCTAAGACTCAAAGAGGATAGTGAAGAATTGAGGTTAGAAAATAAAGAAAAATCCAAAATTGAGGAATGTCTAAGAGACAAAACTAAAGATTGCATAAAGATTGAAGAAGAAGTTGTGGATCTAAAAGCTGATCTGAAACATGTACGGGCTCAACAAAACAAACTCAGTGTAAGTACTACCAGATTTGATAGATTAATGACAATGGAAAGTCAGGAAAATCCTGATGACAAAGAAGGTGTGAGATTTGAAAAAGGTGAAAGTTATAGAACAGGTCAAGAGAAGAATGTTGAGGTCAAGGAGGACAAAGGCAAACAAAATTAGGATCAAAGGAATAGATCAGGAAGACCACCAGTTAGGCAACCAAATGCTCAAAGGTATCCATCTTTCAATGGTTATTGTCATTCATGTAGTAAATTTGGTCATAAGGCTAGTCAATGTAGGAGCAGAATGAATCAAAATGTTCCATTATTCTCTGGTTAGTGTTCCAATTGCAAGAGAATTGGTCATAGAGCAAATGAATGTAGAAGTCAGACAAGGAATGGTTTCAACAATATGAGGAACACTCAATCTTTCAATGGAAAATGCTTTACCTACAATAGATTTGGGCATATGGCTAATGAATGCAGATCAAGAATTAATCCAATCAATGGAAGGAACCAAGGACAGAGAAATGTTGTTTGCTACAATTGCAATAATTCTAGACACATTGCAAACTTCTGCAGAAGAAATAATGAGAAAAGAAATAATCCTACAGAAAAGCAGAAAATAGAGCAGAGGGAAGATAAAGGAAAGGGCAAGGTTGATCTAGTAGAAATCAAGAAGGAAATGAGCAAGATCTGGATTAAGAAGGATGTAAATGAGGTTATGGATGGTTTCGCACCAGCCTCTGGTGCAGATACTTCCTCTGGGAAGTAAATTGGGAACTCTGGCTCAGGGGGAGCTTTTATTGAAAATCTTTTCTCCCCTGCCAAAGGATTGATGTTGATGTCTCAGTATGAAGAGACAAAATGCAGAATTTATAACAAAGTCTAAGAAGCACATCTTTGATTGAACTGATGCTAGAAGCTAACCCTCAAGGAAAGAAAGTAGGGAACTGATTGTTGTAGTTAGGGAGAGTGAAAGAGTAATTCTAGTTTTGATCAGTGGTTCCTAAAGCCTCATTCATTGATCTAGATTGATGTTTTGAGAGCTACCTCTCAGGGGGAGTAGCTAGATTTTACTAACACGAGTTTGTGATTAAGAGCAACAAGTGTTACAGTATTGATGAAAGAACAATTTCAGCTTGATCAGAGCAGCAGAGTGCAAGTATGTGCCCTTTGCCATTGATGTCAAAGGGGGAGAGAAATCATGAGAAAAAATTAGGGGGAGAAGGAGTGCAGATGTGTAAAAAGGAAGGGGGAGTATCTTGTCTTGATGGTCTTTACAATTTTTCACATCATATGTTTCCATCAATGACAAAGGGGGAGATTGTTGCAAGTATGTGCCTAATCGGTGTTGTCATTGATGTCAACATATCTGTGTTGTCATTGGTGTAAATTGTGCTCTTGTTTTGATGCTTGCTTGTAATGAGTTAGATGCTGAAGATAATGAATAAGTATTCCTGATACTAAATTTCCAAGTGCTTTTGAGAAAATTTGCTCCTTCGGTGGAAACAGGGTATAGAAGAGTATCTTTGTTTATAGCAAAACAATCTAGTAGATTGCTCCTCATTTCTTGTAGAATGAATATCTTTGTCTGTGGATTGGAAGTTAGTTAGAGACATGTTTGAAATTGCTATGTTCCATGTTTGACCCTTCGGTATGAAGATTTGAGTGAGTTATGTTCACCAGAGTGAAAACTATTTTTTCTATATATTTGGTGGTGATAGGGAGAATGTATTATGCTTCGCATTCCTTCACATTTAAATATTTCAGTCTGATGTTCTAGAATCTAGTTTGTAATGATGATAAGTACCTTCAACTCAAATGGCTCATGATTTGGTGGTCCGCAAGCGATCCTTTCTATATGACAATGGATAACAGTTATGTTCATGTGTTCCTGATTGAAGAATCTTATGGATAAAGTGTTTAGAGATTGTGCGGGTGTTCTTGGTGATTACAATGTGCTTGTGGATGTCTCCTGATCGTGTTCCTACCTTTGGATTGGTCCGCAAAGAGAAATTTAGATCGTGAATAAAGACTGTTCTTAGAAGACTTAGTGTTAACACCAGTCTTGGCCGACTTGGTTGTTTTCACTACTTGCGAAGATGCATTGAAGATTGTGGAAGTATGTTGTGGCATGGAAGATTGCATTTGAGTCCCAGCTAAGGCATAACATGATCCGCATACATCTTGTCCTTAGCTAATTTTGTTTAGGTCCAGACCTATTTCTATGTATGTAATGCCGACCTTGGAGATTGTTCCAATGGTTGATGAATGTAATGCCGACCTTGATGTACATTCCAAAGTTGATGAATTGTATAAAAACATGTAATGTAGTTGTGAAAAAGAGGTCCTTGAGTGAAAATGCGAAGATAAGAGAAAAGGTGTAAGAAGAGCAGAGAAGAGGAGTTATATTGTGCTTCAATGGAATTGAACTCAGGCATGGAGTAGATGCTATCAAATCAATTCACCAACCCTTGGTAGTGAGCCTCAATATTTGCAGTGAGCATTTTGGGCAGTGAGCCTCTATTTTTTTGGTATTGTTATAACATATTTATTTCTATGGGCTAACACCCACCATGGTTTTTCCCTTATAGGGTTTTCCACGTAAAAAATCTGGTGTTTCATGTGTTGAATGTGTTATTGTGTTGAGTTTCTTGTTTCATGCTTTCATGGTTAAATCTTAATAACAATGATTGAACATTTGATGTGTTGATAAGTGGTTAAAGTTTTTAGACAACTGATTCATCCCCCTCTCAGTTGTCTTGTGCATTTCAACGTCAACACTACCATCACTATTGTACTTAGTCTTGTAGATCCACCTAGTACCATTATGTTTCTTGTCATGTGGAAGCTCTATAAGCACCCCAGTATCATTCCTATGAATGAAATCTATTTCTTCTTTCATTGCTTGCACCCAAACACCATTAGAACATGCATCTTCAAAACAGGATGATTCAAAATCAGCTTATGAAAGTAAAACAACATTCACCATCTCACCTCTCGGATCCTCTTCATGTGCTTGACTTGTACACCTCTAATAAGTTTCACTTAAACTTTTTAACTTCCTTGAAGTACTAAGACTTGAAGTTATAATTGCACTAGAATTAGATGAGGGGCTAATTGGTGGACTTGTAATACTTAGAACTGAAATACTAATGGGTTGGTCATTAACAATTTATCATTAGTAATACCACCATGATAGATTTTGACTTGTCAAAATGGTATTTTTGATGACGATACACCCCCCTTCATAAAAAATAACATCTCTTTAACACAACAATGATGTTAACTTAAGAGAATTACTTTGTTCGCTATACCCAAAAAAAATACATGATTCACTTTCTATATCTAACTTCTTGCTCATCTAATCAGCTACATGAAAATAAGCTAGACAACCAAAAAGTTAAATGATTTACATTAGTCTTTTTTTCATACTGTGCTTCATAAGGAATCATCCTATCAAGTGCATTAGTAGGACTCTGATGGAGAATATACACTGTAGTAACAATTGCATCAGCCCAAAAGAGTTGATTTGTAACATACTCCTTGCCATTTCAACTATTGTGTGGTTCTTCCTTTCAACTACACTATTTTTTTGAGGTGTATAGGTAGTTGTGAGTTATCTTTTGATGTCATTCATATCATAGTAATCCATAAAATCTTGTGAACGAAATTCCCCTCCATGATTGATCCCTAAGCACTTTATTTTTCAACCACTTTCATTCTCCACGAGGGCTTTAAACCTCTTGAATGTATCAAAGGCTTCATGTTTATGCTTCAAAAAATAAACCCAAAACTCTCATGAATAATCATCAATAAAAGTAATGAAATATGATGACTTACCCAAAAAAATTGTTTGCATAGGATCACAAATATTGGAATGAACTAGCTGAAGTGGATAATAGGCCCTCCATGCATTACCCTTTGGAAATTTTCCGCTTGTGTGTTTGGCTTTAACACATCCTTTACAAACCTTCTTGTTATCTTTAACCTTAGGTAAACCATAAACTAATATTTTTGACATTAGTAGCTTCAAACTATGAAAATTCAAGTGTCTATATCTTAGATACCACAACCAACTTTTATCTTCATATGCCATATTGGGAAGATTATTACTATGTTCTTTAAACTTCAATGGTCCAACATCCTATTCTTTGACATAGGCACAACTGTAACAACTCTATTTCCTTGATTCTTGTCATATATTGTACATTGTTTATCATTAAACACCACTTTGTAAATTTTTCACATAATTGTCCAACACTCTATAAATTATGTTGTAACTTTGGAGTGTAATAAATATCATTAACACTTTTCTTGCCTTCTCTAATGTACACCTGCATTGCTCCTTTAGCTACAACCTTCAAGGATTTGTCATCACCAAGCTTGATCTTGGTTTTGAAGCTTTCATCCATTGTAGAAAATAGTTATTTATTCCCTGATATGATTATAACAACTTGAATCTAAATACTAAACTATAAGAGTCAATGGTGGACTCAAGGAGGCCCAAGAACACCTGCAATCACAAGAAGCTTCCACAACAAGAGACAAAACAACAATGCCAAGAAATGGTGCAGTGCTTGACTTCACACAATTGAATTGAGAATATACAATGTGAAACCTCCCTTATATAGGCAAGGTGGAGTGATAGGACTTGGCCACAAAATTAAATGTAGGCCAACATAGACAAAATATTAAATGACAACTAGAGGATAAGATGCCTTTTAGATGACACCAATAATAAATGTCCTAGACACCACTAATTAAAAAAGCATATAAGATAATCTTTTAAGATGACAAGTGTCTTAATGTTATGACATGAGACAACTAGTGCAAAACTATTAAATGCACATAGTTGTACATTATTAAATGCTCCAAAAGACACTAAGTAAACTTAAGAAGACTAGTGTGAAGAGGACCTAGAAATGACTAGCTAGGTAGTCTCTTTTTACACTAACACCCTCCTTAAGTGCAACTTAGGGACAAGCAAACAAAACATGAATGCATGAATGAGTCCTGGCTACTAGGCCATATTAGGTACTCATGAACAACAAATCTCAAGTGGAGAAAAGGAGAAAACCACAAGGAAAAAAATCCTCCCCAAAAGTGAGAATGCAAGAAACAATGTGATCGACTAAGTGATGGAAGGACTCAAGACCCCCCTAAGACTACATCCAACACAAATATACAATCAAAGAACTCCCCATAGAAGAGAATGTATGAGAGACAATGGATCCCCCCTGAATGAAGAAGTTCTGGTGCCAATGGTTAATGCAGGAACAAGGATGCAGAAAAGTGCCCAAGATTGACAAACATGTCTTCCCTTGGGAAGAAAGGGTCCACTGGTTGATGTAGAAGAAACTCCAAATCCAAAACAAGAACCAAGGAAGAATACCTCAAAAGATGTGATGCCTCTAAAATCTGCTCAAATGTCTCTAACCTCGAATGTGCAACCCCAATGAAGAAAGATGCATCACCAAAACCCTGTGAAAACTGATGAAAAACAATCTCAAAAGACAATGAAGATGGGATAACAGTAGTGTTGAAACTGTCATCAAAGAGGAGAGATAACCCCTCAAGTGTGTCCTACAAATCATCAAGGTGAAACTCCATAAATCAATCTGAAATACTTGTCAAATACTCATCCCACAAAGCTGTATCGAAAAGACTAGAAACATCTTGCCGAACTGAAGGAACAACTTCTGAAGTAGCAGGTGATGGAGGAGATGAAGGTGCAACACTAGTCTCAAGAACTTCAAAGTTCAAGTGATCAACCCCCTCCTGTGCACTACCCACACTCGATGCCAGAGTGGGTGTCTCAGAAAAACTAGTATAATCAAGAACAAAATGAGAAAAGGTATAAAGGCAAGAGTATGTATCAGCTCTACCAACTACAATGACATCACCACTTTCTGCATCTCTATTAGGAACCGGTGTTTAACCCTTCTCTTTACTTTGTTAGTATATTACATTTGGATGCATATGCTTTGTAAGTCGTCCCATGAGCATATTGTATTATCCCACATTCATGGGAAGTAATAGTTGTTTAGATTAGACTTAGTATATAAGTATGTGTTGAAGCCAATGAAGGTATCCACGAATTTATTGTATTGAGCTTGCTCAAAGGAGGTTGCCCCCTCGAAGTGGTCTACAATCAATAAATTCCTTCTGTGTTTCTGCTATTTTTGTTATTTCATGCATTTTTCATTATATTGTTGTAGGAGGTTCCTCTCATCTGGTATCAGAGCACTTTCTTGGGCTCGTTGGGTGGAATTTCTGCCAATTTTTTTCTCTGCAGTGGCCTCCAGGCACTGTGATTATTGAAGTTCTTTCTTTTTCGCATCTATATTGTTCATTTCAATTGTAGGTTCGGATTAGGGAATATCCCTATCTGCTTAACTATGGGAAGTGCCTGGGCATAGCCCTAAAACTCATTGTGCGGAGTACCATAGGAACCCTGAAGTAGCTGGCCCATTGAGAGGACCTACCAGCGAAAAGGGCAACGACCCCTACCTAATTAACTAGTTCCCATCCATGAGGTAAACCAAGAGCTGTCATTTGTGGCAAAGCAGTTATCAATTTTACTTGAGCCATGGAGTGAGGGGTACTACCCCAATACGCAAGCCATTAGACATCATTAGTGGCTGAGTGATTCCCCTGAACATTTAGGAAGTTGAACATACTTGGGGCCCATATCTATTGATAGCCAACAAACTACAGATTGAATCCGTCTAGAGCAGTTGCTAGATCATTTATAAAAAAAAAGTAAAAAAATTTCTATTTTTTTGCCATATCTTCCTTGCTTTAGCTTCGTTTCCTCTCAAAATTCACCGGAACCCCTAAAATTTCATTCTGCATATTTCCTTCCTTGAGGACCCTATCCCAAATTCCACTTATCGAAGCCAGAAATCCCACATTTGTCTATTTTGAGGGTTTGCCATAACTTCGATTCTCACCCAATAGCCTTCAAATTTTGCCACAGTGTTCATTTCATATTTCTGCTCCTTTGTCCCTCTTGGACAAATTTTCCCATTCTTTTACCCCGCTTCTGAAATCCCCATTTTCTTCTCCCCTTTCCCTCAGAAAGTGTCCAAAACCTAGTCAAACCCCAATTACCCATCAGAGTTTTTCCCAAATCCAAATTTTCCTTTACTAAAAAAGTTTCCATTTTTGTTTTCCTACCCATTCCCCCCCCCCCAAAAAAAAAATCTCCTGGTTATGGTTGTCACCTGTGCAAGACAAAAAAACATGGAGGATGAACTTGCAGCCCTCAAGACCAAACTCCAAGATCTTGATGAAAAAATTCTCGGCCTCAATCTTCAGCACTTAGCCATGAATAATAAACGACATCCAGAGTCTTCTGCAAACACTGGGTTTTCTTCTTCCGGCAATTTTCGTGGGCCGAAGCTTGTTTTTCCTCACTTCAATGGTGATGATCCGACTGGATGGATATATTGGGCAGAACAATATTTTAGTTTGCATAATATTTTTGATGTCAACAAAGTCCCACTTGCATCCTTTCATTTGGAACATGAAGCCCTTCAATGGTTTCGTTGGTACATCAAGGCTCATGAAGAGCCAAAATGGACATATTTTTGCAAACTCATTTTGCAACAATTTGGCCCTGGCGCTTTTGATGACTTCATAGGAGCACTCACTAAACTACACCAAACAGGCACTGTGAGAGAATATTAGACAGAATTTGAAAAACTAGCCAATCACACAGAGGGATTGTCTGATGAATTCTTCAGGAGTTGTTTTGTCAGTGGTCTGAAGGATGCAATTCGCTCTGAGGTTAAAATGTTCCATTCTAGCACAATGATGGAAGCCCTAGGGTTGGCTAAGTTGGTGGAGGACAAGATCACAACTCAACAATGATCCAAATCCAATTTTGTTCCATTCAGAAATATGGCTTCCCAACTACCTCAAATAACGCCAGCTCCTAGAACAACTCCTATCAAGCATTTGACTGAAGCAGAGATGCGGGCACATAGAGAAAAAGGGCTTCATTATAATTGTGATGAGAAATTCACTGGAGGACATAGATGTGTTGAGAAAAAGCTCTATCTCTTGGATGTGGATTGTCCGCCTGAAACTAAAGTTTATGTGGTTGCTCAGGATACAGTGGATGATCAGGTCGACACTCAACAACCACTTGTTGACCCTGCTTCTCAGGACAACCACCCAGAGATCTCTCTCCATGCTGTAGCAGGAGTCACCACCCCACAAACCATGCGAGTCAAGGGTTACTTCAAGAAGCTCCCTCTTACAATACTCATTGATTCTGGTAGCACTCATAACTTCATTGACCCTTAGATCGCCAAATAGGCTGATTGTTTTGTCCATCCTTGCTCCAGCTTTGAAGTCATGATTGCCAATGGGGGCACATTACCTTGCAAAGGGAAGTGTCACAATGTGCGCATCTCTATGGGAAATTATAACTTGTGCTCTGACATGTTTGCCTTGCCCTTAGGCAAATGTGATGTGGTTTTGGGCACCCAATGGTTACGCACACTTGGACCCATCTTATGGGATTTTGCTGAACTTTGGATGCAATTTTCAGACAATGGGCAAAAACACACATTGAAGGGCTTACAATTGAGGTCTCTCAGCATCATAAGTTCACATCGCATGGAAAATCTTCTTAAGAAGAATTCACATGGTGTCATCGCTCAGCTCCATTCCATTCAGATGTAACCATCAGCGGTCTCCACTACTCCTTCGAATCTACAACAAATTTTGGATAGGTATGCATGTGTCTTTGCCAAACCAGTGGGATTTCCACCTTCATTACTAGAGGACCACCGTATTCAGCTCCTTCCTGGAAGCGTTCCTCCCAACATCAGGCCCTACCACTACCCATTTCACCAAAAGATAGAGATTGAGATGCTCATTCAAGACTTACTGAAGCAAGGTATTATTCACCCTAGTACCAATTCCTTTTCTTCACCAGTCCTTCTTGTTAGGAAAAAGGATGGGTCATGGCACTTCTGCATTGACTTCCGAGCACTTAATCACATCACCATCAAGGATAAGTTTCTGATTTATGTTGTTGATGAGCTTCATGGCGATCTTTTTTTCTCCAAGTTGGATCTTCGTTCTGGGTATCACCAAATTTGGGTTCATGAGGATGATATCCCTAAAATAGCTTTCCGCACGTTGGTCATGCCCTTTGGCCTCACTAATGCTCCTTCAACATTCCAAGCATTGATAAATAAAATATTCCGGCCCTACCTGCATAAATTCATTCTGGTCTTCTTTGATGATATCCTCATCTATAGTAAAACATGGGCTGAGCATCTCCAACATCTGAATCTCGTATTGTAACTTCTCTCTGATCATCATCTCTGTGCAAAATAGTCTAAATGTGTTTTTGGCTAGGAGGAAGTGGAGTATCTCAGGCATATTGTTTCAGCCCAAGGGGTTTGAGTGAATCCTACAAAAATAGATGCCATGAAAAATTGGCCGCATCCTCAGACACTCAAGAGCCTCCATGGTTTTTTGGGGCTGACTGGCTACTATCACAAGTTTGTCAAGGATTATGGGAAGATTGTAGCTCCATTAACAGCTATGTTAAAAAAGGATGCTTTCATCTTGACACATGTTGCTAAGTGTGCATTTAAAAAATTGAAACAAGCTATGTGTACTACACCTATTCTAGCTATGCCACATTTTTCCAAGACCTTCACCATTGAGAGTGATGCTTGCGGCAATGGAATTGGTGATGTTCTCCTTCAAGAAGAACACCCCATTGCGTTCACCAACAAAGCCCTTTCTAGCAAGATTTTAGTACTCTCTACATATGAGAAGGAAATGATGGCTATTTTGCATGCAATACAGAAGTGGTGGCCATACCTACTAGGGAATCATTTTTGCATCAAGACTAGTCACCAGAGTCTGAAATATTTCCTGGAACAATAGGTCTCCTCCCCAGCACAACAGAAATGGGTCAACAAACTCATGGGTTATGACTATGAGATCACTTACAAGAATGGTAAGGACAATATTGTGGTGGATGTTCTTTCTCACACATTTGATGACCAAGCTTCCCTTTTAGCTATTTCTATGTCTGTTCCAAATTGGTTGGAATCTGTCCAGCAGGGCTATGTCAATGACTCTTCATTATCTGAAATCATTCAACAATTGGCCACTAACCCCTCTGGTGTACCACATTACTCTTGGGATGGTGCTCCTCTATGATACAAGGGTCATTTGGTGCTTCCCCAGAGCACAGATCTTTAGCAGGTTGTCTTCTATGAACTCCATGTTTCTCCATCAGCAAGGCACTCTGGGTTCCTCAAAAGTTATGAGCGGGCACGACGTAACTTCTTTTGGAAGGGAATGAAAAGGGAAATTCAACAAATGGTAGCTAAATGTGATACTTGCCAATGCAACAAGGGTGAAACAACACTCCTTCCTATATTGCTTGAACCCTTGCCCATCCCTACATGGATTTGGACAGATATTTCTATGGATTTCATTGAGAGGCTCCCTAAATCTAGAGGAAAGATAGTGATCTTGGTTGTAGTTGATCGCCTCTCCAAATACAATCATTTTTGTGCCCTCAGCCATCCCTATACAGCCTCCTCAGTCGCACAAATTTTCATGGACCAGATCTTCCATCTTCATGGCATCCCTTCTTCCATTGTCTCAGATCGTGATGCAACTTTCACCAGTCATTTTTGGACAGAACTATTTTGACACACTGGTACCAAACTAAAAATGAGTTTTGGGTATCACCCACAAATAGATGGTTTGACTGAAATTATCAACAAATGTTTGGAAACATATCTTCATTGCTTCACCTCAAAACAACAACATCAGTGGGCAAAGTGGCTCCCTCTTGCTGAATGGTGGTACAATACCTCCTACCACACTTCATCTAAAATGACTCCATATGAAGCAGTCTATGGTCAGGCACTGCCAGTGCTCCTTCCATACACCCCCAGCAGTTCACCAGTTCAAGTAGTTGACATGGTTCTCCGAACCTGGGATCAGATTCTTTGCATCCTGCAAGACAATCTTCACATGGCAAGAAATCAAATGAAACAACAAGTTGTTCAACACCGTTCTGAGCACACTTTTCAAGTAGGTGATATGGTTTTTCTTCATCTACAGCCATACAAGCAATCATCCCTGAAACTCAAAAGGTGTCATAAGCTAGCTCCGAAGTTCTATGGGCCATATAAGGTTCTTCAAAAGATTGGGTTGGTTGCTTATAAATTGGAGCTTCCTCCTTCCCGCGTTCATCCAATATTTCATGTCTCTTGTCTAAAGAAAGTTCTTGGCAACAACGTCAGAGCACAAACTATTTTACCAGAACTGGATAATGAAGGATCCATCATTTTGGAGCCAGAGGCAATCCTCGACAGAAGCACCTGTCAACTTTGCTTCCAATCAATCACAGAGGTATTAACTCAGTGGCACAGAATGCAACTAGAGGATGCTACATGGGAACCACTCCTTCAGATTCAACAACAATTTCCACATCTTAATCTTTGAGGACAAATCTTTTCTAAGAGGGAGGGGATGTTAGGAACCCGTGTTTAACCCTTCTCTTTACTTTGTTAGTATATTACATTTGAACGCATATGCTTTATAAGTCATCCCGTGAGCATATTGTATTATCCCACATTCATGGGAAGTAATAGTTGTTTAGATTAGACTTAGTATATAAGTACGTGTTGAGGCCAATGAAGGCATCCACAAATTTATTGTATTGAGCTTGCTCAAAGGAGGTTGCCCCCTTGAAGTGGCCTGCGATCAATAAATTCCTTCTGTGTTTTTGCTATTTTTTTTATTTCATGCATTTTCATATATTGTTGCAAGAGGTTCCTCTCAATCTCGAATGTACACTAAATTAGGTGTGAAATCAAAAGTCTTTGGTGGCTCACTATGTGTAATTTGGTATATAGAAAGGAGGTTCGTGGATAAATTAGACATATAAAGAACATCCCTAAAACAACCATTACCTATCTCAATGTTGCCTTGGCCATGAACATCTAGATAAGCCCCTTTGCCCATCATAATTCTGGATGTGTCAGAATAATGTATGTTATAGAAATCTATAAAATTGTGACCCATATGATGAGATGCTCCTGAATTAAGAAACCACCTTTCATGATCACCACCTGCTGAAGTAATGAGAGCATGACCTTTTTCTTTATCCTTCTTGTTATCATTCCCAAGTGCAAGCATGGTTTTTCTCGAGTGTTGTTGAGATGGGGGCTCAGAAGAAGTTGTATTAGGCAAAACAGGTGAAGGCACATCAATGTTATGATGTTGGGCGATAGACGTGTGGTACGCGGCCTAAAACATCCTGAGAAAAGTGGAGGGCGGCAGATCTGGTGGTGCGCCGACGGTGGTTTGAACCTAGTGATGGGCATAGGATCTTAGTGGATGCGGAGAGCACCAGATGTCAATGGCCACAGAGCAGAGGAGGTGAATGAACTCTGGCAGAGCTAAGAGCGGCAAGGGTAGGTGACAACACCTAAAAGCACTGCCCACACTGCAACAAGAGCCCTTGGGGGTTGTATTATCAGTGGGGTTTCGGGCCTTAGTAGAGGTGTTTAGGCCGCTCCAAAGGTGACTCCGAGGGTGGAGGCTATTGAGTACACCAGGATACTGAGAGGGGGGAGTGAATCAATATCTAAACAAAATTCAAATCCTCTAAAGAAGATCAAAACTTAAGCATTACAACATCAACATAAACATGAAACATCAACACAATACACATTAACACATAACACCGGATATATGTGGAAAACCCAAGAAGGAATAAACCATGGTGAGGATTCACAATATATGAAGCTCAAAATTACAGCGTTGTTTTAGGGCTACAACCTTTTGGTTCCCAAATCAACATCTTTGTAAAACCCTAAAAGGATGCCAATCTTTATAATTAGGTCTTACAAGTGAATTGACCAATGAATGGAATCAATCAAAATGCTTGGAATTCCCTACACTTCAGGCTCTACTTGGCCTAGGTGGGTATTACCTTATATTTACCACTGAATGTTAACCCCTCAAAACTGGTTGGTGAATTATGAGTAGATTATAGATTTTATGAAATTTTATCAATTAAATCATCCAATTCAATCTACTCCAAACTGGCATATGATTTGAATGTAGATTTTTCCAACTTACAATTAACAACTACTCCTACTCCTACAACAAAAAATTAAAATTGGATTTTAAATATTATACAAGGAAATGATTTTGGAAAAGAATTGATTGGTACTTTTTCCTCAACTGGGCAATAGAGTCTAATCACAGATAGATTTGTGTCTTCCTTCTAGTTATAACTCAAATTACTTGGCATAATATTGTCTATGATTGGCATAAACATGCAAGATTGTTTTTATCTGGTTCTACTTAGTTATCCAACTTGGATCCTCCAAATTATAGTGACCTATTTAATGGAATTTAATTCCTACTTGAGGAAACCCTATCAGACAAATCACACAAAACATGAAGTATGCTTTGAAAAACTAGACATATACTTGATATGCTAATTTAAATAATAAGGAGAAGATAAAATGGAGACAACTAGATAGAATATATCAATAACATTCAACAAGTAATTGAGAACTAGATTTCAGGCACTAGAGAAATGCAATTTGCTTTTATTGATATGCTTCAAAAAATAGGCCTTTACAATGTCTCTTTCCAAAATCAACTTTCCAAAGAGAGCACCCCAAGGTCTTGGTTTCCTTCTTATAGGGATGAAGGAAGCAACAAGCTTCAGACCTTTCACATTCAAAAAATGACTTTTCACATTCCCACCCCTTGGTGTGATATATTACAATATTTATCTTTTGACAAGTGTTAATAAGACTACCAAATATTCAAATATATTTTGAAAAGCATAAAAACAAGAAAGAGAAAAAAATGATGACGTCCAAGGTTCGCTGATGAAGACTTAGTGCTTGAAGACACCAACTTGATGTACACTCAACTCCACTGCATGCTTTGGCCTATTCAATCTTTAGTTGAAAGATATTTCTACTCCCATTGATACATAGTGTAGTCACTGGGCCATTTGTATTCTTGAATTTAAAGCAGATTGTCCTGATGATCCTTCCATCTTTTGTTGAGGAACGCTTTTCTATCTGAGATGAACTTGACATAACCTGCATCCAATGCAATTATTCTATCCAATATCAAATTGAAAGTACGGACATTCAAGTCTTCATCTTTCTTCAAGTGCTCAACAATGATATAAACCATTTGCTCACATTCATTCTTCCATTTTTCAAATTCCTTAAGTTGTTTATCTTCACCAAGTATGCCAAGGATGAACTGATGCTTGAAAGTTCCAAAAGACTCCAACTTTGAATTCATTTTCTTGCTCTCACTAGATGCACACTAGAATTCTTCAATGATTAATTTGACCATTTTCTCTGTGGGCCTTAAGGCAACAGGGGCATCTGAATTTCTTTGCAACACTTTACACAGAATGATTAAAGTGTGATGAACTAGCTACCATTTCTTCAACAAAGGATCAAGTATGGGAACATTGGCATTCATTTCCTCCAGTGCTTGAGACAAAGAAGAATAACAATTGTGCGCCTCCTCAATTTTATCCAGCACCAACTTGACTCTGTATTCCAAAATATTTTCAATTATGCCAAAAATCTTTGACTTGGTCTCCTGCCTGGTGGCCTCATTTGTTTGTTTCAGGTTCTCAATCTCCTTCTCAAAATTTTGTTTCATAACATTCAATTGTTCAAAAGGAACCATATTGTCACCAGCTTCTTATGGCACAAGGGGGCTGATAAGGCACAATTGCCTTGCTCTGAGAAGAATCACTACCCTTCAATTGTTGTTTTATCTTTATATTCTACAAATACAATTTATTAATTTCATCATTCATTTCAATTTGATTCTTTTCATACTCATTCATTTTAAATTGCATGTTTTTCACTACAGCTTATGTGAACATGGCAGAGTGCATAATCAGCGTGGTTGCTTCAAGGGCTGAGGTGTCCTTTAGTGTCTTGACCATTGCTATTCCTCTCAGCTCTTGGATCACATCTAGGAGTCTTGTCTTGTTCGTGATCTTCTGTGTAGCCCACAATGCTAGAGTCTCAGTTTTTGGATTATATCCAACACCACTAACACCATCCTCATAGTCAAATTCTGAAACCATCTTTGGATCATCCTGGCTTCTTACTTGATCCAACAAAAACATTTTCTTTAGCTCCATGCTAGGGATGATCAACATATTACTTTTTAAAACCATTTGTCGAGCCTCTTGAGGGCTAACATTTATTTCATCAATCTTTATATCTTTGAACGTCTGGGTTATAATCTCATCATGCTGAGACTCATTTGTACCCATTTTATTTATTTCAACTTTTTCCTCAAATTCTTTCATCTTCATCTTTATCCAGAAATCTTTGAATTCCAGAGTGTTGATGAAATCATCATCATCCATAAATCTCATTGAGGCCACAATTCTTTCATCTTCTTTCATCTTAGGCTCAGCTTGTGCCTGTTCATCCATCCTTGCCTCTGGTTTATGTGCCTCTGTCTCTTGACTAACAAGGGGTTGATCAACCTCTTCATCATCTCCCATATGCCTCAAGATGTTTGCCACCTCATTAGTGTCTCCCACTCCTTCTGTTATTTCATATGGCACCAATGGAGGCATATCATCAACCTTTTGTTTCTTTGATAGTGGTTGATCAGGAATTGAGGGCTCTTGTATTGACATGGAATCAAGAGCAAGTTCTACAATCAAAACTCTAGCTGACCTCTTCACTAGGAGCTTAGCAGCCTTTGCAGGCTGGCTCTCTACTACTTTTCCATATTTTCTTTCAAAGTTATCAAATATCAAAATTATTATTTTCAATGGGTCATGTTCTTCAATAAAAAATCCAAGAAAATTAGGGTTATTTTTCTTCTTTCCTTTTCTATCTCCATCAAAATCTCCCATTTCCTTTTCCTATCATATACCTTCTCACGAGTGAGGCAATTTCTAATCACATCCTCATCAAAATTGATTTGATGGGATATCCCGGCCCTAGTGAGAATGACCTATCTAACAAAGTTCATGTGTCCATCTGGGTCACAAACCCTTTTTGTTTTTTACTTCAAAGAATATTTAGCTTTCAAATATGCCTACAATTCCTCCAGGGTATTTGAACCAACTGACAATTCACCAAACATAATAGAATCTGGAAAGAATGTGCCCTTCATCTATTTTTTCATCACATCCCTTTCCATCCACAACATCTGCCACATGAATTCAAGGAATGCAAGTCTATTTGGCACAAATTTGGGTAACATATGGGGTGGCTGAGTACACCCATAGACTCTGATTACAGTGTGATCAGGAAGAAAAAAACTAATCAGCAAAATTGTGCATATGGTCTTGTTTTGGCTTCAAAGCTAGAGGCCTCAATACTTCCCTGACTTCTCTAGACAACCTAGGTGACAAATAGCCAAGTGTGGCCATTACTCTAACTGCAAAATCATCATGGAAGACTACATAGTCACAATTCTTGCAGTGGTTGTCCCAGATGTAGCACTAGCACTGCACTGGCAATCTTTGTTTTCTTTGGTCTATCATGCTCAAGTCCATTCTCGGGGTCCACTTTCTTCTATTTTGATATAATTTCAAATGACACAATAAAGAATAATGTTTGAAATTCATGGGAGTTCTATTTTCCCTTATTTGGAGCAGTCCATCATGCAACTTCTTCTTAGTAAAAGATGCAAAGTCATATTCATCATTGACCTCAGGGTTCTGAATCCTCATTGCCATCATCATTATGCCAATTGGCATTCTGTCCTGAGCATCAATATCCAATACTTGGCACAGAGCAAAGTAGGTTCTCTTGAAATATACTACAAAGTCATCCACTGAGAATGGCTCAATAGCTATGGATGGAACATGAATCCTCCTATTGTTCACCCCTTTCCTCATGTATAATAGAAGCTCATCACTCCTATGAGTCTTCCTCAACCTAGTATACTCCTCTTCACCCTTTTGAAGATCAATTCTTGTGAGAGCTTGCTCATTTAGCATGAAACACTCAATTATTGTTGCTCTGCTCACAACCACCAAAGGTGACCCATCTGGTATTCTGACTATTTTTGTTGCTGCATGATAGTGCTGTGAGAGCACTTTGATCAATTCAACATCCATGAATACATTTGGTACAACCAGTTTAGCCAAATACAATATCCATGGATTGGCAACAAGCCCTTGTGCGTCCTTCTTCTCACAAAAGTACCAAAATAAGTTCCATCCTAAGATGGGAACTAGGACATCACAACACCCTTGTGCTAGGTCTTTGAACACCTTCTTATACCCCATATCAATAGAGTTTGGAAGAACATCCAACAGAGACTGTTAGAGAGGCCTTTTCTTCTCTTTAGGAGAAGAAGCTTCTCCTTTTTGGCTTACGGATTTAGATTTCTTAGGTGCCATTGTGTAGAATTTTAGTGAACTAGGTTTTGAATGACTTCTTGATATACTGAGCTAGTTTGAAAACCAAATAGCATACACACTATAGCAATTCTGATAGAGGAAAGTAAAGAAGGCACTTACCCAGTTAAAAAGACTTGCAAATCACACTCCTGAGCTTGAATTCCTTGCTTCTGATTGCTCCTAAACTCGTCTAAATGAGAAAAATGGAATGAAATTCTAAGTTTTATCAATACTGGCACTAGTCACCTTGCCATTAAAATCTGTTCGTGCCAAGAGATTGACAAATCTTAGTGTTCACACTTTGAATGTAGGCCTTTGGTCCAAACAAATCCAAGGATTGAGAGAGCATGACAAGATTTGATTAAATATGCAGTCACTTCCATTGATTATCGCATCCCTGCCACATTAAACACTAACCTCTATAGGGTGGTAGGGCATAAATTATGCTTTTTCATGCATACCTCACTCCCACCGACTATCTTTAGCCTCTACCATTCTCCCTGCGGGCTCGCGGTGACCTTGTTTGCTCATGACTACCCTTTACCGCAATATCGCATTGGCATAAGATGTCACATTACACTTATCATAGGGTGGCGGGGTCCTTTTTGTTGCTACCACTAACCCGCAAGTCTTCAAGCCATCTTGACTTCACTGTTGTGGGGCCATGGGGACCATTTGATAATTCATTACTCTCCCACCGCAACACCACAAGCCCTCAAATTCTTATCATATATCTACCGCGGGGCTGTGATGACCATTTGTTGTCAAGTTTATTTGTTACCACCAACCTTCCATCGTCTAGATAACCACGATGACTACATCACGGGGCTGCGGTGACAAATGGAAATCATTGTTTTCTTTACCGCCATCCTACATCAACCAAGACAAGCACATTGCGGGGTTGCGGTAACTGTCTAACGGACATTCCTTGTTTATCGCCAACCCACTAGTCACCTTCCCTATGTATTGCGGTAGCACAATGGAGACTTAACCTACTACAATCCCCCTACATCCCTACAAACAATATTAGAGTTCACTTCTTAACCCTGTGGGAATGCGGTAAAATTCATAATACAAGGTTTACAAGGAAAACATACATACATACCAAAAGATGAAGTAGGTGAAGGTATGACATGGTTGTTTGGACATAGAAGATAGATGATAAAAAGGTAGGGATATTTTGATGGATCATGGAACTAGGGTTTGGAAAAATTTATTATGACCTAGGTAAAATTCACCAATCCCAACAAAAAGGATCTAGAACACTTCTCCGGGGCATAGACCAAAACACAAAAAAATACAAAACAAGGACAACCAAAATTAGGAAAACCTAAACTACTATGCATGGAATTATATTTTCTTTAAGAAAAGAAGTGCTTCAGAAATTGTCCATGCACTGGCAATTCCTGATTTTCACCCACCATGTTTTGCAGGTAATATGAATCTTCACTGCATTTGCCAATAATGACAAATGGTGCCAGCCACAAAGCTTCAAATTTTCCATTCCTTTCCTTGTCTTGACTCTGAGCATTCCACATAAGGACCATATCATCAACCTAAAACTTTCGGCCCTTATCCTTTTTATCAAAAAGATATTTCATTTGTGCCTGCATCTTTTTGTTTTGATTTTGTGCTTGACTCTTGATTTCATCCAACTCTGCTGGTTGCTCCATCATCTCTTCCATTGGCTCAGGCACATCAATATCCTCCTGCAATATGAATTTATACACAGGCAAAAGATTATGTATTGGCATTCTTGCTTGAGCTCCATAGACTAATTCAAAAGGTGACTTGCCAGTAGCCTTTTTCACTATGATTCTATCTGCCCATAATGCAAGTTTCAACCTTGAGTCCCATGCCCTTTTATTATTATCAAGCATTCTTTTGATTATCTTCATGATGCTCTTGTTTCTTGATTCTTCTTGACGATTAGCCTGGGGATGATATGGAGAGGCATATGATATAACTATTCCATAAGAATCACAGAATTTCTTAAATTCATCAGATCTGAAACACATACCATTGTTTGTGATAATTCTCATAGGAACTCCAAATCTAATGATAATATTTTCCACTAAGAAGTTTATGACTACTTTACTAGTAGCTTGTTTAGTTGGAACTTCTTGAATCCATTTAGTAAAGTAGTCAATGGAAGTAAGAATCCATCTATGCCCACCACTTGACTTTTCTGTTATCTCTCTTATAAAATCAATACCCCATTGGTGAAAGGGTGCATCAATTTGCATGGGCCTTAGAGGAAAAGCTCCTTGATATTTTAGTTTACCAGAAAATTTCTGGCATGCTTCACATTTTCTAACATATCTATGAGCATCAGTAAAAAATAGTCAGCCAATAATAATCTGCTCTTAATATTTTATGTGCAGTGGTCTTAGTTGAGAAATGTCCACCACATACACCATCATGCATCTCCTTCAGAATCCTATCTGCCTATCTCTGATCCAAACACAAGAGTAGGACACCATCTTTATCCTTCCAGAACAAATCACCATTCATGAAAACATACCTTGATGCTTGTGGCTTTAGTGTTCTTTTCTGATTGTCATTCAGTTCATCTAGGCACTTCATATGTCTAAGGTAGTGAACTATATTAGTGTACCAAGGTGTATGTTCAATGTTAGATACCATACCTTCTTGTTCAAGTTCACATACCTGTGCAACCTCCAGATTGGATTCAATCATCAATTTTGCTAAACCTTGTCGTCTTATAAGTTTGGTGATTTGGATATTAATATTGAATTCTTGAATTTTGTTTATCCATCTACACCTTCTTCCTATGACTTCTATTTGTATGAGGACATCCTTGACTGCTACACTTGGTACATAAGAAGTCACATGTGCTCCTACCAAGTAGGGTCTGAATATCTTTACTGCCTTTACAAGAGCATAGGCTTGTTTTTTAGTTGCATTGTACTTCAATTCAGCTCCTTGAAGTGACTTGCTAAAAAATGATATTGGTTGTTCATGCCCTTCTTCATTCTTTTGTAACATGATGATGCAGAGGGAACTCACACAACCCTCACACAAAATTAATTAACAACATCAACAACAAAAGGATGCACAAATGTGCAGCAATAAAATTTATCTTCACTATTTTATTAGCAACAAGGTTTCATAATTTCATAGAAATCATATTACAGAAGTTTGTGCAGCCATACAGGCTATAGAAAATCATTACAAAACAAATTTAAATCTTTTGTGTGACAGAAAACAATATCCCAAAATTATTTACAAAAGATTCCTTTTCATGTCATCCTCCTACACTGTGAAATTGCCTCTCGAATCTGCAATATTCAACAAACAATTGTGTTGATCTTCAACCATGGATTTCATAATCCATTTGCTGCTGCTGTACACCTTCAAAATCTACAATAAAAATGTCTTCACACCCTCCTCCAGCAAATCCATGCCTTCCTCTCTTCTCATTCAAAACCTGGAATGATAAGAATTTAAAAATTGTCCAAATCATCTCAATATTGTCTGCATTATCTCAAAAAATTTGCAACCTCCAACTCCCACACTCAAATTAGGAGAATCTTTGAAAAATCATGGAAGAAAATATTAAATGCTCCATAAAAGCATAATAAAATCCACTTCCACCAAATTTCCAAGAATACATATTAAATGAAATTCCCACTCCTAGAAAATAGCTCCAATTTTGGAAAAAGAATATGCCAACTCAACATGGGGGCCCAAATCCTCCAGCTACATTTGAGGAGCATTAATGAGTTGTCTTCAACTGTAACTCCCAAGAAATCCACTCCCAAGATTTCCTTTTTCAATTTCCACTTCAAATTGCTTTTATTAATTTTACACTCCAAAACTATCTCCCACTCCTAGATTTTTGCAACATTATTATTTTTGTAATATTATAATAAGGCTAATTTATTTAATATATTATTTAGGCCTAATATTACATTTATTTTCCAACTCTAATTAATCTATCCTAAGAAAACCAAATTAAAATAAATTAAATGACAAATATTTTTGGTGATGCTGATTGCCAATTTGCCATGGTTGCTCCTGCATCAGACTCCCTGCCAAAAGAAATTTGAAGCCCTCTTGGATTGAGGGTAGTAATAGGTCTTAATCATTTGAATGCTCCTCCTTGATGTGCTATATGCTCTGCCTCTTGTCCTCTTTGAAACAGCTTGGACAATTGGTTTTCATTTTCACTTTAGGTTTTCCCAACTTCTTGTTAAGGTTCTTAGGTCTGTCAAATGGAAACAACTTCTTCTTATCTGCTGCTTTGGATACCTACACCTAAATAATGACAAATTCATTCATCAAAACACCTTGGTCAGTACCAACAATGTATTCTTTACTTTGCTTCTCACACTCCTTTGGTGATCCCTGTAATATAACAACATCCAACTACAAGAACTTGGTCTGCAACTCTATAACAACAACCTTATTAGCAACTTCATTATCAACATCAACTTTATCAGCAACATTAACAGTAATATGCCCTTCTACTTGTTCAACTTGCTCTTGAGACTGAAAATGAAATGAAGGCTCATCCAAAACCATGTCTACTTTGTCTTCTTCAATGCTTGATGTCAAAATAGTCATAGATATACTCACCATTTCATTTTTTTTACCTCTTCTATTGCTGTTGTCCTTGCTTGTCTCATTCTTCTTTGAATAATCTTTCTAATGGGCCATGATACCCTCTTTTTGATTAGTAAATGCCACCTTTGCATCTCAAAGTCTATTCTTCTTTCCATTTCATCCATATCTTTTCTCATTTGTTCCATGGTTTGCTTCAACTCCTTGATCTCTTGGTCAATTTCCATTTGCCTTTACTTCTTTTTTTTTTCTTCATCTCTTTTTCCTTTTGTTTCTTCTTTTGTGAACCCCCAGCCAAAAGTACCTTCTAAACAAATCCATCTTTCATCTAGCAAGTTCCTCCTTGCTTCTCTTTTTCTTTGCCTCATCTAGGTCTCTTCTTTTTTTCCTCTACCTAGTCTTTTGGCAACCGGGTTCTCTCTTCAACCTGCACAAACAAAAACCCACAAACACCAAACTCTCTTTTGCCTAGACCTTCTGAGCTCTAATACCAATTGATGTAGAGGGAACTCACACAACCCTCACACAAAATTAATTAACAACATCAACAACAAAAGGATGCACAAATGTGCAGCAATAAAATTTATCTTCACTATTTTATTGGCAACAAGGTTTCATAATTTCATAGAAATCAGATTACAGAAGTTTGTGCAGCCCTACAAGCTATAGAAAATCATTACAAAACAAATTTAAATCTTTTGTGTGACAGCAAACAACATCCCAAAATTAATTACAAAAGCTTCCTTTTCATGTCATCATTCTACACTGTGAAATTGCCTCTCCAATCTACAATATTCAACAAACAATTGTGTTGATCTTCAACCATGGATTTCATAATCCATTTGCTACTACTATACACCTTCAAAACCTGCAATAAAAATATCTTCACACCCTCCTCCAAAAAATCCATGCCTTCCTCTCTTCTCCTTCAAAATCTGGAATGATAAGAATTGAAAAATTGTCCAAATCATCTCATATCTCAAAAAATTTGCAACCTCCAACTCCCATGCTCAAATTAGGAGAATCTTTGAAAAATCATGGAAGAAAATATTAAATGCTCCATAAAAGCATAACAAAATCCACTTCCACCAAATTTCCAAGAATACATATTAAATGAAATTCCCACTCCTAGAAAATAGCTCCAATTTTGGAAAAAGAATATGCCAACTCAACATGGGGGCCCAAATCCTCCAGCTACATTTGAGGAGCATTAAAGATTTGTCTTCAACTGTAACTCCCAAGAAATCCACTCCCAAGATTTCTTTTTTGAATTTCCACTTCAAATTGCCTTTATTAATTTTACACCCCAAAACTATCTCCCACTCCTAGATTTTTGCAACATTATTATTTTTACAATATTATAATAAGGCCAATTTATTTAATATATTATTTAGGCCTAATATTGAATTTATTTTCCAACTCTAATTAATCTATTCTAAGGAAACCAAATTAAAATAAATTAAATGACAAATATTTTTGGTGATGTTGATTGCCAATTTGCCATGGTTGCTCCTGCATCACATGACAGCAACAACGGTATGAAAAGAAGCAAAAGAAAAAATATGGAATGACTTACCAAAATTAGGAGATTTTAGAATAGGGACTATTGGCAACTTGTGTATGATGTTTGAAGATGTTGTCATTGATGGCAACAAGAAAAGAAACAAGATTAGAATAGAAGTTTTGGTCCAGAGAAGAAGACTTAGCCATTTTGGGTTAAGTGTTGGCAGTACATTGAAGCAGCGACAAGGAGATAGTATTTACACCAATATTGGTCTGCAGTAGAAGATCATATCATGTGGTTTAGGTATGTTGTTCATAGTCCCTAGATGATCACTTGTCCAAGATTTTAGTCCTTGATGAGTACCGGAAGTCTATCTTCAAAAAGTCCAAGTTTGGCAGTGTAGAGAACAAAGGAAATCAGAACAGAACATCCAACTGGATTGGTCTACTTTCCTCCGCTGTGGTATATTTTGTTGTGTAGTTTTGAGGTGTTTTAAGAACAAGTATGCAGTATCTAAATCCAGAGTTGCAAGTTATGAGTTCCACCGAAAAGTCAGTTAAGAATGTCTAAGTATCGCTACGTGGTATGGTGTAGTGTTACTATGACAGGGCATGTGTTCCAGATTCTACTGCAAAAGAATATTTTTCTTTGCAGTTCTAGAGGTATGGTCTGTGATGTGTGAAGAATGTTTGATATGATTTTGAAAGCATCTTATGGTCTGCAGTGGAAGATGTTGTCTGACAGTTGAATTGAACCAATGAACAGTTTGTGGTTAAGGCCGACATGATAGTATGATGTGTGTGGTAAGTTTTGGTGTTTAGAACTTAATTCTAAGTGGTGAAATAGTCAAGGCTGACATGTGTGAAGGCATTTCAAATGGTGGTTTGGTTCAGTATAGATTTTGGAGAAGGAATTTTGCAGATAGAGTACATAATGCATGACTAGACAATACACTTTATTAGGCTGACCTAATATGAAGATTTTGCATGTTGTAGATATATATATTGGATTGAATTTGGTGTTTGGAGGAGGAGATACGAATGTGAAGGTGCAAAATATATGTAGTGTAGAGCAGGTGACAAGAGTAGAAGAAGAGAGATCCTGTTCAATGTAAAAGCAGAACAGTGAAACAGAGCAGTCAAGATGAAGAGTTTTGAGACAATATTTTGAGTATTCATTGGAGCTGCATCCATGCATGTGTAGATGCAATCTAAGCAGTTCAACTTGGTAGTGAGCCATTTCCTTTCTTCTTTCTTTCTCTAGGTAGTGAGCCTTCTTGCAATGAGCACTTCTTCTGGGTAGTGAGCCTTTATTATAATTCGGTATTGTTCCTACATAATATATTGTGAGCTAACACTCACCATGGTTTTTCCTAGTTTTGGGTTTTCCACGTAAAAATCCTGGTGTTCATGTGTGATGATTTATGGTTGTTTCTTCTGTGTTTAATTTTCTTTGTTATTGCATGCAGTAAATGAATTACTAGTTTAATAAAAAAAGGTTTAATAAAGTACTGATTCACCCCCCTCTTAGTAATTTGGGTGTTCAACGATTGGTATCAAAGCCTAGTTCCTTAGAAGAAGTCTAAGAGCTTGAGGAAAATCTTGGAGACTGAACACATGGCAGGCAAAAAATGTCCTACTCCTCCTGAAGAAATTGATGCAACTGAGACTGAAGAAGAATGCACACTTGTCAATGAAGAACTTAAAGTTGCACTAGTGGATCTTGAAAAGGCTAAAATAGAAAATAGGGATCTGAAAGATAATGTCAAGGAAGCAGATGAGTGCATAAAGAAATTGAGGGAGCAAGTCAAGAAGTTCAAGGAAAAATACAAGGAGGTTAGTGAACAATTGATATCTACAGAAGATACCTTGAGTAATCTAAAAGTGGAAGTTGTAAAAAGAGCAAAAGCAGAAGAAGACCTAAATCAGTTGGTGAAAACCAAAACTAAAGATGCACAAATCTTGAACAAGAAGTTGTGGATCTGAAAGCTGATCTGAAACATGCTTGGAGTCAGGAGAAAAATTTAGAGTAAGTGCTGCCCAACTTGATAGAATACTTGCTAGTCATAAGAGTCTTGATGATAAAGAAGGCTTGGGATTTGAGAAAAGTGAAAGTTCCAAAATTGATCAAGAAAAGAATGTTGGGATCAAGAAGGACAAAGGAAAATAGATTCAGAATCAAAGGAACAGACCTAGAAGACCACTGCTCAGGAAACCAAATGCTCAAAGGCACCCTTCTTTCAATGGCTATTGTAATGCATGCAATAAAATTGGTCATAAGGCTAATCAGTGTAGGAGCAGAGTAAATCAAAATGTTCCATCATTCTCTGGTTAGTGTTTTACTTTCAACAAAGTAGGTCACAAAACTAATGAATGCATAAGTCAGATAAGAAATAGTTACAACAATGGAAGGAATGTTCAAACTTTTAAAGGTAACTACTTTAATTGCAAGAGGTTTGGTCATAGAGCTAGTGAATGCAGAAGTTAGATAAGGAACAACTATAATAATGGAAGGAATATTCAACCTTTCAATAGGAATTGCTTTGCATGCAATAGATTTGGTCACAAGGATAACCAATGCAGATCAAGGATGAATGAAAGGAACAATGGATAGAGAAATATCGTATGCTTCAACTGCAACAAGATTGGACATTTTGCAAGATTTTGTAGGAACAAGAATATGAAAAAGGATAATCAGGCAGAAATGAAGAAACCAGTACAAAAGGCAGATCTAGCAGAGATCAAGAAAGAGATGAATTAAATATGGGTCAAGAAGGGAGTGTAGGAGGTCAAGGATGAGTCCGCACCAGACTCTGGAGCTAGTACTTCCTCTGTGAAGTAAATTGAGAGCTCTGGCTCAGGGGGAGATTAATGCAAAATCTTGTTCCCCCAGGCAGAAATGTGGTGTTGATACTCAACATGAGGATATAAGCTAGAGAACAAGAAGACAAAGCTTTTGAAAAAGATTCTGGTAGAAAAGAATTTAATGTGGTGAATTGCGGAGCAATCTTGGTCAACTATGAGTAGCAGAGAAAAGGTATGACAACTTTTTGAACGAAGCATTTATTGTGATGAAAGGAGAATATAAGGGATTCATTTGAAAGAGAAATTACTTTGCTTTCAAACCCTCAAGCGACTAAAGAGACCTGAGAAGCAAGCTAGGACAAATTCAAGCATCTGATGAAGAAACCCTAACAAAGGCAAAATGGTATTTACCACTCTCTATATTGAAAAATTTCATGTTTTGAGTTTGTAAAGATGAATACCCCTCAAGTAGTCAAGATAACAGAGAGGCCCCAACCTAAGTTTAGGAAACATCCCTTTAAACTGTTAATGACTGATCTAGACGGATCATTTTCTAAGATTCCACATGGTGTTATGCACACGGAGGATGTTAGGGCATACATTCATGCAAACCTAGAAGAATATGATCACAAAAAATTAGGGAAATTGTACTTGGATGAGTTGACCACTATTAATCTTGCATTGAAAGAAGAATACAATGTTCTTCATGAGAAGAACTTGGATACCTAGTTAGATTTTCCAGTATTTTTAGATGATGCATGGGTTAGATATGTTCTAAGCCGAATTCATGATGAATTCTTTTGGCTTGATGTACCCCACATGATAACGAAGGAAGAAAAAGAAAATATCACAAAGATACTCAATGATAAATTTAGAACAAAGAGAAGAGTTAATACACTTATGGCCAGTGACACTGAGAGACTAGTAAAAGAGACAAAGGAGACAACCCTAAGTGTATTGCATGAACTGCAAATTATAACTATTCCAAATATTGATAGAGAAGAACAAGTTAACAATGTTAACACATCTAATACTGCTCCAGAAGCAAATGTTGAGCAGAGCATGGACCAAGGCACAATTACACCTCTGGAGAGTTTAGGAAAGGTGGAAGAAATGAAAGAAACTGAAGAAGAGAAGTCTGAAGAGGCAGGGATAGTCCCTAAACAGAATATCTTTGTGGAATAAGAAGATCAGAGAGAAGAGATAGATGAACAAATGACAGATGTTCCTGCTCTAGAGACAAAAAGAAATGAACAAGAACACAACCAAGAACTACCTCTGGAGAGACAAGAAGATGAAGTGTCTCATGGTGAAGAGAAGAGAGACACTGCAGACTCCTCAAGGGAATTCTTGGAGAAGCAGAAAGAAGCTCAAATTTTGACTACTCCTGAGCTTCTGCAAGGGCCTATTTACCTTTCCTCTATGTCCCCTCTATAGAAGTTAAGACTTGGGACTATTCTTCAAACTAATGCACAAGAAGAAGTACTGAAATCTCATATAGAGGATAGCGAGTTATTAGAAGATGCATTGGCAATTTTTGAAAAGCTAATGCCTGGAATAAGAAGAGACACATCCTTGGGTCTTGCTGCACAAATGAAGAAGTTAATGGAATCCATCAACATTCATTTTGAGTCTCTTGAAAAAGATGCTAAGAAAAAGGTAAGAGCTGAAATAGATAGTAAGAGATTGGTAGAGCTAAAAGATAAAGCCTCTCAAGATAAAATTTTTCTAGACAAAAGTATAGAATATGCACAGTTAGCTCTTAAAGAAGCTAGTGAATTATATCAATTTTGTCTTACATGGCCAGTTAAGACTAAGGATATAAAAGATAAAATAGATAAATGGGAAGCTCAGATAATGAAGATATCCAAAACCTATGACCTGACAAAAGATGTTATTGGTAATCAAAGGGCACAAGTGGAAACTACTCATTCCAATATACATAAATTACAGACCCAAAGGGATAT
This sequence comes from Cunninghamia lanceolata, assembly GCA_027924645.1. Classification (NCBI taxonomy): domain Eukaryota; kingdom Viridiplantae; phylum Streptophyta; class Pinopsida; order Cupressales; family Cupressaceae; genus Cunninghamia; species Cunninghamia lanceolata. The sequence goes on from BSBN01000900.1 coordinate 436,541, forward strand.
CATAAAGCATAGAATGAGTCAGTTTCGAGAGGTAGCGAGTTTCAAAATTGCTTCCCTAACCAAGTTAATAACAGCTGCAGATAAGACAAGGCAAATCTCTAAAGCTCCTGATATAGTAAAGAAAGCAGAAGATTTGGTGTCCCAGATTAATGGGCACATACTAATCTTGAGTGGTGCCAAAACTAGTTGGGATGAAGAAATGGTGCAACTGAAGATAATCTATAAAGATATTCTCCCAAAACAACAACAACAGTAAGCATTTTTTATGTCACTTGTATATATATGAGGTAAAGTAGAAAAATGTTTTGAGTTTTTGGCAACTTGTACATATTCTTGTATCATACACCTTTTCAATTGATGTCAAAGGGGGAGAAGAAATGAAGCATGTGAAAAACTTTTGAAAAATAATAAGGCATGAAGACAGGGGGAGTTGTAATATTTTTTCACATCAAGTGTTGCCATTAATGCCAAAGGGGGAGATTGTTGGCAACTTGTGTATGATGTTTGAAGATGTTGTCATTCATGGAAATAAGAAAAGAAACAAGATTATAATAGAAGTTTTGGTCTGGAGAAGAAGACTTAGCCATTTTGGGTTAAGTGTTGGCAGTATACTAAAGCAGCGGCAAGGAGATAGTATCTGCATCGGTATTGGTCCATAGTAGAAGATCATATCATGCGGTTTAGGTATGTTGTTCATAGTCCCTAGATAATCACTTGTCCAGGATTTCATTCCTCGATGAGTACCGAAAGTTTATCTTCAAAAAGTCCAAGTCCGGCAGTGCAGAGAACAGAGGAAATCAGAACAAAAAATCCAACTGAATTGGTCGGCATTCCTCCGCTGTGGAATATTTTGTTGTGTGGTTTTGAGGTGTTGTAAACACAAGTATGAAGTATCTAAATCCAAAGTTGCAAGTTCTAAGTTCCACCGGAAAGTCAGTTATGAATGTCTAAGTATCGCTACTTGGTATGGTGCAGTGTCACTGTGACAGGGCATGTGTTCCAGAGGTCCGCATTCTACCACAAAAGAATATTTTTCTTTACAGTTCTGGAGCTATGGTCTGTGATGTGTGAAGAATGTTTGATATGATTTTGGAAGCATCTTGTGGTCCGCATTGGAAGATGTTGTTTGACAGTTGAATTGAACCAATGAACAGTCTGTGGTTAAGGCCGACATGATAGTATGATGTGTGCACGGTAAGTTTTGGTGTTTAGAACTTAATTCTAAGTGGTGAAATAGTCAAGGCTAACATGTGTGAAGGCATTTCAAATAGTGGTTGGGTCTAGTATAGATTTTGGAGAAGGAATTTGGCCGACAGAGTACACAATGCATGACTACATAGTACACTTTATTAGGCCAACCTAATATGAAGATTTTGCATGTTGTGGATATATATTGGATTGAATTTGGTATTTGGAGGAGAAGATGTAATGTGAATGTACAAAATATATGTAGTGTAGAGCAGGTGACAAGAGCAGAAGAAGAGAGATCTTGTTCAATGTAAAAGCAGAATAGTGAAACAGAGCAGTCAAGATGTAGAGTTTTGAGACGGTATTTTGAGCATTCATTGGAGTTGCATCCATGCATGTGTAGATGTAATCTAAGTAGTTTAACTTGGCAGTGAGCCATTTCCTTTCTTCTTTCTTTCTCTAGGTAGTGAGCTTTCCTACAGTGAGCACTTCTTTTGGGTAGTGAGCCTTTATTGTAATTCGGTATTGTTCCTACATAATATATTGTGAGCTAACACTCACTGTGGTTTTTCCCACTTTTGGTTTTTCCACGTAAAAATCCTAGTGTTCATGTGTGATGGTTTGTGGTTGTTTCTTCTGTGTTTAATTTTCTTTTTTATTGCATGCGGTAAATGAATTACTAGTTTAATAAACAAAAGGTTTAATAAAGTACTGATTCACCCCCCTCTCAGTACTTTGGGTGTTCAACAGGGGCCTCTTTGATTTCTCTTTTGATTGATGCAAATGCCTCAACAGCATCTATCATCCAGTCAATCTTTGATCCTTTATTCAACATCTTGGCAATGGGCTTGACAATTTCAGCAAAATTAGAGATAAATCTTCTTACAAAATTTATTTGCCCAAAAAATGACTGGATGGCCTTCACTATCTTTGGGATGGGAATCTAATCAATTGCAACAACCCTTTCTGGATCTATTCTCACACCTTCTTTGGAGACTATATGCCCAAGCAACTTGCCCTCAGTGACAGCAAATTGACACTATTTAGGGTTCAATGATATGCCATGTTCTAGTGCCTTTATAAATATCTTTTCTAAATGTAAACAATGATCCTCTTCTTTCTTTGAATATGTTGTCAAGTCATCTTGATATACAACCATTATAGTATTGATCAGGTCTGCAAATGCAACATCCATAGCTCTTTGAAAAGTGGCACCAACATTTGTGAGACCAAAAGGCATCCTTACATACACATATGTGCCCCAAGGTGTAGTGAAGGCAGTTTTGTATTGCTCTGATTCCTTGACTTTGACTTGGTTGTAACCAAAAAAACCATCCATCATGGAAAGCAATTCACAACCCGTCACTCTCTGCAACATAGCCTCCATATTTGGAAGTGGGTAGTTATCTTTCAATGAAGAGACTCAAATTTTGAAAATCTACACACAACCTTATATCTCCATTCTTCTTTCTGATTGGTACTAAATTTGAAACCTAAGAAGAATGCTTGATAGGCTTGATTATACCACCATCCCTAGCTTCATCAATTCTTCTTGCATTTTTGGCTCTAGAACAGGATTGATAGGCCTCTATCTTTATCTGAAAGGTTTGGCATCAAGCTTTAGTGGGATCTCATTCTTGAATAGGTCCTCTCTATAGGCCTTCAAGTCCTCATAGGACCATGCAAATACATATTTGTATTTCCTTAGCAAGCTTATGAGCATGTCCTTGACTTTTGGACTTATTTTCTTGCCAATATATACTTTCTTTGGAGCATTATTAGTGTCAAGATTCACTTCTTCAAGATCATCTTGATGGACTAGTGCCTGCTTCAAAGTTGACCTGTCATTTCCATCAAAAACATGCTCCAAAGCCACTAGACCTTTTTGGAATTTTGTTTGTTTTCAATTGTACAACTTCCTGACCAAAAACAATGTCCTTACCATCAACCTTCTCAACAAAAGCATTGAAATCTATCTCTTGAGCTTCATACTTATCTACACACTGTTGGAAATTCAACAGATCCTTATCATCATTGAAAACTTGCCAACTATATATATTGTCAGGAATGTAAGGTCTGGTCTTAAATTCTACCTCTGAGACACCAGTCAATGTAATGTCATTTCTTCTCAAAGTAATATTTGCAAGAAAATCAGCCATTAAATTCTTTGAACTATCCACCCAATCTATTGAAAATGCATCAAAGAGTTCAATCGTATCCCACACAACATGTTTATATTGCTTGAGTATTTTATTTTTTGTGGCATATTTGGATCTCTCCTGTGATACAACTAGCTCAGAGTCTCCATATATAGTCAACAACTTGATCCCATTCTTGAGAGCAAAATTTAGACCCAATAACAATGCTTCATATTCGGCTATATTATTTTTGCATTCAAATGATAACAGAAATGAATATTTTAAAGTTTTACCACTAGATGCAATGAAAAACACACTAGCTCCATTCCCTTCTTTACTGCAGGCTCCATCAAAATACATTTGCCAAACACCATTTTTATCCAATTGAACAACATTGCCAATTGGATCACTATTTTGTAAGTAGGTTGTGATTGTTCAACTATGAAATTCTTCAAATCCACATCACAAAAGCAATTCATTTGATTAGGATCAATTCTTTCTACCACTTGCTCAGATCTTGGTTCTCTACATAACTTGACCTCTTTCCCATTCACAGGTATGGTTGCATATGATAGATCCAACTGCAGTAGTCCATTATTGAACAACTTCATGAACCTAGTATTGAAATCTACCACTGATTCATTATAATTTTTCTGAATATTTGTCAACTCATGCAAAGAAAATTTAGGATTAGAATGATCTCCATATTGTTCCTTGAACATTCTTTTGAATTCAGCCCAAGAGCTAATTGAAGCATCAGGCAAATTTCTACACCAATCCCTTGCATCATCAATTAATGATTGCATGAACAATTTCATATATACATCTTCATGCTGCACTTCAAAATTATCCGTGACAGTTTCAAATGCTCTTATATGATCTTCTCCTGAAATAGCATTATTACTAGAAAATTTTGGAATTGTTTTCCTTACCTTGTTGTCAATGTCACTTGGATATCCCTGGATACCAAAGAAGTGAAGCTGTTTGAATCTATCCACATTCATCGGCCCTCTTGCAAATGGATTTTTCCTTTGATGAGGTTGATACTGATGGTGCTGAGGTCCTTGTTGTTGAGCTACTGGTACACTCCTGGATGCATATTGTAGTTAATCCCTACATTAGGATTCACATTGCCTTGCATATTATGATGAATCCCTCCAGGATGATACATGTTACCATGTACAATATGATGTGGAGCTTGATATTGATATTGGTATTGCCCTGCATATAGATTATATCCTTGATTTTGAATTCTTTGGCTAGGAGGAATAGGATAAACATTTCCCTGAGATATCATTGAAGTGCTTGCTGGATTTGAGACCAGCCTTGTATGAATATTATGTTGTACATGAGGAGCATTAATTATATTGTCATACCTTCCATTTGTATTTTGGATTACCTATGAGGTTGAAGGACCACTTGTATTTCCATATATAGCCTGATTATTAACAGGTCTGTGCTGCAATGCATTTGAAATAGGCTAAGAATTTAGTTGAAGCAATTCTTGCTCCAACTCTTGTTGTCTTAACAATTTTAGCCTCTCAACTTCTATTTTCATACACTACACCTCTTGTTTTAACTCTTGGTTAGTTAATTTTCCTTTTGAAGTTGAAACAACATTGGCATCAGTAAAATGTACCATCTTGGGCATTTGCTCCATGAACCCTTCTTGTGAACTTTCATCATACTAGTGTGCCATCCTTTGCTCATAGTCTCTCTTTGCCTCATTCAGTCTCATTCCTTATTCCAAATGGTCCTCAAACTCCTTTTGAGACTCATGAATATTAAAAAGATCTCTTGGTTGAAACCGCTCATTTTTACACACTTCAGTTTCAATCATAGGACTATTATATACAATGTAAGGTTATGTTGGAATATTCATTTGATTACTTTGTGGATTCTTACGGACTTCTAAAATTACAAGTTCATTTGTTGAATTTATTCCATCACCAGTGGATGCACTTGCAGTAGGAAGAGGTTTTGAACCTTCTTTATTCTTTTCTATAAAATTTTTATTCTTATTGTTCAAATTTTGTTGAAATCTTCTACCATCCATATAGGAAAGCTATGATGTTATATTGCTTTGATCTGTAATTCAAATCTTCAAAGATTCAAGAGTCGCCATCTCCTTTTCAAAAAAGAGGAAAATACTGAGATAGTCCTTTCATATTCTAGAGCTCTAGGATAAAATTCAAATTCTTTGCCCGGTACAAGCAACTCCCCAATAAAGTTGCCAATCTGTTGGTTCCCAAATCAACAGCTTTGTAAAACCCTAAAGGATGCCAATCTTTATAATTAGGTCTTACAAGTGGATTGGCCTATGAATGAAATCAATCAAAATGATTGGAATTCCCTACACTTTAGGCTCTGCTTGGCCTAGGTGGGTATTACCTTATATTCACCACTAAATGTTAACCCCTCAAAACTGGTTGGTGAATTATGAGCAGATTATAGATTTTATGAAATTTTATCAATTAAATCATCCAATTCAATCTACTCCAAACTGGCATATGATTTGAATGTAGATTTTTCGAACTTGCAATTAACAACTACTCCTACTCCTACAACAAAAAATTAAAATTGGATTTTAAATATTATACAAGGAAATGGTTTTGGAAAAGAATTGATTGGTGCATTTTTCCTCAATTGGGCAACAGAGTCGAATCACAGATAGATTTGTGTCTTCCTTCTAGTTATAACTCGAATTACTTGGCATAATATTGTCTATGACTGGCATAAACATGCAAGATTATTTTTATCTGGTTCTACTTAGTTATCCAACTTGGATCCTCCAAATTACAGTGACCTATTTAGTGGAATTTAATTCCTACTTGAGGAAACCCTATCAGACAAATCACACAAAACATGAAGTATGCTTTGAAAAACTAAACATATACTTGATATGCTAATTTAAATAATAAGGAGAAGACAAAACAGAGACAACCAGATAGAATATATCAATAACATTCAACAAGTAATTGAGAACTAGATTTTAGGCACTAGAGAAATGCAATTTGCTTTTATTGATATGCTTCAAAAAATAGGCCTTTACAATGTCTCTTTCCAAAATCAACTTTCTAGAGAGAGCGCCCCAAGGTCTTAGTTTCCTTCTTATAGGGATGAAGGAAGCAACAAGATTCAGACCTTTCACATTCCCACCCCTTGGTGTGACATATTACAATATTTATCTTTTGACAAGTCTTAATAAGACTGCCAAATATTCAAATATATTTTAAAAAGCATAAAAACAAGAAAGAGAAAAAAAGGATGACGTCCAAGGTTCGCTAATGAAGACTTAGTGCCTGAAGACGCCAACTCAATGTACACTCTATTGGCACCTTCAAATTTTGGCTAAATTTGAAGTGCCCATGATAAAAAAATCAATGGCAACACTCAGAAATGCACCAGTGAAGTTTGCCCCAATAGCCTATTTGGAGGATCACAATTTGAAGCTTGTTCACTTTTATGTCAAAGCACTTGGTGAGTGTATAAATTTGTCATATGTAAGCATGTATGTTTGATTTCAGCCTCCTATGATCAGATTTGACAGGGTTTTGAAGCACCAAGTTGGAGGGTTCTGGGATTGTTTTGTTGTTTGCATATTCTCAGGCCTGCAAAGTAGCCTCCTATTCAGATTGGTATTTCACAACTGAGAGATCATCATGATGGATGGATTGGTATTCTACATTCCCTTAACATTCATATGCTCCCTGGTCCAGATTCAGAGCCTCAGGATCAAGTTTGATATTTTTTCAAAATCAAAAGCAAATGCAGTTTGTCATATTTTCACATCTACATTTCCAGAAAGTTTTAGAGGGGTCATCTTTGACCTTTAATATCTTGTGAATAAAGTGGATTGAAGGAAAGCCCTCTTGCACACATACTCAATGGACCTAAATGAACTATTTTCCCTAGTGGTAGCTTCCTGGGAAGAGATTTGGTATTTTTTCAGGGTGGTGACTTGGTGAGCCCTAGTTGGTTTTTTGACAGGTGCAATTTCAAAAAAGGCTAAGTGAGCCACTTTGAATGTTAATATCTTGAAATCTTGATGGTGTCATGCAAATCCTTTTTACAACCAAGCTCCCATATCATTTTTCAACATGTCTATGCAATTTCATGGCTCCAGGAGATTGTTTGAATAGTTTTCCAGGGTGATTTTGGAGGCTATTTGACTTGTTTTGGTCACAATGCAAAGATGTCAGAAAATAAATTCTATTAACCACCCACTTCAATTTTTTACCCTAGAAGCATATTGAAGTAGTTTCAGGTCAATTCAGGGTAAAAATTGTTTCAAAACAATTTTTTTTAGCCAGGCCCACAATGGGACCCGACATGTGTCACATAATTAATGATTTGGTGAGGCCTATAACATAGTTCAGAAAGACTTTTCTCATTCCAATTTTCTTCTTGTTTCCCCTACCATGCCCAAGATAAGCCAGGACAAATTCTCTAGGATAAAAACAAACACCACAGTTGATGCCCTGTATTTTCCATTGTAATAATGTGCACAATTGGGAGACTTTTCTACTCAATGTTGTGGAGGCACCCCCCATGACATTACAAATGCTAAAAGGACCAGAATGTGCATTAGTATAATATTTGGTCTTTCTCTTGGGATTATGATCTTGTGCATTGCAGTTGGAAGTATTACTGCACACACAAATGAGAAATTGAAATGGGCAGATGCCTTTTACCTCTCAGTCATGTTTGTGACCACAGTTGGGTATGGAGGTCATGAGTCATCTTGAAGGAGCATATGCCCTCATTTTCAAGAGTCCACACTACCCAAATAAGGTGGTTGCATGTAAATGTGGTAGTCCACTGTTACTTGGTGTTGTGGTGAAGCTTAAAGAATTTGAACAGAAGACAATTGAAGTCAGTACAAAATGGAGCATTGTACCTGGAAGTGGGGGATGACCACATCTAGATTTAATTCAACCATGGTAGAAGTGTTACATTTGAGCACCAGAATTTGAAAGGGCTAAATAGGTCTATATTTGGCACTGTGACATCAAACAATCTTTTCAATCCTTAGGATGATCTGGGTTTTAAAATGGAACATGTCCACCCTTATATAGATGGTCTCAAAGAGGTTCCAACAATTTGGGTTGATCGAGCAAGCTCCAAAGTGTGTACTATACCTCGTGATGGGGATGACACTACCACTAAAGATATACTAGACCCTAACTTTGGAGAGGTGGCAATAGGCCTTATTGCCCCTGTGGACTCTAGATTGTGGTGGATTATTCTTCTCAAAGCATATGGCAACTCTTCAGGAGATTTTTCTGTTAAGGAGAAAATAGTTGTCTAAACAGGAATCAAAATGATTTTGAAGTTGTGTCTTGCTGATGTGTTTGATATGTTTTCTACCTTATTGGTTAGAGATGGATCGTGCATGATTGACCGTCAAATAGGAATCCATGGTCATCCTTTGGAGATTCAAGTACTATTTTACTCTACTTTGAGAGTACTCATATGATTGTTGTAAATAAGTTCAACATTTACCCTAATCGAGTCTCTCCTTGGCTGGTTGAGTGGCTACCTGATCAAGGGGGCTATTGTATTGGCAATTTACAGCCTGCATATGGACTTCCATTTTTTTCTCTTAGGAATTTTTGGTCTATAATAAGCAATCTCTCTACTTGAGAACAATCAGATGTATTAGATTTTCTTGAAGCAAAGTGGAATAATTTAGTTTCAGACATGCCATTTAAAATATGCTATCCAACTCTTGAAGGCCAAGAATGGTAGATCATCACATGCAATGATCCCAAAAACATGCCCTGGTCATATCACAATGATGGAGCTTGGCCCACATTGTTATACCAACTTATGGTAGCTTGTATTAAAATGAATTGGCTAGAACTGGCCAGGACGATAGTGGGAGTTATAGAGAAGTGATTTTCAAGAGATAGGTGGCCAGAGTATTATGACACAAAAAGAACATGTTTCATAGGCAATCAAGCACACCTTTAGGCGCAGTTGGACGCAATTGAAAGTCAGAGGAGTACTTGATGCAATTGAAAAAAATTCTAGGATCTTCACTACCTCAGAATTCCCTTTGCGAAGAAATGCTTGAATAGACTCGTGTAGCTCATAGGGCACCCCGCATCATTGCAGGGGCTTTCAAGTCTTTGTGCAATCTTGCGGGATGTAGTCTAGGCTTTTCCCGCGTTACCGCGATGGTCAATGAGAAGGAGTATAGGAGAGCGGTGAACTTAGGGTTTTTTCTGCATTCCTGCAAAGGAAAAAGGAAAGGAGTGCGGTAGTGCAGGAAGTAGACCAAGAAAATTTCATTAAAATAAATTTATTCCCCGCATCCCCGCAAGGGTTTTATCATCTATGTGTGGTGTTACGGGATGCAAGTGAAGGGTGAAGGGAGATTGGTTTCAATGTTCTCACGCATACCTGCTAAAAGGAAAAATTAAATATATGTAGTGTTGCGGGAGGTAAAGTATAAAAGGGTTTTTATTTAATTTTAGAAGTGTGTGGTGGAAATAAAACAATGAGGTAAAAAATAAAATAATGGAGTGGAGAAATAAAACCATGGAGTGAAATAAATTATTTTGCAAATAAAATATGATGAAATATTTTGCACGGGAAGGGGAAATTTGTTATTTTGGGAATAAAATACATTTTAAAATATTTCATTGAGAGGTGAAATGTCTTTACCAAGGGAGATGAGGAGAGGGTAATTATTTTACCTGAGAAATATGGTGAATGCAAATGTGAACGAGGGAATATTAATAGTCATTATGACTATTATTGCAAAATATAATGGCAAATTACTCACGGGGATGCAAAGAAAAAGGTGAAAAAATAAATATTTTGATTACAATGAATATGAAAGGTTGTACCACATGGATATGTGAAGGGTCATAACCCTTGAAAATGCAATGTATATATGATAAAAATCAAAAAGGAAAAATGGGTTAGACAGAGGAAAAAAGGAAGGGGCAGGACTGAGTAGATTGGTGTACTTGTCAAAACTTGGGAAGAAAATGTGCAGAAATGTATTTGATCTAAAAATGGCTTCATCTGTTCATTGATTTTAATGAAAATAAATTATGAGACTATCTCCATATTGTCTCCTTTTGATCATATTAATCAATTTGGAAAGTTCTTATTGATTTGTCATTGCATATTAAATGCTTCTGTGTGATATGTTTAATAGGTTCTTTCAAGTAGGGATTAAATTCTTTTGAACATGTTACTGTGATTTAAAGGATTTAGTTTGGATTAGTAAAAATGGTTTTCATGGTTGAATTACTTGCACGTTTATGCAAGCCATAAATAGGAAAAGTGCTGAACAGTTAGAGTTTAAGGCCATTGGATGAGAAAAACTCATTAAGACTCCATAACCTAACAAATAAGGCACCGGTCAAATGTTATGCTCTAGAACAAATAAAATCATTGTACATATCTTAATTTTTTGTTTGTAGGAGTAGAAGTAGTGGATAGAGTAGTTGAATAAATCCATTTTTAGATTTCATGCCATTTTGAATTTGGATGAAGAAGATGCTTTAATTGGCAAAATTGTACATAATCTGCTCAATCATCACCGTTCAATCTTGAAGTGTTAATATTCAGTGGTGATAAAAGGTACACCCACCTAGGCGAAGCAGAGCCTGAAGTACAAGGAAGTCCAATAATTTTGATTGATTCTGTCAGTTGGCCAATTTAGTTTCTTAACCTAATAATAAAGTTTGGCATCCTTTTAGGGTTTTGCAATGTGTAGATTTGAGAACCAATAAATAGGTGACTATGCTGGGGAGTTGAAGTAAAAATCAAATCATTCCTTGGAGTCTCTAGTGAAGGTTTGCCCATTCGAGTCACCAACAAATTAGCGACTCTGCTGGGGATGGATTGAATAAATAGATGTGAGAATGACTCTGCTGTTGGGAAGACCCAGAAAATGAAATTCATTCCTCTTTGAAAGAGGTAGCGACTTTTTCAAGAACCTGATGAGAGAATGGCACAAAGTGAGAGGCAAAAATTGATAAGGCAAATAAATGAATTAGAGTAAGAGCTTCTTCAGTTGAGGGCTCAGACTATTTCAAAATTATAGATCTTATTGTAATCAGCTTGTTGGAGGTGCATATCCTTTCCCCTTGGTCAAGGAGGAGTAAAAATTCAAAGTCAGGGATATGATCAGCATATGGGGAAATGTCAGCATCAATATCATGCTCCGCTTCAAAATATACAAGGTAATATCTATTACCATGGAGGTGTTAACCAATATATGCATCAAGGTATGCATCAACTATATTAGCAACAGAGATATCAATATCAACAATTTCAACCTTATCAAGAACAAAATCCATTTGTAAGAAGACATCCCGAAGCTATAATACTTCTAGCCACTTTTGATTAGCCAATAGAGGAAATATGTGCAAGTGAAGATTTGAATGAAGATGAAATTGTGGAAGGCCAACTCTTCACCTTGGAGGAGGATTGCAATGTTGAAGACGCTGTTGAGAACACATTGCGTGAAGAGTGCATGATCAACAATGAAGTAAATGAAAGAGCATGTTCACATGATAGTGAACAAGAGGTACATCCATTGATTGATACAGTTGGTGAAGAAAAGGTATGTTCATCTGAGAATGATTTTCAAAGTTTTTCAAACCCATTGTATGATGAAATGATAGAAGAAAATTAGATGATGTTTTGTCAAGGTGTGTCAAAACATAATTTTCATGTATATTCAAATCCATTCTATAATGAGGATGAATCACTTGATCAGGATGTTTCTTGTGAAGAGAATGATTATGTTGATGAAAAGAATGCATCTCATTTGTTATTTCCTGTGTGTTGTTGTGATGATGAAATCAGCAATGAAGTGAATAAAGAGGTATGTTCACTCAGTAGTGAACAAATTTTAGATTTGTTGACTATTGAATGCCAGAGATATGCACATAAAAATGATCCTGAAATTTCATGTCCAACACATATTTTTATTGATAGTGAAGGTGCTTTGTGTGACAATAGTGATGAATTGCAGTTACAAAATGAGCCTATATATGAATGTTTCTTTTCATACATTGGAGGATTGTTTGCATAATTCTCATGGTTTGCAGCAGTGTGATACCAGCTATGAAGCAATGTATCAATGTTTCAATTTCTCAGTCTATTTGGGAAAACCTTCAGTGAAACATGATGATGAAATAGATAATGCTGGATGTTTGTCACATGGTGATGGTATGTTTCAATCTATTCTTAATTGTGAGATACAGTCTAACAGAACAAATGTTGGCATGGGAAAATATAGTGATATGTTTCAGAGTGCCAGTGGTAATGTTTATTTTCAAGCTCACAATGATAGTGCTTTTAGATTTGACCTGATGCAATCATATGAGAACAAAGTGTATGTCAGAGGTAAATAGAGGCCTTTTCTTTTCTGGTGGCCTTGTGCCATCAGCTATGGTGTGATTTTTCAAATCATACCAATTCAAGGCAAAGTAGGAGAGGTTGGACTCTATTTCCCAATGGATAAAACACTTGGTCTACTCCCCAGAGATCTGAATTCTTGCTATGCCCACAAGGGGCATACATCCCCAATCAGAGCCATTGTTGGCACCTTCAAATTTTGGCTAAATTTGAAGTGCCCATGATGAAAAAATCAATGGCAACACTCAGAAATGCACCAGTGAAATATGCCCCAGTAGCCTACTTTGGAGGATCACAATTTGAATCCTGTTCACTTTTATGTCAAATCACTTGGTGAGTGTATTAATTTGTCATATGTAAGCATGTATGTTTGATTTCAGCCTCCTATGATCAGATTTGACAGGGCTTTGAAGCACCAACTTGGAGGGTTCTGGGATTGTTTTGTTATTTGCATATTCTCAGGCCTGCAAAGTAGCCTCCTATTCAGATTGGTATTTCACAACTGAGAGATCATCATGATGGATGGATTGGCATTTTGCATTCCCTTAACATTCATATGATCCCTGGTCTAGTTTCAGAGCCTCAGGATCAAGTTTGATATTTTTTCAAAATCAAAAGCAAATGTAGTTTGTCATATTTTCACATCTGCATTTCCAAAAAGTTTCAGAGGGGTCATCTTTGACCTTTAATATCTTGTGAAGAAAGTGGATTGAAGGAAATCCCTCTTGTACACATAATCAATGGACCTAAATGAACCATTTTCCCCAGTGGAAGCTTCTTGGGAAGAGATTTGGTATTTTTTCATGGTGGTGACTTGGTGAGCCCTAGTTGGTTTTTTTATAGGTGCAGTTTTAGAAAAGTCTAAGTAAGCCACTTTGAATGTTAATATCATGCAATCTTGATGGCGTCATGCAAATCCTTTTTACAACCGAGCTCCCATATCATTTGTCAACATGTTTGTGCATTTTCATGGCTCCAGGAGATTGTTTGACTAGTTTTCTAGGGTGATTTTGGAGGCTATTTGACTTGTTTTGGTCATAATGTGAAGATGTCAGAAAATAAATTCTAATAACCACCCACTTCAATTTTTCACCTCACAAGCATATTGAAGCAGTTTCAGGTCAATTCAGGGTAAAAATTGTTTCAAAACAATTTTTTTTTAGCTAGGCCCATAAGGGGACCCAACATGTGTCACACAATTAATGATTTGGTGAGGCCTATAATAGAGTTCAGAAACACTTTTCTCATTCCACTTTTCTTCTTGTTTCCCCTACCATGCCCAATATAAGCTAGGACAAATTCTCTGGGATAAAAATAAACACCACAGTTGATGCCTTGTATTTTCCATTGTACCAATGTGCACAATTGGGAGACTTTTCTACTCAGTGTTGTGGAGGCCACCCCCCATGACATTACAAATGCTAAAAGGACTAGAATGTGCATTAGTATAATGTTTGGTCTTGCTCTTGGGATTATGATCTTGTGCATTGCAGTTGGAAGTATTGCTACACACATAATTGAGAAACTAAAATGGGCATCTATGCCTTTTACCTCTCAGACATGTCTGTGACCATAGTTGGGTATGGAGGTTATGAGTAATCTTGAAGAAGCATATGCCCTCATTTTCAAGAGTCCACACTACCCAAATAAGGTGATTGCATGTAAATGTGGTAGTCCACTGTTACTTGGTGTTGAGGTGAGGCTTAAAGAACTTGAACAGAAGACAACTGAAGTCAGTACATAATGGAGCATTGTACCTGGAAGTGGGGGACGACCACATTTGGCTTTAATTCAACCATAGTAGAAGTGTTACATTTGAGCACCATAATTTTTGGTCTATAATAAGCAATCTCTCTACTTGAGAACAATCAGATGATGTATTAGATTTTGTTGAAGAAAAGCGGAATGATTTAGTTTCAGACATGCCATTTAAAATATGCTATCCATCTCTTGAAGGCCAAGAATGGTAGATCATCACAGGCAGTGATCCCAAAAACACACCCTGGTCATATCACAACAATGGAGCTTGGCCCACATTGTTATGGTAGCTTACAGTAGCTTGTATTAAAATGAATCGGCAAGAACTGGCCAGGATGACAGTGGGAGTTACAAAGAAGCGATTATCAAGAGATAGGTGGCTAGAGTATTATGACACAAAAAGAGCACATTTCATAGGCAAGAAAGCACACCTTCAGGTGCAGTTGGACATGGTTGAAAGTTAGAGGAGTACTTGATGCAATTGCAAAAAATTCCAGGATCTTCACTACTTCAGATTTCCCTTTGTAGAGAAATGGTTGAATAGGCTCATGTAGCTCATAGGGCACCCCGCATCACCACATGGGCTTTCAAGTTTTTGTACAAGCTTGCAGGATGCAATCCAAGCTTTCCTCGTGTTACCGCGATGGTCAGTGAGAAGGAGTGCGGGAGAGCAGTGAACTTAGGGTTTTTTCCTGCATTCCCGCAAAGGAAAAAGGAAAGAAGTGCAGTAGTGCGGGAAGTAGACAAAGAATATTTTATTAAAATAAATTCTTTCCCTGCATCCCCGCAAGGGTTTTATTAGCTATGTGCGGTGTTGCGGGATGCAAGTGAAGGGTGAAGGAAATTTGACTTCAATGTTCTCATGCATACCTGCTAAAAGGAAAAATTAAATATATGCAGTGTTGCGAGAGGTAAAGTATCAAAGGGTTTTTGTTTAATTTTAGAAGTGTGTGGTGGAAATAAAACAATGAGGTAAAAATAAAATAATGGAGTGGAGAAATAAAACCATGGAGTGAAATAAATTATTTTGCAAATAAAATATGATGAAATATTTTGCACGTGAAGGGGAAATTTGTTATTTTGGGAATATAATACATTGTAAAATATTTCATTGAGAGGTGAAATGTTTTTACCAAGGGAGATGAGGAGTGGGTAATTATTTTACCCAAGAAATATGGTGAATGTAAATGTGAACGAGGGAATATTAATAGTCATTATGACTATTATTGCAAAATATAATGGCAAATTACTCACGGGGATGCAAAGAAAAAGGTGAAAAAATAAATATTTTGATTACAATGAATATGAAAGGTTGTACCACATGGATATGTGAAGGGTCATAACCCTTGAAAATGCAATGTATATATGATAAAAATCAAAAAGGAAAAATGGGTTAGACAGAGGAAAAAAGGAAGGGGCAGGACTAAGCAGATTGGTGTACTTGTCAAAACTTGGGAAGAAAATGTGTAGAAATGTATTTGATCTAAAAATGGCTTCAGTTGTTCATTGATTTTAATGAAAATAAATTGTGAGACTGTCTCCATATTGTCTTCTTTTGATCATATGAATCAACTTGGAAATTTCTTATTGATTTGTCGTTGCATATTAAATGCTTTTGTGTGATATGTTTAATGGGTTCTCTCAAGTGGGGATTAAATTCTTTTGAACATGTTACTGTGATTTAAAGAATTTAGTTTGGATTAGTAATAATGGTTTTCATGGTTGAATTACTTCCATGTTTATGCAAGCCATAAATAGGAAAAGTTCTAAACAGTTAGAGTTTAAAGCCATTGGATGAGCAAAACTCATTAAGACTCCATAACCCAACAAATAAGGCACCAAACAAATGTTATGCTCCAGATCAAATAAAATCATTATACATATTTTAATTTTCTGTTTGTAGGAGTAGGAGTAGTGGATAGAATAGTTGAATAAATCCGTTTTTAGAGTTCATGCCATTTTGAATTTGGATGAAGAAGATGCTTTAATCGGCAAAATTGTACATAATCTGCTCAATCATCACCATTCAGTTTTGAAGTGTTAATATTTAGTGGTGATAAAAGGTACACCCACCTAGGTGAAGCAAAGCCTGAAGCACGGGTAAGTCCAATCATTTTGATTGATTCCCTCAGTTGGCCAAATCAGTTGCTTAACCTAATCATAAAGTTTGGCATCCTTTTAAGGTTTTGCAATCTAAAGATTTGAGAACCAATACACTCAATTCCACTGTGTGCTTTGGCCTGTTCAATCTTTAGTTGAAAGATATTTCTGCTCCCATTAATACATGGTGTAGTCACTGGGCCATTTGTATTCTTGAATTTGAATTAGATTGGTCTGATGATCCTTCCATCTTTTGTTGAGGAGTGCTTTTTTGTTTGAGATGAACTTGATATAACCTGCGTCCAATGCAATTATTCTGTCCAAGATCAAATTGAAAGTATGGACATTCAAGTCTTCATCTTTCTTCAAGTGGTCAATAATGATAGAAACCATTTGCTCACAATCATTCTTCCATTTTTCAAATTCCATGAGCTATTTATCTTCACCAAGTATGCCAAGGATGAACTGATGCTTGAAAGTTTCAAAAGACTCCAACTTTGACTTCATTTTCTGGCTCTCACCAGATGCATACTAGAATTCTTCAATGATCAATTTGACCATTTTCTTTGTGGGCCTTAAGGCAATAGGGGCATCTAAATTTCTTTGCAATACTTTACACTAAGTGATCAAAGTGTGATGAACTGGTTGCCATTTCTTCAACAAAGGATCAAGTATGGGAACATTGACATTCATTTCCTCCAGTGCTTGAGACAAAGAAGAATAACAATTGTGCATCTCCTCAATTTTATCCAGCACCAACTTGACTCTGTATTCCAAAATATTTTCAATTATGCCAAAAATCTTTGACTTGGTCTCCTGCCTGGTGGCCTCATTTGTTTCTTTCAGCTTCTCAATCTCCTCAAAATTTTGTTTCATAGCATTCAATTGTTCAACAGGAACCATATTGTCACCAGCTTCTTGTGGCACAGGGGGCTGATAAGACACAATTGCCTTGCTCTAAGAAGAATTAATACTCTTCAATTGTTGTTTTATCTTTCTCCAGATATAATTTATTAATTTTATCATTCATTTCAATTTGATTCTTTTCATATTCATTCATTTTGAATTGCATGTTTTTCATTGCAGCTTGTGTGAACATGATAGAGTGCACAGTCAGTGTGGCTGCTTCAAGGGTTGAGGTGTCCTTTAGTGTCTTGACCATTACTATTCCTCTTAGCTCCTAGATCACATCTAGGAGTCTTGTCTTATCTGTGCTCTTCTGTGTAGCCCACAATGCTAGAGTCTTAGTTTTTGGATTATACCCAACACCACTAACACCATCCTCATAGTCAAATTTTGAAACCATCTTTGGATCATCCTAGCATCTTACTTGATCCAACAAAAACATCTTCTTCAGCTCCATGCTAGGGATGATCAAAATATTACTTTTCAAAACCATTTGTCGAGCCTCTTGAGGGCTGATATTTATTTCATCAATCTTTATATCTTTGAATGTTTGGGTTACAATCTGGTCATGCTGAGACTCATCTTTACACATTTTATTTATTTCAACTTTTTCCTCAAAATCTTTCATCTTCATCTTTATCCAGAAATCTTTGATTTCCAGAGTGTTGATGAAATCATCATCATCCATAAATCTCATTGAGGCCACAATTCTTTCATCTTCTTGCATCTTAGGCTCACCTTGTGCCTGTTCATCCATCCTTGCCTCTGGTTTATGTGCCTCTGTCTCTTGACCAACAAGGGGTTGATCAACCTCTTCATCATCTCTCATATGCTTCAAGATGTTTTCCACCTTATTAGTGTCTCCCACTCCTTCTGTTATTTCATATGGCACCAATGGAGGCATATCATCAACCTTTTGTTTCTTTGATAGTGGTTGATCAGGAAGTGAGGGCTCTTGTATTGACATAGCATTGGGAGCAGGTTCTACAATTAGAACTCTAGCTAGCCTCTTCACTGGGAGCTTAGCAGCCTTTGCAGGCTATCTCTCTGCTGCTTTGCCACATATCCTTTCAAAGTTATCAATTATTAAATTTATTCTTTTCAATGGGTCATGTTCTTAAATAAAAAATCCAAGAAGATTAGGGTTATTTTTCTTCTTTTCCTTTTCTATCTCCATCAAAATCTCCCATTTCCTTTTCCTATCATATACCTCCTCAAGAGTGAGGCAATTTCTTATCACATCCTCATCAAAATTAATTTGATGGGATATCTCGGCCCTAGTGACAATGACATGTCTAACAAAGTTCATGTGTCCCTCTGGGTCACAGACCCTTTCTATTTTTGACTTCAAAGAATATTTAGCTTTCAAATATGTCTACAATTCTTCAAGGGTATCTGAACCAACTGACAATTCACCAAACATAGTAGAATCTGGAAAGAATGTGCCCTTCTTATGCTTTTTCATCACATCCCTTTCCATCCACAACATTTACCACATGAATTCAAGGAATGCAAGTCTATCTGGCACAAATTTGGGCAACATATGGGGTGGTTGAGTCCACCCATAGACTCTGATTACAATGTGATCAGGAAGAAAAAAAATCAGAAAAATTGTGCATATGGCCTTGTTTTGGCTTCAAAGCTAGAGGCCTCAATACTTCCCTAACTTTTCTAGACAACCTGGGTGACAAATAGCCAAGTGTGGCCATTACTCTAACTGCAAAATAATCATGAAAGACTACATAGTCACAATTCTTGTAGTGGTTGTCCCAGATGTAGCATGAACACTACACTGGCAATCTTTGTTTTCTCTGTTCTATCATGCTCAAATCCATTCTTGGGGTCCACTTTCTTCTATTTTGATATAATATCAAATGGCACAATAAAGAATAATGTTTGAAATTCATGGGAGTTCTATTTTCCCTTATTTGGAGCAGTCCATCATGCAACTTCTTCTCAATAAAAGATGAAAAGTCATATTCATCATTGACCTGAAGGTTCTGTATCCTCATTTCCATCGTCATTATGCCCATTGGCATTCTGTCTTGAGCATCAATACCCAATACTTGGCACAGAGCAAAGTAGGTTCTCTTGAAATATATTGCAAAGTCATCCACTGAGAATGGCTCAATAGCTATGCATAAAACAAGAATCCTCCTATTGTTCACCCCTTTCCCCATGTATAATGGATGCTTATCACTCCTATGAGTCTTCCTCAACTTAGTATACTCCTCTTCACTCTTTTGAAGATCAATTCTTGTGAGAGCTTGCTTATTTAGCATGAAACACTCAATGATTGCTGCTCTGCTCACA
The DNA here is from genome assembly GCA_027924645.1 of Cunninghamia lanceolata. Taxonomy (NCBI): domain Eukaryota; kingdom Viridiplantae; phylum Streptophyta; class Pinopsida; order Cupressales; family Cupressaceae; genus Cunninghamia; species Cunninghamia lanceolata. The sequence goes on from BSBN01000900.1 coordinate 456,334, forward strand.
ACCACCAAAGGTGAGCCATATGGTATTCTGACTATTTTTGTTGATGCATTATAATTCTATGAAAGCACTCTAATGAATTCAACATCCATGAATACATTTGGCACAACCAGTTTAGCCAAATATAATATCCATGGATTGGCAACAGGCCCTTGTGTGTCCTTCTTCTCACAAAAGTACCAGAATAAGTTCCATCCTGAGATGGGAACTAGGGCATCATGGCACCCTTGTGCTAGGTCTTTGAACACCTTTTTATACCCTTTATCAACAAAGTTTGGTAGAACATCCAATAGAGACTATTGGAGAGGCCTTTTCTTCTCTTTAGGAGTAGAAGCTTCTCCTTTTTGGCTTACAAATTTAGATTTCTTGGGTGCCATTGTGTGGAATTTTAGTGAACTAGGTTTTGAATGACTTATTGATATACTGAGCTACTTTGAAAATCAAATAGCATAGACACTATAGCAATTCTGACAAAGGAAAGCAAAGAAGGTACTTACTCAGTTAAAAAGACTTGCAAATCACACTCCTGAGCTTGAATTCCTTGCTTCTGATTGCTCCTGAACTCGTTTGAATGAGAAAAATGGATTGAAATTCCAAGTTTTATCAATATTGGCACTGGTCACCTTGCCATTAAAATCTATTCGTACCAAGAGATTGACAAATATCACTATTCATACTTTGAATGTAGGTCGTTGATCCAAACAAATCCAAGGACTGAGAGACCATGACAAGATTTAATTAAATATGTGGTCACTTCCATTGATTAATGCATCCCCACTGTTGGTATTTTCCTAGACTGGATGCTTGTTCCCAGTCACCCCTATAAAGTAGCCATCAATGATCGACATGATTCCCAGGCTAGGGGCCAAGAGTATAGGAGATAGACTCTATTAATATCTCCTCTTCTTCTTTAGGCTCTGCAGAACCAAGGGGGGTATTCCCTACTCAACATCTATGAAATGCATCCATGAATTAGATGGGATGTTGATACAAAGCAAATAAATCCTCTCTTATGTTGACCAAAACTATGAGATAAGTGCAAAGGGGCTAGCTTTGGGCCTATATTTAGTTGTAGACAGAGGATTTGAGGTCCTAAAACTACTTCTAAAGTCTTAAAAGTTTTGAAGTTGAAGTTTGAGTTTGATTTATATATGGATGCAAAACTAGGACTTTGGGTTACGACAGAGATACCAAACTAGATCGGTGCCTATCCAGGGCTCATAGTCAATAGACATATAGATGTGAATGTTTACCACAGACCTAAGACATTAATTAGATTTCAAGGGGTTTCTCAAATGTCTGCCTTACAGACAATACCCAAGAGAGAGTATTTAGTTATTTCTGCTTACAAACATCCTTACTGCAATGTATTCTTCTCAACACTTAATCCAAAACATTCAATCTACTCCTTGAGCAGAAGTAAGAGACTAAGTATTCAATATAGAAAACCTATATTCTAGAATCTATAACACCCCTTAGATGTTCAGAGTTAGAAGAAAAACACATTCAGTCTGGAGACAAATAACAAAACACACGCAATGAAGCATTACTCATTTAAATCAACATGTAATTGATAATTCTGTGCATAATACATACAACATACAACTCATAAACTCGCAGAGACATCTGAAATAGAGTCACCAGAAAGTTGTATTCCTATTGCAGCACCAAAATTATCCAGTTTTCAACCACACAATGAGTAACACAGTTTGACATTTTATACCAAGACTGTGTACTCAGCAAAATTAATTACAAGGCAAGGTCAAAAATTCCCACCAGGTACACTGCACTAGAAATGGCACTCAAAATAATAAATGCAGCGGGGGACAGAACGGGAAGAAGCAAGAGAAGGGCGAGGAGTGGTTGAGCTTGAGCCCTATGTCGCCACTGGAAAACTCTGTCATAAACTAGGTACTTGGCCGTTCGACCATCAGTTCATGCCTGTCTGCAATCCTACCATCAATGGCTCAACCACCCAAAGCTTCTCTTGGAAATCGTAGCAGTGCACCCATGGACATTTCCCACTCAAAAAATGACTCCAGACACAAGGAAAAAACCATCGCTGAAGGTTCAAAACCTGACCGTTGATCAAAAACCCATCGCCGAAATCAACGGTTCCAAAACATGCATGAAGAGTCACCAATCAATGATATCGTGCCACATAGGCACCTTGACCCTCTATCGCTGACCTTTTCTCCTTTAATTTCACCTTTATCGCTCTTGTATATGCAAACCCAAATACATATACAACATACAAGACAGACGTCAAATGTTATAGAACAAACTGGAATTCAGTTAGGGTCCAGCTTGTATCTCCATCCTGCATCCATCACTTTGTATATTACACACATACAAGCGTAAAACATATACAAGGTGGACCTCATTGCATCTATCCATTAGATTTGAAAAACCTTTAAGTCCGGGCTGTGTGTCTTCATGAGTTTGCACATCGGCACATATACAAGTCGCAGATGCCAAATATTTCTTCTACTAGATTGGAAAACTTCTTGGAATCCGTCTTGTATCCTATCATTGTACATCGGGTTGTATATTGACATATACAAACATTTATACAAGTCACGGACCCCAAATAATTATACAGCAGCCTAAAACTTTCATCGGGTCCGGAATGTATCTCCTCAATGTATATTTTGTTTGCATGTAGAATATACAAACACAAACATACAAGCAGGGAATCTTTTTAGAATATGCGATGAATGCATATTTCCCTTGTATCCCGAGCATGTACAAACCTATTTGTATAAACCTGCGGCGGGCCCCACCAATTGCATTTTCTGCCTTTTTATATTACGGAATATACAAGGTCACTTGTACATTGCACTGTTCACTTTACATGTCACGAGCCTTTGTATAATTTTCAATGTACATCTGACATACATCCATTCCTACACATACAAACATGGGATCTTCCTAGAATATTCCCACAATGTATCTTCCATCTTGAACCTGATATGCATTAAAATATGCATACAAATACAGAATATTCTCAGGGACCCTGTGAAAGATTCTCCCTTGTACATGTGACCTAATATGCATTAAAATATGCATATAACTTAGATTTCCAACATTTTTCAAAGGCCGAATGAGATTTCACTAGCCCGCTAACAAATTTGACCTTTGTATACATAGAATTTAGCAATTTTCATGAGTGCGACAGGAAAGGGCAGTAAAACATTACATGGGGGCTTGTCAACTTATGAACACCGAAGCACGGACATAAAACTGAACAACCAGGAACCCACCATAGAGAACCATCACCACAACAGACATAACAAAGCAAGATCCCACGACTTAGAAAATTCAGGATTTGAACGATAAAATCAGCAAATGTTCAACCTTAAAACCCTAAACATAAATGATTACCAACAGGCTCCGATTGGGGACGTGCAGGTGCAAGACTGCAGTGAGGATCAAAATACTCCGGGGTAGACCAGACAAAACACAAAACTCAGAACACGACTGACTATACAAGGCATGTACAAATATTTACATCAAGTTTATAGTGTGCACATAAGGTACTCATTTATGAGAAAAAGGTTTTAAGGAATTTACCGTGCACTAGAAATTCTAGTAGTTCACCATTTAGGGCTTGGAGAAAGTAAGAATCATTCTCATAGATATTGCCAACTTGATATGGGCCGGTCCATAAGGGCTCAAATTTACCGTGCTTGCCCTTATCCTGGCCTCTTGCATTCCACATAAGCACTAAGTCACCTATCTGAAACCTTCTCTCTGTAGCCCTTTTACCAAACAGATACTTCACTCTTTGTTGTTTCTTGATGTTTATTTTCTATGCTTCTCTTCTGATTTCATCTAGTGCAACCAACTGATTTATTCTTTTAGTCATTGGGTCCCCGATCTCCTCCCCATTCCCCTGGATGAATTTGTACACTGGTAGGAGGTTATTCACAGGCAACCTAGCTACTGCACCATTTACTAATTCATAAGGTGACCTTCCAGTTGCTCTTTTCACTGTCACCCTGTCAACCCATAATGCCAACTTCAGCTTTGAATCCCAAGCTCTTTTGTTTTTATCTATCACCCTTTTGATGATTTTCATGAGACTTTTTTTTCTTGACTCTGCTTGACCATTCCCTTGTGGATGATATGGTGATGTATGAGACAAATTGATTCCATAATTACTGCAAAAATTAATAAATTCACCAGACTTGAAACACATGGCATTATCTGCGACCAATTTGGCTAGTACTCCAAATTTGATAATAATATTTTCCAGAATAAAATCCATCACCACCCTGCTTGTAGCTTTTTTAGTTGGAATGGCTTCAATCCATTTAGTGAAGTAATCAGTGGCAACCAGAATCCAACTGTGCCCTCCACTTGATTTTTCTGAGATTTCCCCTATAAAATCAATTCCCCATTGCTGAAATGGAGCTTCTACAGTTATAGTCCTAAGGGGTAATGCACCTTGATATCTTAGCTTTCCTAAGAACCTTTGGCAAAGGATCACATTTTCTTATCATTTTTTGTGCGTCTGAGAAAAGAGTTGGCCACCAATAGCCTGCTCTAAGAATTTTGTGGGTTGTTGTATAGGCAGCATAGTGTCCACCACATACTCCATTGTGCATGTCACTGAGAATATCCTTGGCCTGATTTTCATCAATACACCTGATTCATACACCATTAGGATTTTGCCAATATAGCTTTCCCTGAACAATGATGTATTTAATAGCTTGCAGCTTCAAAGTTCTCTTCTGGACATCACTGAGGTGGGAAGGACAGTTTAAATTCTGCAAGTAGTATACTATGTCCTTATACCAGTCAGATTCTGACATATTTATAACTTCATTATGCACTACATTCACTTGGCATGCCTCTAGATTTGACTGTGTCATCAATTTTGCCAAACCTTGTCCCCTTACCAACTTAGTGATCTATATTTCAATGTTGAATTCCTGCAATTTGTTTATCCATCTGCATCTCCTTCCAGTTACCTCCTGCTGAGTGAAGATATCCTTGACTACTGCATGAGGCACATATGCAATTATCTGAGAGCCCACCAAATATGGCCTAAAGCTCTTGACTGCTCTAACCAATGCATATGCCTATTTCTCCATGATGTCATACTTCAACTCAGTGGCCTGCAATGACCTACTAAAGAAAGCAATAGGCTGTTCAAACCCTTCTTAATTTTTCTGCAATAAGCATGCAACAACAGTGTGGAAAGAAGCAAATGAAAATAGTTGAAATGGCTTAGAAAAATTAGGAGATTTTAAAACAGGAGCCATCTTTATAGCTTCTTTTATGTTCCGAAATGATTTGGTTGCTTCATCTTCCCATTTGACAATTGCATTCTTCTTCAGCATTTTTGAGATATCTTTGGTAGTCTCTGCAAAACTAGGAACAAATCTCCTAACAAAATTAATTTGTCCAAAGAAGGACTAGACACCTTTCACTATTTTGGGAACCTAGATTCTGTCAATTGCAGCCACCCTTTCTGGATCAATTCTGACCCCATCCTTAGAAACAATATGTCCAAGCAATTTTCCTTCCATTACCCCAAAAACACATTTCTTTGGGTTAAGTGAGATGCCATACCCTAATGCTCTAATAAAAATTTGCTCCAAATGCATACAGTGTTGCTCCTCCTTTTTTGAATAAGTTGTCAAGTCATCTTGATACATAGCCAAGATTGAATCAATCAATCCTGCAAAAGCAACATCCATTGCCCTCTGAAATGTAGCATCTGCATTTGTTAGTCCAAATGGCATCCTCACATATACATATGTTCCCCATGGAGTAGTGAAAGCAGTCTTGAATTGTTCTGATTCCTTTACTTTCACTTGATTGTACCCTGAAAATCCATCCATCATGGATAGAAGTTCACAGCCAGTTACCTTCTGCAACATGGCCTCCATGTTTGGCAATGGATAATTGTCCTTCAAAGAAGACACATTTAAATTTCTAAAATCCACACAAAGTCTGATATCACCATTCTATTTTATGACTGGGACGAGGTTGGACACCCAAGTTGAGTGTTTGATAGGCATAATTATTCCAGCCTCTCTAAGTTTCATAAGTTCTTCTTGCATTTTTGGAGCTAAGGTTGGGTTGATAGGCCTCTGTTTTTGTCTGAATGGTTTAGCTCCAGGCTTCAAAGGGATTTCATGCTGAAATAAATCCTCTCTATAAGCTTTGAGGTCCTCATAAGACCTGGCAAAGACATGCTTATATTTTCTTAGTAATGCAATTAGCATAGTTTTGATATGTGGTTTGAGCTGCTTGCCAATGTACACCTTCTTGGGGGCCTGAGATGTCCCCAAGTTTATCTCCTCTAAATCATTCTTGTTTGTTGGAGATGATTTTGTAACAAATTGGTCCCTATTGTCAAAAACTCTCTCTAAAGCAACCAGCCCTCTAGGAATTTTATTTGTCTTGAGTTGAATTATTTCTTTCCCTAAGAGGGTTTCTTTTCCATCTACAACTTCCACAAATTTTTGGAAATCCATTTCTTGGTTCTCATACTCATCAATGCAATGTAAAAATCTCAGTAAATCCTTATCATCATTAAATACCTGCCAGCTACATACATTATCTGGCACTGCAGGTCTAATTTTGACCTCAACATTTGTGACACCTGATAGAGTGATATCATCTGGCCTTATGGCTACATTAGCTAGAAAATCTTCCATGACATTTTTTGACCTCTCTATCCAGTTTATTGAAAATGCATCAAATAATTCAATTGTATCCCAGACAGCATGTTTATACTGTTTCAACCTTTTATTTTTTGAAGCATACTTATCTCTAACCTAGGAAACAATTAACTCTAAATCACCAAATACTTTGAGCATCTTAATTCCATGCTTCAAAGCTACATTGAATCCTAATAGCAGAGCCTCATACTCTGCAATATTATTCGTACAAGAAAACTTCAGCAAGAAAGAGAAATTTAGGAGCTTACCAGCGGGAGATAGAAAAACAATTCCCGCACTAGAGCCTTCCTTTGAACAAGCTCCATCAAAATACATGGTCCAAAGACCCTGTCGGTCCAGCTCTTGAAAGCACATGTCTCTCCCCTTACCCTCTTTATCATCTGAGACAACCTTGAAGTTTTCACAGTCAGTGTCCACAAAACATATATGCTCCTCTGACTCTTGGTCTTCAACTGTTTCTGATGATCTTTCTTCTTTGATCAATTTGACATCCTTGCCATTCATAGAGATCATTGCATATGACAAATCTAATTGCATACTCCCACCAATGAGTGCTGCCCACCTTCTTGACAACAACATGCCATACTGTGGCTTGATATCAACAACTGTTATGTTCATTTTGTAGGTCTTCTCAGGATAAGCTACCAGTCTGAAGTCAACATCTTTCATGATTCCAATGACAGGTACCTCCCTAGCATCCATTGCATAGCACTTCCCGCATGCTTTATCTATTTTTAACCCATCTTGCTGCATGATGGCAAAAGGCATGATATTTATTGATGCTCCTGAATCAAGCATACAGTTCTTAATCACTTTTCCATTCATGACAAGGGAGACATAAAATGGTTCCACTTGTGAAGGGCATTTTGTCATGGTCATCCCTAGATATACCTCAGGAATTTCATCTTCATCAATACACATAGCTTGTTTCTTACCCTGGGGTTCAATATTCTGATTAGCTTGACAGAGTACTCCTGAAATCAAAGATACTGCCTTATTTTTGAACTCTTCAACTTTCATCAGCTCCATTAATGGAACAGAGACTTTTATCTGTGATAAGACCTGACTTATGTCGAATGGAGCATAATTTTGTATAATAGTTGTAGCCTGCTCCACGGTTTTACTTTTACCCTAGGACGATCCAGCCTTAGTTTTTATGGCTCCTTGACTATCATTCTTGCCCTGAGAAATTTTATTTTGATCCTCAACCTGAGGAACTGTATTTTCTAGTCCTTGAAGGTCATAGCCTATTTTTTGTTTAAAACTTTGCTTATTATTGTTCCATTGTTTCTTATATGTTTTAGTCCCCTTATAACTTTGTACAGGTTGGCTCACAAAAGTATTTTCTGGTTGGCATGAATTGCTTACCTGAGCTTTACATCTTAGGTTGTAATTGCTTTTGACTTGAGCCACTGCTGTAGCTGTGAAGGCTCTAATTTCTTCATCAGAAGGTCTCCTCAAGTTATTTAGAAAATTATGTGAACCCTGAGCATAGGCATAGTTGTCTTCCTCATCCTCATCATAAGTAAATTACTTCCATACTTGAATCTCATCATTTGCACTTGCATCAGCATCGTGAGAGGAGTACTCTCTATTTGTAGATAGCATATTGACATTATCATGTTCCATGCAATGCGGCTCGTTGCATTCATTACAAGCAACAACATTGTTGTATAAAGACTAAGCAATCAGACATTGTGACTGTGAGTGAGGCATTTGACATATGATACACCATGGGGTGTCATTAACAATATTAACGGCCTTCTTCAAAGAATCAGGAGTTTCCTTAACATTTTGAGTGCTTTGACCTGTGTTGCTGTTCGGAAGAACATGCTTACCATTATGCCAATTGGTGTTATATGGCATATCATGTAATGATGGTCTTCTTTCTTGCCTTTGGTAAACTGGTCTGTCAGGACCTATCCCCTTTTCATTTTCATCCATTCTATAACCTAAGTCCTTGACAATGGTTGTCAACTTGTCTAATTTATCCTCAGAAGTAGATGCACTGCCTTGAATAGTTTGAGCTTTAGTATTTGGGTTTTGCAGAATTTTCACATCATCTCTTCTATTTGTCTTACTAGATGGTTTTCTATTATTTTCAATATTTGTTGCAATCTTGAAGGCATCTTTGAGGCTAGCAGGGCTTTTATCTCTCAATCCATAAGCTGTTTTGGCATCAAAAGCATTTATGTACAATACTATACACATAGGTTCATTAGGCCTCAAGTCCTGTGGCAATTTGTTCAATACCTTAGTGAATCTAGCATTGAAATCAGCAACCTGTTCATTTGATCCTTTGTTAATGCCAGTAAATTCATTAATGAAGAAACTAGGATCAGTTTTGTCACCATATTGTTCTTTGAATATCCTCCCGAAATCCTCCCATGATGAAATGCTTTTGTCAAGTAGACCTTTATACCATTCCTTGGCTTCATAAACTAAGGATTGCATAAATGATTTCATGAAAATATCCTCATGCTCAACCTCAAAGTTGTCCATGATATTCTAAAAAACTTTTAAATGGTCTTCACCTGATACAGTATTATTTCTCAAAAATTTAGGTACTTGCAGCCTCACATGTTTGTCAATAGGATTGGGGTAACCAGGAATGCCATCAAAAACTAGTTGTCTGAATCTATCCAGCTGCATAGGTTGTCTACCAGGCTGAATAACATTGGCATTTCTATTTGCATTCTGATTTATGATATTATTTAATGGTATTCTAGCATTATTTGCATTCTGTCTTTGTTCATTACGCTGATCCTGGACTTCATTTCTTTGCATATTTGCATTTCAAGGGTAGGAATTGAATCATTCTGAGTAACTCTCAGAGATTGCACTTTCTGTCTCATGTCATCTCTGATCTTTACTGCTTGCAGATATTCTAATTCTACCCTTAAGCTCTTAATTTCATCAGCTAGTTCCTCCTCTCTAGGCATAGAAGAGGATGGCTTTGTTATATTCTGATTATCATTATCATCATCCCTTAGGGATTCAGCTTCTTCAAATCTATCAGGGGAATCAACAAAAGGACACTCTTGAAACACCTTTGATCTCACTTTCAATCCACCACCCTGCTGTCTCTCATATACATTCTAGATTTCAGCCTCAGTGTTTGTAAAATAAGGTATTGTTTGCTTTGAGGATTGTGGATTGTCCTAAATAAAGTCATTTTTCCTGGGGCTAGGAGAACCATCTTGACTGGCTCAAACAGTCCCTTTTTTCTTGTACATCATTTTTATGGGTAACTCTTCAAACAAAGGGTTATGTTGGGATCTTCTCCCTTGCACACAAATTTTACTTTACTGGTTGGGAGATTAGTTCGGAGTCGCCACCTATTACTAGGAATTGTTTTCTTTTAAAATCTGGGTTCTCAGACAAAGCATCCCCAATAGAGTCGCCAATTTCTGTTGGTATTTTTCCTAGACTGGATGCTTGTTCCTAGTCACCCCTAAAAAGTAGCCATCAATGATCGACATGATTCCTGGGCCAAGGGCCAAGAGTATAGGAGATAGACTCTATTAATATCTCCTCTTCTTCTTTAGGCTCTGCAGAACCAAGGGGGGTATTCCCTACTCAACATCTATGAAATGCATCCATGAATTAGATGGGATGTTGATACAAAGTAGATAAATCCTCTCTTATGTAGACCAAAACTGTGAGATAAGTGCAAAGGGGCTAGCTTCGGGCCTATATTCAGTTGTAGACAGAGGATTTGAGGTCCTAAAACTACTTCTAAAGTCCTAAAAGTTTTGAAGTTGAAGTTTGAGTTTGATTTATATATGGATGCAAAACTAGGACTTTGGGTTACAACAGAGATACCAAACTAGATTGGTGCCTATCCAGGGCTCGAAATTAGTAAACATATATATGTGAATGTTTACCACAGACCTAAGATAGTAATCAAATTTCAAGGGGTTTCTCAAATGTTTGCCTTACAGACAATACCCAAAAGAGAGTATTTAGTTATTTCTGCTTACAAACATCCTTACTGCAATGTATTCTTCTCAACACTTAATCCAAAACATTCAATCTACTCCTTGAGCAGAAGTAAGAGACTAAGTATTCAATATAGAAAACCTATATTCTAGAATCTATAACACCCATTAGATGTTCAGAGTCAGAAGAAAAACACATTCAGTTTGGAGACAAATAATAAAACACACGCAATGAAGCATTACTCATTTAAATCAACATGAAATTGATAATTCTGTGTATAATACATACAACATACAACTCATAAACTCGTAGAGACACTTGAAATAAAGTCACCAGAATGTTGTATTCCTATTGCAGCACCAAAATTGTCCAGTTTTCAACCACACAATGAGTAACACAGTTTGGCATTTTATACCAAGACTGTGTACTCAGTAAAATTAATTACAAGGCAAGGTCAAAAATTCCCGCTAGGTACACTGCACCAGAAATGGCACTCAAAATAATAAATGTGGCGGGGGATAGAATGAGAAGAAGTAAGAGAAGGGTGAGGAGTGGTTGAGCTTGAGCCCTGTGCCGCCACTGGAAAACTCTCTGTCATAAACTAGGTACTTGGCTATTCGACCATTAGCTAATGCCTGTCTGCAATCCTGCCATCAATGGCTCAACCACCCGCAGCTTCTCTTGGAAATCATAGCAGCGCACCCATGGACATTTCCTGCTCAAAAAATGACTCCAGACATAAGGAAAAAACCATCGTTGAAGGTTCAAAACCTGACTGTTGATCAAAAACCCAATGCCGAAATCAACGGTTCCAAAACATGCATGAAGAGCTGCCAATCAATGATATCGTGCCACATAGGCACCTTGACCCTCTATCATTGACCTTTTCTCCTTTAATTTTGCCTTTATCGCTCTTGTATATGCAAACCCAAATGCATATACAACATACAAGGCGGACGTCAAATGTTATAGAACAAACTAGAATTTAGTTCGGGTCTGGCTTGTATTTCCATCCTGCATCCATTGCTTTGTATATTGCACACATATAAGCGCAAAACATATACAAGGCGGACCTCATTGCATCTATCCATCAAATTTGAAAAACCTTTAAGTCCAGGCCGTGTATCTTCATGAGTTTGCACATCGACACATATACAAGTGCAAATATACAAGTCACGGATGCCAAATATTTCTTCTACTGGATTGGAAAACTTCTTGGAATCTAGCTTGTATCCTATCATTGTACATCGAGTTGTATATTGACATATACAAACATTTATACAAGTCACGGACCCCAAATAATTATACAGCAGCCTAAAACTTTCATCGGGTCCGGAATGTATCTCCTCAATGTATATTTTGTTTGCATGCAAAATATACAAACACAAACATACAAGCAAGGAATCTTTTTAGAATATGCGATGAATGCATATTTCCCTTGTATGCCGAGCATGTACAAACATGTTTGTATAAACCTGCGGTGGGCCCCACTAATTGCATTTTCTGTCTTTGTATATTACGGAATATACAAGGTCACTTGTACATTGCACTGTTCACTTCGAGCCTTTGTATAATTTTCAATGTACATCTGACATACATCCATTCCTACACATACAAATATGGGATCTTCCTGGAATATTCCCACAATGTATCTTCCATCTTGAACCCAATATGCATTAAAATATGCATACAAATATAGAATATTCTCGGGGACCCTGCGAAAGATTCTCCCTTGTACATGCGACCCAATATGCATTAAAATATGCATATAACTCAGATTTCCAACATTTTCAAACGCTGGATGAGATTTCACTAGCCCGCTAACAGATTTGACCTTTGTATACACAGAATTTAGCATTTTTCATGAGTGCGATAGGAAAGGGCGGTAAAACATTACATGGGGGCTGGTCAACTTATGAACACCGAAGCACGGAGATAAAACTGAACAACCAGGAACCCACCATAGAGAACCATCACCAGAACAGGCAAAACAAAGCAAGACCCCATGACTTAGAAAATTCAGGATTTGAACGATAAAATCAGCAAATGTTCAACCTTAAAACCCTAAACATAAATGATTACCAACACCCACCACATTAACCACTAACCTCTGCGGGGTGGCGAGACATAAGTTATGCTTTTCCATGCATACCACACTCCCGTTGGCTATCTTTAGCCTCTACCATTCTCCATGCAGACTCATAGTGACCATGTTTGCTCATGAGTACCCTTTACTACAATACTGCATTGGCATAAGATGTCACATTGCTATTATCGTAGGGTGGTGAGGTCCTTTTTCTTGCTACCGCAGACCTACAAGTCTTCAAGTTGTCTTGACTTCATTGTTGTAGGGATGCAGGGACCATTTGATAGTTCATTACTTTCCCACCGCAACACTTCAAGCCCTTGAATTCTTATCATATTTCTACCACGGGGTTGCGGTGACTACTTGTCAAGTTTATTTGTTACCGCCAACCCACCACCATCTAGATAACCATGATGACTATATTGCAGGGCCACAGTGACAAATGGAAGTCATTGTTTTCTTTACCGCCAGCCTGCATCAACCAAGACAAGCACATTGCGGGGTTGTGGTAACCATCCAACAAATGTTCCTTGTTTACTGCCAACTCATCGGTCACCTTCCCTATGTATTGCGGTAGCATGGTGGAAGACTTAACCCACTACAATCCCCTCGCATCCCTACAAACAATATTAGAGCTCACTTCTTAACCCTGTGGGAATGCAGTAAAATTCATAATACAAGGTTTAAAAGGAAAACATACATACATACCAAAAGATGAAGTAGGTGAAGGTATGACAAATGGTTTTTTGGACATAGAAGACAGATGATACAAAGGTAGGGATATTTTGATGGATCATGGCACTAGGGTTTGGTAAAATTTATTATGACCTAGGCAAAATTTGTCAGTCCTAACACAACCCAAGGAAGCTAATACTCCCCACTGACTTTGTTTTAGGGCTACAACCCAAGGAAGCTACTACTCCCTAAAGACTTTGTTTTAGGGTCACTCACAAGGAAGCTACAACTCCATGATGACTTTGTTTTAAGGCTACAACCCAAGGAAGCAACTACTCCCTGAACTGAGAGTGAACTCAGTAAACGTTATAGCATGACAGTCCTTCTACTGTCTGAAACTAACAATGAAGCTCACACCTTTGATGATTGCAATTCTACCTCTTAACGCTTCTTCCGATAATTGGATCAATTAGTCACACTCTTCACTTCCCTCCTTTCACAAAAATATCTTCAAGATGAATCAGGACAACTCTTGTTACTTCTGTTCTTTCTCTTTTAGTCATACATCATAATGCATGTAATATTCATATTCTTCTCTTCACATGCTCACATTTGTAATCACACCTCACCTAGATCAACTAGGTTTACAATATATACATGATATTACATTGATTACATTACAAGTTGGCCAATACAACAAGAATATTACAATTATACAAGTCCAGAGATCACACAACATGAAACATGTAGAGGGCAAGTTCTAACATGAGCTACATGCTACTCCAGGAAGTGAAAACATGCTTTGCAGATCCCAACACATGCTTAGCTCGATCCTAAACATCCTTCATAGCAACATCCTTTAAGGAATAACATCCGCACACTTCACAAATTTTAATTAGGTCACCCTTAAGCAAGAGCACATGAAGCTAGTAGCACAACGGTCTTCACACTCTTGGCGGTACTCATGAATGTTTAAACATTGATTATTCTTCTTCCAAATGAGTCGGCAAGACCTATACACCATCTCTAAATGCTCCTTGAACTTTTCACAATAACAACTTTGTGGTGCGCATCATTAGTACTCCTCGGTCAGCTTCAACCACAACAATTCTTCATAAACTATCTTGAAAACTTTGTGCGTTACTGGAAACATGAAGGATCTTCATGAAAATTCTTTTAGATGAGTTAGCCTGAGCCATACAACATATTCAAACATTCCTTGAACTCTATACAACAAATATTTTGTGTCGCATACCTTTAATCATGTGACTTGCGAACAGTCAAGCATCCGGAACTCACTGTCACACTTCTGTCATTTGAAAACTAAACTTGTGGACCTCCAAACCACTTCAAAACTGTAATGTAGTGTGTATTGAACATCGCTGAGCAAGTCCAAAAATCCACTTGAGCAATCCTTCATTGTGAAGGAATGTGGAGCATTCCAATCAATCTTCATCATCACATTACTCTACTAGAGCACAGACTGGAACTCTGTCTCCCATAACTTTCACTGCAAAGGAGCAAATGATTTGAAACTTTGGATTTAGCACCTTTACATCATACTAAACTTAACCTCTAAACTGCATGACAAAATCTTCAAATGTGAAGGAATGCAGAGCATTTTACTGAGCAGTCTTCCAGGCAGCGTCCTGCAACAGAAACCTTCACCAACTTTTGGAGGCCAAAACCTTCATATAGCAGCACATACATCTTTAGGAACAACAGGATGGATCATACAACATGCCATAGGTCATCAGAAACATCTTTTCATCCTCAACATAGCTTCTAATTCCCATTTTAATATATCATCATTCATCTTAGTGCTTTTAATTCCCATCTTAATATATTATCAT
Source organism: Cunninghamia lanceolata (assembly GCA_027924645.1). NCBI lineage: Eukaryota > Viridiplantae > Streptophyta > Pinopsida > Cupressales > Cupressaceae > Cunninghamia > Cunninghamia lanceolata. Next base: position 471,585 of record BSBN01000900.1, read on the forward strand.
GGAATCATCTCTGTGGACCACAAACATGCTCAATACAACTTTACCTGATACTGATCAAGGCATGAAATCCAACCATGAACATCAGCAACCAACCATGAACATTAGGAACATTATTGCATCTCTGTTACTGTACTGGTATATTATCATCACAAACTGAGTATTGACCTCACTCTAAGTGTTGACATCAATGACATCACATACTGTCAACAATCTCCCCTTTTGTCATCGATGGAAACACACACACCTACTCATTCTCCCCCGTGCACATTTATCTCTCCCCCTTTGACATCAAGGACAAGGGCAACAAGTTCTCCCCTTAAGGGCATAAAATCTCCCCCTAAGGTGCACATTTTCTTGACTTTTTGATTTTCATATAATTTTCTTGTAGAAACTCACTGACTCCCCTTGTTAGTACCAACCACTACCTACTCCCCCTGAGAGGTAGCCACCATCAGTCCAGGAAAAATATATAGCATGAACTCCCCATGGACAGATGCACCACTATGCATCTAGCAAGAAGAAGGAGGGGCAATTACCCCTAACTTCTGTCGAAGATACTCAAAAGTATCCTTTGCAAGAGCCTTTGTGAAAATGTCTGCAATATGATCCTTTGTTGGAACATATTCCAACTTCACTTCCTTATCTCCAACCTTCTCTCTCAAAAAGTGATACCTAATTGATATATGCTTGGTTCTAGAATGCATCACTGGATTCTTTGAAATATTGATGGCACTTGTATTATCACATAGAATAGGAATATGCTCATCATATAGTACCTTGATATCCTTCAAAGTTTGCTTCATCCACAACACTTGTGTACAACAGGATGTTATTGCAATATACTCTGCCTCTGTAGTTGATAAAGACAATGAATCTTGTTTCTTTCTCTGCCATGAAACCAATCTATTTCCTAAGAATAATGCACCACCACTTGTACTTCTTCTATCATCAACACAACCAGCCCAATCAACACCAATGTAATCACTCAGATCAAAGTCATTACCAAGCCATAATCTAGAGTTCCCTTCAAGTATCAAAATATTCTTTTCACTGCCTTCTCATGTGTTTGCTTAGGATTAGCTTGATATCTGGAAACGACACATGCTGAATCCATAATATTAGGTCTAGAAGCAATCAAGTATAACAATCCTCCAATCATAGATCTATAGAGAATCTAATCAAACTCCAAAGACTCATCATTCTTTCTGAAGTAACAACTAGTAACCATAAGAGTACTTACTGGTTTGGAGTCCTCCATACCAAACTTCTTCAACATCTCTCTAACATACTTAGCCTCAGAAATAAAGATACCATCATCTAGTTGAGCAATTTGAAGTCCAAGGAAGAAAGACATTTCACCAATCATGGACATCTCAAACTCTTTCTGCATCTCCTCTGCAAACCTCTTACACTTATCATCATCTCCACCAAAGATGATGTCATCAACATATACTACAACTATCAATATCATATCTCCTTCCTTGATGTAAAGATTACTATCTGTGGTACCTTTCTTGAATCCTTGTTGAAGTAAGTACATATCCAACCTAGAATACCAATCCCTAGGTGCTTGCTTGAGACCATACAAAGCTTTCTTGAGTCTACACACCATGTTTGGATCTTCTAATATCTAGAAACTATCCGGTTGCTCAATGTAGACTTCTTCCTCTATATCACCATTGAAAATGTTGACTTGAAATCCATCTGATAAACCTTGAAATTATTATGAGTAGCAAGGGCAAGAAACATCTTGATTGCCTCCATCTTGGCTACCAGAGAAAAAGTTTCCTCAAAATCAATGCCTTCAACTAGAGGATAGCCCTTACATACTGTTAGTTAACAGATTTGTCCTTATTTAAAAATATTCTATTTTGACTCTATACCCTTCTTCTTCCAAGAACAAATGAATTAATCAACAAATGGGTGAACTATCAAGATTAGTTCCCCTCTAAATTTAGGTACAGCTCCCTTTAAGATCTTCAATGAATTCAATCTATTTTAAATATTCAAATACACTTTTAACCAGAAAGTGCCTAAAGGCAAACTAACATCCATACATCATCATGCTATGAATGTGATATCTCTTTTATAGAGTCATTTGGTGATAGAATACACAGATTCTATTTTCAATAATGATCAGATACATAAACATAAATATATTGCTAAACCAGTAAATGATAAAACACATACAATGAGTTGTCCAAAAAGAGAAATTACCATATGAAAGAAGATTTCGCACATAAAACCCAATTTCAAATACTCAAACGCACAGATCTAAGCAGGCAGTAATTGTTTCTCCTTTTCATTCACAGATGAAAAAAATGTCTTAGAAAAAAATCATATATGCTATGAAAGTAACAGCAGTTCATCTTTTTTTAAAATTTTCTATCTTATTTTTCTTTTTTATCCTTTCTCCCAGTTTTAGCAACCAAGAACATATATATAGTTGCCCTAATTATCCGATCATGTAAACCAAACCCAGAGTTAAATTAACTCTGACCCATACGGGATTTAGTTTTTACAAACTGATTTAAAGATCAAGTTCTTGAAAATAATTTAATTGAAAAAATAAATATAAGAAGCTGAGTAAGTAAGATTATGGTAGGGGTAATGGATTTGAATCTCTAGATTTGTCCTGTGCGGTTGGGGAAGTACGTTGAGCTTTCCACTCCTGAAATGCTGCAACAAACTCCTAGATTTTAAGAAAATTGGGGATTTCGATGTGTTTTACCCTTGCCTTCCAGACGTCTTTCTCCCTCTGAATTTTCCCCACCTTTTCCTTGTGTTCCGGGAGTGCGTCGATGCAGAGATGAAGAAGTGACTCTACTTTTGAAATTCGAGAGAAATCTTCGGTTAATACGTTGTCACTTTCTTTAATGAAGCTGATTTTCTCCTTAAAAGATTGAATCACCGTGTCAATGTTTTTCTCTGGTTCCCCACCATCATTTATATATTTTACATCGATACACTATAGATCACGCTGTAATGATTGGGTAAATTCGGTTATCTCCTTGATCATTTTTGTGAGCTCAAACTGCCCTTGCCAAGATACTGAATTCCTCCATTCAATGTTCTTCTTATTCACATACAGTAAATCTTCATCCAAACTTGTTAAATTCTTTTCTGATAGAAATTTGGCTATCCCATATTTTTGAACTTCATCAATCTGATTCATTACATTCACCCACTTGCCTTCATCTTTTATCCAGGAAGCGTTTTGTGCCTTAAGGTCCTCGATGGTGACTGTAGTTTGATCATATATATTCTTCAGTTCCTGAATATATCTGGTACCTTTTTGCATAATACAGTCCAACCAATCATCAAATACCTTAGCTATCATTATGTTCCTGTTTACCTAGTCCAACATCTTTTGGTTAGCTGGAGATTTAGGATCAAAAGTCAAAGAAAGTTGTGAAACTGGCTATGCACTGGGGTTATGAATGGCATCAATGTACTCTACCATAGAGTGCACAGTCTGTTTCAACTCTCTTTTGTCCTTCTCCTCTTTCCATGTTTGACTAACTATCTTTTTGGTGGATGCCTCTAGATGATGCACATCCGCAGCTCTCAAAGCAGCCCCAAGATCTACTTTCTCAATTGTGAAATCTTGCACTGTGGGGTCTTGGACCTCTTTGTCAGTTGCTGGCCTGGCTATTTCTGCACTCCAATTCCCAGTATTAGGGTCAATACTTACCTTGGATGTCATTTTTAGTTTCTTGGATTTAGGTGTTTTTCCCAAACACTTACTCACCATGTCTTCTAAAGGCAAAGAAAATGGAATTATCTTTCTTTTGTCACTTATCGAACTCTCTATCCATTTGGGTGCAAGCGCTGAGGCTTCCTTTCCAGGGTTCAATTGATCAGAGGATACATCTGAAATCATCATTAGTTCAGGGTTCCCTAAAACAACCTCTGCCTATTGTTTTGTACTAACCTCCTCTGTTCTCGGTGAACTAGATTCTTTATCACCCATTACTTCCCCTGAATCCTCCTCAGAATTCAAATCTACAATTACTCTCTCAAAAACCTATTTTCTCCTCCTACTTTTGGTTCTTGATCTGGTAGCACGAGGGGGCAGAATAGTTGTGAGGGCTCTTTTGGATTCTTTGATGACAAGACTCCTTCCAGTTGTTGACTTGGAAGTACCTGCACCACAGATAGCAATAGGCTGGTTAGAGGAGCATATCAGGAATGGTGATTCAACTATTGATGTGCATTGCTGGGAATCCTTTCTATTTTTGTTCCCTCAACCATTTCTCAGTTCTTCTAATCACTGGGAGGGTCTTCACCTCAATCTTGTCTTCTTCCTTTTTACTCCAGTCAATTTCTGGAATGGGTGATTGTTTTATCTGTTCAAATTGTGGGTCAATCACCTATTCTTCATTATCAAAAACTCTAGAAATGTCCATATTTAGATTGAGGGTAATTATTTGTCCTAGAGAGAACCTGCACCACAATCTCCTTCTGACCTCGAATTCATTTGAACAGTTCTCCCAATAATCCTCCAATTTAGGAATATGTGAAAACCCTGTTCCAAAATCCAAGTTATCCCTGACAAAGCTTTTGCTATCAAATTGGGATCTGGCAGTGAAGAACTTAAAATTAAATTTTTTAAGGTTTACTTCTAAATTCAAAGCATCAGATTTTGACTGGCATGAATAATGTCCAAGTTCAATGGGAAAAGAGATACCAGATCCTTTCTTTGCTGAGAACTTTTTATCTACATGTGCTAACTATCTGCAAACCTCTATCAGCACAAAATGGTCAAACACATTCCTGGGTAACTTAACAAGTTCACCGTCAAATCCCCCAACTCTGATATAAGTGAACTTAGAAAATTGAATAAAGAAACTACCATATATGCTGACCAACTACATTGCTTCATTAGACATTCTCTTATTTAAATTACCTGCCAATTCATAAGTCATTCTCCCAGTAAAAACATCATTAACCCTCTTGTAATTTTCATATCAATTATGCCTCTGCAATTGTGAATAATATTCATAAATTTTACTATCCTCAGCCAAGGGTGCATGAGGTAGTCCCAACCATTATTTTGTAGATGCCAAGCAATAGAAGAGGTACAAAGACATATAAAAATTTTTATTACCCAAAGGATTACTCAAACCCTGATGCAAACATTCAGCTACAATTTCCGCCCAGTCCAAATATTACTCTCCTTGGATGATAACCTGTACGAAAAAGTACATCCAGTCTTCCCAAAAATATGCCTGTGCGCTGCCCTCCAGCCTGTGTAGCAATACCACAATATCCCTCACTTCCTGAATCATGTGATCTCTGGTAAGTGGCCTAGGCAACCTTGAACCTCCCTTCTAGAATTTCAGCAACCAGTTTCTGGCTATCACACTTCTGTAGTTTGTTTTCTTAAGTGAGAAATGCCCATAAGAAGAAGTAATATTAAGGCTAGAATATGCTTCCTTAGGCGGTATTCTCATCACAGACATTAGGGTTTGTCTGTTGACATGAAACAACACACTACCATCAGCATTTCTGATGCATCTGTTTTGGGGTTCATACCTATTCATGCATTCCAAAACTAATTTGGGGCATTGTACAGCCATGGGAAAGGCCACAGCTTCAACCAAACCACTTTCTAATATCTTCTTCATCATGGGAGTTGGTACAGAATTTTTAGACCTTTCTCTAAATTCTTCTAAATCATATTGAACTAGTGAAGTATCCCCAAATTCAGGGTGAGAACAGGTGAGACTAGGACCATGCTCATAACCAAGACAAGCAGATTTCATAGCCATAATTAGAGGATATAACGAAAAATGCTCGAATTTTGAAAATAATGTCTGAAACTCAAAAGATTCCTCTTTCCAACTAAGAAATAGAAACAACATATAGGAAGAACAGAACTCACCTTCAAGATATCTAAGATTATTGCAAAATTTGGGCAATAAGAACCTTATACCTCCTGTGCTATTCTCCTCTACGTCGCATAGTATGTTCAGTTGCTAAATTTGGCTTGTTCTCTGTTAATAATGGCACTAACCAGGTTGAATAATTATTACCCGAAACAATACATGTCGAAAATGTTTGAAAAGACATGAATTATGACATCTTCATTAATGGCAAGCATTATTCACGCGCAACCATGATGTATAATAATTATCCATGATCTTTCAAAAAAATAGAACTTTCTGTTTCATAATGAGTTTCGGACATATTTTCCTCCAACTTTCTCGCTAAATTTTGACTTAGAGAGCCTTGGGGAGAAATGAGATTATAATCACCGAACCCTTGAACCATTGAACCATTGAACTTTGAGGTGTGGTTCAATGTGGAGGTTCAAAGATGCAAGAACTACACAGACCGACCAACAGTAACGCGGCTTTGTGGAAGGCTTTCAACTATGAAACAGTGAACCATTGAACTTTGAACCATTAAACCATCGAACCTCACTATAGAGTTCAAGCGGATGGTTCAACAATACATTAAATTACACAAGAGAACTGAGTGATGCAACTTATTACAAGGCATCGAGTATTGAACTTTTGAATTATGAAAAAGTGTTCACGTTCAACCGAAAGACTCAAAGACATTTTAATTACACAAGAGACAAAAAAACTCGCTTTGAGAAACATTGAACATATCAAACCATTGAACTATTGAACTTTAAGAATGGTTCAAGTTCAAAGGTTCAAATCTTGAGTAATTTCACACACAAAGATGATAGGCGGGTGAACTTTGGAGAATAAAGTGTCGATTTAAGGAACAAAGACATGACCAATAAGACAAAACAACAAATCGACTCTTAGATAAGGAAATTCATGAATAAATAAATAAGGGTGACTCTAAAGGTAACATCGGCTCTGACTGGGGACTGCATTTTATAGCAAAATGTAGAGAACTCAGAAGCTCTGGTTTCACAAAAACTGAAACACGGGGATGAAAGAAAAAAAGCAAGACAAACCAAAACTGGGAAAAGAAAACACAAAACCAGACAACAAAGGAAAGGCTATGTACAAAACAGGGGACTCCTGTTTCACAGTCGATATAATTTAAGATCCTATCCATTATAGGACAGGAGTAAAATAGCTCCATCTAGATATTCCAATTTAAAAGAATTTGGACCCAGTACCTGATGAATTTTGAAAGGTCCTTTCCAAAGTGAGTCAAATTTGCTATGTGCTCCTTTTGGTTCTCTTCTTCTATCCCACATCAATACTTCATCTCCCTCCATGAATTTCCTGGGCCTTATTTTCTAATCAAAAATCTCTTTAACTCTGGCCTAATGAGCAGTTATCCGATCAACCAATTCATTCCTCTCCTCTTCAATTTTAGACAAGTACATAATCCTCTTTTCTAGGGAATCTTGAAAGTATTGATCTTCGATTACATTTTGTAATTTTGCTGTAGATAACTCCAGAGGTCAAGATAACTGAGCTACTATTCTGTAAACCAATTCAAAAGGTGCCATCCCTATTGCCCTTTTTGGGGTTATTCTGTTAGCCCAGAGCACTTCATACAATCTTTTATGCCAATCTTTGGGGTTATCATTCACCAATTTCCTCATGATGGCAATTAGATTCTTATTACTGGACTCAGCTTGTCCATTCCCTTGAGGATAGTAATCTGATGAAAGGGAGAGAGATATACTATGCTCATAACAAAAAGAAGTCAGTTCAACTGAGGAGAAACTGGTAGCGTTATCTGCTACAAGCTTCTGGGGAACACCAAAACGTACCAATATATTTTCTTTGAGAAAATTACACACCACCTCTGAAGTTGTTCTCTTTACAGGGGCTGCTTCAACCCATTTCGTAAAATAATCAGTTGCTGTCAAAATGTGGGTATGTCCTATACTTGAAGGAGGTGAGATAGGCCTAATAAAGTCCAAACCCCATTGTTTGAATGGTTTTTCAATAACAACATGCCTCAAAGGCAATGCTGCAAGTTGTGGCCTTCCTGAGAACATTTTGCTTTTTTCACAGCTAGCCACCCATTTGTATGCATCCTTAAACATACCCGACCAATAATAACAATTTCTAAGGATTTTGAAAGCTATGACTGAAGAAGAAAAATGTCCACCACAGGCTTCATTATGGAAAACTTCCAAAATCTTGTCCTGTTGCTCCTTGTCTACACATCTTAGGAAAGTCCCATCTAGTCCCTTTTTGTAAAGAACATCCCCCCAAATAACATATTTTGCTGCTTTTAACTTCAGGTTTCTTTTCTCTTTCAGAGATAAGTGACTGGGACAATCTCCGTAAGTAAGATAATATGCTACATCTAGAAACCATGGGTCTTGTAGACTTACCAATAGGACAGTGGGAAATCCTTCTACATCTTCTTCTTTGTTTTCAACGATCAACTTGCATAGACCTTAACCTTTGACCAATTTAGTTGGCCTAACTTCCAGATCATATTCTTGGATTTTAGCAACCCACGTTGCTCTATTGTTTAACCCAACATCTTGTTGAGTCAGAATACTTTTCATAACAGAACTTGGAACATATACAACTGAATGGGAATGAAGTATATAATATCTGAATTGTTTAACAGCCTTTACTACAGCAAAAGCTTGTTTTTCAGCCAGGGAGTATTTAAGTTCATGCTTTTTAAGGGGAACACTCATAAAGGCAATTGGGGCCTCTTCATCCAATTCATTTTTCTGTAACAAAATACTAGACATGGTATGTTCTGAAGCATAACAGTGAATAATAAAATCTTTTTGAAAATCAAGATTTACCAAAGTAGGTGTGTGTGCAATCACTTCTTTGATATCCTCAAATGCCTTCTTAGCATCTTCATTCCATTTAAATGTCTGTTTTTCGCTCATCATTCCCACAACATGCTTTGTAATCTCAGCAAAGTCAGGAATGAACCTTTTGAGAAAATTAATCTGGCCAAAGAAGGACTTGACTCTAGTCCTATTAGAAGGGATGCTAAGCTGTTGTATCACCTTGACCCTCTCTGGATCAATCCTGATTCCATCTTTTGAAACTAAGTGCCCCAATAACTTCCCCTATGTAACACAGAAGATTGACTTCTTGGGATTAAGTGATATGCCATGACTCTGACACCTTTGTAAAACAGTCTCCAGACCCTTTAGGTGATCTTCTCTATTTTTGGAGAAAACAGTCAGATCATCAAGATAAATAACAATAATTCTATCTTTCATATCTCTAAAGGATGAATCCATTGCTCGTTGAAAGGTTGCACCAGCATTGATTAGGCCAAAGGGCATCTGGTTATAGGCAAAAGTTCCCTGAGGTGTAGTGAAAGCAGTCTTATGCTGATCAGCTGCAACCACACCTATCTGACTGTAACCTGAGAATCCATCCAGCATGGACATCATTTCTGACCCAGCAACTATTTGCAAGATGTGATCCATCACAGGTAAGGGATAGTTATCTTTCAGACTAGCCTGGTTTAAATTTCTGAAATCAACATAGATTCTTATTTCTCCATTCTTCTTGTGCATTGGACCAATATTTGCGACCCAGGTGGAGTGATGAATTGGATAGATAATTCTATCTTTCAACATCTTGTCAATCTCCTTAAAGATGGCCTCAGCAACTTTTGGATTATAATTCCTCAACTTCTGCCTGAATGGGGTTGCATTTGCTTTCAAAGGAATATGGTGTTGAAACTACCCATGTCTAAAATTTTTAAGGTCATCATAGCACCAGGCAAAAACATCTGTATACTTAATTAGCAGATTGATCAATTTATTTCTCTCCTCTGAAGAACAACACCTACCAATGGATATCCATTTAGGATCAGCCTCATTCTTGATGTTTATTTTCTCATAATCCTCCACTTTGTTAGGATTTTCGGTAGGTTTACTTTTAGTATATTCATCTCGTCGAGTGAACAAATGTTCTAAGGAGACCAGTCCTTTAGGGATTTTGTTTCCCTTCAACTGAATTACATCATCTTTTGGATTAATCCCTGGATCAAGACTAAATTCTTTACATTCTATTTCTGAGCCTTCAAAATAAGTCCCCAGGAACATCTCAACACTCTCCAAGAATTTTCTAATCTGATTATCATTCTCAAAAACTTGCCAGCTTTCAGGATTGTCTGGAACATTAGGGCGATAAACCAGCTCTATTCTATATGAATCCTTTTTAAAATCAAGGTGTGGTAAAAGAAGAGAAGCTGATACTGCTAAAGAATCTGCTCGGGTGTTCTGGTCTTTGGGAATTGCTTCAATAGAGAAGGCATCAAAGTATTCTATCTCATCCAAGACTCTATTCTTGTAATGCCTTAATCTCTCATTTTTAATAGAAAAGATGCCTCTCACCTGTTTCACAATTAATTCAGCATCTCCTCTCACTTTAAGCACTTTCACACCCTTTCCTTTGGCTTCAAGTAGCCCAAGCAATAAAGCCTCATATTCTACAGTGTTATTAGTGTTTTTGAACTCTAATTTAAAATAATAAGAAAAAATTTCACCTTCTGGTGAGATCAACACAAACCCAGCACCTAAACCAGCGGTAGCACAACTACCGTCAAATTCCATGACCCATAGATCATCAGAATGGTCAGACTTTTAGACAAATTCTTCCTTGAGGTCTCTAGAAGAGAGAAAATAGTTACCAAATTCACATTCCTCAAATAAAATCTTGGATTTGGGATCATCAGAGGGATAGACAGTAAACTTGCATTTAGGTTTAGGTTCTAGCTTTACTTTTTGCTTCCCCACTAGAATTGTGGCTTCTAACCAGTCCAATTTAATCTGGCCACCTAAATCCTTGCAAAAAGTCTTGCTCAACAACATCCCATAACTAGCAGGAATATCTGCTACCAAGATAGTCAGCTTAACTCTTTTGTCATGATAAGCTGCAAGGGCAACTCGTGCATTCTTAATCTGTCCAATCAAATAAATCTGTTTGTCGTCCATAGAATAACACCTGCCAAATGTTTTGGTAAGGGACAGGCATAGGGCTTTGGCTACAGAAGAAGGCATAATGTTATCAGAAGCACCTGAGTCTATGATACAATTGCTGAGTTTGTGGCCATTTATGAATAAGAAAACATAAAATGGGTTTGGCTTCAAGTCAGTCATATAAGAGGTATCATTAGATGAATTAAGAGTCATTCTAGGGGTATGCGTGGGTGACTCAGGTGGAGAAGCAAATAGTCAGGCAATGGGAGACTCAGCATTAACATTTAGTTGACTTCTAGTTTCAGCTTGTGTAGGACTACCTTTGACATATTTAACCAACCTGTCAAGTTCTTTGGGTTTCAACTTGAGATATTCAGCAGGGGATATTTGAATTTTTACAGACTTACAAAACTCTACAATATCAAAAGAAGCTCCTGGATCATTTCTATGTAACAATTTAATCTCTTGAGCTTTCAAATTATCATCAGAGGTTCTAGTAAGAGGTTCCTTACCTTTACCAAGTACTTCTTGCATATTAGAGAATTTTGGGTTCCTCTGACTCCTGGTGAGCACAGCACATGAAGGATCTTCCAGGGTAACCAATATTTCACCTCCTCTTTCTGAATCTAATTCATACTCTAGGAAATGTATTTCAGAGTCGCCAGGTTCCTCGAAGTTCCTTTCTTCAATGGTCATCTCCCCCAATACATCTTGAGTGGCAGCCATTTGAGCATATCTAAGCATCTCAGGACAAGAGTTTCCATCATGATCAATAGTCAAATGAAATGCGCACATGTTCCATCTTTCAGGAGCAGCTTCAATAGTTAACCTTGGTTGAGCTGACAGAAGTGGCACTGTCTTACCAGTATTTGCCTGCTGATTGAAATTTCTCCTTGCAATATCTTGATATGGTTGTTGGAATGAGGTACTGGCCTTAGGTATTTGTCTTTTTAAAGCGATCATGTCATTGACTAGTCTTTGAACTACAGGATCCATAGAAGATGAGGGATGAGCATTAGGTACTTGGACTTCCCTTTTCCATTTTCCAGCCATGATGAGATCATCCTCTAATCCAACTGCTAAGGTTTGTGCAGCTGCTAAATCAACAATTGCACCTCTTCTAAGATGAAAACTGATATCAGGAGGCATTGAGTTAATAAAGAAACATTTTTGATTCTCAGCAGTTGGTCTTTTAGCAGTAGGGATTTTGTGCACTATTCTATTGAATTTGGCTATGAATTCTCTCATAGGCTCATGTATCTCCTTCTTAAGCTGAGTCAATTGAGCAAGAAGGGAATGCTCATCTTCTGCACTTTTGAACCTATTTTCAAACATAGTTTTCATATCATTCCAATTTGTGATTGAAGAGTCAGCTAGATGATAGAACCATTGTGCTGTAGTATCAGTTAAAGTTTGTACAAAAAGCCTTATAGCTACGTCTTGGTGTTGTACACCCAACACACCACATGCTGCTGCAAAGGCACTCAAATGTTCCTCTGGTGATTGTTTTCCATCCCCATTAAATTTGGGTAAATTCTCCCTTGCATTTTTAGGTAGAGGATTTAGATTGGCCCCTAAATTTAGAGGCCCTATTGCTGCTCCCCAAGGTTGGGCCATTGGTAGAAATCTTACAGTAGAGGGAATGACAGTACCAAAAAGGGTTAAAGCTTGATAGACAGAGGATGCAGAGGGTTTAGGAGGGCTAGGAGGTCTACTTCTAGCTCTTCTAGTATGGGCAGGAATATATGGAAAATTTAAACTTTGCAGTGTTTGGAAAGTAGGATCCTCAATTTCTACCCTTCTTAAAGACCTTGTATATCTTCTGGAATCCAGTTTATAATAGTGCAACTGGATAGGCAGCTATTAATTTCTATGCTATTCTTGATTTCTTTGCACCTCAGGGGCTTGATTTCTTACCGCGTTTTCTGCTTGCCTCCTTCTTTGCCTAAGCAACAACAATCTCAAATTATCAGCCAGTTCTCTTCTTTTTCTAATACTCTGCTTGCCCTTCTATAATCTTCAGTATTACAATGAGTACGCCAAGCAAGGGTATTCAACTGGCCAATAATGTCTTCCTGCTCATCTTGAAAACCAAGATTGGGTTCCAGAACAGGAATTATGTTTTCATGTGGAAGCACCATTGTTGCTTCATATTAAGGTGACTAATCTTTTAATAAACGACTTCGATCCCTAGTAGAGTCGCCAAAAACTGTTAGTTAACAGATTTGTCCTTATTTAAAAATATTCTATTCTGACTCTATACCCTTCTTCTTCCAAGAACAAATGAATTAATCAACAAATGGGTGAACTATCAAGATTAGTTCCCCTCTGAATTTAGGTACAACTCCCTTTAAGATCTTCAATGAATTAAATCTATTTTAAATATTCAAATACACTTTTAACCAGAAAGTGCCTAAAGGCAAACTAACATCCATACATCATCATGCTATGAATGTGATATCTCTTTTATAGCGTCATTTGGTGATAGAATACACAGATTCTATTTTCAATAATGATCAGATACATAAACATAAATATATTGCTGAACCAGTAAATGATAAAACACATACAATGAGTTGTCCAAAAAAAGCAATTACCATATGAAAGAAGATTTCGCACAGAAAACCCAATTTCAAATACTCAAACGCACAGATCTAAGCAGGCAGTAATTGTTTCTCCTTTTCATTCACAGATGAAAAAAATGTCTTAGAAAAAAATCATATATGCTATGAAAGTAATAGCAGTTCAGCGTTTTTTAAAATTTTCTATCTTATTTTTCTTTTTTATCCTTTCTCCCAGTTTTAGCAACCAAGAACATAAATATAGTTGCCCTAATTATCCGATCATGTAAACCAAACCCAGAGTTAAAGTAACTCTGACCCATACGAGATTTAGTTTTTACAAACTGATTTAAAGATCAAGTTCTTGAAAATAATTTAACTGAAAAAATAAATATAAGAAGCTGAGTAAGTAAGATTATGGCTGGGGTAATGGATTTGAATCTCCAAATTTGCTCTGTGCGGTTGGGGAAGTACGTTGAGCTTTCCACTCCTGAAATGCTGCAACAAACTCCTGGATTTTTAGAAAATTGGGGATTTCGATGTGTTTTACCCTTGCCTTCCAGATGTCTTTCTCCCTCCAAATTTTCCCCACCTTTACTTGTCTTCCGGGAGTGCGTCGATGCAGAGATAAAGAAGTGACTCTACTTTTGAAATTCGAGAGAAATCTTCGGTTAATACATTGTCACTTTCTTTAACAAAGCTGATTTTCTCCTTAAAAGATTGAATCACCATGTCAATGTTTTTCTCTGGTTCCCCACCATCATTTATGTATTTTACATCGATACACTGTAGATCACGCTGTAATGATTCGGTAAATTTGGTTATCTCCTTGATCATTTTTGTGAGCTCAAACTGCCCTTGCCGAGATACTGAATTCCTCCATTCAATGTTCTTCTTATTCACATATAGTAAATCTTCATCCAAACCTGTTAAATTCTTTTCTGATAGAAATTTGGCTATCCCATATTTTTGAACTTCATCAATCTGATTCATTACATTCACCCACTTGCCTTCATCTTTTATCCAGGAAGCATTCTATGCCTTAAGGTCCTCGATGGTGACTATAGTTTAATCATATATATTCTTCAGTTCCTAAATATATCCGGTACCTTTCTGTATAATATAGTCCAACCAATCATCAAATACCTTAGCTATCATTATGTTCTTGTTTACCTAGTCCAACATCTTTTGGTTAGCTGGAGATTTAGGATCAAAAGTCAAAGAAAGTTGTGAAACTAGCTATGGACTGGGGTTATGAATGGCATCAATGTACTCTACCATAGAGTGCACAGTCTGTTTCAACTCTCTTTTGTCCTTCTCCTCTTTCCAGGTTCAACTAACTATCTTTTTGGTGGATGCCTCTAGATGATGCACATCCGCAGCTCTCGAAGCAGCCCCAAGATCTACTTTCTCAATTGTGAAATCTTGCACTGTGGGGTCTTGGACCTCTTTGTCAGTTGCCAGCCTAGCTATTTATGCACTCCAGTTCCCAGTATTAGGGTCAATACTTACCTTGGATGTCATTTTTAGTTTCTTGGATTTAGGTGTTTTTCCCAAACACTTACTCACCATGTCTTCTAAAGGCAAAGAAAATGGAATTATCTTTCTTTTGTCACTTATCGAACTCTCCAGCCATTTGGGTGCAGGGGCTGAGGCTTCCTTTCCAGGGTTCAATTGATCAGAGGATACATCTGAAATCATCATTAGTTCAAGGTTCCCTAAAACAACCTCTACCTGTTGTTTTGTACTAACCTCCTCTATTCTCGGTGAACCAGATTCTTTATCACCCATTACTTCCCCTGAATCCTCCTTAGAATTCAAATCTACAATTACTCTCTCAGAAACCTATTTTCTCCTCCTGCTTTTGGTTCTTGATCTGGTAGCATGAGGGGGCAGAATAGTTGTGAGGGCTCTTTTGGATTCTTTGATGACAATACTCCTTCCAGTTATTGACTTGGAAGTACCTGCACCACAGATAGCAATAGGTTGGTTAGAGGAGCATATCGAGAATGGTGATTGAACTATTGATGTGCATTGTTGGGAATCCTTTCTGTTTTTGTTCCCTCAACCATTTCTCAGTTCTTCTGATCACTAGGAGGGTCTTCACCTCAATCCTGTCTTCTTCCTTTTTACTCCAATCAATTTCTGGAATGGGTGATTGTTTTATCTGTTCAAATTGCGGGTCAATCACTTGCTCTTCATTATCAAAAACTCCAGAAATGTCCATATTTAGATTGAGGGTAATTATTTGTCCTAGAGAGAACCTGCACCACAATCTCCTTCTGACCTCGAATTCGTTTGAATAGTTCTCCCAATAATCCTCCAATTTAGGAATATGTGAAAACCCTGTTCCAAAATCCAAGTTATCCCTGACAAAGCTTTTGCTGTCAAATTGGGATCTGGCAGTGAAGAACTGAAAATTGAATTTTTTAAGGTTTACTTCTAAATTCAAAGCATCAGATTTTGACTGGCATGAATAATGTCCAAGTTTAATGGGAAAAGAGATACCAGATCCTTTCTTTGCTGAGAACTTTTTATCTACATGTGCTAACTATCTACAGACCTCTATCAGCACAAAATGATCAAACACATACCTGGGTAACTTAACAGGTTCACCCTCAAATCCCCCAACTTTGATATAAGTGAACTTGAAAAATTGAATAAAGAAACTACCATATATGCTGACCAACTGCATTGCTTCATTAGACATTCTCTTATTTAAATTACCTGCCAGTTCATAAGTCATTCTCCTAGTAAAAACATCATTAACCCTCTTATAATTTTCATAACAATTATGCATCTGCAATTGTGAATAATATTCATAAATTTTACTGTCCTCAGCCAAGGGTGCATGATGTAGTCCCAACCATTGTTTTGTAGATGCCAGGCAATAGAAGAGGTACAAAGACATATAAAAATCTTTATTACCCAAAGGATTACTCAGAGCCTGATGCAATCATTTACCTACAATTTCTGCCTAGTCCAAATATTGCTCTCCTTGGATGATAACCTGTACAAAAAATTACATCCAGTCTTCCCAAAAATATGCCTGTGCGCTGCCCTCCAGCCTGTGTAGTAATACCACAATATCCCTCACTTCCTGAATCATGTGATCTCTGGTAAGCGGCCTAGGCAGCCTTGAACCTCCCTTCTAGAATTTCAGCAACCAGTTTCTGGCTATCACACTTCTATAGTTTGTTTTCTTAAGTGAGAAATGCCCATAAGAAGAAGTAATATTAAGGCTAGAATATGCTTCCTTAGGCGATATTCTCATCACAGACATTAGGGTTTGTCTGTTGACATGAAACAACACACTACCATCGGCATTTCTGATGCATCTATTTTGGGGTTCATACCTATTCATGCATTCTAGAACTAATTTAGGGCATTGTACGGCCATGGGAAAGGTCGCAGCTTCAACCAAACCACTTTCTAATATCTTCTTCATCATGGGACTTGGTACAGAATTTTTAGAACTTTCTCTAAATTCTTCTAAATCATATTGAACCAGTGAAGTATCCCCAAATTCAGGGTGAGAACAGGTGAGACTAGGACCATGCTCATAACCAAGACAAGCATATTTCATAGCCATAATTGGAGGATATAACAAAAAATGCTTCAAATTTTGAAAATAATCTCAGAAACTCAAAAGATTCCTCTTTCCAGCTAAGAAATAGAAACAGCATATAGGAAGAACAGAACTCACCTTCAAGATATCTAAAATTACTACGAAATTTGGGCAATAAGAACCTTATACCTCCTGCAGTATTCTCCTATGTGTCACACAGTATGTTCACTTGCTAAATTTGGCTTGTTCTTTGTTAATAATGGCACTAACCAGGTTGAATAATTATTACCCGAAACAATACGTGCCTAAAATGTTTGAAAAGACATGAATTATGACATCTTCATTAATGGCAAGCATTATTCACGCGTGATCATGATGTATAATAATTATCCACGATCTTTCAAAAAAATAGAACTTTCTATTTCATAATGAGTTTCAGACATATTTTCCTCCAACTTTCTCACTAAATTTTGACTTAGAGAGCCTCGAGGAGAAATGAGATTATAATCACCGAACCCTTGAACCATTGAACCATTGAATTTTGAGGTGTGGTTCAATGTGGAGGTTCAAAGATGCAAGAACTACACAGACCAACCAAAAGTAACGTAGCTTTGTAGAAGGCTTTCAACTATGAAACAGTGAACCATTGAACTTTGAACCATTGAACCATCGAACCTCGCTATAGAGTTCAAGCGGATGGTTCAACAATACATTAAATTACACAAGAGAACTGAGTGACGCGACTTATTACAAGGCATCGAGTATTAAACTTTTGAATTATGAAAAAGGGTTCAAGTTCAACTGAAAGACTCAAAGACATTTTAATTACACAAGGGACATGTTGTGATGTTCACAACACGCCCCATTTTACTCCTTAGCAAAATGAGGACCCCTGGTGTGGCATTTGTTTTTTGCTTTTTGGCTGTTGTTTTGCTTGGTGGTAAAGGGAAAAGGGGGTTAAAATTGCAAACCTTGTTAAAAATAGAGAAAAAAATACATTTTAGTACCAGGGCATAGTATGGTTGGATTCCTTGTCAAAAATGAGCTAGGGTTGCTTTTTGAACTATCTTAAAATTTGCCATATTTTGCAAGTTATGAGAATTTTGGTGAAATGTACAAGGGAAGGGTTTGTTGTTTGCACATACAAGTCTATTTGTATATTGGGTTGCATATACAAGGCCCTTTGTATGCGAGTTCGCTTGTATACAAATACCTTTGTATATCGCTTTCCATAGACAAAGTCGTTTGTATATGTAGATGTCATTTTATACTTGGTCGCATGAGTAGTCGGGTTCATATACAAAGTCATTTGTATGTCCTTTTTTTGCCTTGTATGCATTTGTTAATGTTATATTTGTACATTCAAGGTGGACCCGAAATAGTTAAGAGTTGAAATGAATGTTTGTTTAGGTCTATTGCATGCATGTTTTTGTTTGTATGTATCCGACATACATTTGATATATACATTTGCAATGTGCAGGTCTCAGACCTGAGAGCACCATGAAAAGGAGTTAAATTGTTGTATGTTTGGTGTTTGTATGTTTTTACATACAAGTCAAATATACAGGCGTCCATATACAAGTCCCAGACCCAAAAAGTTCTTAAACAAGGTTAAGTCCTTGTATATAGGCGGGCTTGTATATTGGCAAGATACAAGTGTCTTATGCATTGTGCCAGACCCAGAAGGAAATGACAAAGAGTTAAATCGTTGTATAATTCCGCAATGTATATTTCGTAACATACATTGCATCTTATACAAAGCCGATATGCAATAACTTATACATTGCGCAGACGCGAAAAGGAAATGATAAAGAGTTAAATCGTTGTATATATCCGGCTTGTATATCAAAGATGCATTGTTATACATACAAGCCAGATTCGAAATGGAAGTCCAATACAAAAAATTCTTTGTATGCATATGCGTTTGTATGTTACGATATACAGACCGATATGCATTGCTTATATACAAGCCAGAATTCAAACAGTTTGAAATCTGATTAATCCGATGTATCACGTCCAGCTTGTATATCATAAGATACAAAGATTTAAACAAGGAAAAAGGGCGGGAAAGTGAAGCGATTGGATTTTTGAATCCATTTTTGGAGCCCGAGTGCATGTTTTTGGTCAACGATGGTTGACCTGACTGGTTTTAACGCTGCATATGCATTTTTGATGTGTGATTTATGGTTTTTGAGCTCGATGGCTGTGTTTGTGCATTTGGAACCTATTTAAGTGTAAATGTTCATTTTTCCTGCTAACTTACCAAACGATGATGCTTATTCCTGCTTATTTATTGCAGATTGTTGGAGTAATTGAAGAAGCAGAGTTGTCGAAACAGTGGCAGTGTGCAGGTGAACATAAAGACGGAGCTTTGAGTGGCGATGACATCACACAGGATAGCACCGGATCCCGAGAAGCCTAACACACCAGAGGGAGATGAAGCTTTCAATACAGAGGAGTTTGTGGCTGGAAACATTACTGTTGGAGCGGCGCCCTATCTGGGTATGCTGCTTGAATTCTTGGCAGATTCATTTCTCACCATTGGATGCTGCATTTCAAGATGCAGACCGTTGATCTCCTAGGGTTTTGGAACCATTTTGGGGCAAGTCAGAGTCATGTATATATGGAGCCCTTGTACTGTAGAAAAGAGGAGGTCAATCATACAAAAAAAATAGACCTGTGGTAGTTTTATGCAAGAGATCGGATTACTGAGACTACTAAGGACTGAACTATTGAAATATTCAAGGTCCTCTCCTCAGATCATTGTAAATGTACCTATTTTATGAACATACTACATGGAGATGAAGCTTCAGACTATATCCTGTTGTAAACCTTAAGTAGTCTTCAAGTTGATTTCTAGATATGTACTGGTGAATGCTGTGTTCTATAGAAGCGCTTTCATTTCATTACATGTTGTTGTCAACTTTCCCCTTGAAGATTCACACTAAATCATACGGATTTGTGGACTGTCCTGGTGAAGTATGATTTTAGTTTTCTTCTTTTCGTTGCTATATGGGAACATGTATGTGGATCAATGATCTCAGTCAAGTAATTTTAGGAATCTCACTCTCTAACCTCTTTTCTTATTTTAATTTCATTGAAATTACTTCCATAAACTACAAATCATGATGAATGTTGAGCATAACAGAGAAATATGTTGATATCCTGAAGATAACTGAATATCATTAGCATATTTTGAGCTAAATGCATGTAGTATTGAAAATATCATGCAGAGAATTACAAATAAGGGTAGAACTCGTGCAAATATCAACTTAGACACATCATTTGGAGATACATGCTGTGTATAGTAACTTCCCTGTATAGCACTGTTGCAGAAGCAGAATCTACTTATCTACGTAAGATCCCAAAATGGAAAACAGCAACACACATCAACCACAGAGTAACATCAGCAAATTATGAACTAATCAACGGGGACTTGGGATCATGAATTCTATGAATTCATCGTATCTTTCATGATAAACAAGGGTTGTTGTGTGACTTTTGTTTTGTGTGTTTGGTTGTGACTAACATCATCACCAACATAGAAACTGGAGCTAGAAGGAGGGCCTGACAAAGGGAACTATAGATTCCTGCATACACTGCTTAAATATCCCATTAGTCTCAAAATCTGACCATAAACCCACCATTTTGCCTTGAAAACTAGAGAAATCCTGGCTTTTAGACCAAATACCAGGTCCAGATCTAGTGGACTCTTTGAAGAGCTACCTACCAGAGGATTTAGACCCAGAATTGTAGACATTCATCACACTCCTGATTCCAGTGCGATGGAAGCTTCACCAGATCGTGCTTTTGTAACCCTTATTGGCTTTCAAATACCCACATGACCACCTGTCACACCTCAGGCCCAACCTTAGCTTGTTGCACCCCAAATTCAACCCCCACCCTTTCCAATGTCATTCTTTGTTGCAGAGTCACCATTGGCCTTCAATGCATATCATGCTTTGCCTAAAAATCTAGATAAAATTTGTCCTAGATATCATCCGTATCAGGATGCTAATGATCATGTCAGGACCTTCAAGGAAGCCTGTTGTAGGGCTAGAGTTGAGTATGAGGATTTGGTATGCAGATTGTTTCCATTTTCCTTAGGGGAAGAGGCCTATAACTGGTATACCAGTCTAGGTCAGGGTTCAGTCTGTTCATGGGATACCTTAGAGAAAGCTTTCAAGGATAGGTTCAAGGTGCCCATAGATCCTTCAATGAACTATCATCTATTTGCCACCATCAAGAGATGCGAAGGAGAACCTATTACAAACTTCAACGCTAGATTCTAGAAGATGTTGTCTAAGCTAGTTGCTCCCTATGTTGTAGTAGATGAAGCTGCTAGGAGCATTTATTACTCAGCTTTAGATCCCCTGACCTCCATGTTTATCAAAAGGACACACCCTGGTGTAACAACCTTAGTGTAGGCTTTTGAGGAAGCTATCAAAGTTAGTCAACAATTGGCTCCTGCTCCCACACCAAACATTGCCTTCCCTACACTTCTTGGTTATCCTACATATCTTGCCTACCAACAGACTAATGGAGCCATGGTACCTTTAGCTGTGATGTTGGCCCCTTTGCAGATACCACCACTCAGTGTCATGCCTCCACCAAGCGGGAATAACCAGATGTTACCATATCAAACACAAATGCCTCAGGCCATAGAACAATCCAATAATAACAATGGGTCTTCCTTTTTCAAGCCTCAGACAGAGAATGTAGTGGCCAAGATTCAGGAAGAGAAAGAAGAAATCAAAGAAATATCAGCGCAATTAAGGAAACTTACTACTGAGGTGACTCAACTGAGAAATCAGAACTTCTACTCTTAGCCTAATCAAAATAGAGGTTATGCCAATGACAAACCTAATTATCCTGACAAGGGGTACAACAACAATTACAATAACAATAATGGCAACAACAATCCTCCTAGACAGCCTAGAGCATGGAACACCAGGCCAAACAATGGTTCCTTGCCATCACCCCTAGACAATCAGCCTTCTGGTGAACCTAGGTAGACCACTAGGGTAAACCTTGCAGAGGTAGCACTTAGGAACTGGTGCAGGATACATAACACCAACGCTCATGCAGAGTTGGACTATCCTCAATTCAGGATTGCTGCTAGCATATTCCAAGCTGAAGTGGCTAGTACCTCGGGTAACCCACCTTATGCAGAGGGAAATGAAATTGTCCCCTGTGAGTACGACTCTGCCCTAGTACTAGAAAGCTTCATGCATTGTCCTTACCAGTGGACAATATCATCACATCAGGATTACACTTCAACATGTGAGGAATCAGCCATGGCTTTTGAGTCTAACTATTTTTTCCCTTTTGAGGATGAGAATGAGCCATCAATTGAGCATGAGGAGGTCAATGCTTATCAACAACAACCTCAGGGTAGGCATAACTACAACTTAAGGAATAACCCAAACAGATCTGTTGATCCTTTGACCACCTCATTGCCTCCAAACAATTTCAATGCTCCACCTGATCCCAAGGCAAGTAATAACCCTGGACTACCCAAGGTCAATGCTCAATATCTGGCACCACCTAACACAGCACCAAAAGCTGCAAATCCACTTCCTGAATCTAAGAAATTGGTTACATATCTGGCAGATGAAATAAAAAAATAAAGATCAGCCTGCCAATGTCAGAGTTGCTTAAAACCCTTGCTATCAAGAATGCTTTCATGAAACCATTGAATGGTTCTGCTCAAAAGGAAGATAGCCATACCCTAGCCAATTTAGAAATAAAGATCATGCTGCCAAGGACGTTAACATCAAACCTGAAACCTCAGCTACTGTTCAAGCTGCAGATACCTCTCACATGACCCTATACAAAGACAAGAGTGAGTCACCTCCCTTCCTCCTTACCACAAGGATGTTTGGTAAAAATTTGCACAATTGCTTAGTGGACTCAGGAGCATCTACCAATGTAATTCCCCTATCCATATGCAATGCTTTAGGGTTACATCCTACTAAATCATTGAAGAAGGTAACACAATTAGACAAAACAGAAGTAAGTGTGGTAGGAGAACTAATCCACATTCACATGCAGCTAGCATCGGATCCCAGAATCCAGCACTATATTGATATTCAGGTAGTTGATATACCTGATACATATGGAATGTTACTCAGTAGAGATTGGTCAAAAACCCTCAATGGGTACATGTCAACTGATTTCAGCCATATGTGGCTACCTTGGAAGGGTATACCAAATCAGATAAAGATCAAAGCTGAACCTCGCATGAGACACATGATCACCGAGTATAACAAAACCAATGAAATCATGTATGTGGACGTGGAACCTGGAGTTTACTCCATCAGACCTCAAACCGCCAGCATAGAAGAAATCCTGATGCTTGACATACATGATCATAATGGTGACCTTTGGAGTGATGAAATAAATTCAGAGCCTGATTGTAGTCTTGGAAATAAGATAGAACTAGATCATTTTAAGAGATTTGAGATGCATTTGTTTAGACAGATGAAACGATGTCAATTATTAAATGTGTCTGTTCATGATATTCTGATTGATGGATGGTGCAAGTTGCATGATGAGGCTCATTCTGAAAAAACTTTTGATGCATGTCTAGACATGTTGGAGTTGGAACAAGCATTCAGTGAAGCATCTTCACCCACGGTGAGTTCCATAGATAACGATAGTGATACTGATCTTTGTTTGTCTTCCGTAGGAACAGGAGGATGCACACAGAAAGATGAAAGTTCTGTTCATATGACAGAAGAGATACTGGTATGCAACGGGGGTAATGATAAGAACAAGAAGAAAATCACCCCTGGGAGTGATTGTTTAGTGGAGTTAGATTACGAGTTATCTGATGAGGATAGTGGCAGCAATCTGTCCAAATTCGAGGAGTTTCTGTCAAAAGAAATCCAAAAGATGACACAATAGCATAGGCCTCCCCAGGATGCCTTGATTGAGAAGTGGTGCAGGTTACATGAGGCACCTCACTCGGAGACGTCTTGCTCATTGTGCCTGCATATCTTGAGAAGGCATACACTGCCTGACCCAGAGGATGTTCCTCCTGATGATAAGAGAAAAGAAGAAATTTCAGCTTCTCATAAAGCCGATAAGGTGGTGTCTAAGAAAGTTAGGACACCAAAGCTAAAATGGATATCAGGTGGTGCAGCTACCCGAATGAAAAGAAAGAAAGAAGCACCAGACAAGCTTTTAGATGAAGATAGGCCATGGATCCTCAGATTTGACAGATCCAAGTCAAAACAAGGAGCTGGAGTAGGAATAGACCTCCTTGACCCATCGGGAAAATCTTACCTAGTAGCATACAGATTGCAATTCCCATGTACAAACAATGCGGCAGAGTATGAAGCTCTAATTCATGGGATACTGTTCGCTCTTAGGAAGAAGGTGAAAATTTTGCATGTCTATGGAGACTCAGAATTAGTTGTCAAACAGGTGAGGGGTATATACTCCTGTAATTACAAAAGGTTGTCCAATTACAAACACAGGGTGTGGAACTTAATAGAAGAGTTTGACGCATTCAATATCACCCATGTACCCAGAGAGAAAAAGCACTGAGCAGATGCTTTAACCTAGGCTGCCAGTACTCTAGAGCCACTGTCTATATCAGGATTTAAAAGATTCTCAGTTGAATTAGTATCAGTGCCTTTAGTACCTGATAATGTAACTAATCTCCAAATATTTGATGATGATCAACATATTTTGGATTTTATATGCAACAGGGACATTTTTGAGGCACAGATCATTGACGAAAAGAACATGAAAGATCATGTCTGGGAGGAAGAAGAAATCTTGGAGCTGTCAAGTAACAAAATTCTTAGGGGAATGATAGAACCAGAGAGAGCATTTGATCTGGACAGCATGCTGAAACAAAGGGATCTTCAAAAGGCTGATGAGGCACAATATTCGCAGGTTGACATTGGGCAAGGTGATAAAAAAAGAAACGTCCTGATTGGGAAGGTCTGTACGGAAGAAGAATTGGAAGGGATAACCCAGGCCCTCAAAGATTACATCCATGTTATTGCCGGGATGTATGATGAACTGAAAACTTTTGACACATCAGTCATCACTCATACGATACCTTTGAAGCTGGACGCCAAGCCTTTTCGGTAAAAGCAAAGACCCATCAACGCTTTACTGGAGCCAATCATTTTCGAAGAAGTTAAAAGACTACTCAATGCCAAGATCATATTTCCTGTGAGACACTCCACATGGGTGGCAAACCTGGTCCCAATAAGGAAGAAGAACGGTGACATCAGACTGTGCGTGGACTTCAGGAACTTGAATCGAGCTTCTGAAAAGGATAATTATCCTTTGCCTTCTCTAGATGAAGTCTTGCAGATTGTGAACAGCGCCAGGATGATGTCCTTCTTGGATGGTTTCTCTGGATACAACCAGGTGATGGTGGATAGAATTGATAGATTGAAAACCACATTTACCATGAAATGGGGGATCTTCGCCTACAGGCGCATGCCATTTGGATTGATAAACGTTGGAGCCACATTTCAGCGAGCAATGGATGTAGCCTTCAGAGGGTTGATTGGTAAGTGCATAGTAATATACATGGATGACTTAACGGTGTTCTCCAAAGATAGAGCGAACCATGTGGAGGATCTAAGAAAGGTGTTGAAGAAGTGCGAGCAGTACGGGATATCCTTGAATCCCAAGAAGTGCATATTTGGGATGACCATGGGGAAATTGCTAGGCCACCTGATAACTGAGGACGAGATCATCATTGATCCTGACAGAATAAAATCCATCAAGAGGATACAACTGCCTGGAAGCAAGATCGAGCTCAAATCTTACTTCGGTAAGATCAATTTTGTTAGGAAGTTTATCACTGGCTTTGCAGAGATAGTCAGGCCCTTGAACGCCATGCTCAAGAAGGACGCTAAAATTGAATGGACATCAGAAACTAGAGCAGATTTTGAAGACATTAAGAAAGCCATATCAAATGCTCCAGTTCTGATCAGTCTTGATTACACCAAAGACTTCTACATCTACTCATTCACTTCAGAGCATACCTCTGCAGCAGTGCTGACGCAAAAAAATGAAGAAAAAGAAGAAAAGCCTATAGCCTTCATGAGCTGCCCTTTCAAAGATGCAGAGCTCAAGTACATGGATGTTGAGAGACATGTGCTTGCCTTGGTCTGAGCAGTCAAGAAGTTCAGGCACTACATCTTGAGAAGTAAGGTGACTGTTGTAGTACCTGATGCAGCAGTGAAAATGTTGTTAATGCAAAGTGAACCAGGAGAAAAAAGGGTTAAATGGATCACTGTCCTCCAGGAGTACGATATGGACATTACCCCCATGAAGTTGGTAAGAGGGCAGGCATTAAGCCAAATGATATCAGAGATTGATCCTAATATCCTGAGCCGGCAGTATGTTGTAAATGCAAATGATGATGAAGAATGGTACTCAGATATAAAACACATCCTGATCACTGGAAGATGCCCCTCAAGATTGGAAGCCTCATAGAGGAGAGCCTTGAAGATAAGATCACAGAAATATATGCTAAAAGGAGGAGTCCTTTTCAAGAAAAACTATGAGGGGATATACCTAAGGTGCCTGGAAAGATCAGAAGCAGATAAGGTGCTAGCAGAATTACATGATAAATTTGGGACTGCACATGGATCATCTTTAGCCACCACTCATGCTATCCTTAGGGCAGGGTATTACTGGCCCATAATTTTCAAGGACACAACTGGACACATCAAATGCTGTCATATGTGTCAGGTTGCCGCAAACAGAGAGAAATATGCTGCTCAACCTTTGCAGCCAGTGATGGAGATACGCCCCTTTGCTCAATGGGGAATGGACTTCATAGGACCTATCAATCCTCCATCATCCTCAAGCCACAGGTATGTTTTAACTATTACTGATTACTGCACCAAGTGGACTGAGGCTGTCAGCAGCAAGACATGCAATGCTGAGGATGTCATTAGTTTTCTAGAAACCAATATAGTGACCAGGTATGGAGTTCCATATGCTTTAGTATGTGGTAATGGACCTACTTTTGCTTCAATGAAACTATCAAGTTGGGCTTTTGATCATGGGGTCATTTTAAAATTCTCCTCAAACTACTATCCCCAAGGGAATGGATTAGCAAAATCCACCAGCAAGAACCTATTGAACATCATAAAAAAGCTGGTAGATAAGAACCTGAGGGAATGGAACACTCTATTGAAATAGGCCTTGTGGGTGGATAGAATCAGGAACAAAGCTGCATTAGGAAATTCACCTTTTCACCTAGTGTATGGGGTGGATCCCATCCTCCCTGTCAACTTAAAGATTCCTACACTGCAGTTCGCACAAGAGTACCTAGGCATAGCTAATAAACAGGAAGTTAGATTGCTACAACTAATGCACCTAGAGGAAAAAAGAGGTGTAGCAATTAACCAATTTGCTAAACATCAGGCTGTTGTCAAGTGTTGGTTTGACAAGAGAGCCAGAATCAAGGCTTTCAGGATTTCAGACCTAGTCCTGATGTGGGACAAGGCACATGAAAGGAAGGGTGATCATGGTAAATTTGACAAACTCTGGATAGGCCCCTTTCAAATTTCTAAATTTTTAGGAGACAACACCTATAGGCTCAAGTCCTTAACCGGTGAGGATGTTCCATTACAAGTTAATGAACAGTTCCTCAAACACTATTTTCAGGTTTGAGGTTGTATCAAGACAGTCATGTGTATCATAGTGTACTTTCTTTGTATAGTTGTTTGTACAGTGTGTGTTGTTTTGCTTGTTTTGTTTTGGTTGCTTTGTTTCCTTAGTAGGGATCTTTCTTTTGATTTAGAATATGAAAGAGTAGATTAACAACCACTGAAAACAATGGAAAATATAGATCATTAAGGTTAATTATTTGAAATTCATACATAACTTGTTGTAACTGTCATGAATGTAGAAAGTTGTTTAACTTGTGAAATTTTGTATTCAATAAGAATGGGTTGAGTATTCAAGGAATGTTTCTCACAATGACACACCTAAAATCCTTGGGTTTGTTGAACTTATCAGTGTAGATATTAGGTGAAAAATTAGAGATCACCCTTGCTACCATTACAATTCTCATCTTAATTTCAGCAAGTGACCACTCCTTGCATCATGCAGTTACAAATGCAATATCTTATGAAATCTCTATCAAAAAAATATATAAATAAATAAAATGGATTATACTAAAAATCAAGATTAAGCCATCTAAGTAACTCTACTGGAGCTATAGACGCTCGCTGGCAGTAGGGCTCTACGTAGGAGAATTTTAACGATAACCTTGCTGGGGCTATGGACGCTCACTGGTAGCAAGGCTCTATTTGGTTGGCTATGAGGGAATATCCTCACCTACGTAGTCTAATATCAGTCACTGGTTTGTTCAACCAATCTTCAAGATGAGGCTTATTAATCATGTGCACCCACTTAAACTGAAATGAAAATTCATGCACCTTATTGAATACCTTAAGTCCTAAGTTGAATGATGATTTACAGAAAAGATAGTTGGAAGTTATGAATTTATTTCATTTAGTTTTCTTTAATGGGTTGAATTTGATTGTTTTGTTTGGTTGCTAGTTGTTGTGATGTTCACAACACGTCCCATTTTACTCCTTAGCAAAATGAGGACCCCTGGTGTGGCTTTTGTTTTTTGCTTTTTGGCTATTGTTTTGCTTGGTGGTAAAGGGAAAAGGGGGTTAAAATTGCAAACCTTGTTAAAAATAGAGAAAAAAATACATTTCAGTACCAGGGCATAGTATGGTTGGATTCCTTGTCAAAAATGAGCTAGGGTTGCTTTTTGAACCATCTTAAAATTCTCCATATTTTGCAAGTTATGAGCATTTTGGTGAAATATACAAGGGAAGGGTTTGTTGTTTGCACATACAAGTCTATTTGTATATCGGGTTGCATATACAAGGCCCTTTGCATGTGAGTTCACTTGTATACAAAGACCTTTGTATATCGCTTTCCATATACAAAGTCGTTTGTATATGCAGATGTCATTTTATACTTGGTCGCATGAGTAGTCGGGTTCATATACAAAGTCATTTGTATGTCCTTTTTTTGCCTTTTATGCATTTGTTAATGTTATATTTGTACATACAAGGTGGACCCGAAATAGTTAAGAGTTGAAATGAATGTTTGTTTAGGTCCGTCGCATGCATGTTTTTGTTTGTATGTATCCGACATACATTTGATATATACATTTGCAATGTGTAGGCCGCAGACCCGAGAGCACCATGAAAAGGAGTTAAATTGTTGTATGTTTGGCGTTTGTATGTTTTTACATACAAGGCAAATATACAGGCGTCCATATACAAGTCCTAGACCCGAAAAGTTCTTAAACAAGGTTAAGTCCTTGTATATAGGCGGGCTTGTATATTGGCGAGATACAAGTGTCTTATGCATTGTGCCGGACCCAAAAGGAAATGATAAAGAGTTAAATCGTTGTATAACTCCGCAATGTATATTTCGTAACATACATTGCATCTTATACAAAGCCGATATGCAATAACTTATACATTGTGCGGACGCAAAAAGGAAATGATAAAGAGTTAAATCATTGTACATATCTAGCTTGTATATCAAAGATGCATTGTTAGACATACAAGCCAGATTTGAAATGGAAGTCCAATATAGAAAATTCTTTGTATGTATATGCATTTGTATGTTGCGATATATAGACCGATATGCATTGCTTATATACAAGCCGGAATTCAAACAGTTTGAAATCTGATTAATCCGATGTATCACGTCCGGCTTGTATATCAGAAGATACAAAGATTTAAACAAGGAAAAAGGGCGGGAAAGCAAAGCGATTAGATTTTTGAATCCATTTTTGGACCCTGAGTGCATGTTTTTGGTCAATGATGGTTGACCTGATTGGTTTTAATGCTGCATATGCATTTTTGATGCATGATTTCCATGGTTTTTGAGCCCGATGGCTGTGTTTGTGCATTTGGAACCTGTTTCAGTGTAAATGTTCATTTTTCTAGCTAACTTACCAAATGATGATGCTTATTTCTGCTTATTTATTGCAGATTGTTGGAGTAGCTGAAGAAGCAGAGTTGCCGACACAGTGGCGGCATGTAGGTGAACATAAAGACGGAGCTTTGAGTGGTGATGAAATCACACAGGATAGCACTAGATCCCGAGAAGCCTAACATACCAGAAGGAGATGAAGCTTTCAATACGGAGGAGTTTGCGGCTGGAAACATTACTGTTGGAGTGGTGCCCTGTCTGGGTATGCTGCTCGAATTCTTGGCGGATTCATTTCTCACCATTGGATGCTGCATTTCAAGATGAAAACCATTGATCTCCTAGGGTTTTGGAACCATTTTGGGGCAAGTCAGAGTCATGTATATATGGAGCCCCTGTACTGTAGAAAAGAGGAGGTCAATCATACAAAAAAAAATAGACCTGTGGTAGTTTTATGCAAGAGATCGGATTACTGAGACTACTGAGAACTGAACTATTGAAATATTCAAAGTTCTCTCCTCATATCATTGTAAATGTACCTATTTTATGAACATACTGCATGGAGATGAAGCTTCAGACTATATACTGTTGTAAACCTTAAGTAGTCTTCAAGTTGATTTCTAGATATGTACTGGTGAATGCTGTGTTCTATAGAAGCGCTTTCATTTCATTACATGTTGTTGTCAACTTTCCCCTTGAAGATTCGCACTGAATCATACGGATTTGTGGATTGTCCTGGTGAAGTATGATTTTAGTTTTCTTCTCTTCATTGCTGTATGGGAACATGTATGTGGATCAATGATCTCAGTCAAGTAATTTTAGGAATCTCACTCTCTAACCTCTTTTCTTATTTTAATTTCATTGAAATTACTTCCATAAACTACAAATCATGATGAATGTTGAGCATAACAGAGAAATATGTTGATATCCTGAAGATAACTGAATATCATTAGCATATTTTGAGCTAAATGCATGTAGTATTGAAAATGTCATGTAGAGAATCACAAATAAGGGTAGAACTCGTGCAAATATCAACTTAGACACATCATTTGGAGATACATGTTGTGTGGAGTAACTTCCCTGTATAGCACTGTTGCAGAAGCAGAATCTACTTATCTACGTAAGACCCCAAAATGGAAAACAACAACACACATCAACCACAGAGTAACATCAGCAGATTATGAACTAATCAACGGGGACTTGGGATCATGAATTCTATGAATTCATCGTATCTTTCATGATAAACAAGGGTTGTTGTGTGGATTTTGTTTTGTGTGTTTGGTTGTGACTAACATCATCACCAACAGGACAAAACAACTCACTTTGAGAAACATTGAACATATCGAACCATTGAACTATTGAACTTTAAGAATGGTTCAAGTTCAAAGGTTCAAATCTTGAGTAATTTCACACACAAAGACGATAGGCAGGTGAACTTCAAAGAATAAAGAGCCGATTTAAGGAACAAAGGCATGACCAATAAGACAAAACAGCAAATCAACTCTTAGATAAGGAAATTCATGAATAAATAAATAAGGGCGACTCTAAAGGTAACACATACCAATCTTGCTTTGTTCCTCACAACTTCACCATCTTCATTCAGCTTGTTCTGGAGAATACCCACTTTGTTCCTATGAAATTCTTATTTGTTGGTCTAGGAACCAGTTCCCATGTCTAATTCTTCTCTATTTGATTCAATTCTTCTTCCATTGCCTTCAACCATCCATCATATTTGCTAGCATCAGCAAAGGTTTTGGGCTCTACCTATGATAGTAGACATAGATTCACTTGCTCACTTGTTTTTACAAACCTTCATCCTGAACACCTTCATTCTTATTTCCAATGATATGATTTGTTGAATGGTTCTTTTGAACATACTTTCTTGGAGTCTTAGGGATCTTCTTTGGTGCTTGTTCATTCTCTTCTCTTCTTCTTCTTCAATACAAGGAAATATATTAGATCCACAGTCCTCTAGTTCTTGTGAAATCTAGTACAAGTCTTCATCTACCTTGACATTTGTGCTTTCAATCATCTTTCCCAATATCTTGTTGTAGCATCTATAGGCCTTATTTCTAGTTGAGGAACCAAGAAATATCCCTTCATCACTTCTTGAATCAAACTTTCCTAAGTCTTCGTCATCTCTTCTGATATAGCATTTGCTGCCAAAGATCTTGAAGTATTTAACAATGGGAGGTCTTCCATACCATAGCTCATAAGGGGTCTTAGTGCTATTGACCCTTAGTTGTACTCTGTTAATCAGATAGACAATAGTGTGAACTACTTCCTTCTAGTATATGTTAAGCAGATCTACATTTTTCAACATTGCCCTAGCCATCTCTTGCATATTCCTATTCTTCCTTTCTACTACCCCATTTTGTTGAGGTGTTCTAGGAGCTAACAGATGTCTCTTAATACCATGATCTTCGCAAAAAATTTCAAATTCATTTGAAGTAAACTCACCTCCTCTATCAGACCTCAAACACTTGATCTTAGCATCCATTTTATTCTCAACTATAGCTTTGAAAAATCTTAAACTTATCAAAGGCTTTTGATTTTTCTCTTAAGAAAGTAACCCAAGTCATTCTAAAATAATCATCAATAAGAAAAATGAAATACCTTTCACTTTGTTGACTCTTTATCCTTATAGGGCCACATAGGTCAGTGTGGATTAGCTCCAATGGCATTGAAGAAGAATAATCCTTGCTCTTGAAATTTATCTATGTCTGCTTTCCCATTTGATATTCCTTGCATAATGTGTTTGTAGGCTTGGCTATCTTGGGCATATCTCTCACTACATGAATAGAGCTCATCTTTACCATATTATCAAAGTTGATGTGTCCCATTCTCTTGTGCCATAGCCAACACTCACTAGATTGAGCCAATAAATAGGTTCTTCCATTTACCTCCTTTAGATGATAAATACTCCATATGTCTTGATACCTTCTGCAACTAGTTTTCCAAACCTAGCCTTCCTGATTTCACATCCTTTGGCATGCAAAGTAAGATTGTATCCTTTATCGCACATTTGAATGACACTAAGAAGGTTATGCTTTAGTCCTTTGACATAGAGGACATCCTTAGTCTTGTTCTTCCCATCAATAGTTATAGCACCCTTTCCATAGATTTGGGTTGACTCATCACTACCAAACTTAACATCTCCACCATTCCACTTCTCAAGGATGATAAACTTCTCCTTATCACTAGTTATGTGGTTCAAGCAACCATTGTTAATTACCCAAGTATTGGCTTCTTCTTTTGCATGAAAAGTAGTCCATACAACCATTGGTTTTTCATTGTCTTGATCATTCTACAAGGTATTAGACTTTTCATAGTTCCCAAAATCATCCCTTTTATCACCAAATATTAAGACCATGAAAAGAGTTTCATCATTTGAATCATCATAATCCTCATCTTCTGAAGAACAACTACTCTCTATGGAATACAGGCTTCTTTTGAACTTGTCTCTCTTGTTACTACCCCTTGATTCTTTAAAAGGATATTTAGAAGAAAAATGACCAATTTTTCCACAATTAAAACATTTTAAAGTTAATTTACCTTTGTATTTGCTAGTGCCCTTATTCAATCTTCTTACAAATTTTGCCTCTACCTCATCAAGGTCATCATCTTGATCAACTGCTTTATATTTTGTCTTCTTACTTGCTTTGAATGCTGATTCCTTCTTTGGAGCACCTTTTTCAAATTCTCTCATTTCAAGGGCAGTGAAAGAGCCAAACAATTGATCTACTATATTTGTTTCCAAATCCTAAGTCTCCTCAATAGTAGATACTTTATGACTATAGGATTTAGGAAGAGTTCTCAGTACCTTCTTCACTATGTTATCTTCTTTTACTATTCCACCAAGAACTTGTTGATGATGATGTTAGTCATACACAAACATAGAATAAAAGTTACACAACAACCTTTATTCATCTTGAAAGATACGATGAATTCAAATAATTCATGATCCCAAGTCTCCGTTGATTAGTTCATAATCTACTGATGTTACTTAGTGGT
Organism: Cunninghamia lanceolata; assembly: GCA_027924645.1. Lineage (NCBI taxonomy): Eukaryota > Viridiplantae > Streptophyta > Pinopsida > Cupressales > Cupressaceae > Cunninghamia > Cunninghamia lanceolata. Next base: position 505,549 of record BSBN01000900.1, read on the forward strand.
TGATGTGTGTTGCTGTTAATCATTCAGGGGCCTTACACTCTTCAGTAATTTCTACAAAGTTCATCAGTAATTTCTCTAAATATCCTATCCTTTATATATGTTCTGCATAAATCTCCAACAATTCTACCTTTGCACTATGAATTCACTCAAATAATGTGCCTACAGGTTGATATTTGCATGATTTTTACCATTATTTGCAATTCTTTGCTTGATATTCTCAACACTACATGTATCTAGCTCAAATATGCTAAAGATATTCAGTTATCTAGGAGATGTCAGCATATTTCTCTGTTCTTCTTATTATTTATCATGATTGATTTCTATGAAATTAAAATGAGGAAAAGGGTTAGAGAATGAGATTCCCAAAATTACTTGACTAAGATCACTGATCCACATACTTGTTCACATACAGCAATGAAGAGAAGAAACTAGAAATCATACTTCACCAGGACATTCCACAAATCCACATGATCTAGTGCAAATCTTCAAAGGAAAAGTTAACAACAACATGCAATAAAATGAAAGCGCTTCCAATTGAACACATCATTCACCATTACATATCCAAAAATCAACTTGAAGATTATGTAAAGTTTACAATCAGGATGTAATCTGAAGCTTCATCTCCATTTAGTATGCTTTAGAACAAGTACATTTACAATGATCTGAAGAAAGAACCTTGACATTTCAACAATTTAGTCCTCATTAGTCTTAGTAATCCGATCTCCTATTAGGTCTACATTAATTGGCCTTATTTTGCCAGATATTTTGTCTCTCGGTATCCCCCCTTTGTTATGACAAATCATGGCCCCTTTATAGAACAAAGACCAGAAAATAGCTACAATGATCCAATGATCAGGATCCTCTCAAAACAACCAACGGTCCAAATGAAATGCACATGCCCTGCCAGTTGGCACTCATACAGCTGGCACAAAATATTCCAGCATCTTTGATTTGGTCCATCCTCCAGTTGGCAAACAATGCATTTAACAATATCCTCCTCTGCTCCGGCTCATGCTGCTTTTGCGTACAACTCTGCAATTTTCAGCTACAATTCCAAACAACTCCAACATCCTGCAATAAATAGATGAGAAATAAGCATCATCATCATTTAAAACCAGTAGGAAGATAAAATTTACATTCAAATTAGGCTAAATGTGCAAATATAGGTAATCGGGTTCCAAATCCATGAAAATCACGCATTTAAAGCTGTACAAACACCATTAAAATAGTTAGGTCAACCATCATTGACCAGAATCATGCTATCGGGCTCCAAAAATAGCTTCAAAATCCCACTTTTTACTTTCCCACCTTTTCCTTTTGTATATCGGGTGCTAAATTTTCATGTATATGCCTGGTTGTATACCATGCACATACAAATGACAAAATATATAAGGAATTAGTCTCTTTTACATTTCCTTTCAAATCCGCGCCTTGTACATTTATCAGGTTGCATATCGGGTAATGAATCTACATATACAAGCATAAAATGTACAAGGAATTTTCAATATTTAATTTTCACTTCGCGTCTGCCGGTTTGTATTCCTGCACATACAAAGATTCTTGTATGTACACTTTGAACCCCAACTACCTTATAAACCACAGTTTATTTGCTTTTGATTCCAACATGTATAATGCAATGTATATCGGGTTATATCCTTCGTTCACATATCCGGTTATACTATGATCATGCTAACCCTTCCGAATATACAAGTTTTCAATATTTAATTTTCCATTTAAATCCAGTCATTGTATATTATCGACTTGCATATCAGGTTATACTTTGTAATCATACAAGCCAAAAAGACATACAACGAATTTTCAATATTTAATTCTCTAATCACATCCGCTCATTGCACTTTAACTATATGTACCCTTGGATATACATCCGAGTATGCATAGAATGAATTAATTCAAATTTATAACATTTCAGTTCCACTTTCTATAACAGCATGCATATCACCCTTGTATATCGAGTACATACAAAGCACCATATACATTTGATGGACTTATCACTTTCATAGACCATATTTAAGCCACTTTGGAATCCATGATGTATATACCTATATGCACCTTTCAATATGCATTTAGTATGATGCATTAATTATATCGGATTTAAATTTCCGCTGAATTTTGCGTTGTATGTCCACAATGTATGTATTGAAACATACAACAATATGAAACATACAAGAACTTTTCCCTATTTCATGATACTTTCAATTCCGGCCTGCATGTACATACCCTTGTATGTCCGCGAAACAAACAAACCTGCATACATACAAGGACTTTTTTGTATTTAATAAACCCCTCGGTTCCACAGTATGCATAAAAATTTGTATATCATCGTTTGTATGTAAGATACACATAAAGATAAAATGCAACCGGCAGACTTATCTGGGCTTTCATTATAACTTTGAATCTTGTCAGGTCCGGACATGCGTATTTAATATGAGGCATCTTAATTAATATGACCTCCTCCCATATATCAGGTTAGGATGATGATGATGTCGTCATCATGTTAAAAAAAATCACTCATATTGGCGAATATGACCCCGCTGTATTAGGAACATGGTTATGATATCAATAATATCAGGGGATGTTGAGAATATCAGGTCATATTTTAAGATCGGGTGATATTTTAAAGGTGACCCCCCGCGACTAAAGTGACCCCCCTTTGAAAGATCATGATGACGTCACTGTCATATTAATACTGGGGTGATATTTGTAATATGAGGTGATATTTAAAATATGACCCCCCCAAGAAAATCAGGTTTGACCAGAACTTTGACCTACCATAACTTTCTCATTTGGTTGAATTTCAGGGTGATGCAAAAGGAAAAAATGCACGGAATTTCATCCTCTTTCACATGGTAAGCTTTTTGAGGACAGATTCAGACTTTGGAATTTGGATCAGATTTCAAGATCACAAATACCTGGCATTAAGCATATGCATACTAACTGATGCTGCTTTACCATTACCGCCCAAAGCACAAAAGCAAGGGAACAAGCCAGCAAAGTTGGGTCCCTATTTTGCTAAGTCAAAATGGGGCATGTTGTGTAACCACACAACAACTTGCCACCAAAGAAAACAACAAAACTCCAATGATTCAAGTGAGGTGATCACATTCATATATAGTATTCTAAGTCTTTCTAAGCATAAACACTTATAATCTTTCTGAATGATAAGATTTTCATCATGGCAACAATGCTAACAAAGGATCAGGTGTATGCAAATGATTAATTATCCTCATCTTGAAAGAAAATTGAAAACATGAGTAACTGATGTTAAGCTACATAGTTTGGGAGCATCCCTCATAGCCAACCTGGATAGAGCCTTGCTACCAACAGGCGTCCATAGCCCCGGCAAGGTTATCTATGCAATCCCCCTAAGTAGAGCCCCACTGCCAGCAGGCATCTATAGCCCCAATAAGGTTACTTAGATGGCCTAATTTTATTATAATTTTGGATTTTCAATATTTTATACTCTATATATCTGATGTCATCATGTAAGCTTAGTGTGCAAGGTATGGTCACTTGTTGATTTAGGTTGGAGATTGCATTGGTAGCAAGGGAGTCCCTTTAAATTTCTCACTTAACACCTATACTTATATGTTCAACAAACCCAAGGTTGTTAGGTGAGTCATTGTGAAAGAATCACTTTGGTCAAGAAAAGGCACCCTGATGAAAAGATATCACAGACCCGATCACCAATACTTCTCAGAATGAGTCATAACCTACATATGAATTTGTTCTCATCACTTGAATCCTAACAATTTAGTTATTTTCTAGGGTGATGAGTTGCATCATCTTGACTAACCAAAATAGAACTCAACAAGCAAGCAAACAAAGCAAACACACAACACCATACAAACGACTAACCTACAAAAGGGAACAACACAAAACAAGACAAGAAAACAAAGAAAAAAGATAAAACAACTACTCTACCAACTATATACAAACCCTACAAGGCAAATAAAACCCAGGAAAAGACCCAAAGACACCTGTATTTGCATTCTTTCTTAGACTGTGTAGAAGCATCAGGGCACTAGTTATGGTTCTAATCCTAGTAAATTCATCCTTGTATTCTGAAAAATATTCTTGTATTCTAAATTCATTGTGTTTAACAGAATAATCTCTGATTATCAGCAACTAAGGAAGCTCATCATGTTCATGATTAATCCATATGCATGTCTTATCTCCTGAATTTCCATAGCCAAAATAATAATCAACATCATTCACTGTGGAAAGGAAAAATACAACTTGATGTATCTCTGGTTCTGTTGTTGGACATGCTTGTTTATTGACAGCTGGTCCTCCATCTGACTTTACATTTTCATTGCTTAGCTCAACATCTGGTTTCACTTCATTTTGAAGAATGTATGACTCTTGATGGATTATTTCTTCATCTTTATTTAGCTTTGTTCTTTCACTCTGGACGTTCAATTTATCCTCTAGTTAAGGAAACTTCTCAATATTTTCTTCAATTCTCTGCACATCAGCATCTAAATGAGTATCTTTGTAATCATGACCTGATATACAGAAATTTATCATTTCTAAACCATTTGACTGTAGAGGAGAAACAACTTTCAATTGATAAGAATACTCCTCTGTTTCATTTTCAAAATGAGATTGGACTGGCATCTGATCATGCACAACAACTCCAAGGCTTTCTGCATCTTCAATTTTTAGGAATTGTTTATCAAATAACTCACATCTTCCATCCAGTAGAGTGTTTGGTTCCATTAACTTGCAACATTCTTGCATTTGATCATTCAATTTAAAGAAGTCATCTATGAAATTAGCATTTATTTCCTTTTCTATGACTCCCTGGGTTGCTATCATAGGAACTTCATCAGCAGCAGTGCATTTAAATTGTTCTACCACCTATTTATACTTCCTTATCAACTCATTTCTATCAAAACTGCTAAACTCAGATCCAGAAACATTATCCTAACAAGCGTTTAATAATTCAATATATTTGTCTAGTGTATCAAGATCAATTTCATATTTATCTTCCCTCTCATCAAATCTTTCTTGCTGATGGTCTAATGATGTGAAACAAGAAGTACTTTCTTCTCTATGATTTTCAAAAGATTCATACCCGCACTCTTCTTTTGAAGAACTCCTATCAATGTCACCATAAAAGGACTCAAGGAAAGATGTTTCCTCTTCTTTACCTTCTAGAACTAATTCAGCTATTGTATTTTTAAAACAAATCATGCTTACAGGTGTTGCATCTTCATCTTGCTACTCCAAAATTTGAGTCTTCTCCAACATGACCAAGCAAGCTTCACAATCTCTTTCTGAATGCTTTTCGTCATGTAATCTACACCAGCTTTCAATCAGGACATCATCAGTGGATAAACCTAATATTTGACTACACTGTATATTTCTAGACAAGTATAATTCAAAATCCTTAAAGCGGTCCACTTCAGTGTCTGAACAACTAGTAACTTCTGGTGCTATATCTACTTGCTGCTCCAGAATTCATTCATTTTCCTGCCAGACTTCAGCCCTGAACATATCTAGGAAAAATATTAGTCCCTTCAAATATAAATCCAACCTTGTAAGAAAAGTTAGACAATTAATTTCACTGTGCTCCATAGTCTGGTGTATCCTGTAGCAAGTAGATAAACCAAAGTCAGGTAAACATTGAGGATAAAGTTGTCTATTCAAAGCTTCCTGAAATAAAGGAATGTTAATTTGATAATTGTCCTCAGATGCATCCATCAAAATGAGACTCTATTTCCAATGTTTTTTAGGATTTTTGAAATTTTAATGAGATTTATCATATCTCAGAATAAAACTTGAAAGTTCAGACAATCAAACTAATCCTTGAAGCTTTGAGCTGGATCTTTGCAAAGATGAAGTCAAATCCTCTCAGACAAGAGATATTTACAGACATTCAACTCTAATGATGAAATATTTATGAAATATTTGCAGAGAAACAGAAATTTCCTGTCCAGGCCCTCCTTCTAGCGCCAATTTATGTTGCGTTAGGAGCGAGGAGCCTGCATGAAATGAATGATAACTAAAGCAATGGTGTCTTTTCCTGTTCGGCCCTCCTTCTAGTGCCAATTTATGTTCATGATGATGTTAGTCATACACAAACATAGAATAAAAGTTACACAACAACCTTTATTCATCTTGAAAGATATGATGAATTCAAAGAATTCATGATCCCAAGTCTCCGTTGATTAGTTCATAATCTACTGATGTTACTCAGTGGTTGATGTGTGTTGCTGTTAATCATTTAGGGGCCTTACGCTCTTCAGTAATTTCTACAAAGTTCATCAATAATTTCTCTAAATATCCTGTCCTTTATATCTGTTCTACATAAATCTCCAACAATTTTACCTCTGCACTATGAATTCACTCAAATAATGTGCCTACAGGTTGATATTTGCATGATTTTTACCATTATTTGTAATTCTTTGCATGATATTCTCAACACTACATGTATCTAGCTCCAATATGCTAAAGATAATCAGTTATCTAGGAGATGTCAGCGTATTTCTTTGGTTTGCTTATTATTTATCATGATTTGCAGTTATGGAAGTGATTTCTATGAAATTAAAATGAGGAAAAGGGTTAGAGAATGAGATTCCCAAAATTACTTGACTGAGATCACTGATCCGCATACTTGTTCCCGTATAGAAATGAAGAGAAGAAACTAGAAATCATACTTCACTAGGACATTCCACAAATCTGCATGATCTAGTGCAAATCTTCAAAGGAAAAGTTAACAACAACATGCAATAAAATGAAAGCGCTTCCAGTTGAACACAACATTCACCATTACATATCCAGAAATCAACTTGAAGATTACGTAAAGTTTACAATCAGGATGTAATCTGAAGTTTCATCTCCATTCAGTATGCTTTAGAACAAGTACATTTGCAATGATTTGAAGAAAGAACCTTGACATTTCAACAATTCAGTCCTCATTAGTCTCAGTAATCTGATCTCCTATCAGGTCTACATTAATTGGCCTTATTTTGCTAGATATTTTGTCTCTCGGTATCCCCCCTTTGTTATGACAAATCATGGCCCCTTTATAGAACAAAGACCAGAAAATAGCTATAATGATCCAATGATCAGGATCCTCTCAAAACAACCAACGGTCTAGATGAAATGCACGTGCCCTGCCAGTTGGCACTCATACAGCTGGCACAAAATATTCCAGCATCTTTGATTTGGTCCATCCTCCAGTTGGCAAACAATGCATTTAACAATATCCTCCTCTGCTCCGACTCATGCTGCTTCTGCGTACAACTCTACAATTTTTAGCTACAGTTCCAAACAGCTCCAACATCCTGCAATAAATAGATGAGAAATAAGCATCATCATCATTTAAAACCAGCAGGAAGATAAAATTTACATTAAAATCAAGCTAAATGTGCAAATATAGGTAATCAGGTTCCAAATCAGTGAAAATCACGCATTTAAAGTTGTACAAACACCGTTAAAACAGCTGGGTCAACCATTGTTGACCAAAATCATGCTATCAGGCACCAAAAATAGCTTCAAAATCCCACTTTTTACTTTCCTGCCTTTTCCTTTTGTATGTCGGGTGCTAAATTTTTATGTATATGCCTGGTTGTATACCATGCACATACAAATGACAAAATGTACAAGGAATTAGCCTCTTTTACATTTCCTTTCAAATCCGCGCCTTGTACATTTATCGGGTTGCATATCGGGTGATGAATCTGCATATACAAGCATAAAATGTACAAGGAATTTTCAATATTTAATTTTCACTTCGCGTCCGCCGGTTTGTATATCCTACACATACAAAGATTCTTGTATGTACACTTCGAACCCCAACTACCTTATAAACCCCAGTTTATTCGCTTTCGATTCCAACATGTATAATGCAACGTATATCGGGTTATATCATTCGTTCGCATATCCAGTTATACTATGATCATGCTAACCCTTCCGAATATACAACAAGTTTTCAATATTTAATTTTCCATTTGAATCTAGTCATTGTATATTATCAACTTGCATATCAGGTTATACTTTGTAATCATACAAGCCAAAAAGACATACAACGAATTTTCGATATTTAATTCTCTAATCGCATCTGCTCATTGCACTTTAACTATATGTACCCTTGGATATACATCCGGGTATGCATACAATGAATTAACACAAATTTATAACATTTCAGTTCTGGTTTGTATAATAGCATGCATATCACCCTTGTATATCAAGTACATACAAAGCACCATATACATCCGGTGGACTTATCACTTTCATAGACCATATTTAACCCACTTTGGAATCTGTGATGTATATACCTATATGCACCTTTCAATATGCATTTAGTATGATGCATTGATTATATCAGATTTAAATTTCCGCTGAATTCCGCACTGTATGTCCACAATGTATGTATTGAAACATACAACAATGCGAAACATACAAGAACTTTTCCCTATTTCATGATACTTTCAATTCCAGCCTGCATGTACATACCCTTGTATGTCTGTGAAACAAACAAACCCGCATACATACAAGGACTTTTTTGTATTTAATAAACCCCTCGATTTCGCAGTATGCATAAAAACTTGTATATCGTCGTTTGTATGTAAGATACAAAGATAAAATGCAACCGGCAGACATATCTAGGCTTTCATTATAACTCTGAATCTTGTCAGGTCCGGACATGCGTATTTAATATGAGGCATCTTAACTAATATGACCTCCTCCCATATATCAGGTTAGGATGATGATGACGTCGTCATCATGTTCGGAAAAAATCAATCATATTGGCGAATATGACCCCGCTGTATTAGGAACATGGTGATGATATCAGTAGTATCAGGGGATGTTGAGAATATCAGGTCATATTTTAAGATCGGGTGATATTTTAAAGGTGACCCCCCACGACTAAAGTGACCCCCCTTCGAAAGATCATGATGATGTCACCGTCATATCAATATTGGGGTGATATTTGTAATATGAGGTGATATTTAAAATATGACCCCCCCCAAGAAAATCAGGTTTGACCAGAACTTTGACCTACCATAACTTTCTCATTTGGTCAAATTTCAGGGTGATGCAAAAGGAAAACTTGCACAGAATTTCATCCTCTTTCACATGGTAGGCTTTTTTTAGGACAGATTTAGACTTTGGAATTTGGCTCAGATTTCAAGATCACAAATACCTGGCATTAAGCATATGCATACTGACTGATGCTGCTTTTACCATTACCGCCCAAAGCACAAAAGCAAGGGAACAAGCCAGCAAAGTTGGGTCCCTATTTTGCTAAGTCAAAATGGGACGTGTTGTGTAACCACACAACAGAACTGTGGTGCCATTAACTATTTCATCCACTCAGAGCATATAACTGGCAATGTCTTCATATTTTGTCATCCTCATGGTCTCAAATTTACTCTTGAAGATTTGCATCTTGGCTTGCTTCACTTTACTATCTCTTTCATAAATGCTTTCAAGTTTTTCCTAGACATCCTTGGCAAGTTTGCAACTCATTACCTTTAGAAGTTCTTAATAAGCTAGCCCACTCATGATAACACTCTTGGCCTTGACATTGTTATCATACAACCTAATCTCATCAACATCTATAGACTCAAAAGCAGGAGCAGTGTAACCCTTCTTAAAAACTTTCCACACACCAAACCCTAGAGAAGATAGATAGTTTTCCATGCTTAGCTTCCAAAAGGAGTAATTTGTTCCATCAAACACAGGGGCCTTGTGAGATCCATTATGAGCCATCCTAGACCTTCCTCAAGCAGTTAAGCTTCTTTTGAGTAACTTGGATCTGATATCAATTGTTGAACGCACTAGGATATTGAGAGGAGGGGGGTGAATCAGTATCTAAACAAACTTCAAATCCTCCGGAGTAGATTAAAACTTAAGCATTACAACATCAACATAAACATGAAAGATCAACACAATGCACATCAACACATAACACCAGATATACATGGAAAACCCAAGAAGGGAAAAACCATGATGAGGATTAACTCACAATATATGAAGCTCAAAATTACAACTTTTTTTTAGGGCTACAACCCAAGGAAGCTATTACTCCCTAAAGAATTAGTTTTAGGGTCACTCGCAAGGAAGCTGCAACTCCCTGCTAACTTTGTTTTAGGGCTATAACCCAAGGAAGCAACTACTCCTTGAACTGAGAGTGAACTCAGTGAAGATTAGAGCATGACAATCCCTCTACTATCTGAAACTGACATGAATCTCACACCCTTGATGATTGCAATTCTGCCTCTTCACACTTCTAATGATTGGATCAGTTAGGCACACTCTTCACTTCCCTCCGATAAAAAAAATATCTTCAAGATGAATCAGGACAACCCTTGTTACTTCTGCTCTTTCTCCTTTAGTCGTACATCAGAATGCATGTAATATTCATATTCCTCTCTTCACATGCTCCCATTCACAATCATACCTCACCTAGATCAACTAGGTTTACAATATATACTTGATATTACATTGATTACATTACAAGTTGGCCAATACAACAAGAATGTTACATTTTATAAGTCGGCTAGAGATCACACAACATAAAACATGTAGAGGGCAAGTTCTAACATGAACTACGTGCTACTCTAGGAAGAGACACACTTTGCAGATCCCAACACATGCTTAGCCCAGTCCTAAACATCCTTCATAGAAACATCCTTCAAGGAATAACATTTGCATGCTTCACAAATTTGAATTAGGTCACCCTTAAGCAAGAACACATGAAGCTAGTAGCACAACGGTCTTCACACTCTTAGCAAAACTGATGAATGTTTAAACATTGCTTGTTCTTCTTTTAGATGAGTTAGTAGGACCTATACACCATCTCCAAACACTCCTTGAACTCCATACAACAACAACTTTGTGGCACACATCATCAGTACTCCTCAGTCAGCTTCAACCACAAAAATGCTTCATAAACTATTTTGAAAACTTTGTGCAGTATTGGAAACATGAAGGATCTTCATGAAAATTCTTTTAGATGAGTTATTCTGAGCCATACAACATCTTCAAACACTCTTTGAACTCCGCACAACAAATATTTTGTGTCATATACCTTCAATCATGTGACCTGGGAACAGTCAAGCATCCAAAACTCACTGTCACACTTATGTCATTTGAAAAATAAACTTGTGGACCTCTAAACCACCTAAAACTACAATTTAGTATGTATTAAACATCCCTAAACAAGTCCATAAATCCACATGAGTAATCCTTCACTAGAGTAGGAATGCGGAGCATTCCAATCAGCCTTCATCATCACATTACTCTGCTAGAGCATAGACTGAAACTCTATCTCCCATAACTTTCATTGTGGAGGAGAAAATGATCTAAAACTTTGGATTTAGCACCTTTACATCATACTAAACTTAACCTCTGAACCATATGACCAAATCTTCAAATGAGGAGGAATGCGGAGCATTTTACTGAGTAGTCTTCTAGGCAGCTTCCTACAACAAAAACCTTCACCAACTTCTGGAGGCCAAAACCTTCATATAGCAACACATACATCCTTAGGAACAACAACAAGGATCATACAACATGCCATAGGTCATCAACAACATATTTTCATCCTCAGCATAACTTCTAATTCCCATATTAATATATCATAATTCATCTTAGTGCTTCTAATTCCCATCTTAATATATTATCATGAAATCATCTATGCAGATCATAAACTAGCTCAATACAACTTTACCTAACATTGATCAAGGCATGAACATCAACAACCAACCATGAAAATTAGGAATATTACTGTATCTCACTACATTTTTGTTACTGTACTGGTATATTATCATCACAAACTGAATGTTGACCTCACTCTAATTGTTGATATCAATGACAATACATAATACCAACAAAGGTGGCCCTAAAGGCAGGCAGTGATAGCACCAAGGGTGCACCCCCTACTAGAGAGAAGCCCTTCGAGCTAGAAATATGACCACACCTCCAAACAAATGAAAAAATTCCATAAATTTCTTGAACCCACTGGTCAAAGCCAAACTATTGATGACGCCAGTTGGTACAAAGTGACGACCTATTGAAAAACCTGTCAAATGAACTCTTTGACAACTGGAAAAACCAGACCCACAGAAAATGTCGATGGTGTAGATCTGATGCAAGTGCCTACACAAAGACTTCATATGTACTTTATGGTATATGGAACCATATAAATGTACGGATTCCGTACAATTGTATGGATTTTTCTGCAAGCCCTAAACAAGGTAAAAAAATATCCAAAAAATTTCTAGTGATGAAATTTGATTATTTGATAATTGTTTTATAGGTCTTGATGCCTTTTGATCATAATGGTGAGGTCAAATTCCCTCCATGATGCACCAAAAACACATCTCTTGACAAAATATCTCGAAACAATGGAAGAAAACCACAGATCTGAGCTCTGATACCATGTAAGAGTCAATAGTGGACTCAAGGAGGCCCAAGAACACCTGCAATCACAACAACCTTCCACAACAAGAGACAAAACAATAATTCCAAGAAATGGTGTAGAGCTTGACTTCACACAATTGAATTGAGAATATACAATGTGACACCTCCCTTATATAGGCAAGGTGGTTTGTTGCGACTTGGCCACAAAATTAAATGTAGGCCAGCATAGAAAAAATATTAAATGAAAACTAGAGGATAAGATGCCTTCTAGATGACACCAATAATAAATGTCCTAGACACCACTAATAAAAAAAGCATATAAGACAAGCTTGTAAGATGACAAGTGTCTTAATGCTATGACATGAGACAACTAGTGCAAAACTATTAAATGTACATAGTTGTACATTATTAAATGCTCCAAAAGACACTAAGTAAACTTAAGAAGACTAGTGTGAAGAGGACCTAGAAATGAATAGCTAGGTAAAGTCTCTTTTTACACTAACACAAACCTCTTTAGGACCATTTTTAGTTTTGTCATTGTTATGTCAGAAAACGGCTCCCTAGGACTTTTTCCCTCATATGTTGAGCTCCCTAGTCCTTTAGAAAGCATTTTAATCATCTTGCATATTCATGTTAACTCCTGATGAAAAAACCCCAAAGTTTTTTGACAAATAAGACCTAGGGGGTGTTATTAAGATAAGTCCTGACCTAAATAGGGAGGGAGGACTTGGGCACCTGTGCCCTAGTCCTGCCCTATTTTAGGCAGGACCTAAATTCAAGTGTCGATTATGTGACCATTAATTAGGTCCCATGCTGACATCTCAAGTTTGAATTATGAAATTAAAGCGGGGATGTTGTTTAGTTGCATATATAAGCATGTTTAGGGATTCATTTGTAAACTAGAAGATGATTATGAACTTTTGGCACACTTGTGATTTTAGAGCATTCAAGATATTCATTGTTGCAGAGCAGACTTGTCTTGTTATTGTGTTTGTTATGCAAATTTGGCTTCATCTTCTCATGATGTGAAAGATTTTCATCTATATGCGAGCTACACCTCTGAGGTGACATTTATTTGTGTTTTCAATCATTTATCAATTAGTTTTTGCCTCTATCCCGTAGGGATATGTACTCTCTATCTGACAACAGTGTTTGGAAGACTTGAATGTCTCTTCGGTGCTTAACTGAGGCAAGCCTCTAAACACCACAACCCCAACCCCCCTTTATGTGATTGCAGGTTATAGGTGCAGAAGCGGAAGGAGTGGAGTTGCAGGGAAGCATATCAGAGTGTTAGAATTGCAGATCAAAGTAGAAAAGTAGGACCTGGACTTGGGCATCTGCTCATTAGTCCTTTGAATCCTGAAACACAGAAGTCCCTGGAACAACAGAAATAGGTTATAGACAACTTTCAGAGATCTTGACAGAAACTAGTACCTTGGACTAAATTGCCCGCTCATTAGTCCCTAACTTTTCTAGATACAAAATCTTGAAATATGGTATGTATCTAATTGTCATTTGATATCTCGGTGTGCAAGCATTTGTCGTGATTCATCCATTTATTTACGATTTTACAAAATTAGGGTTTTAAGCATAATCAGACTTTAATTGATCAATTAATTAGCAAATTCAATGTTCCCTCTTCATTCTAAGGGACACTAAATCTATAGTAGACCCCTCTTGCAAAAGGTTGTGGCTTGACTCGATTTATGTCCTTGAATGTAAGGTGTGAAAGGAGGATTTAACCTTGAAATTGAAAACCCCTCTTTTACACTAAAACATTTTGGTAAACCTATGTTTATTTGAATTTTGCACCTTGCTAAGTGTTGTACTTTAGATTTGCATTCATTTCATTCATCATTTTCTTATTGCATTTGAAAATTTACAAAAAAAATAAAAATTTTGAAAAAAATTGGCATTTTAGGCTTTCATTTTCAAATAATTTGAATTAATTTTCATTTAATTTTTCTTATTTTCATTAGATCTGATTTAAATTACATAAATTTATAATTTATTATTCATTTGCATTGCATTTTCATGCCTAATTTGTTACAAATTGCTCGAAATTGTGCATTTTTCATATAACCTAGTATTTGCATTAGCTAGGGTTTGTGGTTAAAATTTTGTTTCAGATTTTACTACTATTTTAAACACTCATTTAGGTCTGATTTCTAAATTTAGTGTTTCATCATAGTGTCTTTCTTGCAAAATCTCATGTCTAGGGTTTGAAAACCTTGCATTTTCACTAGATTTTGCCTTGTCATCTCTCTAGAATTGCATTAAAGATGTGTTGTGAAGGATATTGCTACATTATTGGATTGACATTGAGCTTATTATTTGCTACCCCTCTTTAATTTCTTCACAACACCTCTTCTTTTAGTGATTTGCATTGAAAAATTATGAAAAAAGTAAAAAATCAAGCATTTTGGATCTTACTCATATCTCATTCCTAGGGTTTGTTTTATTAGTTTGTGCATTGAGCGTTGTATGCTTTTGTATGAGTTGTATAAACTTCTATCCTAATAGAAATATCCCTTTAAGGAGAAGTATTAGACTAATGGGATCTAGTGCTCCTGAAACGAATGGTATTCCTACCTCTGAAAATCCATTGAATACCTTCTTTACAAAAGGAGAGACACAAATTTTGCAAGATATTATATCTCCTACAACTACAATGGAAGATCAAATATTTCATGATGTAGAGGACACTATTGAGGTGGTAACACATGTACCTAATGAGCAAATAAACAAACTTGATAAAGAGCTAGCCGATTTTCAAGCATTTATGGAAAATGAAACGATAGCGGAAGAAGCTATACTTGCGATTCATAACATGAGAGAATTGATAAAATAAGGACAATATAGTGTTAATTTAATTCAAGGTTTAGCGAATATAGTACATAATAATGTCATGTTGGTGACTAAATGTGCGAATGTTATTCATAACATGTTGTCACTGACTTATACACAAGTATCGACACCTATACCGACTACTGGAATGTCTATATTTAGATCAAAAATTTTAACTACTAATACAAATGCTTGTAGTAATGCTACTACTGATATTGGAGTATCTATTGGCACTAATTCACAAAATTACAAAGCTATGGGATTCAACTATCAGAACTTGGCACCTAAGGTGACCTCTTTCATGAATAATTATTCCCAACCACCTCTCCATCCCACTTATTCTCAACCACCTATTACATACAACTATTTGCAACCACCTTCCAGTTACAATTACTCTCAACCACCTTTCATTTCCACTCACAATCAATCTCCTCAAAATGTCATGCATATGGCTTCTAATTCTCAAATTGCTTCTCCTAATGATGCCCTCTTAAACCAAATCTTGTAAGGCATGACCTCTTTACAACAAAAGGTGACAAGCTTGACAAATTCTTCACAACCTAATATACCAACTTATCATGCTCGTAATCCTTTATCCTATGCAATCTTGAGAACTCCTATGCTTGAGAAGTTTGAAACTCCTCGCTTTGAAAAATATGGTGGAAAAGGTGACCCTAATACTCATGTGGCAGCATTCATGGCTATGTGTAGTGATTTCTACTTTGAAGAGGATTTGTTAGTAAAAAATTTTCCATGATCTCTAAAAGATACTGCTTTAGAATGGTTTTGAACTTTACCTCTGAATTCAATACACTCTTTTTCGTAGCTAGTTGATAAATTCTTACAACATTTTCAAGCAAACATTGGACCTCAAGTTTCTTTGATTGATTTAGTTCATTGCAAGCAAGGTCTGAAGGAGAAGTTAACTGAGTTTATTAGTCGGTATCAAGATCTTTATGCACAAATTCAATATCAGATGAAGGATGAGAATGTTTAGAAGTTTTTTATTACAAATCTACAACCTAACATCCGTGATAAGATTCTCTTGATGAAGTATAACTCTTTTCAGCATCTATGCACCGCCCTTCGTGATTACCAAATTTCCTCTAGTCAGTATGAAAACCAAAACTCATCAGCTCAAGTTGGTCAATCCACGGGTGCACCTTGACAAAACAACTTTAAGAGGAATAATAAGACTTTCATCAAGGTTAATGGATAGAATTCAAACAACTTTTCACAAGTGTCCGCTATCACTAATCTGAAGAGGACACCATTTCAGAATAGACAACAACAAAGACAATTCACTCTAATATCTGACTCCTTACATTCTATCATGAATAAAGCTATGAGTAATAACCTCTTGAAGATTTCTTCGATTAAACCATTGGATCCTAGTAGAATGCAAGGACCTTACTTTGATGCTAATGCTTTTTGTCATTTTCATCAACAACAAGGACATGATACTGAACGATGTATGTGTCTTAAACATGAAATACAAGACATCATTGACTTGAATGTTATACAGGTATCTAGTGTGAATGATAATGGAAATAAGTCAGTTGCTCCTCTGAATCAAAACTTACAAATATTTACTAATCCATTTCCTAAGCATACCAATAACAACATGATGGAACAAAATATAGAAGTAGAATATGACTAGTCAGATTATGATGAAATAGTGGGTATGATACAAGTGGATAAGGAAAAGCTTGATAACACATCTCATCCATGAAGAAATGGTATATATGTTGAGGTTCCTCCTCTGTTATCCCTTCAAGGATCGAGAGTTAACCAAAATGCATTGGAAACACAACTTGAATAACTGAAACAAGAGATTATAACAAAAGAAAAGATGGATATAATGCAAGATAGTCCTTCTCCCTATGATAGATGGAATCAACAAAATAAGAGAGCTAAAGATCAAAAAAGAGTAAGATGGTTATCATCAGTAGGAAATAACAGTGGTTCCCCTCCTCATAAGCAACAAAAGATTTCAAATTTACAAGGATTTGGAAAACAAGCACCACATGGACATTTTGAGAATAAAGAACAATCAAATATGAACCACTCAAACTTTGCACAAAACTTGATGGAGCATCTCTCCAAGATGCTCGCAAGTTCCAAATTTTAGTACGGTTGTACTAACAGGTAAGTATCTCTAACCCTTTGCCTCTATGTTGTGTTTCCTCTGTGATGTATTATGTGTTGTTTAGGCCTCCTTGGATGACCCTTGATACTCTTGTAAGGTCAAGGATATCAGGAGACCACCTCTGTTGTGACCCTTCTTCTATTTGTATCATCATTCTTCTATATTGCCTCTCCTCTATTTTCATTGTTGTGTGTTGTGTCTTAGGGGCATAGCATTGTGGTTGGTGACCTGGGGGCACCTTCCTATGTGATGACCCTAAGTCACTTGTTTCTCCTCTCTTGATTTATTGTTTACCTTCTTCTAGTGGTTCTATCTAGCTAGCGAATGATGAAAAACAAATAAGACTGATACAGACCACATGGCCCTTCAGTGAGTAAGCAAAAATGGACCTAGTCCATACATGATGACAGGGTTGATATATATTATCTAACGCTTGACTAGTAGAATCACTCCGTGTGATATTTTGATGTTGTCTTATCATACTAACAAACCATAACAATACATCTGCTCTGTGCACTTTGTTTATCTTTGAATCTC
This sequence comes from Cunninghamia lanceolata, assembly GCA_027924645.1. Classification (NCBI taxonomy): domain Eukaryota; kingdom Viridiplantae; phylum Streptophyta; class Pinopsida; order Cupressales; family Cupressaceae; genus Cunninghamia; species Cunninghamia lanceolata. The sequence continues at coordinate 523,481 of BSBN01000900.1, forward strand.
GCCTTGGTTACACTTAGTTTTGAGATTTCTACAGTATAGCCCCACGGTTATACTCGGATCTTGGGCCCGTAGTATAGCCTTGGCTCTTTATGTGATTATGTTTCATGCATTGATTTTGATCATGTGATGTGGTTATTATCTTATAGAAAGATTTCTAACCTCTTTTCTTGTAGGAAATTGTGTGTTTGTGGGAACATTCAATGATCGTAAAGTAGATGTCACCTTTGGGGGCATGGGTTTTGTGTGAGCTCTTGTTCCCTTGTGTGTTTTCTTCCTACCTTAACGCTTGATATCAGTACACAATATCAACCACCTTAAGGTGGAGGCATATAAGGTAAGCTATCTAATGATTTTGGTACTAACAAAGAGTGTTTGTAAGCCCTCTATGGAGGTAGGATGTTGTATCTCCGCGCGAGTGCACATATTTATTTTATATTGCAATGAGAAATCCCTCTGTGGAGGTGGGATATTGTATCTCTTGAGCTAGTGCATATCCTTTTATTCAAAGTCCTCTGTAAAGGCAGGGATGGTGTATCTATTGAGCTAGTGCACATCCCTTTTATTCTAAAAGTCCTCCGAGTAGGTAGGGTTGGTGTATCCTCCCTTAAGTGTGTCTTTGGTGATGGTTGTGGCATAAGCCCAACCATAATGTGTGCCTTTAATGTGCTTGAGATGGTGGTGAACCTAGCAATAGGCTCCTTCCAACACTTGTTTGTCATGTTTTAGACGTATGGAATGTCTTTGGCATACTATACAATGCTCATGTCTTTTGTGCATTTTCCCTCTTGTATGGCATGTTTGTTCCCAAGCATAGTCTAAATACATGTGGCAATGAGTCCCTCCTATGCTTTGGGATTTGTATGGCATTTTTGTTCTCAAGTGTAGTCTAACGATGTGTGGCAATGAGTCCCTCCTACACTCTGAGATTTGTATTGTGTGTCTATTGCCTCATATGTAGTCTAAAGACGTGTGATGATGAGTCCCTCCTACATTTTGGGTTGTGTGTTTACTTTCCATGTACTTGCATCTACATTCATTTATATATGAGAAAATGAAAAAGAAATAATCACTTCATTCACTATATTTTGCGTGTCTTCAATGTTGTCTTCTCCATGTCTTACGTGCATGTTACTGTCTTCTCCATGTTTTGCATGCCTCTTACTATCTTCATTATGTTTGGTGTGTCTATAGCATGTTTTTTCTAATGTCTACCTAAGAATGGGGGCTAGAAATAGTTCTCAATCTTTGTTTATGCATTAGCTCTAAGTGCTTGGTGTGTTTGTTGTGTTTGTTGACCGTACTTTAATGCATGTATGGGCCTCATGTTCATGCATACATTAAAGTGGGGGCTAAATGTTACATTAGAAAATGTCTCCCTGGGACTTTTTCCCTCCTATGTTTAGCTCTCAGATCCTTTAGAAAGCATTTTAATCATCTTGCATATTCATGTTAACTCTCGATGAGAAAACCCTAAAGTTTTATGACAAATAGGAATTAGGGTGTGTTATTAAGATAAGTCCTGACCTAAATAGGGAGGGAGGACTTGGGCGCTCGCGCCCTAGTCTTGCCCTATTTTAGGCAGGACCTAAATTCATGTGTCGGTTATGTGACTATTAATTAGGTCCCATGCCGACATCTCAAGTTTGAATTACGAAATTAAAGCAGGAATGTTGTTTAGTTACATATATAAGCATGTTTAGGGATTCATTTGTAAACTAGAAGATGATTGTGAACTTTTGGCGCACTTGTGATTTTAGAGCATTCAAGCTATTCATTGTTGCAGAGCAGACTTGTCTTGTTATTGTGTTTGTTATGCATATTTGGCTTCATCTTCTCATGATGTGAAATATTTTCATCTATATGTGAGCTACACCTCTAAGGTGACATTTATTTGTGTTTTCAATCATTTATCAATTGGTTTTTGCCTCTATCCCGCAGGGATACGCACTCTCTATCTGACAACGATGTTTGGAAGACTTAAATATCTCTCTAGGGCAACCCCAACCCCCTTTTCTATGATTGTAGGTTACAGGTGCAGAAGCAGAAGGAGTGGAGTTGTAGGGAAGCATAACAGAGTGTCAAAATTGTAGATCAAAGCAGAAAAGCAGGACCTAGACTTGGGCGCTCACTCATTAGTCCTTCAGATTCTGAAACACAAAAGTCCCCGGAACAACAGAAACAGGTTACAAACAACTTTCAAAGATCTTGACAGAAACTGGTACTTTGGACTATATCACCCGCTCATTAGTCCTTGACGTTTCCGGATATGGAATCTCAAAATCTGGTATGTATCTAATTGTCATTTGATATCTCGGTGTGTGAGCATTTGTTGTGATTCATCTGTTTATTTATGATTTTATGAAATGAGGGTTTTAAGCATAATCAGGCTTTAATTGATCAATTAATTAGCAAATTCCAAGTTTCTTCTTTGTTCTAACAGACACTAAATCTGTAGTAGAGCCCTCTTGCAAAAGGTTGTGGCTTGACTTGATTTATGTCCTTGAATGTAAGGTGTGAAAGGAGGATTTAACCTTGAAATTGAAAACCCCTCTTTTACACTAAAACAGTCATATCATAAAAAAATCTTGGAGAAGCCTCCTCATCCTCATGAGCATAATTAGCACTTCTATTTTCATTACCTACTTTTAACTTGCATTCCCTTTCAAATGACTATACTTGTTGTAATTGTAACATTGAATATTTCTCTTATCAAATATGCCTCTACCTCTCTCTTGTAGTTAAACCACCTCTTCTTCATCTATTTCCTTTTGAATAATTTTGATTCTTGTCTATGTTTTGTCCTTGGTCGCTTTTACTATTGACAATTTCATTCTTTTTGATCTACAATTTGGAGGAAAAACCCTTCTCATCACTTTCACTAAATGTGTCTCTTAGTCTTTATTCATGAGACATTAGAGAGATCCAACTAGGTGATCAAACTCAAGAGTAGTTAAATTTTTACTTTCTTCAATAATTATTACAACATGATTCTATCTTGGTGTTAAAGACCTTAAAACTTTTTTTACAACTACCTCTTTGTTCAACAATTCTCCAAGAGTAGTCGTCTTGTTGACTACATCCTTTACTCTTATGGAGTAATCACTCACACTTTGAGCTTCATGCATCTTCAAATTCTCAAATTCTATCTTCAAGGTTTGCAACTTGACAAATTTGACTTGATCACTACCTTGGTAAACTTATTGTAGAGTCTTCCAAGAATTCATGGTTTCCTTTAATGCACCTACAATTTTAAAAATTAAACTCCTATCTAGAGTTGTTAGTCCCTTCCTATAAGGAAGGAGACTATAGTTTTCAACTGCTTATTTTCAATTAATCTTGACTTAAAACTTGCGCTCTCCAAAAAAATTTCATGCTCTTTCTAATGTCTGGTGTATTTTCCATTTTTCTTAGCTGGTTTTCTATTTTTTCTTCGAGAGTTTTATGTTTTTTAATTTTGAAAATAAAAAATTCCAATATTAAGCTTGTCTCTGGTTCTTTTCTAAGATGGCACATGGGTAGACGTGTTTTTTCATTCTTCATGTTAGATGCATAGCGATTCACATGCCTTGTCTATGTTCTTTTTCTCCTCCTCTTTCCAACTATTATGCATTTTGCAGGTTATAGTGGAGGCGGCCGTGAGTAATTTGGATTAACATTTTATTCTATGTTGTCAAGGAACTCTTAAACCCTAGTTTTTTAGGTTGTTTACATTCTTTTTCTTGCATCTTATCATCAATACCACCTTTAAATTAATGTTTGGGAACTTGTTATTTTGCTTGAGTTGGCCTATTGGTGAAAAACTTGCCTTCTTGAAAGAGAGGTCACAAGTTCAAATCTTGCAGGGGGTAGGGTATGTATGCCTCATATTAGAAGCACATTTAGGTGCCTCCTACATATTGGGAGTATGAGGTAGTCTCATATGTTATAAGCCACATGTAGACCCAAAATCAGGTCACCCGACATCGTAGACTATAAAGGGATCCATTTCCATTTCCATTCAATCCTTTTTAGGTGCACTCTATCTATTTTGATAAGTAGACAATTGGGTGTCTCTACTGCTTTTCTAGATTGCATTAAAGAAACGATGGATAAATCTCTTTTTAAGGCTATGGTAAATCACAGATTTTACTTGCACTTTGTAGTTGTAGGTGTGGAATAAATGTGGGTATTTTTAGCTTTAGTAACTGCAATACTTGCTAATGGTTGGGTTGAGGCTCTTCATGCGAAAGCTTTATTAGGGATTTTCTATGAGGATGTGGAAGAATAGGACATCTATGTTTTGCTTTATTAAAAACTCATGTGGTGATGGTCTTTGGAATACAAATACAATTTGTGCTTTGTTCTGCATTTGGGGTAATTTCATGGCATGCTTTTCGCTCCCAATTTTGTTGCATGTTAAACATTTTTTACTCCTTCAGGATGGACTTCTATAATTTTTTTGGTAGGTTTGTACGAACACCATGCTAATAAACTTAAGAATCCCATGAGGGAAATTAAAGTGCAGAAGTTGGTTCTTAACATATCAGTTGGAGAGAGTGGAGATCAGCTTACCAGAGTTGCAAAGGTATATATGCATCTTTATGTTATTCTCCATGTAATTTTAAATCATGTATTGCAGTTGTTCTTTAGCTAATTTTCTTTTGAATGTTTGTCAAACTAAGTTTCGTTGTTTGTTGGCTGTGGGTAGATTTTGGAGCAGTGAGTGGTCAAACTCCATTCTTCTCCAAGGGTAAGATTTCCATTTATTGTATTTGTTTCTCCACAATCTATAAATATTATATGTATTTGTCCACGTTCTTCTTATTTACATGCAACAAGATCTACTGTGAGGTCATTTGGAATCAGGTGCAATGAAAAAATAGCTTGTCGTTGGCGCATAAAGTTTCAACACTCCATATTGAAGACTAGGTGTTTTGCAATTGTTTGGTGAAATTTTTGGGGGATAATTTTGTACCATTTTGCTGAATTTCTTTTACCTCCAATATTTCCTGACAATGGTAATACTAGTCAACACTGGATACAATGTGGGGATGGGGGTTTCTTTATGAGTGCCATACAGTCTTTGTTTCATGTTTGTTTTCACTTAGGGTTTTTATATTGCTTCAAGTTGTAAATGTCATACGTGAGATAGCAAAAACCAATCCTAGATATGTATCTTCTGAGACTATTAAGAATATTGTAGAGCTTCTACATGATAGGAAGGTATGCTTCTTGTTGGATATACACTTTAATGTTTGGGTAATCTACATTTTTGAATTTTTCCTCTGGTATTTTTTTATTTTCTTCAATGATACTAAAATTTGTTTATAGGTTTCTGTGAGAAAGGACACTCTTTAGAAACTTGTAGAAGTTTATAGGGCTTATTGCATGAAGTGCTTCAAAGGCTTTATTGCATGCAGTGAGCAATTTGAGTGGATTCCAAGTAAAATTATAGGAGTCTATTATGATAAAGATTGCAAGGAATTCAAATATAGCTGGATCCAACTCCTGTGTTGTATCTAAATGCATACATGGATTTTCTCAATGTTCTATGGTTTATGAAATCATTCCAAGGGACACAACCATGGTCAGGGTTTATCCCTCAGCCTATCTCCTCAGTAGACTTCCATAGTTTAGTTTCTCTCTTGTCAAAACCAACCTAGTGATCTGGATATACATCATACAACTACTTCTCTATTGCTATTATGGATCTCTTGCAGTGCCTTGTAGAAATAGTTGAAAACCAAATAAAAAAACTAAATTCCAATATCACTTACATTCTTTCTCTTGATATATATTAATGGATTTTCCTTTGTGGATGCCCGATATCATCTATTACAATTCTATTTTTTTTGATGTATTTAGTTTGTGGGTTGTAGGTTGCCTGGGAGCAGAAGTTCTGAATGAGGCAAGGGATAAATATGGGATTGCTTCCATGTTTGTGCAGATTGCATTTATATTTGAGAAGATTTATCCTTTTGTTGGCAATGAAGAGGCCCCCTTTGTGGTTGTTGAACAAGAAATTATTATTGCTACAAAGGTCGCAGTAGAAAGAGAGACAATAACAATATCTAAAGAAAAAGATACCCAAGTGGTCAGTGTGACTATTGAAAAGGAGAAGGAATAGGCTACAACTTCTTCATAGTGCATTAAAAAGATCCATTTATTATGTTATGGTGTTTGGTAATATCAAGGGCCAGTGGATTTTCTTTTGGCCATGTACACTATGTGGTTAAGTGGTTGTAGTTTAGAAGATAAGATGTTTATGTCATGACAATGTATAGCTTAGATCCATGTAATCCCATGTTTTTGATTAAGATAAAACTCTTTTTTAAAATCATCACCATTTTATATATTGCCTTTGTCTTCACATTGTCACCGGTAGCAGCCTGCCAAATTTGAATCTACGCTAATGCTTGTTGTTGCACTATTTCCTGAAGGACCAAACATTATGCTTCTTTCAACTTCCTTATAGTGAACAATATCTGGTAATATAAGGATATGAACTTTGATTTATAGGATTCCCATATAGTGTACTTGTGCCTTTGAACAACCTTTTAGAGCAAGGAACTAATACTTTTGTGTTAATAAATTATTACAGGGCATGGATTCTCATCGCTTGGATATGGAGCATGGTCCTTTTAGGCCCAAAGGAAGTGTTTTGGAGAAAAGTATGCACTCTTGGAACATGAGTGATTATTATTTGTAATGTCAAAAAATGTCCCCTTGGGGCTTTTCCCTCCTAAGGTTTAGCTCCCGGGTCTTTTATCTGCATTTAGGATATTTTGCACATAATTTGATATCCCAATGAAATGATCCCTAAGTTTCATGACAAAGGGGACCTAGGGGGATCCCTTGAACCTAACCCTAACCAAAATAGGGGGGAGGACTTGGGCGCCCGTGCCTTAGTCCTACCCTATTTTGGGTCAGTCCCAAATTTTGAGTATCGGCTTGTGACCATTATTTGGGTCCTATGCTAACATGGTAAGTTTGAATTACAAAATTCTTGGTGGGAGTATTTGTAGTTGCATATATAAGCATGTTTAGGCATTCATTTGTAAACTAGATGGACATTTGCATTCATGAGCTTGTGTAGAAGTAATTCAACGCTTTCATTGTGTTGCAAGAGCATATATTATGTTGTTTATGTGTTTGTATTTGCATATTTGAGCATCCATCTCCTCATGGAATGAAGAGCTTCTTCCTCCCATGAGATCTTCACTAACAAGGTGACATCATTTGCATTTTTGAGCATTTATCATTTGGTTTTTGCCTCTGCCTCCAAGGGCACGCACTCTCTATTTGACAACAGTGTTCAGAAGACTTGAATGTCTCTTCAGGGCTTGACTGAGGCAAGCCTGTAAACACCACAACCCCCTCCCAAAGTTTCTATGATTCCAAGTTATAGGTTGAAGTTACAGGAAAAGTGGAGTTGCAGGAGGGCATTACAGAGTGTCAGATTTGTAGATCAGAGTTGAAAACAACACCGTGGACTTGGGCACCTGCTCTTTAGTCTTTCAGATTCTGTAACGGGAAAATCTCTGTGACAGAAGGAACATGTTGTAGACTGAGCTTCTAGATCCTAAAAAAAACCTAGGCCTTGGACTTGGGTGCCCACTTATTAGTCCCTGACTGTTCCACTTTGGAACCCCGAAAATAGGTACACAGTTATTTGTCATTTTACATCTTTCTGTAGCAACATTTTCTGATATTCGTCTGTTTGATGTCATATTTGCATAATTAGGGCTTTGATGTATAATTGAGCATAATTGACAATAAAATCATACAAATACAAATTCCCCTACATCTCATAGTGACCAAGGGTATGATAGTACATTATAACTCGACCCTAGGTCCTTGAATGAAAGGGTGAAAGGAGGATACACACACAAAACTACCAAAAACCAACTATCCAAATTTTACCTTTTACATTTTGGTGAACCAGTGTTATTGGACTTATTTGCACCTTGATGAGTGTTTTTCTTCATATTTACATGTGATTTCATTCATTCATAGTATCATTCATCTTATTGCATTGGAAAACTTACCAAAATTTGAAAAATTAGAAAAACTGGAAAAAAATGGCATTTTAGGGCTTCTATTTTGCATCAATTAATTTGAATTTCATCAAATTTATGATTTTTGAATTAGATCTGAGTTAAATTTCAGAAAATTACAAAAATTCCATAGCTTGCATTGCATTTTCGTCATAAAATTGCTAGGGTTTTGTTGGAAATTTTGTATTTTTTTATATAACCTAGTAATTTCAAAAACTAGGGTGTGTATGCAAAATCTTGTTTCAAATTTTTCTAATGATCTTGGACACTCATTCAAATTTTCATTTGGCTGTAGTGTTGCATTTTAGTGTAAATTTGCATTTAGATCTTAAAATTTTGAATTTTTACATAGAAAATTTCAACAAAAACTAGCATTTTCATGGACTTTTCCTTAGATTTGCACTTGCATTTTGCATGATAGGGTGTGAAAATAATTTTTAGATCTAAGTGCATTTAATTTTCATCATACATCAGCTTTCAAAACATTCATATAGCACTTTACATCAAGATTTCAAACCTAGGGCTTGAAAAACCTTGATTTTCACTAAATTTGGCCTTATCGACTCTCTAATTTTGCACCATAGGCGTGTTGTGAAGAGTATTTTTGCACTAATTGTATATTATCAAGTTAATTATCTACTTACCCTCCTAAACATATTCACGACACCTTTTTATTGGGCTCTTGTACTTAAAATTTGGCAAAAAATTACACATTTTTGCTATATTTGCCCTAGGGTTTGACCTAGTTTGCACTCTAAGCGTGTTGTAAAAGATTTTATTCTTGTAGGTGACTGATATAATTACTATTATTTTCTTCACTTCCTAAAATTCTTTACAACACCCCTTTTGCTAGGTCTTGGAATTAAAAAATTGTGAAAAATTGCATATTTTTGCCATATTTTCACTAGGGTTTGACCTTGAGTGGCACTATAAGCGTGTTGTGACAGATATTTTGGCATTAGGTGGATATTATTACTGATATTATTTTCTTTCAATCATAATTTTTCTCACAACACCCTTTTTCATGCCCTTTTGCATTGAGATTTGGTGAAAAAAATCAAATATTTTAGTGTATTTTCACTAGGTTTTGGCCTATCATCATCTTAGATTTGCATCAAGAGTGTGTTGTGATGGATATTACTGATGTATTGGACTGATATCATACATATAATTTTCTTCCCCTGATAAAAATCCTTACAACACCTTTTCTTTCATATATTTGCATTGAAAAAGTACAAAAAAACAAGCATTTTAGGTCATTTTTGCACATAGTTTTACACTTGTCTTTTGCACACTTTTGGAAAATTGTTAAAAATCTGATCTTACATATACACATGGCACCTTCATGTCATTTTTCTATTACATCTCTGCATGCATTTATCAAATATCTTGATTTTGACAAATTTTTAATCCTCATGAGTGAACATCCATTGATATTAGAAAGCTTAACCGAGTTTATCTCCATGAGTAGCAATGAAAAAGATAATGGTGATAGCACTTCTCCTACATCCATTACATGTGATGATGACATAAATTTATCCTCTAGGCATTCTTTGAAAAATGATTCTTCTCATGAGGATATGCTTGTACAAGACAATGATACCTTGCCAACAACTGAAGAGACACAACTTTTGCAAGACATAATGCCTCCTACAATAAAAGAAAAAATCTCTCATGATGCTGAGGTTCCTCCCCAATCATCCTTACAAGGATTAGGAGGTAATTGTAAACAACAAAATATTCCACTTAGAAAAATGAAATTTGATCCTAGTGCTTCCTCCTCTAAAACACAAAAACCTATGAAAGAGAAAAACCCCACCTTACAAAAGATAAGTCGTAGAACAACAAGAAATTGACACGCATAAGAAAGGAAGAGAAGGCGATGAGATTATGCCCAAAACCTTGCATCTCAACAAGAAAACATTGATCTAAACATTGAACCAAACAAAGATGATCCTAACAATGATAAGAATTGGGCTATGGTACCTTATGTCCCACTTTCCTCTACCATTCAGGAGTGGGGGGATGATGATGATTTATTTGATGACCACTAGCCCGGAAGGTCCTACCAGGTAAGTATCCCTAACCCCTTATCTCTCTCATGATGTGCTTCTCCCATGATGTGTTATGTGTTGTTTAGGCCTCCTGGGATGACCCCTGATTCTCTTGTAAGGTCCAGGATACCAGGAGACCACCTCTGTTGTGACCTTCTTCTATTTGTATCATCATTATTCTATATTGCCTCTCTCTCTGATTTCATCGTTGTGTGTTGTGTCTTATAAAAATAACATTGTGGTTGGTGACTTGGGGGCACCCTCCTACGTGACTATCCCGAAGGCACTTGTTTCTCTTCTCTTATTTATTGTTTACCTTCCTCTAGTGTTTCTATCTAGTGGGCGGATGACAAAAAACATTTATACTAATGCGGACCTAGCGTCCCTTTAGTGAAATAAAAAGTTGGACTTAGTTCCTAATATGATGATGGGGTTGTATATCTTATCTGACGCTTGGCTAGTAGAAGCACTCATGCTTTCTACGTAGTGATTTTGATGATCTTTATCTCACTTACAAACCTTAACAATACTACTGCTCTGTGTACTTTGTTTGTCTTTGAATCTCGCCTTGGTGATGCTCGATTCAAAGATTTTCGTGATATAGCCCCACGGTTATCCTTGATCTCTGAATCTGTACTATAACCTTGGCTCTTTGTGTGATTAATCATATGCATTGATGTTGTTGTTTATCATGATTATGGACACTAACATGTTTCTTGCAGGGATGTGTTTGTGGGAACATTTGGTGATCGTAGAGTACATGTCACCTCCGGGGGGCATGGGCTTTGCGAAAGTACATGTTCCCATGTGTGTTTTTTTCCTACCTTAACATGCTTGATATCGATACCTAATATCAACCACCTTAAGGTGGGGGCATATATAAGGTAAGCTATCTGTTGTAGATGTTAGCAATGTGCTTGTCCTCAGGTGCAGTTTAAAGACTAGTACGATGAGTACTTCCTACACTCTGAGTTTGTTTGCAATCAATCAATCAATCATCTTAAGCCCTCTGCGGAGGCAGGGGTGGTGTATCTCTTATGGAGAGTGCCCATCCTGTCATTTTCAAAAATTCCTCATCGAGAGGCAGGGAGTGGTTCTGTGACTAACTCAACCCTTAAGTGTGTCTTCAGTGATTGTTGTGGTGAAGCCCAATCATCGGTGTGTGCTTGTAATGTGCCTGAGATGGTGATGAACCTAGAAATAGGAACACTCCATTGCTTGTCTTCTGTGTTTTCTCCATGTCTTCAAAGTGTGTGTGTTTGGTGTGCTTTCTTTGTTTGGTGTGTCTGTTGCCTCATATGTAGTTTAAAGACTAGTGTGATGAGTACTTCTTGTATTATGGGAGGTTTGGCATGTCTTACGTGTGTGTTGCCCCATATGCAGTTTAAAAACTAGTGCGATGAGTACTTCCTACATTATGGGAGGTGTGTTTACTTTCCTTGTACTTGCATCTGCATTTCATATATATATGAAAAAAAGAAAAGAAAAGAAATCATTCTTGTCTTCTATGCATTAATTGTCTTCTATGCATCTATTGTCTTCTCTGTGTTTTGCATGATTGTAATTGTCTTCTCCATGTTTTGCGTGCTTGTCATTGTCTTCAATGTGTCTAGCGTGTCTTCTCTATGCTTGGTGTGTTTGTTGTGTTTGTTGGCCATACTTTAATGCATGTATTGGCCTTGTGTTTATACATACATTAAAGTGGGGGCTAAATATAACATTGGAAAATGTCCCCTTGGGGGCTTTTCCCTCCTAAGGTTTAGCTCCTAGGTCTTTTATCTGCATTTAGGACATCTTGCATCATAATTTGACATCCCAATGAAATGATCCCTAAGTTTCATGACAAATAGGATCTAGGGGGATCCCTTGAACCTAACCCTGACCAAAATAGGGGGAGGACTTGGGAGGCCATGCCCTAGTCCTGCCCTATTTTGGGTCAATCCTAAATTGAGTGTCAGCTTGTGACCATTATTTGGGTCCTATGCCGACACGGTAAGTTTGAATTATGAAATTCTTGGCGGGAGTGTTTGTAGTTGCATATATAAGCATGTTTAGGCATTCATTTGTAAACTAGATGGACATTTGGATTCATGAGATTGTATAGAAGTAATTCAATGCTTTCATTATGTTGCAAGAGCAGATATTGTGTTGTTTATGTGTTTGTATTGCATATTTGAGCTTCCATCTCCTCATGGCATGAAGAGCTTCTTCCTCCCATGAGATCTTCACTCCAAGGTGACATCATTTGTGTTTTTGAGCATTTATCATTTAATTTTTGCCTTTGCCTCCAAGGGCACACACTGTTTATCTAACAATGGTGTTCGAAAGACTTGAATGTCTCTCCGGGGCTTGACTGAGGCAAGCCTCTAAACACCACAACCCCCTCCCAAAGTTTCTGTGATTGCAGGTTACAGGTTGAAGTTACATGAAAAGTGGAATTGTAGGAGGGCATTACAGAGTGTCAGATTTGTAGATCAGAGTTGAAAACAACACCCTGGACTTGGGTGCCCGCTCTTTAGTCCTCTGGATTCCATGACGGGAAAATCTCTATGACAGCAAGAATAGGTTGCAGACTGAGCTTCCAGATCCTGACAAAAACCTAGGCCTTGGACTTGGGCGCCCACTCATTAGTCCCTGACTATTCCACTTTGGAACCCCAAAAAAAGGTGCACATTTATTTGTCATTTTACATCTTTCTGTAGCAACATTTTCTGATATTCGTCTGTTTGCTGTCATATTTGCATAATTAGGGTTTTGATGTATAATTGAGCATAATTGACAATCAAATCATATAAATCCAAATTTCCCTACATCTCATAGTGACCTAGGGTATGATAGTACATTGTAACTCGACCCTAGGTCCTTGAATGAAAGGGTGAAAGGAGGATACACACAAAACTACCAAAAACCAACAATCCAAATTTTACCCTTTACATTACTGTTTAGTATAAATCCTCTTTATTCATGTTCTTATTTTAATTGGCTTGTAATATGCTTCTATTAGTGATGTTTCAATTTATGCATGGCAGAGGCAAATCTGCTCTATGTTGAGAGCCTAGTTGGAGTGGGATTATTCTTGTTGCTGCATTGTTGCTTGAAGGACCAAACTTTTTTCTTCTTTCAACTGATTTATAGTGAGTTCAATATTTGGTAATATAATTATGAATTTTGATTTATAAGATGCCCATATAGGATTATTATAAATATAGATTCCCTAAATACTATACAACTTTGAAAAAGTTTCCAAAGAATTTTATTGATTGCTATAGCTCATTTATTTGCAAGATCTAATCTTGGTATTTAATAACAAATATTTTTGATTTGGAAGGGATTTTTGTTAGGATTTAATAAATTTTGATTATTAGTCTCATCCAAATGGAGTTGTTTTCAACTAAATGGTGAATTTATAATAATTGTCATTGGACATCAATGTATTTTGAAGGGGATGTACATATATGTAAGTGGTTTCTTTCCTAGTAAATGTGAATCTCATAAATTTTGGAAAGTGAAGGACTATGGTCGGTTATGTATGTTGTATTGCAGAGCGATGTTTTTTTATTATCAGATAATCACCCTCTCAACAAGATAAAAAAGCTTCAAACACAAAAACTTCTAGCTGCCATAAACCTACTCCTACACCTTGCAATTATGAATGAGTGTATCTATTAACCACTTAGAGAGACCTCATGTGTTTGAGAAGGTGGTGTGAAACTTTCATGGTATGTACCATGATTGGAATGGTCGTGTGTTCCTACTGTTATCCTCTAGATTGAATTCAATATAAAGGCAAAAGGAAGAATGAAGAGTAGAATAAGTAATGTAGCCATGCAAGATGAGTGTTACATCCCCAACTTTGACTATATTTAACTTTTACTTTTTATGAGATTAACTAGATTAGTAATCATAGATTAATGATTTGACATTTGTGGAAAATGTTAGGATAAATCATTGGTTATATGGATTATGATTAATGTTGTTAAATTAGACATGAGATTACATGTATTTGAGATTATTTTAGTATGATGCATAATGATTTGATGATGATACATTGATCAAGGTTTTGAATGATTGTGAGTGTAACTAGGAAAAGAGAATTCCAATTCCAAGAAGGGAAGGAGAGTAACACCTAGGAGAGGGAAATATATGTTATGGAAAAAGACACTTTGCCATCTGAAGTTTTAACGTTATTCTTTACGTGAACCATTATGAGATGGAGTATGTTTTGGCCAATCTCTTTGTTGAGTCATTTTGATACAACTAATTGTCTTCATGACAAGTTAAGGTTTTTCGATGTCTTTCACATCAATTTGACTAAATAAATGTTCTTGAAACATTATTGTTAGTCATAGTTAACCTCTATCTTTGTTGGGCTCTCCTATATGTATATTTATTTTGTTTGAGTTTATTGATTTATTCACTCTAGACATTTTGCTAAGTTTGTGAAATGGGGAAAGTGAGCTTCGACTCCCCCCTCATTTGCATTTTGGTGGTTAATCAATGTTTTCCATGTTATTAATGTTATTTTGGTAATGGTATAGATTACCATATTATATATATTATAGTATGTTTTATGGTGCATATATACATGTATTATTTGGTTATCATTATTTGTTTCACTACCTTTTTCTATGATGTTTATTTAGTGATGTATTATCACTACATGCTCATAGATGATGCAGCCCATATCCCTTGAAATAGGGAGGAGTGGGAGAAGTGCTTTTTAAGCCCAAACTGACCCTTGTTTGTAGCTTGATTGAGCGTTGCATGCTCTCGATGGGAGAGATTCTAGGAGGATGGTGGAGCTATTCCCACGAGAGTGGGAAAGAGAGTAAAACTCTCGATACCTCTATAGAGAAAAGGATCTTTTTCTTTGGGGAAGAAAGTATTGAATAGGAAAAAGGAAGAAACAAAGGAAAAATGGAGCTCTGGGAAAAACCAATGTGAAAGCTGTGAGCAATTGAAGCTCAAGAGAGTCAATAAATTTCAATATGACTACACTGACTTCTCATAGTCACAGGTATTCTATTAACTATGCAACACGTAATATGATACAATATTATGTTCTTAAACTATTACATACGGCCTTTAACGCTGAATTCTATAGTAAACTTTGTATGACTGTTGAAGCCTGTCGAGGCCATGAGGCTAAGGGAAATAAACCTTATTATGACTATTGGAGCCCATCAAGGCCATGAGGCCGAGGGCATTGGAACTATGTTTATCTTAGTTAAAAACTTGATTGTGCCTTATGGCCAAAGCATATGATGTCTTTATTAGAGCTATGGAGGCGGATAAGTACGACAGCATACACCACTATCAAAGCAGTATATATGGATATATATTCACAGCCATGGTTTGGCCGTATTCATACAAACTATATTCAAGACTGTAAAGTATTTAATCTTTATATGAGGCTGAATTGAAATCCTATCTTTGGCCATGCTTTTGAAGATAAAGGAAGATAGGGAATAACTCTATTATTGAGTAGTTGGTAGAGAGCTACTCTGGACACATTTTGTGTGCTATATCTTTATCGATATAATGATATAGACTGAAATCTTAAGGTTCTTGGCATATGATTTATATTATAAAGATTTATTCTTATATGTTTTCTGTACGTGCCTTTGGTTGTCTCATGATAGAAAGAGAGCAGTAGGCTCTTATTGATCATTAAAGATGACTAAGTGGGTAATGATAACATTATCATACTATATATATATTATGAACCTTGGTTATGAGATAAGATGCATGGAAATAATCTTGCATTATCTTGGAAAGAAATCAATAGAGCAGGATAGCTAAATGATTGTGTTATCTTTTTGTACACTATTTAAAAAGATGGAAGGTATTATTATTACCCATCAAGTCTCTAGTAGACTATGAATATTTCTTTGGCAAAAGTTGATATATTTATTGTTATCTTGAGATAACTAATGATTTTATAATGACGTTGGTATTGGAGATGATAGCTCTCTAAGTACACCTGACATTTATGTTGAACTATGAAACTTGTTTTACATTGGTATTGTCGATTTGGATGAACCATGTTTCAGTTGGCAAGGATTAGATGGAGATCTGTTAATCTAAACATGTATTCAAACTCATCTTGTAGAGATGTTATCCACAACTAATTTTGTGGTAAGAAACCAAGAACTTATGTGTTCAAGAAAGGAATAGAGTGATGAGGAGTCGTAGATTCTATATTTCAAATGCAATGAGAAAATCAATGAAATTTACTCCAGGAACGGAGTTGGAAGTCCAAGAGGATGGACTAAATTTTTGACCAAAAAGGGTCAACCTAAAGCACTGTAGGATGAGATAAATTCTAAGTCGAGTTAGAGGTGTGTGAACATTTGACTACATTCATTGCAAAACATTTATTTATATTAAAACTTTGGCCAAAGTAATGCATCTATCTTTGCATGCATTAGTCGGTTCGTTGTGCTCCAGATGGCATAACCATCTAGTAGTGTCATACATAGTTAGAGTGGATCTATAGTTCTATGACCGTGATGAGTTATGAAGGACACACCACCATAACTCAGATGGAAAACATTAAGGTTCTTTATATCTATTTCCTTCGTGAAGGGTAGGGCCACTTCCAGGTAGGAAGTTGTACAGGGGACTGCCAGTCTATGGATGAGCTCACTACATGAAATCTTCCTCAGACATTAACAGTTGCTGATGTTTGGATATTCTTTTTCCATAATGGTAAGAACAAGAATGACACCAAGGAAGAAGGTAATGGGAAATGGACATTACCTAAAGGCTATGAGGGAGTGAGCCTCAAGAATGAAAAGCCTTGGCCAAACTGATTACTTGAAAGGCGCATGGTTATCTGATAATGAAACTTTTATTGATGCTATTGAATGCATCAAGTAGGAGAAGGACAAAGCAGTTAGGGCTACTACTCCTATCTCTGAAAATGAATCAGTGAAACCCTCTACACCTAAGGAATTATCATTGGGGAGTGATCCTAATGTTCCTATTGCTACTAGGGAGGTGATGGTTGAGTACCTACAAGTACATCTACCTCCTAAGTCTAAATTGATGAACCCCAAGGATGAGGGTAAAGTTTGGAAGATATCCCAATCTAAAAATGACTTGTTATCGCAAGATGAGAAAAATTGTAATAAATGATGGATTTATGTAGTCCATGGAAACTATAATGCAATTTTGAGATTTTGGCAAATATTTCCTTCTTGTTAAGATTGCATAAATGAGAATGGATTTATGTTTGTGAATGGATTAAATAGTATGAAAAACTAATTGAATGATTAACCTACAAACTTGAGGAGAAGTATATTACAGCATGGTTCAAACATGAACCAACATTGGGGATAGCTAGGAAGAAGGACAACCTTCAAACCACTCCGATTCAAAACTTGACTAGATCCTTGCTATGCTCCATGAGATGAGAGAAAGAATTGGAACTCTAGAGTAGGAGGTCAGGGGTCAGAATGGACCCAAGTAGGAAGCCTTCCATGAGGATGAGGATGAGGAACGTCATGAAATCACCACCCAAAGTGGATGCGGAGAGAATAACTCTGAAATAAGACATGATGAAGATAAAAGAAGCCACTTGGCTCTAGAATTATCCAGAGATATGAAAAAGGTTATAGCTCCCAAGTTTGATGGGACTGTAAGCAGGGATGCCGCGGAGGCATGGCTTATAGAAATGGAAAAATACTTTGAAATAAGAAACTATTTTGAAATCACCAAAGCAGTATGGGGAGCATACCAATTGGCAGGTGAAGTATCCACTTGGTGGATGAACAAGAAAATAGAGTTAAAATTGAAATCTGTGAGTCTAACCTGGGAAAGGTTTGTGGAACTTTTTAGGCAAAGATGGTTGCCTTAGTTGTATTTTGACCAAAAGCTTATAGATTTCCAAAATCTGAGATAGGGTGACTCATCTGTGAATGAGTACTAGGAAAAGTTCACTTGTCTCCTCAAATATGATCCCCAATATCAACAGGATGAGAGGTTTCACATCCAAAAGTTCATCATGGATTTGAATACCTAAATTGGAGGTGAAGTTGATGTGCATGGTCCTACTATAATGGACCAAGTTTATGAGAAAGCTATTAAGCAAGAACAAAAATTGAAATCCATGTCTGCATACTGGGAAAAGAATTAAAAAAAGTTTAATTGGTCCCAATCCTCCCAATCATTTAAGAAAAGGGGCAAAAAGTAGGATTTCACTAAGAAAGGTGACAAAGGATTCAAGGATAAACAGAATAAATCAAAGGGTGAAAAGAAAGGAAATAACAACTCCAACAAAAATGGAGATAATTATGGAAAGCCTTATGAAAGGTGGGGACCTGTGGGAGGGTGTTATTCATGTGGTGGTGATCATTATGCCAATAAATGTCCCAATAGGACACAAGGAACCTAGCCGCGAGGAAATCTTTTACCCTCACAACAGGTAGCTTTCTAGCAATGGATACATGCAACCTTAGATAATATGCAAATTGAATATCAAATTACTCCAATTGAAACCACTTGTATTTTATCTGGCTTTCTAATTTTAGTTTTGATAGATACTGGTGCTACAGAATGTTTTATTTCTCCAAAAGTTTTAAGTAAAATTTCTAGAAAAGCTGGTTACATGGCAAATACCTGGTCAATTGAATATGCAAATCAGACCAGAGCTCAGGTAGAGCAATGTTTGTTTGAGGCTAAGGTTGAACTTTCATGTTTCTCCACTGAAGTGAACCTTTATGTAGCGCCATTAGGCTCATATGATGTCATCCTTGGAATAAATTGGTAATGGAGACATCAGGCTAAGGTGGATTGTTTCGCCAAAACAATAGAATGCCTAGATGACCTTGGGAATAAAGTCTTTCTGTAAGGCAACCCTAGAGAGGTTAAATTGAGACAAATATCTGCCCTACAGATGAAAAGAGCCCAAAGAAAAAGATGCCAACTTTTTTCTATTAAAATGGAAAAAATAAATAATCCCAAGGAATCTATTTTTCAAGATGATTTGATGTTTTATGAATCTTAGAAACTCCAAGGAGTTGAGAAAAGGGAATCCATAGATAAGGAGAGATCAGATACGGATAGATACCCCTTTCTTCAAGATTTTGAGGATGTATTTCTAGATGAACTACCGGGATTACCTCCTAAAAGAGCTTTTGATTTTTGATAGATATAATTTGAGGATCGAAACCTATATCTAAAGCTCCTTATAGAATGACCACCATAGAGTTAATGGAGCTAAAGGCTCAGCTATAAGAATTTCTTGATAAAGGGTTGATAAGACCCAGTGTTTCACCCTGGGGAGCACCAGTAATTTTTGTTAAAAATAAGGATGGTACTTTGTGATTATGCATAGATTATCATATGCTAAATAAGGAAATGATAAATAACAAGTATCCATTGCCCTACATTGATGATCTCTTTGATCAAATGTCAGGGGCAACTATATTTTCAAAGATCAATCTTCGATTAGGATACCATCAATTACAGTTAAAAGATGGAGATATTCAAAAGACTACCTTTAGAACAAGTATGGGCACTATGAGTTCACTGTCCTATGCTTTGGGTTAACAAATGCACCTGCAACATTTATGAACTTAATGAACAGTGTGTCCAGAGACTGCTTGGACAAGTTTGTCCTTGTTTTCCTTGATGATATTTTGATTTGCTCTAAGAATGAGGAGGAACACCTTTAGCATTTAAGGATTTTTCTTCAGAGGTTAAGAGAGCATAAACTGTATGGAAAGCTCTTGAAGTGTACCTTCTTTCAAAAGGAGGTGTTGTAATTTTAGCTAAGGGAATAGTTGTGGACCCAACAAAGATTAAAGCCATTTTGGAATTGCCGGAACCAAGAAATGTGCATGAGGTCTGAAGTTTTATGGGTCTAGCAGGTTATTACGGATAATTTGTGGCTAATTTCTCAAAGATTGCTTATCCTATTGCTTCTTTGCAAAGAAAGGGAAAAAGATTTGATTGGTCAGAAAAATGTCAGGAGGTATTTGACCAACTAAAAGAAAGATTGACTACAACACCTATTTTGAAGATACCTGACCCACATGGTCATTTTGTAGTCATTACCAACACCTTAGGAGAAGGTTTAAGTAGTGTACTTATCCAGGATGGGAACGTTATTGCTTATGAGTCTAGAAAACTAAAAACTTATGAACATAATTATGCTCCTCATGATCTGGAATTGGCAACAGTAATTCATGTGCTGCAAATGTGGAGACACTATTTACTTGGGAAGCCTTTTGAACTAAAAATAAACCACCAAGGGCTTAAATACATGTTTACTCAGCCACATCTGAATGCTCACCAAAGAAGATGGTTAGAGCTAATAGCTGATTATGATTTTGAGATTAAATATATCGAAGGCAAGGAAAACTGAGTGGTGTATGCCTTAAGCAGGAGAAGACATATCTCCTCAATGATCTCCATACATTCTAATTTTAGGAATCAGGTATTGCAAAAGTCCAAAGGAGATGAGTATTACGAGAAGGTAAAACAAGATCTTATGGATAATCCTTAGGATCCTGGATATGATGGGTTTTATGTTGAACCAAATGGACTATTAAGGTATAGAGGAAGGATATATGTTCTGAACTCTGAGCAGTTAAGGAATATCGTGTGGAAGGAGGTTCATTCCGCACCTTATTCAGGACATCCTAGAGTGATGAAATTGCTAGCTAATGTGAAGCCTTTATATTTCTAGAAGGGAATGAAGAGGGATGTTGCAAGGTTTGTAGCTATATGTCTAGAATGCCAGAGGATGAAGGCAAAAGACCATTACCTAGCAGGACTTTTATACTCTCATGAGATTCTGGAATAGAAATGACAAATCATTAGCATGGATTTTGTGCAAGGACTTCCTATGTCTAGGAATAGACACAATTCTATTTTGGTTGTGGTGGATAGACTCACCTTGAGGTCACACATTTTATACTTGGGAATTTGACCGATGGGGCACCAGTCATAGCCTACAAATTTGTGCAAGAAGTTTTCAGATTGTACGATATTCCTGAGAAGATTATCTTAGATAGGGATGCCCGTATGAAATCAAGGTTTTGGCAAACCTTATTCTCCTCACTTGGAACTCAGTTAAACATAAGCTTTACTTATCATCCTGAGACAAATGGCCAAACAGAAAGAGTAAACCAAGTGTTGGACAACCTACTGAGAATGTATTGCATGGATCAACAATACAAGTGGGATGATTATCTTCCTCTCATCGAATTTGCTTACAACAATTCCTATCATTCCGCTATTAAGATGGCTCCATTTTAAGCATTATACGGAAGAAAGTGTTGAACTCTTATAAGTTGGGATAAGCTAGAAGATAGGATTAGCCTTGGTCTAGAAATGTTGTCAGAAATGGAAGAGCAAGTCCATCTGATTAAGAAAAGGCTAGCAAAAGCGAATGATAGGCAAAAAATTTATGAGGATGCTAAATGCATCACGAGACATTTCTCAGTGGGAGAAAAAATCTTTTTAAGGGTTAAGCCACAAAAGAGTTCTATTAAGTTTGGAAAGACATCCAAACTATCTCCTAGGTATGTGGGTCCCTTTGAAGTTCTTGAAGGGGTCAACCCAGTTGCATACAGGATCACTCTACCACCAGCTCTTGCCATGATGCATAATATTTTCCATGTTTCTTATTTGAAAAGGTATATTATAGGAGATAATCATGTTCCTATTCTTGATTGGAATTCCATACAGGTGAAGAACCCAAGGGTGGTAATGATCGAGCCCATCAAGGTGCTTGAAATACGTAAGCTACACTTACATAATAAAGAGATTTCTCAATGAAAGGTATAGTGTGACCTACATGCAGAAGAGAATGCCACCTGGGAGAATTATGATGGTATCTTTCAAAGATTTCCTTATCTCTTTTAAGCTTTTATATGTGATGAACAAAACTCTTTTTATGTCATAAACTTTGGATATGTTAAATCATCAGGGACAATGATTCATATGGGTGGAGATATGTTACATCCCCAAATTTGACTATATTTATCTTTTACTTTTTATGAGATTAACTAGATCAGTAATCATAGATTAATGATTTGACGTTTGTGGAAAATGTTAGGATAAATCACTGGTTATATGTATTATGATTAATGTTGTTAAATTAGACATGAAATTACATGTATTTGAGATTATTTTAGTATGATGCATAATGATTTGATGATGATACAATGATCATGGTTTTGAATTATTGTGAGTGTAACCAGGAAAAGAGAATTCCAATTCCAAGAAGGGAAGGAGAGTATCACCTGGGAGAAGGAAATAGATGTTATGTAAAAAGATAGTTTCTCATCTGAAGTTTTAATGTTACTCTTTACATGAACCATTGTGAGACGAGGTATGTTTTGGTCAATCTCTCTTGTTGAGTCGTTTTGATCTGACTAATTGTCGTCATGACAAGTTAAGGTTTCTCAATGTCTTTCATGTCGATCTAACTAAATAAATGTTCTCGGAACATTATTGTTAGTCATAGTTAACCTATGTTTTTGTCAGGCTCTCCTATATGTTTATTTATTTCATCTAAGTTTATCGATTTATTCACTCTAGACATTTTGCTAAGATTGTGAAATGGAGAAAGTGAGCTTCGACCCCCCTTGTTTGAATTTTGGTGCTTACTCAATGTATGCCATGTTAGTAATGCTATTTTGGTAATGATATAGATTACCATATTATACATTATAGTATGTTTTATGATGCATATATGCGTGTATTATGTGGTTATCATTATTTGTTTCACCACCTTTTGCTATCATGTTTATTTAGTGATGTATTATCATTGTGTGCTCATAGATGATGTAGCCCATATCCCTTGAAATAGGGAGGAATGGGATAAGTGCTTTTGAAGCCCAAACTGACCCTTGTTTGTAGCTTGATCTAGCGTTGCATGCTCTCAATGGGAGAGCTTCTAGGAGGATGCTGGAGCTATTCCTGTGGGAGTGGGAAAGAGAGTAAAACTCTCGATACCTCTATAGAGAAAAGGATCTTTTTCTTTGGGGAAGAAAGTATTGAATAGGAAAAAGGAAGAAAGAAAGGAAAAATGGAGCTCTGGGAAAAACCAGTGTGAAAGCCGTGAGCAATTAAAGCTCAAGAGAGGCTGTAACTTTGAATACAAATACACAAACTTCTCAGTCACAGGTATTCTGTTAACTGTGTAACATGTAATATGATACCGTATTATGTTCTTAAGCTGTTACATATGGCCTATAAGGCTAAATTCTACAGTAAAATTTGTATGATTGTTGAAGCCCGTCGAGGACATGAGGCCGAGGGCAATAAACCTTATTATCAATGTTGGAGCCCATCGAGGCCACAAGGCCGAGAGCATTGGAATTATGTTTATCTTAGTTAAAAATTTGACTGTACCTTATTGTCGAAGCATATGATGTCTTTATGATGTAGAGGGATACTCTCCCATTCAAATCTGATCACAAACACACATAGAACACTATGCAAGAGGGTTGAAAATAAAATATTACAATAAATATATGAAGAGAAATCTGCACAAAATATTTTATTCAAATCTAAAAATGCATTACAAAATAAGGAAGCTTGTGAGATTTTAAGAATTACACATCCAAAACCTGCAACAAATAAATTTCTCCACCTCTAGACTCCTTCCCCAACATCTCGGTCTCTCTTTATTTTCTTTTTTTCTAGCTCCAATAAAAACCTGTCACTTATTATTTTCACCGCACCCTCATTTTTTGGAAATTTCTAAAACATTTTCTAGGTTTCATGCCACTCCTTCCCATCTTTCTAGAACATTTTACATTTCTTAATTTAGATAAGATATGAGAAATTTATACTCATTTTATCGAGACTAGGTCTCATAATTTTGACCCAGACATGCAACAACATGCAAATCTTTGTGTCCCACATGGAACCACCTCTTGAAAATCCACACCCTTCTTGGAGGTTACAATTTGAAAATAATAAAGATACAATCTTGTGCAATCTACCTTCACATGGACACCTAACATTTCCCAATCAATTTTGGGTTGTTATGACAACTTACAGATTCCTTACAACTATGACGGTTACAATAATAGATGCCATTAATTCCAAGATTCTTGGCAGCCCCACTTATGACAAAATCAGTTAAATCCCACCAAAATTACATTTACAATTGCACCCAAGGGAAATTACATTTGTTGCAAATTAAAAATATTATTTCCCAAAGACCACATACCTTATTGAAAACAAACCAAATTAAAATAATAATATTTTTGGTGATGCAAGATTGCCATTGACTGTGGATGATCCTGCATCAAACCAATTGATGCAGAGGGATATCTCTCAGATCCAATAAAAACCCATTACTTATTCCTTGTACTGCACCCTTATTTTTTAGAATTTTCTAAAACGGTTCTGGGTTTTGTGGGTCTTCTTCCTAGCTTTCCAGAACATTTTAAATTTTTTAATTTTGATCTAAAATATAAAAGTTATGTCCATTTTACTGAGACTGAGTCTCATAACTACGACCCCCCTCTTGGAGTTACAAATTTTGGAATTTACTAAAATAAAATTTTGGGAGTTAGGTCCACCAACCTGGGCCATAAAGACCACTTACAAGATTCCTTACACTATGATGGTTACAATAATAAGTGTCATTGATTCCATGATTCTTGGCAGCCCCACTTATGACATAATCAACCCTATTTATGACAAAAATTAGTCAAATCCCACCAAAATTACATTTACAATTGCACCCAAGGGAAATTACATTTGTTGCAAATTAAAAATATTATTTCCCAAAGCCCACAAACCTTATTGAAAACAAACCAAATTAAAATAACAATATTTTTGGTGATGCAAGATTGCCATTGACCGTGGATGCTCCTACATCAGACTCCTAGAGAAAAGAGAATTCAAGTCCCATTGAATGTTGGTTGCTCCTTCTTCCTGGTCTTCCAATTTTTCTGTGATTTATCCTTCATCTTTGGAATTGTCCCTGAGTCCTTCCTCTTTTTTTTCTTATACCATCTCCTATTTAGCATCCTCTCATCTTTCAGGTTCCAAAATTCCATTTCTTGTGCATATACCTCAATAGCATCATCATTTATGTCTTCATCATATAATATAGCAGCATATTCACCATTACCACAAGTTGCATAATACCCTTGCAAATCTGCATATACCTCATTAACAAACAAATCTGCAACATCTTCATTAGCAACTTTATTATCAACATCAACATGCCTTTCCACTTGCTCATCTTGAACATCAGACTCAAATAACTAAAAATGACATGAAGACTCATCCACAACTATGTTTACCGTGTCTTCTTCAATGCTTGATTTCAAAATAGTCATAGGTATACTCACCATTTCATTTTTTACCTCTTCTATTGCTGTTGTCCTTGCTTGTCTTCTTCTTTGAATAATTTTCTTAATGGGCCATGTAACCTTCCTCTTCACTGATAAGTGTCAACACTGTTGAACTATTCTTTCCATATCTGTTTTCATCTCTTCCACAGCTTGCCTTAGTTCTCTTATCTCTTTCTCAAAGTCTATTTGCCTCATCTTTTCCTCTTTCATCTTCCTCTCTTTTTCTTCTTGCTTCTTCTTTTGTGAACCCCCAGCCTGCAGGTACTTTCTCAACAAATCCATCTTCTCTTCAAGCAAGTCCCTTTAACCTTGCTTCCTCTTGTCTTTGCCTCACCTAGGTCTCTTTTTTTTTCTCTACCTAGTCTTTTGGCAACCAGGTTCTCTCTTCAACCTACACAAACACAAACACACAAATACCAAACTCTCTTGCCCAGATCTTCTGGGCTCTAATACCAATTGATGCAACAATGAGATACTAATCCATTCAAATCTGATTGCCAAAAGCTAGATTATCTTTATATCAATTGATTTGAATGGGAGAGTATCCCTCATTTGGTGATCAGAATAAAAGAAGAGAAATAAAAAAACCTCTATAAAGAGTATCATATAGGCTTGTGAAGTGTTGTGTTGCAGATTTGAAAGGGAGAGTATCCCTCTACATCAATTGGTATCCTGAGTATAATTTTCCCCTTCTCCTATACTTGTGCATATTACTAAAGGACTACTGTAGTCCAATTGATTTGAATGGGAGAGTATCCATGCTTTTGGTTGAATACTGAACTTGGTTGCCAAAAGCTAGATTTGAAAGGGGGGAGGAAAAGAAAGGCATGGATTTTGTTGGAGAGTGATTTGAACTTATTTTATTGTAGGTTTTACAAGTGTGCAGCATCAGCAAATGGATTTTGGAGATCCATGGTTAAAGATCAACAAATTTGATTGTTGAAGATTGAAGATTTGAGAGGCAATTTCAGAGGGTAGGATGAAAATTTGAATAGGAAGCATTTGGAACTTGTATTGGATATTATTTTCTATCACACAATGGATTTAAATCTATTTATTAATGATTTTCTATAGCATATATGGCTACACAAAACTATGTAATCTGATTTCTATGAAATTATGAAACCTGGTTGCCAAAAGACTAGGTAGAGGAAAAGAGAAGAGACCTAGGTGAGGCAAAGATAAAGGGAAGCAAGGACAGACTTGCTAGAGGAAAGATGGATTTGTTTATAAGGTACTTGCAGGCTAGAGATTCATAAAAGAAGAAACAAGAAATAAAAAAAGAGGAAAAAGAAAAGGCAAAACAAATGGAAATTGGCCAAGAGATAAAAGAGTTAAGGCAGGCTATGGAAGAACTAAAAGAGATGAGAGAAAGAATGGAAGAGAAATGGAAGGATTTACTTAAACAAGAGAAAAGTTGGCACTTATCAGTGAGCAAGAGGGTATCATGGCCTATTAAGAAGATTATTCAAAGAAGAAGACAAGCAAGGACATCAGCAATAGAGGAAGATCAAAAGCAATCTCAGACAGAGGAAGAAGTAAGCAATGAAATGGTCAGTATACCTATGATTGTTTTGACATCAAGCATTGAAAAAGGCACAGTAAACATAGTTGTGGATGAGTCTCCTTATCATTTTCAAATATTTGAGTATGATGTTCAAGATGAGCAAGTGGAAAGGCATGTTGATGTTGATATTAATGATCAAGTTGTTGTTGATAATAAGGTTGCAAATGAAAGTGTTGCAGATTTGTTTGTTAATGAGGTATATACAGATTGTGATAATGGTGAATATGCTAATAAATTGTATTCAAATGATGAAGATGAAGACATGGACAGTGGTAATGTGGCATATGAACAAGAACTAGAGTTTTGGAATCTTGAAGCTGAGAAGATGCTAAGTAAGAGGCAGTACAAGAAGAAGAAGAAAAAAGATCTAGGAAAAGTTGCAAAGATGAAGGATAAATTGCAGAAGTATTGGAAGACCAGGAAGAAGGAGCAACCAACATTCAATGGGACTTGAATTCTCTTTTCTCTAGGAGTCTGATGCAGGAGCATCCATGGTCAATGGCAATCTTGCATCACCAAAAATATTGTTATTTTAATTTGGTTTGTTTTCAATAAGGTTTGTGGGCTTTCGAAAATAATATTTTTAATTTGCAACAAATGTAATTTCCCTTGGGTGCAATTGTAAATGTAATTTTGGTGGGATTTGATTGATTTTGTCATAAGTGGGGCTGCCAAGAATCTTGGAATTAATGGCATCTATTATTGTAACCATCATAGTTGTAAGGAATCTGTAAGTTGTCATAACAACCCAAAATTGATTGAGCAAATGCTAGGTGTCCATGTGAAGGTGGATTGTAAAAGATTTTATCTTTATTATTTTCAAATTGTAACGTCCAAGAAGGGTGTGGATTTTCAAGAGGTGGTTCCATGTGGGCCACAAAGATTTGCATGTTGTTGCATGTCTGGGTCAAAATTATAAGACCTAGTCTCGGTAAAATGAGAATAACTTTCTCATATCCTATTTAAATTAAGAAATTTAAAATGTTCTGGAAAGTTGGGAAGGAGAGGCACAAAACCTAGAAACTGTTTTAGAAAATTATGAAAAATAAGGGAGCGGTGAAAGGAATAAGTGACAGATTTTTATTGGAGCTGGAAAAAAAGAAAATAGAGGAGACCCAAATGTTGGGGAAGGAGTCTAGAGGTGAAAAAAATATTTGTTGTAGGTGTTGGATGTGTAATTCTGAGAAGCTCATATGCTTCCATTTTTTGTAATGAAATTTTAGATTGAATAAATATTATTGTGCAGATTTCTCTTCTATTTGTTGTTCCATTTTATTTTCAGCTTGCTTTCAGAGGCTTATGAAGTGTTTTGTTGTAGATATCTAAGTGAAGACAATCCCCTCTACATTAATTGGTATCAGAGCCCAAAAAGATCTGGGCAAGGAAGATATACTAGTTTACCAAACATAACTAGGTCCTATTTGATGAAAGGGAGAGTATCAATAGGAGAACAAATATGACTGAAATTTTTCCTAGGACCTTCAGTCATATTTAAAGATTCTTCTCAGGTTTTTCTTCTTGGTAAATTAGTAAATTGATGTAGAGAGGAATACTAATTTACCAATTGATGCAACAATGAGATACTAATCCATTCAAATATGCAACACAACACTTAAACAAGCTTATGCAAGAAGGCTGAAAATAAAATATTACAACAAAGATATGAAGAGAAATCTTGCACACAATCTTTTATTCAAATCTGAAGATGCATTACAAAATAAGGAAGCTTGTGAGATTCTAAGAATTCCACATCCATCCCCTGCAACAAATAATTTTCTCCACCTCTAGACTCCTTGAGATTCCTTCATTATTCTCACTTCTCTAGTGAGGATTAGACTGGCTCTTGGAGGCATCTTGCACTGTCCTTTCTTCACACTTCAATTTCCTTCTTTCTTCCCAAATAGAATCTACCCTAGGCTCTGATACCAATTGATACAGAGCAGGGGAAGGTGACCAAGCTAGCCTCAAAGATTCTTTGATTGATCATATAGGCAAATTGTTGTCCTCTCATAATGCTAGCTTGAATGATGGACAAAAAGTGTTACTTTCATGGTTTGTATGCAATAACTACCTATTGGATCTTTCAATCACCTTAGCCCACACAACTTTGTCTAGTAGATGCTTATTGAACTCACTAAACACCCTGGATGCTTATCTTACCCATCGTCCCTTCACAATTTTTCTCTCTTGCTTGTAGCCCTAGAAATGAGGGATTTGAATCATAACTCACAAAATCTAGACCAAACCCATGAATAAATTGGTTTACCTGATGCTTATTGATCACCTTCATAACATATCTAACATGCAACATTGATTGTTTTGGGACACAAGCCTTTAACATGATTGTTCTTGTTGTCTTAAGCCTAATTAGGCCTTCTATACATAGTCAATAGGTGTGATTCATGACCCACTCTGCAAATGTCTATTCCAAGGTGTTTTTGATGTCATAAAATGATGGAATTAGTTATTTTTGAGGACCTAGACATAGTTCCAACTAATTCTCCTTCAAAAGACCACTCTACTCATACTTTGGACAGTCTAATACATAGAGATATTAGACTCAAAGGACTCAAACTTAGCTATTTCACAATCCCCTATTTCTGTAATTCTTTCAAGAGGTAAATGTATCCTAACTAGAGCCAATCCACCCATTTTTAGCTTTGGCAGAGGTGGATTGGGTTAAAATCCCATCGATCTCCTTAAACCCTACAAAACCCTCAAAAACCCTAGTTTCACAGTAGATGTTAGAAAATCAACTATAAAATCATTCAACTATAATGAAAACTCCTCAAATTTACTGCAACTGAAAGGTAACCTAACATTCTTTACATTTTCGGTCATTTGGATTTATGACAGTTAGGTACAAGGCCGTACAAGGTAAGAGAATAGTAAAAATGCAGAGACAGAAATAGTTTTAAGAAAGATGGTTGTAAATGGATTTAAACTCAATGAGATTCCTTCTAAATTGAACCAAATGGAAGGTTAGACCATGTACTATACATTCTCAATGATTTTCCTCCTTGATAGTACTGTATGGTTGAGTACAGTCGTGGGAAATAGAAGGAAAAAATAGAAATTTCATAGCAGCTTTAACAAAAATGTTTGTAGAATGCTTCAACCTTTATCAAAACCTTGCAACCTAGATAAAATTGAAGTTAAAGCCATCTATTTCAACATCCTAAGAATTAGATTCCAAGACCACACTGTGCAGGCTCAGAAAAATAGATGAAAATGCAGAACAGAGCAAAAATCTTCTATTTTCTTCTTCTCCAAAATGCATAACCTCCTTCATTCAACATGTCAATCCTCTAATATCAAGTTTACATGCAACATTAATCTCCCACTCCACCATCATGGGAAAAAGGTAGAAATAAGGCTTAAATTAGCCTTTTTACATTACTGCTCAAAATAGCAGTCTAACTCCTAGAAAGGAAAAATCAAAATTTGAAACTCCCACTACATGAAAATGCCCTTAGTGGGCTTTATTACAATATTAAATGAGATAACTCCCCTTAAAATCCCCATTCAAACCAAAAATATAAAATTCAAGATCAAAAATATAAAATTTTATAACTAGGTCCTAGGTGCCCTTGCACCATACACCCAAGGAGAAGGATCTCAGCTTCCACATGAGATCAGATCAGTGACTATAGTGCCATGCTTTTGAATGTCTTCAGTTGTCATCCAAGTGGCATCTTCATGACGAAGATGTTGCCACTTCACCAAGTACTCATTATAGACCTTATGTCTTGTCCTCTTGACTTCTTTGGTATCTAGAATGGCTTCAAGTTTGACTGGTGTAGCAGGAGGAAGATCTTGAATCCAATCAACATCAGCATCAGCAATACCTTCATCAGTACCTGTACCTGCATTCACAGATCTCTTGAAAGGATATAAATCAACAATGTTAAAGATTGGTGAGATAGCAACTCCAGGAGGGATCAGTTCTATCTCATATGCATTTTCACCAAACTTGTGGACCACCTTGCATGGTCAAATCTTCTTCATCAACAACTTAGTGTATTTGCCCTTAGGTAACCTCTCTTTTCTGAGGTGTGCAAATACTAGATCTCCCACTTTGAACTCAACATTCCTCCTCTTCAAATCTGCATGTTTCTTATAAGTTTCAACACTCTTCTTGAGTTGCTCTCTAACTTGATCATGGATGTCTTTCATAGCCATTGCAAACTCCTCTCCTTCAGCACTTCTCTTCTCTACTCCTCTCAAATCTCTTAACTCAAATATACCTCTGGGATTCAATCCATACACCACCTCAAAAGGGCTCTTACCTATGCTCCTATTAATGGAGTCATTGTAAGCATACTCTGCCTATGGAATGACAAGATCCCATTGCTGTCCATGTTCTTTTGTGAGACATCTAAGCAAGTTCCCCAATGATCTATTCACTACTTCAGTCTGCCCATCTGTTTGTGGATGATAGGCAGAGTTGAAAGTCAAGTTGGTTCCAAGTTTCCGCCATAATGTCCTCCAGAAGTGGCCTATAAACTTTGAATTTGTCTGAAAAAATGGAGAGGGGCATACCATGTATTCTAACTATCTCCTTAAAGAATAGACTTGCAATGTTAGATACATCACTTGTACACTTGCAAGGAATAAAGTGTGCCATCTTGCTAAATCTGTCCACAACTACAAAAACACTAACAACTCCCCTATGAGTTTTAGGTAGGCCTAACACAAAATTCATGGTAAGATGCTCCCAAGGTCTGCTAGAAATTGGAAGAGGCTGATATAGGCCTACATTGGAACTAGAGCCCTGAACTCTTTGACAAACTCCACAAGACTCAACAAATTTTCTGATATCAGCATGCATCTTAGGCCAAAAGTAAAATCTTCTTACTTGATCAAAATTTTTGTCTATGCCAAAGTGTCCTCCAAGACTTCCACAGTGCTTCTCCCTAATGAGATTTGTCCTCATAGAGCATCTGGGGATGCATAATTGAGCTCCCTTGAATAACAGTCCTTCTTGGAGAAGAAAATCAAAAAAAATTTCATGAAAAGTACCTTGGAATTGGTGGCAAATGGAGTAGGCATCCTTGAAATCTGGATTAGCAACATACATGTCCTTTAGTGCTTCCAAACCCACACTCTAAAGTTGTATTTCATTCACTAGGACTGATCTCCTACTCAATGCATTAGCTACCTTGTTATCTTAGCCCTTCTTATGTTTGATTGTGAAGGTATAACTCTGTAAATACTCCACCCACTTGATGTGCCTATGACTTAACTTGTCTTCGCTATTCAAGAAACTCAATGCATGATTGTCTATGTAGACTATAAATTATTTTGGTAAGAGGTAATGTCTCCATTTCCTCAGGGACTGTACTAATGCATAAAGCTCCAAATCATATGAAGAGTACCTCCTCTTGGTCTCATTGAGATTTTCACTAAAAAAAGCTACCTGCCTTCTTGGCTTAGTATTGCACCTATGGTTGCTCCACTAGCATCACATTCCACTGTAAAGACTTCATCAGAGTCAGGAAAAGCAAGTATGGGCTGTTGTGCTACTCTATTCTTCAAGTATTCAAAACTTTTTGCTACCTCTTCAATCCATTGAAACTTCCTTTTCTTATCTCCCTTAATGGTGTCAAGAATAGGAGAACAAATATGACTGAAATTTTTGATAAACTTCCTATAAATGTAGCCAAACCATGAAAACTTCTTACCTCTCCTATTGATTTGGGAACTAGCCAACTGAGAATGGCATCAACCTCTGAAGGATCCATCTTCAATGTGCCTTTGGAGATCACAAAACCCAAGTATACTAGTTCCTCCTTCATAAACTCACACTTTTTGAGGTTTATCATCAGCTTCTCCTCATGCACCCTCTACAAAACCATGTAAAGATGCTGCAAGTGCTCCTCCTTTGTCTTACTAAACATAAGAATATCATCAAAATAAACAACAAACTTTCCAATAAAAGGCTTCAGGACCTCATTCATTAGTCTCATAAATGTGCTAGGAGCATTAGATAAGCCAAAGGGCATTACCATCCATTCATATAGTTCTTCATTGGTCTTGAAGGTAGTTTTCCATTCATCTCCTTCCCTTATTCTAATCTGGTGATATCCACTTTTGAGATCAATTTTAGAAAAATAACATGCACCTCCTAAACAATCCATTATGTCCTCTATTCTAGTTATGGGAAATCTATACCTGCTTGTGATTTTGTTTATGGCCCTGGAGTCAATACACATCCTCCACTCTCCTCCTTTCTTAGGTGCTAAGACTGTAGGAATAGCATAGGGACTTAAGCTCTCTCTGATGAGTCCTTTATCCAACAATTCTTGGACTTGTGCTTTGATCTCTTCATTCTGTTGTGGAGTAAGCTTGTATGCAGCCTTGTTAGGTAAACTAGCAAAAGGTATCAGGTCTAAATGATGGCTGATGTCTCTTATGGGAGGCAATGAACTTGGCAACTCATCTACCACTATGTCCTTATACTTGTCTAACAAAGACTGAACTTCACTAGGTATGTCTTCCACCTTATTTGCTGTTGCATCAAACTTAGTCTTAGGTCTGATCACTACTACAAATCCTTGTCCTCCCTCTTTCATTGTTTGTAAAAACTTCTCTCCAACCATCATGATGCTAGACCCAATCTTCTTATTAGGCTCTTCTTCAGGGAGGGGTGTTAATGCAAATGAGACTCCATCCTTCTCTATCACATAAATGTTCTTCTGACCATCATGTTTGCTCTTTCTGTCATGTTGCCAGGGTCTTCCTAGCAATAAGTGACAAACATCCATAGGGATGATGTCACAAAGGATCTTATCCTTGTAACCACCAATGTTGAACTCCACCCATGCCTATTCATTTACTAAGACTTGCTATCCCTTATTCAACCATGACACCTTGTAAGGTGTGGGATGAGGAATCTTCTTCAAATGCAGCTTCTCTACCATTTCCAAAGAGACTAGATTATCAGTGGATCTTGAATCAACAACTACCTTACATACCTCGCCATGTGACTTGCAAGTTGTTTTGAACAATGACTTCCTTTGTGAAGGCTCCTTGGCTGCTAACACCTTGAGGAGTGTCCTCCTTAACATCAATGTATCACCTCTCTCAGAAGCAGCAGGTTGAAGTGGTGAACTGGCACTTTCACTGTCTTCTTCATGCACTATTTGGGTTCTTTGTTCACCTCCTTGAGAACTTGATGCTTGCTTCTCTAGGCATTTGAATGTAGGATGTCCAAACTGATGATAGTTGTAACATTTGCCTGAGAAAGTGTTTGATCATCTACCTTGGCCACCAAACCTTCCTCTACTGTTTGATCTTCTTCCTCTAAAACTACCTCTTTCACTTGATTCACTTCTTGGCTCTTGATTCTCTTTATTTCTGCCACTTGATTCTCCTTATTTTTTCTAGGACTGTCCTCTTGCACCAAAGTTCCCTCTTCCTCTGAAACTCCTTCCTCTACCCCTAGTCTATTGTTCTTGTCTTCTTTTTATCTTTTCTTCTGCCCTTACTGCCAATTGGAAGCATTCTTCCACATTTCTAGGGGTGGCTAGACTAATTTCATCCTGAATATTGAGCCTAAGCCCATTGATATAACTAGAAATTTTCTCAACTTCATCTTCAATGTGCCATGTCCTCATGGTCAGCTTGTGGAATTCTCCAGTATAGGCTATAACATCCATGTCTTTTTGTTTTAAATTCTACAATCTTCTGAAGGTTTGGATTGCATAATCTTTAGGAAGAAATTGACTCTTCACTTTGGACACCATCCGGTCCCATGAACTGATCTTTGCTTTACCTTGCCTCAATCTTTCTGATTGGACATAGTTCCACCATGTCAATGCTAGCCCCTTCAACTTGGTCTTAGCTAGTTTGACCTTCTACACTTCTGGCATCTCCTTGTACTCAAAGTAGTTATCCAAGGCATCAATCCAATCTAATACTTCCTCACTGTTCATTTTTCCTTCATACATGGGCAACTCCATTTTGACATCAGTGCCCTCTCCTTTGACAGTCTGCAACATCTTCATAAACCTTCTATCATCTGGATCCATCTCTTCCACATTGGATCCCTCTTGAGGGCCTGCATTCTCACCCTCATTCTCTTGGTCACTATCTTCCTCAATGACCCCACCTCTTCTCAAGTTTGCTTCAATGGTTGTAAGTCTAGCTAGGACTACTGTAAATTAGTAACACTTTCAGGACTTTCATAGACACCTATAAAGTAATATTATTTTGAAGTTAAAATCTGATTAAAATCTGATTAAAATCTAAGCCTAATAAATTTTAAATTAAGATTATCATTAACAATCTTATCCATCTGGTTCCAATTGATGCAGACCTAGGTGAAGCTAGATTATTTTTATATCAATTGATTTGATGAATGAGAAAGTATCATATTAGATCAAAATAAATTTTAAATATGACAAACCTACCAAATATGCAAGGACTACCTAGGACTATCTTTATATGATGTCACAGGTATTCGGTTAACTGTGTAACACATAATATGATATAAAGATAATCTAATTGTTATCTTTATTATCCATTAGACAAGAGGAAGCAAGGTTAAAGGGACTTGCTTGAAGAGGAAATGGATTATCCATCTAGTTCTAATTGATGTAGACCTAGGTGAAGCTATATTATCTTTATATCAATTGATTTGATGAATGGGAGAGTATTATATTAGATCAAAATAAATTTTAAATATGACAACCCGACCAAATATGCAAGGACTACCTAGGACTATCTTTATATAGTGTCACAGGTATTTTGTCAACTGTGTAACACGTAATATGATACTGTATTATGTTCTTAAACTATTACATATGGCCTATAAGGTCGAATTCTACAGTAAAATTTGTATGACTATTGAAACCCATCGAGGCTATGAGGCTAAGGGCAATAAACCTTATTATGAATGTTGGAGCCCATCAAGGCCATGAGGCTGAGGGCATTGGAACTATGTTTATCTTAGTTAAAATCTTGACTATGCCTTATTGCCGAAGCATATGATGTCTTTATTAAAGTTGTGGAGGCCGATAAAGCTGACAACATACACCATTGCCGAAGCATTATATATGGATATATCTTCACAACCATTGTTATGGCAGTATTCATACAAACTATATTCAAGACTGTAAAGTCTTTAATATTTATATGAGGCTGAATCGAAAGCCTATCTTTGGCCATGCTTTTAAAGATAAAGGAAGATAGGGAATAACTTTGTTATTGAGTAGTTGGCCGAGAGCCACTTGACACATTTTGTGTGCTATATCTTTATCGATATAATGTTGTAGACTAAAATCTTAAGGTTCTTGGCATATAATTTATATTATAAAGATTTATTCTTATATGTTTTCTTTACATGCCTTTGGTTTTCTCAAGATAGAAAGAGAGCAGTAGGCTCTTCTTGATCATTAAATATGACTGAGTGGGTAATGATGATTGATTGGGTTATGAGATAAGATGCATGGAAATAATCTTGCATTATCTTGGAAAGAAATCAATAGAGCAGGATAGCTAAATGATTGTGTTATCTTTTTGTACACTATTTACAAAGATGGAAGGTATTATTATTACCCATCAAGTCTCTAGTAGACTATGAATATTTCTTTGGCAAAAGTTGATATATTTATTGTTATCTTGAGATAACTAATGATTTTATAATGACGTCGGGATTGGAGATGATAGCTCTCTAAGTACAACCGACATTTATTATAAACTATGAAACTTGTTTTGCATTGGTATTGTCAATTTGGATGAACAATGTTTTAGTCAACAAGGATCAGATGGAG
The DNA here is from genome assembly GCA_027924645.1 of Cunninghamia lanceolata. NCBI lineage: Eukaryota > Viridiplantae > Streptophyta > Pinopsida > Cupressales > Cupressaceae > Cunninghamia > Cunninghamia lanceolata. The sequence continues at coordinate 560,249 of BSBN01000900.1, forward strand.
ATCTGTTAACCTAAACATGTATTCAAACTCATCTCATAGAGATGTTATCCACAACTGATTTTGTGGTAAGAAACCAAGAAATTATGTGTTCAAGAAAGGAATAGAGTGACGAGGAGTCATAGATTCCATGTTGTAGATGCAATGAGAAGAATAATGAAATTTAGTCTAGGAACATAGTTGGAAGTCCAAGAGGATGGACTAAATTTGTGACCAGAAAGGGTCAACCTAAAACATTATAGGATGAGATAACTTCTAAGTCAAGTTAGAGATGTATGAACATTCAACTACATTCATTGTGAAACATTTATTTATATTAAATCTTTGGCCAAAGTAATGCATCTATCTCTGCATGCATTAGTTGGTTCACTATGCTCCATATGGCATAACTATCTACTAGTGTCATACATAGTTAGAGTGGATCTATAGTTGTATGACTGTGATGAGTTATGAAGGACACAAAACCAAAACTTAGATGAAAACCTTATGGTTCATTATATCTACTTCCTTTGTGAAGGGTAGGGCTATTTTTAGGTAGGAAGTTGTGCGGGGGACCACTGGTCTATGGTTGGAGGAAAAGCACTCGAGTGATGCTCTCCTTCCCAAGAAGATGACAAGCCGAGACTTATGAAGATAGATATCAATATTCCAGATGTAGTATATTCTATTATATGACTTGACAGTTAAGAATTTTATGTAAAACTTATCATTATTGCCATGTGCAAAACATTATGATTGTAAAGTGAAGGAATTCACTATTATGTTATCTTTGAATATGTTGCAAATTTTAGTTTTGAAATTATTTAGAAAAGATATGCATTTAATTATTGATTATGAATTTGATTATTTATAAATAGAAAAATGATTATGTTGATCATGACTATTTACTTAATGGTAAATTGAGTTGATAATCAGGGTAAAATTAGCATGTTACAATGATCTTGCTTAGAAATTTAGAGAAGACATTTGTTGGCTAATTTGGTTGATGTGATTGATGCCTTACCTACTTCTCCCTCTCAACAAGATACATAAAAAAACTTAGTATTAATAAAAGAAAATTACATTGTAAATCATCAGAGTTGAAAGACTGAGATCAAAGCAGTCAGCTTACTTGTTATGGAGTAAAAAGTGGACACATACCTTTTTACCTCCTTGTTTAGCTCCTAGGTCCCCATAATTACATTATACATTCTAAATATTCATCCCGATGCAAAATCCCCCAAAAACCAATGCAAATTGGGAACTAGGGGCCCATATTCTTCCTTACCCCGGACCAAAAAGGTGCCTTTGGACTTGGGCTCCTATACCTAATTCTTCCCTAATTGGTCAGAGAAAATTTAATTACATGTCTGCATAAGACCTTTAAAAGGGTTTCTCTTTGTCAGCTCTTTTGGTTAATTTGACGAATGTTAGCGAGAAAGCATATCTAAGTGTGTTTTTGAATTCATTTGTAACCTAGATAGAGATAGCAAACTTGTAGCATTAGAGTAAAGAGCATTCAAAGCATTCATTGTGATTCTAGAGTAGATTTGTATTATCATTGTGTGTTGTTGCAGGTTTTGAAGTTATCATCTATCTCTCCTTATGAGTTGAAGAGCATTCATTCTCCTAAGGGTTTCATCACATAGGTGATATCATTTGTGTTCATAATTTGATTTCATCATACTGATTTGTGTTTAGCCTCTACCCTACTAGGGCACACACTCTCTATCAAACAACGGTGTTGGGAAGCTTGAATGTTGTCTCAAGATTTGACTAAGGCAAGTCTCTAAACACCATAATCCCCAGACCTCGTTTCTTCTTGTGTGTAGGTTATAGGTGTGAGATCCAGAAAAGTGAAGACACAAGGAGACTAAGGAAAAGAGTTTTGGAATCCAACAACATTTCAAGAATATTCCTCTGCAGAAGACTTGGACACCCACAAAATAGTCTTTCTGCCTAAACAGACATTAGATCTGACATCAAGACATCCTCTATGACATTTCTCCAGTTTTCAATTTCTAAAGATTCCATCCTTGTGGACTTGGGCACCCACAAAATAGTCCTCTGACTTTCCAGCTTCCGGGACATAGGTTCTGATATCTTCCTAATCACTCTTGTGAAATTAGTTTCTAATTATCTATTGTACATCTTCTATTATGATCAAATCTTTGCAAATCTAAGGTTTAGTGCATTGGTTGACCTAGGGTTTGATAAAAGCTTGATTAAATTAGATCTTTCCATAGCACTCTTGAGCATAAGATCTATAGATAAGCCTACCTCCCTTTGGTAGTGATTTGGCTCAGTCTTGTCCTTAAATGTTATTGTGGAAGAGGGTTTGATATAGTGTACATGTTAGTCTTCATCATTCATCTTTTTCACACTTAACATAATACATAATGATCCTATAACTCATCTTATGGATCTCCTACTATTGCTTGAATATTTACATACCTTGACTCTCTCTAAGGATGTGGAGACCATTAATAATTCTCCTTTGGTTGCATGTTCAACACCTCTGGACATCACTAAAGACGTAATAATCAACAATCCCCTTAACAACACTCTGCCTTCCTTTCATTCCAATGCTCTCCCTACAAAAGAAGAAGCATTGGTGGATGAGGAAAGGTCTCTCACATTAAATCCTTTAGGGTTGGATGTTGAGCTTAATCAAAAAGAGAATAACAGTGCTACAGTTTAGAGTGTTCCAACACCACCTCAACCAACTGAAAAAGGACTTTTTAGAATTCCTCGTCTGCCATCGTTACATAAGCTGGGAGAAAATCCTCAAAGGCAAAGCTATCAATTCCAAAATCATAAGATTACTTCCCTACTAACTTCCTCTTCACAAATATCGGAAGGTGCAGAAAATCAAGAACCCTTGATGGTCGACAATGAAACTCCCTCAGAAAATACAACTACCAAGACTAAAAGGGAAAGGAGAAGAAAGAACCACATTTTGACAGTACATATAAAAATCAAGATCAAAGATGACCATTAGCAGGTAAGTATTTCTCACCCATTTAGCCACCCTTGATGTAGCACCTCTTTGAGTTTCTCTCATGGGTGGCCTCCTCTTATGTGTTGTGTCGTGTTCCCCCGCATTGTGTTCAATGTTGTTTAGGTCTCCTTGGATGACCCTTGATACTCTTGTAAGGTCAAGGATACAAGGAGACCACCTTCGTAGTAACATTCTTCTATTTATTTCTCAATTATTCTACACTTCTCCTCTCCTATTTTCAAATTGTTGTATGTTGTGCCTTAGGGGCATAGCATTATCTCTTGGGGGCATTTTCCCATGTTATAAACCTAAGTCACTTTTGTCTCTCATTTTTAGTGTTTACATTCTTCAGTGGCTCTACTAGTTGACAGATGACAAAAAAAAAAAAAAACTAATAAGGACCGTGCACCACTATAGAAGGAAAGAAAAAATGGACCTAGTCCATATATGAAGATGGAGTTGATATGTTACTGATGCTTGACTAGTAGAATCACCTCATGTTGTGATCATGTGTCGTGTTGTGAAGATTCTTGTAACAAACTTTTGCAATACTTTAAATCTACTTCTATGCACTTTGGAATGTTTTGTATCTCACCTTGTGCTGCACTCTATTCTGAGATACCTGAAGTATAACCTAATGGCTATACTCGGTTCCAAACCTGTAAGTGTAGCCTTGGTTTGTTTGAGTGGTATGTTGCCTTATTTCTATATCAGTTTCATGAGATGATTTGGTTATTATCTTAGCTTCAGATTTTTCTAACTAAAGTTTGTTAATTGTTAGCATATAATACTAATGTGTTTCTATTGTTATTGTTGGGAACATTAGACGATCATGAGCACCTGTCACTTTGTGGCATGGGCTTTGCAAAAGCTCTTGTTCCCTTGCATGTTTTCAACTTTACCATAAATGTGTTTGCTACCGAGAAGCGAGATCAACCAATTTAAGGCGGGGGCATATATATTGTGGATGATTATGCTTAGATATTGTTGATAAAGCGTGTTTGTGTATGCTTCCTTCTCACCGTAAGGCGTCTGTGGATGCAGGTGGGGTTGTGTACTTTGTTTTGTTTTACGTATATGTCATTTTCACTGTAAGGCATTTGCAGATGCATGTGGGGTTGTATACATTATGCATGCTTCCTTTTCAGTGTAAGGCATTTGTGGATGCAAGTGGGGTTGCATTTTGAAAGCCCTTCTGCAGAAGGTGGGATTGTGTATCCCCTTGAGCAGTTGCACATTCTTTTAAAAAGTTGACTGTGGAGGTGGACTTGGATCTTGAGTTATTCACCCTTAAGCGTGTCTTTGGTGGTTGTGGTAGTGTAGCTCAACCATCAGGTGTGTTTGGCATGTTTTAGATAGTACAGTGTAGCAATGATCTCCTTCCTATCACCTATGTTTGTTGTGTATAAGATGTATAGCGTGTCAGCAAAATACTCTACGGCGCTCGTGTATTCTGTGTGTTTTTAGTGTGTTTTCCGTATCTTCCTTGTGTGTTTTACATGTTTTAGTGGTTTAAAGGCACATAGTGATGAGCTCCCCCCACACCGTGTGTTTTGTGTGCCTTTGATGGTGGCGCCTAGTGATGAGTGCCCCCCATCGCCTAGTTAGGATTATATATATAATTGTTTAATCATGTTTTCTCTGTGTATTGCATTCCTATATTCATGTCTTCTCCATGTATTGCATTCTTCCTTACTATATTCATTGTGTTTTGCATGTCTGTCAAGTGTTTTCTTATGTTTGCCTAAGCTTGGGGATTAGAAATGGTCCTTCAAACTTAGGGTGTGTCTTCGCTCTAGTGTTTGATGTGTTTGATATGCTTTGACCATACTTTAATGCATGTACTGAATCATAAGATCATACACACATTAAAGTGGGGGCTAAATGTTATGGAGTAAAAAGTGGACACATGTCTCTTACGTCCTTGTTTAGCTCTTAGGTCCCTGTGATTACATTATACATTCCAAATATTCATCTCAATGCAAAATCCCCTGAAACTAAAGCAAATTGGGAACTAGGGGCCCATATTCTTCCTTACCCTAGACCAAAAAGGTACCTTGGGACTTCGGTACCCACACCAAAGTCTTCCCTGATTGGTCGAGGCAAATTTAATTACAGTTGGCATAATACCTTTAAAAGGGTTTCTCTTTGTCGGCTCTTTTGGTTAATTTTATCAAATGTTAGCGAGAAAGCATATAAGTGTGTTTTTGAATTAATTTTTAACCTAGATAGAGATAGCCAACTTGAAGCATTGGAGTAAAGAGCATTCAAAGCATTCATTGTGATTCTAGAGTAGATTTGTATTGTCATTGTGTGTTGTTGTAGGTTTTGTAGTTATCATCTATCTCTCCTTATGAGTTTAAGAGCATTCATTCTCCTAAGGGTTTCATCACATAGGTGATATCATTTGTGTTCATCATTTGATTTCATCATATTGATTTGTGTTTAGCCTCTACCCTGCTAGGGCACACACTCTCTATCAAACAACAGTGTTGGGAAGCTTGAATGCTATCCCAGGATTTGACTGAGGTAAATTCCTAAACACCATAAACCCCAAACCCCATTTCCTCTTGTGTGCAAGTTACAGGTGCGAGATCCAGAAAAGTGAAGACATAGGAAGACTGAGTAAGAAAAAGGGTTTTAGGATCTGATAGTATTTCAAGAATATTCCTCTATGAAAGACTTGGGTGCCCGCAAAATAATCTTTCTGCCTAAACAGACATCAGATCCAACATCAGGACATCCTCTGTGACATTTCTCCAATTTTTTAGTTTCTGAAGATTCCATCCTTCTGGACTTGGGCGCCCGCGAAATATTCCTCTGACTTTCCAGATTCTGGGACACAAGTTCTGATATCTTCCTGATCACTCTTGTGAAATTAGTTTTTGATTATCTGTTGTACATCTTCTGTTATGATCAGATCTTTATAAATCTAGGATTTAGTGCATTGATTGACCTAGGGTTTGATAAAAGGATTGATTAAATCAAATCTTTCTATAGCACTCTTGAGTACAAGATCTATAGCTAAGTCCACCTCCCTTTGGTAATGATTTGGCTCAGTCTTATCCTTGAATGTTATTGTGGAAGAGGGTTTGATCCAGTGTACATGCTAGTCTTCATCATTCATCTTTTTCACATTTAACATTACTAAGTAAGAAAAAAATATACTGAATGACCATAGAAAGAAAGTAATGATATGAAAAAGACATCGGTTCCTAAATGTGGATCCATCTCTTCAAAGTCTATATACAAACATAAAAATATTGGTACATCAAAATATCAAAGATATCACCTGCATGGACAAATAAATAGACATGGGAACTAATTAATCATTTCAGGCATCATCAAGATCCAACGGTACAACCATTCAATGGATAACTAATAACCTTTAGAATAGGTAATTTATTGAAAATAAAGATATCAAACAGTGGGGATCCAATATAGATTGTATTGCAAAAGAAACTTAACAAAGAATGATACTAAAGGATATCAAATAAAGATACTAGAGGCATGTTATGGCTAAAATTAACACTCCAAATTATCGAGGCAATAAATATGATCTATCAATATCTAATGCATGCTAGAATACCTAAAGCACTCTTCAGGCATAACACTCAACATGTTAACTACAACAGTGCACAAATCGATATGTACAATCCCTAGTATCCATTATTTATAGCTAGAATTACTAGCTCATTAGGGAATTTATTCCCATTTGCTCCCTAGCTTTCATCTATCTACATAAGTGTTGGCCAAGAAACGTGGCTTCATCATTTGTGTCATTAACTAATTGATACATTCACCACTGAAACTATAATCTTAAGTGAAATAAGATGTTGACGACCAACGTTGGTTGCCAAAATATCAAATAAGTTTACATAATTTACCTATGGCGTTGTGAGCTACTTCAATTGACATAGAGGTTGATGACAGATAGCTAACAAAGTATATGTGTCATGTCTGTATCAAGGAACATTAATTTCTAGAAAATTAACCATTCCAGCCAGTTTTTCCTATACTTAGAAGATATGATGTATCTTCTCATCCTTTGTTTCTTATGTTGGATATAGTGTAGTATTGTCTATAAGGACTCACATTCATGCCAGACATCTTCTATAAGGATGTGATGGTATAGAAGTTGCAGGCATTTTTTAAGTCAAACCTCACCACATTGTTCAACAGTAAAATAGTTATTAGACCAACTACACGGTGTTAGAGTTGGATACTTACCAGGTGGAGACTAGTGAATTACAACAAAACTTGTGATGTCTTTTAGGGCTTAGGGTATTTACTCAATTGTTGTATTTTTACATTTTCTTTATGTTTATCTATAGTAGTAGGTGTCCACTCAGGAGTTTGAAATTTCAAGGGACATTCCCTGCCTACTACAGAAGTCTCCTTGTTTTAGGATATATCTCCTACAGATATCTCTATTCTTGACTCATGTACCCATCTCTAGAATTATACCCTATCTTAGCTCAATCTGTGATTGTTTTGTCTGCACCATGAAGCTCCACTGGTGAAACAAAATATCTAGGTAGGTTACCCATAATGTCTATGCTTCCACATTCTGCATACGTCTAGCAAAGCATTTCCAACTATAGTATCTGACAAAAATCCTTGTTTCATTATGCTTTGATGGATGTCCATACTCTGTTCAAAAGTGTCTATTTTAGCACAGGCAAGGAGGATGCTGGCAAAGGTTATGGAATTTGACTTTACACCTGCCAATTGCATAGTTTACTCCATTCACCCAAAATATTTCAAGGTTGTTTAATCTAAGTAGTTTTCCTTGTGATGAGGTTTGAACAATGCATCACCATATGACAAGAATGGTAATTTCCTGACCGTTGATTATCAAAATGCTTTGTATTAACAAAGAAAATTAATGGAGCTTTGAGGAATTGTCATGCCCACATTTCACATGCATTCACAACACGCAAACACACATGTTATGTCCACACATGACATGTAGTCATGATACGAACTATCAAGAATTTTTCCCTAACTACTCCAAAAACCTCCCTTGCATGCGCAAGCGTGCTCGGTGCGTCTATTTAAGTTGTCTATAAGGTTGTTGACACAGAATAATCCACTCACATGTGCATGAAGATATTTTGTCACTATGCTTGGTTTCGTTTTAACTAGCAACGTTTGGGTTCATATACAGTTTCTATTGTGGCGGTTAATTTTCAAGATAATGTTAATCTATGTTTACTACTTGGTAATTCATTCGGGAAAGATAAATCCCATAGTTACAATTTTCTTACAAATGAGCAAATGTGATAGTACAATAATTTGACTTTCATTTACTCCTTAAATGTCATTCTATAATAAATTATATATATATATATATATATATATATATATATATAATTTTTAGAAATACCTTTCCTATATATATAAAATGGTCTTTTATAAATATATATAAATAATCGATTTAATTATACACTTAACATTGTATATTTTGACCTTGCTAATGGAATCTCCACCCAAATTAATTTATTTATAAAAACACATATTTAAAAATTCCTAGAGTGCAAGCACATGTATTTGCAATTGATACACACACACACACACATATATATAGGGATAGATATATATAGATATATATACATTTATATATACCAATGTTTTTTTTTTAGTATTGATAGTGGGATTCCCACTAAACTTTTAATGCCCTTTTTATAATAACAACTCATAACATTGAGGGTTAAAAACCCTAAGAAATCTCTTATTGAAAACCAAGTGTTACTTGCAGGTGTGGGGCGGCGGATGTCCGAACGGCAGAGCTTCCGGCACAGGGCTGAGTTCATGGAGGAGGGGCGTGGGGTGGATTGTATGCAGGTGGCAGTGCTTTGGTGGCCGCGTTCGGCATCAGTAATGGCATGGTGGAGGGTTAACGTCGGTGGCGGGGTTGTGGGCCTGTGGTAGGCTACGGTGCGTAGGGGGACGGGGATGTGGGGAGGGGCAGAGCCCCACCCACATCCCACATAGTGGGGTGTGGGTGGGGCTCCGCCCCTCCCCACACCCACAGTAGCAAGCATTCGGTGGGGGTTAAAACCCCCACCACATCATATGCAACGTTTTCATTTGACTGTGTAAAAACCGTGATCCCTTAAATCGCATTTCATGACTATTTCAAATTTTCAATAACATTTAATAATGTTATATATATATATATATATATCATTTTCTCGATTTTACTCAATTTAATACTATTTAAAATATACATATATATTTATTTATTTATTTATATTTGTATATATATATGCATTCACAAATGTAACAATATTTTCATTATCTCAAATTCATTTTTTTTTTATAAACTAATAACTATATATATATATATATATATATATATATATATATATATATATATATATATAATTATTTCAGTTTCACAATTTCTTTCAATAATGTAAATACAGTTTTAACCATTTCCACAACTAAATTTAAAGTAGAATGTTGTATGCAAAAATAATAAATATACATTCCTATTTATAAAATGATAACTCATGGCAAAATTCCCTTCACATTATTTTCAACATTACAATTTGAGTAAACAATTAAATCAAAAGAAAACAGAACATTTAATCATTTAAATTTGTATGTTCTATTTGCCATTCTACCAAGTAAATTTGTCCTTCTCAAATTACAAATAAAAACCAGAAATAAGTACTTGTAACTAATGAACTATTTATATTTCATGAACACACATAATACCGTAAACATTCAACTTAGATTATTTTCCAATGCAATGTAACTTCAAGTTTAAACTTTGTTTTCAAGGGCAAAAATGCATCATACATAACACTAAAATTAAAATAACTTTCTTACTAGATAATACAAGGGAATCATATATCATTTGGTTCATCAAATTAACAACAAGTCTCACAATTATAGACTTGACAACAAGAACAATTAACTGTATTAAATCTCTACAATACACAGACTAACAAGGGAGTAATTTTTACTCTCTTCTCCCATCTTACACAAATGATGAAAGGTAACAACCAAATAATCCCACAACTTTAAACATAGTCAGGGAGGCTTAATCCTTCACTCCCAAGGTAGCAATATTTACAACAATATCAAGAGAGATGATCTCTCTTCAATTCTTACATAAAGAACTGTGATGCTCAAGATCCTTCTTACAAATACTAGGATAGAACATTTTCTTAAACAAGGGAAAACTTCTCCAAAGCTCTTTACAAGCTCTAACAGTAACCTGCAGGATAATAAGGGAAAACAATAACCACCATCTAGCTCTCCTCCCTACCTTTGACCCGCAAGAGGGTCACCCCCGAGCTAGGGAGACCATCCTCATATCCAGGGTAAGATAGACTAACCACATCACAAACATTGAGCAACAACAAAGCAAATGATCCACACACCCTCAAGGTTGACACACATAACAAAGACTCAGCTTAGGTAAGTACAAGGAGGGTAGGGGAGTAGACAATCTCTACCTCTAGGTGTCATCCTTTCACAATATATCACAAGGCCTCAAGCCAACATAATCACAAGGCCTCAAGCCAACTGTATAATCTTCCACAAGGCCTCAAGCCTTCCAATGAATCAAGTAACCAAAGATAACCAAACAAGCACCCAAAGCCAATAAGCCCTCAAGGCTAAAAACAGTACCAAATTGCCCTCAAGGCATATCATGTAACCAGAACCAGGATAACACCCGAGGAGGGTCACACCTCCCCTCCCTAAACACGATGAGCTTTACCTTCCAACTGGAAGGAGCTCTCTCTACACCCAAAACAAAACCCCCAAACTAACAGAAAAGTTCATAGAAGGCATTACAAGACTCTTTCAACAATCAAGATACAAACATGCATATCAAACATTAGATCACACAAGAGAATAGACTTGAATACCAACCTTTCAAGCCCAATTATGGAATGAAAATTGATGTAGAGCTCCTCTCAAACTTCCTTCTCCAAAATCTCCCTCCTTTCCACCATCAACCAACCCCCTTACTCTCCTTCTCCTTTTACTTTTAAAACTAATTCCTCTATTTTCCTAATTTCCCAAGTGGGAATAAACAACTCAACCCCCACTCCTCCATTAACCTAGTGGTCATAAAACAATGTTCCCCCCACTCAATAAGTTCCCCATTAAAGCCCACATGTAGGAAATAAATAAAACAAGTAAAATTAAAATAAAAGAAAGAGTGGGTGACACAACACCTTCATTAAGGGAAACCCCACCAAAAGGAGGCACATGGAGACAAGCACTCCATTATTAGGGAATCATGGAGTGGCTCTATGACTTGGAGGTGGGCATGAGTGTGGATTCCACTCATCCCATGTCCCCCATGCTTCCAATTTCGTCACTTTACTTCACCCTGAAGTTGAAGTGACCCTATGGAAGTTAACCCAAGGTTAACCTAGTCAAAAAGGTCCCTAGACCCATAGGGTACAACTTAGGGTTGTTTTTAAACCTAGTTAAGACTCCTAGAGTCAAATAAAACACATGAAGAGGGTCAAAAAGAATTAAAGTTAAAACAAGATTCAAAACATCAACTTACAACACTTATCATAATAAAAGTAATTTAGATAATAGCCCTTATCCCCTTAACCTCATGCAATATTAACACAATACAACAATACAACATTTTCCAAAACATGAGGTTAATCTTAGTTCCTCATAGAACTAGATTGGCTCACAAGGGATACAACAAAGGATATAGGATGATCTCCTGTATATGTGGTTTCATTAGTAATACCTGCACACTCAAACTCGAAGTCAATAACTCATAGAGATATCATAGCCAAAGCAATTCAAATACATGCATAACTAAACATACTACCTTATAACATACTGAAATCATAATATAGTTCCATATCCATTCATCATTTTCTTTCAAACAACATCTAATATCATTGCACAATTATTTTCTTAAAAATCACATAGGTTCAATAATCCAGAATTCAGAAATCAATAGTCTCTCAACATAAAAATAATAACAAAAGTATTGCAAATAGTCTCATGAATAGTAGTGTAAAAAGGTAGGCCTCACATCCTCCCCCCCTAAGATTGTACTTCCTCCTGGAAGTCATCAAAGAGGTGAGGGTAAAGCATCTTCAGTCTCGTTGCATCTTCCCATGTTGCAGTGACCACATCGTACTTATCCCACTGGGCCCTAACCTGGTCCAACTCTTGATCTCAAAGGCCCAACGTCCGACAAGTCAATTATGCGTATTGGCTCCAAAGCCAATTGCCCGTTTACCTTTGTTCATAGTCTCAAGGATGGGGGTCTGAAACTCAGCCTCGCGGTTGTCAACTGCTGCCATCATGTGGTGAGATCTAACCACATCCCCAACTGTCAGCTCGAATCCTCCGGCACGAGGCTGTCCTCCTGCTATAAATCCTGTTGACACTCCCTGGCAAAATGTCCTACCCCACCACATACATAACACGGGCCCCTAGCCTGTAACTGTACAGATTGAGTCATGCTCGACTGTTGCTATCTAGTTTGTCCTGTGGGCCCCTGTGAATCTCTGTTTGATTGCTGAGACCTTGCGAGTTCCACAGAAGATCCCTGCTGCTGCCATCCACGGTTATGTCCCCCCTGAACCTTCTGTTGGGGACTAGATTTTTGCTGGTGCTGCTATGGAGGCCTATGGAAATTTCGTTGATGCTGCTACTGACCCCGATCCTGGAACTGAGGGCGAGAATTCTGCCCCTGTCCTTGAATCTCCTCAGCAATGTAAGCCTTCTCGGCAGCATCACTCAAAGTTTGGGGATCTGCCATTCGAACAGGTCCTACTATACTATGGTTTAGACCTCTGATGAACTTATGCACCAGGAGTTTCTCGTCATGGAGATACTCCGCATACCTAGATAATTCTATAAATTTACTCTCGTACTGTGCCACCGAGAGTCCCCTCTGTTGTAGATCATGGAATTCGTCTATGCGACGCTGTCGGTAGTGGTTTGATAGATATCGCGCATTAAAGCACTCAATAAAAGTCTCCCATGAGAGGGTGTCTATGGAAAGGCGACACTTACACTCCTCAGTGCGCCACCACGTAGCTGCTGCATCCCATAATAAATGTACTACCACACGGGCCTTTGTGTTGCCCTCGTAGGGACACAACGCGAAGCACCTATCTAAACTAATAAGCTAGGCCTCTGCCTCAGCTCCCTCTGTGGTTCCAATGAAAGTAGGAGGGTTCAACCTTAATATTTCCCTAATGGGATCTCCTTTATCACTGCACCCCCTGATAGGCTCATTTGTATGATGCTCATAAGGCTTGGGACCAAAATGCGCTACTCTCTCTATCTCGTCATGCCTGGCATGATGTGTGGGACTCCTACTACGGCCCCTGTCGGCCGAATTAACCTCCTCCAGCAACTTGACATAAGGCTCCACACGTGGTACCCCCTGCGGCTCTACGCGGGGCTCCACACGTGGCTCTACACGCGGCTCAACTACAACTAATGGAAGTCTAACTAAGATAGCCTGTATAGCTTGTAATATCTGTGGTCCCATTTCTGGTGGAGCTGGTGGTGCCTGAGGTATCTGAGGAATTAGTTGTGCCTGTAAAACTAGCTAAACTTGTAAAATTGGCTGTTCTGGTGGGACTAACTGTTTCGGTCCCACAATTGAACAATTAGTGTGCACCCTGGTGGCTGGAGTGCGACGGGACAGTGGTTGCCGAGCACGTCTGGGAGGCATTCTACAAAACGAAGTAGACTCTAGTCAGTTTAATCGCGGAAGTAATAATGTGCTCATACAAGCCCAGTGTTTGAAACTCTGGGCTCTGATACCAAATGTCATGTGGTCATGATACGAAATATCAAAATTTTTTCCCTAACTACTCTGAAAACCTCCCTCGCACACGCAAGCGTGCTCAGTGCGTCTGTTTAAGTTGTCTATAAGGTTGTTGACATAGAATAATCCACTCGCATGTGCATGAAGATATTTTGTCACTATGCTTGGTTTCGTTTTAACTAGCAACGTTTGGGTTCATATACAGTTTCTACTGTGGCGATTAATTTTCAAGATAACGTTAATCTATGTTTACTACTTGGTAATTCGTTTGGGAAAGATAAATCCCGTAGTTACAATTTTCTTACAAACGAGCAAATGTGATAGTACAATAATTTGACTTTCATTTACTCCTTAAATGTCATTCTATAATAAATTATATATATATATATAATTATATTATTTTTAGAAACACCTTTCCTATATATATAAAATGGTCTTTTATAAATAAATATATATATATAATCGATTTAATTATACACTTAACATTGTATATTTTTACCTTGCTAATGGAATCTCCACCCAAATTAATTTATTTATAAAAACGCATATTTAAAAATTCCTAGAGTGCAAGCACATGTATTTGCAATTGATACACACACACACACACACACACACACACACACACATATATATATATTTAGGGATATATATATATATATATATATATATACCAATATTTTTTTTTTGAGTATTGATAGTGGGATTCCCACTAAACTTTTAATGCCCTTTTTATAATAACAACTCATAACATTGAGGGTTAAAAACCCTAAGAAATCTCTTATTGAAAACCAAGTGTTACTTGCAGGTGTGGGGCAGCGGATGTCCGAACGGTGGAGCTTCAGGCACAGGGTCGAGTTCATGGAGGAGGGGGGCGTGGGGTGGATTGTATGTAGGTGGCGGTGCTTTGGTGGCAGCGTTCGGCGGTGGTAATGGCACGGTGGAGGGTTAACGTCGGTGACGGGGTTGTGGGCCTGTGGTAGGCCGCGGCGCGTAGGGGGACAGGGATGTGGGGAGGGGCGGAGCCCCACCCACATCCCACATAGTGGGGTGTGGGTGGGGCTCCGCCCCTCCCCACACCCACAGTAGCAAGCATTCGGTGGGGGTTAAAACCCCCACCACATCATATGCAACGTTTTCATTTGACTGTGTAAAAACCGCTATCCCTTAAATCGCATTTCATGACTATTTCAAATTTTCAATAACATTTAATAATGTTATATATATATATATATATCATTTTCTCGATTTTACTCAATTTAATACTATTTAAAATATACATATATATATATATATATATATATTTATTTATTTTTATATTTGTATATATATATACATTCACAAATGTAACAATATTTTCATTTCCTCAAATTCATTTTTTTTTTTTATAAACTAATAACTAAATATATATATATATATTTCAGTTTCACAATTTCTTTGAATAATGTAAATATAGTTTTAACCATTTCCACAACTAAATTTAAAGTAGAATGTTGTATGCAAAAATAATAAATATACATTCCTATTTATAAAATGATAACTCATGGCAAAATTCCCTTCACATTATTTTCAACATTACAATTTGAGTAAACAATTAAATCAAAAGAAAACAGAACATTTAATCATTTAAATTTGTATGTTCTATTTGCCATTCTACCAAGTAAATTTGTCCTTCTCAAATTACAAATAAAAACCAGAAATAAGTACTTGTAACTAATGAACTATTTATATTTCACGAACACACATAATACCGTAAACATTCAACTTAGATTATTTTCCAATGCAATGTAACTTCAAGTTTAAACTTTGTTTTTAAGGGCAAAAATGTATCATAAATAACACTAAAATTAAAATAACTTTCTTACTAGATAATACAAGGGAATCATATATCATTTGGTTCATCAAATTAACAACAAGTCTCACAATTATAGACTTGACAACAAGAACAATTAATTGTATTAAATTTCCACAATACACAGACTAACAAGGGAGTAATTTTTACTCTCTTCTCCCATCTTACACAAATGATGAAAGGTAACAACCAAATAATCCCACAACTTTAAACATAGTCAGGGAGGCTTAATCCTTCACTCCCAAGGTAGCAATATTTACAACAATATCAAGAGAGATGATCTCTCTTCAATTCTTACATAAAGAACTGTGATGCTCAAGATCCTTCTTACAAATACTAGGATAGAACATTTTCTTAGACAAGGGAAAACTTCTCCAAAGCTATTTACAAGCTCCAACAGTAACCTACAAGACAACAAGGGAAAACAACAACCACCATCTAGCTCTCCTCCCTACCTTTGACCCGCAAGAGGGTCACCCCCGAGCTAGGGAGACCATCCTCATATCGAAGGTAAGATAGACTAACCACATCACAAACATTGAGCAACAACAAAGCAAACGATCCACACACCCTCAAGGTTGACACACATAACAAAGACTCAACTTAGGTGAGTACAAGGAGGGTAGGGGAGTAGACAATCTCTACCTCTAGGTGTCATCCTTTCACAATATATCACAAGGCCTCAAGCCAACATAATCACAAGGCCTCAAGCCAACCGTATAATCTTCCACAAGGCCTCAAGCCTTCCAATGAATCAAGTAACCAAAGATAACCAAACAAGCTCTCAAAGCCAATAAGCCCTCAAGGCTAAAAACAGTACCAAATTGCCCTCAAGGCATATCATGTAACCAGAACTAGGATAACACCCGAGAAGGGTCACACCTCCCCTCCCTAAACATGATGAGCTTTTCCTTCCAACTAGAAGGAGCTCTCTCTACACCCAAAACAAAACCCCCAAACTAACAGAAAAGTTCATAGAAGACATTGCAAGACTCTTTCAACAATCAAGATACAAACATGCATATCAAACATTAGATCACACAAGAGAATAGACTTGAGTACCAACCTTTCAAGCCCAATTATGGAATGAAAATTGATGTAGATCTCCTCTCAAACTTCCTTCTCCAAAATCTCCCTCCTTTCCACCATCAACCAACCCCCTTACTCTCCTTCTCCTCTTACTTTTAAAACTAATTCCTCTAGTTTCCTAATTTCCCAAGTGGGAATAAACAACTCAACCCCCACTCCTCCGTTAACCTAGTGGTCATAAAACAATGTTCCCCCCACTCAATAAGTTCCCCATTAAAGCCCACATGTAGGAAATAAATAAAACAAGTAAACTTAAAATAAAAGAAAGAGTGGGTGACACAACACCCTCATTAAGGGAAACCCCACCAAAAGGAGGCACATAGAGACAAGCACTCCATTATTAGGGAATCATGGAGTGGCTCTATGACTTGGAGGTGGGCATGAGTGTGGATTCCACTCATCCCATGTCCCCCATGCTTCCAATTTCGTCACTTTACTTCACCCTAAAGTTGAAGTGACCCTATGGAAGTTAACCCAAGGTTAACCTAGTCAAAAAAGGTCCCTAGACCCATAGGGTACAACTTAGGGTTGTTTTTAAACCTAGTTAAGACTCCTAGAGTCAAATAAAACACATGAAGAGGGTCAAAAAGAATTAAAGTTAAAACAAGATTCAAAACATCAACTTACAACACTTATCATAATAAAAGTAATTCAGATAATAGCCCTTATTCCCTTAATCTCATGCAATATTAACACAATACAACAATACAACATTTTCCAAAATACGAGGTTAATCTTAGTTCCTCATAGAACTAGATCGGCTCACAAGGGATACAACAAAGGATATAGGATGATCTCCTATATATGTGGTTTCATTAGTAATACCTGCACACTCAAACTCGAAGTCAATAACTCATAGAGATATCATAGCCGAAGCAATTCAAATACATGCATAACTAAACATACTACCTTATAACATACTGAAATCATAATACAGTTCCATATCCATTCATCATTTTCTTTCAAACAACATCTAATATCATTGCACAATTATTTTCTTAAAAATCACATAGGTTCAATAATCTAGAATTCAGAAATCAATAGTCTCTCAACATAAAAATAATAACAAAAGTACTGCAAATAGTCTCATGAATAGTAGTGTAAAAAGGTAGGCCTCATTGGAATTTCCTTGAGTGATGCATATTGTAATAATATTTAGTCTCTTTTTCAAGTAGTGTGCTTACAGTGGGGTTGGAACAATGCAAACAATATGATAAATGCAGTAATACTTAAATAGAGAAACGAATTCTCTAAATGACATTCCAATCTGTATTTCTGGAGTTTGAGGATTCTTGTGCAGTCTGACCCTTAAGCTAGCTAAGACAAACATCATCTATCAAATTCAAGTATTACATCCTGCAAATTCTATGCAGGAATTGGAATAAACTATTGTGCATTCCCAATAAAGAGGGATAAATAAAAATTGTTTAGGTATTTGTTGTATTTTTTGGCATGTTTTATATCTCTTACATACTCTATCCCTTGCCCCTTGAGATTTTTTTTAGGGGGGCCTTAAAAATGGATTTTGGGCTCATGGTTTTACAACTTTTGTATTGGATATTGTTTAGTGCTTTTTTATTTTTTGCATATTGTAATACTGATTAGCAATTTCCTATATTGATGATTAGGGTAAATTACATGCAAAGGTGAAAAATATATTTGAATGAGAATATGTTTCTTTGCTTCCCATTTTAAATTTTATTTCTAGTAGGCATTGTTAAGCAATGAATTGTTGCATTACCCATTATTGTATTCAAAATTTTAATCTAATTTCCTTACAAACTTTTCAAATGCAGTTTTGGATTTATGGATATGGCCCACATAATAATGCATGACAATTAAAACAACTATACATAGTTGTTTATATTAGCATTTGTTGTTTTGTTTCTACTTCTGTGCTTTGCTAGATTGCATATTTGCAATATGCAAAATGCAAGTGCAACTCTAAACTCCAACCAATTGCACTTCAGACTGGACTTTTAGACTAAAGGCTATGATTTGAATCTTGTAGCATGCAAACTGCAAAACAGAGTTTGAATTCAAATCGATGCAAGATATTCACAAAATTGTAAAATTTATTCATGTAGATATTACTTTATCTTTAATTTCTTTTCCACCTTAAAGTGGCTCACACCCTTCCAGCATTTGGTAGGGACTATAGCTGCCTTGTAGCTCTTGTTTGAATATGGAATGAGGCTTGAGAATTCTTCTTTTTAACTTCTTTCTTGGTTGCTTTATCATTGGTTCAATTAACTATCTCTTGATAACTAGTTTGTACAATCTCCCATAAATATTTTACTATCAAAAAGTCATCCTCTTGATGCTCCAATAATCTAGCCATTTTAATTAAATTCTTGAATAGGAAAAAAGTTAGCATTCAACATGATCAATTATTAGAAATATTTCAACAGAAAAATCTATAATAAGTTATTTATTTTGCAACCATCTACTTTGATACCAAATAAATATTTTAGAACTATCTCCCTACTCTATCAACCAATTGTAAGAAAAGAAAAAACACTTAAAACATGTAATATTCAGCAAAATAAATAACTTACAAACCTAACAAAAAAATACTATACACTCTTGCTAAAAAAAATTACACTATTTTTCTTCACTATCTTCTCACTTAATAACAGTAATGAGGCAATTGTTATATACTTTTTAACAGCCTTACAAAAATAGTAAACATGGGCAATACAACAGCCCTTTAAAAAAACATATAAAACTCTATAAAGAAATCCCAAACAAAAACACTTTAAAGTTGCGATTTAAATCACCTTAAAAACTCTATCTATTAAATAAAGATATCAACGACTATTACAATGCTTTAAAGCAAGACAAAAGCTTCTAAAGGAGCATCATTTATCCAACAATTATGGTTTGTCAACTTTGTAAAGACGCTTACTTTTGTAGGCTACGTATTAGATGATGTTGGCCCTGCTCCACTCGCGGCATATAATGCTTTTCTTATATTTTTTTGGGGCGGGGGGAGGTGAGAGATAAAGTAGTGTTCTATGTATTTTTTTGTAAGAGAAGTATACTAGCACTTGCACTCATAGGAGGTTCAAGGAATACGTGATGGGAACAACAGACGAGTTTAGAAAAATTTTCAGCGTGATTATTTTTTTCCAGCGTGAGACAATTCCGAACACTATAATACTTACATATAAAAGCCTATCGACTAATTAATATCATATTATAAAAAAAATGGGTGGAATAGTATTAGGTAAGACCACATCTTTTGAAATAATATAAATAGATTTCTTTTATGCTTCTAGTTATTAATGTGTTAAAAAAAAATAGTTCGTGTTGAAAAAAAATAAAAAGAAATGGGACCATTGGCTTAGATAAGAAGTTCATTCTTTTTCATTTCAATATTTAGATTGGACTCTTAACATCACATTCTAAATATACAATGATGTCTATTTCTAGAACAACATTATCAATCTCAATTGCATTTATATTTAAAATAGAAACAAAATTTAAAATATAGAGTAGATAATCCATTATTTGAAGGTTTCTACATTTGAAACATGGAACTGAATCATCATATATTTAAATAAATTATTTAACCTTAAATTTTGGTAGCCCTTTAATATTTGAAAAAAATCTCTTTTTTGGCTATTAAAAAATAGTTACACATATAATTGAAAAAGAAAAGAAAGAACTACCTTTTCAAATAAATTGAATTAAATAAATAATTACATCAAGAGGCTAACCCACAATGCTAGCAAAGAGGACATGCATCTAATGCTATGATTATGAAAGAAAACTTTTTAGAGTCAACATTTATTTTTAAATATAAAGATATTAAAATTTTAAAATATATATTAATGCCTACAAATGAAACTATTAAAAAGTAACATATAAGTATATAATATTTACTACACTTTTAAAAGTAAAAATCAAACAAAAGAATTACTGAATGGTGGTTTTCCAAAAAGTAAAATTAGAAGTTACATACAAAAGTAAAACAAATGTATTACCAGAAGAATATTATTTAAATAAAAATATAGCCAACAATGTAGATAAAATAAAATAATCATTAAGTACCCCTCATTTATGGGGTTGGTGGGGTTAATCTAAGCCAAATCATAGATAGGGTTTAAAGTGGGGATGGGCTTCAAGGAGTAATATAAGATTATTGGGAGCTAGTTGTATAATAAGGGACCACGAAGGGAGGCTTATTAGAGCAACGTCCAAAAACTTACACCTAGCACTAATAATGAGGTTGAAGCACAAACTCTCCTCCTAGGGCTCCAAATATGTGATCATTATGGAGTAAAACAAGTTCATATTGAGGGTGATTCAATGATTATAATTAATGCCATTAGAAGAAGAATTTCATTCAATTGGAAGCTAAACAAAGTTTTAAATATTTGTTGGCCCCTCATTGAATCACTAATTGCCTTCACATTCAAACATGTATATAGGGAAGTTAATGGGGATGTAGATGCATTAACCAACTTGTCAATAGAATCAAAGGTGGAGTGCATTGTAGATAACTCCCTGATCACATGGCAATAGTTGGCACCAAACAAAACTCATATCACCCCATGCACAAATAGTGAGGCACTATCATTAGAAGGTAGTAGGGTTGTAAAAGACACAAGTGAGGCCAAAAGGGAGTACAACAAGGATTGAATTCTTTGCATACAAAACATGATGACAAGGTGTGCAAATATTCCATATTTGAGAACCTTAAATGCGGGCTAGTCAATCCTTTCTATGTGAGGTTGGAGAGAATTTAGTATGGATACTATGGTACATTTAGTAGCAAAGAAAGGGTAGATAGTGTTCTTGAGGGATATTTTGAACCTCAAGTTCAAGAATATTTTCAAGAAAATTGTAGTGATTATGCTACATGCCATCAGGGTCATGTTGGGCAAGACTTTCCTCACATCAACTCATCAATATAGGGTTAACACTGACATCTCTTCCATGTTTGTTGCATTTTTTCTTGAAGTTGGAGAGACTAAGGAGATAATAAGGATTGGCTCAGAATCCTTAATTATACCATGGTGGAGAAGAGGGATTAGGGCTATTCTTGATGTCATTGTCACAAGATATGGCTTCCAACTTGATGTTGGAGTCTGGCCTATTCTCAATACTATTCCTACTGGTCCATGGGTCTCCTTTATTGTTTCTATAGTTAGTCAAAATGAAAACCTTTGCAAGAACCAATATAAATGGGGTATATAGAGTTCTTGAAATTTTCCATAGGAGTCGCACCTTCATAGGGTGTAGACTGGTCATTTTCTCTCAAAGCTAGGAGCTTAGACAACGGTATGGAGGAGGAGACTAAACTAGAACAAGTTTGAAAAGTAAGGAATCTATTAATATATAATGGGTGAATATATAAACCCAATGTAGTTTAGAAAATCTATATTATCTATTGTAGATATAAATGGTAGATGATAAACTAGCACCCCATGGGGTTTGTGAACTATCCCTCCATGTTGCAGTTGCCAAAATATGTAAGTCCTTTTTTGAAGTTAATACTAAGGGTATGGCCCCTAGGCCAAATTTATTGATAGAAAAAATTATTAAGTAAAATTTAAATTTTATGTGTTTGTGTATATATGTAGCAAATAAAATAGTTCTAAAGTAAAATAAAATAATTCTTATATAAATAAAATAGCTCAAGATTGATATCTCTTATTGTTTTTAGATAGATGTATTTAAGATATCTATATTAGTTAATATAATCAATAAATACCTTGGATTATATGAGTTGGCATTGATAACATAGTAAAATAAATGTTTAAATTTAAATAAATAAAACAATGATATTAGTTCTACGTTTGATGAATATTTCTTGTGACATGTGGTCAATTGATTCACCAGTTTATTAGTGTCTTATAAATTATCAAATGTGTGCTTTTATGTCAATGAATTTCTTGTTTTCTATTTTAGTTCAGTTACATGCCTATAAATTCAATCTACATGCATGTGGATCTATACCATGCTTTGTAGATTTGAACCTTGCATAGGAATTTGAAGTATGCTAAAATTGATGTGAAAAAACATGCTTGCCTTAATGTTTGAAACTTGTGTCTAAAAAGGGGTGGTGTTAGAGACCATTATGGATATTGTGAATCTGCAATTATTCTCCTTTGGTCAAACCCCATTACTGATTTAACAAATTGGTGAAAAAAGATCAAAAACAACAAGAAAACTTGTAATGATACCTAGGATGTTGATGCAAGTTGATGTTTGCAATGTTGATGAATAATAATGATCCTTGAATGATACTACACATTGGAATGAGAGATCTTAGATCCCCATTAAAATGAATTAGGGATTCTCCTTTCATACAACACCCTAGAATTCAATTTGAAACATTTCACACTCAAGTTAGCACATAATGGTTAGTTAAGAAAGGATCGACTTGGGGCTAAATTTAACTATGAATTTATAAGTTTTAAGATCATTTATATATATGTTGTATAACTAAATTGGTTTAATTCTACATCTAGAAATTTGACTTGAGATAATGAATGGATAAAACAACAAACTGAGATTGGTCATTATGGATATGTTCAAATTAAGTCAAATAGGAACCAAGTTATTTTCCCAACTTTTATGATAAAACATACCACTTGCACTAGATAGTCATTGCATTAGGGACAACTAGTCAAAGTAAGCCCCAAAATGAATGAGAAAAGTGCAAGGTGTGCAATTTTAACCATTACATTTTTGTCCTACTCTGACCTACATGTGAACTAGTATGAAGATGTATGTTAGAGTAAAACAAGTTGCAACTGATATGAAAGTAAATATTTAGACACTCATAAAAAGGGTATGGATAAGAATTTTGATTTGGTGCATCTCCTTATAACGAGTGCTCTATCTTGAAACTACAAAATAGAACATTCTAATGAGTAGCATCAATCAAGCATTTAAAAAGAGCATGAACATGCTTTGCTAAAAATGTTAACAAACAAAAAATAAAAAATAAAAAAGAAGGGATTTTTCTTAAAATTAAAATTTTACTCTTCCTAGTGTAGAACAACCAATGTGATTCTATTTGTAATGGAAATGACCATGAGCTAGTCATTCATAGGATTATCACTAGCACCCATAACCTAACACATAAGAAGATTAGATACAAAATATGGATGTCAAAAAGTATATTATCACTAGTGCCCATAAAATACCACATAAGTGGCTCACATAGAAAATACCAACTTTCTTGCTTCATATATATATCCCAAATAAAACACTAGTCCAATTCATAGCCCCATACACCATTGAACAAAAATCCAATATGTACTCATCATCAGTGCACACAAAATTGGAGGATCATAGTCTTCTATTTATGGAGCTAAAAGTTTCTTCTTAACACCATTCTCCTCATCTCTCATGTGAGAGTGGGATTTTAGGTCTAAACCCAACTTCTCAAACTAATTCACATACACTTTCTACCCTTGATAAATAGGCTCCTTCACTTGAACTTGTTGTTAGCTTATGTATAGGACATGGGTAGCTACTTAGAAAATTAGAAATTTAACACACAATAAAAACACTTTTATTATTTTGGAAAGTGATGCCATGAGTTTGAAAGAAAATTAAATTTTTGATAACACTTTTTTCTTACGAAACCCTCTCACTTTTCTTTTTTTTACTCTTATTTTTATGCACATAAAAAATAGAAATAACATGTCTAATATAGACTTAAAGCTCCTAAAAATAACAATAAAAACAATAAAAAATAGACCTAGAAATAGGACCTTACATGCTGATCTAAAACTAGGCAAATAAAACTAAAAATAAACCTTAAAAAATAGTACAAAATTCCAATGCCATAAATAGAATAAAAAGACTAAATATAACTTCCTAAATTTTCTCGTAAATGTCTAAAGCAACATCAACTAATTTTTACTTTGTCCAAGTTCCAACAAGTTGAAATATCATAAACATGTCTTTAGCAACAAATATCATCTTAATCAGCAACCGATTGTCATCTTCAAAACCAACTAGTTGTAGTTGCCATCTTCAACATTAAAAAAAATATCTTCAACAACAATTGAAATATGAATTCATCAACATCAATAAACTTTGTCAACATAACCTAATAAACATTTTACTATTTAACATCAAAATTTTCTTCTATCTCTCCCTTGATGTCAAATCCTTGTATCTCCAACATTGTCTTCAAACTTGAATGCATTATCTTTCCTAGCTCTTTAGTCAATATATTTGACAACTATTCCTCTGACCTACAAAACTAAATTTCAACCTTCTTCTCTTGTACCAACTCTCTCATGTAATGATTGTTAGATTTCAGGTAGACAATTGAGAGGGGGGGGTGAATCAGTTGTCCAAAACTTTCTTTCAATTAAACTCTTAAATCCACTTTGTAATTCAGCAGCATAATAATAAATCAATCATGGAAAAATAATGCATTAAATCAAGAGCTAAAACACATTAACACACAAGACACCAAGATTTTGACGTGGAAAACCTGGTTAAGGGAAAAACCACGGGGTGATTAACCCAAGATTGTATTCTCTGTTAGAAGAATAGAAAGAACAAAATGGCACATGCCAATTAGGGCTCACTGCCCGAGCACACTGCTCACAAGAGGCTCATTGCCTACAAGAGACACACTGTCTAAAAAATAATAAGTGTTACATACTTGAACTAAAGAATAGCATCTTCACCATGCTTGAGTCAGTTCCATTTAAGCCTAATACTTCTACTCTGCCTTTCGCTCTGCTCCTCTTTACCACACTCTCATCTCCACAAGACACACTTTGAAATGACTTTACAACTCCTTATTTATACAAGACATCAACTTAGGAATTATCATCCAAGTTGGCATACATAACAGAGCAAGTACATAAATACAACATGACTTGTTACAAAAAGACTTTACATGGATCAACACACTGTCGGCTACACAGATCTGATACTTCAATCTTTCTTTGGGAACACGCCATTCTTCACAGGACACCTTCCAGATCATCCGCAAGATGTGCAACTCATCCAGTCGGCTAGACTTAAGAAGAACATCATCATCTGGAAGTTATTCTTCAATTGCGAGCTCGAACTCCAATGTGGACCACCAACACGAACTGGACATGATCCAAAGACCTTCACAAGCTTGCCTGAATCACCAAGAACATCCACACTACATCTTCTTACTAAAATCCTTCTCTCCTTCATTCAAAAACTCAAGAACACAGTCTGTCATTACTGTCATAATGGAATAGATGCTTGCAGACCTCCAGACCATGAACCAATTGAGTTGTCAATTCACATTGACTTCCTAAACACTCCACCAAATCCGCAGAACAAGATATTTCATTGCCGGATCTCACCGGACCTAACTGTGTCACTATGTCACCTCTGAATATCTACCAGAATTGGTTTTACTTAAGTGGCCATAACTTCTTCATATCTTCATGCGGATCTCTGAAATCTTTATTGGATAATCTTGAGACACATATATACAAACCCTTTGATGCGCATCCTCTGATCTTCATCTTAGCTAGGATCTTTACCTTACTATCTTCACTATTCTTCTCTGTTCCTGATAGGACTAATTTTCTCAATATCCTCAGCATACAACTCATCCAATCCTTATCATCAATGCAACAAGAGTATGTTGACATCAATGACAACATCGGTTAGGCCCATACTTGCAACAATCTCCCCCTTTGTCATTAATGGCAACATATGATGTGAAAAACTGTTTTAACCATCAAGACAAGAACTTCTCCTTACTAACATAACTCCCCCTATCAACACAACCACTTACATGTCTTCTCTTCTTTTACTGCTCCCCCTTTGATCAGCAACTACTTGTTTTTCACATGTCTTCTCTCCCCCTTTGACATCAATGGCAAAGGGCACATACTTGCACCAATTTAGAATCATACCAGCTGCTCCCCTTGAGTGGTAGCTTCCCAAACATCAATCCGGACCACAAGATATGACTGTGAGATCCATCGGACTGATGCACATCAGTGCACCTTAATTCAAAACCGGAGGGGTAATAACCCCTAACTTCTCCCTGAGATACTCAAAAGAGTCCTTAGGAAGAGGTTTAGTAAAAATATCTGTAATCTGATCCTTGGAAGGTACAAACTCCAATCTGACTTCATTCTTGTTCACTTGCTCTCTCAAAAAGTGAAACTTGATGGATATATGTTTAGTCTTTGAATGCAACACCAAATTCTTAGATATATTTATTGCACTTGAATTATCACAAAAGATTGTGATAGGCTCCTCATACTCCACTCTAATGTCTCTTATTATTTTCTTCATCCACAAAACTTGAGTACAACTACTGCTGCTGCAATATATTCTGCTTCTGCAGTGGACAGAGATATTGCCTCTTGTTTCTTGCTCAGCCAAGAAATAAATATCTTCCCCAAAAAGAATGCTCCACCACTAGTACTCTTCCGGTCATCCACATCTCCTGCCCAATCCGCATCTGTATATGCATGAAGAGAGAAATCATGATCTCTAGGATACCATAGACCATACTCAACTGTCCATTTTAGATATCTAAAAATCCTTTTGATTGCCATGACATGAGATTCTCTAGGATCAGCTTGGAATCTAGCAACAAGACCAAAAACATTCATAATCTCAGGTCTAGTTTGAGTGAGATACAACAATCCTCCAATCATTGACCTGTACTTTTTCTAATCAGCCTTGGGAGAATTATCATCTTTTCTCAACTTACATCTGGTTGCCATGGGAGTACCCATTGGCTTTGAGTCTTCCATCCCAAATTTCTTCAACAATTCTTTCACATATTTGGTCTGAGAAATGAAGAGTCCTTTCTTTGTTTGAGTGATTTGTAGACCCAAGAAGAAATTCATTTCCCCAAACATGGACATCTCAAATTCACTTTTCATTTGATTTGCAAAAGTCTTGCACATACTATCTCTTTCTTCAAAAATGATATCATCAACAAACACTTCAACAATCAAGATATTTTCATAATCAATTTTGAAGTACAAATTACTATCAACAATACCTTTGTTGAAACCAATCTTCAAAAGATGCTTATCCAATCTCTCATACTAGGATCTTGGGGTTTGCTTGAGTCCATACAATGCTTTCTTCAATTTACAGACCATATCACCATGATCAGACAATTGAAATCCATCTGGTTGTTCAATGTATACTTCTTCCAAGTCACCATTCAGGAAGGTAGATTTGACATCCATCTGATATACTTTGAAATCCTTGAAGGCAGCAAAAGTAAGAAATAATTTGACTGCTTCAATTCTTGCCACCGGAGAAAATTTTTCTTCAAAATCAACTCCTTCTACTTGGGAGTAACCCTTGCAGACCAATCTGGCTTTATTTCTGACTACTTCACCATCTTCATTCAGTTTGTTCCGAAAGACCCATTTGGTTCCAATCACATTCTTGTTTTTAGTTCTGGGAACAAGATCCCAAGTGTGATTTTTCTCAATTTGCATCAGCTCTTCCTCCATTGCTTTAGTCCAGTTTTCATCATTGCAAGCTTCATTCACTGTCTTAGGTTCAATCTTTGAAATCAGACAATACTCTTCTGAATCTTGAGCAATCCTTCTTCTTGTTTGCACACCTTTTCTTTTATCGCCTATGATCTAATCTTCAGAGTGATTCAGTCTTACATACCTGGGAACTTTGGGAGTTTCTTGCACTTCTGATTCCTAACCAGGTTCATTCAAACTTATCTCTTCTTCCTGATTTACCGGATCAGTCTAAATCTAAATTTCAGAGGGAGCTTGGACTTCTTGAACATCATTTTGATCATCTTCATCATATTCATAAAACC
This sequence comes from Cunninghamia lanceolata, assembly GCA_027924645.1. Lineage (NCBI taxonomy): Eukaryota > Viridiplantae > Streptophyta > Pinopsida > Cupressales > Cupressaceae > Cunninghamia > Cunninghamia lanceolata. Next base: position 588,747 of record BSBN01000900.1, read on the forward strand.
TTGAGGGTTTTTCAACACCTTCATCAACCTTCACATTTGTACTTTCAACAATCTTCCTTAATCTTTTGTTATAACACCGGTATGCTTTGTTTTGAGTAGAATAACCTAGGACTATTCCTTCATCACTTCTAGCATCAAATTTTCCTAGATCTTCATCTCTTTTAATGTAACATTTGTTACCAAAAACTCTGAAATACCTCACAGTGGGAGTGATGCCAAACCAAAGTTCATAAGGAGTCTTACTGGTATTGCTTCTGATTTATACTTGATTGAGAGTATAGACTGCAGTGCTTACAGCTTCTCTCCAATAGATTTGAGGAACATTTGCTTCCATCATCATGGTTCTAGATCCTTCCTAGATGGTTTGGTTCTTTCTCTCCACTACTCCATTCTGCTGTGGAGTCCTAGGAGAAGACAATTGTCTTTTTATTCCATGTTTCTCACAGAATTCTATGAACTCACCAGATGTGAATTCTCCACCTCTATCAGAGCTCAGACATTTTAATTTTAATCTGGTTTCATTCTCTACCATAGCTTTGAATATTTTGAATTTCTCAAGAGCTTCTGATTTCTCTTTCAGAAAAGTCACCCACATCATCCGAGAATGGTCATCAATTAATAACATGAAGTATCTATCACCTTGCACACTCCTGATTCTTGCTGGACCACATAGATCAGTATGAACTAAGTCCAATAATCTGATAGAAGATTGTTTCTTGCTTTTGAATGAGACTCTGCTTTGTTTACCCAACTAACATTCCTTGCACAAACTATTGGTTGGTTTTACCAATCTTGGAAGATCTCTTACAACCTGAGTGTTGCTTATTTTGATGATATTATCAAAATTCACATGACACATTCTCCTATGCCACAACCAACTCTGATTAATTTGAACAAATAAGCAACTTTTACCAGTACCAACCAAGTGGAAGATGTTACCATTAGTTTGAGTACTGGATGCAATCTCTGTTCAGGAACTTTCAAAGATCTTGCATTTTCCATTTTTGAATCAGAGATCATAGCCTTTGTCCACCAACTGTCCAACACTGAGAAGATTGTGCTTCAGGCCTTGAACATACAGTACATTACTAGTTTTGTTCTTTCCATCAAAAGAAATAGTTCCTTTACCCTTGATTCTGTTAGCAAAATTATCACCAAATTTTACCACTCCTCCTTCATACCTTTCCAAATCTATGAATTTATTTTTGTCACCTGTCATATGGTGAGAGCATCCACAGTCAATGACCCAATCATCATTTTCTTCAACTTGGGTAGCCAAATCTCTTTCAACAATTTTATGATTGATAGATTCAGAGGGCATTGGATCTTCTTCCTTGATGTCAATAAACACCTAGTCACTTCTGAATTTGTTTCCTGTCTCTGATTCATCATATGTTACTCCTTCATTATCATCATCTTCATGAACATAGTAACAATTCTTCTGGAACCTTGATCTGTTAGGATTTGGCCTTGAAAATCTTTCCAGACACCTTGAGGCAAAATGACCAATCTTATTGCAGTTAAAACATTTAGAAAGTAATTTCCCTTCATACTTACTAGATCCTCTTGGCAGCCTTTTTGCAATAAGGGCTTCAAGTTGAGCAGCTTCTGCTTCATCTTCTTCTAGGTCTTTTCTTGCTTTCTCATACCATGATAGTTTCTTTGAGGAGTTCTCTCCCGAATCAAACTTTTGTTTTCCTTTAACAGAGGCACTAGCTTTGAATGCAGATTCAGTCTTGGGGGGGGCATCTCCAAACTCAATCAATTCAAATGCAGCCAATTTATCAACCAATTGATCTCTTGTGATACCTGAAATAGATCTGAATTCTTCAATAGCAGCAACCTTGTACTTGTAAGAATCAGGAAGGGATTTGAGAACTTTGCCAACAATCTCATCTTCATCCAAGACTCCACCAGCACATCTAATGCCACAAACAAGATCATTTACTCTTGGCATAAATGTAGTGATATTTTCATCTTCTCTCATCTTCAAATTTTTAAATTTTCCTTTCAGACTCTGTAGCTTGGCACATTTGACATACTTGTCTCCTTCATGCAGAAGTTCCAATTTTTCCCAAATCTCAAAAGCAATTTGTAGGTCAACAACATTTGTCAGCTCTGAATCAGACAAGGCACTTAGAAGAGCTTCTTTAATCCGCAGATTGTTTTCAGCATCTGTGATTTCATCTACAAATTTCAGACCATTTTGTGGAGGAGTATACTTCTTTGAGGCCATGGTCCAATACTGTATTCCCATACATTGCAAGTGACATTGCACGTGACTTTTCCAAAGAGTAAAATTGGTTCTGTCAAACTTCGGACTATCCTTCTTGTAGGATGACATCCTGGATCTCCTCAAGCAGTTAAGCTCTTTTAGAGGAACTTAGCTCTAATACCAATTGTTAGATTTCGAGCAGACAACTGAGAGGGGGGGTGAATCAGTTGTCCAAAACTTTCTTTCAATTAAACACTTAAATCCACTTTGTAATTCATCAGCATAATAATAAATCAATCATGGAAATATAATGCATTAAATCAAGAGCTGAAACACATTAACACACAAGACACCAAGATTTTGACATGGAAAACCCAGTTAAGGGAAAAAACACAGGATGATTAACCCAAGATTATATTCTCTGTTAGAAGAGTAGAAAGAACAAAATGGCACATGCCAATTAGGGCTCACTGCCTGAGCACACTGCTCACAAGAGGCTCATTGCCTATAGGAGACACACTATCTACAAAATAATAAGTGTTACATACTTGAACTGAAGAATAGCATCTTCACCATGCTTGAGTCAGTTCCATTTAATCCTAATACTTCTTCTCTGCCTTTCGCTCTGCTCGTCTCTACCACACTCTCATCTCCACAAGGCACACTTTGAAATGACTTTACAACTCCTTATTTATACAAGACATCGACTTAAGAATTATCATCCAAGTTAGCATACATAACAAAGCAAGTACATAAATACAACATGACTTGTTACAAAAAGACTTTACGCTGATCAACACACTGTTGGCTACACAGATCTGAGACTTCAATCTTTCTTTGGGAACATGCCATTCTTCATAAGACACCTTCCAGATCATCCGCAGGATGTGTAACTCATCCGGTTGGCTAGACTTAAGAAGAACATCATCATCCAGAAGTTATTCTTCAATTGCGAGCTCAAACTCCAATGTGGACCACCAACACAAACTGGACACGATCCAAAGACCTTCACAAGCTTGCCTGAATCACCAAGAACATCCACACTACATCTTCTTACTAAAATCCTTCTCTCCTTCATCCGAAACCTCAAGAACATAGTCTGTCATTACTATCATAATGGAATAGATGCTTGCGGACCTCCAGACCATGAACCAATTGAGTTGTCAATTCACATTGACTTCCTAAACACTCCACCAAATCCATAGAAAAAGATATTTCATTTCCAGATCTCACCAAACCTAACTGTGTCACTCTGTCACCTCTGAATATCTACTAGAACTAGTTTTACTTAAGTGCCCATAACTTCTTCATATCTTCATGCGGATCTCTGAAATCTTTACTGGATAATCTTGAGACACATATATACAAACCCTCTGATGCGCATCCTCTGATCTTCATCTTAGCTGGGATCTTTACCTTACTGTCTTCACTGTTCTTCTTTATTCCTGATAGGACTAATTTTCTCAATATCCTTAGCATACAGCTCATCCAATCCTTATCATCAATGCAATGAGAGTATGTTGACATCAATGACAACACTGGTTAGGCCCATACTTGCAACAATGATGTTTTAGCTATATGTGTTTTGTCCTTTCATGAAATACTATATTTTTACCCAATTATATTGCTCTAGCATTGTCAGAAAATATAACTGTATAATTTCTTTGTTCTTCTCCTAAATCTTCCAAAACTCTTCGTAACCAGACTTCTCATATACATGTTGTTAATGCAACATATTTGACTTTTATACTTGACGATGCCACTATATTTTTCTTCTTTGAACTCCATGTTATCAATCCACTTCCTTGTGTAAAATAATTCCCTAATGTGCTCTTTCTATCATCCAATGAACTTACCCAATCTACATCTAAATATCCAACCAACTTTAAACCTTCAAATAAATAATAATGTATTGCATGATCCTTTGTTCTTTTCACATACTTGAGTATTCTCTTTGCTTCTTGTAAATGTCTTTCTACTAGTCCACCCATATATCTTGAAACCAATGATACTACAAACATAATATCTAGCCTTGTAGCTATCAAATACATTAGGCTAGAAACAATACTTCTATATTTTCTTTTATCTTTGGTGACCCATCTTCTTTCATCAAATTTTATTTATGTGTAATTGGTGCATCAACTCCTTTACAATCTAACATATTAAACTTCTTCAACATATCTGGAAAATGAGCTTGACAAATAAAGATATTACCATGAGATTTGTGTAGCTCCATACCATGAAAATATTGCATCAACCCTAACTCAATCATTTCAAACTCTCTCATCATTACCTCTTTGAATTATTTATTCATTCTATTTAAGATACATGTATAGATTATATCATCAACATATAAGCAAGCATAAAATGTATCATTACCTTCTTGAAATATAGTGTGGGCTCACTTCTCACATATCCATTTGCTAAGAATCATGTAGCAATTCTTGAATACCATGCTGTTAGTGCTTGTTTCAAACCCTAGTGTTCTTTCTTCAACATGTAGACATGTCCTTTGCCTTCTTCAAATCTATTGGTTCTCCAACCTTCTTATAGCAATTCCTAAGAAGTTGCGAGTTTCTATGCTCAAAATTGTTGAGAACAGGTTGGAGAACCAACAAATTGGTGACTCAACTAGGGACAATTTAGAACAAGCCTTATTTTGAGTTAATAAATAAATTGAAGATTCTATTGGTGAAGTGAACCTAGAAGAGCTCTCATAGAAGGCAATTGTGTTTCCTCTAAAACTTCCCTCACTATGTGAGGTGGTGACTCTATTTGTAATTTGTGATTCTCTTGGTGCATATCTTAAGTTCCTACTCTTTTAAGGACTATATCTTTACTGATAAACCTAGAAGAGACTTTTGTAATATCAATATGGATAGAAGAAGGTCACTATTAAGACATAATCTTGATAAGAAGCTAGATGGTGAATTAGGCCCAAAGGGATGCACTATGTGGAAAGAAAAAAAAACTGGTAAGTCTCCTATTCCTCTCTCTGGTGAATTTGAGACAAAGGTACCTAATCAGAGAAACTTGGATAAACAATCTAGTTATCAAAGCACAATAGATCTACTTATAAAAATCCAATGGAAATAGATAATAATGAATTACATGGTTCTAAATATCAAAGAATTGTGAATGCACTTATGAAAACTATAATGGAAAGAGAATACTAAGGAATGTAGGAATGAGTAATTTAAAAATGTTACGTCGAAAATTGTCCTCCTGTATGGAATGGTACAATTTCCCTTGGTTTATCTCCTCTCCTTTGGTGTCCTTTTAACCTCTTTGCTTTTGGCCTTCCTGAAACCTTGATTAACTTGTGTCTAGTTGAAAAATATTCATTTTTTGAGATAACTATTGATTGAACCTAGAAAGGGAATTTGGATTTTGGGTCCCTCAAACCCCCTAGAAGTAGATCTGATCAGAAAATGGGGGACTGGACTTGGGCGCCTGTGCCCTAGTCCTGCCCCATTTTTTGGGATTTTGAATCTTGGCAGGGTGTCAGCTCCCGCCATGCATCTCGGGATTCCGTTTTCAAATTTTCATTTTTGCACGATATCGAGACGTTATTTCAAAATTTGAATCTCCTAAAGTTAGATATTTAAACACATTTGTAAATCATTTTATCACACACAATCTATATGCAAGCTTGATGCCAAAACTTTGCTAAAATTGCCATTGGAGATCAGTGATTTGTTGAAGCTCTTGAAGTTATTTGAATTTGCTCTCATGAAGACAATGGATGGAGATTAGGAATCAAGATCTTGAGACTATCTTGCTCTTGCTAGGGTTTGTACACCTTTTGCATGATCAAGAGAAGAGTTGAAGCCTCCAACATCAAGCATGGAGATCCTCTGTGGACATTGCTGATTCACCTTCTTGTTCATGCAAGTCTTCATTACTTTCATCTCCTTGAGGTGAAGTTGTGTTTGTTCATTGAGTTAAAGTAAGTTATTAATCTTTCCTTGATTGAGACATCTAGGGTTTGATATTTTTGCATACACTTTATTAGGTTTGCACACACTTCTGCAAATCTTTATCTCTAACTATTGTTGAGGTAGGAGTACCGAAAATGGGGCTTGACAAATCATGTTCGATGGAATACAGTGGAAAGGAGCGACAGAAAGACAGATATTGTGGATACAGTCATCACTAAATTTTAGAGTTCCAGATCCTAACACTTTCGGGACTAATGAGTAGGTGCCCTAGTCTAATTGGGGAGATTCTCTGAGATCTGGGAGCTACTGGAGGTTGCCAGACAGCTGATACATAAGGTATTTACAGATAGGAATTTGCAAGACTAATGAGTGGGTGCCCTAGTCTAGTTAGCCCTCAATTTCTAGGTGCATGACCTCTTAACCTTATTCTCTGCATTTTTGTGATTTGTTCTATCTATTTCATCTCTAAATTCAGTAGATTACAGTTGCAAGGTGTAATTAGGGTTTGGTGATTAGTGAATGAAAATACTAGTTAAATCCTAGTTCAAACACTTAATTAGACTTAATTAACATTAGGGAATGCATAAGAAATCTGTAGCTTAATCCCAAGCTCGGTTCTTATCTTCCCAATGTTTAGTTAGTGAAGGAATAGGACTTAATCTTGTTTTAAGGAAACCTACTTTTTCACCCCTAAACATTTTGGTGAACCCGTGCTCTAAAGAATTTGTATCCTTTTTAAACATCAGATCTGAATTAGTTTTCTATCCTAAAACACATTTAGATTGCAAACCCTCTTTTATGAAAGTGTGTGCATTGACTTTGAATGATATTCTCTATCCTTTCATTAAAAGAGTTTAAAAGAATAACTTTATGTTTTGCATAGTATTTCATTTTCAAAAAGTTCATACAATATCATTTTACATTTAAATCTTGGGTTAATTTGAGCATGTTATAATGTCAGATTACTTTTTGTAAGATTTTCATGTGTATGATGAGCCATTTAGTTGTGATGACTTCAATATGTTAGATGAAGCCCTTGAGGACTTTATCTCGATTGAACATTCCACAATGACTCCTAAAATGTCATTGTTTCAAAGATTAGTAAATGCAATTTATGTTCTTAAACCTCAAGAAGAACCTATGAAACCAAAAATTGTGGTCACCTTGTGTTCAGATGCGGTTAAACTGCCTTCTAAACCAGTGCTCACTGTTAGAGGTCTTCCACCTTCTTCTTGATCTCCTGATCACATCTACAACTATGCTAAACAAATAACACATCAACATTCACAACAACCTAGTCCTATTGTGGTTGGTCATGCATATAACACTAGGAATAATAAACAAAGTAAACAACAACTAAGCATTTTGATATATTTACTAGCTTCTCAACCTATGCTTCCTCAAGCACATCATTTAACACATAAAGTTGGTCAAGATTATGATCTTGTTGATTAGCTTCGTGCTACTTCTGCTAAGATATCTCTTTGGGAACTTATACAAACTTCGCCTACATACCATGGAATTCTCCAATAAGCTGTACAAAAGGTGATTGTTGTTGCAAGTATGTGTCTAATCAGTGTTATCATTGATGTCAACATATCTATGTTGTCATTGGTGTCAACTGTTCTCTTACTTTGTTGAGGATATTGAGAAAATTAGCCCCTCCGGTGATAATAGTGTGTTGTAGCAGAAACAGTGCATTACATGCAGAAGAATAGTCCAGAAGAATGCTCTACATTTCCTATAGAACAAATATCTTTTCTTGTGGATTGGGAGTTATTTAGAAGCTTGTCTAAAGATGTTATATTCCAATTTTGAGCCTCCAGTATGAAGAATTCAGAGAGTTATGTTCACCAGAGTGAAAGTAGTTGTTTCAGTGTGTTTGATGGTGATAGGGAGGAAGTATTTTGCTCCGCATTCCTCCACATTGAAGTATTTTGGTTTGTAGTTCTGGAAGTAAGTTTGTGATGAAGTTAAATGCCTTCAAGTGTAATGGTTCATGATTTGGTGGTCCGCAAGCTATCTTTTACTTATGACAGTGGTTGACAGTGTTGTTCTTGTGCTCCGGTTTGAAGAATCTTATTGATAGAGTTGTTAGGGATTGTGTGGTTGTTCCTGGTGATTATAATGTGCTTGTGGATGTCTCTTGATCATGCTCCTACATTCAGATTGGTCCACAAAGTGTAATTCAGATAGTACATGAAGCGTGTTCTTGAATACTTGTGTTAATATTAGTTTTGGGCGACCTAGTTGAATCCATAATATGCAGAGATGCATTGAAGATTGTGATAGCATGTTGTAGTGTGGAAGATTGTGTTTGAGTCCTAGCTAAGGCGTGGCATGATCCGCATACATTCTTACATCTTCTCCTTAGCTAAATTTGTATTAGGTCCAGACCTATTTTATGAATGTTTGTAATGCCGACCTTGGAGATTGTTCCAATGGTTGATGATTGTAATGTCGACCTTGATGATCATTCCAAGGTTGATGTAGTGTATAAATACTTGTAATTGAGTCATGAAATTGTATCCAAGTGTGAAGATGCAAAGATAGAAGCGAAGTAAAGTAGCAGAGCAGAGTAGAAGTGTTTTGTGCTTCAATGGAACTAAACCTTGGCATGGAGTAGATGTTGTTATCTCAGTTCAACCTTTTGACAGTGAGCCACCCTTTGGCAGTGAGCCATCCATAGGTAGTGAGCCTCTATTTTTCGGTATTGATATAACTTATATATTTTTGTGGGCTAACACCCACTGTGGTTTTTCCCTTTTAGGGTTTTCCACATAAAAATCTGGTGTCTCCTATGTTGATTTTGCATTTGTGTTGAGCTTCTCATTTTATGTTTTCATGGTTATATCTGAATATAAGTAATTGAAAAGTTGATGACTGAAATTGGTTAAAATTTTAGGACAACTGATTCACCCCCCCTCTCAGTTGTCTGGTACAGTTCAACAATTGGTATCAGAGCCAAGTTCCTCTAAAGAAATCCTAACAGCTTGAGAATGATCCATGATGTCTTATAAGAAGGAAGCTCCACATTTTGATGGGACAAATTATACTCTTTGGAAGGCACAATGAAAAGCCATCTTCTCTGTCTTGGTTATAAAGTATGGATAGCTACACTATCACAATTTATCATGCCTGAAGGTGGTTTAACAACTGAAGATGATATCAAAGAATATGAGCTAGATGTTAAAGCAAAGGATGCTATGTTAAGTTCCTTAAGCAACTTAGTGCTAACAAAAATTGTGGACCTTGAATCTGCAAATGAGGTATGGGAGAAGCTGAAAAATTTGTATGAATGAGATGATTTTGTAAGAGAAGCCAAGCTACAGAGCCTGAAAGTAAGATATGAAGGTTTGAAGATGAATGAAGATGAAAAAATAACATCCTTTATGCAAAGAGTTGATGAACTTGTCACTGGAATAAAAGGTATGGGAGGAACTCTCACTGATAAGGAAGTTGTGATGAAAATTCTTAGATCACTACCAAAATCCTATAGTCACAAGGTAGTTGTAATTGAAGAATTCATGACTGTGAAGACTATTGACAGAGATCAGTTGCTTGGAAATATTACAACCTTTGAGATGAGTGAATTTGGTGATGCCTTGCCTAAAGTTGAATCATCTTTTAAAGCCAGTACTTCAGCAGAGATCTCCAGAGCTGAGAAATACAAGGTGGATGATGACTTTGATGAAATTGAAGCTAAATTTGTTGATAGGCTACAAAGAGGATCCAATAAGTTCAAAGGTAAATTACCCTTCAAATGTTTCTCTTGTGGTAAAGTAGGTCACTATGCTTCCAGATGTCCTAAAAGAATTGAAAGAAATAGGAAGAAATATGAGAGCAGGCCTATAGTTCCAAAGAAATGCTACTATGTCAAAGATTTTGATGATGAAGGAGTGACTGATGATGAATCTATGATGCTAATACTAGTGCAAATGAATGTTTGTTTATTGCTATTAAAGAAGATCATGTGTCTACTAATTCTGCTAGCTATGTGAAGGATGAAAAACTAGTAGAAGAAAGTGCTTTGGATGTTTAGGTTGAGAAAGATAAGGATGAATGGATTATTGATAGTGGATTCTCACATCACATGACCGGTGACAAAAGCAAGTTTGTAAGTTTGGAAAAGTATGATGGTGGACTGGTTAGATTTGGAGATAATGCAACCAGTAAGATTTGTGGAAAATGATCTATTTCATTTGATGGAAAGCATAATACTGACAATGTTCTATATGTGAAGGGTTTGAAGCATAATCTTTTGAGTGTTGGTCAGATTTGAGACAAAGGATATGATCTGAGATTCAAAGATAATGGGTGCAAGATCATGGAAAGCTCTAGAATTGTGATTGCTACTGGTAAGAAGACAAGAGGAAACATCTATCAATTAAGAGGAACTAATGATTATTGTTTGTTGGCTCAGGTAGATGAAAGTTGGTTGTGGCATAAAAAGATGTGTCATATAAACTTTGATAGTCTGGTAAAGATAATTTCAAGTCAAGCTATTAGAGATTTACCAATACTTGTGAAACCCTCCAACTCAATTTGTAAGGAATTTTAGTTGGGAAAGTAGACAAAGACAGGTTTCAAGAGCAAAGAACAATTTTCTATAGGTTTGTTGGATCTAGTGCATACATATATCTGTGGTCCTACAAGGGTGAGAAGTCTACAAGGTGACAGGTACTTCATGTTGCTTATTGATGATTACATTCAATAACAAAGTTCAAGTGAAAGGTAATGGTACTAAGACTCTCTATGAATTGTGGTATGGAAGAATTCCCACAGTAAAATATTTCAAGGTCTTTGGAAGAAAATGTTATATCAGGAGAGATGAAGATCTAGGAAAGTTTGATGCAAGATGTGATGAAGGAATCTTTCTTGGATACTCTACAAAGAGTAAGGCTTACCAGTGCTACAACAAATGGCTCAAGAAGATTGTTGAGAGTGCAAATGTGAAGGTAGATGAAGGCAAAGAAAGAATATCAAACCTGAGTTGTTATGAACCAGATGAACCCATGACTATAGAAATTGAAGAGAAAGACAAGCAATAAGACAGTCAAGATGAAGAAGAGGCTCCAGAAAGTGTTGTCAAGACTCCCAGGTATGTAAGGATCAATCATTCTGAAGATTAGATTATAGGTGACAAGAACCAAGGTGTGCTAACAAGAAGAAGAGCTATAGAGGAACAAGTCAATTAATGTTTGCTTTCAAATATTGAATCAAAAATTGTGAATGAAGCATACAATGATGAAAATTGGGTAAAGACAATGGAGGAAGAACTATTGCAGATAGAGAAGAATGAAACTTGGGAATTAGTTCCTAGACCTACTGACAAAAATGTTATTGGAACTAAATGGGTCTTTAGGAACAAGCTGAATGAAAATGGAGAAGTTGTAAGGAACAAAGCAAGACTTGTATGCAAAGGATATTCTCAGAATGAAGGGATAGATTTTGAAGAAACTTTTGCCCCAGTAGCTTGGATTGAAGCAATCAGAATGTTCTTGGGAATTGCAACTCACAAAGATTTTAAGGTATATCAGATGGATGTGAAATCTGCCTTCCTGAATGGTGAATTAGAAGAGGAAGTATACATTGAGCAACGTATTGTGATGTTCACAACATGCCCCATTTTACTCCTTAGCAAAATGAGGACCCCTGTTGTGGCTTTTCTTTTGCTTTTTGTGTGTGGGTCTGTTTGATGGTAAAAGGGAAAAGAGAGTGAAGTTACAAACCTTGTTGAAAATAAAGAAAAATAAGCATTAGGTACTAGAGCTGAATATGGGTGAATTCCTTGTCAAAAATGAGTGAGGGTTGCTTTTTGAACCATGTTAAAATTCCCTATATTTTGCAAGTTATGAGTGTTTTGGTAAAATGTACAATCGAGTTTGTATGTCACTCATATACAAAGTCTTTTGTATATTGGGTTGCATATACAAGGTTGTTTACATACAAGTCACTCATATACAAAGTCTTTTGTATATCGGGTTGCTTGCATATACAAAGTTCTTTGTATATCGGGTCGCTTACATATACAAAGTCCTTTGTATATCGGGTCGCATATACAAGTCGCATGTGGGAGTCATCAGGTTTTTGTACATTTATACTTGTATGCATTTCGCTTGCACTTTATTTTTACATACAAGACGGGCCCGAAAGAATTCAAAGTTTAAGTGAATAATTGTTTAAATCCGTTGAATGCACTTTATGTTTGTATGTTTAAACATACAAAGCCAATATGCATTGCTTTACGCAAGTCACGGAACCCAAAAAATTATTAAGGTTGGTTTTATTGTTGTATATTCGTGCCTTGTATGTATGTTTCCAGGACATACATTCTTTTATACATGCAATGCAAAATCGAAAGGAGTATTAAGGTTGGTTTTATTGTTGTATATTCATGCCTTGTATGTATTGTTTTGGGATATACATTGATGTGTACATGCAAGGCGGAACTCAGGAAATATTATGATTTGGTTAATACGATTCATCACACCTTAAAGTATATTGGAAGATATGCATTGCACTTATACAAGTGGCGGAACCAAAAGCAGTATTAAAATTGGTTTTATCCTTGTATGTTTCGGGCCTTGTATGTATGTTGTGGATACATACATTGTGGTACATACAAGGGCGGAACTCAGAAGAAATTAAAATATGATATATACAATGTATCACTACTCAATGTATATCAGAATATACATTGCATTTTATACATGACATGGAGCTGAAAGGTGAATAAACTCTGGTTTATAAAAACTTGAAGTCTGAAAGGGACATACAAAGGCATTTGTATGTATTGGGCCTTGTATCTAAAGGAGAGATACAAGCTGATATACAAAGAAGGGATACAAGAGCAATATGCAAAGTTAAAGATGCATTTTTGGATGCGATGCAAAGATAAAACACTATTAAATGAAAGGTTAAGTCCGCAGTTATGAAGTGGTTTGTATGTATCTTAGATACAAAGGAAAAGGATACAAAGCCGAAGTCGAAGGTAAATTCCAATTTGGTTAATGTGCCTTTTGAAGTCCGCAATTGTATAACACATACAAAAGGAGATGTATGCAAAGCGATATACAAGCTGATTTGCAATGCGACATACAAACCGATATGCTTATATGTTTGTGATGTACATTACCTGATATACAAAAGAATAAAAGGCATCGCGGGAGGTGAAGGGTAAAAGAGGGTTTGTATATGTTTTTTTGTAAATGCCCTTGTATATAATGAGACATACAATGCATGATATACAAGGTGAAAGATACAAGGATGTACGAAAAATGAAAAGGGAAAAGAGCTTTAGTTCGTTGTTTGCATAAAACGCTTGTATGTTTAAACATACAGAGAGAACATACAAGGGAGTATACAAAGAAAGGGTATGTATGCAGAATTAAAATAATAGTTTAAAACATAGATACTAAAGCAGAAGGCCGAACTGTTGGGTGCATTAATTACTGTAGTTAGTGCCCATCTAACATTCTGACAAGGTATAAATTGGCGAAAGCGGTGTGAATTTTAAATCTATTTTTATTGTCTGTTTGCAGGTTTGCAGGTATATAGAAGGTGAAACTTAATGAAGATGACATCACGAAGAGGGGATCAGATCACCAAAGAAGCGAAAGGAGATAAGGATGGCGATGAGAAGTAATATGCAGGAGAAACTTAATGGCGATGACATTACAGAGTGGCAGTGGATCACAGAGGAAGCGAAAGGAGTAAAGGCTTTCAACGAGAAGATATTTTTAAGTGGTTGTGATTTCAAAGGGGCAAAAAAACAAAAGATATTTTGAGGTGTTAGGGTTTCCAAAGGGCATCCCTTACACTCAGTATGGAGTATCCTTCTTAGAGATTTTTGGCAGGATTTATTTTCCACCATTGATGCTACACTTGAGGTATGGACCACCGATTGACTAGGGTTTGGAACCATATTGGGGATAATCAGATCTATATATTGAGCCCCTTTACTCTGTAATAGGTTACACAGGGATTTGTAGGATAGAGATTTGTAGAACAGAGCTGGAAGTTGTAATTAGTCTTAGCATTTAGAATAGAGGGACCTTTTAGTTTAGAATAGAAGGAGGTCACCTGTGTCTGCAATAAGGAATGTGTGGAACATCTAGCTTTCTTACTGTATCTGTAAAGCATTGTAAGTTTTCTATAAGTTGATTAATGAAGCTAAGAGTCATTCATACATTGTAAATCATATATGACTCTGTGTTTTGAATACAAATGAATCTGGAATTCTGCGTCTATATTCAGAGTGTCTTCTGGCTCTTCTTTGTATTTGAAATAATATCTCTTAAAGCTTGCAATCTTGAATGTATGTTCGTGAAAATACTCAGGGCATTCACATTTAAAGGTTTAGTCTGTGGATTTAATCAAGTTTACTGTACTTCTTATAACGTGCATAATAGAACATCTAGATTCTATAGTAGAATGAAGTTTAATTTAGATTTCTCTAATTTTTCCCAAACCATTTGAAATACTTAGCTTAAACACAGAAATTTAAAGGAGATTGTCTGATATTTGAAGGAAACATGAATAACTGAATTGATATTTGACAGTTTTCATAATATTTGAAAAGCAAAGCTTGTGTTAATATAAATCATACAAATCTTTGTGATACAGTAGTAAATTTATGTAAAAGAATGAAGAACATGTTGATATTTGTGATAGTTTGCATAATTATAGTCCAATAAATCATAAAACACCTTAAATCAAGTAAGGCCCCTTGCATATTATAGCTTCACATTAACCTACTGAATTATCCACAAGGTCAAGACTTGACCATACAAAATCTTAGGATTAAGTAATATTAATTGATTTCTTCATATCTTTCAAGACAGTTAGGTTCATTTTGTGAATTTTAACTTTTGTTATGAATGTGTAAAAATAATCATCAACACAACCGGAGGGATTCCAATTGTCAAATCAAGGTTATATGGTATGCAGGTTGAAGAAAGCATTGTATGGACTCAAACAAGCTCCTAGAGCCTGGTATGCAAGGTTAGATGAGTATTTATTACAATTGGGATTTATTAAAGGTACTGCAGATAGCAATCTGTACTTCAAAATCAATAATGATTAGATCTTGATTGTTGAGGTCTTTGTTGATGACATTATCTTTAGAGGAAACAAAGGTATGTGCATAAGGTTTGCCAGTGAGATGAAAAGTGAATTTGAAATGTCCATGTTTGGTGAGATGAATTTCTTTTTGGGTCTACAAATTAATTAATCAGATAAAGGAATCTTCATATCTTAGTCTAAGTATGTAAAAGAGTTGTTGAAGAAGTTTGGGATGGAAGACTCTAAATCAATATGTACTCCCATGGTGATTGGTTGCAAGTTGAACAAGACTAATGAATTAGCTAAGGCTAATCAGAAAAAGTACAGATCCATGATTGGAGGATTGCTTTATCTAACTCAAACTAGACTAGATATTATGCATGCAGTTTGTCTTGTTGCAAGGTTTCAAGCTGATCCAAGAGAATCACATGTGATGGCAATAAAGAGAATCTTGAGGTATTTGAAAGGTACTCTGGATTATGGCTTATGGTATCCAAAGGACAATGATTTCACTCTCATTGCTTATACAGATGCGGATTAGGCTGGAGATGTTGATGACAAAAAGAGTACAAGTGGAGGTGCCTTCTTCTTAGGTAATAGATTGGTTTCATGGCTGAGCAAGAAACAAGATTCAATCTCTTTGTCAACTGTAGAAGTAGAGTATATTGCAGTAGCATGTTGTTGTACTCAAGTGTTATGGATGAAGCAGACTTTGAAGGATATAAGAGTTGTTTATGATGATCCAATTGCAATCTTGTGTGACAATACAAGTGTCATAAATATTTCCAAGAATCCAGTGATGCACTCAAGAACAAAGCACATATCAATAAGGTATCACTTTTTGAGAGAGAAGGTGGCATAGAATGAAGTAAATTTGGAATATATGTCCACAAAGGATTAGATTGTAGACATTTTTACTAAGCCTTTGCCTAAAGATACTTTTTAGTATCTCAGAGAGAAGTTAGGGGTCATCACCCCTCCTGTCCTGAACTAAGATGCATAGGAATGCATCAATCCAGTGGATCTCAAGTGTCATTCTTTGATCTGGATTGATGTTTTTGAGGGCTACCTCTTAGGAGGAGCAACTAGATGTATTGGTAGCAGTTCATTTGGATCAGAGCAGCAGAATGCAAGTATGTGCCCTTTTCCATTGATGTCAAAGGGGGAGAGAAATCATGTGAAAAACTCAGGGGGACAAAGAATGTAGAAGTGTAAAGAGAAAGGGGGAGAATCTTGTCTTGATGGTCTTTTCAATTTTTCACATCATATGTTTCCATCAATGACAAAGGGGGAAATTATTGCAAGTATGTGTCTAATCGGTGTTGTCATTGATGTCAACATATCTGTGTTGTTATTGGTGTCAACTGTTCTCTTACTTTGTTGAGGATATTGAGAAAATTAGCCCCTCCGGTGATAACAGTGTGTTGTAGCAGAAACAGTGCATTACATGCAGAAGAACAATCCAAAAGAATGCTCCGCATTTCCTGTAGAACAAATATCTTTGCCTACGGATTGGGAGTTATTTAGAAGCTTGTCTGAAGATGTTATATTCCAAGTTTGAGCCTCCAGTATGAAGAATTGAGAGAGTTATATTCACCAGAGTGAAAGCAGTTGTTTCAGTGTGTTTGATGGTGATAGGGAGGAAGTGTTTTTCTCTGCATTCCTCTGCATTGAAGTATTTTGGTCTGCGGTTTTGGAAGTAAGTCTGTGATGATGTTAAATGCCTTCAAGTGTAATGGTTTGTGATTTGGTGGCCCATAAGCTATCTTTTACTCATGACAGTGGTTGATAGTGTTGTTCTTGTGCTCTGGTTTGAAGAATCTTGATAGAGTTGTTAGGGATTGTGCGGTTGTTCTTGGTGATTATAATGTGCTTATGGATGTCTCTTGATCATGCTCCTAGATTTAGATTGGTCCACAAGGCATAATTTAGATAGTGTACGAAGCGTGTTCTTGAATACTTATGTTAATATTAGTTTTGGCCGACCTAGTTGAATCCATCATATGCAGAGATGTATCAAAGATTGTGATAGCATGTTGTAGCATGGAAGATTATGTTTGAGTCCTAGCTAAGGAGTGGTATGATCCGCATACATCCTTACATCTTCTCCTTAGCTAAATTTGTATTAGGTCTAGACCTGTTTTATGAATGTTTGTAATGTCAACCTTGGAGATTGTTCCAACGGTTGATGATGATTGTAATGCCAACCTTGATGATCATTCCAAGGTTGATGTAGTGTATAAATAATTGTAATTGAGTCATGAAAATGTATCCAAGTACAAATATGCGAAGATAGAAGCGAAGTAAAGTAGCAAAGCAGAGCAAAGGTGTTTTGTACTTCAATGGAACTGAACCTTGGAATGGAGTAGATGTTGTTATCTCAGTTCAACCTTTTGGCAGTGAGCCATCCATAGGCAACGAGCCTTTGTTTGCAGTGAGCAATTTGGGTAGTGAGCCCTGTAGGCAATGAGCCTCTGATTTTTGGTATTGATATAACTTATATATTTTTGTGGGCTAACACCCACCATGGTTTTTCCCTTGTAGGGTTTTCCATGTAAAAATCCGGTGTCCCCTGTGTTGATTGTGCATTTGTGTTGAGCTTCTCATTTTATGTTTTCATGGTTATATCTGAATATAAATAATTGATAAGTTGATGATTGAAATTGGTTAAAGTTTTAGGACAACTGATTCACCCCCCCTCTTGGTTGTCCGGTGCAGTTCAACAATTGTACCACCTGTTGTCAAGCTGAATGATGTAGCATCTCTATTAGATTGTATGCATGCGACAAAAATAGACATTCTGTTTCAACAACATGAGTTGCCATCTCTTGAAGTTTAGAATCAATATGATCCTTTTATTATCTTCATTACAATAAACAAGAAACTGATTAAGAGAGTTATGATTGATAATGGATCATCTCTTAATGTTTGTGGCATTAATTTATTACATAAAATTAAATTTGATACATCTTTGATTAAGCTGGAAATGATAAGTATCTGTGGCTTTGACAATGTTGAAAGACAATCTGTAGGCACTATAACTTTACCTTTACAAGTTGGGCCTATTATTGTATCTACCTTGATTCATGTCATACCTGGTTCTTTATCTTACAACATGATTCTTGGTAGACCTTGGATTCATGCATTGGGGGCAGTTCCCTCTACTCTTCATTGTTCAATCAAATTTTTATTCAAAGATAAACTTCATTCTATTCATGTTGATCCTGAACCTGATAACTGTTTACAAATTGAATCACAAAAACAAGTTATTTGTCATAAAATCTTAAACAATTTGAAATTTGACTCGTTGGCTCCTCTTGACATGGATAATGTCATGCAAGAGTTCAAATAATCAAATGCATTACTTGGTGACGATTGGGGTTCATTAGACTTTTCATCTCCCTCCATAGGTGAATAAAAATTCCACAACCCTACTCCCGAAACATCAAATGTTGCATCGATCTCATCTCAAAGTTCAAGTATACAACCTAAAGTCTCTTTGGTAATGAACACAGATAATACTCTCACTTATGCTACAGATTATGAGACTTATGAAGCCCCACCTTCTTCCAAAGAAATGGCTTCTCTTTATGGTTGAGGATTTCAGATCCTTTATAAGAACTGTGATTATGTAGGTAATGGTTGCGGTATTAATCGATAAGGAATTAAAGTCCCTATAGAATCTACTTCATGACATTACTCAAGTGGCATTGGATATAATCCTTTCAAGGAATCTAAAGCCTGTAGACATCCTACTCTTAATGTGAATACAATATCAACACTTAATTTGATATTTCCTGAGATGATCAACACTAGTTGTCCTCCAGGAGATATTCCTTTGGATATCTTTTCAACAGATGAAGTGATAACTAAATTCTTGGGTGCTTATGACAATATTCCCTATTACCATCATAAACGTGGATTACCCTATTGTTTGAACAATAGTGCATATTTTGGAAAATCTACTAGCATGATAAACACTACTCTAAAATCAGAAGATGAATCTGAAGAACTACCACAATCACTCGATCTCCTAAACCACAGTACTCTACTTAATGGAAAGACTGTTGACATTTTTATGGAGAAAGATAATACTGAAAAATTTATTCCTATTGGTAATTGTTTAAACGCAGAAGAAAAATAAGAAATGACCAAGTTATTACAAGAATTTTCTGAATTGTTCGCTTGGAATTATTTGGATATGCCTGGTATTGATCCTCAGATTGTAACACATAATATCGTCTTGAAACCAGATGCTAAGCCATTTAAACAAAAGATTTGTAAGATGAATCCTAAGGTTACTCGTCAAAGCTGAGATAGAAAAGCTTCTACAAGCTAGCTTTATCCACTCTATTAACTATTCACCTTGGATTTTGAATAGCCTCACCGTTGCTAGACCTGATGGCCATATAAGAATGTGTACCAATTTTAGAGACTTGAATATTGCATCTTTGAAGAATAATTTTGCACTTCCTAACATTGATATGATTATCGATTCTATAGCTGGCCATGAATTACTCTCTTTCATGGATGGTTTTTTAGGATATAATCAAATTTTGATAAACCCTCAAGATCAATATAAAATAGCTTTTATAACACCTTGGGGTACATTTTGTTGGGTAGTCATGCCATTTGGACTTAAGAATACAGGAGCTACTTACCAACATGCAATGACCCTTATATTTCATGATTACATACACAATATTTTAGAGGACTATGTTGATGATATCTTGGTGAAGTCCATTCATTGCTGAGATCATGCCTTGAATCTCTGACAGATTCTTCAGCGAATAAGAAAATACAACATGCGAGTAAACCCTCGTAAGTGTGTTTTTAGTGTAGACAATGGAAAACTGTTGCGGTTTATCATTTCAAATCATGGTATTGAGGTGGATATGAAAAAGATTGATGCAATTGTTAATATGCCAACACCTAAGAACATATCTCAACTTCATAGTTTGCAGGGGAAGATACAAGCTATTCGCCATTTTGTTTCACAACTCGCAGATAGGACTCACCCTTTTACACAACTACTAAAGAAGGATTCAAAATTTCAATGGAATCCTGAATGTCGAAAAGCTTTCAAAGAATTAAAGACTTATGTAGCTAATCCTCCTATTTTACAACCTATTGTTCCTGATAAACCTTTTCTATTGTATATACCAGCATCTAATTGTTAAGGGAAAATTGGAGTAAACATGAATAATCAATATATCAATATCAATAATACCCAAAACTCAACGAAAAGGGAAATAATCAAGATCAAACCAACAAAGACGAAACCTTTGCAAACCTCAATGCTTCATAGCTTCCGCTGGTTGCTTATCTCAATCAATCTTGCATGTATGAATAAGGCCCTCAGAGAGTGCACTTCCTTGCTATTCCAAGATTGTCAATGGAGAATGGGCATGATAGTGCTTTGTAATGAAGATGAGCTTCACAACAATGGTAGTGATATGGTAACAAGTTGATCGCAAGAAAAAGGAATGACGTGGGTGCCAAAGGCATGCTGTAATTCCTACAGAGTAACAATACTAAAAGCTTGGATGAATGAAATGGAAAAAGAGGGTTCAATTTATAGACTTGAAAGAGATAAGATCAATGGTATAGAAAGAATAAGAAGATCAACGATATGGAACGGTTGAGGAATGTGCGCGAATAAGAAGAAGACACGTGTCTTTCTATATTTTGCATGAGAGGAATTAAGAAAATAGAAGAATGAGTTAACTAAAGAGATTAAATCAATTAAAAGAATAGATCAATCAGTTAAAAGAATATAACTAGAGAATAGAATTGCATGAGGATGAGAAGATATTTTAGCTCAATTAAATATTTAGAATATTCAATTGCATGTGCACAAGGATTGAATTATATTTAGAGATAACTCAATTTAGAAGAAATGGAGAACTTAAATAAATATTTGATTTATTTAAATTTAGAGAAGATATTATTGGAAGAAACAATTAAATAATTGATATTATTTAATTTAGAATGATTTTGGAAGAACTAATTAAATAATTGGTATTATTTAATTTGTTGGAGGAATTAGAAGAATTTTAAGAATTTAATTAAATAAATTGATTTTATTATGTCGAGAGGCATTCTACACTCACAGCAAGGGTTGAAAGATTCAGATTCCCGTAAACAATTAAGATTCAGATTCCATATAAACAAAATTCATAAAATGTGTAGAAAAATAGAAAAACTTGGGCAGTTATGGAGTGAAATCTTTATCACGTTAAACAAAAAATAAATAAATTTGTGGAAGCCAAATGGATAGAAAAATAGAAAAACTTGGGCAGTTATGGAATGAATCTTTATTACATTTGAAGAATATGAAAAGTCTTGCAGCATAGTCTCTTTAAATTAAATCATGTGAGCATATAAAATATTGTAACTACAAGTAATTTATAAATGCCAACAAATTGGAAGATATCTCTTGACGTTCTGTAGATATATATTTTTAAATATAAATATACTAGTTTAATTGTTGGGAGAATATGAATCAAATAAATAAATTTGTTTATTTATTTATTCATAGAGGAATTTGACTTAAATAAATATTGAGAATATTTATTTGGATAGAGTCATGTCAATTTTAGGCATATACATTTTTCCCCTCTTTGATGCAATGCAGTTTACTGCGTTGTTTCAAAGAATAGATTTTCTAATAATGATACATGCCCCAGTTTACCCCTAGTACAGGTTATGATGATAGGATGCCCCCTCGGGAGATTGGACGGGAAGAAGGTAGAAGGATGTGAGACGGACAATCTCACAATGAAGAAGGGAAAACTAGGTTAGGTTTGAAGAAAATAGGATGCGTTTCGGAGAAACGGGAAGAAACAGGCGTGGGAAGTAGTCATAGTCACCACACAGCCAGTTAGGGTTTCATTTGCTATATATAGGAGCTGGGTCCACAAGACAAGTCATTTGCACACTTGGCTTTAGTTGATTTTTCCTTGAGAGCTTAGGAGAGCATAGGAGCATAGAGTAGTCGGCATTGAGATGGATATTCCGCACGAGGAGCACCGCTTTGAGTGAGTTTGTCAGTTCGATCAGCCAGCTGAGGAAGGACCACTAGTATGTAGCTCGAAAAACTTCACCTAGTGTCATTTATGAGCGTAATAAATGCTACGTAAAAAATAGGTTAAGTAAATGCGCAGGAAGGCAATTCGGTGCATATGCCATGTGAAACTGCGCATTTGATTTCCTACGACGCATTTAAGCTATGAAACTACGCATGCATGAGTTATGTGCATACATGCCATAAGTCAGCGCATGCATGATGTCTTCCGGCACATGTGATTAGGCTGCGCATATACAAGGTATAGTTGTGCTTTTAATATGGATATGCGCATTTAAGAAATGCCGCGACGCATTTGTCAGAAGTGGCACATTTGCTAAGAAATTGCGCATTTACTTTCTGGTTCAGCGCATATGCATAGGATAGTCAGTTTACTTAACAAAATTGACTCGATTGGCATCTTGCTTGATGCATCAATCGATAAGCCATCTCTGAGATTGTAGGAATCTAGTCAAGAGATGTTGTATGTTGTTTTTGATCAATTTGATATGCTAAGTTAGTTGATACGATTCTTTAGATATGTTAAGCAGGTTTTTAGTAGTTTTAGGTTGACGCATTGCCTTGCGTGTTTGTAGGAGGACATTAGAGACATACTTATGTCGAGGAGGCAGTTTCCCTTATCGATGTTGCAACGCTACATGCTCATGAAGATAGATCGAGAGGTTCTTAGTGATATGGGCCTTGATTACGTTTGCTTCATGCTTGAGGTTCGTGCAAACCTCGGTTTGTTGACTGCAGCAGTGGAGAGATTCCATAGAAAGGATGGGACTTTTCACATTCTGACTGGTGAGATGGCGGTTACTCTTGAGGATGTCTACAGGATTTTGTACTTGCTGATACAGGGTGAGCTTGTAGAGTATGATCCTCAGTGGGATGCAGGACTTGCAGAGTGCAGGCGGGTGTTTGATGACCCCAAGCTAGAATGTCAGGTTATCTCCTAGCAAGATATATATGATTATTATGACTACTTCCCTGGTATAGTGGCAGGATTGATTAGAGGCGTTGTATGTCCCGATAGGAGATTGCATGGGTTCCTGATTGGATGGGGATGGATCATGGAGAGGATGGTTACAGAGGGCACTTGTTATGCATGGGGTGTTTGTGTCTTGGTGCACCTATACTACGATATGCATCAGGTGGTATACCACAGGGGTGCCAGTCTGTTGGCAGGTGTTTCACTGTTGCAGTTTTGGCTATGGAAGCACATTTTTGTCATGCGGCCGATATGCATCTTTTCTAGATAGAGGGGCGAGCCGTATGGCTATGGGTATGCAGGTGTTATTTCCTAGCACAAGCTGGGAAAGCTAGAGTATTAGAGACATGTGCTGGATAACATGGATAAAATTATCTAGCACCTCTACCTAGAGTGTGAGCACTGGGATGATGAGGACGACGAGCTGCCCTACTACTTTCAGACGTGGTGGCTTATTGGCAGGACTCAATTTATATTAGAGAGACAGATTGTTAGTAGAGTACGGAGGCAGTTTGGGAGGAGACAGGGCATGCCATAGGGGCAGGCTCGGTTTGCACAGACACGTGTAGAGAGGTTTAGATGGGGTCCAGTGGCATCATACAAGGAGGCATTGGCAGAGTTCCGACAGACTCCTTATGTTGCTTGGCCTACGAGGAGAGAGGTGGTAGATGCAGGGATGACTCTAGATTTTGAGGAGTGGTTCATAGCTCACCCTTTTATGAGGTACTCAGGGCCTAGAGAGTTGGTTCCTCACATAGACGAGGAGGATTCAGACGACAAGGATGGCACCGGTGAGAGGAGGAGGAGATAGAGGAGGGGTAGAGGTGGACGGGGAGACAGAGGTGATGGAGGGGATGGGGAGATGGGGGAGGTGGTGGGTGAGGTAGACAGAGGCAGAGGAGGAGAGCTGGGGAGGGATCCTCCCAGTAGCAGTAGGTAGTGTAGCCACAGGTTGCACAGTAGGCTCATATGCCACCACCATAGCAGGTGGCTCAACAGGTTGGTTAGCAGAAATAGACGCTGCCACCACAGTAGGTGGCGCAGCAATAGGTGCCCCAGTAGTAGGTGCATGGACAGGGACAGGGACAGGTTCCTCAAGCTCCTCAGCCTGACTGGTAGCAGTAGGCCATTGCAACGCTATAGGGTTAGATTAGACAGCTTAGGGCACATCTCCGATCGGTAGAGTTTCAGAGGGGCTCAGATGTGCAAGTTTTATCAAGGGTTGTGGCAGAGTGGGATGTAGCAGAGGCAAGGGTGCAAGCCTTGTGATTGGAGAGAGACACAGCCTTAGCAGCTTTGGGGATAGATGGGGCCACTACATTCTTGGTTACATAGGTGCAGCCAGGACAGGCTCAGGTTCAACAGCTGCAGACACAGTTGGCACAAGTACAGGGTGAGCTTGCTAGGGTGCAGGATCAGATGCAGTACTATAGAGGACTATATCATGGGGCAGTGCTAGTGGACCAGCGTGCGTTGAGTTATAGGAGCCAGTCTATGGCTTCACAAAGGGCAGGGGGTTCACAGTCAAGAGCTTTGGTGAGGGGCCCACAACAGTCGGGGGCCAACAGAGGAGAGGATGGAGAGGGAAGTGCAGGGAGTAGTGGCCCATGGCAGAAAGGCTAGCTCACAGTTGTACTTGTATAGATTTTTGGCTTATGCATACACTTTTTGATGGCTCAGATAGCCTGATATGTATATACTTGTATCATTTTTGTACTGAGACATGTATCACTATTTATGTGATGTATTCATTTTATATGACTTGACTCAGAGATAGTCCTGGTAGACTTTGATATATTGTACATTTGGACACGTTTTATTTGATATTTATATGATGATGCAGTTGTTGATGAGCTCTATATGCAGTTGTTTATACTATATGTTATGGATGCATTTCTATTTTATGATGATACACATGTGATGTAGACTATGATTATGTCTATATGATGTTTATCTAATGTAGACTTAGATGTTATATGATGCTTATGTGATGTTATCTAATGCAAACTTAGATGTTATATGATGCTAGGCTATGCAAAATGTGTTATGCAATCTATATGATGATGTAATTTATACGATGCTCTACATGTCCTTGCCTATGTTTTTGATTTTTTTCTAGTGGGTATTATGCTATGCATGATGCAAATGGATATGGGTGATCTAATGCATTTATAATGTATGCAAATGATTTAATCATGTGAGTGACTGTCTCATGTGATATGACATGCAAACTATGCTATGCTTTTGTTATGTCCAAATGTACTCAATCGACATAAAGATGACACAATGATAGACAGAAGATTGATTGAAGACTGACTTGGTAGAAAGACTCACAAGTTTTTATTTGTATTGGTACTTTACATTTTGTGGATCTTTTATTGCATGGGATATGGATGTATAATGGATGCGAATGGTGTTTGCTTTTGACATCTTGATGGTGCAAGTATTTTGAAGTGCTTATTTCATCATTGGGCAATTTTTTTTTGGGTACTTTTTCCAAATGTTGTAAGTTAATACAAGCATCTAGGTATAATTGAACTGAGATGACCTAAGTATTGCTTACATGGATTCTGATTTAGCAAGTTAATATAAGCATCGACATATAATTGAACCGAGATGACCTAAGTATTTCTTGCGTATCAACAGACAAGGATTGCCCCCTTTCATGTTAGACCTTTGATGTCCTCGATGATCTTTTGCTGATCATGTCATTAGACAAGGCATCACATTACTAAAGTTTAATCCACAAACAACAAACAAAGAAAATAATCATGCCCCCATCATAGCATCTCTAGCTTTTGGCATCCTTGAGTAGCATAGAAAGACATGATAACAAAAATCAAGATGCTTGTAACCTAACCTGATCACAATCACAAAACATTTTTGCATTTAGATGTGTTTATTTTTTTCCATAATTTAGGTAAAATCATTTAGAGTTCTTTGGGTACTTGCTTTCTTTTCTTTGGATAGGTTGAGGTCTTGCGTCAAAATTTCTACTTTGGAAGCGGGCTTTGCTTGTGCTTGCTTCCCTGGTGAAAGGTTCCACGATCCTTTTTGGTGAGACTGACCCTAAGGGACTGACCTAGTGCCTCGGGGGCTCATTGCTAAATGGCCTTGCCTACGTGACAATGTAGAGGCAATGTAGTTCGGGGTAAACCCTAATGGACCTAAGACCTAGGCGATGGAAAGTGGCGTGGACTCAGATAGATAGAAGGACCAGATATGGGATGGATGGGCAAGTGGAGCCTCGAGGGCGCATTAAAAAATGGCCTTGCCTATGTGATGACGCAGAGGTAATGTAGTTCATGGACTTGGACCATGTGGACATTGACGACAAATGCTATGCTAGGCTAACACTATGGATAGGATACTGGATAAGACCTTGGTTGACAAGGTGACAAAAGAGATAGAGTATCAAGCCATGATAGGTTATCATTATGTTTTTATTATGGAACAGATATGGATTGAATGGGACACGATTGAAGGAAGAATGGACACAAGGTGATTGGTTTCCCAAAGATGGAGGAAGCGGTTTATCACAAGTAACACATGTTTACAAGGTTTCCACCACTTTCTTTTATTTGCATGAAAGCCAAGAGTACACATGACGCTTGTTTGCCAAGTTTTCATCATGGTAACAATACAAGGTGCCTGTTTGCCAGGTTTTCACCAAAGGACGAGTTTTTTTTTATTTTTTGTATTTTCTGCCCCCCTTACATTGGGGTTCTCTTAGGTATAGAACCTGCGAAGATGGATACTATTGATTGGGTCGTCGAACAGCTCACCTTTTGATGTTGCCAACTGATATGCCCCTAATCCATAGGCAACAACAATCACATAAGGCCCAAGCCAGTTGGGTTCAAACTTGCCTTTCTTTTCCCAATCTTGTTGATTGCAGGGATTTTCCTTAAGTACTAGATCTCCAACCTTAAAGACTCTTGGATGGACTCTGTGGTTGTACATCATTTGCTGGTATGCCTTGATATGATTGAAGGCATTTTGTCTCTTTTCTT
Source organism: Cunninghamia lanceolata (assembly GCA_027924645.1). Classification (NCBI taxonomy): domain Eukaryota; kingdom Viridiplantae; phylum Streptophyta; class Pinopsida; order Cupressales; family Cupressaceae; genus Cunninghamia; species Cunninghamia lanceolata. The sequence goes on from BSBN01000900.1 coordinate 616,042, forward strand.
CTAGCAGCTCTAGCTCTTGCAATATGGAAACTTTGTACTCTTCATTAGTTATGATACCTTTTAATGACACCCTTAGAGATGGTAACTCAACCTCGATGGGCAAAATGGCTTCTGATCCATAGACAAGGTTGTAAGGGGTAGCACTTGTGGGAGTGCGTATACTGGTTTGATAGGCCCACAGAGCGGGATTGAGTTGCATATGCCAATCACAGCCAGCATTGTTGACTGTCTTCTTGAGGAGTTTTAAGATTGTTTTGTTGGATGCTTCTACTTGGCTATTGCCTTGGGGGTAATAGGGTGTGGAGAAATGGTGTTGGATTTTAAATCTGTCACAAATCTCTTGTGCATCCTGGTTCTTGAAAGGTCTTCTGTTATTTGTGATAATGGATGAGGGAATTCTATATCTGCAGATGAGGTAATTGCGGATGAATGAGGAAATCTATTTACCTATGACAATGGTGAGGGGAACAACTTCAATCCACTTGGTAAAGTATTCAGTGGTGGTTATTATGAACTTGTGGCCATTGGATGAAGGAGGGTGAATTTTGCCCACAAGGTTGAGTCCCCAATGACAAAAGGGCCAAGGTGTCGTTAAAGGTCTCAGCTCTTGAGCTGGTACATGTATCAGGTTTCCATGTATATGGCATTGCTTGCACTTCTTCACAAACTGATATGAATCTATTTCCATGTTTGGCCAATAGTATCCCAAAAGCATGAGTTTCTTAGCTAAAGAAGGACCGCTAGAGTGTGTTCTACAAATCCCATCATGCACATCTTGTAAGGCAGTTTGAGATTCTTCCCGTTCTAAACATCAGAGTAAAGTACCATCTAGACCACATCGGTATAGGGTGTCAGCAATAATGGTATAACAAGAGGTTTGGTGGATGAAGGTTCGATGTTGGTTTGAAGACAAGTCAGGTGGGAGGGTGTTATCCTTGAGGTAAGTGTAAATCTTACCATACCAAGGTGAATCAGATTCGACTAATAGGCATATGGAGTGTGTTTTAGGAAGATCATAAGCTAGTTGTTGAATTGACTCCACCAAGAACTCGTACCATGACTCATTCTCTGGGATCTCGAGGAGCGAGGCAATAGTTGCCATGGCATCTGCCACTTTATTTTCAATGTGAGGTATCTATTCAAAGGAGATGATCACAAAGTATTCTTTAAAGTCATTGACCATATGCTTATATGGGATAAGCTTCTCATCTTTGGTTTGACAGTCGTTATTGACTTGATTGATTACTAGCTGGGAGTTGCCATAGACAAGTAGCTCTTTGATTTTCCATTCTGTTGCCGTTTTGAGACCAATGACCAAGGCCTCATACTCTGCTATATTGTTTGTGCATGGGAATAATAGATGATAAGACTTAGGTATGGTGTCACCGTGAGGAGTGACCAACAAGATTCCTGCCCCCGATTCATGGTTTGTATAGGATCCATCAAAGTAGAGCTTCCATGACTGTGTTGTGATATTAAATAACGATTCATCTGGAAACTCAAATGACATTGGTGTGGTATCCTGTAATGGTGCTCTGCTAACTGATCGACAATGATTTGTCCTTTGATAGCCTTTCTGTCTACATACTCAATGTCATACTCACTTAGGAGCATTACCCACTTGGCTAGGCGACTTGTTAGAGCTGCTTTGCTTAATAGGTATTTTAGTGGATGTATCTCTGCAATAAGCTTGACTGGATGTGCTAGCATGTAATGTCATAGTTTTTGGGAAGCAAAAACCACAGCAAGACATAATCGTTCTATTTGAGAGTGTTGTAGTTCATAGCCCACCAATGTGCAACTGATGTAGTAGATAGCTCTTTCTTTACCTTCGTAATCTTGTTGTGCTAGAAGGGCCCCAAGAGTTGTTGGCGTAGTAGACATGTAAAGTAACAACAGTTTTCCTTGGATAGGAGGCATCAAGATAGGTGGGTGCAGATATTCCTTTAGTTTTCCAAATGCCTCTTCACATTTCTCATCCCACCTAAATGGAATGTTCTTATGTAGGAGATGACTGAAAGGTTGACACTTGTCTGCCAGTTGTGATATGAACCAACGGATTGCTTGTAACTTGCCCTGTAGAGACCGTAGTTGGGTAATATTCTTTAGCGGTGGCATTTCCATGATGGCTTTGACTTTGGCAGGATCCACTTCAATCCCATTTGCTGATACAATGAAGCCTAAGAGCTTGCCCGAGGTGACTCCAAACACACATTTCTTTGGGTTCAACATGACTTTGAATTGTTCGAGTCTCTGAAAGACCTTCTCTAGCACATCCAGGTGTGATTCTCTTGTGAGTGACTTTGCAAGGATATCATCTACATAGTCCTCCATTGTGACGTGCATCATATCATGGAAGATAGTGGTCATAACACGTTGATATGTCACTCCTGCGTTCTTTAGCCCAAATGGCATGACATTCCAGCAGAAAGTGCCCCATGGACAAGTGAAAGTTGTCTTATGTTAGTCTTCTAGTGCTATTCTGATTTGATTGTATGTAGAGAAGCCATCCATGAGAGATAACATGGTATGCCCTGTTGTTAAGTTGACTATGATATCTATATTTGGCAACGAAAAGTCATCCTTGCGGCAAGCTTTGTTTAGATCTCAAAAATCATTGCATAATCTGACTTGGCCATCAGGTTTGGATACTGGCACTATGTTGGAGACCCACTCTGGGTAGTCTATGGCTCTGATGAACCCTAAATCCAGTAGTTTCTTGAGTTCTTATTTCACTAGTAGTGCAATGTGTGGATGCATCTTTCTAAGCTTCTGTTTGACTGGTTTCACTCCCGAATCTAGTGGAAGATGATGTAGAATCAAATCTGGATCCAATCCTGGCATATCTGTGTATGACCAAGCAAAGTTGACTTGCTTTTTCTTGAAGAATGGTACAAACTTAGTCTTTTCTGATGGAGTCAGAGACTTAGCAAAGTGAATGATCTTAGGCTATTCCTCTGTTCCAATGTTAACAAGTTCTGTAGGTTCCACAACAATCTGAGACTTCTCCTGGTGCATGTTGTCGAGGAGAGTGTCAAGCCTTCCATTGTCAAGTGCCACAGTTGGGTTTTCACCATCAGATGTGTCCTTTATTTTTACTATTTTGGGATCTAATACTGCCGCAAAGTGGTTTTCACCATCAGATCCAGTTTTTATTTTGATATTTTTGCGACTGGAAGGATTGGCACCCTCTCTGAAATAAGCCACAGTATTGAGCTCAATGGTGAAACTAGCTTTATGATCTCCTGTAGGTGGGTGGTCCCTAAGTTCCATGTAGTCAATGTAGGCATCATCATTTTGGAACATGTCTAGTTGCAGGGTTCCTTGTAGATCCCAGTCGATAAGTTCAGGATGCACAAGGCGAGGGAGTCTGAGGATAGATCTGATTCGTTGATAGTTTGAATGGATATGTGAGGGATATTGGTAGGGATAGGGTCTAGGATGGTATTTTCCTCCAAATTATTTATTGCGATAGAACTCGAACCTTCCTCGAAAGTCATATTCTTAGGAATTGGCAAGTCGCACTCTAATGGTCTATACGTTAGCGTTTGTCCCTCACGGTAGGGGCTATAAGTTTGAACGATGTCAACTTCCTTGTCATCATAGGAGTGCTTTGTCAGCTCATCCCACTCATATTCATTGGAATCTATGTCACTGTCCTCTTGAAGGTTATGGATCATTTCCACAAGACAAGCATTTGCTTTAGCTTTGCCCTTGTCCTTGTATCCTAGACCTTTTGTATTTCTTGCCAATGAGGATGAAGAAGGTTGAATGGGTTCTATTATTCCTTCTTTTCTTAGGCCAATGGGACCTTGTCCTTCATAACCCATTCTATGTAAGATAGACTCACCTTGCCCATAGATTTCCATTGGGAGCTTAGGTTGTGGAGCCATTGTAAGATATCTCTTTCCTTTGTTTCATCTGATAGGGTCCCCCATTTTACAAAGGGAGCTATAGGAGGTGCGGGAGGAGAAGATAGCTTTGAAAAATGTTTGGGTCACCCAAAGGATCTAGGAGATAGAGGCATTTTGGTTAAGTTGAGGCTATGCTCGATGGAGTATTCTCCTACTCCTATTTCTTTAATGGTAATTTTCTACTCTTTGGGCTTGGATGAGGAAGCTTTGGAGGTAGAATCATGTTGTGGGGTAGGGGACGTAGATGCTCTATTGTTGGGTATGATGTAATCAGGCTTTGAGCAGACAGAGTTGCAATGCTAAAAAGGGGTTGGGATCACCTTGGATTGTGACTTGTTTGCCATTATGAGGGAATTTTATGCATTAGTGGTAGGTAGAAGGCACAACTTTCATGGCATGAATCCACGGTCTACCTAGGAGAATGTTATAGGCTAGCTCCCTATTTAGAACTTGGCAAACAATGTCCTTTATCACCGGTCCCACCTGTATTGGTAACACCACTGTTCCTTTAGTAGTTCTTTCCTCTTCATCATAGGCTTTAATAGTGATCTTTTTCCTTGGGTCCACCGCATTTTCAGAGAACCCAAATGTAAGGACTAGCTTGAGCATGCAAATATTTAAACTAGCTCCTCCATCAATGAGAACCCTTTTGATACAGTGTTTATGAATAAAGGTGACGATATGCAAGGGTGTGTTATGAGGCTGAGACATTGAGAGGTCATCCTATTCGGTGAACGATATGGTACTAGAGGAGGTTAAATTTCCTACCATGGCTTGAAACTTCTCTTGGGCCAGGTTCATGGGTACAGTCGTTTCCACTAGGGCTTTATCAAGAATTTCCTTATGGGAGGGAGACAGACGCAACAAATCTAAGATAGATATGTGGGCATGAGTCTTCCAAAGTTGGTCTATGACACTATACTGATGGGAGTTGGACTGAGAAGGGGATGACCTTGGAGGGAGCATGTTTAACATGACCTTACTACTGCGGGTGATGATGCTACAATCAGTTTTGTTGGGTCCTGATTGTTGGTTGGGCGTGACCACATTGACTTGTGGGATGTGCTCCAATATGCAATTGATAGTATAGTCGAATGACATGCTCGCATAGTTAGCATTATTATGCCTATTATTCTAATTTTGCCTATTGCGGTTGTTATTGTTGTTACCGTTGTTGTTGTATGGCCTGTCGTGGTTGAGAAGCGGATCCTTGTATGCCACATGCATCTTGTTAGAGGTATGTTGTTGAGCACCTACTTGATTTTGGTCAAGTATGTCTTGAATGACATGTTTGAGACTTGTTGGTCATATGGCCTCTTCCCCTATGATACTCACAGAAATTGGTGTCTTTCCAATAGTGAGGTTTTATTTGAGGTTCATAGTAGCTAGTTGGTGCAAGAGTGATCTCATTGTTGGCCAATAGCTTTCTTAATGCAGACTCTTGGGACTCTCCTAGTGGTGTGAACTTTTGCCTAGGGTTGGAGTTGAACCATGGCTTTGACTCCCGAGAGAATGTTTTGTTGGGTGTACCATTGCTTGCCTCTCCTTTGAGAGTGAAGATTGGTTTCTATTTGGGAGCCGCCACTTTGGCATCAACCACTCCATCATTGATGACATTTTTATTCTTTGTCCAAAATTTTGACTTGTCCATAGTGTAGTTAGAGTTAGGGGTCTCCTTGTACAACTTTATTTGCCCCTTGACGATCATAGCTTTCTCAATAAATAATCCCATCTTAATGACCTTTGAAAATGAGGTAGGGCATTGAATTTGGATTTGGTAGCTTAGATTGGAGTTAAGGTTGTGGACAAACATCTCTGTTAATTGCTTCTCAGGTACATCATATGAGCATTTGCTCACAAGTTGTCTCCACCTTTGTAAGAAGGAGGCGAAGGATTCACCACTCTTTTGCTTTGTATTGCATAGGTCGAGCATGGAGACTTCGTGTTCAATGTTATACGAGAAGTGTGTGACGAACTTATTTACTAGCTCATCAAAAGTTTTGATACCTGGTGGAAGTCGTGAGAACCACTCCATGGCTTGACTACCTAGAGATCTAGGGAATAGTCTCATTAAGAAAGTTTCATTGTGAGCTACTTCCATGCACGCGACGTTAAATTCCCTAATGTGATCTCTTGGGTCACCTTTTCCTTTGTATTTGTCAAACTTAGGAACTTCGAACTGAAAGGGGAAGGGGACCATGTTCAAACTTTTGTCAAAGGAGTACGGTGTGATGTCTTCCAAGGAGTAAGTTTTAGTGTTCATTCCTATTTTGAGATCCGTCATTTGTTGCGTTAGGCCCTCGATTTGTTTCCTCATTTCTTCCATAGGTATGTTTGGGTCTACAACTTTCTTTCCTTTGTCCTCCCCAGTGTGGTTTTCATGAGTTTCCTCTACGGTCTCTTTCAGCTTGTTGAGATCGAAGTCACTAGGGAGTTTAAGTCCTAGATTTGCAAGATGAATAAAGTACTTGTGAGGGTCCTCGTGGAGCACTTTTTCTAGCAAGCGTTGAAATTTTTGATCTTGGAGGGTTCTTTGGTACTCTTCATGAGAGATTTTCTCATCACTATTGTGAGGGGTGACAATGCGGTTGGATGATCTGGCCATTTCAAGTTGTTTTTTGTATTGAGATCTAGTTAAAACCATGCAAGGCAACGTGGGAAGCTGTGGGATGAAACTAAAGACTTTGGTAAGGTGTTGGCAGAGATTGTTGAGAAGAGGATACTTGTGACGAGATTTAAACAAGGGACTCTTTTGATCAATGATTCCAAGTAAGACTGCCAACACAAGATGATAGCCACAAGTAAGGGTACTCGATACGCATTTACTGTGTAGAGACTAGTTGTGCACTAAGACCACTAGCAAAGTTCTATGACCTACTAGGGTTACTTGAATCTAAAATGATCTGAAAGAGGACTTGTGCTAATTTGATATAGAATACTTTGACTTTGCTTTAGGGAGACCTAGTAGAAGGTGGATGAGATGACCGACGAAAGAGAGGCTTTGATGCGAAACGGATGGGAAAGCGACTACAAGGTAAAATCTGATCTCATAATTTGGAACTAGGCTGAAATGGGTATCTAGAAAGGTGAACAATTTTTTCTCCAAATGTGTGGAAATGCTTCACTATCATGGATGCACAGAAACAGATGCACAATAGCAAAGGATATAAGCGCAGAAAGTCGATACAAATGCGTAGTACTGGTAAAAAGTAGATGCGCAGTAATAGGTGATAAAAGTGTAGGAAGTCGATACAGATGCACAGCAAGTTAGTTTAAATGCACAGCTTTGTAGGACAAATGCGCAGCTTTGGTTTTTCTGATTATTTTTGCAATTTTTGGCACATTTTTTGATGTTTTTGGTTTCTTGGTTGCAAGATGGTCTTTTTGATCTGATTTTCTTAATTATGGCAAGAAGACACAACAAACACAAAGAATGTTTTCATGGTTTTTGAATTTTTTTGTAATTTTTTTGGACTCTTTTTGACTCAAAAAAGAAAGTACAAATCCTAGGTTGGAAAAGGCAATATTTGTCAGATCCCCTAGCTGTGCATATTCAAAGCAGATAGCTTCAGGATCTTGGTAGCACTGGCCCCTCTCCATGGCACACACTTCTCACACATACCAAGATCTAAGTTTCCCAAGGCTCGTACCCCCACTGAACCTTAGGATTGTCTCTTCTATCTCTACTAAGAACCACATGAATCAGAGCGGCTTCAAAGGTCCCACATTTTGCACCAACAAATAGAAGGATTTTGGTCTACTAAAACAAGGATGACTAGTAAGTGCAACCATTCGAGTGGTTATACATGCAGCAGCACTACTCTCCATTATGGAGTCTCCCAGCCTGCAAGGGTTGCGCTTTGGAGGGTTTTGGGGGAGGTTGGTTGTTGGTATAACACAACTTCGCTTGTTGTTTGAAGCTTTCGCTGTAAACACAATTTATTTATAGTGGCTTGGCAGAGCTTGGCTTTAGCTTGTTACCACTTAAGGTTATTCCCCAAGGATGGAAGGATATCTGAGGGCAGGCCTCTCTAAAGGTTCAACACATGTGAAAATGATATGTCTGGCATTTTGGTCACCCAAGATAGGGGAGAGCATAGGCCTAGTATCATTCCCAAAAACATGAAAGACAGTGGTTCTTTTCCCCTAATTAAAATGAAAAAGACTAAATGAGCTAGCTACTTGGGCACACACGCAAGTTGTTAACTTTGAAAGCAAGATAGCAATGGTTTGATTTTATCTTCCTAGCATTGGGACTAGATTCAAGTTGTTGATGCAACAAGATTCAAGTTACTCCTTTCCTAGTTAGATCTAGATGTGAATTTGCATGAACATTCGATTACTATCTTTTAAAAAAAGACAATGTTGTTAACAATGCAACTAGAATGACTAAACCAACCCCTAATCCTGCAAGTAGAGGAGAGAATATTCTTGTAAAAAGGTGTCAGCATTAGAAAAAACCACAAGAAATACCCTAAAAACCATTGTTCAGAACAAATGCGTAGCTTCAGAGCCTGAATGCGCAGAAATAGAGCTCAGAAGCGTAGAAATTTTAAAAAGTCAGAAATAGAGTTTAAAAGTGCAAGAACAGAGAGCATATGCACAGGAATATCAGATGCACTGTGAAATAAAATAGATGCACAGTTTCAGAGGTCAAATGCACTGAAAGATTATATGCATCAGAACAGAGATCAGATGCGTGATAGAATTGCTCAGATGCGCTGAATCTCTCTATTTACAAAACCTTGGTAAAAAAAACTTAGTTTTTGGATTAAATCAGGGCAGGGCCCCATGGTGGGCACCAAAAATGTTAAGGGAAAATTGGAGTAAACATGAATAATCAATATATCAATATCAATAATACCCAAAACTCAACGAAAAGGGAAAAATCAAGATCAAACAAACAAAGACGAAACCTTTGCAAACCTCAATACTTCATAGCTTCCATTGGTTGCCTACCTCAATTGATCTTGCATGTATGAATAAGGCCCTCAGAGAGTGCACTTCCTTGCTATTCCAAGATTGTCAATGGAGAATGGTCATGATAGTGCTTTGTAATGAAGATGAGCTTCACAACAATGGTAGTGATATGGTAACAAGTTGATCGCAAGCAAAAGGAATGATGTGGGTGCCAAAGGCGTGTTGTAATTCCTGCAAAGTAACAATACTAAAAGCTTGGATGAATGAAATGGAAGAAGAGGGTTCAATTTATAGACTTGAAAGAGAGAAGATCAACAGTATAGAAAGAATGAGAAGATCAACGATATGGAAGAATGTGCGCGAATAAGAAGAAGACAAGTGTCTTGCTATATTTTGCATGAGAGGAATTAAGAAAATAGAAGAATGAGTTAACTGAAGAGATTAAATCAATTAAAAGAATAGATCAATAGTTAAGAGAATAGAACTAGAGAATAGAATTGCATGAGGATGAGAAGATATTTTAGCTCAATTAAATATTTAGAATATTCAATTGCATGTGCACAAGGATTGAATTATATTTAGAGATAACTCAATTTAGAAGAATGAAGAACTTAAATAAATATTTGATTTATTTAAATTAGAATGATTTTGGAAGAACTAATTAAATAATTGGTATTATTTAATTTGTTGGAGGAATTAGAAGAATTTTAAGAATTTAATTAAATAAATTGATTTTATTTAATTGTTGGGAGAATATGAATCAAATAAATAAATTTGTTTATTTATTTATTGATAGAGGAATTTGACTTAAATAAATATTGAGAATATTTATTTGGACAAAGTCATGTCAATTTTAGGCGTATACACTAATAATGCTCTCGTAGCCTTATTGGCACAACATAATACTAAAGGCAAAGAATGTGTTGTATATTATATCAGCCAAACCTTGCTTGATTATGAAGTGCGATACACTGTTATCGAGAAGCATTGCTTAGCTTTAGTGTTTGCAATACAGAAGCTTAGACACTATCTTTTAAATGCTAAAATACATGTGATGGTGAAATTTGACCCTCTGAAACATCTTTTCGCTAAAATTGATTTGTCAGGTCATCTTGCTAAATGGGTTATGCTGTTAATTGAATTTGATCTTAAGTTTATTTCTCAGAAAGCAATTAAAGGACATGTGTTAACCGATCATTTAGCCAAAGCATCTTCACCTTTTTCTATACAACATCAGGACACATTCCCTGATGACCAAATTCTAGTCGTTAATAAGGATGATAAATGGGAACTATATTTTGATAGATCAAGATGTTGAACTAGCTTCGGTGCTAGTGTTATATTAATACCCCCTGTAGGTAAGTCGATTCCTATGTCTTATCCTCTAGACTTCTCATGCACAAATAACATTGCTGAGTACGAAGCCCTCATTGCAAGACTTCGTGCTGCTTTGGCTCTTAACATAAAAACATCACTATATACGATGATTCACAGCTAATTGTATGACAAATAACTGGATCATATCAAACTAAACATGACATGCTATCTCAATATTGTTATTTTGCTATATTTTTATTAAAATAATTTGCATCATTTTCAATAGATACTATTCCTAGGAAAGGCAATCAACATGTGGATGCAATGGCAAGCACAGCCTCCCTTATATCCTCTAATGATTCTCCTAAGGAATTTACTTTCATTATTCATAATCTTAAAACACCGACAATTGAAGACCCCATAATTGCAAATTCAAAACTCTGTGGTAATACAATTGCCGATGAATGGTTCTCTCATATATTTAATTACCTGCATGATGGAACCATTCCTAATTCAACATCCAAGAATGCCCAAGTTCGTCTACACAAACTTACGGCACATTACATTATATTGTCAAATATTTTGTATAGACAAAGCTACAATGGTGTTTTACTTCGATGTCTAAGTAATTCAAAGATCCCGATAGCTTTAGAAGAAGCTCACTCTGGTGCTTGTGGAGGGCATTTGGGAGGAAAATCCTTAGTACAAAAGTTATTATGAATGGGATATTATTAGCAAGGCATGGAACAAGATTCCTTCGCCTATGTCAAGAAATGCCCATAATATCAACAACATAATCACCTAGTCTGAGCTCCCGCTCAGGAACTTCGTGCCCAAGTTTCACCTTGGCCATTTTTTGTTTGGGGCTTGGACTTGATTGGTAAAATCTCTCTCCACCTTCCTCTTAAGGACATACCTTTATAATCATTGCTACTGATTACTTCACAAAGTGGGTCGAAGATATTCCCTTACGATCCATGACTGCTGATGTAATTTGTCAGTTCATACAATATAACATAATCTCTCGATTTGGTATCCCTTCCTCCTTGGTCTCTGATAATGGCACGCCATTCAAGAACAAGGACGTGAAGAAATTCCTTAAAAAATATCATATTCAACATCGTGTCTCTATGCCTTACTACCCTCAATCAAATGGCCAAGCAGAAGCTTCAAACAAGGTTATTGGACAGATATTACAGAAAACTGTTAACAAACATCAAAAAGACTGGCACACTCAGTTATCTTACACATTATGGGCCTACCATACAAGTATTTGTATGGCTACTAGGAATACACCATATAATCTTGTCTATGGCGCAGATGCGATAATGCCCTTAGAGTTAGAAATTCCTTCATTGAGAGTTTCCCTAAGAGACATTACTAACGATGATACAAAATGTGAAAAGAGATTACAAGAACTTGAGATGCATGATGAACAGTGAATAAACGCTCTTGATCACCTTAGGGCCCATCAGAAAAGTATACAACAGTCATATAATGAACGTGTTATACAACATTCATGCGATGTTGGAGACTTGGTACTTTATGAGAATCAATGCAATGTGAATGCACCTCCTGGAGAAAAAGGTAAGTTCAGTCCTAATTAGCTAGGACCGTATATAGTTACTGAAGCCTTTGGATCAGGAGTGTACAAACTAGTTGATAAACAAGGTATGCCGCTTAAAGAACCTATTAACGCCACGCACCTCAAGAAATTTCATGTTTAAGATTTGATGTTAAATGTTACTTTATAAAGAAAATTTATTAGTTAAATTAGCTTCAATTTTGACAAGATATGATTATTTTGTCTTAATCCATTTAACATTGCATCTTTTGTCCGGTTAATCATTGTTGTATCTTGCTTATACATTCTTTATTAAGATCACTTTTGTATCAACTGAATATAGCATAGAATTTTGGTTATATGAAAAAGTTTTAATCACTGTGCTGTCTACTATATGTTATGTAAAGAATTGTTAGTATGTCACTTTAGCATTAATTACATTTCCATGTTAGCCTTTAACATTTATCACTAGTTGCATTTTACAAAAATCACATGTGATAGATTAAAAATATCATGAATAGAGAAAAATAGAACATTATATATATATATAGTTTCAATATACATCTGAGTCGACTATCCCTCACAACAAAATGGGATGTCGTAGTACATAATATATACATCACATAGCTGAATCTTGATCACTTGTACCCTTGGGACCTCATGGTGTGTGCGTGATAGAGGCCTGACCATGTGTGGCTACGGATCGTGAATGACTCCTAGAGACACTTCACGACCATAACCCCCTGATCTCACCTCTCAGTCCTAACACCTCAGCATGTGCCTCCTGGTACACCCGTTGGTACTGGTCTCTCTTTGCCTAAGCTCTGTCTCTGTCAGCTCTCACTTGACGTAACTCAGGAAGAAAAAACTCACTGATGACTGGCTCTCTCTTAGATGTGGGTACCACTACCGTGTGATCTTGTCGCGCCTGGAGCTCAGCCTTGGCATGCTCAGCTCTTTGAAGTAACTCATCTCTCTCCCTTGTAGACTACTCTAGGATGGCCTCTACATCCACCCTATATCTGATGAAAGGCATAAATATCTCTGCATGTTACCCAGCGGATAGCTGTGGCAAATATCCTGCCCGCACCCACTGCTCAGCTACATCAGTAGGTACTATGTCCGCTCTGACGTGACTCACAAAGTATCACCAAGCATCAGTCCCAAATACAAAATAGAAAATAGAATAGATATCAGCCTTTCATATAAGCATCATAAATAGTTATAAACATAAGAAAATCAAACTAGCAAAACAAGTCTCACCTGGATCTCCATCTCGCCAAGATGGATCTTAGATCACTGAAGGTGTAATGAGCTCTACAAACTAATCTATAGTTGGGGGCACATGCCTACTGGTCTCCCCATGCTCACTCTGGCTCGACCTCTCAACACCCACAAAGACTGGACCACGAGCTCTAGACTATGGTCTCGACCCAGTCTCCTTGTCAGTGTCCACCTCTTGCTGGTCCTGTCGTGGTCTCGCCCTGAAGACGTATTGTGATGGAACCTCTTCATCATCTTCTTTGTCATTCTCCACATCCTCCTCTAGATCATAATATCATGTGAAGTCACTCACATCATCCTCTACCTTTGTGTCACTAGCGTGACTAACCCAAGGTCGAGGATCGCCTGTAGGGTGACTAGGAGGAAAGATAGGAGCGGGTTGCACTATCTACCACCAGATCTGATATGCTCAGGTAACTCCAATGTCATCTACATCTGATACTGACTCTGCATCCTCAGAACCATCATCATCACTTAGAGGTACATCTACTATCATCAGCTGTCAGGCGATGTTCACCTTGACTGTGCTGTGCACAGTGCATGCATAGCTCAGACGCACCATAGGAACATCATGTACACATCTAAACTGTTGTGCCACCCTATCAAAGTAGAACCAAGTAACAATGTGATCAAGGCGACCGACCATCAACTGATTCCTTTGCATCCTCGCTAACTATCTCCACTAGCCAGGCCATATGATATAGCCGCGATATGGTCTCCAGATGATATCACTGGGCTATAATATGTGAAAAACAACTCTCTAGTATAACAGATCATTTCTCCAACACCTAACTAGTGGATAGGCATAAACGCGTGGATGAGTGAACACTAAATCTATAGGAAACCTTATCGGTCACGTGCACCTGATATGCTCGAAAACCCAAACCTATAGTAAAGTGCAAATCATCAAGCTATGTGTCTCATAATGGATGTACCATTCCAAGTTACAGTAGAGGTGCACAAGCATACTGTGCCCCCACGCGTATACAGGTTGATGCTCCTCCATCGCTCTAATGATGTGAACAAGACCCCCATGAAGATGAGTACCTCATCCATCTAGCATGATGGCTATTGCAATAATGACCATCATGATCGTCCAAACCAATGGGACGTCACCACATCCTTGCACTAGAAGCTGAAGCTGAATGTGTCCTCGCTCTACACGAGAAACTATATGCGCTAGAAAATATAGTTGACTCTCATGAGTGTACTCTATTGCACGCTATCCCATGACCCTCACTCTCTCTCCTCAGACAGGTAGTCGTAGGATCCTGTAAACATCCTCTAGCATGATAGTCATCTCGCCTATGGGTAAGTGGAATGTGGATGTATCTGCATCCCATCTCTCCATCAGGGCCATCAACATACTACAATGAAATCCAATTGTGGGCATATCAAACACCCACCATAATCCCACCACCTACAAGTGACCCCTCTCTGCGCTAGTCATAGTACTGACATGCTCTCAAAGTAGTGCCATCAGGTGACCGCACGTCTACTCTCGTGTCTTTGGGATGTCCTGTAGGTTGAATAACAAGCAATAGTGTTAGTTTTCATCCTCAAACCAACAATCACTATCTGAACTAACAATGTGTGCTTGTACCTTAGGGCCTATGTCCTCTATGGACTCGAGCACCCCAAGAAGACTTGGGTGCCCCAGAGGGAATAGGGTGCCCTAGCAAGACTCTGGTGCCCTGGAAGGACTTGGGCGCCCGTACTAGGGACCCTTGTCTATTGGGACCTCTTCAGCATGGTAAATGAAAAAAATAACTAAAACAAAAATAGAAAGATGACAGAAGCATAAGATTAGGACCCTACCTCAGCCTCGAAATGCCTCTCTACCACTCAGGCTCGGAGCATCTCCAGTTGTGGGGGCTGATATAGACGTTGGCTTGGCATGGTTGTCCTCCTCTTCTCCTTCTCTATCTCTCCTCTACATAATGACAAGAAACAAGAATGAATAGTGATAAGTGAAAACTCCCTTTACATAAAGTAAGTGGATGAGAATTCCTATCCCTAACTAGGTGCAAAATTGAATAGTGTCACTCTTGAGCCTCTATCTTGAGGTGTCAAACTTAGATTTTCATGTCATTTGTTACATTGCAAACCTGGTTCCACTCTCCATCTTATCCAATGTGTTATTCTTGGGCATTGTTTGTTCAAACAACCCTCACACCACATTTCTCATCAAGTTTCCCTCGAAATTGACACATGTAGATATCTCCTTGTTTCTTCTTTTTGGACTAAGCAAGCAGAAACAAGGGGGGCATATATCTCCCTTGATTTCCTCCCTCGTCATGTCTCATCACTTAACCCCCTTAGTGTTTTGTATTGATCCATTGGTGGTGGTTGCATGTTGATTTGATTTTGATCCTCTGACAAGTGTTCCTTTGCAAGTTGCAGTTCCTAACTTTGTGGTCTTGCAAGATTACAAACTTGGGGGCTTCTTCCTTTTCTACGACAACACTTCAACTTCCTCTATAGTATCCTTTTCATAATTGATGCATTTACTTTCCTTTAGTTGCATATGCACGTAGTGTCATATGGCCACTAAAGTGGGGGCTAAATGTTATGTTAGAAAATGTCCTCCTATATGGAACAGTACAATTTCCCTTGGTTTAGCTCCTCTCCTTTGGTGTCCTTTTAACCTCTTTGCTTTTGGCCTTCCAAAAACCCTGATTGACCTATGTCTAGTTGAAAAATATTCATTTTCTGAGATAACTATTGATTGAACTGGGAAAGGGAATTGGACTTGGGCGCTTGCGCCCTAGTCCTACCCCATTTTTCAGGATTTTGAATCCTGGCAGGGTGTTGGCTCCTGCCATGTATCTTAGGATTCTATTTTCAAATTTTTGATTTCACACAATATTGAGACGTTATTTCAAAATTTGAATCTCCTAAAGTTAGATATTTAAACACATTTGAAAATCATTTTATCATACACAATCTATATGCAAACTTGATGCTAAACTCTACTGAAATTGCCATTGAAGATCGGTGATTTGTTGAAGCTCTCGAAGTTATTTGAATTTGCTATCATGGAGACAATGAATGGAGATTAGGAATCAAGATCTTGAGACTATCTTGCTCTTATAGCCACAACATCTTTCTCCTCCTTTTATAGGTACAGATTGTGTTCGACAGAATATGACAGAAAGGAGTGACAGAAAGATGGATATTGTGAATACAGTCATCACTAAATTTTGGAGTTCTGAATCTTGACACTTTCGAGACTAATGAGCGGGTGCCCTAGTCCAATTGGGGAGATTCTCTGAGATCTGGGAGCTACCGAAGGTGGCTGGACAACTAATACATAAGGTTTTTACAGACTGGAATTTGTAGGACTAATGAGCGGGTGCCCTAGTCCAATTAGCCCTCAGTTTCTAGGTGCATGACCCCTGAACCTTATTCTCTACATTTCTGTGATCTGTTATGTCTATTTCATCTCTAAATTTAGTAGATTATAGTTACAAGGTGTAATTAGGGTTTGGTGATTAGTGAATGAAAACACTAGTTAAATCCTAGTTCAAACACCTAATCAGACTTAATTAACATTAGGGAATGCATAAGAAATTTGTAGCTTGATCCCAAGCTCGGTTCTTATCTTCCCAATGTTTAGTTAGTGAAGGAATAGGACTTAATCTTCTTTTAAGGAAACCTACTTTTTCACCCCTAAACAAAAAATAATATGATTGTAAGAAGGAATATCCTCTTTGATAAACCCACAACCCCACCCAGAGATAATGATGGCATCGGTCAGTAATATAGAGATATCCTTAATCATGGAAATAACCAAGGTAATTAAGAGTATGAGGATGATAGGGTTACAAGAGAATCCACCCAAGGTGATCGAGGGATGACCTTAATTAGGAGATAAATGATCTAAGAATGTAACTTAATAGATTGGAGATAGAGAGAAAATCTTAGGAAGATATGAGAATCAAACTTGAGAATTTGAGAAACATTCACTAGGATGACCAAAGAAACATAGAAAATCTTGTTGGGAGGTAAAGAATTCAAATGGATCCTATAAATAATAGAAGATATGTTCCTAAAAGACCCCCACTAGTGTTATACAGGTATAGATAGTTGAATTTCCTAGGAATACTTGAATACCCAAACCCTGTTCTAGGAGAGGTCAAAGCTAAACTTCCTAAGTTCCAAGGAAACAATATTGTTTCAGGGGAAGATCATTTGAAATAATTTAATATTCTAACTGATGATTATGAAATTAAAGATGAAGATGTGTTAATGAATTTATTTGTCCAATCTTTTAACAACATTGTTAGTGAATGGTACAAGAGCTTGCCTAATGAAAGCATTGAATCCTAGGCTAAATTTGAAATCAAGCATTCCCAATTCCTAAATCCCAAAATTGGTAATCCAAAAATCCCCCATCCCAATCCCAAAATTTGAAATCAAGCATTCCCACCTATCCCAAATCCCATACACCCAATATTGAAAATCCAAATCCAAAGCTTCAAAATCCATCCTCCAATCTAAAGAAAATCCAATCCTAGGATGCAACATGGTGTGTTAAATTTGTGAAAATCTTACTTGGATTGAGAGGTCTAACAGGTGGAAGCTTGATGAAATTGCTTTGCAAAAGTTGTGTCATGATAGCATAGAGGGATGTTGATAACGGCGTGAAGTTTCTTGTTTTCTATTTCAATTTATAAGTGGAGGGAGTAGGAGATGAAGCTTCCACCACATGTTTCCTTATGTTACTCACTGAAATCTCATTTATTTTAATGAAGTTTTTGTTTTGTCTTTTGAAAGAATGATTATGAGAGGCTTTAGATTGACCAATTGGAGCCAATGAGGGATTTTGCTCATATTAACTAACTAAAAGTTGGTAATCATGAAGAGCCATGCAAGGATGAGTAAAAGAATCATACCACATCAACAATATCTTATCATGGATGTGAGGTTGTAAGTTTCCAATCAAGATTCTTTGCACATCAGCATCCAGAATGGAATATTGGACTTGTGAGAAGAGGTCTTAATAACGACCTATAAAATCTGTTATTTTTCTTTTGTTTCTTGTTTACAATGAACCAAGTCTGTCAAAGAGATTTGAGGTCCAATGTTCTCTTGAAAATGCTTGAGGAACTTATTTACTAATTGTGAGAAAGAATTTATAGAATTAGAAGGTAGAGAGAAAAACCAATCCAAGGCTATATCCTTGAGTGACCTAGGAAAGATTTTTTCCAAGATTGCATCCTTAAAGAAGTCACTACAAATAGCAGTAAAGGTTACCACATGGTTGTTAGGGTCTCCCTTCCCATTATATTTCTCAAAACGAGGGGTCTCAAGCTTCTCGGGCATTAGAGTTCTTAGGATTGAATAGGACAAATGGTTATGGATATAATGTGTTGTCATATTAGGCTTAGGTGGACTATTGCTCATTCTAGCCAATTGTTGTTGGACGGATTTCATTTTTTTCAACAATTGGTTTATGACAAGGTCAGAAGCTAAATCGGGTTGAGATTGGAATGAAGTGGAAGGACTAGCTGATGGTGTATGAGTAGCCTTTTGAAATGTGGTGGGAGATTTAGATGTAGGTGAAGTAACAATAGGTGTGGAATTTATGTAACTATATGGAACGATACTATAATGGAGAACAGGATTCCTAGTAGACAACCCAACACATGTGGTAGCACTATTACTTGCTTGTGTAGTAGTGGTGAGAATAGTAGAAGTATAAGTAGGAATAGGGAGTGTTGGTATGGGTACCAACACTTGAGTTCCTATTTGATTAGAATAAGGGACATTGGTGATGATTTCAGTGCAACTATATGCAGATACAATGTTGTTATGCACTATATGAGCAAGGCCACGTAAGACTTCCAATCCTTCTTGACCTTTGAGAAAAAGAACTTCATAGACTCT
Source organism: Cunninghamia lanceolata (assembly GCA_027924645.1). NCBI lineage: Eukaryota > Viridiplantae > Streptophyta > Pinopsida > Cupressales > Cupressaceae > Cunninghamia > Cunninghamia lanceolata. The sequence continues at coordinate 634,933 of BSBN01000900.1, forward strand.
CAAAAATAGGGATGGCCTCCTCAATTATATGTCATGAGCTTTTTTTTTGGAAATTAGCCAACTCCGTGTCTAATCTCTGAATTTGAGCTTCAGGAACATGAGCCACAAGGTCATCAATGTTGATGGATTTATGTAGGTTTGATGCTTCAGGTAGATGTGAAGTAGGGATATCAGGAGGAGGTGTTTGACCTTCTTGTGTGATAAGACTAGGAACTTGGCATTCTGATGTATTGGTATCATTGTTGTGCAAAGCATTAGAACCCATGCTTTGAAGACTTCCTCGCGCAAGAATGTTAGAATTGGGGCACCAGTTCATAAAGCTCATAAAGCGTCTACAAGCTTTAATAACACACAAGATGCATCAATAGAAGAAATGAATGATGAAGCAAAAGAAGGGTTTGAGTTTTTGTCTAAGTGAAGAAATTTTCTATTTAAATATAAACAAATAAGATGCACATAATATATCCTTTATCAAATTCAACTCTACTCAAATCCACTTAGATGTCAATGATGCCAATGCTAAAATCAACCCCAAATTTCAATGCTTTTTTTGAAAATTCAACTCAAAATTGTTCCTATCTTCAATTTTCAATGAAATATGACAATTGAAATCTTTTAGAACAATGCAAATGACAACAAAAAAATCTGAAATTAAAACTATCAATCACAAACCTAGATTGCAATATTAACTAGGTTTTCACAAAATGCAACATTTTTGACAATTTCTAGCAATGAAAAGGATTCAAATGCACAATGTAACACTATGAAATGATCAACTACTATAATACAAATCAGATCTGATGAAAAAATCAGAATTTTAATTCATGCTATGATGATCTATCCTTATGAGATGCAAACAAAGTGACAAATATGCTCTTTTCAAATCTAGAATGAAGTTTTTCTTTTCCAAATTTCAAATGCAAGGATGAAAGAATTTTTTAAGCACTACGAATGATGAGGTACAAAAAATTCAAACATTTATAACAATGCAAAAAGATCTGAAACAACCCTCAAATTATAAACTAGCCAGATTTTCTATAAATGCAAGGTTTTTACAAACCCTAGTTTTGAAACTATGCAAAATTCAACAATGTATGTATGCAAAATGATTAATGAACTCAATCCCAATCAGATCTAGGGTGATAAACAACTCAAATCTAAAATAAGAAGGATGAAAAACTGCAAGACATGTCAGGTTCACCAAAATGTTTATTGGAAAAGAGTGATCTAGTTTAAGGAGTTAAACTAGGTCAAACCCTTGTCTACAAACATTGGGGCACAAACTGAGCTTGGCTTCTACCCAAGAAGGAGATCCAAACTACATGGGTTCTACCCTTTTGTTTTATATAGATGCGTCAACTAAATTCAACAAAGATCAAGCAAGCAAGCTAGAGAAAATGACCAAACCGTAGATGACAAAGATCAAACTATAACTAACTATCGGAAGCAGATCTTAGAAAACCAAAAATACAACAAAGATCAGAGACTAATTCAGAACCTGGATCTAAGAGTGGAAATACCAAAGACTAGGGCACTTGGGTGCCCTAGACCCAAATTAGGGTTTTGTATAACTTCTAAATTTCACCAGACATGTACCTACCTACTCTGTCTTCTTCCCAAAAATTATCTTTAGAAACCTATTTCTCCAACCTGCACACAAGAAAAGAGGAAAAGGTTGTGTTGTGTATAAGGGCTTTCCTCAGTCAAACTCTATGTTGGTATTTCCACCTCCACTACAGTGATGATTAGATCCAAGAGTATGTGCCCTAGAAGGGTGGTGGCCAAATTTGTAATATATGATAGAAATATGAATGAAAATGATGATGATTACCACAAGAGGTAAAGCCCTAGTTGATGAAGATAACTCAAGATCATACACCAACAAGGAGAGTGATGAATAAGGCTTGAAACTTCCTTCAAGACCTACAAAAAAACTTCAATAGCATCCATAAGTAGATAACACTTCCAAGCATGAAGAACACTTTGTCATAGAACACAATATGAGAGCAAACTTGTCATCATTCCTCTAGGTGTAAAATGAAATACAAAACTCCTTTATTTATGCACTCCCTCTCACAACCAACAAATAAAACACAATGAGGTTGACAAATACAAACTAGGGAGGTGTTCTAAGCCAACACGACAAGAGAGGGGCTAAAGATCTCAACTGGGACCAGGGCACTCGAGCGCCCTAGTCATTTAGCCCTACAAACTCCAGGGAGTATCAAATGTCGTGGGCTTAGTCTAGTCCTAAGTTGATTCTATCAGCTTAATTCATCAGGTTCGAGATTTTATCATTGTATGCTCAAAAAGGTGTTAAAATAGGTCTTGATTAACAAAGGAAACAATTTAGGTCCAACCAAATGCTAAACTAAGTGTAAAATGCTAGCAGGTACACATTTTACCCTATAACATTTAGCCCCCACTTTAGTGTGGGTACAAACTTACTTTCAAACTCATACTAAAGGATGGAGAAGACAAATTTCAAACACACAAACATAGAGGATAAAGAATTCTGCCAAGTTGTGGATGAACCAAGCTTAGGATTATAAAGCTACAACACATAACCAAGAGATTTCAAACACACAAGACATTGCAACGTAACTCACACATACATAGGAATACACGCAGAAGACACACAATACACATAGGTAATACACACCATACACAATGCATACACTCTTGACATGAAGCATACACAGAAGGCACAAAGCATACACTTAAAGATGCAAAGAATACATAGAAAAGACATGGAAAGCATGATGAAGACACATAAGGCACACAGAATCATTAAGGAATACAAGTTCAAACATGATACATAAAACAATGTAACAAAAAAACAAACAAATATAGTAACACACATTGGAACAAACACACAAGGCACATGAATCTGATGCTAGCTTGCTTTGTCACTAGGGGTCATGTGAAAAGAAGTGCCATCGTGGATCACATGGTGGTAAGGACCCCCAAATTACTAGGTGATCACAACAAGTCACATGAAGTACACAGGCTAGCCAACTTCATTCCACTAGGTGGCTCATGGACCAAAGAGGAAACATCACAGGATCATGGATGAATCACTAGGTGATTTCCATCCCAACAAGTAACCAAAAAGAGAGCATAACACGATGTGTGCCCCTACCTTAAAGTGATTGCTAACTCCTATCAGGAAGCAATTGGTTTAAGGTAGAATAAATCACAAGACAGACACGAGAGCTTTTTGGAAGCACATGCCCATTAGATATGTGTTCTCAAAAAATACATCGCACAAAGGGGTTGCCCACAAAAGGCAAACTAAGGCAATGCTACAGGTATGATACACAATGGCTTATGTAGTCATGGTATGACGTCGTGCATAGCAACAAGGTGCCACATAAATCAAAACATAAAAGAAGCAATAAATTATACTAAGTAAGAACACAAATGGATCTACTTAACTAGCGTCAGTATATGAATGGTTGTATAATAGGAGACATCTCAAGACTACAAATATTTGGAATTGTCATCATTCGCTAGCTAGTAGAACTATGGAGACAAAGGAAGAAGTATCACATGAAATCAAAAATAAACATCTCTTGGGTCATCAAGGGAGAAATCTAAAATATCCTACACCTTGCATCGTCCCCAAAGGACACAACAACAATACAAACTACAACATGTAGAATAATGATGATACAAGTAGAGAGAATGTCATAATAGATTTCGGTCTGTTTGTATCCTTGCACCTACAATGGTGTCAAGGGTCATCCAAATAGATTTACAACAACAACAATAACAAAATAAAGTTCCAAGCAACACATCATGGGGGAAAAAAATTAGATGCACTCATAACATAATGAAAATAAGAGACCTCACTTGGAAGTCAACCTAAAGCAAATCATCCTCCTAATCTTGCTCATCATCCATTTGGAAAGGTGGACAAGATGTAAGAGGAACTATAGTACGTGAGGTATAAGGGACAAGAGACATACCTGAGATTCACTATTGAAATGTAGTACAATAGATTCCATAGCAGCTTGTGAAGCTTCATCTATCTTTATAGGAGACACAATAGTAATAGATGTTTCTTTCGCATTCGTCGATGATAAACACTTGCAAGGAGGGAGATTCTCCTCTCCTGCACCAAGGCAAGCCATAGCACGATGACGCTTCTTTCTTTCTCTAGAAATCTTATATCTCTTAGCCTTATTCATGATGTTTGTTAAGGGAACCGTAGTATCTTCCAACATGGGTTCTTTTTCTTCATTAGGTCCATGTGTTGAACCTAGTAGCTCTGATACCATATGTAACATCACTTTCCATAATGCTCAAGATTTAACTTAAACATGTAACTTACTCAAGTCATTAATTAAGAATTGATAGATATAATCAAAATTTGAACCAAAAGAAACATATTTGTTTCCATCAATTAAGCATGTTAATCAAATCAAGATATAACAAAGCTTACAATCCAGTAAACCATTACAATCTTTAGTGAGTAACCATCACTAATCAAATACAATATATGCTTTAGGCATCTTAATCAAGTTTTTACATTACAATAGACCAACTGGTCAAAAATTCAAGAACTGTATCTGGAACCAATGACATCTATCTTGATAAGCCTCGGATTGTCTCATGCTTGAAAAGGAGAGCATCATCTTGGTACTTTTCCTCCAACCATGGACCTACGGTTCCCCGCTCATCTTCCTAACTGGAAGAGGCCCTACCCTTAATGGAAAGGTTAGACATTAGAAACCAATTGGATAGCCATCTAAGTATCTGGTGTTGTGTCCTTCCTAATGTCTCACGGTCACACACTATATATCCACTCTAACTTGTATGACTCTACTAGAGACACTATTCCATCTGGAACACTGTGGACTAACAATGCATGTAGAGATAGATGCATTACTTTGGCCAAAGTTTTTCATACATACACATTGCACAATGAACGTTGTCGTATGTCCACCACCCTAACTCAACTTATAAGTTGTCATGTCCTACAGTAAGTTCTTAACGACCCAATTCTTTAGGTCTTGTGTGAGTGGGATCAATTCAAATCACTATCCAGACTTGGACATTCAACTCCCTCCATAGGTTGGTTACAACTGAAATATGTTATTTTCATAACAAGAATCTAGTGACTCCTCGTCACCAGGTTCATTTTTATTTCATATCAAGTTCGACCATTTTGATACTTGGGTCACATATGGTTTGCAATTTCAAAAACAAGTCATCTCATATGATGAAATTGAATGCACTTAAGGCATACCTTGCCTTAGTAGAGTAGAAGTAAAATATTCATAACTCATAACATTTAACAATAAGTCTTAAATTCAGACTCATAACGAATAAATTAGTATTCTTTTGTAAATACATTTCAATGGTTTCATGATGAGACCATGTTCTCAATGGTCTCACCACCTCCATACTCGAGGATATAAGTATATAATCTTGATAGTTTAAGTAACCCTAAAAGTGTTTCATAATCATCTTTTCATACAAGCTCGATTGGGTATCAGTTTTGGTGTTGTATACACACTATTTTTCGAATGCCTCTCCGGCTGTCATCATAGTCAGGTGACTATATTATGAATCTTAATGCCTTTGCGGCTAAGACCACAGTCATATGACTATATTAATCACTTATGATAACAATCATTATGGAGTTATTCCCTGCTCCATTCGAGAGTTCATAAATTCTATCCACGTCATTAAATGATGTGAGTTTATCATTCTTTAATAACAAGCCTAGCCGATATGGCTTTGTGCACTGGTTATTCTTTACAAGGTGAAAGATGTAAAAAACATTATAGTTGGGTCGTGAGACCCTAGATCAATCATAGAAAGGATTTCATTCTAAAAGACTCAGCCTTGCAGCCTTTAGCAAGAAACATAGTCAACACATGGGACAGTCAATGCTCGGCTTCAAAGCCTTGAGCCTAACCATTGATAACATTATAATATTTCGCTGCGTCAGCCACACAGCCTAGAGTGCTATCTCCAAAATAAGTTTTCAATGTTTATAAAATCAGCCTTATGGCCTACAATAATATAAAAAGATTCCATTAACTTCAAAACTTGGCTTAATAGTCGTGTGTTCATACATACGATGTTTATCTGGTAATGCTAGCTCAGCCATTAAGGCTACGAGCTTGTTCTTGACATAAAGATAATCTTGGTATGCTTGGACTTAAGGCCTGGAGCCACTATGAGAAATAAAACCTAGAAACCATAATAGCTTGGCTGTAATAGCCTCAAGCCACGACTAAGTAAATATTTTCATAAGTAATGGCACAGCCTCACTGGCCTCATGCCTCTGAGTTATGACAAATAAGTTCATCTTAATAAAGATTACTCATGATCATGACTATATATATATATATATATATATATATATATATATATATATATATATATATATATATATATCGATAATAAAATAGGATTACATCCTTCGTATTACCTGGTAAATGATTTCAATGGAGACGTCGTTCCAGTCTAAGTCTCCTTCAACTGCACACCACTTCTAATCCACTTGTGTTTCTCTGTAGCTTTTGCTACCTTGCTCATAACAACCAACCCTAGTTTACTATTCCCCAAACAACAAAAACCAAAAACTGCATCCCCAAAATACGATCACCCCTAGCTTGATAACCCTCAGCCGACCCTTCGCATGCCATCTTGAAAGGTAACTACGTTTCCCACTTGGTTAGTTCCAACAAAAGGTGGCTAAATTCTAGCATCATGCTAGAAAATGGATGAGCTTAAAGCTCTCCATTACTTCACAAAGCTGAACAACAACAATTAAATAGAATTCGATTGAAATCAAATAATATGATAAAAGAGATAATAACAATATTATTATTATGGCAATTTAACCTATAATATGGTTTTAATCCTTACTAAAGGATTAAAATTGAATAATAGAAAGCACAAAAGAATCACATCTAGATCGTCGATTGTCGGGTCAAGTAATTCTCCTCCGAATTCAGCTATCATCCTTAGTCGAAAGACTAAGGAACAATATCCTTGAGAACAAAAGATTACGAGAGACTTCCTTGTCTCTCTACAAGATTGTTCCTCGACTGGAGATGATGCTTCAAGAACATCGTCTAGTCTTCGCGACTAGTCTAAATGGCATCAAAGACATAACAACTTACAGAGGACATGAAAACTAAGAAAAGAGGCATGACACGTGTCAACTTATGAACGGAATTTAGGACATAAAAGTTGATACTCGGATGGTAATTCAACCCTTTGCTTTCACAAAATCTAACCATTCCTCCAGGATGATACTCTCCTTCCTTCTTCGAAGGACATTCATTTTCCTATTCACACTTAGGACCTTAAGATCATGATCAGTGTATCATTATCATGTCTCATAACATAATTTAATCAATGTATAAAACAAATTATCATCAATAACTATTTCATAATCAAGAGTTAAATCAGATATTTCCACAATATCAAATCAATTAACTATGTCTAATCCTCCTAATTATCATACTAAGTTAATGATTAAGTCTAGTTGTAAGTTGGGGATGTAACATATCTCCCCCCATAAGAATCATCGTCCCCAATGATTAATTGTATTAAGATAAACGAACATAATATAAAAATGTTTTCAAAAGCATAATATCAAATGTCTTAGAAAAGATGAGGAAATCTAGCATGGAAGTCATCATAATTTTCCTAGGTGGAATTTTCCACCGAATATTGGTCCCACTGGACCTTGCACTGTGTTATTTCCTTATTGCGTAAGCGTAGATTATGTGTTTAGAGCACCTTGATGGGCTCAATCACCACCACTCTTGGGTCTTTCACCTGTGGAATATTCCAATCAAGCATAGGAATTTGATTATCAACAGAATTAAACTTTTTCAAATAAGAAACATGAAACACATTATGCATCATGGCAAGTGCTAGTGGTAGATCAATTTTGTATGCCACTAGGTTGACTTCTTCTATAACTTCGGGGCCCACATATCTTGGTGCTAGTTTGGACATTTTTCCAAATTTGATGGAGCTTTTCTGAGGTTTTACCCTTAGGAGAACTTTATCTACCACAATGAAATGCCTTTTAGTACGCTTTGCATTTGCATAACTCTTTTGCCTATCATTGGCTTCCACTATCCTTCTCTTAATCAGATGGACTTGTTCTTCCATCTCTAATAGCATTTATGGACCAAGGCTAATCCTATCCTCTAGCTTATCCTAGCTTATAGGGGTTCAACACTTCCATCCATATAATGCTTCAAATGGTGCCATCTTAATAGCTGAGTGATAAGAGTTACTGTAGGCAAATTCCACTAGAGGAAGGTAATCCTCTCACTTGTATTGTTGATCCATGCAATACATCCTTAATAATTCCTCCAACATTTGGTTCACCCTTTCAGTTTGACCATCTGTTTCAGGATGATAAGCAGAGCTTATGTTCAACTGTGTACCAAGTGAAGAGAACAAGGTTTGCCAAAACCTCGATGTCATTCGTGCATCCCTATCTAAGATAATCTTCTCAGGAATGCCATGCAGTCTAAAAATCTCTTGAACAAATTTTTGACCAATGATGGGTGCCCCATCTATCAAGTTTCTAGGTATAAAATGGGTTGCTTTGGTGAGTCTGTCCACCACAACCAAGATAGTATTGTGCCTGTTCCTTGACATAGGGAGCCCTTGCACAAAGTCCATGCTTATAATTTGCCATTTCCACTCAAGAATTTCATGAGGGTTTAATAATCCCACTGGATGTTGGTGTTCCACCTTCACCCTTTGGCATTCAATACAAGTAGCTACAAAATTTGTAGCATCCCTCTTCATTCCTTTCCAAAAATATAAAGGTTTCACATCAACGAGTAACTTGGTTACTCTAGGATGCCCAAAATATGGTGCAGAATGAACCTCTTTCCAAACCATATTCCTTAACTCTATTGAGTTAGGTGCATACATCCTTCCTTTGAACCTTAATAACCCATCTAGTTCAAGATTGAATCCTTCATATTTCAGATTCTGTGGATCTTTCTCAAGGGCCTGTTTTACCTACTCGTAAACTCATCTCCCTTAGATTTTTGTAACACCAGATTTCTAAAATCAAAATGTATAAAGATCAATATGGAGATGTGCCTTCTCCTACTCAAAGCATCTACCACTCAATTTTATTTTCCCTAAATATATTTAATCTTGAAATCATAGTCCGAGATAAATTCTAATCATCTTCTTTGATGAGCATTAAGATGGGGTTGAGTGAACAAATATTTAAGTCCGTGGTGATTTGTTTTCAACTCAAATGGTTTTCTAATCAGGTAGTGTCTCCACATTTGAAGTGTGTGAATGACTGCTGCCAGTTCTAAATCATGTGGGGCATGGTTTTGTTCATAGTTTTTTAGTTTGCATGATTCATACGCAATGACATGTCCATCTTGGACTAGTACACCACCTAAGCCTTCCCCAGAGGCATCGGTAATGACTTCAAATTGTCCTTCCAGGTTAGGCACTTTCAATATCGAGGCTAAAGTCAAATTTTCCTTTAGTAGGTCAAAGGCCTCCTGACACTTTTCTTACCATTCAAACTTCTTGCCCTTTCTTTGCAAGGAAGTTATAGTATGTGCAATTTTAGAGAAGTTTTTCACAAACTTCCTATAATAACTAGCAAGGCCCATAAAACTTCAAACCTCATGAACATTTCTTGGTTTGGGCCATTCAGAAATAGCCTTAATGTTAGCTGGGTCCACAACTATTCCCTTAGGTAAAATTATATGACCCAATACTATACTTCTTTCTGAAAGAAGGTACACTTAGAGAGCTTACCATATAGTTTATGCTTTCTTAATCTCTGAACAACAATTCTCAAATGTTGCATATGTTCCTCTTCGTTCTTAGAATAGATCAAAATGTCATCAAGAAATACTAAGACAAACTTGTCTAGACATTCTCTGAACACATTGTTCATAAGATTCATAAACATTGCTAGCGTATTTGTCAACCCAAAAGGTAGAACAGTGAATTCATAGTGTCCATATCTGGTTCTAAAGGTTGTCTTAGAGATGTCTTCATCCTTCAACCTCAATTGGTGATATACTGATCAAAGATCAATCTTGGAAAATACTGTTGTACCCCTCATTTGATCAAAAAGATCATCAATGCGAGGTAGAGGATATTTGTTCTTAATGGTTGGTTTGTTTAACATGCGGTAATCTATGTACAACTGCAAAGTGTCATCTTTCTTTCTCACAAAAATGACAAGCGCTCCCCTTGGCGACACACTGGGTCTAATCAACCCTTTATCTAGCAGCTTTGAAGTTGAGCCTTTAACTCCATTAGTTCTATTGTGGTCATCCTGTAGGGTGCTTTAGAAATAGGTTTTGACCTAGGTATAATATAAATGGCAAAATCAAAAGCTCTCTTAGGGGGTAACCCTGGTAGTTCATCCGAAAATACATCCTCAAAATCTCTAAGGAGGGGATGCTTGTCCATATCTGAACTTTCCTGACCTATGGACTCCTTCATCCCTACTTCATTAAGTTTTTGGGATTCATAAAACATCAAGTCATCTTGGAAGTAGGTTTCCTTTGTTTCATCTATTTTGTCCATCTTGACAACAAAAAGTTGGCATCCTTTTCTCTGTGCCCTTTTTATTTGTAAGGCACAAATTTGCCTTAGTTTAATTTCCCTAGGTTTCCCTTAGAGAAGGAATTGGTTTCCTAGATCATCCAAACATTCTACTGTCTTGGCATAATAGTCTACTTTGGCTTTATGTCTCCATAGCCAATTTATCCCTAGGATAACATCATACAAGCCAAGTGGGGCTACATATAGATTTACTTCTATGGAAAAGTTTGGAAATTCAACCTGAGCTTCAAACAGGTATTGCTCTACCTGAGCCTTGGTGTGATTTGCATACTCTACAAACCAAGTAGTTTCCATGAATCCTGCTTTTCTAGGTATCTTATTTAAAATTTTGGGAGAAATAAAACATTCTGTGGCACCTGTATAAATTAAAACTAAAATTGGAACTCCAAATAAAATACATGTTGTCTCTACTGGAGTTATTTGATACTCGGCTTGATGGTTGTCCAAGGCCGCATGGATATGTTGCTGGAACACCACTTGTTGGGAAGGTAGAGGATTCCCTCTTGGTTGCACTCCCTATGATTTGTTGGGACACTAATTGGCATAGTGATCTCTACCACAAGTGAAGCATCCTCCAACTGGTCCTCGCCTCTCTTGAGGTTTGGTTGTTCCCCTTTTTCTCTCCCCTAGACTCATTTTGTTTCTTTTTGGTCCCTTTATCGCTCTTCTTAGTATAATCCTATTTCTTCCCCTTTTTTTCTTTGAGAGTTGAGAAGATTGAGACTAGTTATATCTCTTTATGTTTCTTTCCCTATAGGCTGACATAGCCTTCAGGTTCTGTTCTTGCCTAACGACCTTCTCATAGACCTGTTCCATGGTAGTAGGACCGTGAACATTAACCTCACCCCCAATCTAGGCGTTCAACCCCATGATAAACTTCCAAACATAGAATTTCTCATCATGCTGATACTGTGGCACATATTTCAATAGTCAGGTGAATTTTTCCCAATACTCATTTACAGTTATATCAGCCTGTTTCAGGTTTTGAAACTCTATAAGTTTCTGATCATAGAATAGTTGAGGAAACCATCTTTGCCTAAATAGTTCTACGAACCTTTCCCAAGTAAGGCTTGTAGACCTCAAGCCTAATTCCATCTTTTTGTTCATCCACCATGTAGATGCTTCACCCGCTAGTTGAAATGCTCCCTAGACAGCTTTGGTAACCTCATTATAATTTCTAATTTCAAAATACTTCTCCATCTCCATAAGCCATGCCTCCACAGCATCTCCACTTACGGATCCATCAAATTTAGGTGGCATGACCTTTTTCATGTCATGAGACAGTTACATAGCCATAAGGCTCCTCTTATCCCCTTCATGTTTGCCGCAGAGTTATTTTCTCCGTGGTGGCTTTGGGTGGTGCATTATGACATTCCTCACAATCACCCCCATCATTATCATCTCGCCTATCTTCTGACTGGCCTCCCCCACTTTGTGTTCGAGAGTTTCCACCCTCGCTCTTGTTTCTTTCAACAAAGTCAAGATTTGGTCTATTTTAGACTCGAATTGCCTTGAAGGTACTCCATCTCGGCTATCCTCCATTCTGGTTCCAACTCGAACCTTTACTGCAATTTACTTCCTGATATTTGCAGATTAATCACAGATTAGTTTTCCATGCTATGCAATTTATTCATTTACAAATCTATTCACATTCATGTAATCTTTAACAAGAAAGGAAAGATTGTCAAAATTTGCCATTGCATTACAGTTTCCATTGGATTACATATAATCCACAAAATTACAAAATTGTGTTTACACCTTGCTTTTGCAAGTCATTTACAATTTGGGATAACTTCCCATAATCATGTTTTCTTTTCAGCCTCAGGAGGTGAGGATACACACTGGTATTTTATCACATCCTCCTTAAGTACATTACAGTCCTTAGGGATATTTCCCTTAGATGGTGCTTTAGGGGTAGAGGGTGTCACTGATGCTCCAGTAAAGTTAGGGGAAGCCAACCATTCGACCTTCCTTAACTCTTGCTTGATGCGTTTCACGGCATCAGTGAAAGTTTCCTCATTAGATAACCATGCACCTACCAAGCATCTAGTCTGTTCAAGTTTCTCCTTCATGGAGGCTCATGCCTTCAAGATCCTTTGTTGGCATAGGTAACATCCATGTTCCATTACCTTCTTGCGAGGTGTGGTTCTAAGTTTTACCATTCTGGCATAGAACATTCAATCATTAGCATACTCAATATTGGATACATTAATCATCAAGTAGTGAGCTCATTAGGTCCATGTGTTGAACCTGGTAGCTCTGATACCATATGTAACATCACTTTCCATAATGCTCAAGATTTAACTTAAACATGTAACTTAATCAAGTCATTAATTAAGAATTGATAGAGATAATCAAAATTTGAACTAAAAGAGACATATTCTTTTCCATCAATTAAGCATGTTAATCAAATCAAGATATAATTAAGCTTACAATCCAGTAAACCATTACAATCTTTCATGAGTAACCATCACTAATCAAATACAATATATGCTCTAGGAATCTTAATCAAGTTTTTACATTACAATAGACCAACTGGTCATAAAATGCAAACACTGTATCTGGAACCAATGACATCTGTCTTGATAAGCCTTGGCTTGTCTCATGCTTGGAAAGGAGAGCATCATCCCAATGCTTTTCCTCCAACCACAGACCTATGGTCCCTCGCTCATCTTCCTAACTGGAAGAGGCCCTACCCTTCACGGAAATGTTAGACATTAGAAACCAACTAGATAGCCATCTAAGTATCTGGTGTTGTGTCCTTCCTAATGTCTCACGGTCACACACTATAGATCCACTCTAACTTGTATGACACTACTAGAGACATTGCGCCATCTGGAACACTATGGACTGACAATGCATGTAGAGATGGATGCATTACTTTGGCCAAAGTTTTTCATACATACACATTGCACAATGAACATCGTCGTATGTCCACCACCCTAATTCAACTTATAAGTTGTCATGTCCTACAGTAAGTTCTTAATGACCCAATTCTTTAGGTCTTGTGTGAGTGGGATCAATTCAAATCACTATCTAGACTTGAACATTCGACTCCCTCCATAGGTTGGTTACAACTAAAATATGTTATTTTCATAACATGAATCTAGTGACTCCTTGTCACCAGGTTCGTTTTCATTTCACATATGGTTTGAAATTTTAGAAACAAGTCATCTCATATGATGAAATTGAATACATGTACTCAAGGCATAGCTTTCCTTAGTAGAGTAGAAGTAAAATATTCATAACTCATAACATTTAACAATAAGTCTTAAATTCAGACTCATAACGAATAAATTAGTATTCTTTTGTAAATACATTTCAACGGTTTCATGATGAGACCATGTTCTCAATGGTCTCACCACCTCCATACTCAAGGATATAAGTATATAATCTTGATAGTTTAAGTAACCCTGAAAGTGTTTCATAATCATCTTTTCATACAAGCTTGATTTGGTATCAGTTTTGGTGTTGTATACACACTATTTTTCAAATGCCTCCCTGGCTGTCATCATAGTTAGGTGACTATATTATGAATGTTAATGCCTTCGCGGCTGAGACCACAGTCATATGACTATTAATCACTTATGATAACAATCATTATGGAGTTATTCCCTGCTCCATTTGAGAGTTCATAAACTATATCCACATCATTAAATGATGTGAGTTTATCATTCTTTAATAACAAGCCTAGCCGATACGGCTTCATACACTAATTATTCTTTGCAAAGTGAAAGATGTAAAAAGAATTATAGTTGGGTTGTGAGACCTCAACTCAGTCATAGAAAGGATTTAATTCTAAAAGACTCGGCCTTGCGGCCTTGAGCAAGAAACACAGTCAACACATGGGGTAGTCGATGCTCGGCTTCAAATCCTTGAGCCTAACCACCGATAACATTATAATATTTCGCTGCCTCAGCCACACGGCCTGGAGTGTAGTCTCCAAAATAAGTTTTCAATGTTTATACAATCGGCCTTACAGCCTACAGTAATATAAAAAGATTCCATTAAATTCAAAACTCGTCTTAATAGTCATGTGTTCATACATACGACGTTTATTTGGTAATGCTAGCTCATTCATTAAGGCTATGAGCTTGTTCTTGACATAAAGATAATCTTGGTATGCTCAGCCTTAAGGCCTGGAGCCACTATAAGAAATAAAACTTAGAAACCATAATAGCTCAGCTATAACAGCCTCAAGCCACGGATAAGTAAAGATTTTCATAAGTAATGGCACGGCCTCATTGGCCTTGTGCCTTTGAGTTATGACAAATAACTTCATCTTAATAAATATTACTCATGATCACGGCTCAATATGTATCGATGATAAAATAGGATTATATCCTGAATGTATTACCTAGTTAATGATTTCAATAGAGATGTTGTTCCAGTCTGAGTCTCCTTCAACTGCACATGACTTCTAATCCGCTTGTGTTTTCTCTATAGCTTTCACTACCTTGCTCGTAACAACCAACCCCAGTCTACTATTCCCCCAACAACAAAAAACAAAAACTACATCCCCAGAATACAATCACCCCCAGCTTGATAACCCTCGGCCGACCCTTCGCATGCCATCTTGAAAGGTAACTACCTTTCCCACTCGGTCAGTTCCCACAAAAGGTGGCTAAATTCTAGCATCAAGCTAGAAAATGGATGAGCTTAAAGCTCTCCATCACTTCACAAAGCTGACCAATAACAATTAAATAGCATTCGATTGAAATCGAATAATATAATAAAAGAGATAATAATAATATTATTATTATTGCAATTTAACCTATAATAGGGTTTTAATCCTTACTAAAGGATTAAAATTGAATAATAGAAAGCAGAAAAGAATCACATCTAGATCGTCGATTGTTGGGTTGAGTAATTCTCCTTGGAATTCAACTATCATCCTTAGTCAAAAGACTAAGGAACAATATCCTTGAGAACAACACATTATGAGAGACTTCCTTGTCTCTCTACAAGATTGTCCCTTGACTTGAGATGATGCTTCAAGAACATCATCTGGTCTTTGTAACTAGTCTAAATGGCATCAAAGACATAACAACTTATAGAGGACATGAAAAATAAGAAAAGAGGCATGACACATGTCAACTTAGGAATGAAATTTAGGACATAAAAGTCGATACTCAGATGGCTATTCAACCCTTTGCTTTCACAACGTCTAACCATTCTTCGAGGATGATACTCTCCTTCCTTCTTTGAAGGACATTCATTTTCCTATTCACACTCAGGACCACAAGATCATGATTAATGTATCATTATCATGTCTCATAACATAATTTAATCAATTTATAAAACAAATTATCATCAATAACTATTTCATAATCAAGAGTTAAATTAGATATTTCCACAATATCAAATCAATTAACTATGTCTAATCCTCTCGATCATCATACTAAGTTAATGATTAAGTCTAGTTGTAAGTTGGGGTTGTAACACTTCCTTTGCTTCAAGAACATTAGGAGAAATAGGAGGAACCACCGAAGGTTGGGAGACTACGGGGGAAAGGTCCCTCAGTGCAAGTTGCTCTTCCTTCTCAAGTAGTGAAACAGGTGGAAGTACATGAGCATCTTCAAGCGGTTGAGAAACCTCAGCAAATAACACTCGTGCAACTGATTGGTTTCCACTAGTCTTCACATAGGCAAGTACGACAAAAGTAACATTGTGATTTCAGAGAGGTTTGTTTTGTGCATGAAGGTTGCCTCATTGTCCTTAAAGGGATGGGAGAGGGGGAACCTTAGCATATCTACTGAACACTCGAGGATGGGGAAGAACCTTTGATTCGGGCTTAGCTTCATTCACCACCTGTGGGATAGGAGGAACTACTGTCATAGCCTCAGAGGTTCATGGACATCACAAGGAGAAATATCTTTGCTATTTTCTTTGCTTTAAAATTTTGATATGACAACAAGAATAGATCCTCTCTAGCTCGAGTGACTCCAACTAGTTGTGCCCAGAAGTAGTCAAGTGCAAAGTGTCCATTTTGAGCAACAAATTGGTACTGATTGTGATGTAAAGCATGTACACATCCCTCAAATGGAAACTTTAGGCACTTGTGAACCATAGAGGGGACCGCCTTCATGGAATGGAGCCATGGGTATCCCAACTTCACATGAAATAAGTCCCATGCAGGAATGATGACAAAATTAACATCCAAGGTTCTTAGCCCAACCTTAAATTCAAGAGTTAAGCCAACAAGAGTTAGAAGGATAGACCCATCATGTGCTCTAATATCCATCTCCGATATGTCGTAGGTATCTCGATGTAAACCATGCATGTAAAAAAAATCTTCAGTTACTATGTTTACCATGCATATAGGATCTATCATAGCACCTTGAATAGGTTTATCATTGATTCAAATAGTAATGTAAGGAGGCCCATCAGGAGCCTAAATAGTAGCATCATGTGGAGTGAACGATATAGCAAATTCTAATTCCACTCACTCTTTGTGAGGGTGAGCAACCACCATGCAAATATCAATAACATTAGAATCGTGATGAGGTAAAGGATAAGTATATATTCGAAGATTTTTATTAGGAGCCGCTACTGATTTATTCCCTTTGCCATTGAGACCAACCACATAGATGACATTGGAGTTGATGAGGTCTTGAACTTCGTGTTTAAGATGCATATATCTTTCAGTGTCATGGCCAACGGAGTAGTGAAATTGACAAAAGGCCTTCACATCAAAGGAAAATGATTACATCTTACTTGGATTGAGAGGTCTATGTTGAATGCACAAGACAACTGAGAGGGGGGTGAATCAGTTGTTTCTTAAAACTTCAAAACCCTCACAAACATTCAGATCCACATTAATTCAATTAACCCTTAATCTGTTAGAATGATTAATCATGAAACCATATAACAGAAACATAACCAAATCAACAACAAACACAAGGAAACACCATATTTACATGGAAAACCCAAGAAGGGAAAAACAATGGTAAGGATTAGCTCACAATATAAAGTAATATCAACACCGAATACAATAGGGCTCATTGCCCAAAAGAAAGAAAGGCTCATTGCCAAAGGCTCACTACCAGAATAGAAAAGAAGATAGAGAAGAATGTTACAATGAGAAGACCATCTCAATGCAACTAAGAAGTCCACCACATCATCACCAACACCTTTGCAGTCTAACTGATGAATTGTAGACACCTTCTGCTCACTACATCCAGTAATATAACACATGAAATCTTGTACTGCACTTACAAATTCACACTTTACAACTCTACAATTCACATCTCGCTCATCACACACATCTCCTTCACATCCCTCAACAACTCAAC
The DNA here is from genome assembly GCA_027924645.1 of Cunninghamia lanceolata. NCBI lineage: Eukaryota > Viridiplantae > Streptophyta > Pinopsida > Cupressales > Cupressaceae > Cunninghamia > Cunninghamia lanceolata. The sequence continues at coordinate 652,839 of BSBN01000900.1, forward strand.
ACTTATTTATACTATCTTCAACCTTAAAAACATTCTCTAAGGTCGGCAATGCACCTTAACCATGTAAATTCAAATTAGGTTTGCACCAAAACATTCCCATAGAGGAAAGGAATGAAAGTGGACCACATCACACCTTATCTTGGACCTAAATCCACTCATACACACAACACCACGCTTCCACAATCATCAAGGCAAGTTTGAAATTAGTGTAAACACCCAAGGTCGGCTAAACTTGTGTTAACACCATAATCATTTAGGTACATGCTTCCTCAAAACTAAAGACAACTCACAGACCACACACCATGCTCGAACACAATCTAGAATATCCCACAAATATCCTGAAATCCAACAAATTCCTTCACAATAACTTTAACCTAAAGAAAGTACACACCCAGTATACTCAAACATCTCTGCCATACACTGCAACTTAAGAAATCAACTTGCAAAGCACCAAACCATGAACAACTTCAATTGAAGATAGATATGAACCTTATAAACACAATTCTAGAACTGTAAGACTTGAAACCATTCTATGGAGAAATGCAGAGAAAAAACATTTCTCCCAAACGCCTCTGCAATACATAGTTCACACACTAGTGAACACACCTTCCTCTGCACAACGATCCGGCACACCAAATTGTAAATGCAGTACCTCTGAACACCTCTGATCAACATATCTAAACTACACAAGAAAATCTTCAACATAGAAGAAATGCAGAGCAAAACCAGAATGCCACTCTATATGCCATAACACCTCTACAACACATTGTTTCCTCTTTTATTCAAATTTTCTCAAAATCACTTGGAAACCAAGCACCAAAAACATATCATCAACATTTTCAGCACTTCCTCATCATCAGAGACAACATCAACTCAATACCACTTCTCACACTCTTGCAACAATATCTTTCTCATACAGTTGACACCAATAACAACACAAACTTGTTGACATCAATGACAACACAAACTGCACATACTTGCAACAATCTCCCCCTTTGTCATTGATGGCAACACATGATGTGAAAAACCATCAACACAATAGCATCCTCAATACTCTGTTTCATACCAACTCTTTTTCTTTTTTCTTTCTCTCCCCCTCAGCTTACTACTCTCCTTTTCTCACCTGACTCTTTCCTTTTTCACATTATTCTCTCTCCCCCTTTGACATCAATGGCAAAGGGTGACATATCTCTCTCTCTCTCCCCTTTAGACATTACTCATACTTGTACCTTCTCACCACTGCTTTGCAACATCTTTTCTTTTACTGCTCTGCATACTCCCCCTTAGGAGCACATGACAACTGTAATAGTTAGCAATCACAACACATATCCTTTTACACAACATGTACACCAACACTTACTCCCCTGCCTGCAACAACCAACAAAGCCACTACCTACTCCTCCTAAGAGGTAGCCTTGAACATCAATTTAGATCAAAGAATGAATCTTGAAATCCACTGGACTGATGCATCTCCTTATGCATCTAGTCCAAAGGAGGGGCAATAACCCTAACTTCTCCTGGAGATACTCAAAAGTATCCTTAGGAAGAGCCTTAGTGAATATGTTAGCAACCTGATCCTTTGCAGACACATACTCAAGCTTCACTTCATTCTCTGCAACCTTCTCTCTCAAAAAGTAATACTAGATTGAGATATGTTTTATCCTTGACGTCATCACCGGATTCTTTGAGATATTAGTAGCACTTGTATTATCACATAAGATAGTAATTGGTTCATCATATACAACTTTAATATCCTTCAAGTTTTTCCTCATCCACAACACCTATGTGCAGCAAGATGTTTCTATAATGTATTCTACCTCTACGGTAGATAAAGACACTATTCTTATTTCTTTCTTAGCCATGACACCAATCTACATCCAAGAAAGAATGCACCACCACTTGTACTTTTCCTATCATCTACACAACTAGCCCAATCTACATCTATGTAACCACTTAGAGTAAAGTCAATATCCTTCGGATACCATAAGATTATAGTCATAAAGTTTCTGCTATTGAAGAATTGCAAAATCTAGATCAATATACCAGCTCGATCAATTGTATGGTTCTTTAACTACTTTTGAAATGAGAGAATTTGGTACAAATAGTGCAAAAGTTGAGACTGCTTTTAAGGCTAGCAAATCAGAGAAGACTGTGGAATTAGATCAAGAGGATTCTGATGATATGGAATCTAACTTTGTGAGAAGAAAGAAAAAGGGTATTGGAAAGTATAGTGGCAAGTTGCCTTTCAAGTTTTTCAGTTGTGGAAAGATAGGTCATTATGCTTTAAGATGTCCAAACAGAGCTTTGATACCAATTGTTGAATGCACAAGACAACTGAGAGGAGGGGGTGAATTAGTTGTATCTTAAAACTTCAAAACCCTCACAAACATTCAGATCCACATTAATTCAATTAACCCTTAATCTGTTAGAATTATTAATCATGAAAGCAGATAACAGAAACATAACCAAATCAACAACATACACAAGGAAACACGATATTTATATGGAAAACCCAAGAAGGGAAAAACCACGGTGAGGATTAGCTCACAATATAAAGTAATATCAACACTGAATATAATAGGGCTCACTACTGGAGGGCTCATTACCCAAAAGAAAGGGAGTTCACTTCGAGAATAGAAAAGAAGATAAAGAAGAATGTTGCAATGAGAAAACCATCTCAATGTAATAAAGAAGTCCACCACAGCATCACCAACACCTTTGTAGTCTAACTGATGAATCGTAGACACCTTCTGCTCACTGCATACAGTAATATAACACATGAAACCTTGCACTACACTTACAAATTCACACTTTACAACTCTACAATTCGCATCTCACTCATCACACACATCTCCTTCGCATCCCTCAACAACTCAACACTTATTTATACTATCTTCAACCTTGAAAACATTCTCCAAGGTCGGCAATGCACCTTAACCATATAAATTCAAATTAGGTTTGCACCAAAACTCTCCCGTGGTGGAAAGGAACAAAGGCAGACCACAACACACCTTAGCTTGGACCTAAATCCACTCATACACACCACACCACGCTTCCACAATCATTAAGGCAAGTCCGCAATTAGTGTAAACACCCAAGGTCGATTGAACCTTTGTTAACACTATAATCATTTAGGTACACGCTTCATCAAAACCAAAGATGACTCACGGACTACACACCATGCTCGAACATAGTCTAGAATATCCCACAAACATCCTGAAATCTAACAAATTCCTTCGCAACAACTTTCACCTGAAGAAAGTACACATGGTCCAGTATACTCAAACATCTCTACCATACACTGCAACTCAAGAAATCAACTTATGGAGCACCAAAGCATGAATAACTTCAACTAAAGGTAGATATGAACCTTATAAACACACTCCCAGAACTGCAAGACCTGAAACCATTCTACGAAGAAATGCGGAGCAAAACATTTCTCCCAGACACCTCTGCAATATACAGTTCACACACTAGTGAACACACCTTCCTCTACACAATGATCCAACACACCAAATTCTGAATGTAGCACCTTTGAACACCTCTAATCATCATATCCAATTCCAAAAGCAAATCTTCAACATAGAAGAAATGCAGAGCAAAACCAGAATGCCACTTTGTATGCAAGAACACCTCTACAACACACCGTTTCCTTTTTTATTCAAATTTTCTCAAAAGCACTTGGAAACCAAGCACTAGAAGCATATCATCAACATTTTTAGAACTTCCTCATCATCAAAGACAACATCAACTAAATACCACTGCTCACACTCTTGCAACAAACTCTTGCTCATACAGTTGACACCAATGACAACACAAACTTGTTGACGTCAATGACAACACAAACTGTACAAACTTGCAGCAGTCTAACAAGTGGAAGCTTGATGAGATTTCTTTGCAAAAGTTGTGTCATGATAGCATAGAGATATTCTAATAACGGTGTGAAGTTTCTTATTTTCTGTTTCAATTTATAAGTGGAGGGAGCAGGAGATGATGATGCCACCACATGTTTCCTTATGTTACTGAAATCTTGTTTGTTTTGATGAAGTTTTGTTTTATCTTTTGAAAGAATGATTATGAGAAGCTTTAGATTGACCAACTAGAGCTGATGAGGGATTATACTTATACTGACTAACCAAAAGTTGGTAATCATGAAGAGTTGTGCAAAGATGAGTAAAAGAATCATTTGCATCAACAATATCTTATCATGGATGTGAGGCTGTAAGTTTTCAATAAAGGTTCTTTGCGCATTAGCATCTGGAATGGAATATTAGACTTGTGAGAAGAGGGCTTGATAAAACCCCATAAAATATGTTATTTTTTCTTTCATTCCTTGTTTACAATGAACCAAGTCTATCAAAGAGACTTGAGGTCCAACGTTTGCCTAAAAATGCACAAGGAACTTATTGACTAATTGTGAGAAAGAAGTTATATAATTAGGAGGTAGAGAGCAAAACCAATTCAAGGTTGTATCCTTGAGTGACCTAGGAAATATTTTTCCAATATCACATCCTCAAAGAAGAAGTCACTACACATAGCAGTAAAGGATGCCACATGGTTGTTAGGTTCTCCCTTCCCATTATATTTCTCAAAATGAGGGGTCTCAAACTTCTCGGGAATTGGAGTTCTTAGGATTGAATAGGATGAAGGGCTACAGATATAATGTGTTGTCATATTACCTAGCTTAGGTGGACTATTGCTCATGCTAGCCAATTGTTGTTGGATGGAGGTCATATTTTTCACCAATTGGTTTATGACAGGGTCAAACTGAATTGGGTAGAGATTGGAATGAATTGGAAGGACTAGGTGATGGTGTATGAGTAGCCTTTTGGAATGTGGTAGGAGGTTTAGATGTAGGTGGAGTAACATTAGGTGTGGAATTTATGTAACTATATGGAACAGTACTATAATGGTGAACATGATTCCCAGTAGACAATCCAACACATGTGCTAGCACTATTACTTGGATGTGTAGTAGTGGTGAGAATAGTAGAAGTATAAGTAGGAATAGGTAGTTTTGGTATGGGTGTCAACATTTGAGTCCCTATTTGATTAGAGGAAGTGACATTAGTGATGATTTCAGTGCAACTATATACATATAGAATATTGTTATGCACTATATGAGCAAGGCCATGCAAGACTTTCAGTCCTTCTTGACCTTCGAGCAAAAGACTTTGTAGACTCTCAAAAATAGGGACAGCCTCCTCAGCTATGTGTTCCAAGCTTACAAATTTCTGGGAATTATCCAAATTTGTGTTTAATCTCTAAATTTGATCTTCAGGAACATGAGCCACAAGGTCATCAATGTTGATGGATTCATGGACGTTTGATGCTTCAGGAAGATGCGAAGTAGGGATATCACAAAGTGGTGTTTTACCTTCTTGTGTGATAAGACTAGGAACTTGGGGTTTTGATGTATTGGTATCATCATTATGCAAAGAATCAAAACCCACAAGAATGTTAGAATCGGGGCACCGGATCACAAAGCTCATAAAGTGTCTACAAGCTTTAGTAACACACAAGATGCACCAATAGAAGAAATGAATGATGAAGAAAAAGAAGGGTTTGAGTTTTTATCTAAGTGAAGCAATGTTTTGTTCAAATGTAAACAAATATGATGCACATAATATATCCTTTAGCAAATTCAACTCTACTTAAATCGACTTGGATATCAATGATGCCAATTCTAAAATCAAACCCAAATTTCAATGCTTTTTTCAAAATGCAACAAGTCAAAATTGTTCATATCTTAAATTTTCAATGCAAGATGACAATTGCAATGTTGTAGAAAAATACAAAATCAGATTTGGAATGCAAATGATAGCAGAAAATTTTGAAATTAAAACTATCAATCACAAACCTAGATTGAATTATTAATTAGGTTTTCACAAAATGAAACTTTTTTGACAATTTCTAGCAATGAAAAGGATTCAAATTCACAATGTAACACTATGAAATGATCAACTACTATAATACCAATTAGATTTGATGCAAAAATCAGAAATTTAATTCATGCTATGATGATCTATCCTTATGAGATGCAAACAAAGTGACAAATATGCTTTTTTTAAATCTAGAATGAAATTTTTCTTTTCCAAATTTCAAATGCAAGGATGCAAGAATGTTTTAAACACTAAGAATGATGAGGTACAACAAATGCAAATATTTCTAACAATGCAACAAGATCTGAAACAACCCTCAAATCTATAAACCCTAGGCATAAAACTAGCTATATTTTCTATAAATGCAAGGTTTTTACAAACCCTAGTTTTGAAACTATGCAAAATTTAACTATGTATGTATGTAAAATGATTAATGAACTCAATCCCAATAAGATATAGGGTGATAAACAACTCGGATATGAAAGAAGAAGGATGCAAAAGTGTAAGACATGTCAGGTTCACCAAAATGTTTGGTGGAAAAGAGTGATCTAGCCTAAGGAGTGTTATGGAGTAAAAAGTATCCTTGTGCCTTTTTTACCTCCTAGTTTATCTCCTAGGTCCCTGTGTTTACACTTTACAAGCTTAATACTAATCCCAGAGTAATTTCTCCTGAAACCCATGTCAAATGGGACGTAGGGGGCATGTCCTAAACCTTAATCAAGACCAAATTAGGGCCTTGGGACTTGGGCACCCGCACCCAAGTCCAGCCTAATTTGTCAGAATAAAAATTAAAGTGTGTCAACTTGGGCCCTCTCAAAAGGTTTCCCTCTATCAACCTCTTCAATTTAAATTACAAATGTTAGCGAGAAAGCATATATAAGTGAGTTTATGATTTCATTTTACACCTAGATGGATAATGCAAACTAGTGATATTGAGCAAAGAGATTTAAAGGCCTTCATTGTGTTGCAGAGCACAATTGTGTTGTTATTGTGTTTGTTTGTTGCAGATTTGGCTTCATCAATCCATCTCATCATGATTTAAAGGATCTTCATCTTTGTGAGGGCTTCACCTCTAAGGTGACATCAATTTGTGTTTTAATCATTTCATTTCATCATTGGATTTGTCCTATGCCCTCCTTGGGCACACACTCTATCTAACAATAGTGTTGGAAGACTTGAATGTCCTTCTAGGGCTTGAACAAGGCAAGCCCCTAAACAGCACAACCCCCAAACCCCTTTCTTTGTGATTGGAGGTTAAAGGTGTGGGAGTTGGAAAAGTACAGGTGCAGGAGTTGGAAAAGTGCAAGTGCAAAGAAGCAGTTTAAAGGATAGGGATTTAGGATCTAGAAGAAAGTTACTAATATTCCTCCCTCCTGTACTACAGTGCCTTCCCCGTAGTCCTCCTGATAGGTTTGACCCTGAACTCAGAATCTAGATATAGTCCAACACATCTCTCTGCTCTAGATCTGTAAAAAAAACTACCCTATTGGCCTGGGCACCCGCCCCGTAGTCCGCAAAGTTTTGGTTTTCTAAAAAATTAACTTCTGGTATGTTTTTGATCATCCTTGAGCATCTTCCTATATGGTTTCCTATAGCATTCTATCTATCTGTACCTGATTGCATTGTAATTAGGGTTTGAGGCTTATTTGATCTAGGGTTTGACAAATCTCTCAATCTAATCTATCTCTCCATATCATTCCTGAGTACACAAACCTGTAGTTGAGTCCTCATTCATCTTTAGTGAATTGGCTCAGTTTTTGTCCTCAAGTGTTATTGTGAAAGAAGGTTTTGATTTGACATACTTAAACACTATCCACTATCTTCCCATTTTTCATACATAACATTTTGGTAAACCTGGAATAGTGAGAATTTTACATCTTTCTGAGTGTTGTAATCAGTCCTTGCATACATTCATATCATATTAATCATCTTGCATTGAAAAATCTAGCATACATTTGAAAAAAATTGAAAAAAACAAGCATTCTAGGATTGCATTATGACAAAGTTTTGCATAATTTGCATTGCATATGATAAAAAGATTCAATTTTCTAATATTTTCATCAGATCTGATCCTTATTATAGTAATTCATCATTAATTCATACCAAATCTTGCATTTAAAAAGTTTCATTTGCTAGGGTTTTGCTTAAAAAGTTGCATTCTTCATATAACCTAGTCTTTGCAAAAACTAGGGTTTGTAGCCAAAATTTCATTTTCAGATTTTGCTACTCCCTTTCAACATTCATTCAAATCTGATTTTGAAGTGTAGTGTTGGATCATATTGCATACTTTTGCATCCTTTCTTTGAAACTTTCACCTCTTACAATTACACATTGTGTATTTCAACAAACATAACTACCTTACTCTTCTTGATTGTTCTATTAGTTTGTGCACTGAGTGTTGTAGGAATTTGCATGAGTTGTATAACCCACTGCCCTAATAGAAACATCTTTGTAAGGAGAAGCTATGGACTAATGGGTTCTAGTGCTTTGAATAGAACCGATATGCAAACATTGGAAAATCCATTGAACACTTACTTTATAAAGGGTGAATCACAATCTTTACAAGATATCATAATTATCACCACAATGGAAGAACAAACATTTCATGATTTTGAAGATGTAATTGAGGTGATAACACATATACTTGATGATCAAATCCACAAACTTGATAGAGAACTAGCTGTTTTTCAAGCATTTGTGGAAAAAGAAAGGATAGCTAAAGAAGTTTTACCTGTTGTTCATAGCCTAAGAGAACTATTAAAAGAAGGACAAGATGATGTTAACATGCTTTGTGGAATAGATCACATAGTGGATAACATCATTATGTCAATGAATGACTGTGCGAAAATCATTAATAATGTGTCATCACTGAGTCATACATAGGTATTGACACCTATACCAACTACTAAAATGTCCACCTTCACTTCATCAATTCTCACTATTAATGCACAAGCTTGTAGTAATGTTTCCACTAGCATGGGAGTATCTAATGGGATTAATTTATAGAATTACAAGGCTATGGGATTTAATTATCAAAACCTAGCATCTAAGGTGTCTTCCTTTATGAATAATCTTTCTCAACCACCGCTCCATTCCACTTATTCTCAAGCACCTTGTTGATAACTGAGAGGGGGGGTGAATCAGTTATCCTAATTATTTCCCTTATTGAACTTTCCTTTTAATTGATGCAGCATAGAATCAAACACAAAAACATTAATCATGAAATAAGAAACACATGACACAGTATTTTTGACGTGGAAACCCTGTTAAGGGAGAAAACCACGGGGTGATTAACCCAAAATTATTCTCTGTTAGAAGAATAGGAAATTACAAAAATGGCACTTGCCAATTAGGGCTCACTGCCCGAGCACACTGCTCACAAGAGGCCCACTGCCTACAAGAAGACACACTGTCTACAAAGTGATGAGAATCACAGTCTTGAACTGATTGGAAGCATCTGCATATGCTGGAGTTCAGTTCCGGTTAGGCTCAGTACACTGATCTGCTGCACTTCATCTTTCCTCTGTTCTGTATTCTGCTATCTTTCACATACCGGATCCTTTTTGCTACCTCTGCTCTTATCTGGACTTATTCGCATATATCTTCACACCATCACCCACTTCACAACTAAATCCATCCTCTATATATATCCGCACAAGTAATTTCATCACCTTTCTAGTCGGCATCCGGAACAGTCTAGTTTCTTACAAACTTTTGTTCTGTCGGCTGAATCCTTCCTCACCAAGCAATGCGGATCAAGCATATACTTGTAGATATCATTAATCATGTCGGCCAACCATGATTCATGCCTTCACAACCTCTGTCATCAACAGTAACACATCCGGAAAGCAGTCTGATACTTTGCCAGTCAGTTCTTCCTCTGTTTTCACTGTCTCTCAGGAATCCGGTACTCAACCATTCATATCTTTTTCTTTGTCCATCACCGGAGGCTAAATCCTTGGAATATACCACTCAAGGTAGTCCTCTTGACTTCCCCAAATCCGCACTGCACCAAGACACTTCCTCTGATAGATCCGGACCAATCTGTCGGACCTTGCCACATGCTCTGTTCTTCTTCACCGGACCACAACATTCTTTATTCTGACTTCCGGTAGAGACACATCATGACTTGCGGATATGTGGGATAACCTTTGTTGCCATCAATGACAACAACCATGAATCCATATAGTGTCTCTTGCCAACAATCTCCCCCTTTGGCATTGATGGCAACACTTAGTGAAAAATGACTAAGTGTTTTCACTATGCTCCCCCTTTGCTGATGCTCTGTCTTTATATACAATTTCCGGAACTCCCCCTTAGTTGGATTCCTCATTTTTCACTGCTCCTCACTCCCCCTTTGACATCAATGGCAAAGGGTAGGGTCCGCACACAAAAATTTTCAAAAATTTTCTATATATAGCCGCATATTTACATACTCACATGTACTGAAGAATGTCTGCAAAGGATGTCTGCAATTGGATCATTTCTGTAGCCCAACTTTGCTTCATTCTATCCAAAATTGAAATGTGACCACTTAACAAAAATGCAAAAGCTTCTGCCCGCTTGAGATCTGTCGGATCTTTTGTTTGGGCGGTGGTCTGAGCATCACTGATGGCCTCATGCATAGTTTCCAACTTAGGGATTATAATCCTTCTAAGTTCTCCCATCCGGTTAGTGATGTTTTTTCTTTCCTTCTCAAGATTCTTTATTTCATTCAAGACTGCAATAGTCTGACATTCTTGATTTATTATAGAGGAAGAGAGAGGATCAAAATTTTGAGATAAGCTTTGTAGCTTATCCTGTTCCTCTTTTATTTTCTTGTCAAATGCTGCTGTTGCCTTTGACCAGGATATACAAAATTTATAGATGTCATCGCCATCCTTAAGAGCATTCTCTAAGCTCTTTATTCCAATGCTTACAATCTTCCTATCCTTAGAGATTAATTCTAATATTTCTGAAAATCTTTTATCCAAAAATTCCTTCCGGACCTTTTCTTCAGCTGATTTTTCTAGAGAATCAAAATGTGTATCAACACTGCTGACTAAGGTTTTTAGATTACCGGAAGAGGAGGCTGTCGGATCTATCTGGATTGATGGCATGATCTTTACAAGTACTCCGGAAGCAGCCTCTAACAACTCACAGTCTTCCATATGAGACTTCAGGAGCTTTTCATTTGCCTTGGCATTTGCAAATGAAGCTATCTTCATTGTTTGTACCAGAGAGAGAGTCAAAGTCAAATGGGCCTTTTAGAAGCTCCGGTTCATCAATCTCTAAAGTTTCTTTACTCAAAAATTGTTGAACAGTTTGTGCAGTGGCTCTTGCCGGAGATAGATGTTTCTTTTCTTCTGCAGTCTTAGAACTGTCAACCTCTTTGTCTTTCACCACTGCTTCCTTCTCCTGTAATTGCTCTTCTTCTTTGGATCCGGAGACTGTAGGGGAAACCGGAGGAGAGATGCTAGCTTGTTCAGGGGCCACTTCTTCTGGAGCAGAGGGTCCCAAGTCCTCAGCTGTTTCTGTACCTAAGTCCTCTACAACAGGAAGATTGAACCTTTTGAAGGCCTTCCGGAGGATCTCTTCTGTTTCTTGGGCCACTTTGTCAGTCTCACCAAGCATGAGTTGATTCATCCTGGCTTTGCTTCTGAACTCATCTTTGCAGTCCTTGAAGATAATGTTCATTGTCTTGGGATCAATTTGAGGATATAGCTGAATAGCTATCTGCTCCCGGATCTCAAGATCTTTAGCATGAGCATTATTCTTTCTTACTTCCAATTCCTTTTCTAGGCTTTTAGGAATAAGAGATATGATTTCAATGAAAGCCTTATTATATATGTTAAGATATTTGACTGTGGCCTCCTGCAGAGTCTTTTGGTCGGCCTCACTGAAGTCATCATATGATTCAGTCATTGGTTGAAGGTTTCCATCCACCGTGACCGACTTGATTATGCTCTCTAGAGACAGAGTGGGCTTTTCAACAGATACCTCTGCCATTTCATCCTTGTCTTGGCCTGTGGAGGGCTTGCCGGATCCTTTCTTCTTCTGTTTCTTTATTTCTTTTACTCCCTCATCTGACTCTGTTTCCTCTTCATCCTTTTGGCTTCCATAAGCCCTTGTGGCTTTTGTCTTGGATCTCTTACCGGATGCCTGGACTTCCGGTTTCGAACTTTTGGTTGTGGGAGGTGCAGATCTCTTTGATGATCTGGTCCGGGTGGGAGCTTCAACCGGAGCACTTTCTTTGCTTTTCTCTTCTTCCTCGGCCTTCCTCCTCTTTTCCCGGCTGGCATCAAGTGCCTCCTTTGAGATGCCTAGGCCTTGAGCAATGTGCTCTACTTCTTTTCTCACCTTTCTTTTAATCTCAGGTTCCCTGAGTTCTACATGTATTTTTACACTCAGCTCCTCAAAGGTTCCAAACCTTTCTGCCTTAGGATCTTTGGGCTGACTTAGCATGTGTTGGACATGCAGCTCCACTATCTGTTCATCCACTTCATACCCCATGGGCATGATCCAGACAGTCCTTGGCTCCACTGCCTCCATTAGGCACTGATCAGTGTCAACCATAAAACACACTGAGTCTTTGTATTTTTCAACAAGAGACTGGGGAATTCTCTCTCTTGCTTGCATCATGCTCTGAAAGTTTTTGAAGTATCCCCATAGAGCTGTATTTCTCTCTTTTGCATCCCCAAGTCCATGCAAGTAGTCTCTTATCTGGACTGCAACAGGTTTGTCATTCTGCCATACCCATCCACTTGTTCCGGGTAGCTCATTCATGAAGTAGAAGAATAGACATACAATAAGAGTACCATACTTAAAGGAATTCTTCTTATCCTTCTTGATTTTCTGTATATTTTCCATTAATTGGCTTAGCAGTAGTTCGCAGAGATCATATTCTGCATTCTTTCTTAGCATTTCATAGGCAGTGTATACTGCAGTTCCGGATACAGAATTCTCCCTGCTGGAGTGATAGATCTTGTATCCTATTATCATTGATGCATATTTGATATCTGGATCTGAAATCTCTTCAATGGTCATTGCCCTCTTGTCAAATTTTGATCCGGTGGCCTCAGTTACAATGTTGTTCTTGACAGATTTGAGGATAGGTACCCCTCCGGAAGAGTATAGACCAGTTACTGCTCTAATTGCCTCTTTTGTGATCTTGCAGGGTCTATCTAGCCATAGAAAGTTGTCATGCATCCTGCTCAGTACATACCGGACCCATTCATCTTCTTCAAAGCAGGGGAAATGAATAAATTGCTCAAATTGTTTCTTCTGGATATCCTTATACTCTGGTTTAAGCTCAAAAGCATTGTCTATCAGCTGCTTGTGATAGAGGTCTCTTAATTTGAATTCCCCAAATTCCTCAATGCTTGCATGTATGTAAACCCTAATGTCTTCGGTATGTAAAACTCCATGAGGAACACTAGAGAAGGCTCCTAGTGGATCTACCTCCAATGATTTGTAGGGATGTTTCTTGAATGAGGGGCGAGGTCTATCAGAGATCTTAACTATGTTTGGAGTAGCCATTCTTCAAAGATTTGCAGTGAGGTAATGAAAAATGGAGAATACCTTATGCGCCTTCGGTTTGCACGGAGTGGTTGGATTGATTTCTTTATGCAATAACTTCGGCAGGAGATCCTTGGTGTGCTTGATGAACCTTGTTGCAGAGCTCCACTTTTCGCTTCTTCTCGAGTGCAGAATGAGCAAATGACCTTTGAGAAATCCCTTAAATTGCTCCGCGAACCCTAATATCTGTCTGCAATAAATGCTTCACCTACATCATTCCGGTTTGCCTTGTCTGGATAGTTTGGAGTATCCCGGATTAGTCCTGATCTGTGGATATCATCCGGATCTTTCAATCATGAATAAATCGAGGTAACATATTACAAGAACATCCCAAACACTCTGTCCAATCCGCAGAACAAGATAGTGCATTTCCGGATCTTTCCGGACCTTTTTGTAATCCTTTATCATACCGGAGCATCTCCCTGAACAGGTCTTATTTGATCGATCACAGCTTCTTCATAACTCCATGCGGACCTCTGAAAACTTGACTGAAGTATCTCAAGACTCATATCTACAAACCCTTTGATCCGCATCTTGTGCCACATCCGGCACCCCTTGTTTGGCTGGGGGAACAAGATTTTCTTTGAGTCTCCCCCTGAGCCTGAGCTCACTTTTTAATTTCTGGAAGAAATATCAGCACCAGAGTCTGGTGCGGATCCAACCTCTACATTCTCTGAACTTTTCTTCACCCAAATCTTGCTCATCTGATTCCTAACCTCATCCGCATTCATCTTTTGTTTACCCTTGTCTTGATTCTGATTATACACCGGACCTCTTTTGTCCTGATTCTTGTTTCTGCAGACTTTAGCATTATGACCGGACCTATTGCAGATTTGGCAAATAACATTTCTTTGCATATTTGATTGATATCCTCTTGATCTGCATTGATTAGCCATATGACCTACTCTATTGCATGTGAAGCATCTACCTTTGAATGATTTGTTTACTTGCATAATTCTGCATTCATGGGATTTGTGTCCATACCTTTTGCAGTTGAAGCACTGTCCGGAGAAGGATGAATTAATCTGATTCATTCTCATTCTGCACTGATTAGCTTTGTGACCAAAGTGGTTGCAGCTGTGGCAGTATCCATTGAAGGATGGATATCTTTGAGCATTTGGCTATCTTACAGGAGGTCTTCTAGGCCTGCTCCTTGGATTTTCTGATCCAAGATTCTTCTGACCGGATCCGGAGCTTTCTCCTTTCTCATATCCCAAACCATACTTGTCATCTGTCCTCTTTTGACTTCCAAGAAGAACTTCAAGTTGAGCAGAACTTATCTTGAATTTCTCTTTATATTCATTTGTTGTTTGAAGGTCTCTTTTGAGAGAGGCAATTTGATCCTCAAGTTTTCCTTCATTATCTTTGGCATCTTCAAGATCAGATTCAAGATGTCTGATAATCCTGTCCATCTGGTGGCATTCTTCTGATTTTTCTTTAAGAGATTGTCTTAGATTGTCTTCAGCCTTTCTTTTTTCTTCAATCTCTTGAGTAAACTTTATAGTTCCTGATTCCATTTCATGTCTTAACATAATGACTTCTTTTGATAACTTTTCACATAACTTGGTTTGCTCAGTCAATTCTTCATTTGTATTGCTTTCTTCACTTTGTCTTGCCAACTGTTGAAGCAGCTCCTTTCTCTTTTTCATAGAGAGACTTAATTTGTCTTTTAATTCTCTCATGAATTCATCAGCCTGTTTGAGTCTTTCCTTTAATTCACTGACTTCAGAATTTGACTGTTCAAGATCCTCAAGAGCAGTCTTGAGTTGCTCCCTTAAACCATATGCATCCATTTGAAATCCCAGATCTTCCTCAAGCTGTTAGGCTCTATTAGGAGGAACTTAGCTCTGATACCAATTGTTGATAACTGAGAGGGGGGGGTGAATCAGTTATCCTAATTATTTCCCTTATTGAACTTTCCTTTTAATTGATGCAGCATAGAATCAAACACAAAAACATTAATCATGAAATAAGAAACACATGACACAGTATTTTTGACGTGGAAACCCTGTTAAGGGAGAAAACCACGGGGTGATTAACCCAAAATTATTCTCTGTTAGAAGAATAGGAAATTACAAAAATGGCACTTGCCAATTAGGGCTCACTGCCCGAGCACACTGCTCACAAGAGGCCCACTGCCTACAAGAAGACACACTGTCTACAAAGTGATGAGAATCACAGTCTTGAACTGATTGGAAGCATCTGCATATGCTGGAGTTCAGTTCCGGTTAGGCTCAGTACACTGATCTGCTGCACTTCATCTTTCCTCTGTTCTGTATTCTGCTATCTTTCACATACCAGATCCTTTTTGCTACCTCTGCTCTTATCTGGACTTATTCGCATATATCTTCACACCATCACCCACTTCACAACTAAATCCATCCTCTATATATATCCGCACAAGTAATTTCATCACCTTTCTAGTCGGCATCCGGAACAGTCTAGTTTCTTACAAACTTTTGTTCTGTCGGCTGAATCCTTCCTCACCAAGCAATGCGGATCAAGCATATACTTGTAGATATCATTAATCATGTCGGCCAACCATGATTCATGCCTTCACAACCTCTGTCATCAACAGTAACACATCCGGAAAGCAGTCTGATACTTTGCCAGTCAGTTCTTCCTCTGTTTTCACTGTCTCTCAGGAATCCGGTACTCAACCATTCATATCTTTTTCTTTGTCCATCACCGGAGGCTAAATCCTTGGAATATACCACTAAAGGTAGTCCTCTTGACTTCCCCAAATCCGCACTGCACCAAGACACTTCCTCTGAGAGATCTGGACCAATCTGTCGGACCTTGCCACATGCTCTGTTCTTCTTCACCGGACCACAACATTCTTTATTCTGACTTCCGGTAGAGACACATCATGACTTGCGGATATGTGGGATAACCTTTGTTGCCATCAATGAAAACAACCATGAATCCATATAGTGTCTCTTGCCAACACACCTTTCATTTCCAACTGCTCTCAACCACCTTTCATTATCACTCACAATCAATCACCTTTAAATTTCATGACTACAACTTCCAATTCTTCTAACCCGCAAACCACATCACCTAATGATTCCATTTTAAATCAACTCTTGCAAAGTATGACCTCCTTATAGCAAAAAGTGACAAATTTGACCAATGCTTCTTCTCAACCTAATATACCAACATACCATGCTCGTAGTCCTTTATCTTTTACAATCATAAGAGCTCAAATGCCTGATAAGTCTGAGACTCCCCGCTTTGAAAAATACAATGGTAAAGGTGATCCTAATACTCATGTGGTAGCATTCACAGCTATGTGTAGTGATTTCTTCTTCGAAGAGGACTTTCTAGAAAAACTCTTCTCATGATCTCTCAAAGGCACTGCTTTGGAATGGTTTTGCTCATTACCTCCAAATCCAATACATTCTTTCTCATAGCTTTTTGATCAATTCTTGCAACATTTCCAAGCAAATATTGGACCTTAAGTCTCATTGATTGATTTAGTTCATTGTAAACAAGGTCCGAAAGAAAAGTTAACTGAGTTTATCAATCGATATCAAGCTCTTTTCACATAGATACAATATTCGATTACAGATGAGGATGTTCAGAAGATATTCATTATGAATTTACAACCTAACATCCATTGCAAAATCCTCTTGATGAAGTAAAGCTCTTTTCAACATCTATGCACAACTCTTCATGATTACCAAATTTTGTCTAGTCAGTATGAGAATCAAAAGTCATCGGCTCAAGTTGGTCAATCCATAGTTGGAACATCTCAAACCAACTTTAAGAGGAATAACAAGAGTTTCATCAAGATCAATGGACAACATTTGAACAATTTTCAATAACAAGTGTCCACAATCAATAATCCTAAACAAGCACTATTTCAATTTAGGAAACAACAAAGATAGTTTACTCCATTATCTGACTCTCTTCAATCAATTATGAATGAAAGTAGTAAGAAACAACCTTTTGAAGCTTCCTCCCGTTAAACCATTCGATAGCAATAGGATACAAGGATCCTCATTTGATGCTAATGCTTATTGTCACTACCACTGCTCACAAGGACATGACACCGAATGATGTATGCATCTTAAACATGAAATTCAAGACCTCATCGACTCTAATATAATACAGGTAACTAGTGTGAATGAAAAAGGAAATAAGTTGGTTGCCCCTCTGAATCAAAATTTATAGATCTTTACAAATCCTTTCCTTGAGCACAATGACAACAATATGGTAGAGCAAAATACAATAGAGCAGGAAGATGACTACCTCGACTATGATGAAATAATTGGCATGATAGAAGTGGATAAGGAGATGACTAATAACTCACCACATCCACATGGGAAAGGTATCTATGTTGAGGTTGCTCCACCATTATCCCTTCAAGGATCGAGAGACAATCAGAATCCACTAGATACGCAAATTGAGCAACCTCGACAGGATAACATTAAGCAAGAAAAAGTTGTCACGATGGAAAGTATCCCATTTCATCACGAAATACTCCATCAAGAAAATTAGAACAAGAAAGAAAAGGATTGGAAAAGAACAAGGCGATTGTCATCGATGGGAAATAACAATGATTCCCCTCCTTGTAAGCAACAAAAGATTTTAAACATGCAAGGTCTTGAGAAACAAGCACCGCACGACCGTTGCAGAAATCAACATCAATCGGGTATGAACTGATCGCACTTTTTACCACACTTGATGGAGCACCTTTCTAAGATGCTTCCAAGCTTGAACTCCTCTTATATACATATGATATGATATGGTGTCGTGTTGTGTTCCTCCATGTTGTGCTAAGTGTTGTTTAGGTCTCATTGGATGACCCCTGATACTCTTGTAAGGTTAAGGATATCAGGAGACTGCCTTTGTTGTGACCATTCTTCTATTTGTTTCTACATTCTTCTACCTCACTTCTCCTCTATTTTATTGTTGTGTGTTGTGCCTTGGGGGCATATCATTGTGGAAGATGTCTTGGGGGCATCCTCCTACATGGTTTTCCCAAGGCACTTGGTTCTCCTCTCTCATTTTTATTGTTTACATTCTTCAATGATTCTACCTAGTCAGTGGATGATGAAAACAAACAAATACTGATAAGGACCGTGTGTCCCTTCAACAAGTAAGCAAAAAATGGACCTAGTCCATATTTGAAGATGGGGATGATATATATACATCTGACACATGATTAGTAGAATCACTCCGTGTGATGTATTATATTATGACATTTCGTGTAACAAACATTTGTAATACTCTTAATCTACTTCAGTGCACTTTGGATGGTTTTGTATCTCACCTTGTTGTTACACTCAGTTCTGAGATAGTTGTAGTATAGCCCAATGGCTATACTCAGTTCCAAACCCACAAGTGTAGCCTTGGTCCTTGATATGATCTAATATATGATTTATCCATAGCTTTCATGATTTGATTTGGTTATTGTCTTAGAGAAATATGTTCTAGCCTTATCTCTTGTTGATTATATTAGCAAAATTAATGTGTTTGTGGGAACATTCAGCAATCATGGCACATGTCACCTTTGGGGGCATGGGCTTTGCGAGAGCTCTTGTTCCCTTGTGTGTTTTCACTCTACCTTAATGTGCTTGATATCGCCAAGCGGGATCAACCACCTTAAGGTGGGAGCATATATAATGATATCTATCTGATTACTTTTACACTAACAAAGCATGTTTGAAAGCCCTCATCACTAGGTGGGATGGTGTATCTCTTGAGCTAGTGCACATCCTTTTAAAAAGAAAGAAAAAATCCCTCATCGTGAGACGGGATGGCATATCTCTTGAGCTAGTGCGCATCCTTTTAAATACAAATCCCTTCTACGGAAGGCGGGATGGTGTATCTCTTGAGCTAGGGCACATCCTTTTACACAAAGTCCTCTATAGAGGTGGGGCTAGATCTTGAGTCATCCACCCTTAGCCATGTCTTTGGCAGTTGTGGTAGCATAGCTCAGCCGTTAGGTTTGTTTGGCATGTTTTAGATGGTGGAACTTAGCAATAAGCTCCTTCCCATTACTTGTGTTTTCAGTACATAAGACGTATAGTGTGTCTATGGCATACTATGTGATGCTCGTGTATTCTGTGTGTTTTCCTTATGTGTTTGTTGTGTCTTCCCCCGAGTGTGGTCTAAATACACATAGCAATGAGCTCCCTCCACACTTCGGTTTTTTTTGGCATGTCTTCCCCCTGGTATGGTCTAAAGACATGTAGTGATGAGCTCCCTCCACACTTTGGGTTTTGTTTTGTGTGTTTTGACGATCTAAAGGTGCATAGCGATGAGCTCCCTCTAGTCCCCTAGTTTAGGACTTGTTTTAGTTGATTAAATTAATGTATACTTTATGTATTGCATGATTGCTCTCATGTCTTCTTCGTGTATTGCATGCTTCCACTATATTCTTCATGTTTTGCTTGCTTCTTATTGTCTTCCTCATGTCTTGTGTGTCTTCCATGTGTTTTCTAGTGCTTACCTGAGATTGGGGGCTAGAAATAGTCCTCCTACCTTTGGGAATGCCTTAGCTTTGTGTGCTTTGTGTGTTTGATGTGCTTCAGCTGTACTTTAATGCATGTATTGAATCATAAGATCATACATACATTAAAGTGGGGGATAATGTTATGGAGTAAAAAGTATCCCTGTGCCTTTTTACCTCCTAGTTTAGCTCCTAGGTCCCCGTGTTTACACTTTACAAGCTTAATACTAATCCCAGAGCAATTTCCCCTAAAACCCATGTCAAATGGGACTTAAGGGGCTTGTCCTAAACCTTAATCAAGACCAAATTAGGGCCTTGGGACTTGGGTACCCGTTCCCAAGCCCATCCTAATTTGTTGGGATAAAAATTAATGTGTGTCAACTTGGGCCCTCTCAAAAGGTTTCCCTCTATCAGCCTCTTCAATTTAAATTATGAATGTTAGCGGGAAAGCATATATAAGTGATTTTATGATCTCATTTTACACCTAGATGGATAATACAAATTGTTGATATTGAGAAAAGAGATTTCAAGGCCTTCATTGTGTTGCAAAGAAGAATTGTGTTGATATTGTGTTTGTTTGTGGCAGAGTTGGCTTCATCAATCCATCTCCTCATGATTTGAAGGATTTTCATCTCTGTGAGGGCTTCACCTTTAAGGTGACATCAATTTGTGTTTCAATCATTTCATTTCATCATTGGATTTGGTCTCTGCCCTCCTTGGGCACACACTCTATCTAACAATGATGTTGGAAGACTTAAATGTCCTTCTAGGACTTGACCGAGGCAAGCTCCTAAACACCACAACCCCTAACCCCCTTTCTTTGTGATTGGAGGTTATAGGTGAGGGAGTTGGAAAAGTGCAGGTGTAGAGAAGTAGTTTGAAGGATAGGGATTGGGGATTTGGAAGAAAGTTTTTGATATTCCTCCCTCCTGGACTAGGGCACCCACCTCGTAGTCCTCTCAACAGGCTTGACCCCAAACTTAGGATCTAGATACAGTCCGGCACATCTCTCTGCTCCGGATCTATAGAAAAACTACCCTATTGGACTTGGGCGCCTGCCCCGTAGTCTTCAAAGTTTCTGTCTGCCCTGTAGTCTATAAAGTTTCTTTTTTTGAAAACTTAACTTCTAGTATGTTTCTGATCATCCTTGAGCATCTTCATGTATGGTTTCCTATAGAATTCTATCTATCTATAACTAATTGCATTATAATTAGGGTTTGAGGCTTATCTGATCTAGGGTTTTACAAATCTCTCAATCTAATCTATCTTTCCATATCATTCCTGAGTACACAAACCTGTATTTGAGTCCTCATTCATCTATATTGACTTGGCTCAGTTTTTATTCTCGAGTGTTATTGTGAAAGGAGGATTTGATTTGGCATACTTAAACAATCCACCATCTTCCCTCTTTTCATACATAACAAGGAGTTACACTAGGTCAAACCCTCTTCTACAAACATTGGGGCACAAATCGGGATTGGCTTCTACCTAAGAAGGAGATCCAAACTATAGGGGTTTTGCACTTTTGTTGTATATAGATGAGTCAACCAAATTCAACCAAGATCAAGCAAGCAAGCTAGAGCAAATGACCAAACCCTAGATGATAAAGATTGGACTATAACTAACTATCAAAAGCAGATCTCAAAAAACCAAAAGTATAGTAGATATCAGAGAGTAATTCAGAACCTAGATCTTAGAGTAGAAATTCCAAAGACCAAGGCACTTGGGTGCCCTAGACCCAAATTAGGGTTATGTAGAACTTCTAATTTTCACCAGACCTATACCTGCCCAATCTATCTTCTTCCCAGAAATTATCTTCAAAAGCATTTTTATCCAACTTGCAAACAAGAAAAGAGGAACAGATTGTGTTGTGTATAAGGGCTTGCTTGAGTAGTCAAACCTATGTTGGTGTTTCCACCTCCACTACAACAATGATTAGATCTAAGAGTGTGTTCCCTAGGAGGGCAGAGGCTAGATATGTAATATATGATAAAAATATGAATGAAAATGATGATGATTACTACAAGAGGTAAAACCCTACTTGATGAAGATAACTCAAGATCATACACCAACAAGGAGAGTGATGAAGAAGGCTTGAAAATTCCTTTAAGACCTACAAACAAACTTTAATGGCATCCACAAGTAGATAACACTTCCAAGCATGAAGAACATTTTGTCATAGAGCACAATATGAGAGAAAACTTGTCATTATTCCTCTAGGTGTAAAATGAAATACAAAACTCCTTTATATATGCACTCCCACTCACAACTGACGAATAAAACACAATGATGCTGACAAATACAAACTAGGGAGGTGTTCTAAGCTGACACCACAAGAGAGGGGCTAAAGATCCCAACTGGGACCAAGGTGCTCATGCGCCCTGGTCCTTTAGCCCCACAAACTCTGGGGAGTATCAAATGTCATGGGCTTAGTCTAGTCCTAAGTTGATTCCATCGGGTTTATTCATCAGGATTGAGATTTTATTGTTTTATGCTCAAAAAGGTGTTAAAGTAGGTCCTAATTAACAAAGGAAACAATTTAGGTCCAACCAAGTGCTAAACTAAGTGTAAAATGCTAGTGTACACATTTTACTCTATAACAAAATCAACTATCTATGAGCACCTAACACTTGGGGAAAGCCTCTCTCATCCTATCATACCCATCCATTATATCTAAATATCTATGCCATTATCCCCAATCCATCTTCCCTTCTTGCTTCCAACTTTGATAAGGATAGGGCCACAATGTTGAAACATTCTTTGGCCACCTCTTGATATACTCAATCTTTTGCATCAAATCCTACAACATATTGTCAAAAGCAATGCAGCCCAGTGTCATGAGTGGCATCTCTAGAGTGGGGCATATTATTCCTATGAGACATAGTCCTTGGAGAACACATCCCAAAACTTCCATCCATCCTATCCACCATCCATAATCCCTCAATCATTCTATTTAATCCTCCCTTCACCCATGTCTCTAGACTTGGTTTTCCCTTGTCATTAGTTCCAATCACAAGGCTATCCAAATGTAAGCCAATGCAACAATCCCATTTACCTAGAGCAATCCATTCAAACAAAAGTATCCCCAATCCACACAAATGTAGTCTAGCAATCTAGCACATTATCTAAAACCATCTTTTGGTTTTGTTCCCAGCCTTGCTGTAATCATTGATCAACACTAAGCAACCCATCATCATTAGGAAATATCATTCTCAATTCATGAGTTGTTCTCGAGATATTATTCCCACATCAACAACACTATCATCACCATCATCATCAATCAATCATTGGATTTTAGATTGATTAGGGGCAAAATCTTGTTTTTCTTTTATTGTTTGTGCATGCTTGTTTGCCTTCTTGCTTGTGTGTTTTATCATTTTCTTTTGTGTCTATAATGGTCCTTGTAGTATATCACCACAACATCATGGTCTTTCATATCATGGTGCCATACAACATATGCTTTCTTGTGACCTTTTCATTGGGTTAGTCCTCCACACATACAGCACAATGTCATCATGGTTCTTCATACCATGGTGCATCACGTCCTATGCTACAACAAACACCAAGTTGCTACTAGCATGTACCTAGCATCCACTCCATCTATTTGCATATCTTTCCCCTCCATTCTTAAACTAATCTTTTCATCCTCAACATTCATCCTTTAAATCCCTTCATCCATCATTAACATCCACTTCTATCCACATATTTCTTTTCCATTCATACCTAAGAATCTTTACTAACATCTTCTTAATCCATTTCAAGAGCACGTTCATGTTCTTCAATGCCACCTATCCTCTTGAGGGGGAATCTAGGCTAACCCAATTATTTTCATAGTGTTTATATCTACTTTCATTGAGATATAGTTACTTCTCTTAGTATAAATACCATCTCAGAGAGGGGAAAAATGTAGACACCCAAATCTCACTATGTCTTAAAATCACACCCGATTCATCCCACATCTCCCCTTCTAATGTTAATCTAATCAATCTTCTAACATTAATTAAATAATTTTCATTATTTAATTAATTAACTAAATTAGCCTTTTTTCTAATGTTCCAACTTTAAGAGAATAAATCAACTTTTATTAAATCAATCATCCTCTTAACATTATCCTAAAAATTAAATAAAACTTAATATTTATTTAATTTATCGTAAAATCCTCCTCATCATTAGCTAATTAAATAACATAGTGTAATCAACTAACTAATTATTTACACATTCCTCCACCAAATCATCAAATTCAACCTCGCACAATTCTCAAAACTTGCACATGGCTCCAAAAATGTCCTTTTCAATCCTATTCCTTCATTTAGATTAAGAAGATCGCATCCCTTCATCTCCCTTAATCCTTACCCTAATCATGTGCACCAATCATAACATACCACTTGTTGGCTTCTCATTCTCCCTTGAGAATGGATCAACCCCATCCCTCCATCACACAAGATCTAATCTTATCTTATCCATCCATCATCCTCATCAAACATTTATAAATCAACCATTCCTCAAGCCATTTCTAAGAGTATAAATTGGGTGTAAAGCAAGGTCATGCTACTCGAATGAAAAACCACATCTCAACCCAACAACAACAATCAATTTGAGTACATCCCTTCTTGACAACAAGGTTTGCATGGTGAGTTATCTTGTTTGATTTCCCTCTTTTGTTATGCAACCTTAGCTCAATCGAAGGTGTAGAGTAGTGTAGAATAGGATAGGTGTTTTGTATGCATTTCTCCTTTGTTTATCCCATATTTTGTCATACACATGTAGCTCTAGTTTTGACGAAGATGTCCTTGTGCATGTGTCAAAAATCCATTCATCTTGATGCCATAATTTTTTAATCCCTCAAACAACTATCATTGAGTTGTAAATCTAATTGTGTGTTGTTTGGGTTCACTTATGCATGCACATAAATGATCAATACATGCATAGATTTGAACCTGATGTGCAAGTTTGATCTTGTAACTCATAGCCCTAATCTAGCAAAGTTTTGTTGTCTAGAACTTGTTTGACACTATGTATGTGCTCCAATTTTGATAAGGAACGGGTAGCATTTAGAAACACCTTTAGTGAATATATTGAATTGTGAGGATCATGTCCTCCTCAATCATACCTCTAGATGGACCAATGCAACATTAGGGAACAAAGTTTGAGAACAACAAGCAATCAAGTAGTATGCTACTAGGAGGATGATGTAATACTAATATAATTTATTTTATCCACTTGCAAATTAGTTTCTATATGTGTTCCCTAGTTATGCTATGTGGTTCCTTTGAATTAGGGTTAATCTATAAATCAACCACCCTAGTGTGTAATTTGGAATTATTCACACTTTAGTTGACTCATAATGGCTATTGAAAATGAAGGGAATGAGGTCCAATTTTTTTAAAAATTGAATTGTTCAAGATTCATATATGCAAGCAAGGAGGTGATTTGAATCACTTTTGCTCTCATGGCCCTAAACCAACACTTGAGTAAATGGTGGATTTAAGGATGTGTACCAATTTTTAAGGATGAGCAATAATACAATTAAGATGGGTGACATCATTGCCAACTTCTATATGAAATAGACCATCTTACATGCTAATTGATATATTGAAAAACACCCTAATCAATGTGGACCTAAAACATTAAAAAAGACCACGACATAGATATTCTAAAACATTAAAAAGGAGAAAAACAAAGACAATGACAATGACATAGATATGCAATTTTCATCATTACAAGAGGACAACGCCCTAATATTGCTTTTGTTATGATAAAATCCAATCTTTAATTGAAGTAATGAGATTCTAATGAACAAAGAAATGCTTGAAATGAAAAATGTTTTTCCCCAAAGCTGGTAAAACAAAAAAGATTTGAGAACAGTTCTGGATTGTATGCCTACGAAAATTGCGGGTAAGGTCTTAGTAACAACAATACGTGGGATCACGAGGAATTTATTTGGCTCCTGTGAAAGATGTCATCGCCAATGGGACCTTCTTTCCTCGTGTCATTGCAATCATTGACTGGTGTACAACCACTCAAATTAGTTGCCTTTTATTGTGATTGGCCTCAACTGTCTGTAGCCTCGTGTCATCATCTAGATTTTGCCCTACAATTGAAGAAACTTGCATGTGCAGTGGAATATTTGCTTAAATCCTATGTCCATATGACTTTGACATCTTTACGGTGGGTCTCTTTCAATGGCCCATTCTCTGTGTTTTTTGCTTGTAAGTCAAGATCAACTTTACTGCTACTTCTCGCACAGAACTGTAGCTGACAACATTGTTTTAGTTTTTAAAATGGATTAAACCTCAAAGGATGGATCTGACCTAATATAGGGAGTTTCTACAGTTTGTGCTGTAGGATTTGACAGACAAGCGGTGAAAGATCTTGTGTAGCTATATCGACCCAATTGAATCTTGCCCAAGTTTTTAACTAGGGAAAATGTCAATGGGGAGCTAGAGAAATTGATTTATCCAACAATGGGAAACTCAAGGTTCAGACTGTCTCATGTAATGCCCAATGTGTGGTTCTATAAGCTGAGAGACATGGGCAGATTCAGAGAGTCTCAGAGAAAACTTCTTCAACGCAGCACAAGTAGTAGAGATGAGACTGCCATTAGTTTGCCCAGAAGCAGCTATTCTTTTAACAGGGGTCAAAGAGTTTATGATTTTCCTGTAGTCAATCAAAGGGTCTCTGGTGAACAAGCAATGCAGAAAGCCCAAATGGTTGACATTGAACCAGTGAAAAGAAAGGCTGCAAGCAAAGGGAAGAAAAGCAAAGGTGGGTCCTCTACAGTTATATCTGCAGGTTGCAGCTGCAGAGCCACAGTGGAATCAGTGA
Organism: Cunninghamia lanceolata; assembly: GCA_027924645.1. Lineage (NCBI taxonomy): Eukaryota > Viridiplantae > Streptophyta > Pinopsida > Cupressales > Cupressaceae > Cunninghamia > Cunninghamia lanceolata. Next base: position 679,562 of record BSBN01000900.1, read on the forward strand.
GGAAATCAAGGGAAAGAGATGAGGAATTTTGGAGCTCAGATGAACAAGAGGCTGTAAGTGGGTGCTACTGCAAACAATCTCAATCCGTATTGGTACACAAGAAAAAGAGCCGTGATACACAATTCATGGAGAGATTGGATCAAAACCAGCTTGTCCTTGAATTGGAGTCTAAAAGTGGAAATTGGAAGCTACCAAGGCATCATTTTAATGTTGCAGGATTGCCCAGCCCTGTACATGATTATCATAAGGATTTTTCTCAAGTGCAGCCACTGGTGCAAACAGTGAAGGACATGTTTGAACTGGCTCGGGACCCCTTTGTGCTCGATAACAGTTTTATTTGTTCCAATTCTGGAAGTTACACATTGAGTTCATCATCCAACAAAGAGGAAGGCCTCCAGCAAGCGCCAATATTGTTTACTGATATAAAGTCTCCAGATCTGTACAATATTTGGGCTACAGATATGGAAGAGAGGCAGAGATTTCTTCAGTATTTGGAGGAGTGCAGGCCTTCCATAACCATACCAAGGCACAGACAGAATTCTGAATGTGGATTCAAAGAACAAAAGGGCTTGGAGAAAAAGTCACTCCCTGCTCGCAAAAAATCTGATGCAGGAAAATTGCAGCTTCTCAATGATGTGGGTATTCAGGCACCCAAAAAGCATAGCAAATCGAGGTCCCAATTGGGCAAAAATAATGTAAGAGCTCTTCCACCAAATTCCAGTGACATGGATTGGAGTTGCAATAGTTTTGCAGTTGTGAAGTCCTCATCTGATCCTCAAAGAGATTTCATAGAATCAATGGTCGAAATGATAATCGAGAAAAATATTCATTACCATGGAGATCTTCAGCGCCTCCTGGAATGCTATCTTTCGTTGAACCCAATTGAAAATCATGATATGATTGTAAAGGCATTTGAACAAGTCAGGTCAGACACTATAAAAATGTCTTCTTTCTCCTGAGTTATTGAACACGGTATACTCTATACATTTATAGAGCTATAGATTACAAATAAAAATGTTTTCTTACTAGTAACTAAGTTAACAAATTTTGTCTATATGTATTTTAAGAGTAGATATAGATGAGCTCTGCAATTCTACTTCTTTGCTCCAGGGAAAAACATTGTAATGCAAAGCTGATTAATGGTGATTTATATCTATTTATTTTAAGTTTATGCTATACTTGTGGTTCTTCTCCTTGGTAAATTAGACCACTGTTTTCATTAATGCTGTTGGAAAAGAGTATAAACAACATATATTCACATGAAAGAGGAACTTAGAACTTTTTGTGAATACCATATGATGTCTTTGTTTGTCCAAAACAGAGGTTAAATTGAGAATGAGAAGGTTTTGCATTAGCATGTGTGTGTTTTGAAATATCACATCTTGAAGATATATTTCAAATATTATTGGATTAATTGTCATATCTTTAGGAATTGATCTCATAGACTAACTATCACTCTGAATATAGATGAAGATTCTGATTTGACAGTTTACTGACACTTGCAGGTTTTGGTATAACGGTAAATCTATAAACATATGATACTGTTATGTCTATAGTTGCTAGTAAACTCTTTTATGAGAATGTGAACTGTGTACCCTTTCTTGCACCTACATTTTTGACAATCACATGTATATACAATATAGTTGTTTTCTTATTCATTTACTCACGTACCTTAATTTGATCGGTGTCCCCATCCTTATACTAGTATTCGTACCTCTACATTTTCACAACTTTGTTAAGACTAATATAATTTGAGGAGTTCACGTCTATTAAACCTGTTCGATTGCTTATCCTAATCATGAAACTGGTTTTTTCTTTCTTTCATTTCTTTCAAAACTAATAAACAATCTTGATAGTTAAAGTCTAAAGATAAGATTTCACCTCAAATACATCTTCTATACAAAATCTAAAACTAAACAGCCGATATATTGTTTGGACAATATCTTTAGTATTTCTCTTTACTGTTGTTATATATACGATAAATTATGAAAAAAAATGGTGAGTAATAGGGGAGAGGACCCAGTAGTTGAGCACCCTAACTTCACGCCTCTCAAAATCATACGTGGCAATTTCGAATCACTCCAAAAATTTTATAGTAGCTTACTTGGCAAGGCCTCTACTTATAACTAAGGTTTCAGGGCCACATCATCAAATATGATGCCACATCAGCATGCTTTTTGTTGAGGTGTCAAATAGTTCCAAAAAAAAAGTGTGGACCAATAGGTATGCATTAAGTCATGTTTTGTTGGTGTGCTGATGTGGCATCACATGATTGGTTGCTTTTCAGATCTAAAGGGCACATTTCATTCAATTATTAGTATAGTCACTACTAACAACCTTAAAGTCACAGCTACTAGTGCTAAACATTTAAAAATATTGGGCCTTAAATATACAAATACTGTCACACCTATTGGAACATGCTCAGCAATTGGGTCTTCTCCCCTAGCATGTGTGTTTTTTGAAATATCACATCTTGAAAATATACTTCAAATATTGTTGGATTAACTGCCATATCTCTAGGAATTGATCTCCTGGACTAACTATCACTCTGAGTATAGGTGAAGATTCTAATTTGGCAGTTTACTGACACCTGCAGGTTTAGGTATAAGGGTAAATCTACAAACATATGTTATTGTTATGTCTATAGTTGCTAGTAAACTCTCTTGTAGGAATGTAGACTGTGTACTGATTCTTGACCATTTTTGACGATCACATGTATATACAATATAGTCATTTTCTTATTCATTTACTCATATACCTTAATTTCACATGTATATACAATATAGTCATTTTCTTATTCATTTACTCATATACCTTAATTTGATTGGTGTCCCCATCCTCATACTAGTATTGGCTAGTATTGGTACTTCTGCATCTTTGACAACTATAGTTAGGACTAATATATAATTTGAGTTCATATCTATTAACCCCGATCGATTGCTTGTCCTAATCACCAAACTGGTTTTTTTTCTTTTTTTCATTTCTTTCAAAACTAACAAACAATCCCGATAGTTAAGATAAACTTTCACCTCAAATACATCCAATATATCGTTTGGACAGTATCTTTAGTATTCCTTTTTACTGTTGTTATATATATGACAAATTATTGAAAAAAACTGGTGAGTAATAAGTAAGAAACATCTATGAATCACGAATAACATAGTTTGGCCAAATCATGTTTCTTAAAAATCTGTTGAAATTGTTGTCTTGACTGTTATAAATGTAAAATCTGAGAAGTATACAAATAAAATTGCGTACGAAGCTATATTTTTCATTTCAAAGATGGTTACAGTTAATAAAATAAAATAGTACCGAATGCCTGCAAGAAAATTACAGGCCAACAAACAATTATCATGCACCTACTTTACAAATCAAAAGTTGTACGATAAAATAAATTTAGGTACATAATGATTTTGAAAGTGAATGTCAATTGCTAGTATATTATACGAAGGAGATTGACAACAATTTATTTTTGTAGTTGTAACATGTAGCCAATTGACAATTTTTTGTATTTTGGCTTCGTAAAATTGGCAAATTGTACATGTTTCATAGCAAACACTTCTACCCAAATTCAATAAGGTTTTCTTGTTTCTCACATGCATCCACCCCACAAAAATATTTTAATTATTTAGAAAAGACTTTGATCACCATGATGCTTAATCTAGTTTGGGCCCAATCATCTTGATATGATTAGGATAATTCTGAATTCAAGTCCATTTGCCTAACATCTAAATATTGATTTTTAAAATATATGGCGCAATTAACCATCATTTTACATGAATTTTAGCACAATTTGATGGTATTGACTTACTGTTGAACACTCGGAATACTGAGAGGGGGGTGAATCAGTATTCTTTTAAACCATTCACACATTAAGCATTTAATCCATTTACCAAATTCAATAACAGTAAAGCAGATTAAGCATAAAACATATAACCACAATCCACAATCCACAACACATGAACACCAGGATTTTTACGTGGAAAACCCAAAAAGGAAAAAACCACGGTGAGGATTACCTCACAATATATTATAACCGATTATAAGATATTACAGAAGTGCTCACTACAAGTGGACTCACTATCCAAGTGGACTCACTGTTTGCACCTGCATTTTGATGCATACCCCAAGCCCTTGGTACATGTCTTCTAGGCCTGCTAAAACCTTGTAAAACCCTAAAACCTAATGTCTTAGCCATATTTGCCTCGGTTGCATCGTGTTATAATTCACTGTTAACTTCCCGCGGCCTGTTCCCAGTCATTAAGGTTGTCCCTGAGGTATCTTTCGTCGTCAAGATACCGGCCCCTGCACCTAGGATTGCATGTTGTATCCGGTGATCAAAAATATGCCCAATAAATTTCAATGATAACCCACCTTTATATTATGTATCAGGTATGTTTTATGTCTCCCTCATTCATTTGACCTAGTGTAGCCCCTCTTTTATGAACACCTTTTACGCATGTGTCAGATTAAATCATAATGTCCTAGCCACGTCTGTGAGGTTTCCTATTTTCGCCGAAGCTATCTCTCCCGATGGACTTGATTCTAGGCTCCTGCGATGCTACGGGGTCTGATATGGCGGTTGTGAGGTGTTCAAGCTGGTACTTCATGGAAGGACTCTCTTCCGCTGGGACTATTCTGGGGCTCCCGCAGGCTCGCATGGCGCCATGTTGTCTTCTATTATGGTTGGGCCTGGGTGGGAGGTGTGTGTTTGCACGGAGGGTTCACAGGTGCTGACACGACTTTTCTCCATGATTTGAGCCTTCACGGGACGTGTTTTGGAGTCCCAATGGGATTGCGAAGGGTATGTTGTTGGCTTTGACAGGCCTAGTGGTGTGCTTCGTTGGAGCCATGGTCTTTGCTAGAGATCTTGAGAAGCTCAACTCGAAGGGGCTAGGCATTGCCATGGCAAATGTGATCACTATGCCTTTTGATGGCCGGTCTTCGCTGGAGAAAATTCAAATTTCCGTGAAGACAGTTGATTCATGCTAATCTACGACTAAGATTCAAAATTGATGAACGCCTTCCTCTAGGCACGTTGATTTTTTTCCCTTATGACCGTCGATGAAGTTCACGGGGTGGATCTAATGGTTGAAGTTGGATAAGGGCTGGGGTGATCGTGCGCATGTTGTGATGCGTCTGTTCGGTGGTAGGTTTCTTCATGCATGTGGAGGATTTCCTTCCTCGGCGTTGTACAGGGGATCAGCCTCTGGGATGATTGTCTAGGTACATAATTGGTTCTTAGGGATCTGTTCTGAGTTTGTGGGAATTTCATGCTCTTGTCTCGGTGGGGTTTGAACTGGGTGTGCTACCTGAATCAGGATGATCACTGAGATTGAGGGGTCGGGTTTGGCTTGCCCATTATGGAAGTTGATGGCTCTGGGATGCAGGACATCGACATGAGGCAGAGTGTCGCCTCCATTCCCTTGTCTGGCAATGTGAGTGGGTTGTTGAAAAGTTTCCACGTAAGGCTGGCACACCATGCTATTGGTCAAGATTGGATTGGTAGGGGAAAACTGACAAGTCGTGGTTATCTAGAATATAGGAGCTTCTTCAGTCTCTGTATAAATTGATGCTCCTGTTGTTGTTTTGTATGTTGTTTCTTTCTATGCAGGCAAATATGGAAGTTTATTTCTCAAGTATGCCTGGCTTACCACCCTGCTCCCTTGGATTCTCTTCTTTGTTCTCTTGGTTGACGTTGTGTTTCTATAAAATTATGGAGGTTGAAGAAGCTTTATCTTGAGGGATGGGAGGATCTGGTAAGATTGTGGGACCAATTTTTCATCTATTGAACCAATGAGAATCCTTCCCTTCTCCATGTTTCCATTTGGATGTGGCATTCAAGTTTCAATCTGTTGACTTTGAGGATTTCTTGTTCTTGTGGGTCCCTAGATTTTGCTTGAGGGAAGAGAGACAACGTTGCTCTCTTTTCCTCTACCTCAGCATCTTGGGTTCTAGCAGAACTTAGGCAGCAATGGAGGGAGTGTTGTTCATCTAGTTTGGACAGATGGAAGTGGAAGCGGAAAAAATGACAGTTGTTGCTTCCTCTTTACTTAGATTGTTGGTGTTGCCAACTCTGAGTACTAGTGGCTTCCTCTGGTTTCTGTCTGGGTGAGGTAGTTGGAAACCTCCAATTGAGAGATGAGGGGCTACTTACCTACGCCTGGGACTAGGCTTAATGGAAGGATTTCCTGAGTCATGTGCTTCCTTCAATGATTGTCCCTGGTAGGTATCCTTACTTATTCATGAGAAACTGGGAAGACAAGGCAGGGGGTGCTTGTATTGGGAACAAGTATATGGATGGCCGAGGTGGTGAAGATTGAAAGAACATATCAGAAGATCCCACCTGTCATCTCATGGTTTGCCCGGGCCCGTATGAAAAGTGAGGAGGCATACAAGACAAAATTAGTTACTTTTGTTTGCCTGAAGTAATGATTTGCTGCGAAGGACGTGTTTCAGTGGAATGGAGGTGGATATTATGGTGGTGGTCCCTTTTTCAATCATCAAATGAAAATGTGACACTTGTTAGTGGTGTGAAGCTTTTTTTGCTCCCATGTTCTTATAAATGGGAATTCAAGGCCAAAAGAAAAGAGGAGGGGGGGTTTCTGAATCTCAAGTTATGGACAGTGGGGTGTTCTATATTTTGATCCATTGCAAATAGAATGGAATTGTTTCATGATCCATGTTCAAATTTGTAGAGCAATGTTATTCTCAAATTAATACAAAGATATATTGGTTATGGAATCCTTTCTATGTTGTATTTGATGGAGTTAATATGATTTCTGAGTATCAAGGATATTTCAGTTCATCTCTACAATTCATTGCATTGTGTATGTTTTTCTTTCTTTCTCTCAAGGGGAGATATAAATGCTTGAAAGATATTTAGTTAATTGTTGTCTGTATCATGGTTTTAAAAAGATATTTCTGTATTTCCATGTCAGGGAGGTATTGATATAAGGTATTAGTGTCATTAGTATTTCAGTCATGAGGTAATGTTGCTTGAATTATACATAGGTTCCATGCAACCCAACTCTGTAGCCCATTGGATTAACGCACCGGTCTCTCACTATGTTAATTTGTTGATTTAGAACCACCTCAAAATAATCAAAACATTTCTATTTCTATTGCTCTTACAAAAGTAGTTTTGGGTAAATATCTGTTCTCAGCCAAGTTTGAATTGTATTGCCATAGGATTAAGCCAATCCAAGAGGAATCAGTCATTTCGTTGGTATATTATCACTGAGAACCTTTTGTTTTGAGATAGCATTCAGTAGCAGTCTAGATATATCCCTCGAATGTTGTATAGGTACACCCGCCTTGGTCTTGCAGAACCATAAGTGCAGAGGATTTTTCAACATGTTCTAATCATGTTCGTTGGCCTCTGACCCGAAACCCCTAAGCATAAGAAGTTGGTTGATCTTTAGGGGGTCTTCGAAAATCAGTTGGAGGAACAAACACTCACTACCCACTAAGAGAAAAATAGAGAGAAAAGAAAAGTGGCTCACTACCAAAATTTGAACTGTTACAATTGTATCTACATATGCATGGAATACATCTCCAAAGAAGCTCAAGTTACAGAAAACAACTTCTCTTACTAATTTGAAATATCACATTGTCCTGCTTTGTATTTCCTCAATTCGCATCTGTAGGCACTTGTTGCATCATTCGGATCACATATATGTTGCTATATATCCAAACCATTAAAAATAAACCTCTTTATATATCCGCTTAACACACTTTATCCATTAGGTCATCCTAATAGAAGTATTATATAACTTCATGTTATGTCGGCCAAAAGCTCAATCAAAAATACCTTGCGAAAAGAACCAAAATGTGTAGCTAACTCATATAGGTTAGCATGACCTACAGAGGCCCTCATGATAGCACTTCATTCATTTTATAGCTCTGCACAATCATCAACTTCTTCAGGTCAGCTCAACTGGCAATGCAATAGTTGTCAGTTCACAAATTGGTATGCGGACCTCCAAATCTCCTCAAACATGGAATATATAGTCTACAGACATCCATAATCTTATCCTTAAATCTACACAACAAATTGTTCAATTGCGGTGAAATCTGGAGTACCTCAAATTGTCACTAGTACTATCAAAACATTGCCAATACAGAGTGCGATACTCTGTTAACTCCAACTTACATTTTGGAGGACATCAAAAGCTAAAATCTTGGATTTGGACTCTTTGAACATGTGCTAAAATCTTATAACCGCAAAGAAAAATGCTTCATACCGGAGGAATGCAGACCATTCATTTTCTTTATATCAGACATAACTGTACTCTGTTATGCGAACTTCTACTAATTACATCTTTCACACCAGAGGTCATCATTGGACAAACTTCTGGAATTAGATGCATTTAATGATCAATATCAATATGCCAAAACCACAAGACAAGATCTTCAAAGGTGGATCAATGCGGACCAAACAACTGGAACTTTGTACTCTGTAGCCAAATTTCTCAACATGTTCCTTACTAGATCAAACCTCTTTGCACAATTGTCTTCTAGGAAGAGATAGATGAACCTGAATGGAAAAGGATCAAACCCTCTTGCAAAATTCCCATCCAAACTGCTCTACACAATCTTACAACTACTGTTCCCATCAATGACAACACTACACAACATCATGCTCTGCCTTATCTTCTACATGCTAGCAATCTCTTCATCAATGATGTTGCCAACAATCTCCCCCTTTGGCATTAATGGCAACACATAATGTGAAAAACCATCAAGACTAAATTCTTCAACAATTATTCTCCCCCTTTCTTTTGTACATCTTATTTTCTCCTCAAAACATTGTTTCTCTCCTCTTGAGATATATATGTCTCTCATTTTTCACATGTCTCTCTCCCCCTTTGACATCAATGGTAAAGGGTGTACAAAATGAATTTTGTACTGGATCCCCCTAAGTAAATTATTTATATACATATAAATCAAAATATCAAAATTGTCTTCTAACCTTCCACATATATACACAAGAAATCAAAACTTACTGAGTCTTTGGAAAGATATCTTTGTAGATGTTCTTGAGTTGTATCACATCTGAGTCCCACTGCGCCTTAGCATAGTTCAGTATCTGTATATGCCCATTGATTTTTAAGAGCAATTCCTCTACCTTATCCACAGTAGCAAGAGCATCAACCACCTTCCTCGCTTTCTCATCTTCTCTTATTAGACCAGTCATTGAATCCATCTTGAAACTTACAATATCTCTTAACTGGCTCATTTGGTCCTTTATAGACTCTTTTTGACTTTGCAGCTTCTTTATGAGTGCATGAGACTTTTCTATTTCAGCTCTTAGGTTTCCCTTCATATCTTTCAATGGACCATAAGTTCCGTAAATCTTTACTAATTGAGTCTCAAGGCCTTTAATCTTGTCTTTTATTTCTTTTGTAGTTATGGGCCAAGATAAGCAAAATTGATATAAAGTATTGGCATCATTTATAGCATTCTGAATACCTTTTATACTGTTGTCTAACAAAATGTGTGCTTTGGAGCACTTATCTGTCAATTCTAACAATCTCTTGTTATCAAACTCTTCCCTCATCTTCTTCTCAGTTGCTTTCTCAAAAGACTCAAAATGATTATTTACAAACTCCATTAATTTCTTTATTTATAGCGTAGGAGTTAGAGAATCAACTCTCTTGAAATTGGGCATTATCTTTTCAAACATCTTCATTGCATCATCCATCAACTCATTTCCTTCTATATGAGATTTCAGGATTTTTTCCTGAGCTGTTACCTGAAAAATTATTCCCAATTGTAGTTTCTGCAATGGAGAGATGTTCGCCAAATTGATTTGTCCATCTAGGGATGGCACTTGCAGTAACCTAGGTGAAGAAAAAAATTGTGATTCCTTTTGTTTTTCCAAAAACTCTCTGATAGGATTTGGTGGTGAGACTCCAGAGCTTTCACCAATTATACCCCCATTTTCTTCTTCAAATACAGATAGCATTTGAGTATTGGGAGTTTCTGGAGGATTGCTTTTGTCAATTTCTTGTTCTTCTACAACATTTTCTGGAATAGAGGTGTTATCAACTTGTTCTAAAATGACCTCATCTTCAGTAGTCTTCACTTCAGGTGACTCCTTCATTCCAACAGTGTTCTCAGTGGTCTCTAGAGGATTAGTCACATTTTGGTCTTCTACATTTGTGACTGGAGGTGGTTTTGGCATATTAGGCTCAGTCACTATAACATGCTCTGCACTTGTTTCTCCTCTTTCCTCATTTATCTCAATTTGATCTTTTTCCTTATTCTCTTTAGAATCATATTCCTCAATAGAAGAAATTTGCAGTTCCTTAAGAACATTAATAGTTATTCTTATTATTTCCTTCTCCAATCTTTCTATCTCATTTTTATCACCAGACATTAAAATATGTATCCTTATCTTTGTTCTGAACTCCTTATTCAACCTTGGAATAGCTATCTTTCTGTCTTGTCCAAAAAGAGTAGGAAAAATCTTCTTTAAATTTCTATTTTTCATTTCAACATCCTTCTCATTGCCTCATCTCTTCTTTTTGTCAAAATGTCAACAAGACTATCTGGCAATTTATTGACAATTTCAATCAAAGAAACATTGAATAGATCTAAATACCTGACAATAGCAGTTTCAATGGTTGCCTTATCTTTAGTTGACCTCTCATCATACATATCTACTACCTCCTTTAGATTGTCATATTCTACTATTGCTTTTATGGTGGCTTCAAGTTGTAATGGCGAAACACCAGATTTATTTGAATTCTCTTGTTTTCCCTTTCCTTTGTCAGTAGTTCTAGTCTCATTTTTCTTTCTCTTTCCTTGGCCTTTGGAAGATTGGCCTTCTTCACCAGATTTAGTTTCTCTTTTCCTAAAGATGAAGCCTTCTTTCTCTTTCACACTAACTTCTTGTTCTGTAGCAATATCAATTTTTGTCTTTTTGGCCTGTGTCCCTTTCTTAAAAATAAGAGACTCTCTCTTGTTTCAGACCATTTCAAGTCCTTTTTCTTCTTCATATTCTTCTTCCTCACTAATATCATGACTAGCATACACTTTTCTAGAAGCTTTTTCCTTCACTCTTCTCTTAATAGGTTGAGATTGTTCAATAGCACTTGCACCAACATTCTTCTTAGAACTTGCAGCAGCAGGGGAGGAAGAGGTCCTTGATGACCTTCTAATACTAGGAGCTTCCTTCTTACCTTTAGATGTCCCCTTGGGCTTCTCCTTAGGGCTAGATTCTTCTTCAACTCTTGCTTTAGCTTTGGCATGCTATACTTGTTCCTTAGAAATTCCTATGCTTTTAGCAAAATCCTCAACTATCTTATGCATTTTCTTTTGAGTTTTGGGCATGGTTTGCTCCAGATGAATTTTTAGAGACTTTTCTTCATAGGTACCAAATCTCTCTTCAAAAGTATCTCTGGGTTTACTCAACATTAGGTCTACAAGACCTACAAGAACATCTTCTGCTACTTCATATCCCATTTCAGGGATCCACACTATTCTTGGTTCAACTACTTCCATTAAGCACTCATTCTTAGTGACCATAAAAAGAATAACGTCCTTGTATTTTTCTACAACTTTTCTTTGGATTCTTTCCCTAGCTTGCATCTTCTCCCAAAAAACTTGAAGTAGCCCCACAGTGCAACATTTTGAGCATCATTGTTACCAATTCTCTACAAGTGATCTCTTATCTGAGTGGCTACAAGAATATGCCCAAGCCATTAAACATTCTGTGTACCTAGAAGCTCTTTGAGAAAATAGAATAAAAAACAAATGATTAAAGTGCCATATTTGAAAGGGTATTTGGAATCTTTTGTTTTCTTCAGATTCTCCAACAATTGTTGCCTTAGCAACTCATAGAGATCATAATCAGCATTCTGTTTCACCATCTCATAAGCTATGTTTATAGCAGTGGCTAAGACTAAATTTTCTCTGTTTGTGAAATAAATTTTGTAGCCTATCATCATTGAAGCATACTTTACAGCCCGATCCTCTATGTCATTCACTATCAATGCTCTTTTGTCAAACTTAGCTCTAGTGAGCTTCATAACAATATCATTTTTTACATATTTCAATGTCGGAACAGCTCCAGTGGAGAATAACCCTATTACAGCTGTTAGTAATAATTTATGTTTGGGGTTTTTTGAGTCAGGTCTCCTCCCAAAAATCCAAAAATCCTGGCACATTTTGGCCTCTACAGTTGTTAAAAATGCTAGAAATCAGTTAAGGTGCAACTCGTCAAAATGTTGTGGCAGGTTAGAAATCTCCATCGGCCCCTGAAATTGATAAAAATTGGGTCAAACGCATAAAAAATGCTTATCAGGTCACAGTTTTAGTGTCCTTAAATGTTTCTGTGTGTGGCTAGGAGGGTCTCATGTTTTAAAGTGCTGCGGGTCTGCCAAGTGTCGAGCTCCTGTCCATGCCGCGCTTTTGTTTCTAACGGGTAACTTCAACGCGGAAGGCGCCGCATGGCAGTGGCTATTTCTATTGTTGCTTTAAGTTACTGGCAACGCGGAGCTTGCCAGGTGTCAATCTCCACCAGTGTTTCAAAGACCCTTTAAATGTTTCTATTTTGTTTCAAGTTGCTTCCCATGGAGCGTGCCACGTGTCAACGACGGAAGCAGCCCCTTTGAGTTCCAGCTTGAGTGCGGAAGGCGCCATGTGTCAGCTTCCGCCAAGGATCCGAGATTGTTTCTAATATGTTTCTAGAGTGCCGCAGAAGGCACCACGTGGAGGCATCCTCCGGTGTTTCTAAAAGACCCTAAAAGTTTCATAGTCTCCGCCAAAGGCTTCGAAGACCCTAAGTGTTTCTCAGGAGAAGCGTGGAAAGCGCCACGTGTCGCTCTCCGTGAAGTTTCAAAAAAGTTTCTAAGCAGGGGCAGAAGATGCCACGTACCCCTTTAAGTTGCTGCGGAAGCCGACAAGTGTCAGCTTCCGCATTTGTTTCTATTTGTTTCATAGCGTGGCGAAGTGAGGGTGGGTCCTAGTAAAACAGTTGCTACTGCGGATGTTGCCAAGTGGCAACCTCTGCCTGAGTTTCGAGAGGCCCCTTTTTAAAGTTTCAATGTGGCAGAAGGCGCCAAGTGTCAAGTGGCGGGGGCAATTTCTATATGTTTCAGCTGTAGCACGGAAGGCGCCACGTGTATCATGTAATGGATGTGGAGCTTGACAAGTGTCAACTCCCGCATATGTTTATGTGCCCCGTGATGCGAAGTGGTAAATGGTGGTGGGCCACAGTTGTGAGACTTCAAGTAACGCGGAGGGTGCCATGTGTTGGATGCGGCACCAAAGTTGCTTTTACTTATGACCCTTTCCCTGGCGAGATGCTTAAAGTTTCTAAGATGCGCGGAACCCGCCAAGTGTCGGCTTCCGTAGGAGTTTCAAAAAAGGGACACAATATGTTTCTAAGTGTTGCGGAGGGTGCCAAGTGTCGCAGTCTGCAAAGTTTCAAAGATGAGTCTCGAGTGTTTCAAGGGTGCCACGGAGCTTGCCACGTGGTGGCTTCTGTGTGAGGTTCCAGCAGTTGACTCTCGGCGAGGAAGATAAGGGAGCGAAAGGACCCAGCGATAGAAACTGCAAGTGCCTACGTGGCACGATCTGGTTGGTTCGCAACTTTTCAGCATTTTTGGGGCCATTGGATCTCAGCAACTAGTAGACATGATCAACGGCCATGTTTTGATCTTGCAACGATGGGTTTTTCCCACATTTTTGCGGCCATTTTTGGTGGGAGAAACTTTTGAGGTGCACCATTGCTACGCTCTGGGGCCTGCGGGTTGGTGAAACTTTCATGGCAGTTTTTGCAGAAGGTATGGGTCGAGTTGACAGGTTCAACCACTAGTTTTATGGGGATGTCCCTGAGCGGCGGCGCATCTCCCAAGTTCACTTATTCCCTCCTCCTTGTCCCTTTGCTGCATTTACTGTTTTGAGCGCCATTTTCAGATGCAGTGTATCTGGCGAAATTTTGATGTACCATGTAATTAATTCATTGAGTACACAGTTTTGCTATAAAAGGCAGATTGTGTCACTCATTTTAGAGGTTGTTGAAGGCCTGGGGCATTTTTGTGTAAATAATGAAGAACAGGGCATGATCTTGGTTATTTTTATCCCATTTTGGAGTTTATGTGTTGCAGCATGAATGTATTTTACACATATTTTCAGTTTCAATGTTGATTTATATGAAAAATGTTTATTGCATGTGTCTATCTGCTTGTCTCCATTTGCTGCATATCATCCTTCTTTTGAATCTGGGTGCTAAGGGTTTCATAGATTCTAGGGTATAGATATCTATACTGCATGCTTGATCTGTAACTTCCATTCAAGGAGTGGATTAAACTGTTTTAGGTCAATGTATGGAGAAGGTTGTATGTCTGTAGGGATATCTGTAAGTAGAGGTAGTTAGATACCCTTTCTTGGGTGATGTTTGTAAGGCAAGCATCAAGTCCAACCCCCTGAAACTTGAGTGAAAGTTGCAAACCATCTGCTGTATACGTCTAGTTGACTCCTTGCCCAATGGATAGGCACCAGTCTGTTTCTGGGTCAGTAGTTATGAGCCAAAACCCCTTGTCTTGCATCCAGGACATTATGTCCACCCATCTCATCACTTCCACCTGTTAGTTGTAGGAGTAGGATTAGGAACCCCCTGCATACTCTCATACCCAACCAGACACATATGTCTAAGAATGTTGCCAACCTTGTGAATCTGTCATGAAGATCTTGGTCCACACATGAGAGTATTTTGCCTGTTATTGTAAAGCTAAATCATTGTGTTATTGGTCTATCAAGGTTATATCTTTAGTTATAGGGATACCCCCCTTGATGCGGCAGAACCAGAAGTGAAGGGGAGGCAGCTCACGCAACCTCCCATAATCTGTTGGCCAAATCCGCCTGTGCATTGGAGCTGGCAAACCCTCTGCAGATTTGGTAACCAACAACAGCTCTAATGGCTTCTTTGTTGATTATATGTGGAATGTCCAGCCACATGAATTTATCATGAATTCAGTTCATAACCTATCTAACCCAAGCATCTTCGTAACACAGAATGGGAAAATTATTCCAAATATCAAATTTCTTCTCTGTTAGGGCACCATATTTAGTCTTCAAATCAAAGTTATCATCAGTTAATTCCTTTACCTAGATCTCTCCTAGGTTAGCATGATTATATTCCTCCAATTTAGTGTGAATGTACATCCGTACATCCTCAGTATGCAACATGCCATAGGGTACATCCGAAAATGTACCATCTGGATCAATTTCCATTAACTTGAAAGGGTGTTTCTTGTATTTAGGGTGTGGTCTATCTACAATGTTTATCACTTGTGGAATAAACATTTTCAATACTCAACATAGAACTTTCTAGAGCAAGATAATAATCTGTAAATACCTTTTCAATCATTTCCGATTAGTGTTTGAAAGCACTGAATCTTAGGATGCTATGAACTCTTCTTCATCACACTGCTCAACTCTCTCTCGCTTGAAATATCATTTGCAATATGAATTATGATCAAGTATGATCACTTATAACCCCTTTTTCTCATGACCTAATTCTCCATAAATGCCCTATTTAATAAAGTTGTTAATACTTCCTCTGATGACAGTTGATTTCAATTGCTCCACAATCTTCCATAATAAGAGATTTTCTTCCACAATTTTCTTCAGTGGATCGGGCATATTGATCTTCAACTTATATCTTCGTGCTGAGGCATCAACACCGTTCCTTTGGCAGAGGGAGAAAGATTTCCATTAAATATCCCCCTAAGCTAAATCTCTCATCTTAGTTTCTGGAGGAAACATCTACACTGGATGCTGGTACAGGTTCACCATTAACTTTTGTTACTTCCTTCTTTACCCAAATCTTACTCATCTCCTTCTTAGTCTCTACCGGATCGACTTTTTGTAATGGTTTGTTCTTCTCTACCAGATTATCCTTCTTCATGCTTCTGCTTCTATAGAACTTTGAAATGTGTCCAGGCTTATTGCAATTGTAGCACACAACATTCCCCTAATCAGTATTCCTTCCATTCATTTTGGATATGCATTGGTTAGCTTTGTGTCCAAATCTATTACATGTATAATAGTAGCCATTGAAGGATTGAGTCATTCTACCATTGTTATAGCCATTCATCCTTTGACTTCTACACTCATTTGTTTAATGACCAACTTTATTGCATGTAAAACATTGACTAGAGAAAGATGGGACATTTTGATTCATTCTGCTCCTACATTGTGTAGCCTTAAATGCCCGAATTTATTGCAAGAATAACAATAAACATTGAAAGATGGGTACCTTTGAGAATTAGGTTGTTTGACCGGTGGTCTTCTAGCTCCTTTCTTTTGATTCCAGGTTTGTTTGCCATTGTTCTTCTTATTTTCAGCCTTTGATGCTTGACCTGATTTTGAACTTTCACATTTTTCAAACCCTAATCCTTCTTTGTCATTGGGATCTTTCTGACTTGTAATCATCTCATCAAGCCTTGCAGAACTTATCTTGATTTTTTATTCATAATTCTTTGCCTTCTCCAGATCTGATTTTAGTTTCACAAATTCTTGTTCAAGCCTTATATATTCTTCAAATTTACCTTTCACCATTAAGTTCAGATATTCCTCAATTCTTGCATTTTCTTCAACTTGCACTTTCATACCATTCATAGATTCATTTGCTAGCCTCAATTGTTCATTGACCTCCTTATATCTTTATTTGAACTTCTTGACTTGCTCTCTCAACTTTCTAATACATCCATTTGCTTCCTTGGCATCCTCCTTCAGAGCTTTGATTTCATCTTTAGTCATCTCTAGGTCTTCAAGAGCAACCTTGAGTTCTTCACTATTGACAGACATGCATTCATCTTCTAAAAATTCAACAGCAAGAATCTCTTCTGAAGGAGTAGGAAACTTTCTAGTTGCCATGTGGTCAACCTCCAAGATCTTCCCCAAGTGGTAAAGCTTCTTCCAAGGAACCTTGCTCTGATACCAATTATTGAACACCCAGAATACTAAGAGGGGGGGTGAATCAGTATTCTTTTAAACCATTCACACATTAAGCATTTAATCCATTTACCAAATTCAATAATAGTAAAGCAGATTAAGCATAAAACATATAACCACAATCCACAACACATGAACACCAGGATTTTTACATGGAAAACCCAAAAAGGGAAAAACCACGGTGAGGATTACCTCACAATATCTTATAACCGGTTATAAGATATTACAGAAGTGCTCACTGCAGGTGGGCTCACTATCCAAGTGGACTCACTACCCACTGAGAGAGAAATAGAGAGAAAAGAAAAGTGGATCACTGCCAGAATTTGAATTGTTACAATTGCATCTACATATGCATGGAATATAGTTCCGATGAAGCTCAAGTTATAGAAACAAAATGTCTCTTACTGATCTGAAATATCACACTCTCCTGCTCTGTATTTCCTCAATTCACATCAATAGGCACTTATCACATCATTCAGATCACATACATGTTTCTATATATCCAAACCATAAAAAAGAAACCTCTTTATATATCCGCTTCACATACTTTATCAATTAGGTTGGCCTAATACAAGTATTATGTAACTTCCTGTTATGTCAACCAAAATCTTAATCAAAAATACCTTACAGAAAGAACCAAAACATGTAGTTGACTCATATAGGTCGGCACGACCTATAGAGGCCCTCATGATAGAACTTCATTCTTTTTATAGCTCCGCACAATCATCAACTTCTTTAGGTCGGCTCAACTTGCAATGCAATAGTTGTCAGTTCACAAATCGGTATGCGGACCTCCAAATCTCCTCAAACATGGAATATATAGTCTACAGACATCCATAATCTTATCCTTAAATCTGCACAGTAAATTGTTCACTTGTGGTGAAATGTGGAGTACCTCAAATTGTCATTGGTACTATCAAAACACTGCCAATATAGAGTGCAATACTCTATTAAGTCCAATTTACATTCCAGAGGACTTCATAAGCTGAAATCTTAGATTTGGACTCTCTGAACATTTGCTAAAAACATCTTATAACCACAAAGAAGAATGCTTCATACCAGAGGAATGCAGACCATTCATTTGCTTTATACCAGCCATAACTGTACTCTATTATGCAAACTTCTACTAATTACATATTTCACACCGTAGGTCATCAATGGACAAACTTCTAGAATTCGATGTATTTAATTATCAATATCAATATGCCGGAACTACAAGGTAAGATGTTCAAAGGTGGATCAATGCAGACCAAACAACTGGTACTCTGTACTCTGAATGCAACATACTGACACTTAGCCAAATGTCTCAACATGATCCTTACTGAATCAAATCTCTTTGCATAGTTGTCTTCTAGGAAGAGATAGATGAACCTGTAGATACCCAAAATTGACTCATTATCATTAATATCAAACATTGCATTACACATCATTTGCATTTGTCTAACACACTTGAACAATATCCCTAACACATCTATTTCTTCTATTAATTAAATAAATTTCTATTTATTTAATTAATTCATTAGCTATTTCCTCTAAGTTATAATTAAACAATCTTTAATTATTTAATTATCTTCATTCTTCTATTTTTAATTAAATAAATTTTATTTATTTAATTAAAAAATTCCTTTCATAAGCCCACTTTCCAATTAATTAAATAAATTTTGTTTATTTAATTAATTTTTCTTATCATTTATCTCATGAGCCGACATGTGTGCCTCTTTCATTTAAAAAAGATAAGTGGTACTACATCTTTTATTTAATATCTTTTACATGTAGTACTTTTTATGTATACGATCACACATAAGCCCTATCTTCTCTACACTTGTCATCTACACATTCACCTATGTCTATCATTCAATCTTAGCCATTCACATAGCCACCGAATCTCCACCGTTGATTGATTTTGGTTGAGTTCTATATAAACACCCTTTCATTCCATACTAAAAACTATTCAGCATTCATATAGCGTCTACATTATCATCCTGAGCATATTGAGCACTTAAGTATTCATAACATCCATTGAGCTTATCATCATTATCATTTATCCATCATGGCATCTTTTATCTTCATAATTGTTCATTGTTGAAGAACCAATCCACATCATAAACAAGGAATCACACAATCTAGGTGATAATGTGCTTGAATTGCATGCTTTTGATTTCATTTGGATTAGATTCTTTGATGATGGTAGGGTTAGGTTTTCATGGCTATGCTTGATCTTATTAACCTAATTTTTTACCTATCACATTTTGGCATGCCCGGTGGGACTCACATCCTTGATTAACTTTGCTATTTGAAGTTGTTTTTATGAAGATCAGATTTTTCGAGCGCTTACGGCAAGTTCCGGTCGCTTTTGAATGAAAACCAGTTGCTGTCTGAATATATGCATCGCTTCTGAGCTGAAACCTACCGCCTTTAGCATTTTCTGGATCACTTATGAGAAAATAGTAGTCACTTTCTATCTATTTTGCATCGCTTATACACTAACAGTGGTTGCTTATGCCTTTATTTGAATCACTTTTAATCTGACAGTGATCGCCTTTAGCCAATTGAATTGCTTATTGTAAAACTAGGGTTTTTGTTGCATTCTATTTTCTTGCAGATCTGAGTCGCTTATGATCCATAACCAGTCGCTTCTTGCTTTTTTGCATCGCTTGTGAGCTTTATCAATCTGCATCTGGCGCTCTCGGCATCGCTTATGATCTGTAACATTTCACCTGCTGCATAATATAGTTCACTTTTGATCAACAGTGGATCACCTCTGGTAAACTGTCACTTTCAGTTTGTATCATTTGCAGTTTGTTATTCTTGGCTACTAATTGGGTATTTGTGTAGCATCTTATCGATTGTCCAAGAAAAGGAGGTTATCAAACTACTAACATATCTTTTGCATCTTCGATCAGTCTAAGACTTGTGGTTTTTCACTAAATTAGGAACATTTTGGCTTGGTGCTTAAAATGAATCATTGCTTGCTCCATGCTTGATTTATCTTTTTTGATTTCTTGCATGTGATTGATTGTAACCCAAATTTAATAACAAAAGTATCCTCTCCCCTTGCCTATCAAATGGATCTTGGGTGTATGAGAACTTGTTATTATCTTTAGAGGGCCTCCCTTCCTAGTGTGAGAAAGGATACGACCCAAGCTATAATGGGCTAAAGCCAAGTCATTCTGAACCGCTATATAAGAAAAGTGTTTGTGTCGAAAGCCACAAACAATGGGAGTTGTTGTGTTATATCGACAGCCAACCTCCCCCAAAACCCTCCAAGGCATAACCCTTAAAGGGTAGGAGACTCCATAATGGAGAGTAGCGCTGCCGTACGTATAGCCACCCGAATGGATGCCCTTATTAGCAACTTTGTGTAGTAGCCAAAAACCTTCTATTTGTTGATGCAAAAGGTGGGACCTTTGAAGCCACCACAATTCACGTGGTTCTTAGAAGAGATAGCAGGAACAATCATAAGATTTGGTGAGGGACAGGCCTTTTGGAAAGCCCAGATCTTGGTATGCATGAGAAGTGTGCTGTGGAGAGGAGCCGGTGCTACCAAGATCTTGAAGCTATCCTCTTTGAATAAGCACGGCCAGGGGATTCAACAAATATAGTCCTTTCCTAGCCTAGGTTGTATAAATTTGTAATTGTTGTGAGTGTGATTAACTGCAATTACTATTTTCTTGTCAAAAAACCACAAATCAGACATATTGCCAGACAGACACAGTCATTTTTGAGCTTAAACTACCCGCATACAGACAACTAAGTCACTTTTAAACAACAGTCAACCGCTTTATGCCCAAACTGAGTCACTTTTAAACAACAGTTAGTCGCCTTTTCCCTAAATTGAATCGCTTTTAAACAACAGTCTGTCACCTCTGGTCTAAACTGCGTCACTTCTGATCAGCAGTAAATCGCTCTTGAGTCAATATTAATCACCTATGGAAAATTGGCTTGCCTCTGGTTAATACTATAACCTACTATCAGAACTAAAACCAGCTTGCATTTAAGCTATTACCAGTTGTCTTTGGCCTTTTCTGAATCACATTTGAGCTATTACTTGTCACCTATGGTCTAATACCAGCAAAGCTTAGTGACTCAGTCGAATTAGCCACAAATCTAGCTTGCTTAGTCTCAGCGTTAGCTTTCAGACCTATCTCTGATCATTAGCAGATACCTGGACTTTGTCTCATGCTTTGAGCTTACCAACCAATCAAATTTAATGAGCTTGTCATCTTCTTGAGATGCCAAACTAGCAAATCAAACATCAAATCAATCAATTCAATCAATTAGCAAAACATCATCTCCTGACTTTAGCTTCAGCAACATAGCAACCCTTAGCAAACAACTTTTCCTTTGAGTATGTGAGCTATTCTCTAGGGAAGTCTAGCCAACAACAAAGCATCCCCTATCATATCACAAACTCCATCTTCCAACACATCTCTTTCACTGCCTATTGTTACTTCATTTGATCCATCATGCTCAGAGTACAGTTTAGAACCTTTGATAACTCCAACCAATGTGCTCCCTTTCATTTTACAAAATTTGAACATTCCACCTTTCCATGTTCCTCAACATACTTCTTCTCCTACCATGACCATTTCCATGCCTCAAGTAACACAAGCTATCCATGTGGCCCAAGCACAAATGCCCCAAACATCACAAGCTATCCCCATATCCCATAGTGTGCAAGCTTCCCAAACTATCCCAACAACACCAATGGTCCAAGCTTCACAACCATCGTAACCCGCTATATCCCATGTGGATACCACATCTCATATACCTATTGCTAATATGCTTTCCACTATCTCCACTAATCCGTCCAATGCATCATATAATCCCAATGTTAGTCTTATTGACATGAGTGACCCTCCTATTGTTTCTCAAACCAATCCTAGCACTACGGTCACTTATGTTGAGCAACTTGCATCCATTCCATCATCTTCCTACAATCCTTCACAAACTATCAATCCATCTTATGCTACCCAAGGTTTGCCTATTGTCACCCAACACATGACACATATCAATCCTCATGTTGTCCAAAATATAAACCCAAGTGTCTATCCTTCTTTCACATCCACTAATCCTTCCATCACTTACCATGTCACAAACCCAACTCCAAATTCACAACCATTAACTAGTGTCAATCCATCTGCCACTTCTCATGTGATGCCAAATCTTGGTGCCAATTCATCACAATATACCCAACCACCACTTGTGTCTCAAGGACAACACTCCTCAACCACATATGGGTCACATACCAATCCTTTGACATATGTTGTGACTACGCAACCTCAACAAATGGTCATGACTTCATATATCCCACAACAACAACCTCAATATACATCATACCATGTTTCACCCCCTTTGCAACAATAGCAATTATCTCCAGTGGATGTTCAACAAATGATCAACCAAGTGGTAGGACAAGGCAAGAAGACATTTTCCTTACAAAACATATGCGCTTATCCATTTGACAAGTCACTTCATATGACACCTTTTCCGCCACACTTTGAAATTCCACAATTTGACAAGTATAAAGGAAAAGGAAATCCGGAAGACCATCTTAGAGCATTCTTTGTGGCATGTCTCGATGTTGCTCATGATGATACATATCTGTTGAGATTATTTCCTCGAAGCTTAGCAGGACAAGCTCTTGAATGGTTCTCTCATTTACCTTTGGGAATCAAGTCTTTTGCGGAGTTAGCAAATAAGTTTCGATCACACTTTGCTTTTAACATTGAACATGAGGTAAACATGAATGACCTTGTCAACAATAAACAACGTAATGGTGAAGCCTTTTCTTCATTTACTCAACGATGGCGTAATATGGCTAGCAAACTATCATGGGAAATACCTGAGAAGCAATAACTCGATATCTTTGTTCAAACTCTTCATCTCAAGTTGTCATTCCAACTACAATTGCAAAGTGCTAGCACCTTTGATGAACTTGTTTCCAAAGGAACCATCATTGAACGAGCTTTAATTGCTAAAGGACCTATTAAGATCTTTCGCGATAACAAAGACTATCCTCAAAACTCCAATGATAAATCTCGCTTTTGGAACAAAAATAAGAATGTTGTCAACGATGGTGTGTGGACGCAAAGAACATACAAACTATGAAAGCTCCCATCAACATTCAAGCTGCTTCTACAACAACACAACCTTTTCAATGAACGTGACAATGACAAACTTCAAATCCACGCCGACAATTTACACCATTAGCAGAACCTATGGAAGTTGTCTTTCGAAAGCTTCTCCAAGCGGGCGATATTATGTTACTAGATGCACCACCCAACGGTGAATTGCTCTTCAAAGCTCCTTTGTACAAAGAAAATGAGTATTGCGATTACCATAGAGTTAAAGGACACAAAACAAATGGTTGTATGCACTTAAAACATGTTATCCAAGATTGCATCGATCAAGGTTTAATCAAAATTACACCTTCAACAACTTAACCTGCACAACAATCAACATCGAACTATGATCTAGATGCTTTCAAGAATCCACTTCCATCTCATGAAAAATCAAGTAACCCTCATGCCGGGAATGCCATTCAGTACAACTATGAATCGTCTACCATTGGCCGCATTGACCATGCTCGCATTTCTAGCATTACTATCCAAGGCAAAGCACCTTACAACACTGTAACCACTTGAAGAGGTAGAGTCACCATTCAAGGTGCACCTGTCCATCCTCCTCGACCATTCTCTAACAATAATATCCTGGATCACCTTGGCAAAACACCTACGCACATATCCATTCTTGAGTTGCTTCGCATATCCCCTGCTCACAAAGCTATCCTTGACAAAGCCTTACAAGAATCTTCGGTGCCCAACGATATTGATATCACACAATTCCAATCTATGGTTGCTAGCATTGCAGCCCCTTGTCATTTAACCTTTTCTGACAAAGATCTTCAACCCTCCATTCACCCTTCACACAACGAAGCCCTCCATATTGAAGTGTGTTAAACAACGCCGTATCGAATGAATCTTGGTAGATGGTGGAGCTAGTCTTAATATATGTTTCTTGAAATTAATAAAACAATTGGGATATTCTGAGAAAGATGTTGACACCTCCAAGGTTATTACCATCAGAGCATATGATGATGCTGAGTGAGATACTAAAGGGATTATTTTCTTGCCTATCCAAGTTGGGCCGGTCACTACTGAAACCCATTGTCAGGTTCTTGATATTGACCTTCCTTATAACATCATCCTTGGTCATCCATGGATACATGCCCTCAAGGTAGTTCCTTCCACATACCATCAATGTCTTAAATTTCCACACAACGGTGTTGAGATTACTATCCATGCTGATCCCAATCCATTTGAATTTTTTCATGCATTTCAAGCTAAATATCAGAGTCTGAACCACATTCGTATCAACACCAAGGCATATCCATCTTCATCCTATATAGACCCATCTGACCTACTCAAGCCATCATCTAGCAAAGCCGCTTCCAACCTCCATATCAAGTACACTGAACATGGCCCTGGTGAATACACACTGCAAGAATCTTGTTGTGTTGGCACCCTTCCCTTATCTCCCAAATCTTATGGTAAACCTTCTACATCCAAGCCAACTTCATCCCCTGCTGTTATCAAAGCCCCACCCACAGTATTTATTAAAGGTAGATTCCTGGATGATGAAGACATTGATGATATCGATTCTTGGATATTCTTTGGTGAAAATGACCAAGTCCAACTGGAAGTGGAGAGATATAACAATGGGTTCCACATCATAAAGAACATGGCTACAAAGGACATGGTGGATTGGGATCACAGGAACAAGGACCTATTGAACCCATTATTGTGTCTAAGAAGTTTAATAAGCAAGGCCTTGGTTATCAGTCGGAGGTACCGTGACTCAAAGACATTAAGTGTATTTCTAATATTGATGCTAGACCCTCCTCGGCAGGAGAAACTTCTAGTTTGGATACTATCGATGACTCCTCCCTTCATATTATTGACCTTTTCCAAGAAAACTCCATCTTCATGATTTCCACAACTTCCTCTAGCCACAACCATTCCTCCGTTACCCTTTCACTCGTATATCCTGACCTCGTCGATTGGGACCAATAGGGGGCACCGATATTAGATACATTTGAAAATGATGAAACTATTGCAGAATTCATGGGATTACGACAAGGCATTCCATTGGGTGATCACAAAGCAGCTTTCATGATGGATCTACCTAAACTAGCATATTTTGGTGGAAGTATCAAATCCTTCAATCGCAAAAGTGAAATAAACAAAATCAAACAAAATAGGTCACTAGGTGAAAACTAAAAGGCACCTCTTGACCGTGAAAAAGTAAAAATAAAGGATGTATCCAAAGGTGAAAACCTCTCTGAGGCACCTGAGGATGGGGGATTTGATCTTCCTGTTGCCACTGATTATCATGAGAAATCAACCATGCTAGTTGAACAATCACAAGACATGAACTTAGGTACAGAGAAGAATCCAAAGATCACTTTTTTGGCAGCATCACTATCAGAGCAAGAAAGAAGAGACTTCATAGCATTTTTTATGAAAAGAGCTATAAATTTTGCATGGACTTATGCTGACATGTCGGGTCTAGATCCATCACTTATGGTACACAATCCAGTAGTATCTCCTAATGCAAAACCTGTTAAACAAAAATTGTGCAAAATACATCCGCAGGTAGCTTTATTAATGAAGGCAGAGATTCAAAAACTGTTAGAAGCAAAGTTCATAAAGCCTATTGATTATCCAGAGTGGGTTTCAAACTTGGTACCTATAGAAAAACCTAATGGACGAGTTCGTTGTTGCATAGACTTTAGAGATCTTAATAAAGCATGTCCTAAGGATGACTTTCCATTACCAAGCATAGACAACATTGTAGATCTTATAGCTGGACATGAAATGCTATCTTTGATGGATGGATTTTTAGGGTATAACCAAATTAGAATAGCAGAGAAAGATCAAGATAAAACATGTTTTATTTGTCCATGGGGCACATACTGCTGGGTTGTAATGCCTTTTGGTCTCAAGAACGCTGGAGCTACTTATCAACGAGCCATGACAGTTATTTTTCATGACCTTTTTCATACTATCATGGAAGACTATGTTGATGATATCCTAGGAAAATCTAAGATAAGAGAAGGACATGTACAGGTATTAGCACAAATCTTTGATCAATTAGAAAAGTATCAAGTCAGACTAAACCCAAAGAAATGTGTATTTGGCATAACATCTAGAAAACTGTTGGGATACATTGTGTCTCGATGAGGGATAGAAGTGGACCCAGCTAAAGTAAAAGCTATCATGGAAATGCCTCCACTAGCAAATCTCAAGCAACTCCACAGTCTACAAGGAAGGTTACAGTCCATCCATAGATTTATCTCACAACTAGCAGATAAATGTCATCGTTTTCAACATCTTCTTTGTAAGGGTGAACCTTTTAAGTGGGATGAAAATTGTCAACAGGCCTTTGATAAAATAAAGGAATATCTGGCAACACCTCCTGTGTTAGTACCTCTTGTGCTTAACTGCCCATTATTGCTGTATATATCATTAACAACAGTAGCATTGGGTGCCCTTCTAGCTCAACATGATGATTCAGGAAAAGAACAAGCCATCTACTACATTAGCAGAACTCTTGTGGGATATGAACTTAATTATTCATCTATGGAAAAAGCATGTTTAGCATTAGTGTTTGCTTCCCAAAAGTTGCGACACTATATGTTGAACCAAACGACAAAGCTCATATCTAATGTGGATCCACTCAAATATCTTCTTTCTAAAGCAATCCTCACAGGAAGATTAGCAAAATGGGTCATGATCTTAAGTGAATTTGACATACAATATGTGGATCGAAAAGCCATCAAAGGACAAGTCATCGCTGATCAATTAGTTGTAGCACCCATCATAGATATTCACCCAATGTATCCAAAATTCCCTGATGAAGGGCTGTTCAATTTAACTTCCCCAGCATGGTGGCAGCTATATTTTGATAGATCTTATACACAACATGGATCAGGAGCAGGGATATTGTTTATTATCCCTCAAGGAGATTGTATACCCAAATCATACAGAATTGCATTTTTGTGTACCAATAACATAGCAAAGTATGAAGCTTTAATCTCAGGATTACGCAAGGCAGTACAATGGGATATCAAACAGTTACAAGTCTTTGGCGATTCTCAACTAGTTATCAAATAGATCTTAGATGAATATCAAACAAAAGATGAGAAGCTTCTTCCATACAAGCTAATGGTTGATGATTTTAAAAAGTATTTTGACAATATCACCTTTGAACAAATCCCAAGATTACAGAACAGAGCAGCAGATGCCATGGCTATGATTGGGTCTCTTCTAGACATGCTTTCTAATACACATAAATGTGAGTTTTTGGTCGAACAACTTTTGATTCCAGCATTTGAATTACCATAGTCTGAGCTTATATGTGAAATTGTTGGTCCCAATTCGCCGTGGTATGAGGATTTATACGAGTATCTCCGTAATCAAACCTTTCCACTTTAATTATCTAACACCCAACGCAAAACCTTTATCCGTCGAGCCTCTCGTTACACTATTTTGGGAGACACCCTTTATCACCAGAGTCTTGATGGTATCCTTCTTAGGTGTCTTGATTTTGAGGAAGCAAAAGTGGCCTTACGTGATGTACATGAAGGTGTCTATGGCTCGCATTCCGCTGGCCCTAGCCTTGTTAAGAAACTTCTACGAGTAGGACACTATTGGCCAACCATGGAAAAAGATGCACAACAATTTGCAAAAAGATATCTACAATGTTAGAAACATGGAGATTTAATACATGCACCAGCACATGAGCTTCAGCCTATCAGTACTCCATGGCCTTTTTCACAGTAGGGACTTGATCTCATAGGTAAAATCCATCCTACTTCATCAAATGGTCATAAGTTCATTATCACCGCCACTGAATATTTCATAAAGTGGGTGGAAGTCATACCAATGACTTATATCACTGGCAAGCAAATATCTAAGTTTATTCTACACTATATCATTTGCCGCTATGGAGTTCCTCAAGCTATTGTCATGGATAATGGTCGCCCCTTTAGGAATCAAGAGGTCAGAGATCTTTGCAAAAAGTTCCATATCCAACATCAATTATCTACCCCTTACTATCCTTAGAGCAATGGCCAAGCTGAGGCTTCTAACAAAACAATCATCAAAATTCTCAAAAAGACGGTCAATGAAGCTAGTTAGGATTGGCATTTACAACTCCATCCTGCATTATGGGAATATAGAACAAGTATCAGAACTCCCACTGGAGCTACACCTTATGCTCTTGTGTACGGCACTGAAGCAGTTTTACCTATTGAGGTTGAGATCCCCTCACTGCGAATATCCTTGCAACATACCATCTTAGAGGAAGAATATCGAGTATCCAAACTCCATGATCTTGAGATTCTAGATGAACAGCGTCTTACAGCACTCAACCATCTCCAAGTCTATCAAAACCATCTACACTGCAGCTACAACAAAAAAATCAGAGAACACAGATTTCAAGTTGGAGATCTTGTCCTTAAAGAGAATCAAAGGAATCAGTAACATCGTGAGAAATAGGGCAAGTTTGAACCAAATTGGCTTTGTACTTTCATCATCATAGCAGTTTATGGATCAGGTGCATATACTCTTTCAACACCTGAAGGCATTCCATTGGATGAACCAGTCAACAACATTCATCTCAAAGAAGTTTTATCCTTGAATCTCAGCTATCCTAAAAAAAAAAAAATCCATCCAATAGTGAAAACCACTTTGTGGCGCTTTGGATAACAAAAAAAATATAAGATAAATAATCCGTCCTTTGGTGAAAACCTGTGTAGTGACCAACCTCCATTATCTGCTTGGTTTGTTTGATCACCACTTTTCCTAGCATATTTTGCCATCCTATCCCACATAATCCATATCATAATCCACATGTCATCGTAATAAACAACTTTTCCATTTTCACCTCTGTCAATGTTAACTATCATACTTGAGACATTGTTGCCATAACTATCTCTTTTGGCACCTTAGCATCTTGACCACACGCATTCTCCATTGTCGCTCCTTCATAATAAACCTCATCCTACACTAGGGGCATTTGTTGAGTCTTATTTGGAAGTGGACACCGCCAGCTCTAACACATAACACATTAAACACTTTAGCTCACAACACAGCAAACTTTCAACTTCAACCATAGAGTTTATCCAACGACAAACATGGAAAACAACTTGCAACCAGGATTCATATCTTTGCAATCAATTCACGCTCATCTGACATCCAAAAATAGCAAAACATCACCAACGCAAACATTCAAGCAATCAGTTGATTCTTTCAACATCACTCACCAATGTAATAAGTAAGAACTACATCCTAGCTCTATTGTTAAATCCTTGATCCCGTGGATACAGGGTATGTAGGCAATCTGAGATGCAAAGGAAGCACTCTAATTTAGGATAAGATGATAGCCCCTTCTCTCTTCTCTTCATCATCCATCTTTCATCTTTCTTCTAATCATCCTTAAATCTTTCATCTCACATTCTTCTATTTTTCATCACATACATCATCAATAAACCCAGAACTACATATTCATCATGTCTCATCTTCATCATAAATGTGCTTTAATCCCATGGATATAGAGTATGTAGGTAGTCTAGAATACGAAGGAAGTTTCCAGTACTCAAGCACAGATGATCCACCCCATCTTCTCCTCATCTTCCATTTTCTTCTCTTTGATCAGCTTAAGCAGGAAGAAAACTATGTGTATACTGAAAGCTCAAGCACTTTAACCAATCAAGAATAAGCCAAAAGCTATTTGTCCGCATGCCTTAAGCCAACATTTGCTATAGCAATTTATCAACATCTTTAGCCTTCAACAGGATGCAACTTTCCTCTCAACAAGGCACCAGATTAAATCCATCTAAGAGTACCTAAATTTGGCAAGAGAACGTGATGACAATATCTTTTGTTTTATCTTTTGATTTATCTTTTGTCCCTTTTCTATGCCTAATCAAGACTGCCTTGATCTATCTATATCTTGGTATGTGGCGATGAAGTAAGGAATGGGGCACGGTCTTATTGCTTTCATATGTCGTGTCTGCAGGATGATCTTATTCTCTTCCCAAGTGTATTGGTATCTTGTACGTGTTGGGATTAGTATCTTACATATCAATATCTCTAGCATCTGAGAAGCTAAACAATCTCTTATGCCCTTGAGACTATTCTATGTCAAGACTAACTCCATACATATAACCAGCAAGGTGTTACTATGCATAGTGGAGATAAGCTCAAACCATTGCTTGTAGCATCAAAGTCCATCTTGAAACACTAGCTACTATTCATATCTTGTGCATGTTGACTTGACATCTTGACCTCATGCGTTTAGACAAGATTGTAGCAAGCTAATTTTGCATTGGATATCTCAACACCTTGGTCTTCTATACCCTGGTGCATAACATCCACATGCTATATCAAACATAAGGATTGCATTTATTTTCATTTTTGAGAAATTACTTTTAAAGCTGCCCATCGTACCATCTATTCATCCCCTTATTCGTCTATATAGTCCTCAGCCAAGATCAATCATTTTTGTCATCCTTCTTCCACGTCTCTTATCCTGCAAAACAAGTGTGTTAGACATACATAAGTCCATCACATATCATCTCATTACTATCTATCTATATGCTTAAGTCTATATCATATCATTACCATTGACATATTTGCATTGTCATACATTTCCATTTATTTCATTTGCATAAACATCCATACATAATCCATGAAAATATAAATACAACCTACATAACCATCATAATACCAACAGTGCATCCATCACATCATCATGTAGATAAGTAATATGCCATCATATATATATACATGTTTCAATATACAAGTGTCTACATATACAAGCTGAGCCATAAAGAATGTATGTACAATCGGCTCCAGGCCTCATCATGATACAACATAAACAAGGTAGCTCTAGTGACTACTGGCAGCTTGCTCACCCTGACTACCACCACTGGGTCCTGCACCTGTCCCCTATCTCTCGATGGCCCCATCACTGAGGCTACCGATCAAGATCCACTTGTCCTCTGTGAACCTGAAGCTCCTGATCTACTCCTAAAGCTAGGCTGCCTCTGCTCTACTGGCACATGCCCATATGCACCTATCTACTAATTGCATGCGACCTATTTTACTACATGCACTTATTTCTCGTCCATATGTGACCTATTTTACCTATGCGACTGTTTATTGACTAAGTGTGAGCTATATTTCTATATGCGTATACCTTTAGCCTATAAGCGATCTATATCCTACAAGCGAGCATCTTTTCTTTACACACGAGCTAAACCTATGCATGCGCCTATTTTTAGCCCATAAGCGACTTGCTTTTATTTATATGCGCATTTTGCCTATGTTTGCCTAGCCGACTAAAAGTGACCTATTATTTCCATATGTGTCCAAGCTGTGCCTAAAAGCAATCTTAACTACCTTAAGCGACTTGTTTCTCTTCATAAGCGACCCGAACTGCCTATCCTAAGACCTAGTCACTTATGGTGACGTGTGTGCATTTATGATGCTTCTAGCCTATCAAAATCATGCTTGTAACAAAAGTTTTGATACATACCAGTATGCCTACTCCCTCTAGTCATCCATGTGTCCTCACTCGCTCAGCACGATGATCTCTGTGTGGAATCACCATCCTGATAGCTCTCCAACTCTCATCGCACACCAACTCTAAGGAGCTCTAGATCTCTATAAGCAAATGAACACAACTAAGCACAAATGAGCCTATTTGCCCTTGCAGAACCTACTTATAGCCCTATCCAAACCCTATTTCTTCTATGCCCATGCCTCTTTTCTTCTGCCTAATCCCATTTTTTTCCCACCCAACCCCTTTTTCTTCGTGTTAACCTTGTGTCTTAGATTTTTCTTCTATCGCGAGCCAACCCAGCCCTTCCTGGTTAGCTTGGCTTACCTCTTGAGGGGGCATCACCTGCCAATTATACTGGGGCATAACCTTGTTTATCGAACGAATATTGTATCTTCTTTGACACAACGCTCTATTGAACATTGTATCAAAGAGGGGCAAAATGTAGACACCCAAAATTGACTCATTATCATTAATATCAAACATTGCATTACACACCATCTGTATTTGTCTAACACACTTGAACAATATCCCTAACACATCTATTTCTTCTATTAATTAAATAAATTTCTATTTATTTAATTAATTCATTAGCTATTTCCTCTAAGTTATAATTAAACAATCTTTAATTATTTAATTATCTTCATTCTTCTATTTTTAATTAAATAAATTTTATTTATTTAATTAAAAAATTCCTTTCATAAGCCCACTTTCCAATTAATTAAATAAATTTTGTTTATTTAATTAATTTTTCTTATCATTTATCTCATGAGCCGACATGTGTGCCTCTTTCATTTAAAAAAGACAAGTGGTACTACATCTTTTATTTAATATCTTTTACATGTAGTACTTTTTATGTATACGGTCACACATAAGCCCTATCTTCCCTCCACTTGTCATCTACACATTCACCTATGTCTATCATTCAATATTAGCCATTCACATAGCCACTGAATCTCCACCGTTGATTGATTTTTGGTTGAGTTCTATATAAACACCCTTTCATTCCATACTAAAAACTATTCGGCATTCATATAGCGTCTACATTATCATCCTTAGCATATTGAGCACTTAAGTATTCATAGCATCCATTAAGCTTATCATCATTATCATTTATCCATCGTGGCAGCTTTTATCTTCATAATTGTTCATTGTTGAAGAACCAATCCACATCATAAACAAGGAATCACACAATCTAGGTGATATTGTGCTTGAATTGCATGCTTTTGATTTCATTTGGATTAGATTCTTTGATGATGGTAGGGTTAGGTTTTCATGGCTATGCTTGATCTTATTAGCCTAATTTTTTACCTATCACAGAACCTGAATGGAGGAGGACCAAACCCTCTTGCAAAATTCCCATTAAAACTACTCTACACAATCTTACAACTACTATTTCCATCAATGACAACACTACATAACATCATGTTCTGCCTTATCTTCTGCATGCTAACAATCTCTTCATCAATGATGTTGCCAACACTCACAATCAAGGGTGATTAAGGCAAAACATAGTACAACTACCTACATAATTATAAGTAATTTACACAAAATGTGGTGCAATCACCAATGATACTATGAGTAATTTAAGAAAAATATGGGATCACTTACACTTCAAAGCCAAAAGTATAAATTATAGTTGGAACTACCCTATAATTGTAAATATAGCCTTCCTTATTTACTTAGAGTCGTCCTTTTTTATAAATAAGAGAGGGAATCTATTCGAGCTCTTGCCCATAAAATGGATCTCAATCACATCTACTCATACAAAGATACAAAAAAAACTCAGCCATTCCTAGGAGCTTGAAGAATCCTACCATACTAGTACTTGAGAACTAAAATATAAAACAAAAGAAATCTCAATTGTGAACCCTTAGTAGAGCTTGATGAAACTCCATGAAAGAGGAAGAAAGAATCAAACACATATTAAGAGAAGCATCAACCCCTTATGAGAGATAAGAGCTTCCATAGTCTAATGAAAGCCCTCACCCACAACATTCCTTTCTTCCATATGTAGTAAATAGTAGTCCCATAGTAAGCTTTGGTCTTCTTAATTTCCATTTTCAAGAGATAGTAACAATGGCAAAGGAGCATAATTGATCTTCCTCTTCTATAAATTCTTACAAACTTTCCCCTCTTCACCATTAACCTCCTCAAATAAATTCTTTTGTGACCAAATGGATTGTCTTCATATCTTGAGCCAAGACCTTGCTCTTTGATGGACTCATTCCATTCTAGCAAACCTCATTCTTGCTACATAGAAAAGAGAAGACACTCAACAAAAAAATCCACAGTTACTAAAGACAAAATCAACATCTAGATTGTCAAGCTTCTAAACTCATTTCTATAAATAGACAAAACAAGCCCCCAAGGGACTCCTCAAAGGACACTTTGCTAACTTGTGCCCTAACTAATTATATAAAAAATCTAAAATGAAGCCCCTCAAAAATTAACAAATTGAGTCAATGAATCCTTAGAGGACAAGATTCTAATGAAATGAAAAATGGGCTTAGAGATACCTACCATGACACAAATATAATTTGGAAATCAATCTATTCCTTATCATATTTCACAAAATCACCCACCTTTTCAACTAGATGCTAATTCAAAACAAAAAAAATATCTCAATACCAACAGAAGATTTTACATGCAAACCCACACTAGAACCTTTGAAATAGGAGTTATTGCTAAAATAAAAAAATTAGTCCAACGAAAACAAAAAAAGAAATATTTTGTAAGAGCAAAGGGCCATTGTTTTGTGCACAAAATCATGGTCTTCAGTAGTCCAAAATAGAATTAGGAAAAATCCCTTCTCTAACAAAGAAAGAGAGGGATATGAGATATTATACCAAACAGATTGCATCTACTAGGATTCTCATTGAAAGAATGTATCTAGGTCTCAAACATTGACACACTAGAGGTGTTTTCTTCTATTATTCCATTTAATTTTTATATCTACTTATCAAAAATGAAAATTTGTACCACCTCCTGAATTATCCTTAGTAGAACATCCCCCAAAGAAAAAAAATTCTCCCTAATCCTTCTCCCTAATATAAAAAAGGCTCCTTAGATGAAATCTTAAGAAACCTTACTTTTTTGGACTCCACTCATTCACTTTCCCTAATTTAACCCCATAAGAATTAGATATTGAACACGTTTTTTGTTTAATCAACAACTTCTCAATCAAAAGGGGTGAAGGACTAATGTTTCTCTAGATAATATGATGCTTACAAAACTCTTCATAGTAGGGAAAAGGGTTTAAAGCATTTTTGCAATCATTAAAAGATATTAGATACACCAAACCCTCATCTAGTTGAGTATGATCCACATGAGAAAATATAAGATGTTTGGTTTGGCACCCATTTAAAATTTTACAAAAATCCTAAGTCATGTGCTCTATTGTTGTTTTACCCCTTTCCTATGCCTTAAATCCATGTCCTAAAATTGTGAAAAACCCAAAGAAAATATAAGTTTGGCTCTTCCTTGACCATTTTTGGGCCTTTCAAGTTTTTAGGTTTATTAGGGACAGAGGGATGTTCCAGGCTCAGGGATTTTCCCCACCCATGACATTTTGATCCTTTAGTCCCTGGTTTCTCTGGAACCCCGAACCCCAATGGCATGCTCTTTCAGGTTTCTAATATTCATGTGATGATGTCAACATGTGAATCCATAAAAAATTATGTGTTGGAATTTTCATGTTGTTTTGTTGCCCTTTTGAATTGCCAAGTTCGTAGGGGTCCTTGTAACCTTGGAACCTTGTCCTCGCGTCCTCAAGTTCCCCGAAAACCTGAGTCGGCAAGTCCCCGCACTTTGCCTTTGGTGCCAGAGTTCCAATTTTCCCAAAACCCCGTGTTCCCTGCCTTCCTCTTTGCCTTTCGGGCTTTCAGGTTTTATCAGAACCTTGGAACCTTGTCCTAATATCCTCAGGTTCCCAAGTGCCTTGAAACCCTGAAAGTTCAAGTTCCATACTCTCCTTTACCTTCTCAAGTTTTCAGGAACCTGGAGGTTTTTGGAACTATTTTCACATGAAATTGTACCCTACTTGAAACCTATTCAAGCATTCCAATGACACAATGGGACTGATCTCAAGGTGTGGGACCTTGCAAATGAGATCAAACCTCCAGAGAAGGTTGGTTCCTCTTTCTGAGCTTAAGGCTCAGAAAATAATGGCTAAATCTAATGTTATTCTCACAAGGAAAAGGGAGAGAAGGAATAGAAATAAAAAGGGGGGTGATGCACGAAGATTTAGTATGTTTAGCTGGAGCTGACTTAACATAGTGATGATTTTAAAGGCTAAATAAACTAACACAGACTCATTCGTTCTCTAACAGAGGTCAAAATAGAACACTAAAACTTATAAAAGGACCACTTTATCCACAAGATAAGTGAAAAGCATTCAAGCGGACATAGTGAAAAAAAATGAGAGGCATAATCAGTTGCTTATATTAATCATAGAGGCTAAATAGCCATTACAATGATAGAAAAGCTAAATACAAATCGGGAAGACACAGAATGATAATTTTCCCCTCATAGTTGAATTAGAAATGAAGATAAAGAGGTCCAGAAGAGGACACAGTCTATCAAATTCATTTCATTCTAGTAAATATTATGATGTCAAGATCAAGCATCAAGTGCTTCAGTCTAAATAACGACCCAATGATCAACCAACAGAAACACATCTCAAACACATGCATAAATAGCTTTTACAAATTGTTGTAGCATTCATGGACATAAAAGGAGAAGTCAACAAGGAAAGAATGTCACCCATACTGCAATAACTTTGTTTTCGTGTCCCTGGAGTGCACCCACATGGCCCTACCAATGAAATCCGCTAAAAAAAGGAGCATCCGCCCATGCCCTGTGTACAAAATATTTAATGCAAATGAGGCTACAGTGGCATGGGGAGGCAAGAAATCCATCTTTTACAAGTAATCAGGCTCTGAAGAAGCATTAATGGTGACCAAGAGGGTCACTAAGTAGTCTTGTAGTGTCTTGTATAGTAGAAAATACGCCTAGAAAGCAAAACGAGCAAGCCTTGACTGATCGGGCTTCCTCCGATCGGTCTTCTACCAATCGGGTCATGGAAAGGTGAAAGAGGAAACCTTGGCCTCCGAAGTCTGAAAGAAGGGAAACCATGAGACTTTGGAGGTCAAGCCTTTACCATGCATCGTTGCTCAGAAAGAAGAAGTGCTCGACCCCTGCCTCCACAACACTTAGCTAATTTTGAGAATTCGGCAGAGATCGGGCCTCAAGCCCTCAACTTGGCCTTCATTCACTTTATCGACAAATTTCTGAAATCTTGAACTGGTTAGTAGCTTTATCTTTTTGTTGATTCACCAACTAGTCATTCCTCATCACCTTTTCGCCTTATCGGTGAATTTCCCCTTTTACAAACTAATGTCTCTCTTTGGCTTCTTTAATGCTTTATCGGCGAATTCACCATTCGACAAACTTGCCGGTTTGCTAACTCAAACTTTTGCCAACAAAGGCTACTCCTTGTCTTTCCCTTTCCTTAGTCATTTTTTGGCCTCCCTTTTCACCTAATTGACGATTTTGCCGATCGGCAAACTTTTGGTTTGCAAACTATGAAATTCGTTGACTAAGGCTCACTTTGCTCTTTTTTGCCTTAGAAGATTGAGAAATTGTCAGAGATCAAGCCTCGATCCTTCCGCCCTCTAGCTTCTACAAGAAAAAGAAGAAGGAAGAAAACCCCAACCTCCACTGCTAAATAGCTTACTTAAAAAGGTTTGGCGGAGTTTATACCTCGAACCTTCCGCCTTCCAACTACCAAAAAATAAGAAAGAAGTGAAAGGAAGCTAGGTGTGCGGAAATTGCTTCCTACACTAATCTAAAGAGGAGAGAAGAGTGCAAATTATTTTTAATCCTTACAATTATAGATTGTTAACAACAACAATGGAGATATTGTAACAAACACATACACACAGAAACGAGATAGAATAGAGAGACACAAGATATACGTGGGGAAAACCCTTACGGGTGAAAAACCCCACACTCCAAAACACAGCTTAAATGTATTCCGTAAACAATGAAGGTTACAATATAGTCATAGAGCCAATGCTCTTGCAGGAGTCTTCGACACTCATATCTGGAGACAAACCGGTAGCATAACAGTACATGTCAATCACATAATACATCTCCTCTCCAAAGCACCTGTTTATAAAGAAAATACAAGGCAAAAATGGCTCTATCATGAGATGGGCGTCCAACATAGCCTCATGGCCCAAAACCCACACCTATGGACACTTGGCCAACACTATAGGATGTTCTTGACATTTGTCAAGTGACCCCATCCCAAAGAGGTCACCTATTCCCAAGATGGGCAATGATAGATGCTCTTACGACTCTTACAACTGTCATAGAATCCGTCATAGCTGTCATAACTTATAGTTGTAAGAGAATCTATCATACACAGGCTATAAATAGCATATTCTCTTACAACATGTCATAACCCACCTTGGGGCACCCAAAGATGCCTTCTTCCAAAATGTTTCTCGACACATGTCTTCACCTGTCATAGAACCTTCTATTTCTGACTTTTACATGTCATAGAACTGTCATAGGAATTTGTCATGACCGTTTTGGTCAATATTCCCTTACACACTATACAAGATGCTGACACATGGAAAAATATTCCTACCACTAAGTGGGACGCCTATCTCCTCATGTGAGGACAAATTTATATGTGGTCATCTTCCATGTAGGATGACACATCACTGTGCCAACTCCCACAAGATGACAACATAGGATTTGCATCCTAATTACACAATAAGCAATAAATAAATAAATACAATGAAAATAATACCAAGAATTACCAAGGTTGAGACACCTTAATTCCCAACATTCTCCCACTTTTTGAACACCTTGTAAGAGCCAATAGAAATAACAGAATTTAACTGCTATAGGCCGAGAGGCCCATAGACTCCAAATACTGTCTGAACTTCTCTGTGTCCACTAGTTTCGTGAATGCATCTGCAACATTCTTCAAAGTATCTACCTTCCCATCCTCTACCATGTCTCGCATGAAGTGAAACTGTACATCAATATGCTTTGTTCTGGCATGGAAAGATGGATTCTTGACTAGGCAAATCGCACTCTGACTGTCACAGCAAATCGTAATCTATCCTGCATCAACACCAATATCTGAACACAATCTCTTAAGCCAAATGGCTTCCTTGCAAGCATGATTTGTTACCATATACTTAGCTTCTATCATGGACAAAGAAACCATAGGTTGTCACTTACTCATCCAACTAATTGTGCCACCAAACATAGTGAACACATAGGCACTGGTGGATCTCTTGCTGTCAATGTCACCTACCCAATCAGAATCCACAAATCCATGAATACAAACTGAATGCGAAGGTCCTGTAGTATTACCATGATAGCATATGGAATACTTGGAAGTACCCCTCAAATATTTGAACACTCACTTAACTACATCCCAATGTACCCATCCAGGATTAGCCATAAATTGACTAAGGACTCCCACTGCTTGGGCAATGTCTAGTCTTGTGCAGACCATAGCATACATCAAACTGCCAACAACACTAGCATAAGGTACTCTACTCATGTCCTCCACCTCACTAGGATATTTTGGACAATCATTAATAGACAACTTTGTCCCCAATGAAACATGAACACACAATGGTCTACAATCTGCCATGTTGAATCTATCCAACACGGTCTTCACATACTTACTCTGGCTTAACCAAATTTTTATGTTAGCTCTGTCTCTTTTGATTTCCATTCCCAGAATGTACCTGGCTGCCCCAAGATTTTTCATCTCAAACTGTGTTGACAACTGAGACTTCAAATTAGAAATCATATTCTTACCATTCCCAATCAACAACATATCATCAACATACAATGCAATAATGAGAATGCAATCACTCTCAAACTTGTAATACACACAATGATCAGATTTTGATCTCAGAAATCCAATGGACAACACAAAGGCATCAAATTTCATATACCACATTCTAGGAGACTGCTTCAAGCCATACAAAGACTTTTTTAGCTTGCAAACCAAATATTCTTTACCTTTCTCTATGTAATGCTCTGGCTGTGACATGTAAATTTCTTCTTCCAAACCACCATGAAGGAAAGTTGTCTTCACATCCATTTGCTCTACCTCTAAGTCATAAGAAGCTACAAGAGATAATAAGAACCGAATGGATGTCAGCTTTGCAATGGGAGAGAAAATTTCACCATAATCAAGTCCCTCCACTTGTGAGTACCCCTTCGCAACCAATCTAGCCTTGTACTTTTCAACACTACCATCTGCACCGAATTTCTTCTTGAACACCCATTTGCATCCAACAAGTTTCTATCTTTCAGGCAAAGGCACCAAGTCCCATGTTTTATTGTTTACCAAAGAAGCCATCTCATCTTCCATGGCCTCCTTCCAGGAACCTGCATCTTTCATGCCCATAGCCTCTTTCACACTTCTAGGCTCATTAGTGTTGGTAAGTAAGGCCAAAGCACAACTAGAATCAAGTAATGAATAACCAAACCTACCAGGTTGCTTCCTTGTTTGCGTAGACCTCCTCAATGGCTGAGGTTGAGGTTCTGCTTCTTCTTCTGAGCTTTCAGAGCTGCTAGAGCTCTCCTCATCATCAGGTCTCACAGGGTCTGTTGGTTCGGTCTTCTCAAGGGTAGAAGGAAACTAAACCACATCTTCTTTCTTTTCTGTCTATTCTGATTGTAGAACAATAGAAGAAGGTGTTAGCTCTTTGAAGGTAACACTTCTGTTATACAACACTTTTTCAGCCATAGGATGCTAAAGCTTGTATCCTTTCACACCGACACCATAGCCAATGAAAATACACTTAACAACCTTGTTCTCCAATTTAGACCATTTCTCCCTAGGCACATGTGCATATGTCTCACAACTAAAAAAATGAAGATGTCTAACTGAAGGCTTCTTACCAGACCACACCTCCATAGGTGTCTTACCAACAAGAGCTGATGTAGGAGACCTATTTACTAGGTAGCAAGGAGTGGCTACAGCTTCAGCCCAAAACTTTTGTTTGAGGCTTGCTCCACTAAGCATACTCCTAGCCTTCTTCATCAGTGTCCTGTTCATTCTTTCTACAACTCCATTTTGCTGTAGGGTGTATGGAGTTGTCTTATGTCTTTCAATCCCTTGCTCTTTACAGAACTTATCGAACTCTGCGGAACAAAACTCACCACCGTTGTGAGTTCTCAAACACTTAATCTTTTTACTAGTTTGATTTTCAGCAAAAGCTTTAAACTCTTTAAATTGACTAAAGACTTCATTCTTGCTTCTTATAAAATAAACCCATGTCCTTCTACTGTAATCATCTATGAAAGATACAAAATATACAGATTTGGAAATCGAAGGAACATTAATAGGACCAAACACATCAAAATGAATAAGATCTAATACACCAGAAGACTTGTGAGAACTAGAGTAAAATTGAACATGGTTCTGCTTTCCATATACACAATGTTCGTAAAATTCAAACTCGAGATTACAATCATTTAACCCCTCAATGAGGTTTTTATTTTTCAGGGTTCTAAGACCCTTCTCACCCATGTGGCCATATCTCAAATGCCATAACATAGTCTTTTCAACATGAAGTTTGATGAAGGGGGTAAATCATAAAACACACAACAATAGAAATTGCACATAGAAAATAGAACTTTCTTTATTGATTTGGGCAACTTATTACATTATAGAAGCTCAAATACAATTAGAGGAATCAACCCTCCATAGGCTGCAACACATTACAGCTTCCTCTCCCAAGACTCTGGAATCATCAATATTCTGTAACCCCAAATTAGCTAGGATTTCTATTTTCCTACCTATTCTTGACTCTACACTTGCCCCTTTAACTCTACTACTACCCAGGGTTCCCAAAAATGGTTATTAATAGTCTTTTTGGTGGCCAACAACCTAATTTTAAATTTTGCATCTCCCTCCGAAAATAGGTCAACTTTCGGGAGCCATAACTTTTGATCCAGGTGTTTGATTGACGAACTATTTTATGTGTCAGAAAGCTTGCAGAGTGCTCTACACACTAAAAACTAGCTCTGCCAGTTTCGGCCATTTTCGGGCCCGTATGGGACCGTTTAGTGCCTCAAACCTGAGTTTGAATAATTTTCAAGCATTTTTCAGGAAACAGAAACTTTAATATCTTTCAGCTCGCAAATGATCTTTGCGTGATTCCTTCACCAAAGGTCTTATATTTCTATTATGTAACTTCCTGTAAATTTTCACTTCAATTCGTGCCCAAATGCAAACTTTCTAAAAATAGCAGGTTACTATTTTTAGCAATTTGGAAAAACTAAAAGTTCTACATCATTAATCAAGCGATTATGGAACTAGAAACACTAATTATGGAAAGAAATGAAAACAACTACAATAATTTTGAATTAACTTCTTTTTGGGTGATGT
Organism: Cunninghamia lanceolata; assembly: GCA_027924645.1. Lineage (NCBI taxonomy): Eukaryota > Viridiplantae > Streptophyta > Pinopsida > Cupressales > Cupressaceae > Cunninghamia > Cunninghamia lanceolata. The sequence goes on from BSBN01000900.1 coordinate 721,605, forward strand.
AAGATTGCCCTTACACCACTGGATGCTCCTGCATCAGACACCCATGGTAATTTGAGAAGTGACACTGTCACGTCTCAGATGTTTGTGTGAGGAAAACCCAAATGGTCAACCTCTGCCTTAGACAACCAAGAAGAATCTTTAATAGGCCTCCCTTTCCATTTTACTAGATATTCTTCATATTGCCTGTTCCAAGTACTTCTTCCCACACGGCTATCCAAGATCGCTTCTATCTCCTCTGTTGAATTAGATGCCAGAATACTCCACTGTTCTTCTGTTGGTCCATCCTCTGTTCCACCTTCATGATATTCTGATAAATCAGTAATGTTGAAAATAGGGGAAATGTTGATCCCACTCGGCAACTCTACCTCATATGCATTTCCTAAATCATGTTTCTTCAAAATTCTGCATGGTCCAAATTTCTTCATTTTCAGCTTATTGTATGTTCCAATTGGGAACCTTTCTTTTCTTAAGTGAACCATGACTTCATCTCCTACATGGAACTCCTTATATCTCATCTTTTGATCTGCCTTAGCCTTGTACTGAATATTCATCTTGTTAATGTGCCTTTTCACCTCTTCATGCAAATTCTTTAGATGTTCTACAAAGTCTTCAGCCTCGGCACTTGTCTTTTCTCCTTTGTCCAGATTCCTTAACTCTAAAGCATTTCTTGGACTATTCCATATACAATCTGGAATGGTGATTTACCAATACTCCTATTGATAGAATTGTTGTAAGCAAAGTATGCTTGTGGTAAAATCAAATCCTATCCCTTGGGCTTATCTCCTACTAAGCATCGTAGCAGGTTACCTAAACTCCTATTCACCACTTCAGTCTGTCCATCAGTCTGTGGATGGTGTGTAGAACTAAAATTTAAATCTGTCTTCAACTTCTTCCACAATGTCCTTCAGAAATAACCAACAAACTTGGTATCTGAAACTATGCTCTTTGGTAGACCATGTAGTCCCACCACTTCCCTAAAAAATAACTCTACAATATGAACAGCATCATTAGTCTTCTTACAAGGAATAAAATGTGCCATCGTTGAGAATTTGTGCACCACCACAAAAATGGAATCATGCCCTCTCTGTGTCCTTGGTAAACCAAGAACAAAATCCATACTAATATCATCCCATGGCTTCTCTGGTATAGGTAATGGTTGATACAACCCTGTATTCTGACTTGTTCCTTTTGCCATCTGACATACTCTGCAACTCTGCACAAACTTCCTCACATCCTGCTGCAACTGTGGCCAATAATAATTTTCACCAACAATAGTAATAGTCTTATCTCGACCAAATTGTCCAGCCAATCCTCCACTATACTTCTCCTTAATCAGGTTCTCTCTCATGGAACTCCTCGGAATGCACAACTGGCTTCCTCTAAACAACATGCCATCTTGGATTATAAAATCCAACCATTTTGTCATGTCCAAAGTAATAGGTTCCAGACAAGATTTCCAAGCCTCTGCAAAATCTAGATCTTCAGGATACAAACTTTTAAGCTCATCGAACCGAACAACCTCTATCTTCATTTTTGTCAACAAATTTTGCCTTCTACTCAAGGCATCTGCAACTCTGTTGGACTTCCCACTCCTGTGCTTCAAAACAAAGGTATAACTCTGCAAAAACTCAACCCATTTTAAGTGCCTTTGGTTCAACTTCCCTTGACTATTAAGATACTGCAAAGCTTGATTTTCAGTATATAAAACAAACTCTTTTGGCAACAAATAATGTCTCCATTTCTTCAAAGCCTGAACTATTGCATAAAATTCCTGATCATAAACAAAATACTTTTTCTTGGCATCATTAAGCTTCTCACTAAAATAGGCAATGGGCTTACCTTCTTGGCTCAAAATAGCTCCTATACCACTACCACTAGCATCACAATCTACCTAAAATACCTTATTGAAATCTGGAAGTGCCAAAACAAGTTGTTCTATGACTTTCTACTTCAATGTATCAAAGCTCTTGTCTGCTCCTTTAGTCCATCTAAACTCTTTTCTATCCCCTCTCATTATCTCAGTTAGGGGTGCACAAATGATACTAAAATTCCTGATAAACTTTCTGTAAAAACTTGCCAAACCATGAAAAGATCTTACCTCCATTGCACTCCTTAGCATAGGCCATTCAATGATAGCCCTTACTTTTTCTAGGTCCATCTTAAGACCTTCCTCTAAGACAACAAATCCTAGGTATACCAACTCCTTCTTTGCAAAACTACATTTCTTCAGATTAATCAGCAACTTCTCCTCCCTTAGCTTCTCTAGAACTCTTCTGATATGCATCAGATGCTCATCCTAAGTCTTACTGAAAACCAAAATATCATCCAAATAAATAATAACAAAACTTCCCAAAAATTCTTTTAGTACCTCATTCATGAGCCGCATGAATGTGCTCGGTGCATTGGTTAGCCCAAATGGCATGACTAACCACTCATACAAACCTTCCTTTGTCTTGAAGGCTGTCTTCCATTCATCTCCTTCTCTGATACGGATCTGGTGATACCCACTCTTCAAGTCAATTTTCGTGAAGTACTTGGCTCCACTCAAACAATCCATGATGTCATCCATTCTTGGCAATGGAAATCTACACTTGATCATTATTTTATTGATGGATCGAGAGTCTGTACAAATCCTCCATTCTTCATCCTTCTTTGGTGCTAGTACTATAGGTACCGCACATGGACTTAGGCTCTCCCTTATCAGTCCCTTCCTCAACAACTCCTAAACTTGTCTGTTCAGCTCTTCATTCTCTGCAGGGGTCATTCTATGGGCTACCTTGTTTGGCAAACTGGCTCCTAGTATCAAATCCATTTGATGACTTATCTTCCTTACTGGTGGTAAACCTTCTGGTACATTATCAGAGATAATGGCCTGGAACTCTTCCAACATATCTGAAACTTCTGCTGGTACATCTTCACAGTTCTCTTGACTAATCTTAGGAATCAATGCAAAGCAATGATGCTCATGCTTCATACCCTCCAAAAATTTCCTACCATCTACCAGGTAAATTCTGGTAGTACTACATACCTTTTCTTCCACCTCCTTCAAGGGCTTCAACTTATGATGAACTCCATTCTTTGTTAGGGAATATGTGTTTGCATGGCCATCATGGACAATGCTCCTATCATACTGCCACAGCCTCCCCAACAACATATGACATGCATCCATCGGTATGATATCACACAGCACCTCATCATGGTAGTCACCAATCTTAAACTTCACTAAACACTACTCATTGACCAAAGCTCTATGGTCCTTCTGCAACCATGCAATTTGATATGGATGCAGATGCTTTCTTGTCAACTTCAACTTGTCAACCATCTCCTCTGAAACAAGATTATCAGTGCTTCCATTGTCAATAATAATATCACGACACTTTCACATTTGCACCTTATGCAGAATAAACTCTTCATCTAATTGGGTTCTTTCTCCTCATTCAACAAGGTTCTTCTGACAACTAGGGTTTCTCCCCTTTCAACATCTTCAGAATGCTCAAAATGTGCATCTTCATCTACATGTGCAACTCGTGCATTGCCTTCAAGTCTTCTATTTGTCCTTCCTTGATGTTACAGACACTTGTATGCTCGATGCCCTTCTTCTCCACATTGAAAACAAGTTCATCTGAAACCTCCTCTTCTAGGTCCTTGCCCAGGTCGGCCTCTTCCTCTTCCTCTTTGCTCACCATTGTTTTGGTCACGAGGGTGGTAGGTATTATCTCCTCTATGATTTCGACTGGTGCTGGCTTCTTCACTTTTCTTTGAATCTTCATTTCTCCCCCCATAGGGTCTTCCACCAGTCCTTCCACCTTGATCTCTTCCCCTTTGCTTACTGTCAAATCTTTTATTCATCTTCTCTTCCACCTTCAGGGAAAACTGGTACACATCTTCTATGGTGGTCATTCTGACCAGGCTCAGCTCCTCTTGAATACTCAGCCTCAACCCATTAATGTAACAGGCTACCTTCTCGTTGTTGGGCTCTGCATGGCCTGTCCTGATAGTAATTTTATAAAAATCTTCTATATACTCCTTAACAGACGTGTTACCTTGCTTTAGTCATTGCAGCTTCTTTAGCAACTCCATCTCATAGTCCATAGGAACGAACTGCTTCTTCAGTTTCTCCATCATCTGATCCCATCTGGTGATCTTTCCTTTTCCCCTTCTGTTCCTCTCTAATTGGACCTTCTTCCACCAAATATTGGTGTGGCCCTTCACCTTTATTTTTGCAAACTTAACCCGATCTGGGTCCTCCACATCTTCATACTCAAAATACTTCTCCATGTCATTGATCCAATCAATAAGCTATTCTGGATTCAAATCTCTAGAATATGTAGAAACTTCAATCCTGGGCCTCTTTCTAATCTTTGAAATGGCCCTCAACAACCTAACTTCTGCAGGATCTCTGGCAGCTTCTTGTTCTTCTTCAAATAGCTCTTCTTCAGCTTCATCTTCACTTTCTTCTCTTGTCCTCGGCTCAAACCCTCTTCGTATCTCCTCTTGCAATGCATCGATTTGCCTTTGTAGGGCTCTAAAACCCTCTTTCGTCAAAGCATTCCTCCCAACACAATTTCTTCATGGAGGCATCTTGGTCTCCGTAGCAAACCCACAACCTCAGGTCCTAGTGCAAACTGCCTCACAGTCGGTGATCTGTCTACACAATTAGGAACCCTTGCTCTGATACCACTTGATGAAGGGGGTAAATCATAAAACACACAACAACAGAAATTGTACACAGAAAATAGAACTTTCTTTATTGATTTGGGCAACTTATTACATTACAGAAGCTCAAATACAATTAGAGGAATCAACCCTCCACAGGCTGCAACACATTACAGCTTCCTCTCCCAAGACTCTGGAATCATCAGCGTTCTGTAACCCCAAATTAGCTACAGTTTCTATTTTTCCACCTATTCTTGACTCTACACTTGCCCCCTTAACTCTACTACTGCCCAAGGTTCCCAAAAATGGTTATTAATAGCCTTTTTGGTGGCCAACAACCTAATTTTGAATTTTGCATCTCCCTCCAAAAATAGGTCAACTTCCAGGAGCCATAACTTTTGATCCGGGTGTCTGATTGACGAACCATTTTATGCATTGGAAAGCTCACGGAGTGTTCTATGCATTAAGAACTAGCTTTGTTGGTTCTGGCCATTTTTGGGCCCGTACTAGACCATTTAGTGCCTCAAACCTGAGTTTGAATAATTTTCAGGCATTTTTCAAGAAACAAAAACTTTAATATCTTTCAGCTTACAAATGATCTTTGCGTGATTCCTTCACCAAAGGTCTTATATTTCTGTTATGTAACTTCCTGTAAATCTTCACTTCAAACAGTACCCAAATGCAAAATTTCTAAAAATAGCACGTTACTATTTTTAGCAGTTTGGAAAAATTGAAAGTTCTACATCATTATTCAAGCGATTATGGAACCAAAAACACTAATTATGGAAAGAAATGAAAACAACTACAATAATTTTGAATTAACTTCTTTTTGGATGATGCAAGATTGCCCTTACACCATTGGATGCTCTTGCATCAAAGTTTAACTTCCAAAGCATGCGCACTACCATCAGAATGTGTTACAAAAGATTTCTTCACTGCTCGTTCAAATGGTGGAGATGAAGTGACTACAACTCTTTTCTTCGAGTCAGAAGAACTATTGCACTATGTAGTGCATGCCTCCAGTTGAAACAGAGTATCTCTCCGAGTACCCTTCACAAGCACCATAGATCCTCTAGTCATCTTGCATCCATCCTTCGAAAAGACAACCTACACACCTGCATCATTCAACATACTTATAGAAAGTAGGTTCCGTGCCAAGCCTGGGATGTGCATAACCCCAGTGATCCCCTTCACTCATCCATCAGGGAATCAAATTGAGACTCTTCCACGACCAACAATCTTCAGATGAGAATCATCACCCAGGTACACTCTTCCACCATCGAACTCTTCATATTTCATGAACCAGCTTTGATGCGAGGTCATGTGGAATGATGCACTAGAATCTATTAACCACACATAATCAGATGCATGGGTGGCCAGGGCTGCGATGAAGGCATCACCATCATCTTATGACTTGTCAGAATCTAAATCAGGGGCGTTCTTCTTCTTCTTTTTCTTTTCCTCTTTGCATTCCTTTCAAAAATGCCCCATTTTCCCATAGTTCCAACATAGAGCCTTGGACTTTCCAGGAGATTTGGATCTCCCATGGGATTTGGATCTACCCTTTTCACCTTTCTTGTCCTTCTTCTCCCCTTTCTCTTTGGGTCTTCCACAAACCGCAAGAGCTTCTTTGGCTGACTCGGTTGTCTTTCTCTACATTTCTTCAGATAATAGCGAAGACGCTACTTCATCCATCTTGAAGGTGGTAGTAGTGATTCCAATGGCCATGACAAGATGATCCCACGAATCTGACAAAGAACAAAGCAGGGTCATACACTGATCCTCCTCCTCAATTTTCACACCCACAGATGTCAACTATGCAACAATCATGTTGAAAGCATTCATATGGTCCGCAACAGATCCTCCATCTTCCATCTTTAGAGAAAACAACTTCTTTTTCAGAAATAGCTTGTTCACCAAGGAGTTGGCCTGATAAACATCTCCCAACTTCTTCCAAAGAGTTTTCACAGTCTTCTCCTCATGGATATTCAATAGGACAGAGTCAGCTAGATAGAGTCTTATGAGACCCTTAGCCTTCTGATCTTTGAGGTCCCAATCAGCTTGTGACATTGTCATAGGTTTTGTTCCATCAACGGTTTCCCATAGGTCACGATCAACAAGTAGATCTTCCATCTTGAGTTTCCACAACTCAAAATTTGTGCCATTGAACTTCTCCACCTCTACTCTTCCAAATGTGGTTGCCATCTCCTTCCTGCAACAAGATACAAAATACTCTGCACAGACTCCCACTCAACCTAAGATTAGCTCAAAAAACCCCTACCCAGCAGCTAGAACCAAAACTGGCCAGGCTCTGATACCAACTAAAAGGAAGCTAGGTGTACTGAAATCGCTTCTTGCACTAATCTAAAGAGGAGAGAAGAGTGCAAATTCTTTTTAATCCTTACAATTACAGATTATTAACAACAACAATGGAGATATTGCAACAAACAAATACACACAAAAACGAGACAGAAGAGAGAGACACAAGATATACATGGGGAAAACCCTTACGGGTGAAAAACCCCACTCCAAAACACAGCTTAAATGTATTCCATAAACAATGAACGTTACAATATAGTCATAGAGCCAATGCTCTTGCAGGAGTCTTCGACACTTGTATCTGGAGACAAACCGATAGTATAACAGTATCTGTCAATCACATAATACATCTCCTCTCCAAAGCACCTGTTTATAAAGAAAATACAAGGCAAAAATGGCTCTATCTTGAGATGGGCATCCAACATGGCCTCATGGCCCAAAACCCACACCTATGGACATTTGTCCAACACTGTAGGATGTTCCTAACACTTGTCAATTCACCCCATCCCAAAGAGGTCACCTATTCCCAAGATGGGTAATGATAGATGCTCTTACGACTCTTACAACCGTCATAGAATCTGTCATAGTTGTCATAACTTACAGCTATAAGAGAATATGTCATACATAGGCTATAAATAGCATATTCTCTTACAACATGTCATAACCCACCTTGGGATGCCCAAAGATTCCTTCTTCCAAGATGCTTCTCGACACGTGTCTTCACCTGTCATAGAACTTTCTATTTCCAACTCTTACATGTCATAGAATTGTCATAGGAATATGTCATGACTGTTTCGGTCAATATTCCATTACACACTATACAACATGCCGACACATGGTAAAATATTCCTACCACTAAGTGGGACACCTATCTCCTCATGTGAGGACAAATTTACATGTGGTCATCTTCCATGTAGGATGACACATCATCGTGCCAACTCCCACAAGATGACAACATAGGATTTGCATCTTAATTACATAATAGGCAATAAATAAATAAATACAATGCAAATAATACCAGGAATTACCAAGGTTGAGACACCTTAATTCCCAACAAGAAGAAGAAGGAGCCCCTGCCTGCTAAAGTCCAAAACACTTAGAACATTGAAAATGATGGACTTCGGCCATTGAGCCTTCCACCTTCCACAAAAGAAGACAGAAGATGAAACCTCCAACCCCCAGCACCTAAAATACTTACGAATATTTGCATCTTGGTGAGCTTCGGCTAGTGGACCTCTGGCATTTTGCCTTCAACAAAAAAGAACAAGGAAGAGAGAACCCCCAACTTCCGACACCCAAACTACTTAGGCGAATTGAAGGAACAAAGCGGAGCTCGAAGCCAACAAGGATGGCATGGTGAAGAGGAGAATTCTGAAATTTGAAACTTTGAAAAGGTCTAAAAACACAAGGAAAACTTAGAATTTTTGGGGACTTAGTCATTTTGGGGTCCTTTTCCTTGTACTTTAAAGGGAAAACACCTAGAAATTCATGGATCCTTGGGCTATTTGCTAGAAGAAAAAATAGGACAACATTTTGGCGACTATGCAGGGGTGTTTGCCTGCTAAACATTGGGATCCAGAGGCCTTATCAATCCATTGGGCACAGGGTCAAAGGGCACAACAACAAGAACATGGGGTTGGCTAGACCAACATAAAACCAAACACTTCCTCTAGAAAACAAGACAGCAGAAAAAACAAGGCAAGCATCCTCCTAATGAGAATGCAACAGAGTGCAAAAACACTTATTGAAAGGAAACCTATTCCAAACAAACCTAACCTAAACCTAAACTAAGAACAAGGAAATTGACTTAAACAAGCCATTAACTGGTTTTTTAAAATAACTGCCCTTTCTCAACAATTTACAATGCTTCACATGTTTATGGGCAGTTAACAAGAGATGGCGAAGGAGTTGATATATAACAAATTGATGAAGCACTTCCCCAAGAATAGGAACAAACTCACTTACCCACCTAAACTGATTGGGAATGCAGTTGCTAAGAGGTGGATAAATGGGTTGATCTTGCTTATTCTGATGCTCAACTTCATGCTCATCGGTAAGCATGACATGTGGTGACTCTTCATGGTCTGTCTCTAGCTAGGCTAGATGCCTAACAAGGAATCCCCTTGAAATGACATGCAAATCAACAGAGTTGATCTCATGCCTCTGCTCTAATTCTTCATCATTTTGTTGCTAGTTTGAATGCTTTGGCTCCTATAGCTTGACTGGAAATATGGTTGCCTCCACCTTGTGATCATGTTGTTCAGGGAGGCCATCAGAAATAGGCTCAAAAAATGAGCCCGAAATATGTTCAAAGAAGAAATCATCCTTAGGGAATGTCAGTTTGATGCTACATTTTGAGCAAAAAAGATCTATGTCATCCCTAAAGAGGTCTTCTAGCTCCTCAAAACACATAGGAATGAGAAGATCCACCCTAGCTTCATGGTTTTCTAAATTAGGCTCAGAAAATGAGCCCTGCACATGCTCAATGAAGAAATCTTCTCCACCAAGAAGTTGATATCCCTGCTAGATAATCAAGAACAAATCTTCAATTTGTTCTCACCCATACTCGATCTATACATTATTATCTTCTATGAAAGATGGGAGCTCCTCAAACAGGCCTGCATCATTAACCTCGACACTTCCCACTATAGGGCTACTCTCACTCTTTCCTTCCTAAGCTGGAACCTCATTGATACACTTTTCTACACGTGCTAACAACTTGCCATCATTTTCACCACCCTCATGTTGCTCCAGAACTATTGTTAATATTGACATCTGCATGCCCTCTTCATTTTAAATATAACTGGGTAGTTCATGAAACAGGGTGGCGCCATCAACATCCTTTGGAACAATTTCCTTTGCAACCTCTCCAATGCCCTCATCATTTGACTGCAACCCAATCAGATTTTTCTTGAGCTGCCTCTACAACTGGACCTCTTCTCCATGCCTTCTTTGCATTTTGCTTTCATTCCTCTTGTTCAAAGCATGAGAAAACTCTTCAAATGAGCCAAAATCTAGGGGACTCAACCCTACACCTAAATCAACACTAATCTTATGCTAAGTGCATTACTGCTCTATCAAATTTGGTTTAACTTCTTCTTGCAGCAGGTCTGAATTTTTAGTTTCAATAGCACATGAGGGTTCACAACTAGCAGGCTACTTCATAGCAGCCTCAAACACTTTTTTTTTTCTCATACAACCAAGTCTCACCAAAGAATCGATCTATCCTTACAGAGTGAGCTAGTGCATGAGGGCTCATTATAAACAAGTGGCTCCTCCCTTGTCATAGGTATCTCCTTCCTCAGTTCATCCCTCCAATTAGCCCTATAAACAACAGATCCACCTTTGAAAATTGAAATAGTGTCAGGGCAAGAGGTATAACATGGAATAGGGACTGGAAGGGCTTCTTGAGAGGGTTGTTCCTAAGGAATAATAGGCTGAATTTGTGCAAGAACAGGCTCCCGTAAAGGTTGAGGGCCTCTAAACTTGGGATTTTGAAATTTGAAGGTGGTCTTAGAGGCTTAGAGGTTTTCTCCTGCCCGAAGCTTGGGATCTTGAATTTGGGAATTATTTCAGTCATAGGATGAACTTGTGTAGAAGGGAGAGGTTGCCTAAAACTGGGAATGGAGGGGGCTGATTGGGCTTCCTGCCTCTCTACCTCGGAAATCATTTGTCTTAACTACTTGTCAGATAAGGTTGTAAGCTGCATAGAAATCTGCTCTTGGTAAGCTTTTTCCTTTTCCTCGCTTTGCTATTGTTGAAGATGAAATTGATAAGTAAGCTCCTCTTGCTACTAGATACACTCCATTACTCCTTGAACCTCATCCAACCTCCTTTTCAAGTCCATTAATATGTCCATGGAACTCATGTTGTCAAAATCATAGTCCAAGGCAGGATAGGAGGTTAATCATATTGATTAGGGACGAAGTGGTTTACTTGGGGTTGAAAATATGTATGATTAGGCTAACCAGAGGACTGAGCAGGGGTGGGTGGAAGGTAAATATCATGAGGATGCTGGTATTCTATTGTTGTAGGGCCATTTGGCATAAAACCATGGGTATTTTGAGTCTGATATTGCTGGTATGGAGGCCAATAACTTGCATGTTGGCCAGGAGGAGGGGAGTAACCATAACTCCCATAATAGTTTGACATTTTAAAGCATTGAAAAGTAGAGATGTATCAAAATATTCTTGAAAACAAGGGTAACATGTCTGTCTTTAGAGAAATAATCTCATACCATAGAGATTCTCTAGGTGATTTGGGATGCTTCTAAAAGCAAGTTTGACCAGGAATACCACTGAAATCCTGATCCTTGAAGTTCTTTAAGCGCTTGGGCTGCTTTCACTAGCAGATTTGTATACAAAAGTCACCATGGTGTTGAAGAAGACCACCCTATGGGAAGATACATTGAAGAACACACCAAATCCTTCAATGGATGATAAAGCTCATCAAACTGGTCCCACTGAGCATGTCAAAAACTATTGTCACGTGAAATTTTCCCCTACTTGAAGCCTGTTCAAGCATTCCAATGACACAATGGGATTAATCTTAAGGTGTGGGACCTTGCAAATGAGATCAGACCTCCAGAGAAGGCTAGCTCCTCTTTTTGAGCTTAAGGTTCAGAGAATGATGGCTAAATCTAATACGATGCTTACAAGGAAAAGGGAGAGAAGGAACATAAATAAAAAGGGGGAGTGATGCACCAAGATTTAATATGTTTAGCTAGAGCTAACTTAACACAGTGATGATTTCAAAGGATGAATAAACCAAAACAAACTCATTTGTTCTCTAACAGAGGTAAAAATAGAATGCTAAATCTTATAAAGGAACCACTTTATCCACAAGATAAGTGAAAAGCATTCAAGAAAACATAGTGAAAAAGAAATGAAAGAGGTAGAAACAGTTGCTTATATTAATCACAGAGACTAAATAGTCATTACAAAGATAGAAAAGCTAAATACAGATTGAGAAGACACAGAATGATAATTTTCCCCTCGTAGTTGAACTAGAAATGAAGATAGAGAGGCCCAGAAGAGGACACAGTCGATCAGATTCATTTGGTTCTGGGAAATATCATGTTGTCAAGATCAAGCATCAAGCGCTTTAGTCTAAGTAATGACCCAGCGACCAACCAATAGAAATACATCTCAAACACATGCATATATAGATTTTACAAATCGTTGTAGTAGCCATGGACGTGAAAGGAGAAGTCAACAAGGAAAGAATATCGCCCATACTACAATAACTTCATTTCTATGTCCTTAGAGCGCACCCACATGGCCCTGCCCATGAAATCTACTAAAAAAGGAGTGTCCGCCTATGCCCTGGGTACAAAATATTTAATGCAAATGAGGCTACAGTGGCATGGGGAGGCAAGAAATCCATCTTCTAGAAGTAATTAGGCTCTGAAGAAGCATTAATGGTGACCAGGAGGGTCGCTGAGCAGTCCCATCGTGTCTTACACTGTAGAAAATATGCCTGGAAGGAAAAAAGAGCAAGCCCTGATTGATCAGGCTTCCTCTGGTCGATCTTCTACTGGTCGGGTCATGGAAAGGTGAAAGAGGAAACCCCGATCTTCGAAGTCTGAAAGAAGGGAAATCGTCAGACTTCATAGGTTAGGCCTTCACTATGCATCGTTCCTTGAAAAGAAGAAGCGCTCGACCCTCACCTCCACAACACTTAGATAATTTTGAGAACTCAATGTAGATCGGGCCTCGGGCCCTCAGTCTTACTTCTTTCTCACCTTATCGGTGAATCTTCACTTTTACGAACTTGGTCTTTGTTCACTTTATTGGTGAATTTTTGAAATATCAAACTGGTTGGCAGGTTTATCTTTTTTCTAATTCGTCGATTGGTCATTCCTCATCACCTTTTCACCTTATTGACACATTTCCCCTTTTACGAACCAATGTCTCTCTTTGGCTTCTTTTCTGCTTTATAGGTGAATTCGTCGATTAACAAACTTGCTGGTTTGCTAACTCAAACTTTTGCCAACAAAGGCTACTCCTTGGGTCATCCCACAATAATGGGTTACAGTTTTTGGCCAAACATGACATTGAAATCAACATTTTGAACTAAATCTTCACTTTCTAACACCTATAGCCGCTAAACCATTAGGAATTTGTAGATGATGCGAACTAGTGATTTATGAGATTTTGTTTGTAGATTCTAAATATATATTTTTTAAAAAAATTGGAGTTAAATTGTAAAAAAAAATTCGTCTCCTTTGATAACTAGTTTTTAATAGTGAACAACATTTTTTTAAAGTGATGTGTATTCTGTAGCACATAAATTTGTTTCTACAAAGGATAAAATTCTGATTCTTTTTAATTTAGATTAGTAACACCAATATATAGGGAATGCATTTGATTTCATAATGTTTTGTTGAATATTTTTTTTAATTAAGTTTTGAAGTCAAACCAATTATAATTTAGACATAGGCGTATTCTGTAAAACATAACATTTTCTGTATGTATTAAAATTCAATTCTTTTTTTCTGAAACAAGGACATCAATACCTAGGGCATAGATTTCTTTCAGAACTTTTTAAAACTAATTCACTAATTTTCCATGTGTGTAGAACAGAAAACTTGATGCTCGGTGAAAAACCTACATTCACAAGAAATAAAAAATAAATATAATAATCAAATTAAATATATTTAAAATTATACTTTTTGGGAAGCTTATAATAAGGACTACATACTTACAAAACATAAATTTTAAATGAATTCATTTGATCCCCCAAAAGGTAAATCAAAAGTGGTTTTTTATCAAGATTTTGATAGGTGTAGAGGAGACTCCATTATAGGTATGGTTTAAAACTAGTGGGGTTCTATCCAAGGGGTTTTGAATCTAAGGGGGTTTGATCAAACCCTCTTCAATTAAAATCCTTTAAATGGAACCTTTCAAGGCTTAAATCATTATATTTTCTAAAAATATGTGATTTCAACAAAAATCAGGATGTCCCAAAAAGTGTAACCCATTATTGTGGCAGCACCCCCTTGTCTTCCCCTTTCCTTAGTCATTTTTCGGCCTCCCTTTTCACTTAGTTGGCAATTTCGTTGATCGGCGAACTTTTAGTTCACAAATTCTAAAATTCATTTACTAAGGCTTGCTTTGCTCTTTTTTGCCTTAGAAGATTGAGAAATTGTAGGAGATCGGGCCTTAGACCTTCTACCCTCTGGCTTTCGCAAGAAAATGAAGAAGGAAGAAAACCCTGACCTCCACTATTAAATAACTTAGTTGAAAAGGTTCGGTGGAGTTTAGACCTCAAGCCTTCCACCTTCTAGCTACCAAAAAATAAGAAAGAAGAAGGAGCCCCCACCTATTGAAGTTTGAAACACTTAGAACATTGAAAATGACGGACTTCAGCCACCGAGCCTTCCACCTTCCACAAAAGAAGATAGAAGATGAAACCTCTAACCCTCAGTGCCCAAAATACTTGATAATATTTGTATCTTGGCGGGGTTTAGCAAGAAGACCTCTGGCCTTCCGCCTTCCAATAGAAAAGAACATGGAAGAGAGAACCCGCGACCTCAGGCACTCGAAATACTTGAAAGGAAGATAGGTGTGCAGAAAAGGCTTCCTACACTAATCTAATGAGGGGAGAAGTATGCAAATTCTTTTAAATCCCTACAATCACAGCAATGTTAATCACATAACATAAAGATTACATCAGCAACACAACACATAAAGAGAGTGAGACAAGATATACTGTGGGGAAAACCCTTTCAGGAGAAAAACCCCACACTCCAAAGCATAGCTCAAATGTATTACAATAAACAATCACAGATTACAATATAGTTTTAGAGCCAATGCTCTTTCAGGAGTCTTCGACACTTGTATCTGGAGATATTCAAGCAGCATAATAGTACTTGTCAAAAACTATATGCATCTCCCATCCAAGCACCTATTTATATAGAGATTACAAGGCAAAATAGGAAGATACTAGAGATGGGCGTCCATCTTGGCCTTGTGGCCCAAAACCTACGCCTAAGGACACTTGTCCAACATTACAACATGGATTTTACACTTGTCACAACACCCCATCCCAATGTGGGTGCCTAGTCCCAAGATAGACTATGACAGATGCTCTTACGCACCTTACAGCTATCATAGAATCTGTCATAACTGATAGCACTTACAGCTATAAGAGAATCTGTCATACACTGACTAAAAATAGCATATTCCTCTTACAACATGTCATAACCCACCTTGGGCGCCCAAAGATGCTCTTCCTCAAAGATGCTCTTCGACACATGTCTTCACCTGTCATAGAACCTTCTATTCTTGACTCTTACGCATCATAGAATCTGTCATGGGAATCCGTAATAACACTTATGCATCATAATTCCTTACACACTACACAAGATGTCAACACATGGTAGAAAACATCTACCACAATATGGGATGCCTACATCCACATAGGATGAGTTGACCATCCTAGTCACATTCCAAGTGGAGTGACAACACACCATGCCACTTCACACTAAATGACAAAATAGGATGTGCAACATAAACTACATCAAAGGCAAATAAATAAATAAATAATCAAATAACCAATGCTAGGAATTACCAAGGTTGAGACACATTAATTCCCAACAATAATTAAGTGAATTGAAGAAATAAAGCAAAGCTCGGAGCCAACAAGGAGGGCATGGTCAAGAGGAGAAGCTCGAACTCTGAAACTCCAAAAAGGGTTGAAAACACAAGGAAAACTTAGAATTTTAGGACTTCGTCATTTTTGGGTCCTTTTCATTGTACTTCAAAGGGAAAACACCTAGAAATGCATGGATCCTTGGCTATTTGGCTAGAAGGCAAAATAGGAAAACATGAGCCTTTGCACCTAGTTCTAATATCTCTTAGTTCCCCGAAACCTCGACCTCCCATTCCCTTTGCTCTTTGGTCCCGAGGTTCCAAGTTCCTTTGGAACCCTGATCCTCAGTCCTTGTCCACTTCCCGAACCTGATCCCATACCCATCCCTATTCCCAACATCATTCCTTTTCCTGGTCCCTACTTCCCTTGGTTCTCTGTCCCCCAAAAACCCAAAACTCCAGCAAAGTTTTAAAAACATGACAGGACATCTCAGCAACTCTGGGGATCCCCATTAATGGTCTGGTTTGACCCCTGTAACTTCTCAAAGGACAAATTCATGTCCAGATGTATCTAATCTTCCTTGGACTCAATTTCACATGCAATTCTCATGCTATGGTTGGTAAAATTCATGGATTTCTCAGGTTTTCTCATCCCCTGCATTCATGGCAATGAGTGAATTCAAAATTACATATGTTATTTAGTTTCCCGCATGTGGATTAGGGCACATGACTAGAAAGTATAAATACTGGTTCTTTTCTCATTACAAAGGGGTTGGTCGCATAACCTATTTTTGGACATACACTTGCTCGTGGTGGTTCTAGGGCATCAAACAAAGTTGGTCTAGTTTACACATGTATGGAATCTATCATACACTACTTAGGAATGATCTTCAATGCACATGTTCATGTAATGATATGGTATGTTTCCATGACATTTTGTAATGATTCAAGGGAATATGTAATCACAGTCATGTATTTTCCTTTGCCACATTTGTTGGCACAATTGTAACCGAGGTCAGATATATGTGTGACAACATCTAATGCAATGCAAAACTTTTGTGTTGGTCTCTCCTTGCTGCAAATGGATTATTGTAGTCATGTTATGGATAATTAAGTATGTTCATTTTATGAAATATATTATTGATTTATATGTGAATGCATTTCCTATTTTGTTGATGGTTGATGGATGTATCTTCCTCCTCCCTGCATTCTATGACTCTATTGCCTAATTGTGTAGGCACCAATCTAGATTGGTGAAGGGCCAACATTATTTTAATCTCTATTCTAGTTTGTAGTAGGGTTAAGGTTAGAGTAGGTTTCACATGCTACCCATGGTTCAATCTTACAACCAAGGATAAATCTTATGTGAGCTACAAATGTTTGATTTATATGTGAATCATGTCATGCATGCTTGCAGCTTGCCATTGTGTATGAAATGCAAATGGAATTCATCTTATGGTGATATAAGTGGTGTCATCTATGAGTGCATGTGCAAGATGTATGATCAACTTAATTAGAGGTTTGGTGCATCCAATTTGTCTTGGCCTACTGACAAATATAGGGGTCAAGTGTATGTTGGGTATGGATGTCATTATTAGTTATGTTTCATTTGATACCTCTAGGAACACCCTCCTAGGTCTACCTGAGCCCAAAGTGTAGGAGAGCATACCCACTCTCGTCAATTGACCTTAACCATCCTCAATATGTGGATGAGCCTCTTTCTCTCCTTCTTGATGACACCCCTAACCTAGAAGGTGGAGATATACTCTAGGATTGTGGACCTGCGATTTTGGGAACCAACGTGTTAACATCATTATTGGGGACAAAGTTACTTTAGCCACTACCAATTTATTGGCAAATGGAAAATTTTTCAAAACCTTGGTAACAATAGTCTGCAATTGTGCATTGTTTTTGGGTAAGTTTGCTTAGCCAACAACTTACGCCAAAATTTTGGCATCGTTACCAGGGACAATCCTTGGTTGGTGTAATTTGATGGGCTACCAACTCAAGACATTGTTGGGTTAAAATCAATTGAAGACTCTGCTGGTGAGATAAACCCAAAATTAGTTTGTGGCCTTGAAGATCATTTGTGCTTCAAAGATTTCCTCTTTGGAAGAGGTGGCGACTCTACTGTCAAAAAGGAAGTTTCTTACTGCTGTAATTTGTTTATTGTTGGTGATTCAATGATGTATTATAACATTGTAGTAGATGGTGTGAAAGGTACATGGGTTTTCTTCCTACTTTTGAGACACCATTTCTTTCTTGGTACAAAAACATGACTTATAATGCCTCTACTTTCTGCCCAACTTTGTAGAATGTTTTAGTCATGGGTTCTTGGTTTGAAGATGAATACTCTAGGGATGCTCCTTCATATGTGTCTTCTTATGTTTCTAGCCCTAGAAACTATATTGGAATTGATGTCTATGACCATTCTAGTGATGCTTGTTCAAGTCATGGCTCTGCATCTTATACAAGCCCAAACCTATATGCACCCATGTACAGTCAGAATTAACTTTCTAAGCAGCAATATGAAATTGAAAAAATGAAATTAGCTGATAGAGTCCATGTTGCAGAAAGAAAGAGAAATTGAAAATTTTATTAGGTTGCTAGAGTCTAGGGTGAAATCTAATGCTTCCTGCTGCCCCTAAAAATCAAGTTGCTCAACTCCCTATCATTCCCATGGATTCAATTTACAAATAGTTGGACCTCTCTTGGATTGACTACAAAATGCAAAACATGACAATCAAGGTCTACAATCAGATGCCTATATTTGATGGGTATGATATTTGGGAAGGGGACACACATGTTGATGTTTTTTTAGATTTCATGGAATAATTTCATTTTGAAGATGAAGACATGTGGATGATATTTTTGTTAGGTCCTTATGGGGAAAGGCAAGTTGTTGGATTCAAAGCTTTCTAGAGTAGTCCTTTGCTTTGTGGAAAGACCTTGTGGTTGCATTTGAAGATAAATTTGCTGAAGTTGTTGACCCTACTAATTTTGTTGATGAGTTAAAAAAATCAAAAGAAAAGAGGGAGAGTCTAGTATGGACTTCATTCATAGGGTTGTAGTTGCCTTTTTCAAAATTCCAAATTATTTTAGACCTAACACACTTTCCTGCATTGACATGTTCCTTGAAGCCTATGAAGTTGGTTTGATTTCAGTGCGAGAGGATATGAAACCAATGAGCATGTAGTAGGCCTATTTATGCCTGGACTACATAGAAAAGGTAAAGAATGACTACATATTAGAGTTGTTATCTACAAATGCAAGTGTTTCCAGTAATGAATAGGCTAATGTGAACAACAGTGATGTGGATACAACTAATCAAATGAGTACAACATCAAATAGTGATGATTGTGTAGTCAGAAGGGTAGAAGATGAAGGTGGTGCATTGTATGACAGCGATGTATATGATGAAGACAGTGTATGTACCTATCTGAAGGGAAATTTACATCCATAAAGATAATTTCCTCAGAAACCTATAAGAGATATTTATGCAAACAAGTATTCAAAAATCTATATGCAAAAGAATAATAAAACATACCATCAAGGTGACACAAGATATATCTTGGGAAAACCCTCATTGAGGGAAAAAACCCAGCCTCCAAAAGCATCCATATCCATTGTATTATCTCATGAACAAAGATTACAATACATAGCCTCCATGAATACTTCTAAATCATCAAGCTCCCTAATTGCACTCCATGTGAACAAGCAAATGAGAACCATGTAACCACACATCCCAATCCATGATTCCTCTCCTCACAAATGCAACCTACAAGAGAAACTCAATCTTGGCTACACAAGCCAAACAAATAACAATCTAACCCTAAAAAACTACTCATGTGCTTGCTTTAATAGAGATAAGCTTGCACAAATCCACTAAGTGGTATTACATTACCTTGTCCCCCTCATTAATAATCAGTACTAAGGTTTCCCAATATTAAAATATTTTCCCAATGTGCAACCCCACATTAAATATTTTTCAAATGTTACATACAACTTTTACAAGTGGCCTCAAGTAAATATTTAATGTGGCTAAACACATCACTTAAGATGCACCACAAAGAATATTTATTTTAAATAATTAAATAATTCATTTTATGCAAGGTGTATAACACACCTTTTACTAACATTCTCCCACTTGTATACATTGCATAAGGGGTGAACAAAGTAAACTCAAAGATGATCAAGGAAATAATCCACATTCCCAACATGTACCATGTAAACATCCATGTGATCCATGTGCTCCATCAAGATACCTGAAACAATAATCCAGGTGACCACCATCTCAAACAAGAACCCTCTCATCCTCCATCATGCCAAACCATGAAAGATAAGATCCTCCAAAGAGATTCCACACTAAACTGTCATATAGAAGCATGAAACCTACATCAACAGATATCCAAACATAAATACTAAATCCAATGGTAACACAGGCCCGAGTAGCTGACAAGAATCAATCACCATAGCTAAAATAGAAACCACAGCTAGTTGCTAACACATCCAACTAACCATACCTCCAAACCAAGGGTATACCAAATGTAACAAGTAGACCTTATGCCATCAACATATCCAACCTAAATCACAATGATCACAAGTCCCTGTATATACTCTATCCTACATAAAGAAGTCCTCCAAGGTAACAACACAAACATGTGATAACAAAACCTCAAGGCCCTCAACACCATAGTATAATGAGAATATCCAATAAAAGGACACATATACATCTTGGAACTCCCACTGCACGAGTAAATGTCAAATCTAAAAATAGATCAAGGCATCCAAAGATACACTAATAGCACTCACATAGAAGATGTGGCTAAATCCTCTATCACATAGTGTCAAAGAACACAAACACTAATATGCAAAACATGTAAACTAAAATAGTTGCAACATAACTCTAAGCACAAGTCCATATCTCTCCCATGTCCTCCACATCATAAGAGAAAGAGATCAAACAGTCTCACAATGGCTCCATACAAATCTTAACTCCAATGTTCTCCAAAAACCAAAATCATGTGATAGAGGATTTAGCCACATCTTAATCAAAATCTTAACAAGAGAGAACCTGCAAATCAAAATCATGTTCTCCAAAAACCAATGTGCTATATCTATGAAAAAGTATGGTCTCCTTCCTAAGACCCTAAATCAAGAAGCCTCCACAACATCCAACTAATCAAGATGTAAGCCTCTCAAAACTGAAGGTAGATCAAAAAAAACCTCCATTCCCTAAACAAGGAATATGCCCAAAGCCACTACCATCTCCAATACACACAATGACCTCAAAACTTAAGATCAAACATAAGGAGATAACAAATCATAACCATGCATCTACTCAAAAAAGTCCTCAGAACCAACATCCATAGCTCAAGACTCAAGAATACATGAGAAGACAAGACACAAAGAAAGAATGCATTTGAAAATAAGGTGGGCAATACCTATCAAATCATTCACCACTGAGAGGACCAAGAGTGGGGAATGAGATTTCTCCTCTAGGATGCACCAAGCCTCAATGACTCTCTCCAAGAACACCTAGGTGTAGGCTCCTCAGTATTCTTGTTGAAACCTCATAAAAGAGTAACCATCCCAACAAGTAACAAGAGATCTCTAACCTCACCCAAGTCTCCAAGTACCACAAGCACCTCCATGATCAATCCATGCTAAACTCCAAATGCAACACTGCACTATCATGAAGCTCCCAAGAAAATGACCAATGAACTAAATATCAAGAGAGCCAACAAGATCATTGTGAAATCTCCCACTGCATGTCTGCATAATCTAAGAACACATCATGACATCATGATCTAACATCTCATCAAAAGGAAGAACATAAGTCTCATAAGAATATACCCTGCTCCAAAGAGCACTTGTATCATGCAAAAACTCTAATGCACAATTAAGAGTCAACCAAGACATAATACCATCCACCCTATAAGCAAGGATCACCTATCAAAACTGACAAACCATAACTAACACCTCAACCAAAGACTCCAAGAGTCCTCCATGGTACCAAGATGTCAACATCTCCAAATCACATGAAGATAACCATCCCCTATCAATAGAACTCAAGATGCATACAAGAAATGAGATCCAAAAGCTCCTCCATGACACCAACAACCACTGTAAAAGATCATCCATCACCAAGTGATGAATCCACATCATTGCCAAAGCTCCCACTAAACCATAATACCAAGCTACACATGACATCATGATAACCATCTCCTAAATCAAGATCGTCCAAGGCCCCCAACACAATCAAGGAATTCCACTGTGACATCAACATCTCCCAAAAGGTAGAGTAAAACCATGATCTCCAAACCAAGAAGATAACCCACCACATGTAAACCTAAAATCAATCCAACACCACCAACAATGCATATGCATAATAACCATGTGTTATATATGAAAAGTGGGGTTCATGATGTTGAGGTAATGTTCTAGATAAATTTAATCAAACCTGCCTTTCACATATAATCATTCAAGGACATAAACCAAGTTCAGTCACTTCTCTTGCAAGAGGACTTAGCTACAAGTTTGGTGTCACTTTACAATGATAAGGAAAGTTGGAATATGTTGATAATTTGTTAAACCCTAATACAATTAAGCCTTAAACCCTAATTATATGAAATCGTTAACAAATGGATGAAACATGACAAATCATCACACAAGAAGGTACTAAATGAAGATTAGAAACATACTAGGATTTGGATTTTGAGAAGCGGAAACTTCAGGACATTGGGACGGCGCCTTAGTCCAATAGGTAGATTTTTTTGTGGATCTGAAACTTTGAGGTGATGAAATATGCAACTTGCTTCAGGGTTTCTGACAACAGGAATTTGGCGGACACAGGGGCGAGTGCCCTTGTCTAGAAAAGGAACATTCTTCACTGTTTTCTTTAGATCCCAAATCTTTATCCTCTATTCTGATCTCCTACAACTCCTCTCCACAAGATTTCACACCTGTAACCTACAATCACAAGATAGGCGTTGGGGGTTGTGGTGTTTAGGAGCTTGCCTTGGTCAATCCCCAAAATGGCATTCAAGCCTTCCAACACCATTGTTAGATAGAGTGTGTGTCCTTGGTTGCCAGAGGCAAAAGTAAATGATAAGATAGATTGATTGAAACACAAATTAGATGTCACCTCAGAGGTGAAGCCTTCATGGGGAAATGGAGATCTTTCACACGATGAGGAGATTGATTGATGAAGCCAGATCTACAACAAGACACATACAAACACAACACAATATTGCTTTGCAACATAATGAAAGCCTTGAATATCTTTTTCCTTGATAATCATAAGTTCCCCTTAATCAACTAGGAGTAAAATGAAGTTGTAAACATGTTTATATATGTATTCCCGCTAACATTCGTAATTCAAATTGAAAAGGACGACAAAGGGAAACCTTTTAACGTTCACTTTGTCGATAATTAAAATTTGGGTCCCGAAAAAATAGGTCTGGACTAGGGTTCAGGTGCCCAAGTCCAGGGGCCTATTTTTGGTCTAGATTAAGCATTGAAGTGGCCCCTAAGCCCCATTTGTCATGGGTTTCAAGGGATTTTTGCTCCGAGATGAGTTTTACACATGCATGATTAAACTAAGGGGACCTAGCTAGGAGCTAAACTTAGGAGGTAAAAGTCTTAGGGGGACATTTTACGACATAACATTTAGCCCCCACTTTAATGTATGTATGATCTTACAACCCATACATGCATTAAAGTACTATTGAAAACACATCAAACATGCCAAGCACATTAAGCTAAGGCATACACAAAGATTGAGGAACTATTTCTAGCCCCTAGTCTCAGGGAGGCACTAGAAGACACACTAAAGACACGCAAGACACAACGAAGATAGTAGGAAGCACACAAGACATGGAGAAGACAGTATTGAAGACATGCAAAACATGATGAAGACATGAGAGCAGTCACACAAAACATGATGAATACATGATTAAGCAATTACATATCTATATATAAAATGCTAATTAAAGTAAACAAACACACAACATGGGGAGGGACTCATTTCCGCACAGATTTAGACCATGCAAAACATAGAGCATAGGGAGGGACTCATTGCCACACAACTTTAGACTACGCCACAAACATGCAATAAAAAACCCAAAGTGTGGGGGGGACTCATCACCACACCCTTGATACCACACATGGGGGAAGACACATGGAAGACACACAAAATACATGAGCGCCATATAGTATGCCATAGACATACTATACGTCTTAAACACGACAAACATGGGTGATGGAAGGAGCTTATTGCTAAGTCCCTACCATCTAAAATATGCTGCAGACACACCTGACGGTTGGGCTTATGCTACAACAACTGCCAAAGACACACTTAAGGGAGGATAGCTCAAGATCCAACCTCGCCTCCCGATGTGGACTTTGTATAAAAGGATGTGCACTAGCTCAAGAGATACACAATCCTGCCTTCCACAGAAGGGCTTTGTATAAAGGATACGCACTAGCTCAATAGATGCATTATCTTGCCTCGCGGAGAGGGCTTTTTGATTGCAATTTATATAAGGATGTGCACTAGCTCAAGAGATACAATATCCTACCTCATGGAGAGGGCTTACAAACATGCTTCATTAGTGCCAAAATCATCAAACAGATACCATTATATATTCCCCCACCTTAAGGTGGTTGATGTCACTTACCGATATTAAGAACATTAAGGTAGAGAGAAAACATGCAAGGGAACAAGAGCTCTCGCAAAGCCCATGGCCCCAAGGTGACATGTGATTACAATTACTGAATGTTCTAACAAACACATTGATATATTATGCTAAGATGAACAACAAGATGGTTAGAAAATCTTACTCTAAGATGATAACCAAATCACATCATAAAGTTATGCATGAAAATAATCACATCAAGGACCAAGGCTATACTCACGAGTTCGGAGCCGAGTATAACTATTGGGATATACTGCAGGTACCTCAGAACCAAGTGTAGCAACAAGGTGAGATACCAATCAAAGTGTACAAGAGAAGATTGAGTGGATTGTAAAATGTTAGTCACAAGAAATGCCATAAGATGATACATCACATGGAGTGATTCTACTAGTCAAGTGTTGGATATATATATATCAACCCCATCTTCATATATGGACTAGGTCCATTTTTGCTTTCTCACTGCAGGGACACATTGTCCATATCAATATTTATTTGTTTTTGTCATCCACCAACTAGGTAGAATCACTGAAGAAGGTAAACAATAAAAATGAGAGAGGAGAACAAGTGCCTTAGGAACACCACATAGGAGGATGCCCCCAAAACGCCCTCCGTAATACTATGCCCCTAATGCATGACAAGCAACAATAAAATAGATGAGAGTCGAGATAGAAGAATGATGAAACAAATAGAAGAATGGTCACAACAGAGGCGGTCTCCAAGTATCCTTGACCTTACAAGATTATGAAGGGTCATCCAAGGAGGCCTAAACAACACATAACACATCACTGGGGAACACAACATATATATCTAGGAGGAGGCCACCCTTGAGAGAAACTAGAATAGGTGCTACATCAAGTGTGGCTAAAGGATGGAGACATAATTACCGAATTTAATGGGATGTTTCCTGGTGGACAATCCTTGTCTATCAACTCAGGATATCTCACATGCAGTTTTGGTCTTGTTGTTATTGTATTAACATTGAGTTTGGGATGACAAGAGGCTTTGGTGAGCTTCAAAGAATGGTATCTGATACCAGTCGTGTAATTAATTCTAGCAACTTGTAAAGGTACTATGATTCCTTGTTGATTTACACCACAACCATTTTACCTACATAGTCGTTATTTTTGTACAAAATCTAAAATCCACGACCATAGAGGGAGTCCATCTCTTTAGAAGATGGTGAGGCCTCATAAGTCTCATAGTCTGTAGTATAAGTAAGAGTATTGTCTTTGATTTCTACCAAGGAGACTTTGGGTTTCTTGGGTGTTTGTAAAGATTGCTTAGATGAGATCAATGCAACTTTTGATGTGTCAAAGTTATTAAGTTTATAGTACCCCATAAAGGAGGGACTAAAATTCAATGAACTCCAATCATCACCAAAAAGTGCATTTGATGGTTTAGAGTCTTGCACAACATTATCTGTGGCAAGAGGTATTGATGAATCAACCTGTAGGTTGTTTAGACTCCTATGATTGTTAACTTTCTTTTGTCATTTCGATATGTAAATAGTTATTCAGGCCAGGATCGACTTCCATGGTGTAGAGCTTGTTTTGATAAATAAACTTTATTAATCGATGAAGGGTAGATGGAACTTCCCCCATGGCATGGATCCACGGTCTATCGAGAATCATATTATATGAAAGTGACTCATGCATGACATGAAAAAGAGTAGATAATGTCACAGGTCCAACCTTTACGGGTAAAGTTATAGTACCCAAGGATTGTCTGCCAGCATTATCAAAGCCACGAATGCTAATCCTATCCACTTTGATTAAAGAAGTGTCAATCTTTCTTCTACGTAGCAAGTCAATGCCACAAACATTAAGAGCTGATCCATTGTCAATCATAACTCACTTTATCAACTTTTTATCTATCATGAAAAATATTATAAGTGGATCATATTCATCTTTAATTGACAGTATTTCATGTTGTTGTAACATAATATCTATTTTTGTCGCATGCATACAATCTAACAGAGCTGCTACATCATTCAGCTTAACAACAAGTGGTATGATCACCTTTTGTAAAGCTTCTTGGAGCATTCCATAGTATGTAGGTGATTTTTGTATTAAATCCCTACAAAGAGAGATCTTAGCTAGCATAGTGTGGAGCTTCTCAACAAGATCATATTCTTGACCACTTTTATTAGTAAGGCAAGGTGGTGGAGGGAGCATAGGTTGAGAACATTGAAGAGAGACATGCACATGTGGTGCTTGCTTACTTTGCTTATTATTATGGGTGTTGTATGTGTGAGCAATCATATGATGCTGTGACACATTTTTAACACCTCAATTTCTTTGAGTGATTTGTCTTGCCACGCTTAGAATGTAACCTAGGGGTCAAGGTGGTGTTGGATCACCTTGAACCGTAATCATTGGTTTTAAGCAAGAAGGTGCACTAGGTCGCCCATTCACAATGAGTTTAGGAACATTAGTATACTTATTCACTATCCCCTTGGTAGGTTGAATAAATTTATTAGTGATGATTGAATTAACATTGTTTTTACTATGATTAAGCTCAACATCCATCCCTAAAGGATTTAATGTGAGGGACCTTTCTTCATCCACCAATGCCTCATCTGTGAAAGGAGCATTGGAACAAAGGGAAGGTATAATGTTGTGAAGATAATTATCAATGATTGTATCTTTAGTAGTGTCCAAGTATTCTCAATATGCAACCGAAGGAGAACTATTCACATCCTTAGTGATTTCCAAAGTATTTGAGCATACATCCAAAGGAGGAGGATTGGGGATCTTCACTTAGTGATATCCAAGGTGCTTAAACATTCAACTAAAGTAGGAATAGGGTGAATCATAGAAACATCATCATCTTCATATACTTTAGATATTACAATGCATTATCATGATTTATAGAACTTTCACAATCCTCTTTCTCTAAGTGTTCATGGATATGAATTTGGTTAGATTTTTTAATATTGAAGGATGCTCACCCATGAGGGTTATGAATCTATGAAAATCAAGATCTTTGATATATGCATGCAAATATACTAAAGATAAATGACATGAAAATGCCATATTAAAATGTCTTGGAATAGCAATGTATAATAAAATCTATTCATTTATCACATACAACCAATATGAGAGACTTTTGTACACTACAACACTAGTTTGAGGAAATCGGGTTTTCGAAGCTTTTTGCAAAGAAAAAAAACACACTAGTGTCACTACAAATGAAGTGAATTTAATGTTAAAGTGCTGCACAAAACGTGATATTGGTAATTTTCTAATTTATTACAACATATATGAAAAGGATGCTTATTTGCTTATGTTGAAATACACATTCTGTAATTAAAAATATGCAAATTTTCACACAATGATATGAAATTATGCAAAAATTTCAAATGAAAAATGAATATATGCTTTGAAATGAATGCAAGATCTAAAATGAAAGATATTTATGATAAATGCAATGAAACAAAGCAAAACTAGACTTGTTTATGAACCTAAAATGCTCAATTTTTTCACTTTTTTCAATGTAAATGCACAAAAGATGTAATGAAATCAAGAGGGTGATAAGGGACAGCAGCTTAAAGCCTTTTAATCAGTCCAATAATGTAGAAAAGTTTGTCATAACACACCAATAGCAACTTAAAGCCCTTTAGGATTAATTTTTGAAACTCTAATAGTGAAATTAAGCCATGAAAATATGCAAAATGATGGATGGATGAGATCTAGTCAGATTTAATGTGTAAAATAACTCAGATCAGATGTAAAAAGGATGCCAAGATTTGACAATGCTCAATGCAAAAAGGAAATTAAGGAAAAATGAATGAATATGCTTGTCTTTGTTGAATTACACAATGTGTAAATGCAAAATTTGAAATTTAAATAAGATAACACACAATGATGAAACACTATAGTGCAAAATCAGATTTGAAAGAGGGTTTAAAATGAGTAATAAAATCTGAAACAAGATTTTAATTATAAACCCTAGCTTTTGAAATTACTAGGTTATGTGAAAAATGCAAAATTTCAAGCAAAACCCTAGCAAATGAGAGATGCAAATGCAAGGTAAATGATGATAGAAGGATGAAATTCTGTAATTTATCTTAGATCTGATGTAAATATCAGAAAATTAGATGTTTTCAATGATATGCAAGGAAAATAGTGCAAACTATGCCTTAATGCAAGCCAAAAATGCCTTTTTTTTTTTCAAATTTTTCAAATTTATGCAAGATTTTTGAATGTATGATGATGGATATGATATGAATAAATGCAAATCTGATTATAACACTCAGCAAGGTGCAAGTTCAGAAAAAAACACATGTTCACCAAAATTTTATATATGAAAAGTGGGGTTGATGATGTTGAGGTAATGTTTTAGATAAATTTAATCAAACCCACCTTTCACATTTAATCATTCAAGGACATAAACTGAGTTCAGTCACTTCTCTTGCAACAGGACTTAGCTATAGGTCTTGTGTCACTTTGCAATGATAAGGAAAGTTGGAATATGTTGATAATTTGTTAAACCCTAATATGATTAAGCCTTAAACCCTAATTATATGAAATCATAAACAAACGGATGAAACACGACAAATGATTGCATAGGAAGGCACTAAATGTAGATTATAAACATACTAGGATTCAGATTCTGGAAAGAAAACTTTGAGGACACTGGGGAGGGCACTCTAGTCCAACAGGAAGATTTTTCTATGGATCTGGAATTTTCAGGTGATGAAATTTGCAACTTGCTTCAGGGTTTCTGACAATGGGAATCTAGAGGACATGGGCGGGTGCCCTTGTCTAGAAAGGAATATTCTTTACTATTTTGTTTATATCCCAAATCTTTATCCTCTGCTTTGATCTCTCGCAGCTCCTCTCCGCAAGATTCTACACCTGTAACCTACAATCACAAGAGAGGGGTTGGGGGTTGTGGTGTTTAGGAGCTTGCCTTAGTCAAGCCTTGGAATGGCATTCAAGCCTTCCAACACTGTTGTTAGATAGAGTGTGTGTCCTTGGTGGACAAAGGCAAAAGGAAATGATAAGATAGATTGATTGAAACACAAAGTAGATGTCACCTCGGAGGTGAAGCCTTCACAAGGAAATGGAGATTTTTCACACCATGAGGAGATGGATTGATGAAGCAAGATCTGCAAAAAAACACATATTTGTAACACAACAAAAGCCTTGAATATCTTTTTGCTTGATAATCATATGTTTTCCTTAATCAACTAGGAGTAAAATGAAGTCTTAAACATGTTTATATATGCATTCCCGCTAACATTCGTAATTCAAATTGAAAAGACTGACAAAGGGAAACCTTTTAACGGTCACTTTGTTGACAATTAAAATTTGGGTCCCAATAAAATAGGTCTAGACTAGGGCACGGGTGCCCAACTCTAGGGGCCTATTTTTGGTCTAGATTAAGCATTGAAGTGGCCCCTAAGCCCCATTTGTCATGGGTTTCAAGGGATTTTTGCTCTGAGGTGAGTTTTACACATGCATGATTAAACTAAGGGGACTTAGGAGCTAAACTTAGGAGGTAAAAGTCCTAGGGGGACATTTTACAACACAACACCATGTCATGCCAAAGTCCTAACCATACAAGGAACATCCATGACACCATGCTCACCATGTAATGTACCTATACCAAACTCCCATCAAGTCTCACACAATTGTACCATATAGTCAACAAGTATAGGTCCCATAACACAACTATATCAGGTAATATCATCTCTCTATCTCATAATGACAACCAAAACAATAAACTAGGTGACCAAACTAGGCCAAGCAAATAGAATTTCCATAAACACTGAAGTATCTATGGGCATAGACAACCCACATCCAAGTTATATATGCAACCTATAAGTATAGACAACCTACAACACTGCACAACTTGTAGATCTCACAATGTAACATACAAATTCAACCATATATTGGTAATCATGTCAACCAAAAATAATCAAAGATTAACATGTAAGTTTTTCATTACTCAAACACCAAATTACCTCTTGACTCAATTTGCCATAAACACAAAGTACCATAGTCAAAGGAACCAATAAATAGCTCAAATAGAAAAGCAACTAAATAAATCACATAACAAAATCTCCAAACTTGATCCATTGTGTAGTGCTCAAAAATACCTTTCCATCACCTATAAGAAGTCCAAAACCATATGCACAAGATATGACTTGTTCAAGCTCAAAAGGTAAACCTGGCTTCCAACTAGCATTTTCTATCCAAAACAACAAAATCTAGAAAAATCTCTAACACCGCGACGTAGTACTCAGAAAGAGCTTTCCATCGACTATAAGAAGTTGAAAAAATGACATGCTGAGAAAAATTTATGGTCTCTCTGCTGATGAAGCACACATGGAATATTCCTTGCTCCTGTAGAATATTTTGTACGGTATGAAAAAGAATCCTCCAAGATTCCTCAAGGATTCCATCTAAGGCAAGATAGGGCAAAATTTTTTGTCACAAAAAATAGTCAAGTTTTATATGAAAATATAGGTTTTTGGGCCTTCTGGACCCAATGGTGAGGTTTGTTTTTCTCTAGGAGGCCTCCAACAAACGATCACCCCCAAAACCCTCATAGAAAGAGCCCAAACAGAAAACCTACTTACCAAATCTCCATCAAACCCAAGATCTATAAAAACCCAAGTCTACATACACACATATAACCTTGAAAATGACTTTAATCCTTTCCTACAAAGCCATGGATTTCAACTATGCGCAAAAGCCACTCATAGTAAGGGTTATAAAAATAGGGACATCTCCTCCCACAATCTAGCAACCAAGCTCATATAAGCACATGCAAGTAACATGTAAGTCCATGCAAGTACATGGAAGAACATGTGAGCTCATACAAGATCATGCAAGTACATGCAACTCACATGCAAGAACATACAAGCTCATGCAAGCAACATGCAAGTCCATGCAAGTACATGCAAACCATGAAAAAACCTTTCTTTGATACCAAATGAAGGGAAATTTAAAGCCACAGAGATAAATTTCCTCATCACCCTATGAGAGATATTTATACAAACAAGTATTCAGAAATCTATATGCAAAAGAATAAGCAAACATACCACAATGTGATTGTTGGGTCCCAAAATAGCTTATCCTAATCCCTAGAACATTCTTTGATCTTCGATGACAGGGTTGTCATCAAGGAGATAGAAAAGAGGTTCATCAATAGGATAAGGATGATTAAGGGCCAATGGTTGGGAATGGGTAATCTCCCCTTCACTTCTGGCTCAGCTAGGCCAAGAAAGGTGTTCCAAGAGGTATCCCTCAACAGAGATTAACAACATTGGAAGATGTTTTCAGGCTCATATCATTGCAAAAATACTGAAACTATTGTTTTAATCCCTAAATACAATCACTAGATTAAGACAAGCTTGCTGCGCTAAAACCTTTGTTTAAGATGATGAAAAGTAGTTTCTACAATAATGGAATGTGCTAGTATGCATGTTTGGTTTGCTAGAATTTTCACTTTGAAGATTCACTAACAATATTTCTTGGTTACAACACAGAACCATAACAATGCATATAGTAATAACTATTTACTTCACACTTGATAGATTTGTTTGATTTATAAAATGTTTTGGTGATCAAAATATCATTCAGAATGGTGCCTTCAATGGGTTACAAATTTTACAGATCAAAAGGGATAACAACAATGAAATGATATTGAGTTGCCTAATTGGAATACCTAGATGCATGAAACTTGAAAATAGAACCAAATATGCTTATTTAACCCTTCTCACACAATATTCATTCATATGCAATCTTAAAATGACTATTACAACACGTAATATATTATGGACCTATCAAATCCTTCAAATGAAGATTACAATCACACCACAAATCATGGCAAGAGGAATACTCTGACAAATCAGAACTAAATGAACATCTACAACAATAGAGACAAATGGTTTTACTTACAAATTTTGCATTGATTCATCCATATGATTTACAAATTAATCTCATCAAGCTTCCACTTGTTAGACCTCTTGATCAGGTAGAAAGATGCAATCATCTTCCTTTAATGCAAAGGCCTTTTGTCAATTTCATCACTCTGTTGGCCATGACACTAAAATATGTATGTGTCTTAAACATGAAGTTCAAGACCTCATCGACTCAAATGTAATCCAAGTGGTTGGTGTGAATGACAAAAGGAATAAATCAGTGGCGGATTCTAATCAAAATCTTCAAATATACACTGATCGTCTTCCTCATCATGAGTCTAATTTTGTTGATATTTGCATGGTGGATGCTCGCCCTCACAAAGAGAGTGGATTCAGAACCTATTGTATCTTTTACTCCACATGATGCTACTATTGAAGCTCCTAATGGGCCTCTTTATATCACTATTCAAATCAATGATAAACCTATTCAGAGTGCTATGATAGATCCTATATACATGGTGAATGTAGTAACTAAATATTTTATCTACATGCATGGTTTACACCGAGATACATATGATGTATCGGTGATGGCTATTAAAGCACACGGTGGGTCTATCCTTCCAACTCTTGGTGCTTTAACTCTTGAAGTTAAGGTTGGGCCAAGAGCTTTGGATGTTTATTTTGTTATCATTCCTACATTGGACCTATTTCATGTGAAGTTGGGCTACCCATAGCTCTGCTCCATAAAGGCGATCCCCTCTATGTTTCACAAGTGCTTAAGTTTCCATTTGAGGGACGTGTGCACGCTATACTTCAAAATTAGTATTGTCTTGTTTCTTGCAATGGACATTTTTCTCTTGACTACTTTTGGCCACAACCAATTGGAGCTACGAGACCTAGAGAGGATATATTTTTCTTACCATATTAGAATTTCAAAGCAAAGAAAGTAGTGGAGTTATCGCTTAGTAATTCCTCCTGGTGATGCTCCTAAACCTCCTTGATCTTCTAAGGCAACAATTGTAATTCCTCCTGTCCCATAGGTAGTGAATGAGGCTAAGCCTGAATCAAAGGTTCTTCCCCATCACTGAGCATCTGGTAGATATGTCAAGGTTCCCCCTATGCCAAGGGAAAAGAGAGAGATGAATGCAAGCATGTAAGTACACTAGATCAAACCCTCCTTTCACTACAACATTCAAGGACAAAACTGAGCCAAGTCACTACAAGATGGAAGAGGACTCAACTATTGATTTTGTGCTCTTGTTTGTAGAGGAAAGATGTGATTCAACCAAGCCTTTATCAAACCATAGGTCAATCAATGCACTAAACCCTAGAATTATGATAATCAACTTATAACATAGAAATAGTAATAGCAAGTCAAGATCTGAAAGTACCAGGGTGATTAGTGAGATGTCCAAACCTATCCCTCAGAATTTGAAATGTCATAAGACTCCGGGGCTAGTGCCCGAGTCTAGAAAGTCCCAATATCTGAAAGCTCAAAACTGGAAAAATATCATAAATGAGCGGCTCTGATGCTGAATTAAGGGTCTGTTTTAGCTATTGTACACTGGGGCTAGTGCCCAAGTTTGCTATAGGTAAATTTACAAACTCTATTTTTAGATCATGAATCTTTAACCCTTAAGCAACCTCCTTGTACCTTTACTTTTGTAATTCCCACACCTATAACCTACACACAAGAAGAAAAGGGGTTTGGGGGTTGTGGTGTTTAGGGATTTTCCTCAGTCAAATCTTGGGTTAGAATTCAAGCTTTCCCAACACTGTTGTTAGGTAGAGAGAGAGTGTCCTTGTAGGACAAAGGCTAAAGATAATCCAAATGATGATGAAATAATTCAAACACAATGATGTCACCTTGGAGGTGAAGTCCTTAGGAGGATGAAGATTCTTCAACCCATAAGGATGTTGATGATGATTCCAAATTTGCAACAAGCACAATACTAACACAAATCCACAACAATAACACAATGAATTCCTTGAATGCTCCTTTTCTCAATATCATAACCTTTCTATCATCAACTTGTTACAAAGTGAATTCAAACACTTGTTTATATATGCTATCATGTTAAACTTTCACAAATTAATTGAAAGAGATGACAAGGGAGGACGCGTTTAAGAGTCCTATGCTGACATACATTTAATTTTACCCTGACCAATTAGGGTGGACTTGGGCACGGGTACCCAAGTCCCAAGTTGTCTTTTTGGTCGAGACCTAAGCATTAAATGGGCCCCTAGTTCCCATTTGACATGGGTTTCGAGGGATTTCTCATTGGGATGAATATTTTGCTTTGTAGAGTGTAAACATGGGGACCTAGGAGCTAAACTAGGAGGTAAAAAGGCATGTGTCCACTTTTTACTCTATAACATTTATCCCCCCACTTTAATGTGTGTGCTATCCTACAATTTAGCACATGCATTAAAGTACAGCTGAAGCATATCAAAACACATCAAACACAAGAATGAATACACACCCTAAGATTGAAGGATTGTTTCTAGACCCTAGACTTAGGAAAACATAAGAGAACAATGAACAGTCACATAAGACACAGTGAATATAGTAAGGAAGCACACAATACATGGAGAAGACATGAACATAGTCATGTAAGACACAAAGTATACATGAAGAGAAGACATGATTGAGCAACTAAATATCTATATATATAATGCTAACTAAAGTAAAAAAACATGCAAAAAAATACAACGTGGGGGGCTCATCGCCACACGACTTTAGACCATGTCACAGGCACACAAAACACGCAAGGAAGAAACATAAAACACATGGAAGACACATGGAATACATGAGTACCACATAGTATGTTATCGACACACTATATGTCTTATACACGACAAACACGGGCGATAGGGAGGAGCTCATCACTACTCCACTATCTGAAACACGCCAAACACACCTGATGGTTGAGCTACACTACCACAACTACCAAAGACATGCTTAAGGGTGAATGACTCAAGATCCAACCCCACCTCATGATGAGGACTTTGTTTAAAAGGATGTGCACTAGCTCAAGAGATACACTATCCCACCTTTCACAGAAGAGCTTTGTTTAAAAGGATGAGAACTAACTCAAGAGATACACCATCCCACCTCGCGATGAGGGATTTTGCTTAAAAGGATGTGCACTAACTCAAGAGATATGACATCTTGCTTTGTGATGAGGGCTTACAAGCATGCTTTGTTAATGTAGGAAGTAATCAAGCAGATACCATTATATATGCCCTCACCTTAAAGTGGTTGATCTCGCTTCTCGGTATCAAGCGCATTAAGGTAAAGTGAAAACATGCAAGGGAACAAGATCTTTCGTGAAGCCCATGCCCCAAAGTGCATGTGCCATGATCCTTGAATGTTCCCACAAACACACTAATGTCATTTGCTAATATAATCAACAAGATAAAAGCTTTGGTTAGAAAATCTTACTCTAAGAAAACAACCAAATCAATTCATGAAAGGTATACAAAAACAAATCACATTATAGACCAAGGCTATACTTGCGGGTTCAGATCCGAGTATAGCCATGAGGTTATACTGTAGGTATCTCAGAACCGAGTGTAGCTACAAGGTGAGATACAAAACAATCCAAAGTGCATTGAAGTAGATTTAAAGTATTGCAAAGGTTTGTTACAACAAATTTCACAAAACGATACATCACACAGAGTGATTCTACTAGTCAAGCATCAATAATATATCAACCCTATCTTCATATATGGACTAGGTCCATTGTTGCTTTCTTGTTGAAGGGACACACGGTCCTTATCAGTATTTGTTTGGTTTCGTCATCCGCCGACTAGTAGAGTCACTAAAGAATGTAACACTAAAATGAGAGAGGAGACAAGAGTGACTTGGGTTTACAACATGGGAAAATACCCCCAAGACATCCTCCACAATGTCATAGAGGAAAGGATAATAGAAGAATAGAGAAACAAATAGAAGAATGGTCACAACAGAGGTGATCTCGTTGTATCCTTGACCTTACAAGAGTATCAAGGTCATCCAAAGAGACTGAAACAACATTTAACACAACACAAGGGAACACAACACAAAACTAACAACATATGTATCTAGGAGGAGGCCACCCTTGAGAGCAACTAGAATAGGTACTACATCGAGTGTGCCTAAATGAGGGAGAAATACTTGATTCAAAGAGATATTTCCTAGCAAACAATCCATGTCAATCATCACAGGATCTATCATATTTAGTCTTGATCTTATTGGTATTGTATTAACATTAAGAGTAGTACGATGATAGGTTTTTATGGGCTTCAAAGAATGGTATCCAATATCACTCATGTAGTTAATTCCAACAACTTGTAAAGGTACTCTGATTCCTTGTTGATTTACACCACAACTATTATCTACATAGTCACAGTTTAATAAAGGGTTTTAAATCCTCGACCGTAGAGAGAGGTCATCTCTTTATAAGATGGTGTGGCCTTGTAGGTCTCATAATCTGTAGTATAAGAGTGTTGTCTTCATTATTAACTAAAGAAGCTTGAGATTCTTTAGGCATTTCCACAGATTGTTTAGATGATATCGATGCAACTTTTGATGTTTCAGAGGTATTGAGTTTATATTCCCCTATAAAGGTAGGAGTAAAATCTAATGAGTTCCAATCGTTACTAAGAAGTGCATTTGATGGTGATGTTGAATCTTGCACAACATTATCTGCGACAAGAGGTGTTGATGAATCAACTTTTAAATTATTCAAAGTCTTATGATTGATGACTTGTTTTTGTGTTTCAATTTGTAAACAAGTTTCTAGCTCCAGATCAGCTTCAATAGTGTGGAGTTTATTTTCGTAAATAAACTTTATTGATTGATGAAGGGTAGATGAAACTACCCCCATGGCATGAATCCACTATCTCCCTAGAATAATATTATATGAAATTATACCAAGCATGACATGGAAAAGGGTAGATAATGTCACGGGTCTAACCTTTACGAGTAAGGTTATAGTACCCAGAGATGGTCTACCAACATTATCAAAGCCACGAATGTTAAGCTTATCTAGTTTAATAAATTTCGTATCAACGTTGATTTTGTGTAACAAATCAACACCACAAACATTAAGAGCCGATCCATTAGCAACCATAACTTGCTTTATCAACTTTTTGTTTATTGTGACAAAGATTATAAGAGGATCATATTGTTGCTAAACTTCCAGAGAGGGTAACTCATGTTGTTGAAACAAAATATTTGTTTTTGTCGCATGCATACAATCTAATAGAACTGCTATATCATTAGGTTTAACAATAGGTGATACAATCACCTTTTGTAAAGCTTCTTAGAGCATTATGTGGTATGTAGGTGATGTTTGTATGAGTTACCAAAGAGAGATCTTAGCGGGAGTAGCACGAAGCTACTCAACAAGATCATAATCTTGACCACCTTTATGAGTAAGACAGGGTGGTTGAGGAAGCATAGGTTGATAAGTTGGTAAAGTGATTGGAATGTTCGACAGTTGTTTACTTTGCTTGTTATTTCACATATTGTATGTGTGAGCAACCACATTGTGATAGGCTTGTTGTGACACATTTTGATACGCTTGATTCCCTTGAGTAATTTGTTTTGCAAAATTAAGAATGTACCCCAGGGGTCTAGGTGGTGTTGGAGCACCTTGAACCATAATCACCAGTTTGAAGTGAGGAGGGCACAATGAGTTTAGGAACATTAGTACACTTATCCATTATCCCCTTAGTAGGTGGGATAAGTCTATTAGTGATGATTGAATTAACATTATTTTGACTTTGACTAAGCTCAACATCCATCCCTAAAGGATTTAATGTGAGAGACCTTTCTGCATCCCCCAATGTTTCATCTTTTGAAGGGAGAGGATTGGAATGAAGAGAGGGTAGGGTGATATTAAGGAATGTATCAATGATTCAATCCTCTTGCGCCAAAATGTCCTCACAAGTGGGAACAACTTTGAGAGAGGGATCCAAATTACCATCATCTTTCTCATGGCAATTCATGGAGATGAAATTAGTAAACTCCTTCAATATTGAAGGATATTTATTTGTGAGAGTTATGAAGTTATTAAAATCAGATACATAATCAAGGATTTTAAATGAAGAGCATTTAAAGATAATCTTATCATACATGGATTGTATATGAGTCAAAACATAAGGATGCATATTAACGAATTTGAAAAAAAATTTCAAAATCTTTGATATATGCATGCAAGGATACCAAAGAGGAATAATTATAAGATTCCATAATGATATGTGTTGGAACAACAATGTGTAATAAGATCTATTCATTTATCAAGACAACCAATATGAGAGGCTTTTTGTACACCACAACACTAGTTTGAGGAAACCGGTTTTTTGAATCTTTTATAAAGATCAAAAATACACTAGTGTCACTACAAAACAAGTGAATTTAATGTTAAAAGTGCTGCACAAAAGGTGATATTGATAATTTTTTGATTTATTGCAAAATATGTGAAAAAGATGCTTATTCTTTTATGTTGCAATACACATTATGTAATTACAAAATTTGAAATTTTAATGCAAGAACACACAATGAAACAACACTACCACTCAAAATCAGATTTGAATGAGTGTTTAAAGAGAGCAGCAAAATTTGGAATAAGATTTTGACTACCAACCCTAGCTTTTGCAACAACTAGGTTATATGAGAAATGCAAGTTTTCAACAAAATCCTAACAAATGAGATATGTAAATGTGAGATGTGATACCATGAAATGATTAATTGTTGAATTTAGATCAGATATAATGTATAAATCAAATTTTCAAATGCTTCCAATGATATGCAAAGAGAATAATGCAAAACTATGGCTTTATGCAAGCCTAGAATGCTTATTTTTTCAAATTTTTCAAACGTATGCAAGATTTTCAAATGAAGAATCATAAGTATGATATGAATTAATGCAAGATCTGATTTAAAAACTCAGCAAGATACAAATTCTTTTAAACACGGGTCCAAGTTAAAATGTTTAGTAGGGAAAAGAGAGAGAGATGAATGCAAGCATGTAAGTACACTAGATCAAACCCTCCTTTCACTACAACATTCAAGGACAAAACCGAGCCAAGTCACTACAATATGGAAGAGGACTCATCTACTAATTTTGTGCTCTTGTTTGTAGAGGAAATATTTGATTCAACCAAGCCTTTATCAAACCCTAGGCCAATCAATGCACTAAACCCTAGAATTATGATAATTAACCTATAACAGAGAAATAGTAACAGCAAGTCAGGATCTGTACGCTCAAAATTGTGACTCCGGTTGCCTGGGGCTGTTGGGCTAGATTTTGGCATGCACACGGACCCTTTCCTCCTTGCCATAGGGTGATTTGCCACATCACTCTCACTCTCGTGGAACTAGCCAGTCGAGAGGATGTGAGACATGGCGGGGGTCTGGCTCATTGGAGAGATGGACTTCACAGAGAGGGGTTGACAAGTTTTGTCACCTTTGTTGTTGTGTGCTAAGTTGAATGTTTCCTTCGATGGTAGTTGTTGTAGAGATAACCCTATGACCTGAAGGGTCAGTAGTTTCTCTTCTCCTATTGGGGTTTCATCTATTCCACCTTTGTGTTGGTAAGCGGTTTCTTTCATTTATATCCTCTTGTCTTTCAATTTGTTGAATGAATTCTTGCTGTATTGGAGTTGTCTTTGTTCTTCTATTAATAAGAGGACAAGTGGATCTTGTTGTGGTAAAGTAAATGTCTCTTGTTTTTGTCATGGATTGATTTCTTCAATCTTGTTGAGGATAGACCTCACCCACTCTCCTCTCACCCCCAGGCAGATTAGTGAGCCAAGATAGAGGTAAATGTGTGATGACCAACCTTAACAAGACTGAGGGTTTTGACCTAGGGTTTAGTTGACCTAGGATTTAGCTTTGCTTTGACTTGTGTTTACCTTATGATGTGATCAAGGGTTTGATTGAATCATTTATCGTGGTTTACCTCATGATGGTATCAAGGGTTTGCAAGTTATCTATCTTTTCTAGGATTTCTATATGCATGCAAAGCTAAATGAAATGCAAACTTGTTTTTTTGTGCTTTTTTAGTGTTTTATGGAAATAAAGATGCTTTTTCTATTCTAATAATTAAAATATGAAATGAAAGTTGATATGACTTCTCCTAATGCAATTTTAATCTATGTTTTTGGGTTTTTGATTGTTTTGAAACAACTAATCTAGAAAAGGAAAATTGCAAGTAAGTAAATCTAATCTAAGAATGCAAACTATCTCTAAGATGCTAGATCTATAAAGGAAAAAGTAATGAATTACTGTTCCCAAGAGCAATTTTGATTTTCTAATTACTATCAATTGAATAAAGAAA
The DNA here is from genome assembly GCA_027924645.1 of Cunninghamia lanceolata. Taxonomy (NCBI): domain Eukaryota; kingdom Viridiplantae; phylum Streptophyta; class Pinopsida; order Cupressales; family Cupressaceae; genus Cunninghamia; species Cunninghamia lanceolata. The sequence continues at coordinate 762,079 of BSBN01000900.1, forward strand.
TAGAGAAACCTAAAAGAATGAAGATTTGTGTGACTCCACTACCCAAAAAAATCCTTGATGTTGGCAACCTCGAATCCTCTTGAAGCAGCGAGAAGACCTCTTGACAACAAGATGACACAAAGAAGAAAAAGAAGCTTGAAAGAGCTCAATGAGATCTTTTGATGAGCACAATGGTGTTGATTGAAGAAGTATAATGATGCTTGATTGAAAAATGAATAAAATAAAAGGCACCTTTGTTCTGTGAGAGCATTAAAATGCTAATTTGGAGAGCAAAAACTGGCAAGAGTTGTGTGCACAATGAATTTGCCTCCCTTTGTGCTTAAGAGAGGGGGTGTTTATAGGTTGGAAGAAGGGAGTTGATTGAGAAGTTAACTCAATTGATTGATGAGTTAACAAGGATTGATTAGGGAGTGAACTAGGTTGATTACCCAGTGAACTCGGCTAACTAAGGAGTGATAAATCAATAATAGCTTATCACTGAAGAAGAATTAGAGTTGGAAGGATGCATGAGATTGATTAAGTTGTTAATTTTAGATCAAAGGGAGTTAATTATGCATGTGTGGGTGCATGAAATAGTCAACTCCAAATTAGGCATAAAAAATCATGCAAACTGAAAGAAAAATGGGCAAAAATAGAGCTTTTTTGAGTGAGAAACTCAAGTTTTTCCATGGCTGGAAACGCGACAGGGTCTCCCCTTTTGCCAGTAGGGTTGCCCGGGGGAGATCCAGGCAAAAAAGGGTTTTTGGAGGAACAACATGATGGGAGATGGTAGGGAAAAGAAAGCGGAGGTGTTCTGCCTTCAGAAATAGGTCAATCATGTGCAAGAATCCAAATCTCCACTTGCACCATAGGATCTCTTGGGGGAGATTTGGATTGGTTGAGTGAAACTGAAAACTAAAAGTTGCAGATGGATAGGGTGACCTCTAGAAGACTTCTAGGGGGTGCAAAGGATGAAAAACATAGGGGAAAGGTGAAAACTCACCTACAAGATGTTCACAAGGCTTAGGAACAGGGTTGAAAGCTCAGAAAATGCAAATCGACAAGTGTCGCAAAAGTGTCGAAAACAAAGAGAGATAGAAAATGACAAAGAGGAAACAACACAAGACAAGAAAGAAGACACATCATCAAGAGGTCTACTTCTTAGAGGACATTATTTCACACTTACATGTATGTGACAAGGATTAAAATCATCATAGGGGTTCTCGTGGAGGCTGTATGTGATTTTTGTGCTTACATATTTGCCCCCTCGGGGATGGTAGTCTACATGACAGGTAGGTACTGTTCCTGAACTAGGCCTTACTTGTTGTCAATTTTCCTGTAATTGTACCTGGACTAACTAGTATTAGTCTGACATTTGAAAGTATCAAAATGAATGATGAAAATTGAAATGATGAACTTACCATGATCATTCGAGTTTGACTAGTTGTTTGCCTTTGTCAGTGAGGCCTGTAGGAATGAATGAATGCAAAACAACGCATGAAAGAGATGCATAAAATCAATGAACTAATCTAAAAATGCATGAATGAAACTAAGCTAAGGGCAAACAAATCAAGTCAAATTGTGAGATCAGAGCTAAATAGTGATGGACTTGATCGTGTGAGCAGTTGTTGGAGAGATATCATCAAGGAGATCGCAAAGATGGCCGCCTCTTCTTTAGCCATGGAGAATCAGGTAAGCAAATAGTGAAAATCCCTTCTCTAAACCCTAGTTTGAAGTTTGTGAAAAATCTCTTGAAATTTTCTATTTTGTCAATTCTTCTTGTTGCATTGTCTCTATTTCGTCGTTTAGACTAGGATAGGTCTTTCGTTTTCTAAAATCGGCTGAGAAATGAAGTTTTTAGAGTAGTTTTTAGTTCGAGGGATCTCCCTCTAGGGTCTCCCCTTTTGTCAGGCATGTCACTTGGGGGAGATCTTGTTTGATAGCAAGGTCACCCGGGGGAGATCCTGTAGAATAGCAGGGTCACTTGGGGGGGATCTTACAGAACATCTGGGTTGCCCGGGGGTGACCTTGTTGGGTTGATTTTGCCTAAAACTTCATGTTTTTTTATGCTTGTTTCACTCTAATCTGACTTGTTTTGACTACTGTATTTGTCTTTTTATTGCAATTTTGAGGGGTTATACACTTTTTTGTATAAGGTTTTCTGCAAGTTTTACGATTTTTAGGGATTTTTGCAAGTTTATGAGATCTAATCTAAAGTTCTTTTCTGATTTTGCAAGACATGCATATCTGATGGAATGCCTGCCAAGAGCAGGGGTAGCTCTCAAGGATGTTTGCTTCTCTGAGTAATGAGGACCATGCTATTTTGAGGAGAGCAGGTCTTGCTAGAGTTTGTCATGTGCCTATTATTCACCCTATGTCCCGCATATGCTGTGATATTCTGACCTACTGGGTGCAGACAGGAACACTTTCAGGTTCCCACATATCTCTGGAGAATGGACCCTGACTTTGTTTGATGTCTACCATATTCTTGGAGTTCCAGTGAGAGGACATCCTCTAGTCCTTCTAGCTAGCAAGTCCTTCGAGGACAAGGCATCCTGGGCAAAGTTCATGGGGGTTAGTCACCCTGGGGATCAAACAGGAGTTCAGCTCACTTTCGTGCCTTGACTTCGCATCCCACTTCTGAGGAGATTCATGATTGGTTTGATTGCATCGAGGCTATTTGGAGACAAAGCCTCAGCTCACTTGAGATGGTGTTGGGCACCCATCATTCGTGGTATTGAGGAGGGCACGGTCTATGCTTGGGGACCAGATATTTTGGACATGGTCCATAGGTACTTCTATCGCATTGCACGGAGAGGGGTTTTTTCTTTTAGCCACTCTTCTTTGGTTATGATTTGGATATTTGAGCACATTAGGCCCCATCAGAAGCTTATTTTGATTCTGGATAGACGTTTGCTGAGAGCAGCTAGATTGATGCATGTGGGTCACTTCAATGCTTCTTTACCCATTGTCGCTACTCTTATAGATTGTGCCCCCTTGCATGGGGAGCATCTACTTCCTTTAAGAGAATTTTGTCCTAGCTCTTTGGTACTCTTGTATGTGTAAACTTTGGATGTATCTATGAAAGTTTTATCCTTTTATGGTTTTCACTTGTCAGATTTGTACTCATCTCTTGTGCATGTTTTAGAGATTTGGGAACTTTTTGATTATGTTTTTGGACCTTTTCAACTCTTTTAACGATGCAAGTATGATAACAATGACATGTTTTTGTAATTTTTTTAGGCATATGTATGAGATGCAGTTTACGATATGATAATGCAAGAACACGAGAAATGTTGAAGTGAAACATTTACTTCTACTGAATGTCATGAGCTATGACATTTGACTTTATTTCTTTGAGACTCTTTTTCTAATTTTGGCATGAATGCAATGTGGAACAAACAATGTGATTCCTCTTTAATACGATTTTCAATACAAGGGATTGTGAGTTGTCCTGATATAAGAGACCTAATCAAGGCTGTGAGATAGGATTTTAAAACACAAGTGGGGAGTGGGGATGAAATGGAGTGGTTTTGAATTTGGGCTTTGCTAAATGCTAAACACTGATCCTTATCTAGGTAAGACAATCTGACAAGCTTTCAACTTTAGACAAGTGACGAATTTTATAGGTGTTAGCTAGACTTAGATCATAGATGGCAAGCACGGTAGACCCAAGGTAAAGGATAAAAGGAAAGAACAAGGGTCCCTAGGTAGAAGATGATCCTAGAGACTACTAGACTCTTGGCTTTGCTCAGCTAGTGCGCATGTGTGATTTGTACCTTTCTTTTTACTTTCTCTGTTAGAATATCACCCTTGAGGCTTCGAGCTTAGACTGATCTCCACCCAAGAGTACAGGCATTCAACAATCTTCTCTCTTTCACTCTTTTTTTGTATCTCTCTTTTTTCACTTTTTCACTTCTTTTTTTTGTATTTTCTAGAATGCCTCACTTGATTTTTCTCATTTTTTCAAATTTTTGAGTTTTCAAGAAATGAATGCTTTTGGAACTTTGATATGCAATAATTTGATCTCTCACAATAATTTGATCTCTCACACTCTTATTTTGATTGATCACTCATTTTTTTATTCACTCAAATTTTAGATTGTTTCCTTCAGAGTTTTGATCCTCTTGACGTTTTTAGCCAGGAAAGATAAGGGGTTGAGCGCCACCTAAAGTTTTGTAATTTGTTTGGACTTCTCTACTACTAGGGAAGAATTGGGAAGGTCTACTTGCAATATTCCTTTGAACACTATAGGTTTGAATACTGACCTTGTTTAGACCTAACATCTTGACTCATTAAGACTGGGATCAGTGTAAAGTTAAGAGCTAGGCTTTGATTAGAATCACTGGGAATGAAAAGGGGATAATGGTGATTGCAAAAAATGGGGAATCTCTAGGTCCTGAAAGGATCACATATATCTAGGCAACATTAGAGTAATTACTGAAAAGAAAATAGTACAAAGGCAAGTCAATGACTAATGCAGGATGAACAGAATGATACTGAAATGCAAGAAATAAATTGTTTTTGACATTTTGATTTTTTTATAATTTTTATGTTTTATGATTTTTTTGGTTTTTAGACGTACTATTTCTTGAGGTGAAAGGCATTGACTGTTTCGCCAAATTCCTATCCCTCCATTATGCACAAGAGATAGGCACCATTTCTGACATCTTCTTTGACCATGTAAGGACCTATCCAATTGGGTCTAAATTTACGTCCTTCACCAGCTCTTTTATCGATCAAGTTGTCTATCCTATGCACTAGGTCTCCCACTTGAAAAGGTCTTGGGACAACCTTTTTGTTATATTACTTTTTCATTCTTGCTAGATAAGAATCATGTCATTGAACAGCTGTCAAGTGTGTTTCATCCATCATTTCTAATTCGGCCAATCTTACTGCTCTATATTCTTTGTTGTCCAATAATCCTTTTAATGACACTCTCAGGCTAGGCAACTCTACTTCCAATGATAATACCACCTCCAACCCAAAAGTGAGGGCATAAGGGGTGGTTCCAATTGGAGTCCTAATGTTCTGTAAGCCCATAGAGCTAGATATAGTTGTAAATGCCAGTCTCTTTTAGAGTCTTTCACAATATTGACCAATATTGACTTCAAAGTTTTATTTGTGGCTTCTGCTTGGCCGTTTCCCTGAGGATAGTAGACTGAGGGAGAGTTGTGATTGATGTGGAATCTCTCACATAACTCTCTTACTAGTGGATTTTTGAATGATGAGGCATTATCTGTAACTATCACGTGGGGGATCCTGAACCGGTAAATGATTTGATTCAATATGAATTTAGTGATTACGGTCCCTAAAACTGTAGTGAGAGGCATGGCCTCCACCCATTTTGTGAAATATTCTATCATGGTAATGATGAATAAATGTCCATTCATTGATGAGGGATATATCTTCCCCACCAGATCTAACCCCCAGGTGGAAAAGGGCCAAGGGGTAACGATCAATTATAAATCTCTTGTTGGTGTGTGGTGAACATGAGCGTAAGCCTGACATTTCAGACACCTCTTTACAAATTTAATCACATCCCCTTGTAAACATGGCTAGAAGCATCCCATTCTGTGTATTTTCCTTGCCATGGCATGACCACCAAAGTGTCCTCCACAGATTCCACTATGACACTCCTCTAAGATCTTATGTGCTTCTTCTTTATCAACACATCAAAGCAACATTCCACCCAAGGCCCTTCGATAGAGCACATCGTCTATTAAAACATATCTTGTCGCGAGGACATGTAATCATCTTTTTCCCAAAGGGGTCATATTTTTAGGATAAGTCTTGTTTGCAAGGTAGTTCACCACATCTCTGTATCAATATGAGGCTACATACTTTTCAAGGTTAACTACACAAATTTCTTCATCAGGGAAATCTTCGTTTATGGGCTCCTCTTGGGGATCCGGATTGTCTGCTAACCAATATGCTATTACCTGTCCTTTAATTGATTTTTGATTGACATAGGTTAGCTTGAATTCACTTAATAATGTTATGAACCGACCAGCTCTTCTTGACAAGATGGTTTGATTAAGGAAAGTCTTCAATTGCTCAGATCATATCATAACCCTAGTTTCTTGATTCAACATGTAATGTCGCAGCCTTCGAGTCATAGAGATTATGGCTAGACATTCTTTTTCAGCTTGGGTGTAGTTCTTCTCATATTCCAACAAGGTTCAACTTATGAAATAGATGGCTCTTTCTCTCCCACCTTCATCTTCTTGAGCTAGCATGCATGCTATGGAGATATCGGTTGCTCTAAAGTAAAAGATGAAGGGCTTGTCATGTTTTGGTGGCTTTAGCGTGGGCAAAGTTAGCAGGAATTTCTTCACTTGCTCAAATGCGTTTTGACAGTCTACCGTCCAAGTTATGCCAACTTGCTTTTTCAATAACTGATTGATTGGATGAATTTTGAAAGTCATATCTAGTATGAAACGTCTGATCGCACCTAATTGTCCTAAAAAGGCTCTTACTATTGTCTCACTCATTGATGGGGTTGCATTTAAGACTACCTTGACCTTAGTTGGGTTGACGTCTATTCCTCTTCGCAAGACAATGAATCCCAACAACTTTCCTGTCGTGACTTTGAAAACACATTTTTCAGGATTCAACCTTACTTTATACTCTCGAAATCTATTGAAGATTTTGCAAAGTTCTTCCACATGTCTTGACCTTTGTTCTGACTTATCTAGAAGATCATTAACGTAAGTTTCAACTATCTTGTGGATATAATCATGGAAGATATGTGTCATTGTCCTTTGGTAGGTTGCTCCTGCGTTCTTCAACCCAAATGGCATGACTATGTAACAGAAAGTTCCCCAAGGGGTGGTGAACATCATTTTATTTTGGTCAGCTTCTATGATCTTGATCTAGTTATATCTTGAAAATCCATCGATGAGAGAGAGGATCTCGTATCCTGTCATTGAATCGACAATTTGATCGATGGATGGTAAAGGGAAATCATCTTTTGGGCAAGCTTGACTAATGTCTCTAAAATTGAGGCATATCCAAATTTTTCCATTCTTTTTTAGAACTGGGACAATGTTTGACACCCAACTTGAATAGTCTACTAGTTTGATGAAGCCAACGTTTAAAAAATAATTTAATTACTCCTTCACCATTTCAGCCACTTGTGGCTTTATGGGTCTTGGTTTTTGTTTCATGGGTTTTGCATCTAGTTTTGTCACTAAATTGTGCACCACAACTTTTGGATCTAACTTGGGCATGTTTGAATATGCCCACGCAAATATGTCAGAATATTTGATGAGGAATTCCATGTACTCCAGTTCTTCATCATTTAGTTCTCCTCCTAGTTTTAACATCCTAGGTTTTTCAGGTGTTCCAACATTGATGTCAATCATATCCCCAATTAGGGATAGGTGTCCTTCCTTAAACTTTTGAGGAGTAGGTGGTAAATTTGAGTTCGCTTTGATCTGGAGGATTTCTTTCTGGTTCCCAAAATAGTCCTCTGAGTGAGGGAGGAGCATGTATCCTTTCTTATGGTGCACTCTTGGAATCCCATCATAAGCATGTACATATTCGAGGATGGCTTCGTCATTCTCAGCGTAGTCTCAGGTTAGTCTCTCTTCTTGACCCATGGCGTAATTCAGGATATTTGGTAATTCTTTGCTTTCCAACAACATCTCTCCACGTATTGACACAATGTATTCTGAATTTTGTAATTGAGCATTTGGTGAAAATAACACAGCTGACGTAGCCATTGAATCTATCACTTGGTTTTTTTCTCTGGGTATGGCTTTTATGGAGAAGTTGAAGAATTGAACCAACTTCCTAATGGTTTCTTTATAAGGTCTTAATCATTCTAATTTTGTCTCATAATTTTCTGCAAATTGGTTGATTATTAATTGAGAATCTCCAAAGGCAGAGATTTTCTTGACCCCCATTCTCATGGCTAGCATGATTCCTAGGGATAGGACTTCATACTCAGCGATGTTATTTGTGCAAAAGAAGTCTAGCCTAAAGGCGAAGGGGAGAACTTTCCCTTCGGGAGATGTTAATATTATCCCCGTCCCTGCCTCAGTTTTGCAATCAGGCTCCGTTGAAATGTAGGGTCCATAAGCTTTGATGGTTTTGTGATTGAGATGTTACACCAAACTCATAAGTGGAAGTCCATTTTTCCCCTTTTTCCTCTCTTTTGATGATTTCGATTGTTCCAATCAAGAGGTTTTTAATATCCCATTCATCGGTACACGGAATGGCTGCCAGGCCGAACGGTGCATGGGACTTGGTGGTATGTGGATCAAAGGGGAATTCTCTGAGATCATCCATTCTTTGATAAGATATGTTGTGAGTGCTTGTATTTTCTTAGATATCTTGAACTTCTTCTTTTGGTTTCTCTTGCGTCTTTAGCTTTTTGTCTTTTTCTTCCTGTTCCTTTCTGTAAATACTAAAAGGATCAGGGTCTGCTTTGATGATGGCAACCTTTCCCAAATGATGGAAATGGATTTCTTGAAACAAAGTGGATGTGATGGCCTTCATGGCATGAATCCAAGGTCTTCCAAGGATCATATTATAATTGGTTTCTCTGTTGATAGCATAGAAATTTGCGGAGATGGTTTTACCCATTAGAGTGAGTGGTAGGTTGATTCTTCCAACCATTTGAATGTTATGACTATCATATATCCTCAATGTGGCATTGTGTTGCTTGATTCTAGTTTTTCTATATCCCATTCTTTGTAGGAATGATATCGGTAGAAGGTTGACTATCGATCCTTCATCCACCACTACTCTTTTTATAGTGACCTCTTCGACTTGAATTTGTATGTATAGAGGCGAATCCTTTTTCTTACTTCCTTCATTTTGGGGTAGTTTGGAAACATCAAATGTGAGAAGGGGTGATTCCTCCTATGTTGAACACCCTACTTCTAATACTTCCAAGAATGTCTTGCGGTGTGAGGCAGAGGCTCTTAACAAGTTTATCACCTGCGAGAAGACATTTTTTGTTTGATTTGTTTGTTCTTCCTCGTGGATCACAAACACTTCTTGGTTTAGTTCTACATGATTGGAGTTGTTTTGATTGGCCTTCCCTTTCTCCTTTTGAGGTTCCTTCTCCTTTCTTTGGGATTGGAGGAGTTTGAGGAAGTTTTGATGTTGATTTGGAGTAAGTTTAGAGATGACTTTATTGTATCCATAGCAGGATTTTGTTTCATGACCCTTTGTTCCGTGGAACCAACAATAAGCATTGGGGTTGTAGGATGGTCAGTTTGATCCTTGATTTCCTTTTTGCCACCATTTGTCATTGTTAGGATTGATTTTTATGATATTAACATCTTTCTCTTGAGGCACATTAGATGTGATCTTTTCTATTCCTTTAGACATCTTAAGTTTTCCGTTGGTATTGTAAGTCTTTCAACCACTGTCGATGGCGGCTTGGTCGATCCTCAAAGCACTTTCCAATGCTTCTTTATAGGATTTGTATGGCAATTTTTGAACATCTTCTCTCATGTCTTTGGTTAAGGCATGTAAGAAGAGGTTGCATAGTTCTTGGTGATCCATGTTTGGGGCACTAGTCAAGGAGTAAAGGACTTGCCTCCATCGAGTGACAAAGTGGGCTACAGATTCGTTTGACTTCTGTTTCAATGTGAGGAATTCTCCGATCCCTATTTTAATGATTTTGTTCATGTCGAATGCCATGACAAACTCTCTGATTAGTTATCTAAATGAGTGAATTGAAGCTTCCAGTAAGTGATAGTACCAATCCAGACCTATGCCTTCAAGAGTTTTTGGGAAGATTTTTGTTACAACCCCATCCCAAGGGAGGAGTTCTCTTATTGTTGTGGTGTAGGCTTTGTAGACACCCAAAAATGACCATTTCTTCGAATCACTTGCATTTTGTCAAATCTATCTAATCACCTGCATTTCAACATTAATTAAATAATCTAATTATTTAATTAATTTCATCAAAATCGTCAAATTCTTCCAAATCTTCTAAATTCGACATTAATTGAATAAATTAAATTTATTTAATTAATTTAAATCAAAGTCAACTTTATTCTTCCACAATTAAATAATTTTAATTATTTAATTAAATCAAATTGTTCTTCCAAATTTAAATAAATCAAGCAAATTTATTTAAATTAACTCAATCCTCTAAAAATAAATAAAATTAAATATTTTATTTATAATCTTCATATCTTATCTAATTTTCAAAATCATGCACAATCAATTAAATAAATTTATTTATTTAATTTCAATTATCTTCGAATTCCTCTAAAAATATCATGTTAACTCGTGCACAATCAGTCTTATTTTTAGAACTCCAAAAAAAACAAATCTAAAGTTAAGTTAATTGGCATTAATTTATCTTATTTTCATCAACTCATGAATTAGAAAAAAAAGCATTCTAATTTATGAAATCAAATCTATCTTTATCATGTCTCTTTATCAAAAAGCGATTAACTCAAACAAAAATACCTTTTTTGAGTGACGCATGTCCTTTTTTGAGTGACACATGTCAGGTGCACATTCATCATGAGTTATTTGATTTATCTCAACCATCCATTCTATGGATTTATTTCATCCATTGATCGATCATGTTTGAAACCTATATAAACCCCCCTCATCTCCATAACAAATCATCTTCAATCATTTAAGCTTTTGCATCCATACAGCACTTGGAGCATTCATCGCACCCTTGAGCACTTTGAGCACAAATACAACCTACATCCACTTGTTGCAAACATGGTTTTGCAATTTATGAAGCAATCCACATTCGACCAAAAGACCCATACAATCTAGGTGATAGCTTCTTTATTTTAATTCGATTTATTCATTGATATTGGTTATTGCTTGGATAGATCTTTTGATGTTATGGGTAATTGAGTTGTTATTGTCATTGCTTTGTGATCTTATCATTCAACCTCTCAATTTTTCCTATACAAATTCTGGCATGCCCAGTGGGACCCAATAATCGCTCTTTTTCTTTAAGAAATTGACTTTTTAAAGTACAGTACGAAATAGGACACATCAACATAGAAAAGCACTTTTGGTAGTACAGTACAGCGCCTCTGGTATAATAGTCCAGCGCCTTCAAGCAATACTATTGTGCCTCTGGTAGCACAGTACCATGCTTTTGGTATTACAGTGCAGCGCACTTGGCATAATAGTAAAGCGCTTCTGGTCTTCTAGGGTTTCTGATCTTGTTTTCTAATTTGCAGGGTTTTTAACTCATCATACCTATCATTCATTGACTGACAAGCTGATTTATTTATCTTTCAATTATCATTTATACTGCCTAAGCTGACATATTTAGGAGTATTCACTTTTTGAGTTAACTTGTCCTTTCACAACATCTTGTGAGTTGTTCTTGTTTGCAAGTTAGAGATCTTACCCTCTATCACCATCCCAAATCATCTATCAACCATGAAGATATCTTTTGATCTAGCTTTTTTGACAAAATATGACTTTTTTAGATCTGGGGCAGTAAAGCGCTTCTGGTAATATAGTAACTCACTTTTGGTAGCACAGTACTGCGCTTCTGGTAGCACAGTGTATCGCTTATGGTTCTACAGTAGCTCACCTTCGGTAGCACAGTCTAATGCTTTTGGTAATACAATAAGTCACCTTTGGTAACACAATAAAGTGCTTTTAGTCAATTAAGTTGTTTTTTGCTAACTCTTGAGTTTGTGTGGAACTAAATCAAATTGTTGCAGCTTCTTATCACTCACACAGAGCAAATGGGTTTCTCTAACATGTTCATATCGGACAAGTGTTGAAGAATATCAATCTATCACACTAAGTCTTAGAAACATATTGCTTTCTTAAGGGGCAATTGAACAAATCATCTTTTGCAATCTAAGTCTTAGGAACATATTGCTATCTTAAGGGACAATTGAACAATCATCATTCGCAAATCTAAGTCTTAGGAACATATTGCTTTCTTAAGGGATAATGGACATGCATGCAAAAACACTTCATTTTCTAAGGGACAATGGACATGAATTCCAAACACTTCAATTTCATAAGGGACAATTGACAACTACAAATCGTGTGTGTGCCTAATCTAGTTGCACCTTATTTTTCTTATAACAAGACAATTGAACCTTTGTTTGACGTTCTTGATCTTACTTTTCAGTTATTCCTTTAGAAGGGATTTCTTTTGGATTGCGCTTCATCCAAAAGGGATGACCCTAAGCGGAGTTTTCCTTTGAACCACTATATAAGAGGGATAAGGTGAAAGCCAAGTCCTAACTGACATCAGCCTTACCTTGTGGTGCCAAATTGAAAAGAGGTGTACTAGCACTTTGTGGAAATAATTTTCACATTGTGTGAAGTGTTTGATACTCTTAGTAGGATTGGTCAAAGCTTTTAGTAGCTTGTCACATTGCTCGTAAGGCGTTGGTCCCTCAAAGCTACTAAGAACCAAATCTAGATAGTGACTACCTGATCCAACTTTGAATGTTGCGGTAATCATCAGTGCAAGGGGAATCAATTCAAGCCCCCAAGATACTCACCATTGCCTCCCTTGAGAAGAGATAGTATTCCCTTGGCCATAAAGCTCTTGTGACCTACTTGAGCTTTCTGAGGGGAGGGTGAGATATCCCTACCTATCATCTCTCGCAAAGATACAAATGTACGACACCTATATTGAATGACATTTGGTCAATGGAGAATTAAGTTGTGAGCTGATCTACGGCAATGAAATCATGTCTCTAGGGATAAAAAGTGCTTGAATTGTTTGCTATTGTCTTATACCCATGGAAACATTGGGATTTTTGGTGAGCCTTGAACATACACTATCTATTATGTCAATCCTCTTTGATACTTTGTTTGATGTGTTTTCTCTTGCCAAAGCAAATCTAATCAAAATCAAACCCAAATCTATCAAAATTTGCCTTATAAACATCACTGACACTACTTCAACACTTTTGGTAGTGCAATTCAGCACCTTTGGCATAACAGTTCAGCGCCTCTGGCAGAATAGTCCAGTGCCTTTGGTAACACAGTAGCTCACCTTTGGTAACATAGTAGCTTGCCTTTGGTATAACAGTCTAGTGCCTTTGGTCCAGTAAACTATTCATCAAACTACTTCAGCGAAATCCCAACAAAATCTCAAACATATTGTCCTAGTGCATCCCATGGTAACCACTAGACTCCAGTAATCTATGAAGGCCAAGCAAGTTGCCCCAAGGAAGTGCAAATCACCTCCTCATACACCTCAACCAAGCTCATCCAACATGACTCCAAAGGGTACTCCAAAAACACCAATGGAAAGACCAACCAACTCTCAAAACAAACCGCAACATGACCAACCAACCAATCCTCAAGAAGGTTATGTTCCTTTGGTAGATGTAACTTAATTCACTACCGACATGCCTCATGATTTTGCTACACTCGGTTATACCATGGTTCAAGTCCCATCTCAAGAAGAGTGACACTTTGAAGAAGGTCAATCCTCTCAAGAAGATAGACATGACCTTGATGAAATCATGCAAGATCCTAGAGCCATAGCCACCTTTGACAAAATCCTTAGTGAGAACCAAGATCATTTCTTTCGCTTACTAGAAGAACAAGGAGCCAAGTTACCCCAAGACTTCGATATATCCAAACTTCAAGAGCAAAAAAAACCCATGATACTATACCGGCCATCCAAACTATGTCAACCGTGACCACTCCCATACCCGAACAAAGCTCACAAGGGAGAATGCCTACACCTTTTGCCGCACAATATGAGAATCCTCTTTATCAAAATCCAACAGCAGAAAGACCCATATCACCTCTTAAGAGTCCTATGGAGATTTACAAACACCAATAGGAGACTCTACATCGTCAAGTAGAACTAGTAAGATAGGCCACTCTAGCAAAATCAAACACACATCAACCTCCTAAAATGTCCACACCAAACGTAAGTGGAACATTGGCTACCCCATCACGAGATGGTTTCCCACCAAATTACAATTTGGGAAACACTTATGTAGCCATCAACAAGGGTCTCAACAAACACCACACCCAACATCATCAACCCTCCGTATCATTAACCCACACAATGTCATGCAACCCCAACCATCACAAAATGTTAACACAACCTATATCCCTCCACCACAACATTCTACTACACTCAATCTTAATCAACCCCAACCATCATAAAACCCATCTACCTATGTCCCTCTGCCACAACGATCATCTACACTAAAATTTTTCAACACATATCTCAATCAACCACAATCATCACAAAACCCATCTACCTATGTCCCTCCACTGCAACGATCTTCCACTTTCAACCTAAACCACACCGATCTCAACCCTCAAAATTCCCAAAACCAAACTTCCCATAGCTATGTTCCACCACCGCAACCAAACCCAACAAACTTTAGCTTTCCTCCACAAAATTCTTTCTTCACACCACCTCCATAATACCAACAACAAAACTCTTATCTACAACCATCACAAAGCCTACATTCTTACCTATCACCACCCCCACCTCCCTAAAATCAAAACACCCAAATCCAACCCAATCCAAACCCAACATACAACACATACAACCCTAACCAATCATACAACCCTTATAACACCAATACCCATGGCTTCAACTACAATCTTCCATATGGGCAACAACAACCACCTCTAGTGCAACAAGAGATGTTTCCCACACCTCCAACAACCATGGAGCTAAAACTTGTGGAGGTTCAACAACAACTATCTGATCTTACATTTGGCCACACCAAGAAAACCTTCTCTTTGGAAGAAGTTTGTCCTTATGCATTTGATCGGTCATTACCCATGATCCCTTTTCCTCACAACTTCAATATTCCCAAATTTGATAAATATAAAGGAAAAGGTGACCCAAAAGACCATCTTAGAGAATTCTATCTCACTTGCTCCGAGGTCTCACATAATGACACATATCTTAAGCGCCTCTTTCCTCACAATCTTGGAGGTCAAGCTATAGAATAGTTCTCACACCTACCCACGGGTATCAAATCTTTTAACGAGCTTGCAGAGAAATTTGCCACCCATTTCTCCTATAAAATAGAACATGAGGTCTTTATGACTGACCTATGCAATAATAAACAAAAAAATGGGGAAACTTTCATCTCCTTCCTTCAAAGATGGAGACAAATGGCTGGCAAATTCCCATTCAAGATACCCAAAAAGTAGCTTGTTAGCATATTTGTGTAGAACCTAAACCAAGAATTGGGTTTCCATTTGCAAATTCTTAGCGCTACAACCTTCAACGAGATTACCTATAAAGGCATCAACATTGAAAAATCCCTCATCGCTAAAGGCGTGGTCAAAATGTTCAAAGACAACAAAGACAATGCTCCCCAACAACAAACAAATGACAAACCAAAATTTTGGAAGAAGAATAAAAACGTGGTCAATGATGGTGTGGTAGATTCCAAACATGTCCAAACACTACAAACACCCCTTCATCTTTCATCAAAACCAAGTGAAACTCCGCCTCAACAAAACCAACAACAACAAAGACAACCAAACCAAAACCACCAATAAAGACAACAAGAGTGACCTCAACAAGACTACCCTCTGCAATGTCAATTCACTCCCTTGGGAGAGCCTATAGAGTCAGTTCTATAGAGACTTATACACAATGGACTCATCACCTTACCAGATGCTCCCCCATATGGTGAAACCATTTACAAAACTGCACGGTACAAAGAAAATGAATATTGTGAGTACCATAGGACCAAAGGACACAGGACCACGTCATACATGAAACTCAAACATCTGATCCAAAACCTTATCAACGGAAAACAAATCACTTTTGATGATGAACCACCAAATCAAAACACCAATAAAGACCTCAACATGTACAAGGAGCCATTCCATAAGCATGGTCAAGGTCAAAATCCTGACAAAGGTAAAGGTGTTAATAAAGTTTCTACTTCCTATGACTCTATTGTGGGTCATGTTGAAGAAAGTCATGTACCTACCCTCACTATCAAAGGCAAATCTATGGATTGTGCAGTTACAACTCATCATGGTCGTGTCACCCTTCGTGGTTCTACACCAATTCTCCCAACCCAATCTGATTACAATCTTGTCAAACATCATGGGAAAACTCCTACACAGATCTCAATTTTGGACCTTCTACGGTCGTCACCCGCACATAAAGTTGTGCTCGAAAAAGCCTTACAAGAGTCTTTAGTTCCTAACAACATAGCGGTCATGGATTTCCAAGCTATTATAGGTAACATCGCCTCACCTTACAATGTGGTCTTTTCTGAAAAAGACCTCCCATCCCATGTGCCATGCCACAATGATGCCCTTCACATTGAAGTTTTCATCCATAAATGAAAGATCAAACTCATAATTATAGATGGTGGTGCTAGTCTCAATACCTGTTCTCTAAAGTTACTCAAACATTTGGGATACTCTGAGGATTAGGTCAACATTGATCAAAGTATTACAATCAAAGGGGTATGATGATGTTTACCTATACAAGTAGGCCCCATCATGCTTGAAACTAGGTGCCAAGTCCTCGACATTGAACTATCTTACAACATTATCCTAGGATGCCCATGGATCCATGCCATGAAAGTTGTTCCCTTAATGTACCATCAGTCTCTCAAGTTCCCATTTAATGGTATAGAAATCACTATCCCCGGAGATCCTAATCCCTTTGAATTATGTCATGTCTTGCAAGGCAGTTATAAGAATTCTAACCAATTGCCAAATAATGACAAAGCCCATGAATCCCCATTATATGTTGATTCTAAAAAATTGATAAAAGCCTCTGTAGCTAAACCCAATCCTCATCCTATTCCCAAAATCAAAGCTCACATCCGTGATATAGGCTTTGGAGAATATGATATCTCAAAATCTTGTTGTGTAGGGCTGATGCCCTTATCCCCTAAATCCTACGGCCAACCGCCCATAGCCCAAGCAACTAAGAAAGCAGCTATTCCTCCCCCAGCATGCCTAACCCAATTCCAAGAAGGAAAATTAATGGCAAAGGAAACTATTGAAGACATCTCATCTTGGCTCTACAAGGACCATACCAGTCAAACAATATGGCAATGGCCTAAGAATTGTGAAGAACATGGGCTACAAATGCAAAGGTGGTCTAGGGATAAATAATCAAGGTGAAATGGAACCAATTATTGTGAAGAAGAAACTAGAAAAGAAGGGGTTAGGATTTGGTAGGAAGGTACCACACGCCTTGGACATCGAGGGTATTCTCGACGAGGTAGCACAAACTTCTCTTGCAGATTCGACATCTAAAGAGGATATCTTCAACGGCTCTTCCCTCCATATGACTGACCTATTCATTGAATCCTCTGTATTCATGCTATCATCTGTATCCTTAACATCCACCACCAACACCCAGATTGTAACACTTGTCTACCCTGAACTTATCGATTGGGACCAACAAGAGGCCCCCATTCTAGATGTATTTCAGAATGACGAAGCTATTGTTGAGTTCATGGGACTCCGGGATGGTATCCCTCTTGGCGATCACAAAGCTAGTTTTGTAATGGAACTAGAGAAAACTGCTTATTATGGTGAGAATGCTAAATCCTTCAGTTGCAAAAGTAAAAATAAAGAAAGATCTCTAGGTGAAAACCACATTGTGGCACCTCCTGATCAGAAAACAGTAAAAACAAAGGACGTATCCAAAGGTGAAAACCCAATTGTGGCACCTGAGGATGGAGGATTTGACCTTCCCCTACCATCTAAGTATCAAGAGAAATCATCTCTCCTAGTGGAAGATTCTATAGAGATAAATCTTAGCACAGAACAAAATCCTAGAACAACATTCCTAGCAGCATCACTATCAGAGCAAGAGCACAAAAATCTTACCAACTTCTTCTTACAGAGAACCATCAACTTTGCGTGGACCTATGTTGATATGCTAGGGTTGGACCCTTCACTAGTAGTTCACTATCTCACGGTTGATCCAAAAGCTAAACCAGTCAAGCAAAAGCTGAGAAAGATGCATCCACAGATCGCTCTCTTGGTGAAAGTTGAAATACAGAAACTGCTAGATGCAAAGTTTATCAAGCCTATTGATTATCCAGAATGGGTCTCAAACATTGTACCTATGGCTAAATCGAATGGGGGCATCCACATGTGTTCTGACTTCAAAGATCTTAACAAAGCATGTCCTAAAGATGACTTTCCATTGCCAAACATTGATCTCATAGTAGACTTGACTGCTGGTCATGAAATGCTTTTTCTAATGGATGGATTTTCTAGCTACAATCTGATAATGATAGTAGAAGAAGATCAACATAAAACTGCTTTCACTTGTCCTTGGGGTACCTATTGTTGGTGCGTCATGCCATTTGGTCTTAAAAATGTAGGAGCAACCTATCAAAGAGCAATGACAGTGATATTCCATGATCTCTTTCATCACATCATGGAGGAATATGTGGATGACATACTCACAAAGTCTTCTAGGGCATATCACATACAGGTTCTCAGACAAATCTTTGATAGACTCAAAAAATATCAAGTAAGACTTAAGCCAAAGAAGTGCGTCTTCGGGGTAACCTCAGGAAAACTGTTGGGATACATTGTATCTTGTAGAGGTATTGAAGTAGATCTAGCAAAAGTCAAAGCTATAGTAGAAATACCTCCACCAAAGAATCTAAAAGCATTAAGGGGCCTTCAAGGAAGGTTACAATCCATTAGGCGGTTTATCTCACAGCTAGCAAATAAATGTCAACCATTTCAACACTTGCTCTGCAAGGATGTCTCATTTCAATGGGATGATAAGTGTCAAGCAACATTTGATCAACTCAAAGAATATCTAGCTACACCTCTTGTCTTGGTACCACCAGTCGTCGATAGGCCTTTGATCTTGTACATCTCAACTACAAATGCAGCCCTAGGGGCTCTTCTAACACAACATGATGAGTCAGGAAAAGAGCATGCAATCTATTATATCAGTCGAACCTTTGTGGGTTATGAACTCAGTTATTCACCTATGGAAAGAGCTTGTTTAGCCTTAGTGTTCGCTTCCCAAAAGTTGTGGTCTTACATGCTAAACCAACACACAAATCTAATAGCCAAAATTGATCCATTGAAGTATCTACTAGCAAAAGTAGCTCTCATAGGCAGACTAGCTAAATGGGTCATGATCCTTAGTGAGTTTGACATTGAGTATGTGGATCGTAAAGCAATCAAGGGACAAGCCATAGTAGATCAACTAGAAAAAGCACCTATGATAGATGTACATCCTATGGTATCTGGCTTTCCAGATGAAAATCTCTTTAGTCTCTCTACCTCAGTAATGTGGAAGTTGTATTTTGATGGTTTCTACACACAGCATGGATCAGGGGCTGGAATCCTTTTTATCACGCCTCAAAATGATGATATCCCAAAGTCATATCGCCTTGCATTTCCTTGCACTAACAACATAGCTGAGTATGAAGCATTCCTCATAGGTATCAATATTGCAGTCCAATGGGACATCAAAGAACTACAGGTATATGGAGACTCACAACTAGTCATTCAGCAAGTCACAGATGAGTACCAAACAAAAGATGAAAATTTGGTCCCCTATAAGCAATTAGTGGATGCCTACAAACCACACTTTTCTAGCATCACATTTGAGAAAATTCGAAGAGAGCATAACAAAGCTGCAGATTCTATGGCTTCTGTGGGGTCCCTTATAGACATGCTTGCAAACACACAAAAATGTGAGTTATTGATCAAGCAATTGTTGATACCAGCCGTCGATGTTCTAACTACTGCAATCATCTGCGAACTTGTTGGTCCCAATTCCCCATGGTATGAAGATAACTATGATTACGTTAAAAATGCTACCTTTCCCTTTGAGCTATTTGCCACCCAATGCAAAACCTTTATCTATCGGTCCTCCCATTACACCATTCTAGGTGATACACTATATCGTCAGAGTCTCGATGGTATCCTCTTATGATGTCTTAACACGGAAGAAGTTGATGCTACCTTACGAGACATACACAAAGGTGTTTGTGGTGCACATTCTAATGGTCCTAAACTCACTAAGAAGATACTCAGAACAAGTTATTACTAGCCTACTATAGAACAAGATGCTTTACAGTTTGCTAAGAAGTGTCTACAATGCCAGTAGCATGGATATTTGATTCACGCACCAGCTCATGAACTACAACCTGTGACAACTTCATGGCCTTTTTCACAATGGGGTCTTGACCTCATAGGACAAATCCACCTGTTGGTTTTTCTTCTGAATCAGCATTAGGGTTTGCCACTTCTAATGCACAGGCAGATTCGGCCAACTAATACAGGAGGTTGCGTGAGCTCCTCCCCTTCACTTCTGGTTCTGCCGCACCAAGGGGGGTATCCCTATAACTCAAGATGTAACCTTGACTAGCTCAAAGATAGAAAGATCTAACTTGACAAGAACAGGCAGAATACTCTCATGTATGGACCAAGATCTGTATGATAGATCACAAGGCTGGCAACATTCTTGGACATGATGTCTGGTTGGGTATGAGAGCATGCAGGGGGTTCCTACTCCTAATCCTACAACTAACAGATGGAAGGATGAAGTGATTTGAAATGATGTTTGGATGCAAACCTGGACCTGGTGTATAACCTCAACAAAGAGCTAGATTGGTGCCTATCCAAGGCTTGGAGTCGGTAGACATACACCTGTGAATGATCAGCATGAATAGCTAAAACTGGATTTCAGGGGGATACACATGATATCTGCCTTGCAGATATCTCCCAATAAAGAGTGTTAAGCTGTCTATACTTATGGCATCCCTATTGCAGTAAGGAAGATACATACAAAACTGGAGACAGAATCAGCATAACACATGTAAACACAGCATTATTCATATAAGGTTAACCATGAAATCAGTGGATTCATGCCAAATCGTACAACAGGAGATACATAAACTCACAAGTTTTGCTGCACAGAGCAACCAAAACCAGTTGTATCTTATTACAGAGCCAAAATGTCCAGTTTTCAACAACCTTCAAATGAGCAACACAACCTGCTTATAACAGCCAGGCAGGTGCTCAGCAATTAATTACATGGTTGACCAAAAATCCCGCCAGATATACAGTATCAAAAAAATGGCGCTCAAACATGAATGCAGCAGGTAGGGGAGGAGACAGGGAGATTTCTCGAGCCTTGCGCCGCCACCTAGGGATCCAGATCTTCAATCGGGTACTAAATTCGTCCACGCCATCGCCCATACCTCTGCAACAATCGCCATTAATGGCGCACCAACCCGCGGCCTTGGGAAAAACATCAAACAGTCAATCGCAACCATTTCCCGCTGAGATTCATCATCATGATATTTGAAAATGCAGGATATCAATTATCCCACATGCACCCCGCAGCAACCTCTTTAACACTTTATATACTAGGTCATGAGCATATATGATGTCGGTGCTTTTGCTCCTGACGACACTAGTATGAGACTTCATCATCATCATCCTCCAGCAGCATGATATCCTGTTGCTAGAAATATCACCCTGACGTCATCATCATATCGCAATATAGCCTGCATGATAATCGCCTTCATCGGCACAACCTGATCCATCGGAGGAACATCCTCCTGCTGAGCCTATACCAAAAGTCTGGCCGATGAACATCCTGATGATGTCACCATCATATCCTGCTGACGTCATCATCATATCTGCCTACTGCGCATCTCCTCATATCCGGATGACGTCATCATCATGTTTGCAAATATCGGGGGATCTCCATAAGATGATCAGTGTTAGAAATATGACCCCCCCGGACCTTGATGACGTCATCATCATATCGACATCAGGATGATATTCAGAAGATAACCGGATATTTGGAAATATCATCCTAATGCACTAATATCATGCTGCACTGTAGCTCCGCTATAAGATCAGGGCGAAATATGAATATGATGATGCTTGAAAAGATCACCCCCCACTAGATAATGCACGAAGCTGGCAGGCGGATATCTCCCTTCAGAAATATCATGATGCAGACAAGCGGAAAGCTGGATATCACCCTGACGTAAGAATGACGTCAGCATCATCAGGATGAAGAAACAACGAACATGAAGTGATACAACATCATCAGGATGATATTGACTAAGATCATCCTGACATTCAAATATGATGACCCCGGTGAATATCGGGTCACACTTAGAACTTCTTCGACAACATCATCAGGATGATCATAACCAAGATCACCCGATGATAAAAATATCACCCCGGCGAAATATCATGAAGGCAGAAAATATGATGACCCTCGCAAGCAACACGGCGATAACTGGAAATATGATGATGATGATGACGACCCTTAGAAAAAACAAGTCAGGTCGAACAACTCAAAGAATAACCCCTTCAGAATATCGGGGCAACATCATCATCATGTTTGGGCAAGGTGATAATTGGAAGATCACCGGATACTTGAAAGATCACCCTCCGCAAGAAAACTAAGGCACATTGTAGCTCATCAGCAGGATCGGGATGATATCCAAACATCACCCGATATTGAAACATGATGATCCTGATGAGAAACAAGTCGACAGAAAACATGATGATGCGGACCATCATCGAAGACAATATGATGATGATGATCTCCTCCTCAGAAAATATGATGATGCAGCTGAAAGAAGCTGAGGAGGTCCAACACTTAGAACATTTTTGGATTTTTTGGGAAGGGGCCTGCATGAAAATTGCTCAGAAACTGCCAGTCAATTCAGGCACTAACACTGGCTCTGTCTGGGGATGTGCAGGTGCAAGACTGCAGCGAGAACCCCAAATCTCTGGGATGCAGACCAGTCCCTTATCCATTGGGCACAGAGTCAAATATTGCACTGACCTGCATCACCAAACACATTATTTTTAAACATTATTTTGGCGGCCCCGGGCAGCCAAAAAGGAAAAACCATAATTTTTTCTTGTCAAATGCCTGATTCCAAACTGGAATATCCCAATCCCAACTGAAAAGATTGGCATAATCTGCCCATAATGTCATCTGCTTAAAAAAATATTCCACCAGTTTTGAAAGCTTGCCACCATCATTTTCAGCTCTGTCATTTTGGATTTTAGAATTAGACATATAACCATACACATAATATTCTTCAACATTAGGCAACACATGTATGTTATGTCCCTCAGACAGTACATCATACTGCTCTTGGCATTCTTTATCATTTATCTGGCTGCTGCACATTATCAGGCACTCATCCAGCTGATCCAAAAATTCAAAATACTCAGAAAATATGAGACCCCTAATATCTACTGATATTGAAAACAGATCCTGATCCACACACCCAATGTTGCACATGTCTGAATCAGGTGATGATGAACATTCATTATTCACAGTTTGCAAATCAGTATCATCATCTTCAAACAAAGGGTTAATCCTGCACCAATGAAGGTCACGACTCACAACATCATATGCATCAGCAGGCTCATCATAAAGGGGATTAACACTCACTGCAAAGGCCTCTGCCTCTTCTTCATGACATTCTAATTCTTCTTCATTACTATCAGATCCAGAGTCATAAGAAAAACAAACCTGATCCATGCACTGGTCATGGATATCATTTTTATCATCTAACTGCCCCGCATACAAGGTTGCTGCTGTTTCAATGCACTCTGAAGTTGAACAATCTGCATCATTTTCCAGCCCTCCAATGCTTCCTGATGAAACTGATATTGATTCTTGATCCATATGATCACAACTCTGCACAACTGGATCATTTAAACATGAAGGCTCTTTGTTTAGGACTGGTATGCAAATATTGCTTGAAAAATTATTATTTTCAACTTCACTTGCTGGGCAAAAAAGGACATCCTCCTCTATAATAGAAACATCATCCACTTGGAATGATGCAAAAACTGGGACAACAGGGGTGTGAGTGCTATGACATTCATTGTCAATTCCTGAATTAAAACTTTCATCAACATTGGGGGCTGCAGGAGAACAAAAATTTTCAGAAAAATAACCCTTTTGTATTCCATACCTCCAATTGTTTTCAATATCTACTGCAAACTGATGTGCCTGATGCAATGTGGTGGGCTCCTTGTCTCTTAATCTGTAACTCATTTTCTTATCAAAGGCTCCCAAATAGACAACTAAGCACAGTGCATCATTAGGTCTCATGCATTCTGGAATTCTATTCAATGCCCTCATAAATCTGAGGTTAAAAGCTGGGATCAACTCATCTTCTTCAATGTGGATGTACATGAAGTCACTAATAGCTGCATATTCAGAAACTCTTTCACCATACTGTACTAGAAATGCAGATTTAAAACCATGCCAAGAGCTGACAGAGTGAGCTGGAAGGTAGGAAAACCAGTCCCTTGCATCTTCATCTAGAGATTGAACAAATAATCTCATAACCACATCCTCATGGTCAATCTCAAAGTCATCTATCACATTCATAAACTGCTGCAAGTGTCTCTCAGCTGATTCATCCTTTATACCCTTAAATTTAGGCAAAAAATTTTTGATTTTAGGTGGAAAGGCATTTGGGTAGCCACAAATGCCACTAAAATTTATGGGCTTATATCTATCTATGTTGAAACTTCTTTTATTACATGGTTGGGATTGACTGTTATACATTTTTGCATTTGACACTTCACAAGGGTGCATAGGCAGATAATACATCCTTTATGTTTTTGCAACCCTCCTCTCTACTCAGATTTTCTACGAAGAATGACTTTAGGCACTCAAAATTCAAACTGTTTTTTCAAACTTTCCTAAAGTCCTTTAAATGAGTCTTTTGAACAACATTGCATGTCCTTTGAAATACAGGGTAAGTTCTAATAAAAGCATGCAAGCTCTGTTTTCACCAATGTTTCCCTTTTAACCAGTGCTATCTCACCAAATAGGGAGTCTGTCAAACAATATGAAATACCTGGATATGTTGCAGGAGCTGAAAATTCTTCTCTGACTGATTTTGTTTTTTTATCAGGTTCTTTGATGCAGAGTCGCCACCTCCTTGAAGAGGAATGAGCTTCAAACAAGCTGAAGCTGCAAATTGATTTCTTTCTTTCTAGGTCATCCACCAGCAGAGTCACATATACAACCTTTTTTCTCTGCTGCAACAAACAGTTTCTAGGTCTAATTTTTTAATCTTGTAGACTCAAACTTTCACGGATATGACATTGACCTCCCCAGCGGAGTCGCCATCTTGTTGGTTTTTCTTCTGAATCAGCATTAGGGTTTGCCACTTCTAATGCACAGGCAGATTCAGCCAACTAATACAGGAGGTTGCGTGAGCTCCTCCCCTTCACTTCTGGTTCTGCCGCACCAAGGGGGGTATCCCTATAACTCAAGATGTAACCTTGACTAGCTCAAAGATAGAAAGATCTAACTTGACAAGAACAGGCAGAATACTCTCATGTATGGACCAAGATCTGTATGATAGATCACAAGGCTGGCAACATTCTTGGACATGATGTCTGGTTGGGTATGAGAGCATGCAGGGGGTTCCTACTCCTAATCCTACAACTAACAGATGGAAGGATGAAGTGATTTGAAATGATGTTTGGATGCAAACCTGGACCTGGTGTATAACCTCAACACAGAGCTAGATTGGTGCCTATCCAGGGCTTGGAGTCGGTAGACATACACCTGTGAATGATCAGCATGAATAGCTAAAACTGGATTTCAGGGGGATACACATGATATCTGCCTTGCAGATATCTCCCAATAAAGAGTGTTAAGCTGTCTATACTTATGGCATCCCTATTGCAGTAAGGAAGATACATACAAAACTGGAGACAGAATCAGCATAACACATGCAAACACAGCATTATTCATATAAGGTTAACCATGAAATCAGTGGATTCATGCCAAATCGTACAACAAGAGATACATAAACTCACAAGTTTTGCTGCACAGAGCAACCAAAACCAGTTGTATCTTATTACAGAGCCAAAATGTCCAGTTTTCAACAACCTTCAAATGAGCAACACAACCTGCTTATAACAGCCAGGCAGGTGCTCAGCAATTAATTACATGGTTGACCAAAAATCCTGCCAGATATACAGTATCAGAAAAATGGCACTCAAACATGAATGCAGCAGGTAGGGGAGGAGACAGGGAGATTTCTCGAGCCTTGCGCCACCACCTAGGGATCCAGATCTTCAATCGGGTACTAAATTCATCCACGCCATCGCCCATACCTCTGCAACAATCGCCATTAATGGCGCCCAACCCGCGGCCTTGGGAAAAACATCAAACAGTCAATCGCAACCATTTCCCGCCAAGATTCATCATCATGATATTTGAAAATGCAGGATATCAATTATCCCACATGCACCCCGCAGCAACCTCTTTAACACTTTATATACTAGGTCATGAGCATATATGATGTCGGTGCTTTTGCTCCTGACGACACTAGTATGAGACTTCATCATCATCATCCTCCAGCAGCATGATATCCTGTTGCTAGAAATATCACCCTGACGTCATCATCATATCGCAATATAGCTTGCATGATAATCGCCTTCATCGGCACAACCTGATCCATTGGAGGAACATCCTCCTGCTGAGCCTATACCAAAAGTCTGGCCGATGAACATCCTGATGACGTCACCATCATATCCTGCTGATGTCATCATCATATCTGCCTACTGCGCATCTCCTCATATCCGGATGACGTCATCATCATGTTTGCAAATATCGGGGGATCTCCATAAGATGATCAGTGTTAGAAATATGACCCCCCCCGGACCTTGATGACGTCATCATCATATCGACATCAGGATGATATTCGGAAGATAACCGGATATTTGGAAATATCATCCTGATGCACTAATATCATGCTGCACTGTAGCTCCGCTATAAGATCAGGGCGAAATATGAATATGATGATGCTTGAAAAGATCACCCCCCACTAGATAATGCACGAAGCTGGCAGGCAGATATCTCCCTTCGGAAATATCATGATGCAGACAAGCGGAAAACTGGATATCACCCTGACGTAAGAATGACGTCAGCATCATCAGGATGAAGAAACAACGAACATGAAGTGATACAACATCATCAGGATGATATTGACTAAGATCATCCTGACGTTCAAATATGATGACCCCGGTGAATATCGGGTCACACTTAGAACTTCTTCGACAACATCATCAGGATGATCATAACCAAGATCACCCGATGATAAAAATATCACCCCGGCGAAATATCATGAAGGCAGAAAATATGATGACCCTCGCAAGCAACACGGCGATAACTGGAAATATGATGATGATGATGACGACCCTTAGAAAAAACAAGTCAGGTCGAACAACTCAAAGAATAACCCCTTCAGAATATCGGGGCAACATCATCATCATGTTTGGGCAAGGTGATAATTGGAAGATCACCGGATACTTGAAAGATCACCCTCCGCAAGAAAACTAAGGCACATTGTAGCTCATCAGCAGGATCGGGATGATATCCAAACATCACCCGATATTGAAACATGATGATCCTGATGAGAAACAAGTCGACAGAAAACATGATGATGCAGACCATCATCGAAGACAATATGATGATGATGATCTCCTCCTCAGAAAATATGATGATGCAGCTGAAAGAAGCTGAGGAGGTCCAACACTTAGAACATTTTTGGATTTTTTGGGAAGGCGCCTGCATGAAAATTGCTCAGAAACTGCCAGTCAATTCAGGCACTAACACCACCCATCCTCATCCAATGGCCATAAATTTATCATTACGGCCATTGAGTACTTCACAAAGTGGGTTGAAGCCATTCCCATGACTTATATCAGCAGTAAGCAAATAGCCAAGTTTATCCTTAACTACCTCATTTGCCGGTATGGTATCCCCCAAGCCATTGTCACTTATAATGGGAGACCATTCAAGAATCAAGATGTCTATGCCTTATACACACAATACAATATCCAACATCTCTTTTCCACTCCCTACTATCCACAGAGTAATGGCTAAGCGAGGCTTCTAACAAAACCATTCTCAAAATCCTTAAGAAAATGGTCAATGAAGCTAGTCGTGATTAGCACTTGCAACTCAATCTCACCCTATGGGCCTACCACACTAGTATCAAAACACCAACTGGTGCAACACCCTATGCCTTGATCTATGGCTCTGAAGCCATCCTACCTATAGAGGTCGAGATCCCATCCCTTAGAGTATCCATGCAGCACTTGATTGAGGGAAAGGAGTATCACACTTCCAGATTAGCTGAGCTAGAACTACTAGATGAGAGGTGCCTTGTCGTGCTTAATCATCTCCAATGTAACTATAACAAGAAGATCAAAGAAAGACAGTTTCAAGTTGGTGACCTTGTCTTAAAGGAAAATCAGAGAAATCAAGTAGATCGAGAAAAGAAGGGCAAGTTTGAGCCTAATTGGTTAGGACCCTTTGTTATCACAGCCGCATATGGATCAGGAGCTTATACTTTAGCTACACCTAACGGCATTCCTCTAGATGAGCCACTCATTATCTCAAGAAGTTCTATGCCTGATCCTCAGAGTGTCTAAAAAAAAACAACAAAAAAAATAGTAATCCATCCTATGGTGAAAACCTGGTAAACAGGGGCCTTGGATAAGTACCATAGTGAAAACCTGGCAAACAGGCGTTATGTGTAGAGTCAATATCCATTGTCTATCGAGTCTTGTTCATTCCATGTCCATTTAAAAACAAACTTCATCCATCCATCCACAATAAAACCATTGACCTTGTTTGCATTTCCATCTCCTTATATCGAATAGCTTGGAAATTTGTCAATGTCTATCGCCGTCATCCCACGTCTTGATCTATGTCAACAGTTATCACTGTCTTGTCCTATGTCAAACTTTTAACTATGTATGTCATCTATACAAACACCTCTACCAGAATGGGGGCAACTCTTTCCTTAACCTAGGTCTAGGAATGGATCCGTGTTCATGGAACCAAAACAAAAACATATTCACGCCAACACAAACACATCAAACCAAACCAATCAACCATGTCAATTGTCTTATTCAGAATGTTCCATGATCAAAACTAGACCAAGCGTCTTATGTGACATGTTTCATTTCCTGAAACTAGACATTATCCTTTCAACAAATAACACCCTTTAACAGACACATTGTTCCTACAATAAGGCTGCTATCTACCCAACACTATCCTACATTATCAAGCCCAAACCATAACTACATATCATCTCATCTCCTTCTTAAGGTACCTTGATCCCATGGATATGGGTATGTAGGCAGTTTGGAATATGAAGGAAGTTTCCAATACTCAAGTACATGAGATATCATCATTTCACCCACCCAAGCTCAAACACCTTGACCCACTCATCACTCTATCTAGAACTACATATTATCATTTTCATCTTTCATTGTAATGTGCCTTGATCCTGTGGATACAGGGTATGTAGGCAGTCTGGCATATGAAGGAAGTATCCAGTACTTAGGCACATATGATTCATCATTCTTCACCCATCTCAATCCATTGACATTCCATCTTTCTAGTCTTCCATTTATCAAAATCTATTCACCCCAACTTGACTAACTCAAGCAGCAAAACAACAAACAAACGCATCCTTTCAAAGAAAAAGTCCTTAAACAAACCTGAAGCAAAGAAACCTACTTGTAGAGCCATATGATGTCCTACATATCAATTGCCAACATCAGCTAAATCAACTTCAAAACAAGAAACAAATCAACAAACTTGTCTTATACAGGATGTTCCATGATCGAAACCAGACTCAACATCTTATACGACATGTCACATTTCCTGAAACCTGACATTATCTTTTCAACAAATAACACCCTTTAACAGACACATCATTCCTATGATAAGGCTATTATCTACCCAACCAATCCAATCTATCCTAAGCAACCTCTTTGGCAAGAGAATATGTTGGCTGTATGTTTACTTTGTAAGTCCGTCAATTTGCTTTTTGGTTTATCTTTTTGTTCCTTTTCCATTACCTATTCAAGACTACCTTGATTTATCTATATCTTGGTATGTTATGATGCAGTACAGATTGGGGGCATAGTCATTGCTTTTTGTGTGCCGTGTTTGAGGAATGATCTTTCTTAGCAGCATATTTATCTTGTGTGAGTGATACAACCTAGCATCTTACATATTAATATTCTTCTTGCATTTATGTATTAAAGTTTATTTTATGTTTAAGACTATGGCTCATTCACATATCCAACAAGGTTATATTATGTCTAAGGGATCTAAGTTCAAACCACTTGCTTGAAGAGTTAATGTCCATGCACTCGGATATCACAACTCCTTGGTCTTTTATACCTTGGTGGCAAACTATCCACGTGCTATATAAAAAATAAGGATTGCTCTTTATAAACATTTGTGAAACTATTGTAACAAGCTCATCCATTCACCCATTCATTTATCCATGTCATTATATAGTTTTCAAGCAAAGATCGATCAACAGTCTTTTTCTCATTTTCTCTTTTGTCTTTGTTCTTCTATCTCCATCACCATCTGATGCATATCTACAAAACCCACATGTTAGATATCGCATATCATATCATCATGTCATCATGTGTCATACATCTATAAGCATCATATCAACATATACATCATCACATAAATCCATAATCATAAATACATGTCATCGAATCCATGTCATACAGAAATGCATAAACCAAAAAGCATGAACAAAAGTGAGCATAATATGTCATCATATATCATCATGTAAAAGTCAACAAAATACAAATGTCTGTGTCTACACATCAAAGTCCATATATACATCAATATGGTCAATAAGTACATCATGGCTATCAAGAGCCCGCAAAATATACATCAGATGCACACAGGCATTAATCAAAATATACAATGTCCATCATGATACAAAAATGATACAATATACCAAAATGCATGCTCTAGTGGCAGCTAGTGGGTAGAGCTACCCTCCTACTGTGATCCATGTCCTCCACCTATACTCGGTGACGGTCCCACTGCTGGTCCTCCTGCCCCTGGCAGCACAAAGGGTCCTCTAACTAATGACACTGACTGCCCCATCCTGTGTGATGTGGATACCCCTGACCTGCTTTGCTCTCGGTAGCTAGGCGCTTGCTGATCTGCTGGCACTGCACCAACGTAGAGACCTCTGTAGTACTTAGCCTCTTTGCCTACTGAAACTAGCTCTCCCTGCACACGGATGAGCTTGCTGTACAAAGTCCTTTGATTGGCACCCAATGCACAGCGTGCCTCATCTCTCTCTCTCCTAACCCTCTGTAGGGTGGCCTCTGCTATCAAATGTAACTATACTATTGCGTCTCTCTCCAAAGTCAACTGGGCAATCTACCCATCATCTGTTGCTGGTGCTAGCACGGCCTGTGTCGTTGCCAACACTCTTTGTGCCTCTGATGCGGCCTATGCATGTACCTTGGCTTGGGCCTATCTAGCCTCTGCCCTCGCTACATCTCTATCCCTCCTCAACCACATCATTCAGAGCTCCAAGCGAGTCCTCCATGTAATCTCCTACTATAGAAGCTGCTATGTCTGTTGCAGCTCAGTCTCTGCAACTGGCTCCTTTGCCTCTGCCATCTGTACATCAGCCTGCTAGCCTCTATCCTCACCACCTGCCTGCTGTCTAGCCTACTCTCTAGCCTCCTGCCTGGCCCTCGCCTCTCCACTTGGCACCAACACCTCTCGCACTACTCCTACTACCCCTGGTGTGGTCAGTCTAACTAGCCTGTGTGTCTCCCAGTACCTGTCATAATCTGGTAGTGTCCCTGGATCGGCCAATCCTGAATCCCAATCCCACCTAACTAGGGCAAGTCCCCGCAACTCTACCAAAGTTGTAGCCACTAGAATCTCTTCATCCCAATCCCCAACCTCCCGTCATGTCCGTGCATGTGTCACCTCTCCAACGAGCAACCCCTGTGGTACACCAAACTATCTCAATACCCACTACAACAAGTATCTCTCAATGGTATCCATACGTCTGTCAAACAGATATCAAGCCTGTCTACAATACATCAGCTGCTCATGCTCATCCTCCCATGCCTCGAATAGTAGCCATGGTCTCCAAATAAAGATATCCATCTCATCAATCTGCCACCTCCAAAAGCTTATAGAACCAAGCTGCCTGTGTGTGATCACACCCTCATATAGAAAAGCATATGGCCCCCCCCTCTCGTAGCGATGTTGAGTCATTGGTCTGATAACTAGGATGTGCTCCCAAGCCCACACATGTAGTAATGTAATGCCTGTTGATAGGCTCCGTCCTCTCTTGTATACACAGTCATGTAAATCTCGGTATAGCTGACCCAAAACACATAGGCCCCATGCATAACGGATGCCATGAGTAAACATCCCTAATAGTATAGTGCCCATCGAACAAATAACCCTCAAGATCGCTTGTCTGGGCAGAGGAAGTCACCAACCAAATAAGTCACTATCCATATGATCCTATCACATAGTCTCAGAACATCAGCCCAATGGATCTCATGATCCTCTATCTAGAGGTCGTCAGTGCAGAATACCTCTATCATGCCTGCCTCGCCTTGCTCTGGGTTGTAGTCAACTCTCTCTCCATCGATTAGGATCTTGAGGATGCGATATACATTCTCAAGTGTAATAGTAGCCTCCCCTATCAGAAAATGGAAAGAGTAGGTCTCACTGCAATATCTCTCAACAATAGCTGTCAAAAGAGCGAGATTCACCCTAATGTGTGTCAAATGTGCCATATGCCTTAATCCCATACTCTAAGAATGCATCCTCCTCCCACATAATTTGTACCACCTCGTCTGTAATGACATGGTGTTGCTCCCTCGACATCAAAGGAGGAAGGACTCTCTACATCCACAAAACCACTGGTCAGATATTTTGCAAATTTTCTAAGTCTACTCAAGTCAGTAAGGACATCAACAAGCATAACACTATGATGCAAACACTAGGTCAACCTTACACATCTCTAACCTAAATAGGTCAACTCCTAGGTCAACCCTAGATACTCATGTTCAAATCAACCTAGGTCAAACTAGCTAAAAAGCTAAAAGCACCTTGATTTCCCCAAGTGTGCTTCCCATTTCTACCAAGAGCGCTTTACTGTTTGCACATAGGTGCTTTACTCTCAAAACCAAAGGCGACTTGATTTTCATAAGTGCACTTCTCTATGCCTTACTATGTTGCAAGTGCGCTACAATTTTTACAATCCTACATTCAATAGTGCCTCACTATTCTACCAATAGCGCCTTACTGCTCTACCAAAAGTGCTTCGACGATCTACCAACTGCGCCGCGACACGACCCCTAATGACCAAACACATTGAGCTATGACCAAGCGTGCTTTACTACACTACCAAGTGCACTTTAATGCGCCAAAAGTGCTTTGTCCGACCACCAAAGGCACGCTGGCATTATGCAACACTTTTGGCCAACATAAAACAAAACCTAGAAAAAACCCTAGAAATTTAACACAAACAGGTTATCGACCACTTACCGCTACCGGTGCTCCCGTTGGCCTCTCGTAGGTCCGCACCCGTTCCGCCCAATGCTTATGTGCTGGAATCGGCATCTCAATAGCTGTGCACTCTCTTAACTCAAAACTCAACTAAGCAAGGGAGGCTAGGAGCTCTAGACTTGTTAACTCTTAGTGTGCAAATGAGGTGTGTTGACCGCTTAGGAGCTATTTATAGTGTCCCTACCCTAATGCTTCCCACCCATTTATAGTGTCCCTACCTAAGTAATCTAGCTAGCCTCGTCTAACTCCAACACAATCTTCTAGTCAAGCGTCAACCCAGTTCTTCTATCGCTTCCCTATCTTTCCTCTTGAGGTGGCATCCTACGCCAGCTACATAGGGGCAACTAGCTACACTAGGGCATAAATCTTCTATCAAATCAAACACTATGTTTTACATTTCTTTGAAATGATGTTACTTCTCAACACCATCTCAAAGAGGGTCAAAATGTAGACACCCAAAAATAACCATGTCTTCAAATCACTTGCATTTCATCAAATCTATCTAATCACCTGCATTTCAACATTAATTAAATAATCTAATTATTTAATTAATTTCATCAAAATCGTCAAATTCTTCCAAATCTTCTAAATTCGACATTAATTGAATAAATTACATTTATTTAATTAATTTAAATCAAAGTCAACTTTATTCTTCCACAATTAAATAATTTTAATTATTTAATTAAATCAAACTATT
This sequence comes from Cunninghamia lanceolata, assembly GCA_027924645.1. Lineage (NCBI taxonomy): Eukaryota > Viridiplantae > Streptophyta > Pinopsida > Cupressales > Cupressaceae > Cunninghamia > Cunninghamia lanceolata. The sequence goes on from BSBN01000900.1 coordinate 796,107, forward strand.
CTTCCAAATTTAAATAAATCAAGCAAATTTATTTAAATTAACTCAATCCTCTAAAATAAATAAAATTAAATATTTTATTTATAATCTTCATAGCTTATCTAATCTTCAAAATCATGCACAATCAATTAAATAAATTTATTTAATTGATTTCAATTATCTTTCAATTCCTCTAAAAAGTATCATGTTAACTCATGTGCACAATCAGTCTTATTTATAGAACTCCAAAAAAAGCAAATCTAAAGTTAAGTTAATTGGCTTTAATTTATCTTATTTTCATTAACTCATGAATTAGAAAAAAAAAACATTCTAATTTATGAAATCAAATCCATCTTTATCATGTCTCTTTATCAAAAAGTGATTAACTCAAACAAAAATACCTTTTTTGAGTGACACATGTCAGGTGCACATTCATCATGAGCTATTTGATTTATCTCAACCATCCATTCTATGGATTTATTTCATCCATTGATCGATCATGTTTGAAACCTATATAAACCCCCCTAATCTCCATAACAAATCCTCTTCAATCATTTAAGCTTGTGCATCCATACAATGCTTGGAGCATTCATCGTACCCTTGAGCACTTTGAGCACAAATACAACCTACATCCGCTTGTTGCAAACATGGTTTCACAATTTATGAAGCAATCCACATTTGACCAAAAGATTCATACAATCTAGGTGATAGCTTCTTTGTTTTAATTCAATTTATTCATTGATATTGGTTATTGCTTAGATAGATCTTTTGATGTTATGGGTAATTGAGTTGTTATTATCATTGCTTTGTGATCCTATCATTCAACCTCTTGATTTTTCCTATACACAGGCTTTAATGTGGGAGTTTGGATCTTCTTCTCCTTTGAACTTTAGGAGATTTGGCAATGGCTGAGGTAGCTGCATGCTTCTTATGTTTTGATCAAGAGGCTCCTTTAAGGACTCAAGATATGTTTCGAGGAAGGCACTTTGCGATTGAGGCTTAGTTAACAACAATCCAGTGGAGGGTGTTGATATCCTACCGTTTAGTTTGCGAGATTTCCTAGCGTGTTTTGAATGTTTTGAATGGGAGGATTCTCGTTTTGGCATATGTCATTGCTTGCATTCCTTGAATAATAGCTAAGGTAGGGGGAGGTTGAGATACCCCCTGGTCCTATTCAATTCAATTGTCATCGTGGGACTTTTGCCTTCTTTTAGGAGCTGTTTGTTCTACTTCTAGCATTTTAATCATTTGTACTAGAGTTGCAATTTAATCTGTAGGTGTGGCAGCTCTAGGTGTTTCCTTGTTTCTAGGATTTTCTCTTCGAGTATGTTCATGATGGTATGCTTCTTCTCATACAACATTTTCTCTTTGTTCTTTTCGCAAGGCAATCCTTAATGCCTCTTGAGCATCTTTTGCTTCTTGCAAGTGTTTTTCTAATTGTTTGACTTCCTCATCAAGATGAGTACTTGATGTGCTCGTGGAAGGTTGATCACGTCGATGGATTTCTGACCTTACCCTTCTGGCTTTGTGTGGTGCATTTGGTATGGCCAGATTGTTTTCCCAAGCTGGGTTGTTGAAAGACAAAGAACGCCTGGATTCTCTTTGATCTTGTTCGTAATCAGAATCTTCGTAGTCATAGCAGTTGGTTATTGGTGCATCTGGATATGGTAGCACATACCTATCATTTGAAGGAAGGTGTTTCAGGTTCTCTTGAGGGAATATTCTCTTGGTTTAAATCAGGTTCTATCATATTCGGGGGTTCCATAGACACCACAGAATAAATGGAGTGGATGATGGAAAAGGCAATAGAATTTGAAGCGGCAGAAGCGGCTATGAAGAATGGTGTGAAAATGTTTTGAAGCTTTTGCTAAATGTTTTGAAGTATTGAATGGGAACGCAAACTATGAAACCAAAATATTATGTATTTCACGTCATGTTCACTAAAATATGTACGCTCAAAATCAAGACTCCAGTTGCCTGGGGTTATCGGGTCAAATTTCAGCATGCACACGAACCCTTCCCTCCTTGCCATGGGGTGATTCACCATGTCACTCTCGCTCTCGTGGAAGTAGCCAGTCAAGAGGAGGTGAGACATGGCAGGGGTCTGGCTCATTGGAGAGCTCGACTTCGCAGAGAGGGGTCAGCAAGTTCTGTGGCCTTTGTTATTGTGTGCTAAGTTGAATGTTTCATTCGATGGCAATTGTTGTAGAGATAACCCTATGACCTGAAGGGTCACTAGTTTCTCTTCCCCTATTGGGGTTTCTTCTATTCCACCTTTGTGTGGGTAAGCGGTTTCTTTCATTTATATCCTCTTGTCTTTCAATTTGTTGAATGATTTCTCATTGTATTTGGAGTTGTCTTTGTTCTTCTATTAATAAGAGGACAAGTGGATCTTGTTGTGGTAAAGTAAATGTCTCCTGTTGTTGTCATGGATTGATTTCCTCAATCTCGTTGAGGATAGCTCTCATCCACTCTCCTCTCACTCCCAGGCACATTCGTGAGCCAAGATAGAGGTAAATGTGTGATGACTAACCTTAACTAGACTTAGGGTTTTGACCTAGGGTTTAGTTGACCTAGGATTTAGTTTTGCTTTGTCTTGTGTTTACCTTGTGATGTGATCAAGGGTTTGATTGAATCATTTATCGTGGTTTACCTCATGATGGTATCCAGGGTTTGCAAGTTATCTATCTTTTCTAGGATTTCTATATGCATGCAAAGCTAAATGAAATGCAAACTTGCTTTTTTGTGCTTTTTTAGTGTTTTATGGAAATAAAGATGCTTTTTCTATTCTAATAGTTGAAATATGAAATGCAGGCTGATATGACTTCTCCTAAAGCAATTTTAATCTATATTTTTAGGTTTTTGATTGTTTTGAAACAACTAATCTAGAAAAGGAAAATTGCAAGTAAGCTTGAATCTAATCTAAGAATGCAAACTATCTCTAAGATGCTAGATCTATCAAGGAAAAAGAAATGAATTATTGTTCCCAAGAGCAATTTTGATTTTCTAATTACTATCAATTGAATAAAGCAATAGAGGAACCTAAAAGAATGAAGATTTGGGTGACTCCACTACCCTTAGAAATCCTTGATGTTGGCAACCTCGAATCCTCTTGAAGTAGCAGGAAGACCTCTTGATGACAAGATAACACAAAGAAGCAAAAGAAGCTTGAAAGAGCTCAATGAGAGCTTTTGATGAGTACAATGGTGTTGATTGAAGCAGTGTAACGATGCTTGATTGAACAATGAATAAAATAAAAGGCACCTTCATCCTGTGGGAGCATTAAAATGTTGATTTGGAGAGCAAAAACTGGCAAGAGCTATGTGCACAATGAATTTGCCTCCCTTTGTGCTTAAGGCGGGGGGTATTTGTAGGTTGGAAGAAGGGAATTGATTGAGAAGTTAACTCAATTGATTGATGAGTTAACAAGGATTGATTAGGGAGTGAACTAGGTTGATTACCCAATGAACACAGCTAACTAAGGAGTGATAAATCAATAATAGCTTATCACTGAAGAAGAATTGGAGTTGGAAGGATGCATGAGATTGATTGAGTTGTTAATTTTAGATCAAATAGAGTTAATTAGGCATGTGTGGGTGCATGAAATAGTCAACTCCAAATTAGGCATCAAAAATCATGCGAACTGGAAGAAAAATGGGCAAAAATAGAGCTTTTTTGAGTGAGAAACTCAAGTTTTTCCACAGGTGGAAACACGACAGAGTCACCCCTTTTGCCAATAGAGTCACCCGGGGGGCGACCCTAGGTTGCCCAAGGGAGATCTAGGCAAAAAATGGTTTTTGGAGGAACAACATGATGGGAGATGGTAGGGAGGAGAAAGAGGAGGTGTCCTACCTCCTGAAACAGGTCAATCATGTGCAAGAATCCAAATCTCCACTTGCACCGCATGATCTCCCGAGGGAGATCTAGAAATAATAGGGGGAGATTTGGATTGGTTGAGTGAAACTGAAAACCAAAAGTTGGAGATGGATAGGGGAGACCTCTAGAAGGCTTCTAGGGGGTGCAGAGGATGAAAAACATAGGGGAAAGGTGGAAACTCACCTACAAGATGCTCACAAGGCTTAGGAATAGGGTCAAAAGCTTAGAAAATGCAAATCAACAAGTGTCGCAAAAGTGTCAAAAATAGAGAGAGAGAGAGAGAGAGAGAGAGAGAGAGAGAGAGAGAGAAAATGACAAAGAGGAAACAACACAAGATAAGAAAGAAGACATGTCATCAAGAGGTCTGCTACTTAGAGGACATTACTTCATGCTTATATGTATGTGACAAGGATTAAAATCATCATAGGGGTCCTCGTGGAGGTTGTACATGATCTTTGTGCTTACATATTTGCCCCCTCGGGGACAGTAGTCTACATGAAAGGTGGGTACCATTCCCGAACTAGGCCTTACATATTGTCAGTATTCTCACAATTGTACCTTCAATAACTAGTATTAGTCTGACATTTGAAAGTATCAAAATGAATAATGAAAGCTGAAATGACGAACTTACAATGGATTGTTCATGTTCGACTAGTTGTTTGCCTTTGTCAGTGAGACCTATAGGAATGAATGCATGCAAAACAATGCATGAAAGAGATGTATAAAAGAAAATAACTAATCTAAAAATGCATGAATGAAACTAAGCTAAGGGCAAACAAAGCAATTCAAATTGTGAGATTGGAGTGAAATGCCGACGGAATTGATCATGAGTAGTCGTTGGAGAGATATCGTCGAGGAGATCACAAATATGGCTTCCTCTTCTTCAGCCATGGAGAATTGGGTATGCAAATAGTGAAAATCCCTTCTCTAAACCCTAGTTTCAAGTTTGTGAAAAATCTCTTGAAATTATATGTTTTTGTCAATTCTTATTGTTGCATTGTCTCTGTTTTGTCGTTTAGAGTAGGATAGGTCTTTCATTTTCTGAAATCGGCTAAGAAATGAAGTTTTTAGAGTAGTTTTTAGTTCAAGGGATCTCCCTCTAGGGTCACCCCTTTTGTCAGGCAGGTCACCCGGGGGAGATCCTATCTGACAGCAAGGTCGCCTGGGGGAGATCCTGCAGAACATCTAGGTCGCCCGGGGCCAACCCTGTTGGGTTGATTTTGCCTGAAATTTCATGTTTTCTAACGCTTATTTCACTCTGATCTGACTTGTTTTGACTATTATTTGCATGTTTCTTGCAATTTTGAGGGGTTATACTCTTTTTTTGTATAAAGTTTTCTGCAAGTTTTACAATTTTTAGGGATTTTTGAGAGTTTACGAGATCTAATCTAAAGTTCTTTTCTAATTTTTCCAGACATGTGTATTTGATGGAATGCCTACTAAGAGAAGGGGTGGCTCTCAGGGATGTTCCCTTCTCTGAGTAATGAGGATCGTACTACTTTGAGGATAGTAGGTCTTGCTAGAGTTTGTCATGTGCCTGTTATTCACCCTGTGTCCTGCATATGCTGTGATATTCTAACCTATTGGGATGTAGACAGGAACACTTTCAGGTTCCCACAGATCTCTGGAGAGTGGACCATCACTTTGTTTGATGTCTACCATATTCTTGGAGTTCCTGTGAGAGGACATCCTCTAGTCCTTCCAACTAGCAAGTCCTTCGAGGACAAGACATCCTGAGCAGAGTTCATGGGGGTTAGTCACCCCGAGGATCAGACAGGAGTCTAGCTCACTTCTGTGCCTCGACTTCGCATCCCACTTCTGAGGAGATTCCTGATCAGTTTGATGACATCGAGGCTGTCTAGAGACAAGGCCTTGGCTCGCTTGAGATGGTGTTGGGCACCCATCATTCGTGGTATTGAGGAGGGCACGGTCTATGCTTGGGGACCAGATATTTTGGCCATGGTCTATAGGGACTTTTATCACATTGTACGTGAGGGGCTTTTGCTTTTAACCACTCTTCTTTGGTTATGACATGGATATTTGAGCACATTAGGCCCCATCAGAAGCTTATTCCGATTTTGGATAGACATTTGCCAAGAGGAGCTAGATGGATGCATGTGGGTCAATTCGATGCTTCTTTACCCACTATTGATACTCTTACAGATCATTCCCCCTTGCATGGGGAGCCTCTACTTCCTTTGAGAGCATTTTGTACTAGCTCTTTGATACTCTTGTATGTGTAAACTTCAGATGTATCTATGAAAGTTTTATCCTTTTATGGTTTTTGCTTATCAGATTTGTACTCATCTCTTGTGCATGTTTTAGAGGTTTGTAAACTTTTTTATTATGTTTTTGGACCTTTTCAACTCTTTTAACAATGCAAGTATGATAACGATGACATGCTTTTGTACTTTTTTTAGGCATATGTATGAGATGCAGTTTACGATATGATAATGCAAGAACACGAGAAATGCTGAAGTGAAACATTTACTTCTACTAAATGTCATGAGATATGACATTTTACTTTATTGCTTTGAGACTCTTTTTCTAATTTTGGCATGAATGCAACGTGGAACAAATAATGTGATTGCTCTTTAATACGATTTTCAATCTAGGGGATTGCGAGTTGTCCTGATATAAGAGACCTAATCAAGGTTGTGAGATAGGATTTTAAAACTCAAGTGGAAAGCGAGGATGAAATGGAGTGGTTCTGAATTTGGGCTTTTCTAAAGGCTAAACACTAATCCTTATCTAGATAAGACAATTTGACAAGCTTTCAACTTTAGACAAGTAACAAATTTTATAGGTGTTAGCTAGACTTAGATCATAGATGGCAAGCAAGGTAGACTTGGGGTAAAGGATAAATAGGAAAAAACAAGGGTCCCTAGGTAGAAGATGATCCTAGAGACTACTAGACTCTCAGATTTTCTCAGCTAGTCCATGTGTGTGCTTTGTACCTTTCTTTTCATTTTCTCTATTAGAATGTCACCCTTGAGGCTTCGATCTTAGACTGGTCTCCGCCCAAGAGTACAGACATTCAGCAATCTTCTCTCTTTCACTCTTTTTTTGCTTTTTCACTTTTTTTTTGTATTTTCTAGAATGCCTCACTTGATTTTTCTCATTTTTTTGGATTTTTGAGTTTTCAAGAAATGAATGCTTTTGGAACTTTGATATGCAATAATTTGATCTCTCACACTCTTATTTTGATTGATCACTCATTTTTGTATTCACTCAAATTTTAGATTGCTTCCTTCAGAGTTTTGATCCTCCTGACATTTTTGGCCAGGAAAGATAAGGGGCTGAGCACCACCTAAAGTTTTGTAATCCGTTTGGACTCCTCTACTACTAGGGAAGAATTAGGAAGGTCTAATTGAAAGCTTCCTTTGAACACTGTAGATTTGAATACTAACCTTGTTTAGACCTAACATCTTGACTCATTAAGATTGGGATTAGTGTAAAGCTAAGAGCTAGGCTTTGATTAGAATCACTGGGAATGAAAAGGGGATAATGGTGATTGTGAAAAATGGGGAATCTCTAGGTCCTGAAAGGATCACGTATATCTAGGTAACATTAGACTCCTTACTGAAAAGAAAATAGTACAAGGGAAAGTCACTAACTATAATGCAAGATGAACATAATGATACTGAAATGCAAGAAATAAATTGTTTTTGACATTTTGATTTTTTTATTATTTTTTTGTATTTTTATCTTTTATGATTTTTTGGTTTTTAGATGTACTATTTCTTGAGGTGAAAGGCATTGACTATTTCACCAAATTCCTCTCCCTCTATTGTGCACAAGAGATAGGCACCATTTCTGACATCTTCTTTGACCATGTAAGGACCTATCCAATTGGGTATGAATTTACGTCCTTCACCAACTCTTTTATCGATAAAGTTGTCTATCCTAAGCACTAGGTCTCCCACTTGAAAAAGGTCTTGGGACAACCTTTTTGTTATATTTCTTTTTCATTCTTACTAGATAAGAATCATGTCTTTGAATAGCTCTCAATCATGTTTCATCCATCATTTCTAATCCAACCAATCTTATAGCTCTATATTCTTCATTGTCCAATAATTCTTGTAATGACACTCTCAAGCTAGGAAACTCTACTTCCAATGGTAATACCACCTCCGACCCAAAAGTGAGGGCATAAGGGGTGGTTCCAATTGGATTCCTAATGCTCATTTTGTAAGCCCATAGAGATGGATATAGTTGTAAATGCCAATCTCTTTTAGAGTCTTTCACAATCTTGATCAGTGTTGACTTCAAAGTTTTATTTGTGGCTTCTGCTTGTCCGTTTCCCTAAGGATAGTAGACTGAGGGAGAGTTGTGATTGATGTGGAATCTCTCGCATAACTCTCTTACTTGCAAATTTTGAATGATGAGGCATTATCTATTATTATCACTTGGGGGATCCTGAACCGGAAAATGATTTGATTCAATATGAATTTAGCGATTACGGTCCCTGAAACTGTAGCGAGAGGCATGGCCTCCACCCATTTTGTGAAATATTATGTCATGGTAATGATGAACAAATGTCCATCCGTCAATGGGGGAGATATCTTCCCCACCAGATCTAACCCCCAGGGGGAAAAGGGCTAAGGGGTAATGATCGGTTGTAAATCTCTTGTTGGTGTGTGGTGAACATGAGCATAAGCTTGATATTTCAGACACCTCTTTACGAATTTAATTGCATCCCCTTGTAAACATGGCCAGAAGTATCCCATTCTATGTATTTTCCTTGTCATGGCATGACCACCAAAGTGTCCTCCATAGATTCTTCTATGACACTCCTCTAAGATCTTACGTGCTTCTTCTTTATCAACACATCAAAGCAACATTCTGTCCAAATCCCTTTGATAGAGCACATCATCTATTAAAACATATCTTGCCACGAGGACACGTAATCATATTTTTCCCAAAGGGGTCATGTTTTCAAGATAAGTCTTGTTTGCGAGGTAGTTCACCACATCTCTATACCAATATGAGGCCACATACTTTTCAAGGTCAACTACACAAATTTCTTCATCAGGGAAATCTTCATTTATGGGCTCCTCTTGGGGAACCGGATTGTCTGCTAACAAATCTGCTATTACCTGTCCCTACCCCAATTTTGTAACTGGCTCCATCGAAATGTAGGGTCCATAAGCCTTGATGGTTTTGTGATTAAGATGTTTCACCAAACTCATAAGTGGAAGTCTATTTTTCCTCATTTTCCTCTCCGTCTTTGACGATTTCGATTGTTCCAATCAAGAGGTTTTTAATATCCCATTCATCGATACACGGAATGGTTGCTAGGCTGAACACTACATGGGACTTGGTGGTATGTGGATCAAAGGGGAATTCTCTGAGATTGTCCATTCTTTGATAAGATATGTTGTGAGCGCTTGTATTTTCCTGGATATCTTGAACTTCTTCTTTCGATTTCTCTTGCGTCTTTAACTTTTTGTCTTCTTCTTCCTGTTCCTTTCTGTAACTACTAAAAGGATCAGGGTCTACTTTGACGATAGAGACCTTTCCCAAATGATGGAAATGGATTTCTTGAAACAAAGTGGAGCTGATGGCCTTCATGGCATGAATCCAAGGTCTTCCAAGGATCATATTATAATTGGTTTCTCAGTTGATAACATAGAAATCTGCGGAGATGGTTTTACCCATCAAAGTGAGTGGTAGGTTAATTCTTCCAACCATTTGAATGTCATGATTGTCATATATCCTCAATATGGCATTTTGTTGCTTGATTCTCGTTTTCTATATCCCATTCTTCATAGGAATGATATCGACAAAAGTTTGATTGTCAATTGTTCGTCCACCACTACTCTTTTTATAGTGACCTCTTTGACTTGAATTTGTATGTATAGAGGCAAATCCTTTTTCTTACTTCCTTCATTTTGGAGTAGTTTGGAAACATCAAATGTGAGAAGGGGTGATTCCTCCTGTGTTGAACATCCTACTTCTAATACTTCCGAGAATGTCTTGCGGTGTGAGGGAGAGGCTCTTAACAAGTTTATCACATGTGAGAAGATGTTTTCAGTTTGATCTATTTGTTCTTCCTTGTGGATCACAAACACTTCTTGGTTTAGTTCTACGTGATTGGAGTTGTTTTGATTGGTCTTCCCTTTCTCCTTTTGAGGTTCCTTCTCCTTTCTTTGGGATTGGAAGAGTTTGAGGAAGTTCTGTTGTTGATCTGGAGTAAGTTTAGAGATGGCTTTATTGTATCCATAGCAGGTTTTTATTTCATGACCCTTTGATCCGTGGAACCAACAATAAGCGTTGGCATCGTAGGAGGGTTAGTTTGATCCTTGATTTCCTTTTTGCCACCATTTGTCATTGCTAGGATTACTTTTTACGATATTAACAACTCTCTCTTGAGGCACATTGGATGTGATCTTCTTTGTTCCTTTGGACATCTTAAGTTTTTCGTTGATATCATAAGTCTTCCGACCACTGTCGATGGCGGCTTGGTCGATCCTCAAAGCACTTTCCAATGCTTCTTCATAGGATTTGTATGGCAATTTTTGAACATCTTGTCTCATGTCTTTGTTTAAGGCATGTAGGAAGATGTCGCATAGGTCTCGGTGTTCCATGTTTAGGGCACTAGTCGAGGAGTAAAGGACTTGCCTTCATCAAGTGACAAAGTGGGCTACGGATTCATTTAACTCCTATTTCATTGTGAGGAATTCTCTGATCCCTGTTTTAATGAGTTTGTTCATGTCAAATGGCATGACAAACTCTCTGATTAGTTGTCTAAATGAGTGAATTGAAGCTTCCAGTAAGTGATAGTACCAATCCAGAGCTATGCCTTCATGAGTTTTTGGGAAGATTTTTGCTACAACCCCATCCCAAGGGAGGAGTTCTCTTATTGCCGTGGTGTAGGCTTTAATGTGGGAGTTTGGATCTCCTTCTCCTTTGAACTTTGGGAGATCTAGAAATGGTCGAGGTAGCTGCATGCTTCTTATGTTTTGATCGAGAAACTCCTTTAAGTACTCAAAAAATGTTCCAAGGAAGACACTTTGTGATTGAGGCGTAGTTAACAACAATCCAACTAGGGGTGTTGATATCCTACCATTTGGTTTGCGGGATTCCCTAGCGTGTTTTGAACGTTTTGAATGGGAGGATTCCTGTTTTGGTATGTCATTGCTTGCATTCCTTGAATAATAGTTGAGGTAGGGGGAGGTTGAGATGCCCCTTGGTCCTATTCAATTCAATTGTCATTGTGGGACTTTTATCTTCTTTCAGGAGCTATTTTTTCTTCTTCTAGTGTTCTAATCCTTTGTACTAGAGTTGCAATTAAATTTGTACATGTGGCATCTCTAGGTGTTTCCTCATTCCTAGGATTTTCTCTTCGAGTATGTTCATGATGGTATGCTTCTTCTCGTGCAACATTTTCTCTTTGTTCTTCTCGCAAGGCAATCCTTAATGCCTCTTGAGCATCTTTTGCTTCTTGCAAGTGTTTTTCTAATCGTTTGACTTCCTCATCAAGGTGAGTACTTGATGTACTCGTGGAAGGTTGATCAAGTCGATGGATTTCTGACCTTATCCTTCTGGCTTTGTGTCGCACATTTAGTATGGCTGGATTGTTTTCCCAAGCTAGGTTGTTGAAAGATAGAGAACGTATGGATTCTCTTTGATCTTGTTTGTAATTGGAATCTTCGTAGTCAATAGAAATTGGTGATTGGTGCATCTAGATGCGGCGGCACATACCTATCAAAGGAAGGTGTTTCAGGTTCTCTTGAGGGAATATTCCCTTGGTTTAAATTAGGTTTTTTCATATTCGTGGGTGCCATAGACACCACAGAATAAATGGAGTGGATGATGGAGAAGGCAATAGAATCTGAAGTGCCGGAAGCGGCTATGAAGAATGGTGTGAAAATGTTTTGAAGCTTTTGCTAAATGTTTTTGAAGCGTTGAATGGGAATGCAAACTACAAAACCAAAAGATTATGTATTTCACGTCAGGTTCACCAAAATATGTACGCTCAAAATCATGACTCCGGTTGCCTGGTGTTGTCGGGTCAGATTTCAGCACACACACAAACCATTCCCTTCTTGCCATAGGGTGATCTGCCACATCACTCTCACTCTCGTGGAAGTAGCCAGTTGAGAGGAGGTGAGACACGGCAGGGGTTTGGCTCGTTGGAGAGTTGGACTTTACAGAGAGGGGTCGGCAAGTTCTATGGCCTTTGTTGTTGTGTGCTAAGTTGAATGTTTTGTTCGATGGTAGTTGTTGTAGAGATAACCCTATGACCCAAAGGATCACTAGTTTCTCTTCTCCTATTGGGTTTTCTTCTATTCCACCTTTGTGAGGGTAAGTGGTTTCTTTCGTTTATATCCTCTTGTCTTTCAATTCATTGAATGAGTTCTCGTTGTATTTGGAGTTGTCTTTGTTCTTCTATTAATAAGAGGACTAGTGGATCTTGTTGTGGTAAAGTAAATGTCTCCTGCTGTTGTCATGGATTGATTTTCTAAATCTCGTTGAGGATAGCCCTCACCCACTCTCCTCTCACTCCCAAGCACATTCGTGAGACAAGATAGAGGTTAATGTGTGATGACCAACCTTAACTAGACTTAGGGTTTTGACCTAGGGTTTAGTTGACCTAGGATTTAGCTTTGCTTTGACTTGTGTTTACCTTATGATATGATCAAGGGTTTGATTGAATCATTTATCATGGTTTGCCTCATGATGGTATCGAGGCTTTGCAAGTTATCTATCTTTTCTAGGATTTCTATATGCATGCAAAGCTAAATGAAATGCAAACTTATTTTTTTGTGCTTTTTTAGTGTTTTATGGAAATAAAGATGCTTTTTCTATTCTAATAATTAAAATATGAAATGCAAGCTAATATGACTTCTCCTAATGCAATTTTAATCTATGTTTTTGGGTTTTTGATTGTTTTGAAACAACTAATCTAGAAAAGAAAATTTTCAAATAAACAAATCTAATCTAAGAATGCAAACTATCTCTAAGATGCTAGATCTATCAAGGAAAAAATAATGAATTATTGTTCCCAAGAGCAATTTTGGTTTTCTAATCACTATCAATTGAATAAAGCAATAGAGGAACCTAGAAGACTGAAGATTTGTGTGACTTCACTACCCTTAGAAATCCTTGATGTTGGCAACCTTGAATCCTCTTGAAGCAGTGGGAAGACCTCTTGACGACAAGATGACACAAAGAAGCAAAAGAAGCTTGTTGAAGCTTGAAAGAGCTCAATGAGAGATTATGATGAGCATAATGGCATTGATTGAAGCAGTGTAATGATGCTCGATTACACAATGAATAAAATAAAAGGCACCTTCGTCCTGTGAGAGCATTAAAATGCTAATTTGGAGAGTAAAAACTAGCAAGAGTTGTGTGCACAATGAATTTGCCTCCCTTTGTGCTTAAGGGAGGGGGTATTTATAGGTTGGAAGAAGGGAGTTGATTGAGAAGTTAACTCAATTGATGTTAACAAGGATTGATTAGGGAGTGAACTAGGTTGATTACCCAGTGAACTTGGCTAACTAAGGAGTGATAAATCAATAATAGCTTATCACTAAAGAAGAATTAGAGTTGGAAGGATGCATGAGATTGATTGAGTTGTTAATTTTAGATCAAATGGAGTTAATTATGCATGTGTGGGTGCATGAAATAGTCAACTCCAAATTAGGCATAAAAAAGCATGTGAACTGGAAGAAAAATGAGCAAAAACAGAGCTTTTTTGAGTGAGAAACTCAAGTTTTTCCGCGGCTAGAAACACGACAGGGTCACCCCTTTTGACCCTAGGTCTCCTGGGGGAGATTTGGGCAAAAAAGGGTTTTTGGAGGAACACCATGATGGGAGATGGTAGGGAAGAGAAAGAGGAGGTGTTCTGCCTTCAGAAACAGGTTAATCATGTGCAAGAATCCAAATCTCCACTTGCATCGCAGGATCTCTCGAGGGAGATCTAGAAATAATAGGGGGAGATTTGGATTGGTTGAGTGAAACTGAAAATCAAAATTTGGAGATGGATAGGAGGGACCTCTAGAAGGCTTCTAGGGGGTGCAGAGGATGAAAAACATAGGGGAAAAGTGAAAAATCACCTACAAGACGCTCACAAGGCTTAGGAATAGGGGCAAAAGCTCAAAAAATGCAAATTGACAAGTGTCGCAAAGTGTCAAAAACAGAGAGAGAAAATGACAAAGAGGAAACAACACAAGACAAGAAAGAAGACACGTCATCAAGAGGTCTGCTGCTTGGAGGACATTATTTCACGGTTACATGTACATGACAAGGATTAAAATCATCATAGGGGTCCTCGTGGAGGCTGTGTGTGATTTTTGTGCTTACAGGATCTGAAAGTACCAGGGTGATCAGTGATATATCCAAACCTGTCCCTTAGAAGCTAAAATATCAAAAGACTCCAGGGCTAGCACCTGAGTCTAGAAAGTCTCGATATTTGAAAGTTCAAAACTAGAAAAATGTTATAAATGATGCTCTAATGTTGAATTCAGGGTTTGTTTTAGTTGTTGGACACTAGGGCTAGCACCCAAGTCTGCTATAGGTGAATTTATGAACTCTACTTTCAGATCTTGAATCTTTAACCCTTAAGCAACCTCCTTGTACCTTTACTTCTGCAATTACCACACCTGTGACCTGCACACAAGAAGAACAGGGGTTTGCAGGTTATGGTGTTTAGGGATTTGCCTCAGTAAATTCCTAGGTTAGCATTCAATCTTTCCCAACATTGTTGTTAGAGAGAGCGTGTCCTTGTAGGATAGAGGCTAAAGATAATCCAAATGATGATGAAATGATTCAAACACAATGATGTCACCTTGGAGGTGAAGTCCTTAGGAGGATGAAGATTCTTCAACTCATAAGGATGATGATGATTCCAAATCTGTAACAAACACAATACTAACACAAATCTGTAACAATAACACAATGAATGCCTTGAATGCTCCTTTTCTCAATATCATAACCTTTCTATCATCAACTTGTTATAAAATTAATTCAAACACTTGTTTATATATGCTATCCCATTAAACTTTCACAAATTGATTGAAAGAGTCGACAAGGGAAGACCCATTTAAGAGTCCTATACTGACATACATTTAATTTTACCCTAACCAATTAGGGTGGACTTGGGCGCAGGCATCCAAGTCCCAAGGTACCTTTTTGGTCAGGACCTCAGCATTAAATGGGCCTCTAGTTCCCATTTGACATGGGTTTCGAGGGATTTCTCATTGGGATGAATGTTTTGCTTTGTAGGGTGTAAACACAAGGACCTAGGAGGTAAAAGGGCATATGTCCACTTTTTACTCCATAATAAGGACAACAAGGCAACCTTTGTGCATAAAATAGACCTCCTTGCAATTGTGATATTACTTTTTGTCCCACTTGCCTTTGCAGAGACTAGTAGTATTTCATTGGTTGTGCGGGTGTTATTTCCTAAGCTTTCTCGACCGCTTGAGGATGCTCCTTTACTTCCACCTATTTCACAAGTTGAGAAGGAAGAGTAGTCTGCATTGAGGAACCCTTCCTCGTAGTCTCCCAGCCTTCGATGGTTCCTCCTATTTCTTCTAATGTTCCTGAAGAAAAGGAAGAAAAGGAACCCGCATTGGAAGATACTATGGTTCACTTGAAAAACATCATGAATAAAGCTAAGCGAAATAAGATTGCGAGAGAAAGAAAGAAGCATTGTCATGCTATGGTTCACCTTGCCATAGGAGAGGAGAATCTCCCTCGCAAGTGCTTATCACCGATGGATGCCAAAGAGACAACTATCACCATTGTGTCTCTTGCAGAGAAAGAAGCTTTGCAAGCTGCTATGGAGCCTATTGTGCTACATTTTGATAGCGATTCTGAAGATGTTACAGGTATGGCTCTTATTCCTTATACCTCTCGTGCTATAGTTCCTCTTGCATCTTGTCCACCAATCCAAACGGGTCTTGAGATAGATTGGGAGGAGGATGATTTGCTTTAGGTTGACTTGCAAGTGAGGTACCTTATTTCTTTGTTACACGTGCATGTGATTGTTTTCCCCTGTGAAGTGTTGCTTGATGCTTTACTTGTATATTAATTGTTGTTATTGTTGTGTTGTTAAGCTCTCTTTGGATGACTCTTGACACCCTTGTAGGTGCAAGGATACAAAGGGACCGAAATCCATTGTGACATTCTCTCTATTTGTATTAGCATTCTTCTATATGTCTAATCTGTATTGTTGTTGTGTCCTTTGGGGACGATGTAAGGCATAGAATGTTTTGACATTCTCCCTTGTTGACCCAAGGGATGTTTATTTTGATTTCATGTGATACTTCTTCCTTTGTCCCCGTAGTTCTACTAGTTGGCGGATGATGACATTTCCAAATATATATAGTCTTGAGACGTCTCCTATTATACAACCATTCATATACTGACTCTAGTTAAGTAGATCCCTTTGTGTTGTTGCTTAGTATAATTTATATTTGTTTTATGTGGCACCTTGTTGCTATGCTCAGCATCATACCATGACTACACAAGCCATCGTGTATCATGCCTATAACATCACCTTCATTTGCCTTTGTGGGGGCAATCGCTTTATGCAGTGTAGTTCTTTGGAAACACATAGCTTATGCGCATGTGCTTCTGGAAAGCTCTCATGCTTGTTTTATGATTTGTTCTACCTTAAAGAAATTGCTCCTTGGTAGGAGTTAGCAATCACTTTAAGGTGGGGGCATACATCGTGCTATGCTCTCTTTTGGTTGCATATTTGCTTGTTGGCATGGAACTGACCTAGTGATCGGTGATCCTCACTAGTCTGTGATGCTTCCTCTTGGGTCCATGAGCCACCTAGTGCAATGTATTTGGTTAGCCTGTACACTTCATGTGACTTGTCGTGGTCACCTAGTAATTCGATAGTCCTTACTAGTGTGATCCACGTTGGCACTTCTTTCCACATGACCCCTAGCGAAAGAGCAAGCTAGCATCAGAGTCATGTGCTTTGTGTGTTTGTTCTATGTGCATTCTTGTGTTTGTTTCCTTTATGAATCATGTTTTAACTTATGTTTTCACATGTCTTTATCATGTCTTCCATGTGTTCTCTATGTATTCATTGTGCCTTATGTGTATGCTTTGTGTCTTATGTGTATGCTTTGTGTTAAGCGTGTATGCATGGTGTATTGCGTGTCTTCCGTGTGTATTCCTATATATGCTTTTAGTACTCCATGTATGTGTGAGTTATGTTGCAATGTCTTGTGTGTTTAATATCTCTTTGCTTATGTGTTTGTAACCTAATTAGGATCCTAAGTTTGGGGGCTACTTGTGGTCCACAACTTGGCAGGATTCTTTGGGCTTCTATGTTTGTGTGTTTTGTCCATCTTTTAGTATGAGTTTGAATGTAATTTCATACCCACACTAAAGTGGGGGCTAAATGTAGTGTCGTAAAATGTGCACACTAGCATTTTACACTTAGTTTAGATCCTGGATGGACCTATTTTGTTGCCTTTGTTAATTAGGACCTATTTTAACACCTTTTTGAGCTTAGAATGATGACAATCTCGATCCCGATAAATAAAGCTGACATAATCAACTTAGGACTGGACTAAGCCTACTAAATTGGACACTTTCTAGAGTTTGTGGGCTAAAGGTCCACGGCACCCAAGCACCCTGGTCCCACTTGGGAATTTTAGCCCCACTTTGTGGTGTCGTCTTGGGACACTTCTATAGTTTGTATTTGTCGCCTAATTAAGTTTTATTTGTTGTGAGTGAGTGGGAGTGCATATTTAAATGAGTGTTGTAGTTCATTTTACACCTAGATGACCATGAGCTTATGAAAAGGAATTATCTTGTGATATTGTGTTCTATACTAAAGTGTTCTTCATGCTTGGAGTGTTATCTACTTGTGGATGCCATTGAAGCTTGTTTACAGGCTTTGGTGTAGGATCTTGAGTCATCTTCATCAACTAAGGTCATCTCTTTTGTGGTTTTCATCATCATTATCATTCATTATTCATCATATTATTGCAAATCTAGCCTTTGCCCTCCTATGGCACACACTCTTGGATCTAATCATCACTGTAGTGGAGGTGGGAACACCAACATGGGGTTTGACTGAGGCAAACCCTTAAACACAAGACAAACTTTGTCTCTTTATTTGTGTGCAAGTCGAAGAAACAGGTTTCAGGAGCTAATTTCTGGGAAGAAGGTAGAGTGGATAGGTATAAGTCTGGTGACATCTGAGTTTTTGCTAAACCCTAGAAAAGGCCTAAGATGCCCAAGCACCCTAGTCCTGGGCATTTCTGCTAGAAAATCTAGGTTTTGAATTCTTCTCTGATATCTGTTGTGCTTTTGGTTTCCCAGGGTCTGTCTCCATCTATTAGTTATAGTCTTTTCTTCATCTTCTAGGGTTTGATCACTAGTCTTAACTTGTTTGATTGACTTTGGTTGAACTTGGTTGATCCATCTATATACAACAAAAGGGCATAACCCTGTAGTTTGGCTCTCCTTCTTGGGTAGAAGCCAAGCTCGGTTTGTGCCCCAATATTGCGGAAGAGGGTTTTGACTTAGTTTAACTCCTTAGGCTAGATCACTCTTCTCCACTAAACACCAAGATCATTTTTTACCGATTTCAAAAAATAGGTGGCCACTTATGACCCCCTTTTGGCACCCATTTCCATACACATACCCCTAACTTTAAAATTTGGTCTAATTATCTAAACTATACAACATCATATTATCGAATTGGAAAGCATTAAAATGTATTTTTGTAGTACTCAATCATAATGAAATATTTTAAATCTTGAAGGCAAGATAAATGAACCAAATTTTAGTAACATTTAGAAATGGTTTTAATTTGTTTGGAATCTCACTAAAAAAAACTATAATCCTAAGCATTCAAGAGTAATCCCATCAAGGTGCCAACATTAGTCATCATGACAATTGGAAATCTATCAAATCTACTAACAAGTCCAACAATTTAAAAAATATAGCAAAGCTCAATGAAATGAGTGGACCCTTGAAACATCAAGTTACAAATATGACCAATACCAACATGGTGGGAGTGTTAGATATTGTCATAAACATAACAAATCTACCTAGGAACTAATGTCTATGAGGTAATCACAAATCTAGATAAAGAATAAAAATTTTCTATATTAAATATAATAGAACAAATTACAAATATTAAAATACAAAATATAGGCCTCTTGGATGCATGACTCAAGGAAGTGACATGTCCAAGAGGTCATGATTTGACTCCCAACCACTCCCATCAAAAGGTAAGTTAACTTAGTTTAACTGAGATAGAGGTGGTCTTGACTAACTAGATGTGTCATCTAACTACCATCAATCAAGGATTGATGGGGCAATGATGTTACTTGAGTGCCTCAAGTCAAGTTGTACACATGTCATTATTAGCTACCTAGGTGAGGAAAATTAAATATTCCTAATATCCTAAGTAAACCTAATAACTAGGTGCCATATGACACTTAGGATAAATACTATCCTAAGTGAAGTATAATATTACTACAATAACACCCTTAAGTTGAACTTAGGAGGAAATACAAATGGGTCCCTTCAAAAGACCATGTTGGGTACCCATATACAATGATAGAAAACCCCCAAAGAGATGGAAGAACCTCCCCAAAGAAGGAGAAAGGGAAACCCCCAAAAGGGAGAGAAAGAAAAAGAAAGAGCTAGGTAGCACTCCCCAAATGTGATGCATTGTACATTGGTGATGAAAGAATGATATTGTAGGTTGATGAAGATCCATGCCTATTGAACAACATTCCTTCCCTTAGAAATAAGTAGGCCCAAAGGTGCATGTAGATGGTCCTCCTAATCCATAAAGGAAAATGAGGGAAGAATGCACAAGATTATGAACTTGTGTCCAATGTCCATTGGTCTTCGTGCTAGTGTTGTGCAATACAAATCTCAGATCAAGTTTCTTAGGAACAATTGCAGATAGTGACATCTCAAGGGCATGTGGAGGATGAGATGGAACAAGTGCCAATGGTGATGAAGATGTATTTGTTGGAGTAGTGTCATCAAAGAGTAAAGCTAAGTCCTCAAGTGTGTCCTCCATATTTGAAAGATGGGACTCAACAAATAGATGTAAAAGATTTGTCAAGTATCCCAAATAGTTGTATCTAGAAAACATGAAGGATCATGTTAAGAAGTAATGGATGCTTTTGGAGAGGTATCTTGACACTTTATAGAATTAACATGAGGTGGTGGAATCTTAGTGCATGTCTCAAGAACTCTAGTATGTGCCAATTTCATATGACTATACTACTCATCCCATAAACTACTCACATTATTGTTGTGAGTATGTACATCTATCGAAAGGGCATCAAGAGAAAAATATGAAGGCATAAAGCCTTGACATGTGATCAACCTTCCCTACTACAATGATGTCTTGACTTTGTAGTTCCTAAATCATGATAGAATTAGTAGAAAACTCGACTCTCTTACTTATCCCACTGTGAGTAATATGATAGATGGATAAAAGATTAGTTGAAATTGAAGGTACACAAAGGACATCATAAAATGATCCTTCACCCATATCAATAGACCCTCTCTTAGAGACATCAATTGAAGGGTTGTCACCCATCATGATCTTTGACATAGAACATCATTGTAATGGGGAAAACATATTTTGTGATGTACCCATGTGGTGGGAAGCTCTAAAATCAAGAATCCAAGTCCTTGTACTAGGAGCTACAACTGTAAAAAGTACCTTGCCCTTTCCCTTTCTAATGTCGCAAGAGATGCAGAAGAATCAATGGAAAATGAGTTTAGGATGGAGATATGATTTTTCTTAAGAAAATTCATCAACCAATCAATCTACTTCTTCATGCACATAGATTCAATGTGTCTTGATATTTTACAATAGACACACTTAGTCCTCTCTTTTGTTGATGAATCATCACTAGAAGAGTGGGTCTCAAATTTACCTTTGGAGCTTGATGAAGACTTATGCTGATTAGTTGATGTGTTGCTCTTAGTGGATTGTTCTGTTTCTTATCCTTATTACCATGATCTTTCTTATCGATAGTGCTTTGACTTGCCACCGAAGCATGTGACTTAGAAGGTGGTCTTATAGTGCCCATTTGGATTAGTTTATCATCTACAGATGCATCAAAGGTGGGCATTTTAAACTTAGTGCCTAGAGAAACCTTAGTAGTATAGAAAGTAGAGATGAACATTGAATAATTGGGTCCAAGTTTTGAGAGCACACTCAATATCAATTGAGAGTCTTTTCAATTTGCCATTCCTTCAACTGTGTTCTTAATGACTTAAAGTTTGTGATGAAATCATGTATGTTGTCAAAGTTTGTTGGATTAAGACTTATGAGATCATTTCCAATTGATGACCTCTTAGTTCATCAGTTTTACCAAACAAAGATTCTAGTTTATCCCATATTTTATTAGGTGCTCCTAAGTCTTGTATATGAAAGAGCATATCTTTTGACACAGCTAGACACAAGAAGCCAAAAGCTTCATTACATTTGTTAAGCCATTTAATTTTATCTGCTTCTCCCTTAGGTTCAGTTTTAATTCCATGTGTTATCCTATGTAATCCCTTAGACCTTAGTAACATATTGGTTTGGGATTTCCAAGCAAAGTAGTTATAGGGTGTGAGGGGTGTCACAAATAACAGATCCATAATGCTAAAAAGTAGAGTTACAAGTGAATGACAAAAGGCAATCGCACAATGACAACACCACCACCACAAGTAGAATTGGCATTTTATCATTAGTGTGTATTTACAATGCATAATTGCATAAACCCTCACTCGTCCTCCCCCAACAAATAGAAGATGACACTTTATAGTTAGTGCAATTACAAGTCTGCGAGAAACAAGGAGATCAAACGATAATCAGCGAAAACAACTTGCATCAACATGTAAGGCTCAAAAAGAACCTTCCATCACTTATAAGAAGTAATATACCTATTTCCATGTAAGCAATTGAAGAGGCCAAAGAAACATGCCAAAGAATATTCCCTTACATGACAATGAGTTGACGCTCAGTAGCACATAGTGATTGTAAACAATGATACAAATAACCCAATACACACTGCAGATAAAGGATTTAAGCCTTATCTGTAATGTCATAAAAGACCAAAAAAAAAGGTGTCCTTTTGGAATAGGACATACATCATACCTATTGGGGCAACTAGACTGCTCACTTTTGATGCTCTCCAAACTACCTTAAATGAAGGATCTTTTAGCGAACGCCTGATTCGAGGGAATGCAAATATGCGCTCCAAGCTATGTAGAACTCCACCATACACGTTTGGGAAAATCTAACGCGGGTCAAGGAAGGTACTAGTTGATCGGCGCTTTGAATGTGCCTTGATTCAGCACGTAATGACGACCAGACAATAAATGATTCCTCGGATAATGATGACTGGGTGGAAAATCTCTGGACAGGTACGATGGATGATGAAAGCGCTGACTACTTTATTGAGTGCGGGAAAGCCGAGTAGGTTCTCAGAGGAATGACGCTGATTACAGGTACCATAAAACTCATCGTGGCCACTGTCACATTGCAGCGAGTACAAAGATGTTACCGACGTGACAAGATATCATTGGTGCTCAAGAAAGCTCATCGTGAGTGGTCGCAGTGTAAAATTGCTATTGATTGTTTAACCATTGAAGTGGATGATATTTAAGTAGAGTGGTCGTAGGGATAGCAGGTATGCCCCAGTAATGAATGAAGATCAAGACTAGATCAAGACCACCACTATGCGCAGGAGTACTCAATCCAACGTCCACAAATCCTTGGATAAATTAATAAATCTCATCCTTGAATATACTAATAAAATTGTTTTAAAATTGCACAAAATTTCCATTGAAAATGCTTCACAGCCTACGAATTTTTGAAAATGTCAATGGCTATTCTTCATACAAAATGCACTTACTACATTCATGCTACTCTATCATATGATGCCTCATAATATGTCTCTATACTTTATCATAATCCCTTCCAATAAGAGTAGATTAGAATTTAAAAATTACTTGTACCTTTGATAAATGCATGGGATATTAGAATTTAAAAAATATTCACTTTTTAAGTTTTGAATATTACAATTCTTAGTTGATTTGCTTGATTTCCTCTCTAGCTCTCTTGGTTATGTGCAAGTTTTTGCTTTAGTTTGACCCTCAATTAGCTTATGCTTACAACTTTGGATGGCTTAGGTGTTGAGAAAAAAGTGTTGTTCACCTTACATAATATTAATTAATTTAATTATGTAAAATAAATATTCTTTTGTGGTGCATTTTAAGCGATGTGTTTAGCCACATTAAATATTTATTTGTTATCACTTGTAAAAGTTGTATTTAATATTAGGAGACATAAGGCAAATATTTATTATTTGTGTAAAATAATAAATAATATTAATTAATTTAATTATGTAAAATAAATATTCTTTTGTGGTGCATTTTAAGCGATGTGTTTAGCCATATTAAATATTTATTTGTTATCACTTGTAAAAGTTGTATTTAATATTAGGAGACATAAGGCAAATATTTATTATTTGTGTAAAATAATAAATATTTATTATTTTGAGGTCAATGGTTTTGTGCTCATAGTTTTGAGTCACATTGTTATTATCCAATATTACAAGTTGTATTTGTGTGAATTTGAGTCTATAAAAGCAAGCACAAAGTTAGTGGTTAGGGTTGGCTCTTATTTTACTAGCTATGTGAGAGGCTATCATTGTATTGAGTTTTCTCTTGAGAGTGCACATTGTAAAGCATGACATGGGATGTGTGGATTCATGTTTGGATATATGGAGGATGCAGTATAGGAGCTTGATGTTTCAGAGGTGTTCATGGAGACTCTGTGAGTGTATTGTAATTTCTTATTGTTGAATAATACATTGAGTATGGATGCTTTTGGAGGCTGGGTTTTTTCCCTCAATGAGCGTTTTTCCAAAATATATCTTGTGTTATCTTGTTGATTATCTATTGATCTTTGCATTATGGTAAATTTGTAAGATTGTATGTATCATTATCTCCTTTGGGTTATGTGAAATTGGTTTGATCTACCTATAAATTCCTAACAAGTGGTATCAAAGCTTTAAGGTTTTTTTATGGCTTGCATATACTTGCATGTTGTTTGTATGTGTTTACATGTGATGTGTCTATACATTTATGGTTTTGGGTGTTTTCACATATCCATGGATGTGTATAACCCTTGTGTGTAGATTAGGTACAAAATGGAAGCCATGGCAATGCATGGAAGGATTTGGGACATTATAAGGTTTTGTGTAGGTTGTATTGTAGATTGAGGGTTTTGGGTATTGAAGATTTGTTGTATATGTTGTAGATCTGGTGATTGAAAAATCATGGCTGAAGAGAGTTTTCTTGGTTTGGCTGATTAGGGTTTTGAGGAGAAATTTTCACAGATGACCTCCTGGGACAAAACAGACCTCGCCATTGAGTCTAGGAGGCCTGAGAGGCAAAGAAAAGCATATAATATGTTGTATTTTGGCCACATGGCCTGGAAGGAGAAAAAGAGCCCCCTCCCTAGTTCGTCGGTATGGCCGTATGACCAGGTACGTCTGTAGAAGAAAAATTATTATTAATTTATCCCTGCACTGGTTTTCTATAGTTTTGATTTAAAAAAAAAATTAGAAACTATAGTGTCAAAAATCAAAATTGCAAGATATGATTGAAAAGCAAAACAAAAAAAAAATTATTGGGGGAGGGGGGGGTGGCGGTACACAGATTGTCGTACCCTCACCCCTGTCCCTACGCATAGGGTTGTCGAGCCTCTGGCTAGCAGTACTAGGCCGGTAAGGCTGAACGGCCCCCGATCTCGGTTGCCGGACCGACAGGGCAGAGCCGGGTGGGAAGGCTTTGGCCTCCCACTGGCGGGCTCACAAAATCCTAGGCCGGAGCCACTGCCCAGATCGACAGACATGCAGCCACCGACAACCCTTTAATGGGCATTAAACCTTTTCAATGGTGAAGGAAAATATTTGCAGGTGGGCAGTAAAATTTTTATATGACAGCGCATATAAATTTTTAAATCGGACCTAATAAATTATTAAAACCTCCTTATATATGCCTTGGAGTTTGATGAAAACAATAAGACATATTGAAAACAATTTGAAGTCCACCGATCAAAGACAAATGATGTAGTCAACCCGCCATGTCAACACCACCTCACACCCAGTCATGTGCATAGTCAGCTGCTTGTGTCAGCGATGATGTCAGCAGGGACCAGGGGTCCCGTTTTAGTCCTTGGAGGACATTTTCTTTCGGGGGGCATAACTTTCACATACGGTATCAATTTTTTGACTTCTTATAGGCATCAGAAAGGTCTCTCTGAGCACTACATAGTAGTATAGGTTTCATGATTAGATTTTGTTTATTTTTGTTAGAATTTGGTGCCTAAAGCTAGGTATTTCTCCGAGACAGTTTTATGCTCACAACTTTTACATACAAAGTCAAATTTTTGATTTCAGATAGGCATTGGACAGCTAGTGCTGTGTACTATAGATTGGATCATGTAGATTTTTAGTTTGGTGTGTAGAGAGAGTTTGGTACTTGTTTGATCACTTATGGGAGCCTAAGATTCAGGATGCAATTATGAGTGCATTCGAATGAATTTTTTGGCACAAACTTGTGGAAGTGGATGTTGCTATGTCACCATCAACATGGTATAGCAGGTTTTCATATTTGTGCTTCTAGTTACAACTTTACATGTGTTTTCAGAGTTTAAACTTTGATGGAGACAGATACACAGGTTGTCTTCTGGTTTGAGGACATGATTGATATATGTGTGAGACTTGGAGTCTCGTTTCAGTGGGATTTGAGTACAAGTATAGTGTTGATGATGATTATGGTGTCATGTATATGCATGTACACTTTTGCATTGACACGACATGATCATGTATGTGATTGACAGGTATGGGCTATGATGTTTGATTCATGATTATAGGTGGTGTTGTGGTGTAGTTTAAGGAGATTTTTCTTATCTCCTAGATGCTTGGTAGTTCCTTGACTATGTTTTCTTGTGTTGTAGACTTGTTGGCAAATCGAATCTAGCGTTGATTTGGTGTTTGAGTCTTGGAGTCTACAGGTTGTCTTATTTGATATCTCAGTTTGCAGGTTACTAGTGTGATGATGAGTTTGCATGTTACACGTGTTTTAGATCTTTGAGTTATGTAGTTTTGTGGATTAGCTACTCCTTGGCTACAATGGGATGACTCGTGTGTGGACTGTATTTATCCACGAGATTGATTCAGTGTTTATGCAAACTTTGTTAGTTGGCCTTGTTTATGGTCATGTGTACATTGGTATGTTGCATTGAGATAAGAGGATAGATGATTTGAGTGCCCGGATAGTCAGTTATTGGGACTTATAGCATGTTTATCATGATGTCATGGATAGCTTGGATACATGGTTTTATGTGAGCTTTTGACAGTGATGGTTTTAAATATCTTCTTAGTTTGGAGATCATGGTTTTACTTTACCTTTTGGGAGTTGTTGATGTTACAACAGAATTCCTTGATTATGTTGGGTCGATGGATGATCTTCATTTAGGAAATGGTTACTTTGTTGCCATGTATAGCTCGGTGCCACATTTCAGTGGGAGCTTTGGCAGTGATATGGATTCATCATTAGTGATGGATGATCTTCTTCAGTGGTTGTGGGTGTCTTGGAGAGGCTCTTGGATTATGATTATTGTTTCAGTGAGAGTACTTTGACATCCTGAGTTATATTATTAGTAGATGGTTATCTTCATGTTGTTGGAGATTTTGACATCCTTATTTACCATGGTGGACTCTTGGAGTCTTTGGTTGAGGTATCAGTTTATGACTTGTTAGTTTGACATGTTGATCCTTTGTTTTAGAGATGTTGGTATTGTGTATTGGTTTACTCTGGATACTAGTTTGAGTATTGACATGATACGAGATCTCTTGAAACAGGATGAGTGCATTGATGCATGTGATCTCCTAGAAGGAGATGGTTAGATCATGATGTCATGATGGGTTCCTTGATTATGCAGATGTGCAGTTGGAGCTTTGACTTTGGTCTTGTATGGTTCTCTTGAGACAGGATGTGTGCATTGATGCATGTGATCTCCTAGAAGGAGATGGTTAGATCATGATATCATGATGGGGTCCTTGATTATGCAAATGTACAGTAGGAGCATTGACGGTTCTCTTGTTGGATCTCTTGGTATTGAGTACATTGATCATGTGCTTGGGATCTTCATGATAGTGCGATGTTGCATTTGGAGTTTAGCATGGATTGATCATGGAGGTACTCTAGGATACTTGGAGACTTAGGTGAGGCTAGAGTTCTCTTTGGATTAGAGACAATTGTTGAGACGGTTATTCATTGGAGGTTTCAACAAATAGACCGAGAAGCCTACACCTAGATATGGATGTGAGTTCATTATTGACCTAGAGGAGACTGTTCTTGGAGAGAGTCTTTGTGACTTGGTGTATCCTGGAGGGGCATTATCATTTCCCACTCTTGGTCTACTCGGTGATTTATCATCTATAAGGTATTGCCCAAACTTTTAGATGCATTTTGCTTTATGTTTTATCTTCTCATGGTTATGGATCTTGAGGGTTAATTTGAGGGATTTTGGCATGGTTATCTCTTTATTCATATGGCTTGATTTATGATTTCCATTATGAGGAGTTTAGGAGATGTGATTGGGATTATTCCTGGTTATGGAATGGTTAGGAGTTTGATCTTCCTTGGTTATAGGGACTTACATCCATGTTGATTACATGTTACATATGTTCATTTGATCTATGAGATTGAATGGTTGGGTGTTGTTGAGGTTTTTCATTTGGAGTTATAGAGGAGATCATACTTGACACAACTTTGCACTTTGAGGTGTTGGTAGGACATTATGATTTGCAGGTTCTCTCCCTTTGTCTTATGGCTACTTCCTAGAGGATCATGTTGATATGATTGGACTTGGGATAGTTATGATGACATGTTGTGAGACAGTATGCAACGATTTATCTTGCATGTGTGGATCATTGTGATTGTTCTTGATACTACATTAGCTTGTTGATTAGCCACACCTTGGTTTGAGTGTTTGATTGGTAGACTTGGTATGTTTTGGATCTATTTTTAGATTTGACATTACCCATGTAGTGGGAGCTCCTAGATGTGTGTGTTCTTCATTGATAGGTTTTGTACACGGAGCTTATGTTTGCAGTATATGGGTTTGATATGTTGTTGGCATGAGTTTACTGATGTTGTTGATACCTATGAGGTATGGATGGTTGGATGTATTAGCATATATTATGGTGCTATTTCTAGTCATTTGGGTTTTTTTACCTTTGATAGCTACTTGGAGGTTTTGTTATCACTTGGATTTGATGCTAGTGTTCTTTGGATTGGTACATCTTCACCTTGGCATGTTCCTTTTCTTCCATAGGTGGCATGTTGGAGGATGAGAGGATTTCTTGCTCGAGATGGTGGTTACTATGATTTTATTGTAGGTATCTTGATGGAGCACGAGAGCATGTTAGAGATTCATGTGGTTTCATGTTTGCCTATGATGATGTATTTCATTGATTGATACTTATGCAATGTATACAACAAGTGGGAGAATGTTGGGAAAGAGGTGTTGTTCACCTTGCATAACATTAATTAATTTAATTATGTAAAATAAATATTCTTTTTTGGTGCATCTTAAGTGATGTGTTTAGCCACATTAAATATTTATTTGTTATCACTTGTAAAAGTTGTTTTTAATATTGGGAGACATAAGACAAATATTTATTATTTGTGCAAAATAATAAATATTTATTATTTTGAGGTCAATGGTTTTGTGCTCATGGTTTTGAGTCACATTGTTATTATCCACTACCACAAGTTGTATTTGTGTGAGATTGAGTCTATAAAAACAAGCACAAGGTTAGTGGTTAGGGTTGTCTCTTATTTTACAGGCTGTGTGAGAGGCTATCATTGTATTGAGTTTTCTCTTGAGAGTGCACATTGTAAAGCATGGCATGGAATGTGTCGATTCATGCTTGGATACATGGAGGTTGCAGTAGATGAGCTTGATGTTTCAGAAGTGTTCATGGAGACTTTGTGAGTGTATTGTAATTTCTTATTGTTGAATAATACATTGAATACAGATGCTTTTGGAGGCTATGTTTTTTTCCCTTAATGAGGGTTTTTCTAGGGTATATCTTGTGTTATCTTGTTGATTGTCTATTGATATTTGCATCATGGTAAATCTGTAAGATTGTATGCATCATTATCTCCTTTGGGTTATGTGGAATTGGTTTGATGTACCTATAAATTCCTAACATTAGGCAATGCTCTTCTACTAAAACTCGAGGTCCCTTTCTCTCTTCTTAGGGAGATTCTTCTCGAGAGTGATATGTAATAGAGGAGAGGGCTTTGACTCCTTTGTTTATAGAGGACATTGTTGATATAGTTGTCACACCCCGTTTTTAAAACTAACACTAGTACAAAAAGAGCAATATATTACTAAAAAAACTACTAAAAACTGCTTATAAATGACCAAACATGGTCACATGACCATTAGTAGTTTATTGCTGGTCATTTATAATGCGACTAAATTGATGACTAAACCATTTTTAGTCATTTATTAGTTGTTTTGATTGATCGATTTGGTAGTATATTTAGTCATTGATTGTTGTTAACTGGTTACTTATTTAGTCATTTTTATTCACTGATTTCTGCCCATTGGTAGTGTATTTAGTCGTTAATTTTAATCATCATTTTGATCAATTTGGTAGTATATTTAGTCATTTTTATTCACTGATTTAACACTGGTCATATATTTAGTCATATTTATTCGTTGTTCACTGATTTCTGTCAATTGGTAGTATATTTAGTCATATTTATTCATTGTTAATGATTTTTGTCAATTAGTAGTATATTTAGTCATTTTAATTGACTGATATTTGAAGATTTAAACATAAAACATAGAAATACACATCATAATCATCAATTAATTGCACACAAATATAAAGACAGCCATTGAGAAGGCAAAACCGCTAAACTTTATTAAAAGAAAGGTGTTCTTATAGCTTGTACAAGTCTGAAATATCTATCTTGCTTGAAAAATGCTTAGAAATAGAGTATTACAATGTTTATTTTCAGTCACAAGACTAAAAATTTGAGTTACAATGCACAAAAATGACAAGAAAGAAACTTCTCCAAGTTTACAATGCTTTGCTAAAAAGTGATCTGTCAGTAATTGATTCTCAACCAGCCTAACTATTGCCACAGGTCATCTAATTTGCCCCATTAGTCTAGCACTTGTCCTTCTTGACTGCAACCAAAGGAAATACACTGTCATATGTAGTCAGGTTTGTGATAGGATATTCATAATGTGAAACATGGACTGGATTAGGCTTCCTAATTAATGAAACATCACTGTATTCTTGTGTCTTGTATTGTCATCAACACTGCTTATGGGACATGTTTTTATTGAGTTTGAAGATATTAGGTCCTCTTAGGGCATGGAATCAAATTCTTCCTTCATTAATGCATCTTCAAAAGCCTCTTTTTGAGTCTAAACTGTTTACTTACCCTACCTCTATTTCATTGGACACTTGGTAGGCAGTCATATATATTTAGTGTCCTTGGTCTTCACTCATTGTGGTGATTGAACTATGCATACTTGCTTTCTAGATGATTGCCCTACAACTTTCATATACTTGCCTTTTAATTAATGCTAACACTGTAGTCCTCTATTCCTTTGCTCATGCCACTGAAACCATGTTTACTGTGCTTGTATCCTTGGGAACCATTGACCATTGCCACTCACCATGAACATCTTACCTCTATGCACTCATTATCTCTCTGTTATAGAACAATCACCCATAATTATACAGAATTTAGACTTTCATTTGTAGACTGTCATATGTTTATGAAACTGTCATATTCCTACAACTATACTGCCATGTAGAATATATGCCTTGTAATAATAGCATTATTTGTGGCTATCCTTTTTTCTATTTAAGTCTTCTATAAATTTATCTACAGGTTGCTTCCAAAGTCTTGATGAAATGCTAACATCATCACCTTATGACTGTAATCTTCCTCATTGATCTTTGTGCATTGCCAACTACCCTTCCTTTCTCAAAAACTAACACACCACCCCTGATCACATCAGCTTAAGACTCGTCTCACTTTGTCTATGGCATGAATTGTGTACTTTATCTCTTGCTCACTGGCATTTATGCTCCTTGAGTTTTCATGACTGTCTTGATGACATCTCATATATGAAGCTCTCTCCTTTATGAAGCTCTCTCATTTATGCTCCTTGATTCTTCATGACTATCTTCATGACTGAGTGTTGATCGTGTCCCATATATGAAGCTCTCTCCTTCAATGCAGCCAACAATAACCCTAGAATATTTTCATAAAGGCATATAAGGTAGTGATGTTGAATGTTTAGGGAGGAAAAGCAACATAAAATCAATTCCAAAAAACCCATAAGACTTAAATATGTGTCTTTGCTTTGAAAAATGTGTTACAAAGTGTGTTTCTCAGTGCTGTGACTGAGAAAACTGAGTTACAATGGCTTTTTTTGCTTATACAGCTCCAAAACAGACAAAAAACACTAAGATCCCTGAACAACACATTCAAACTATTGCATAAAGCAGTGCACCAAGCTGTCTAATAGCTAGTACATGATAAACATAAACTATGTCATTTTTTTCAAATATTTTAGTGGCCACCGTGTGAAGGTCTGTTCTTTCTCTTTCAGACGGACAGCTCCATCTATTTTGTCTTCATAAGCAAGGGGTATGTTACTTGTGACCTTTAAATTATTTACATTTTCATCTCATGTTCCTTTCAATTTGACTCCATGAACAATAGATAGTGAGTGAATCTGCCCAATGCCCACAGTAGCACCATCAAATGGATCCAACACCTGAACTTTATCCCCTTCTTGGAGTTTATCAATATTAAATGTCTACAAAAACAAAAAAATACACATTATATTGAGATATAAAACACACATTATATTGTTTTTGACTGCTGTATGTAATTTCTTATGTCTTGGAACAAATCAATTTTTGTATGTGCTTTTTTTTATTTTGTTGAATAACAAAGAAGCAACTTTTTACTCTAAAAAAAAACTAACCCATTGCAAGGTACAAACAAATGGAGGGCAAGACTACAATAGTACTAGATTGTACGAGTACTCTAGAAAGAGACATAGATTGGCAATAAAGTCCCCCCAACTGAGGACCATGACATCCCCGAACACAATGCACTAATGCATTGTCAAAATCTATGTATGCAATCTATTACAACTAAGCTCTAAGCTTCCATATGTAAGCTATATGTTCTCCCTTATTTCCATAATCTATGTCTACTAGCTAATTATACTTCACTACTATTCTAACTAACTTCTATCAAATAGGTAATGATTACCCTTATTTACATAATAAAACAACCATTACTTACTTGAATAGTACTTACTTGCATGTGCTTTTATAGCACTCACCTTGAGTTCAGCATGACTACTACTATGACTATCATGTGCATGTTCATTAAGTTCATCATCATAATTATCACTATCAACATTGACATGAAGTTGTACAGTTTTGCAGAGAGCTCTATTGACATGGCCTTTTTCTTTTCGTTCTGCTTTCATATAATTGCTCTGCATGTAGTTTAATCATCATGCAAAAATTAATATAAGTCAAGTAAAGAATGCAAAAGCTATAAATTTTTGTCCAAAAGAATATTCTAAGCATGAAGAATTAATGACAAAACATTGGGACATATTAACTTACAACTTAAAGAATGTAAAAGCTATAATTTTTTGTCCAAAAGAACATTTTAAGCATGAAGAATGAAAAAACATTGGGACAAATAACTGACAACTATTATATTACCTCAACTTTAGCATAACTATGATGACTATGCTGCACATTCTTGTCTAGTTCATCATGATCATCACTATCAATATCGGCAGCTCTGTTGACATCATGAAGGCATTTTTTCTTTCCTGCTGCTTTGAAAAAATTACTTTTAATGTGGTTTAACCATCATGCAAAAAAATATACAAAGCATTCAATAGTCAAGTAAAGAATGAAAGCTATAATTTTGTCCAAAAGAACTTTTTTTGGATCACTCCAATAATAAAGAAACTAGGTTTTATTCTCCTATGCTCAGATTTCAATAATCTACATATTAAGAGGCATTTGTATATAGAATTTCCAAACAAGAAGAAATGAGATCAATAGAGCCTCTTACCTCATTTGAATCCGTGGATTTATGCTCATTCCATGCAGAAACTATAGGATTAATGGAGGCAACCAACTACGAAACTTGTTGACTGAGACCATATATGCAATTTAGTACATGTTGGTACCCTTCATTTGAGTTGACATGATCTGGAGAGGCTAATCCTACTGGGCATGTAACAAATGGCTGTGAAATCTTTGTTGATGAACTAGATTTCCACTTCATCCTACTCTTAGATTTAATAGGATCTAGTGCTACCATATAATTGACAATATCTTCTACACCTGCTTCTCTATTACTATTTTCCACCTAAAATATAATGTCAATTTTAACATATAGCCAGTTCAACAAAAAATCGAAATAAATAACATAATGTAAATTGAACCAAAAAGCCATACACTTACTCCAAATTTATCCATTTTGGCTTGCAACCCACCTCAGCCAAATGTATATCCAGCCCTCACATTATCTCTTGCTCTCTTGCCTTTGTTACTCTTTGCCAAATATTCTTCAGAATGCATACTTTCTTTCAATGCCTCCCACTGTTTCGGACATAGAGTGGAGTCTAACCTCTCTTTTCCCTCCATGATTACTTTTCTGCAATTGTATATAAAATTGTTCATCAAAATTCTCATCTTTTGCTTGTAATATTTTCTAGATATTTGTCCACTAGTAGTCTCAAAAGCATTCTCCATTTTTTGTATAACATTTTCCACAGATCATGGATCTTTCTCTGCAAAACTTGATTTGCAAATATCTAAATGGGCCCTACATCTTACACCCAACTCGGAGGCCCACTTTGCAGCATTTGGCCCAATGGGTTCACCATCTCTCGATACCTCAAGCAAGAATGGCTTCTTGCCTTCTAATTTTCTTACTTTTGCATTCCTCTCTGTAGATCTGTACAAATATTGACTCAATCTTTGTCTTTTGACAAAAGCATCCACATCTTCTATTAAACCACTACCAGTATTTATGGCTGATACACTAGTTCCATTAAAAGTTCTAGATGCAATAGGTGCACTCTGAGGCACAACAGATGCAAGTGATCTCTCTTCATGACTTTCATTAACTAGAACTTCATGCTCCTTGGCCACATTAGGTGTGGCATCAGTAGGTAGATCATGAGTACCAGTCTCCACAGATTTCACTTCAAACACATCCTTTAATATTGAATAAATCATCTGCAGACTTGCTATTCCTTTAATGCTCTGATGTTTTTCAATAATCTCTCTTAGAATTTGTTTTAAGAGATCATCACAACGTTGCACATCACCATGTGCTATATTAAGCTGCACATGATCACCATGTGCTATATCAGGCTGCACATCAGCATATGCTATATCAGGCTACACATGATCATCATTGCAACTATTGTTTTCACCAACTACATTTGTTGAATCACAAAAGCGGTGGCTTCTACGAGATGGCGACATTGTATCTTTTCTTTCCTTTTATTTTTTCTCTGCATTTTCTTTGCACTCTTTTTGTTGCCTATAAAACAAAAAATAATATCATATTATGTCTTATATACATAAAGCTCTTGCCTATTAAACACTATTAAACAAATAATATACTACTTAGTGAATTTACAACTTGCCTATTTGTCAAACCAAGTCTCAATAAATATTCATTATTTTTGGCCACTTTTTCTCTACGAAGGTGCTCATAATCTGTTAGTGAAGTTTCAACATTATGATCACTAACATCTAATTTGCACCTTACATCCCTTCTCTTCATTTCCTAAAGTCCAAATAAACAATAATGTATAAATCAACAACTTGAATCAGTAAAACTTTATTGAGTTCATAAGTTGATAACTGTTAACTTTCCAATCTGCTGATAACTACAAATGAAAACTTAAAATAGAATTTAGTTTACAGATTAAAAAGAATTTGCAATCAAAAACCAAGAATATGTTTACAATTACAGGTATTAGAAAAATTTTCCTTAGGGATATATTCACAAGAAAAGAACTCATAAAAACATAACACAAGCAGGATGAAGGAAAAACATAGTCTAGTTCATCATGAGGTGTGTTAGAACCATTCAAATTTTCACAGTCCCACTCTGTTTCATACATTTTCCTTCCCTAAATCCATAATTAGGGATTCATATTCCTTTTAGAATTGTTCCAAGAGTCATTTATGAGCATCTCATATCAGGTCTATGTGAAAGAAATTTATATTTTTAACCATTGATGTGTTTTTGTCTCTTACCGTAGCCTCACAGTACATGCAAACAACCTTGGCGAGTGTGTGGGAATTAGAGGATGTGAATACACAGTTACCGCTTCCCCACAACATGTAGAAAATTTAGTTGCGGTGTTGTGGTATAAACTCAAGCGGCACATAATATGTTACTGCGCCCTTGCGATAGGTAAGGAGATGATCGATGGTAATGCGGTAGGAAGGAGTCAGGATAAAGTGTTCACCGTGCCCCCGTGACGGTTTCAAGTTGAGCCTGCAGTGTTGTGGTATAAGGAGTTCAAGTGACTGGTAATGCTACATAATGCGGCCCCACGATGCTGATAACTTCGACTGGCGGTAATGCAGTAAACAACAAATGGGAGACCAAAGGCTTCCGTAGCCCTACAACAGTCAGGCCATATCTTGGCGGTGGCGCGGTAAAAGACATAAGGGATGACATGTATCCCGCCATCCCATGGTGGTGTGCAACAAGGCTTGTAGGGTGGCGGTAAGTGGTGAAGATGAACGTAACTGTCCAAGAGGTCCTACAGTCTCATGATTGCCCTAAGTTGGTCTTGCGGTGATGTGGTAAGGAATTAAATGTTGAAATGAATTTAGTGCTGCCCCACAATGGTTATCATTGATGTCTATGGGATTTTGGTTTTCGAGGAAAGGACTGCAAGTCTTGAAATACTTTCCCAGCCATTGGATTGGATCAAATCAACGGTTTGTGTTTGAAAAGAATCGAATGCTGAGATTTGTTGATTTTGTGGCACGAACCAGAGTTAATGACGAAATGACCAGCTTCATGGCATGATTAAACTTGAGATTTCTTTGTATTTCTTCATTCCAACGAATTCAGTGTTGATTGTGTGTATGAGGAAAATTGATTATGTTTAAATGATAAAATCAAAGCAATGATAATAACCAAATCAAAAACCCATAAGATAAAGAGATCTATCTAATAAAAAGCCATTATTAATAAATCAAATTAAGAAAGCTTTTACCCAAATTGTGTTGTTCTCTTTGTCAAATGTGGATTGTTCAATAACGCTGCGAAACCATGTTTACAACAAGCAAGTGTAGGTGCTCAAAGATCAATGTCAAAAGATCGTAAGTTGCTCAATGACGCGATGTATGCTCCAAGCGCTATAAAAGGATGCCTGAGAATAAGTGATCAAAGAGGATTTATGAAGGAGATGAGGGGGGTTTATATAGGTTTCAATGAAGATCGATCAACGGTCCAGATAATTTAGAAGAATCAACGGAGAAGATAAATCAAATAAACATGATGAATGTGCACACGACATGTGTCAATCCATAAGGATATTTTTATTAAGATATGATGAAAACAAGATTGATTGAATAGATAACTCAACTTGTGATTTTGCCTTTTTTAGAGTTCTAAAAATAAGACTGATTGTGCACATGAGTTAACGAGATATTTTAAGTGGCATTGGAAGATAACCTAAAATAAATAAATAAATTTATTTAATTGATTGTGCATGATTTTGAAGAATATGAATATTATAAATAAAATACTTGATTTTATTTATTTTTAGAGGATTGAGATAATTTAAATAAATTTGCATGATGTATTTAAATTTAGAAGAACAAGTGATTTAATTAAATAATGTAGAATTATTTAATTATAGATAAGAGGATTTGTGATGAATTAATTAAATAATTGGATTTATTTAATTAATGGAGACTTAAAATTTGAAAGAGGATAATGATTTAATTAAATAATTAAAATTATTTAATTTTGGAAGAATAAAGTTGAATTTAATTAAATTAATTAAATAAAGAGAATTTATTTAATTAATGTCGAAATTATGTGATTTCGAAGAATTTGATGAAATTAATTAAATAATTAGATTATTTAATTAACGTTAAATGCAGGTGATTAGATAGAAATGCAAGTGATGTGATGACTTGGTCATTTTAGGGTGTCTACATTTTGCCCCTCTTTGATGCAATGCAGTTTACAATGTTGTCTCAAAGAAATTGATTGTTGAAGATATGATACAATTTATTGATGCCCTAGTGTAGCTAGTTGCCCTAGCGTATGCCCCCTTGAGTGGAAAGATAGGGAAGCGACAAAAGAATTGGGTTGACGCTTGACTAGAAGATTGCACGACAAGGTAGCAGAAAAAAGAATGGGGTGGGAAGAAAAAAATGTGGGAGGGACACTATAAATAAGTCCCAAGGGGACCACACTCCTCATTTGCACACTAAGGGTTGCTAAAAATAGAGCTTAGAGCCTCCAAGCTTAGTGTGTGAGAGTTGAGTGGAGAAGGAGCTTGCAGCGAGGAGAGATGCTGATCCCAGTGCACAGACATCGAGCAGAGTTGGTGCGGACGTACAGGAGACCAACAGGAGCTCCGGCAGTGGTAAGTGTCTGAAAACCTCCTTGTACTTGACATTTTAGGTCAGTTTTAGGGTGTTCTAGGTAGGTCTTTAGGTCAGCCAAAAGTACTGCAGCATGCTAGGGCGCGTCTGGTAGTCGGTCTAGGCGCTTTTGGCATGCTAAAGCACCTTTGGTAGGTTACTAAAGCGTTGTTGGTCAAAACAAAGCGCTATTGGCTTTTGGGCACCATGCCGCAGCACGACTGGTAGAAATCCACAGTGCTCTTGGTAGAGCAGGAGAGCGCATTTGGTTGGGTAGTTAGGCGCAGGTGGTAGGGGAGAATGAAAAATGAGTCGCCTATGCGAGTGCAGTAAGGCGTGGCTGGATGCGCAATGAAGTGCACTTGTTGAAAACACATCGCATTTGGTAGATGGTAGGAAAGCGCTGTTGTAGCAATAGTAAGGTACTTTAGGTAAGACAATGTAGCACGCCAAGCTAAAACAAGGCACTTTTGGTTAGGTTAGAAGAGTGAAATAGTTAGGGTTGATTGACGGGTTGACCACCTAGGTTAGAGAAGGGTAGAGTTGGTCTTAGGGTTTGCATTAGAGGGTAGATGTCGGTAGGGATTTGGAGAAATGTGTAAAAGGTTTGACAAGTGGTTTTGTGGATGCAGAGGGTGATGCCGCCACTGATGTCGATAGAGCGACACCACATTATAGCGGACGAGGTGGTACAAATGACATGGGAGGAGGATGCGTTCCAAGAGTACATGGGATTGTGGCATGTGGCACACCTTACACACATTAGGGCGAATCTCACCCTAGTGACAGCGGTTGCAGAGAGATACCATAGTGAGACATATTCATTTCACTTTTTGATAGGGGAGGCTACAGTGACACTTGAGGATGTGATCGTATCCTCAAGATCTGGATTGATGGAGAGCGAGTTGATTTTGACCCAGTGCGGGGCGAGGCGGGCCTGATAGAGATGTTCTGCACATATGATTTGTGGATTGAGGACGGTGAGATTCGGTGGGCAGACATTCTGAGACTCTATGATAGGATCAGATGGATAGTATCTTCACTGATTGGTAGCTTCTTGTGCCCAGATAGGTAATCTAGAGGATTATCCGCAGGATGGGGCATTGTACTATCTGGGATGTTTACACATGGCATCCGGTATGCATGGGGCTCGTGTGTGCTTGGGCAGCTGTATCGAGATATGCACGACTGTGTATACAAGAGAGGCCAGAGTCTCTCAGCAATGGTGACTCTACTATAGGTGTGGGTGTGGGAGCACATCCTAGTGATCAAACCTATTACACAGTGCTACCGTGAGAGGGGGGAGCCTTATGCATTTTTGTATGAGGGAGTTATTACACATAGGTGGCTTGGATCTGTTAGCCACTGGAGGCAACAGATTGACGAGATGGATCTATTCATTTGGAGGCCATGGTTACTATGTGAGGAGTAAGAGGATGAGCATGAGCAGCTGATGTACTCCTGATAGGCACGATACCTATTCGGGAGATGGATAGATACCATTGAGAGATGCCTGCCAGAGTGGGTACTCAGATAGTTTGGACTGCCACAGGGGTTGCCAGTTGGAGAGGCTACCCACGCGAGGACATAGAGGGAGGTTAGGGACTAGGATGCCAAGATTCTAGTGACCACAGCCTTGGCAGAGGTACGAGGACTTGTCCTAGTTAGATGGGGTTGGGATTCAGGGCTAGCAGACCCAGGAACTTTACTTGAGTACGATAGGTACTGGCAGACACACAGGCCAGTGAGACTGACTACACCAGGTGTGGCAGGGGCAGTGGGGGAGGTACTAGTCCTAGCTGGGGAGGCTAGGATGACATGGTAGGCCAGAGGGGTGAGGCAGCAGGTAGGCGGAGAGGCTGGAGACCAGCAGGTAGATGTAGAGAGGGTCAAGGAGGAGGATCCTGTTGTAGAGACTGATTTACAGTGGGCAGAGCGGCTGTTACAGGAGGAGACGACACGGAGGACATGTCTAGAGCTCCAGATAGTGAGGGTGAGGAGAGATAGGGATGCAGCGAGGGCAGAGGCGAGATAGGCTGAGGCCCTAGCATAGGTGTAGACACAGATGGCAGCAGCAGCACAGGCAGTGACCCAGGCGGCACTGGCACAGGCATAGGCAGCCCTGGCACAGGCACAGGCACAGGCTGCACCTATACCAGTAGGGGATGATGGGCAGTTAGCCTAGATGACTTTGGAGAGGGATGCATCAGATCAAGTGCATTTGACAGCCGAGGCCACACTACAGAGAGTGAGGAGGGAGAGAGATGAGGCATGCCGTGCATTAGGTGCCAATCAGAGGACACTCTATAGTGAGCTCATCCGCATACAGGGAGAGCTTGTGACAGCAAGGAGAGAGGTTGAGTATTATAGAGGTCTCTACGTTGGTGTGGTGCCAGCGGCTCAATGAGAGCTGAGCTTCCAAGAGCGGAGTAGGTCCGGAGCATCTGGGTCTCACAGGATAGGGCAGTCAGTGTCCTCAGTTAGAGGACCCTTTCTGCCACCAAGGGGAGGAGGACCAGCAGGGGGACTTGCACCGAGCACAGGTGGAGGACAGAGGCCACATCAGGAGGGCAGCTCTACCCACTAGAGCACACACATTGTACATTGTATCATTTTTGTATCATTATGGACACTTGTATATTTTGATCGATTCCTACGTACATCCTGATGTATATTTTGTGGGCTCTTGATAGCCTTGATGTACTTTATTGATGTATACATATGGACTATTGATGTAAACACATACAGTTTGTATTTTGATGACCTTCACATGATATATATGATGACATATTATGCTCATTGATGTTCATGCTTTTGTGTATGCACTTCTTGATGACATGGATGTGATGATATGTATGTATGATTATGGATTTATGTGATGACGTATATTGCTTATATGATGTTTATAGATGTATGACATATGATGACATGATGCTTATAGATGTATGATGATATAGATGCTATGACTTGCGATATCTAACATATGGGTTTTGCAGATATGCACCAGAGAGAAGAAAA
The DNA here is from genome assembly GCA_027924645.1 of Cunninghamia lanceolata. Taxonomy (NCBI): domain Eukaryota; kingdom Viridiplantae; phylum Streptophyta; class Pinopsida; order Cupressales; family Cupressaceae; genus Cunninghamia; species Cunninghamia lanceolata. The sequence goes on from BSBN01000900.1 coordinate 836,732, forward strand.
GTGGAAATAGAAGAGAGCAACTGTTGATCGCATTGCTTTGGAAACGATATAAGGCCATGGGTAAATGGATGGGTAAATGATGAGCTTGTTGCATTGGTTTCACAATTGTATATAAAGAGCAATCCTTATTTTTGATATAGCACATGGATAGTTTGCCACCAAGGTATAAAAGACCAAGGTGCTGTGATATCCGAGTGCATGGACGTTGACTTTGCAAGCAAGCGGTTTGACCTTAGATCCCTTAGACATAATATGACCTTGCTGTACATGTGAATGAGCCATAGTCTTAAAAAATAAACTTCCATACATGTTAATGCAAGAAGAATATTAAATCTGTAAGACACTAGGTCGTAACACACACAAGATAAATATAATGCTAAGAAAGATGCTAAAGATCATTCCTCAAACATGACACACAAAAGCAATGACTATGCCCCCAATCAGTACTGCATCGCAACATACCAAGATTATAGATAAATCAAGGTAGCCTTGAATAGGTAATGGAAAAGGAACAAAAAGATAAACCAAAAAAGTAAATTGACTAACTGATAAAGAAAACATATATCTAACATATTCTCTTGCCAAAGAGGTTGCTCAGGATAGATTGGCTAGGAAAGATAACAGCCATATCGTAGGAGTGATGTGTCCGTTAAAGGGGGCTATCTACCTAAAAAGACAATGTCGTGCTGCAGGAAATGCTACATGTTGCATGAGATGCGTGTTTTGTTCTTAACAATGGAACACTCTGCAGAAGACAAGCTTGTTGATCTGGTGCTTTGGTTAAGCTGGATTTAGCTGATGTGGACAATTGATATGTAGGACAGTAGATGACTCTGGAAGTAAGCTACTTTGCTTTAGGTTTGTTAAGAACTTTTTCTTTGAAAGGATGTGTTTGTTTGTTGTTTTGCTGCTTGAGTTAGTCAAGTCTAGGCGAATGGGTTGTGATAAACGAAAGACCAGAAATGTGACATGTTAATGGGTTGAAATGGGTGAAGAATAATGAATCGTATGTGCCTGAGTACTAGATACATCCTTCATATTCCAGACTACCTACATACCCTGTATCCACGGGATCAAGGCACATTATGATGAAAGATGAAAAATGATAATATGTAGTTCTGGGTAGAGTGATGAATGGGTCAAGGTGTTTGAGCTTGGGATAGGTGAATTGATGAGATCTTATGTACCTGAGTACTGGAAACTTCCTTCATATTCCAGACTACCTACATACCCATATCCATGGGATCAAGGTACCTTAAGATTGAGATGAGATGATATGTAGTTCTCGTTGGTGTGATGATGTAGGAAAAGTGTTGGGAAGATAACAACCTTATCATAGGAGCGATGTGTCCATTAAAGGGTGTGATCTATGGAAAGGAGAACAATTAAAGTGCTTTATGTTTTTGTGAAGTGTTTTGCGCGAGTATGCATGAACCAAGAACAAGGAACCACTCCTAGACCTAGGTTAAGGAAGGAATTGCCCCCATTCCGATAGAGGAATTTTGCATGGGTGCCTGACGGATGGAGGAGATGTAGAAAGTTTGACCTAGGACAAGACAGTGATAACTGTTGACATAGATCAAGACGTGGGATGACGATGATGGACATTGACAAATTTCCAAGCTATTCTAGATAGGGAGATGGAAATGCAAACAAGGTTTATGGATGGATGGATGAAGTGTGTTGTGAAAAAATGGAATGAACAAGACTTGATAGATGATGGATGCTGACTCTACACATAGTGCATGTTTGCCAAGTTTTCACTATGGTACTAATCCAAGGCGCCTGTTTACCAGGTTTTCACCATAGGACGGATTATTTGTTTTTTTTTTTGTATACTCTGAGGATCAGGCATAGAACTTCTTGAGATGAACACTGTTAAGTGGCTCATCTAGAGGAATGCCATCAGGTGTAGCTAAAGTATAAGCTCCTGATCCATATGCTACTGTGACAATAAAGGGACCTAACCAGTTAGGCTCAAAATTTCCCTTCTTTTCTCAGTTTACTTGATTTCTCTGATTCTCTTTGAGTACAAGATCACCAACTTGAAACCGTCTTTCTTTGATCTTTTTGTTGTAATTATGCCGGAGGCAGTTTTGATAGACATGGAGATGATTAAGTGCGGCAAGGCACCTTTCATCTAGTAGTTCTAACTTAGCTAATCTGGAAGTGTGATACTCCTCTCTGCCGATTAGATTTTGCATGGATACTCTGAGAGATGGGATCTCGACCTCTATAGGTAGGATGGCTTTAGAGCCATAGACCAAGGCATATGGTGTGGCACCAATTGGTGTTCTGATACTAGTGCGGTAGGCCCATAGGGCGGGATTGAGTTGCAAGTGCCAATCACGACCAGCTTCATTGACCATTTTCTTGAGGATTTTGAGAATGGTTTTGTTGGAAGCCTTGGCTTGGCCGTTACTTTGTGGATACTAGGGCGTTGAACAACGATGTTGGATATTGTATTGTGTGCACAAGGCACAGACATCTTGGTTCTTGAATGGTCTCCCATTATCAGTGACAATGGCTTGGGGAATACCATACCAGCATATGAGGTAGTTAAGGATAAACTTGGCTATTTGCTTCCCAGTGATATAGGTCATGGGAATGGCTTCAACCCACTTCGTGAAATACTTAGTGGCAGTAATGATGAACTTATGGCCAGTGGATGAGGATGGGTGGATTTGTCCTACGAGGTCGAGACCCCATTGAGAAAAAGGCCATGGAATCGTCACAGGTTGTAGTTCATGACCTGGTGCGTGAATTAAATCTCCATGTTGCTGGCATTGTAGACATTTCTTAGCGAACTGTGCAGCATCCTGTTCTATTGTAGGCTAGTAATACCCTGTTCTGAGTATCTCCTTAGCGAGATTAGGACTGGTAGAATGTGCGCCACAGACACCCTTGTGTATGTATCGTAAGGTAGCTTCGGCTTCTTCCGTGTTAAGACACCGTAAGAGGATACCATCGAGACTCCGGCGATATAGTGTATCACCCAGAATGGCGTAACGGGAGGATCGATGGATAAAGGTTTTGCGTTGGGTGGATGAGAGTTCAACGGGAAAGGTACTATTTTTAAGGTGTTCATAGATATCTTCGTACCATGGGGAATTGGGACCAACAAGTTCATAGATGATTTCAGTAACTGGAACATTGACGGTTGGTATCAACAACCGCTCGATCAAGAATTCACATTTCTGTGTATTTGCAGGCATGTCGATAAGTGACCCTATAGAAGCCATAGAATCTGTAGCCTTGTTATGCTCTCTTAGAATTTACTCAAATGTGATGCTAGAAAAGTGTGGTTTGTAGGCATCCACTAGTTGCTTGTAGGGGACCAACTTTTCATCTTTTGTTTGGTACTCATCTGTGACTTGTCAAATGACTAGTTGTGAGTCTCCATATACCTGTAATTCTGTGATGTCCCATTAATTGCTGTATTGAGACCTATAAGGAGTGCTTCATACTCAAAAATATTTTTGGTGCAAGGGAATGCAAGCTGATATGACTTTGGAATATAGTCATTTTGAGGTGTGATAAATAAGATGTCAGCCCCTAATCCATGATGTGTAGGAACCATCAAAGTACAACTTCCACATTATTAAGTTGGAAAGAGTGAAGAGATTATCATCCAGAAAGTCTGCTACCATAGGGTGTGTATTTGTCATGGGTGCTTCTGCTAGTTGATCTGCTAGGGCTTGTCCCTTGATTGCTTTACAATCCATATACTCAATGTCGAACTCATTAAGTATCATGACCCATTTAGCTAGTCTGCCTGTGAGAGATGCTTTCGCTAGTAGATACTTCAATGGATCAATTTTGGCTATAAGATTTGTGTGTTGGTTTAGCATGTAATGCTGTAACTTTTGGGAAGTGAACACTACTGCTAAACAAGCTCTTTCCATCGGTGAATAATTGAGTTCATATCCCACGAAGGTTTGACTGATATAATAAATTGCATGCTCTTTTCCTGACTCATCATGTTGTGCCAGAAGGGCCCCAAGGGCCGAAGTTGTAGTTGAGATGTATAATATCAAAGGTTTATTGGCAACTGGTGGAACCAATACAGGAGGTGTAGCTAGATACTCTTTGAGCTAATCAAATACTGCTTGACACTTATCGTCCCATCGAAATGAGGCATCCTTTCGGAGCAAGTGTTGAAATGGTTGGCATTTATCCGCTAGTTGTGAGATGAAATGCCTAATGGATTGCAACCTTCCTTGAAGGCTCCTTAATGCTTTGAGGTTCTTTGGTGGAGGCATCTCCACTATAGCCTTGACTTTTGTGGGGTCTACTTCGATACCCCTGCAAGATACAATGTATCCCAACAACTTCCCTGATGTTACACCAAAGACACACTTCTTTGGATTGAGGCGCACTTGGTATTTCTTGAGCCTATCAAAGATCTGTCCTAGAACTTGTATGTGATTTGCCCTAGAAGATTTAGCTAGTATGTCATCCACATAGTCCTCCATGATATGATGAAAGAGATCGTAGAATATCACTGTCATTTCTCTTTGATAAGTTGCCCCTGCATTCTTTAGACCAAACGACATGACACACCAACAATAATTACCCCACGGACAAGTAAAAGTTGTTTTATGTTGATCTTCCTTTGCTATCTTTATCTGATTGTAGCCGAAGAATCCATCCATGAGAGAAAGCATTTCATGACCTGTAGTTAAGTCTACTATGAGGTCAATGTTCTATAATGGAAAGTCATCTTTGGGACATGCTTTGTTAAGATCTCTAAAATCATTACACATGCAGATGCGCCCATTCGGTTTAGACACATGTACAATGTTTGATACCCAGTCTGAATAATCAATGGGTCAGATGAACTTTGCATCTAACAACTTCTTATTTCCACTTTTACCAAGAGAGCTATCTATGGGTGCATCTTCCTCAGCTTCTGCTTGACTGGTTTAACTGTTGGATCCACTGTGAGATAGTGAACCACTAGCCTAGGGTCTAACCCTTGCATATCAGTGTAGGTCCATGCAAAGTTGATGGTTCTTTGTAAGAAGAATTTGTTAAGATTCTTGTGCTCTATTTCTAATAATGATGCTGCCAGGAATGTGGTCTTCAGATTTTGCTCTATGCCAAGGTTTATCTATGTAGAATCCTCCACTAGGAGAGCTGACTTCTCTTGATACTTAGATGGTAGGGGAAGGTCAAATCCTCCATCCTCAGGTGCCACAATTGGGTTTTCACCATTGGATACGTCCTTTGTTTTTACTATTTTGTGATCGGGAGGTGCCACAGTGTGGTTTTCACCTAGAGATCTTTCTTTGTTTTTACTTTTGCGACTGGAGGATTTGGTATTCTCACTAAAATAAGCTGTTGGATCTAGTTCCATTACAAAACCTAATTTATGATCACCAAGAGGGATACCATCCCGGAGTCCCATGAACTTAGCTATAGCTTCATCATTCTGAAATACATCTATAATGGGGGACCTTTGTTGGTCCCAATCGATAAGTTCAGGGTAGACAAGTGTTATAGTCTGGGTGTTTGTGGTGGACGTTAAGGATATGGATGATAGCATAAATATGGAGGATTTGGTGAATAGGTCAGTCATATGTAGGGAAGAGTCATTGATGATATCCTCATTAGATGTCAAAGCTATGAGAGAAGTTTTAGCCACCTTGTCGAGGATACTCTTGATGTCCAAGGCGCACAGTACCTTCTTTCCAAATCCTAACCCCTTTTTGTCTAGTTTCTTTGTCACACTAATGGGCTCCATTGTTCCTTGATTCTATTTTCCTAGGCCACCTTTGCCTTTATAGCCCATGTTTTTGACTATCCTTAAGCCATTGCCATATTGCTTGACTGGTATTGTGACCGGTTCTTTCTCCTTGTAGAGCCAAGAAGAAATATATTCAATAGTTTCCTCTTACAATAATTTTCCCTATTGGAATTGGGTTAGAAATGCTAGGGGAGGAATAGCTACTTTTTTAGTTACTTTGGCAATGGGCAGTTGGTCATAAGATTTAGGGGATAAAGGCATCCGCCCTACACAACAAGATTTTGAGATATCATATGTTCCAAAGCCTATATCATGAATGTGAGCTTTGATTTTAGGAAGAGGATTAGGTTCACTTGTAGAGGCTTTTGTCAGATTTTCAGGTTTGACATACAATGGGGATTTAAGGGCTTTGTCATTTTTAGGCACTTGGTTGCAATTTTTATAACTGCCTTGCAAGATATGACAAAATTCAAAAGGATTGGGGTCTCCTGGGATAGTGATCTCTGTACCATTGAATGGGAACTTGAGAGGCTGATGGTACATTGAGGGAACAGCTTTCATGGCATGGATCCATGGGCGGCCTAGGATAATGTTGTAAGGCAGCTCAATGTCAAGGAATTGGCACCTGGTTTCAAGAATGACTGGGCCCACTTGTATAGGCAAGTGGATAACACCTTCTGAGAGGCATTTAGCATCATCATATCCCTTGATTGTAATACTTTGATCAATGTTGACATGATCCTTAGAGTATCCCAATTGCTTAAGTAACTTTAGAGAACAGATGTTGAGACCAGCACCACCATTTATGAGTATACGTTTGATTTTGCGTTTATGAATGAGAACCTCAATGTGAAGGGTATCATTGTGACATGGATCATGGGATGGGAGGTCTTTCTCAAAGAAGACCACATTGTAGGGCGAAGCAATGTTACCTACTATAGCTCGAAAATCCACGACCGCTATGTTGTTAGGAACTGAAGACTCTTGGAGGGCTTTTTCTAGTACCACTTTATGTGCGAGTGATGATTGTAGAAGGTCCAAGATAGAGATATGTGCTAGCGTTTTCCCTAGATGTTCGAAAAGATTATAATCGGATTGAGTTGGGAGACTGGGTGTAGGACCATGAATGGTGACACGACCATGATGAGTTGTAACAATGCAATCTATAGATTTGCCTTTGATTGTGAGGGTAGACACCCGACTCTCTTCAAAACGACCCACAATGGAGTCATAGGAAGTGGAAGCATTATTGACACCTTTACCTTTATCCAGAGGAGGATGCGGACCATGGTTTGGGAATGGTTCCTTGTACATGTTGAGGTCTTTATTGGTGTGGTGAGATGGCGGTTCATCCTCAAAAGAGATTTGGTTGCCCTTGATGAGATTTTGGATTAGGTGCTTTAGTTTCATGCACGATGCAGTTCTGTGCCCTTTGCTCCTATGGAATTCACAATATTTATTTTCTTTGTACCATGTAGTTTTGTAAATAGGTTTGCCATACGGGGGAGCATCTGGTAAGGTGAGGAGCCCTTTGTGTAAAAGCTCCTGTAGGACAGACTCTATGGGCTCTCCCAAGGGAGTGAATTGACGCTGCGGAGGGTAATCTTGTTGAGGCCGCTCTTGTTGTTGTTGTTGTTGGTTTTGATATGGTTGTCTTTGTTGTTGCTACTATTGAGGCAGAGTTTGACTCGGTTTGGAAAGCTGAAGTGGTGTTTGCAATGTTTGGACATGTTTAGAATCGACCAGCCCATCATTGACCACGTTTTTATTTTTGTTCCAAAACTTTGGTTTATCGTTTGTTTGTTGTTGAGGAGCATTGTCTTTAGTTTCTTTGAAGATTTTGACCACACCTTTAGCAATGAGGGCCTTTTCAATGTTGATTGCCTTGTATGTAATTTTGTCAAATGTTGTAGCACTAAGAATTTGCAAATGAAAACCTAATTCTTGGTTGAGATTCTGCACAAATATGCTAACAAGTTGCTTTTTGGGTATCTTGAATCAGAATTTGCTAGCCATTTGTCTCCATCATCAAAGGAAATAAATGAAAGTCCCACTGGGCGTACCAAAATGTGTATGAGGAAAATCGATTATGTTTAAATGATAAAATCAAAGCAATGATAATAACCAAATCAAAAACCCATAACATAAAGAGATCTATCTAAATAAAAAGCCATTATTAATAAATCAAATTAAGAAAGCTTTTACCCAGATTGTGTTGTTCTCTTTGTCGAATGTGGATTGCTCAATAACACTGCGAAACCATGTTTGCAACAAGCAAGTGTAGGTGCTCAAAGATCAATGTCAAAAGATTGTAAGTTGCTCAACGATGCGATGTATGCTCCAAGCGCTATAAAAGGATGCCTGAGAATAAGTGATCGAAGAGGATTTATGAAGGAGATGAGGGGTGTTTATATAGGTTTCAATGAAAATCGATCAACGGTCCATATAATTCAGAAGAATCAACGGAGGAGATAAATCAAATAAACATGATGAATGTGCACACGACACGTGTCAACCCATAGGGATATTTTTATTAAGATATGATGAAAACAAGATTGATTGAATAGATAACTCAACTTGTGATTTTGCCTTTTTTAGAGTTCCAAAAATAAGATTGATTGTGCACATGAGTTAACGAGATATTTTAAGAGGCATTGGAAGATAACTGAAATTAAATAAATAAATTTATTTAATTGATTGTGCATGATTTTGAAGAATATGAAGATTATAAATAAAATACTTGATTTTATTTATTTTTAGAGGATTGAGATAATTTAAATAAATTTGCATAATGTATTTAAATTTAGAAGAACAAGTGATTTAATTAAATAATGTAGAATTATTTAATTATAGATAAGAGGATTTGTGATGAATTAATTAAATAATTGGATTTATTTAATTAATGGAGACTTGAAATTTGAAAGAGGATAATGATTTAATTAAATAATTAAAATTATTTAATTTTGGAAGAATAAAGTTGAATTTAATTAAATTAATTAAATAAAGAGAATTTATTCAATTAATGTCAAAATTATGTGATTTGGAAGAATTTGATGAAATTAATTAAATAATTGGATTATTTAATTAATGTTAAATGTAGGTGATTAGACAGAAATGCAAGTGATGTGATGACTTGGTCATTTTAGGGTGTCCACGGATTGCAGAAGGTGAATTCAAGATTTGTGTGCTCTCCTTAGGCATTTTCTGACCGGGTAAGTCTGCTCCATCACTCTTTGCATAAAAGTTAGTGTTTGGTTTGTGCTCTATTTTCAACTAGTCTGATAAAGCAAGTAAAATATTAAAACCCTAGTTCGTAGAGGCACTAAAATATGGCACCTAAAAAATTTGAGTCTGTGAGTAAGAGCACTGACCCCCTTGCTCCCAAGAAACAATCACTTCAACAATCATTGTTAGACATCCTGCCAAATTCAGTTGACAAGGGGTCTAAGAAATTGTTCAAGGATGTTGTAGAAGGATGTCGGGATGCTGCAATCCCTATCTCCGGATGGAACCTTTTTTGGTATTTTTGTAGAAAGAAAGATGGACAAAGACTAGTTGGAAACCCATGGAATTTGGATTTGGCAAAGCTTGTGGTGCCAAATGTATTTGTTGATGTGGATTTGATTAGAACATTGGCACATCACTATCACTCAGCCACCAAAGTAGTTAGAGTACCAAATGGATCACCATTAGTGGCTGTGGACAGGAATGAAATCATAGACTGCTTCATGTTGAGCAAGGAGGCCCTCACACAAGTAGATCTGCAGAAGAGTGAGTAGGAGTACAATAGTTTGAGAAAAATACACAGAAGGGATGAGGTGCCCATGCACATGAGGAAAGGGGCAAATAATAGAAGAATTGAAATCCCATCCACTGCAATTGAACCTTTCTATGTTGAAGATTTTGCTATCTATTTCAAAAGAACATATTTTGCTTTGTGTCAGGTGTTGGGTATTGATGCCCAAGGTAGAATGCATGTCAGCCTTATGATGATGGCCATGAGAATTCAAAATCCAGAAGCTAATGTTGAATATGATTTTGCAACATTCATTGAAAAGCAACTGCATGATGGATTTTTGCAAATAAGAGAAAACAAAAAGCCCATAGATTTCAAATACTACTCTTTGTTATGTCATTTGATTCTGTATCAAAATAGAAGGAAGTGGGCCAGCAGAATGGATCTAATCATGATTGATGAAAAGGGACAAAGATTGCCAACACAGTGTTGGTGTTACAAATGGGATAGCCATTGCAAGAATTGTGACTATGTTGTGTTTCATGATGAATTCTCATTTAGAATAATGAATTATCTTGGTAGCTTTTCTCCTAGATTGACAAAAGAGATTAGGGAAATGTTGAGGCCTCTTGCCCATAGGCCAGAATAGGGTCATAAGCATAACTATGCTGATTGGTTTTTCTTGCCAGATCATACTATAATCAGGGTATATGGGTGTACTCAACCACCCCATGTGTTGCCCAAATTTGTGCCAAACAGAATTGCATTTCTTGAATTCATGTGGCAAATGATGTGGATGGAGAAGGATGTAATAAAGAAATAGAAGAAAGGCACATTTCTTCCTGATTCCATAGTGTTTAGTGATTGGTCCATTGGTTCTGATACTTTAGAGGATTTGCAAGCCAATTTGAAGGCTAAGTATTCTTTGAAATTAGGTGTAGAGAGGGTTTGTGATCAAGAGGGTCACATGAACTTTGTCAGACAAACCATCCTCACAAGAATGGGAATATCCCATCAAATCAATTTTGACGAGGATGTGATAAAAAATCTTGTCACCTTTCAAGAAGTGTATGATAGGAACAGAAAATGGGAGATTTTGAAAAGGATTGAGGATGATAGGAGAAAACACAATCCTAATTTTCCTAGATTCTTTGTTGAAGAGAGGGACCCTTTGAGAAGAATAAATCTGATAATTGACAATTTTGAAAGAATATATAGAAAGTCTGAGAAGCAACCTTCAAAGTCCACCAAGCTCAGTGTCAAAAGACCACTAGGAGTTGTGATTCAAGAGCTTGTAGTAGATGCAGTGTTAGTACGAGATCCAGCTCATGTCCCTGATTCACCACCTGCCAAAAGGCAAAGGATTAAGGATGTTTCTCCACTGGTTCCATATGAATTGAGCAAAGGAGGGGGTGACATTGATGAAGTGGCTACTATCCTGAGAAATATGGGAGATGAAGGAGAAATAGATCAGCCACTTGTTGGCCAAAAAATAGAAGCACACAAACCAGAGGCCAGAATGGTTGAACAGGCACAAGGGGAGCCTAAATTAGAAGAAGATGAAAGAATTGTGGCTTCTATGAGATTAATGGAGGATGATGATTTCATTAATTCTCCTGAATTCAAGGATTTTTGGATTAAGATGAAGATGAAAGAATTTCAAGAACAAGTGGAAATAAATAAAATGAGTCCTGATGAATCTCAACATGAGCAAATTATTTCACAAACTTTCAAGAATATGAAATAGATGAAATAAGTGTTAGCCTTGATGAGGCTAGATAAATGGTATTAAGCAGCAACATGCCGATCATTCTCGAGCTTGAGTTGAAGAAAATGTTTTTGTTAGACAAAGTCAGGAATCAAGATGACCCCATGCTAGTTTCTGAATTTGACTATGAGGAAGGTGTCAGTGGTTGTGGTTTCAATCCAAAAATAGAGACTTTGGCAATATGGGCAACACAAAAGAACACCAACAAACCAAGATTACTTGATGTAGTCCAAGAAATAAGGGGAAGAGCTGTGGTCAAGACATTCCAAGACACATCAGTAACTGAAGTAGCTACCCTCACTGTGCATACTACAATGTTTACACAACATGCTATTAAAAAGCTAGAGCAAAGATTATTTGATTATGAGAGAAGAAGTCAGATGGAGATGAATGATGAGGTAAATAGATTATATCTTAAAAATGTAAAGCTGAAAGAACAACTGAAGGGTGAGAGTTCTTCTCAGATTCAAGCCATTGTGCCATTTCAAACACCTGTGCCACAAGAGACCAGTGATACCACAGTGACTACTGAACAATTCAATGTTTTGAAATTGAAGTTGGAAAAAGAAATTGAGGAATTGAAAAGCCAAAATGAGAAAACAAAGAATGAGGCAAAATTGAAAATTCTTGAAGTGTTTGAGAAAATTTTGGAATATAGAGTGAAAATGGTTGTTGAAAAGTTGAGAGATGTACATGAATGCTATTCTTCCTTGTCTTAGGCCATGGAATAGTTGAAAGTAAATTTTTTATGTTTTAGATCCCTTGTATCAAAGATGGCAATCAACACATCACACACTGATCACCCTGTGTAAAGTTCTACAATGGAATCAAGATGCTCTTACAGCTCTAAAGCCAATAGAGAAAATGATCAAGATGACATTAGATGAGTATCCATATGTAAATGGTGAGAATCAAAGAATGCAGGCAAAGATTGATTCTTTTGCCACTTTCAAACACCAATTCATTCCATCAATCCTAACAGAGGATGAAAAGATCAAGGATTTTAATGCGTGGAAGGATGAATTTGGTCATATAGTTTCTAAGGTCATGGAATGTTTGAAAAAGGATGAAGATATCAATATTCTTAGCTTCAACATCATTTTGGACAAAGTAATTGCTTTGGATGTTGGATATACAAAGTTTGTAATTGATGTCAAAGCATTGCCAGACAAAAGGTGGAAGGATCACCAAGTCAACTTGCTCCAAATTCAATATTATAAGTGGCCTAGTGATTATGTTGTGTTTCAATGGCAGGAGAAGTATCTTTGAGCTGATGAATAGACAAGCTATATGTGCAGGGGAGCTATGAGCATCATGACCCCATGACTACACAGTATACCAATGGGAGCAAGAGTATTTGGTTCCTCCAGAAGAATAGGGCCTTGAAGATGTTGTAGTGGAAGAACCAAGCCTTCAAACACTCTATCATGGAGAGGGGGACTTTGCTAGATTGGGATGATCACGGGTCTCCTATGTTGATTAATGGACTACAAGTGTATTGCAAGTGTTGCGGGCTTCCAATCAATATTGTCTACTTTATCTGTTTTCTCTTAATTATGTTTTTAAGAAAAAATAATGTTTAGTTTATACGAAGAGGCATGAATTTTGAAAAGATGCCATATTTTGTAATGGTTTGAAGCTTGTTGCTTCTCTTATAAAAGAGAAACCAAGACCAAATTTTGATATCATCATCATAGGCATTTATAGAAACATATATGAGGAGACTTCTGTTATATTGTAATATCTATTTGAAGCAATCAATGGAGAAGAAGATTTAATCTGGTGCTCAAATTCTGGTTAAGATATCTAAGAGATCATTTCTTTGTTTTTAATGAGGAGGCTTAGTTCACCTAATGTTAAGATATTTATATGTATTATTAAGTCACAGATGTTCATTATTGTTTCCTTCACACAAGCATATTCAATGCATGTGGAGGCTAGAATTTGTATTACAAACTAAATCTATCATCTAGGACATACAAGAAAAGTCTAGCATCTAGAAAACATATAGGACATACAAGAAATTAGATTCTAACTAAACAAAATTAATTTCAACCAAAGTAAGAAAACTACGAAGAATGATTGAACCTAACTTTAAATGCAGTTCAAATCAGCAGTGAACATCTTAGGTTTTGTATACAATGTACCAGCATAATAATGATGATTACATTCAGAAATGTATCAGTAAAACAACAATGAATAAGAATACCTATACTCAAATCTTTATTACATTCAATAATAAATTACACCATACATATAACCAAAGTTTAGGTGACAAGCTAACCTCTTAAGGTAATAGGCTAGTTAAGGGGACAAAACATCATCATAATCATCTGCATTTCCAGCAAGATCAGAATCTTGATCACTCATGTCTACATCTGCTTGATTTTCTTCATCATCCTCATTTGTGACATGCTGCTCATTCTCTCTCCCAATCTCTTCATTGGTAATCAAAATCTCTTCTTCAAACACTCCATCATCATCTTCATCCACTTCTTTGAATGTTTCTTGTAAATTAACATATTGCCCATCAGGCATTATATCAACAACTTCCATGAATTTTTGTCTGGAACAAGACTCTGTTTGAATGACATACGACTATCCCGGGTTTCTTACATCATCAATTAGAAATGATTGGTTAATTTGAAGAGGGGAAACATACAGGTCATCCATCTCTGATAAAAATTACCCTGTATTTGCGCATACAAATCCATACTCATCAAATTGTACTGCGGATGGTCGGATCCACTTACATTTTAATAATATAGGACTATTTTTACCAAAATCCACTTGAATAATTTTATTGGATGAATCCAACATAAATTTTTTTCTCAGTTTCATGAAGAAATTCAAAACTAACAACACAATCACAATTTGTCTTTCCTTTATCTTTTTCTTCCACTCTAAAATGACTACCATAGGCCCACATTCCACTAAAACACGTAGCCCATATATGTGGAGATTGTGAAATCTCACTTTCCTCCATTGTTACATCTTAACCTTCTTCTTTTACATCACTAACTGCATTAGCAATCCATTCTTCAAATTTTGGAAAAGAATCACCTCCAATCAAATCATGACGTCTGTGTATTTGAGGTCGATGTTGCATCCAAGTTTGATTCTCTTCTTCATATTTTCTACATAGAATATTAACGTACAAATAGTAAGATTAATAATATAAATGTGTAAATGCAATTGAGTAAATAAATTATTGTGTAATTTTTTTTACCTATGCCACTTATCGAATGAAGTTGTGTTTTGAATAATATAGGCATGTATCACACTTCTTTCTTGATGTGATAGCTTGGAGCAACATCCATTGCCTTCTAATACTTCACCTACAGCTCTTTCATCTTCGTCATCATCCCATACATGTCGATTGACATTTTAAAAATCCTTCATATATTCTGTGCTAAATCCCATGGCAACTTGCAGTGAATATCCCTTAGACATGCTGCCTTCCAGTTTTTCCCTAGTACGAACATTTTTTTTTTAAAACTTCATATATCGTTCTATAGGATACATCCATCTCGTTCTTACTGGGCCACAATGCTCTAGTTCATATTCTAGATGTATCAAAAGATGCATAGAAATGTTAAAGATTGTTGGTGGAAATTCCCGTTCCAATAGACAAAGGACTTCAACAACCTCCTCCCTCAAACTATAAAAGTTTGAAGGATCTAATACATGTAAACTCATTCTCTTTAATATTAGGCCCAACCTTATAACTACAAATCTTGGCCCCTTTGCCAAACTTGATATATTTACCACAATAGGTAAAATATTCTTAATTATGATATGATAGTCATGGGTCTTGAGGCCTCTTAAGCTATTAATGTCAGTTTGTCTTCTAATATTACTACTTACATATCCAATGGGAAAGTGAGCCTGAGACAACAACTGTAAGAATTCTGCACGTTGTTCCTTTGTCCAGACATAAGGAGCAATAGGTTTTCTATATTTTTCATTAGCACATTTTTCAACCCAAAGATTTTGATGAATCTTTAGTTGTCAAAAGTCTTCACGTGATGAAACAATATCAAAAGCACCAATAAGAGTTTCTATAATAGCATAGGCTATATTTTTCCCAGTATGCATAAAGTCAATAGTATGCCTAATGGCTATATCCTTAAAGTATGACAACTTATAGAATATGCGCAACCATTTTACACCGCTTTCACTACATGGATCATATCTACTACCAGTAATCCCATCATTTTCAATAAATGACATTCTTTTTTGTCCATTCTCAATAATGTAATCACTTGTTATTAGCAATGGTGCTTCACGATTCTCTTCTTGACCATTGAAACGTGTTTTTTGTCGATGATATGAATGATCCATTTTAAGGTAAGAATGATGTCCACAATAAATACACTTACGCAAACTTCTTGAGTGCCTCACAAAATCCTTAAAGTTGCAAGTAGGACATCCATGGTATCCATGAACACTGAGACCAGACAATGTGCCATATGCAGGAAGATCATGAATCGTAAACAATAAGGAAGCTCTTCAAGTGAATTTGATTGAATGACCATCCCTTAAAGATTGAATTGCTTCAATTCCTTTCCACAATTCCATTAGCTCATCATATAGTAGCTGTAGATAAGCATTGATTGTATCTGAAGTCACACTTTTCTTTCTTGATATAATCAATTATAGCATTAGGAAAAATGGTTTAGTTGCTAACCATGGAGGCAAGTTATAATTTATTAAAAACACCAGCCAGTTTGACCATTTAGTACTTTGATCTGAGAATGGGTTCACCCTATCTAGAGCCAAATCCAACCTTATATTATGAGGATCTTGAGAAAAATCAGGCCATCTGTTATCAAATTCCATCCACGTCTTAGAATCAGGCACATGTCATTATTTTCCATCGGTGCTCTTATTTTGGGCATGCCATTGCATACGTTCAACAATGTCTTTGCACTTATACATTCGGAGTAATCATGGGATTACTGGAAAGTGGTGAAGAACCTTTCTAGGAACCACAACTGATTTCAACCCTTGTTTATACCTCGCTTCATGACATTTTGGACATTCACTCTCACATGCAAGATTATTACAAAATAATACACAACCATTCACACATGTGTGGATGTTTTCATACCCTAAGCCTAGCTTAGTGATTTGCTTTTTACATTGACTTCATTTTGTTGGCAATGTGGAGTTAGGTGGTAACAACAAACTTAATAATGCCAATAACTGATCTACACTCTCATTTGTCCAACCATGCACCACTTGCAAGTTAAGAATTTGAAGGATTGTTGTCAAACGTCTTCACTTGCAATTAACATACACAAACTTTAAAGCATCCTCCATCGACTTGGCCCAATCATTGTCTAGACCCTCATTCAATATTCTATCAACTTCAAACCCTTCGTCTAACATTGTTGCCTCTTCATCTATGTTTGGTGCCACTTCATCTATGTTTGTTGCCTCTTCATCTCTCACACTCTACAATTCTATCATATCTTCATAATAATTGTAATCCCAAGGGCTTATACCACTATGCCCATATCTTATCATATGTTGAAGAATCAGGTTTCTGTTTCTGACCTTTCCGCCAAGACAATCTTTATATGGACATGGATATTTGTCCATGTCCCTCTCATTGGCTACTCTCTCATCAAATACATGGTATTGATCCATAGTCAACCTTCAACACTGATCCATCTGTAATGTTCTACACATAGCAACAAAAATCTAGATTTCGAATGCATTTGGTTTGGTAGAATTTCATCAAGTTTTGTGTGTAATATTGCATTTTTGGTGAGTGTAGGTCTAAACCCTACCTAGGGTTTGCAGCGATCAAAATTTGATCATGGGCAGAGTTTCCACCATCCAAAAATCCTAAAAATTGGTGGAAAGCTTTGTCCCATGCCTATCCACTTAGGGCTACAAGAGGACAACTCACGACTGGCACGTGTGAAGAAGATATGATTGACTGCATGTGTAGATTTGCTATGAGATAGTCCTAAAACCCTAGGTTCTTTGTTGCTTTGAATAATCTATGCATTGTATGTCAATGGAGGGGTGAAGAATCATAGTGGCATGTTGTTAGGGCCTACACAAGCCTGAGAATTCATATGAAAAGTGTTCTTACCTTCGTTTGGAGTCATCACCTTGAATGCACCTAGTGGTAGCAAGACCTAAATTGCATAAATCATTGTGTTAATCACTTGGTTAGGTCATTTACATTTGGAAACCCCTAGAAGATGTTGTAATAGGTTTGAATAAACCAAGTTGCCCATATTCCATGTCTTCAATGATTAAGTGTCACTAGGGTGTTGTTTCCATGTTTTAGGCTTTGGAGCAAATTGTCAAGAATGAACAAGGGTGCAGATTTGCATCAAGTGTATTGAAACTTTGTTTGGGATGTGTCGAGGTTATTGTGTGTGAGTCCTTCCTTTGCATCATGTTCTACCTCTACATAAATCTTTGTGGTCAGTTTTGTGCATTTTTTACTTGTAGGATTCTCATAGTTAGTGAAAAAGGTAGTGTTCATGAAGGAATGGAAAAGATGTGTAGAGCCTTTTAATTATACCCATACTGTGCAATGGCATTGAATCATTTAGGAAACCATTTTTTCATCACAGGGCAACATTTTCTTGTGGAATAGTTGACTGAGATAGCTCTTGTTTCAACTGACTACCCTCTCATGAAATCTCATTCATATTATAATCTTGCACAATCTTATCATAGTAAAGGTGATTATGACACCACTGGTCGCTACTACATGGCATCAGTCAAGGAAAGCTAGAGGCCACAAGATTTTGTGGACAGGTTCAATTGAAGCTGGGAGATCTTAAGATTTCTCTCTCAAATTTTGAAAAGGTTCTGGAGGTCCACCCTGAGAACTGTGAGAGCTTAAAATTTGTAGGCCATATATATGCTCAGCAAGGGTAGGTAGAGAAGGATTTGGAAATTTTAAGAAAGGTAACTCGCATAGATCCACATGATGCCCATGCATTTATCAAGATGGGTGAGTTATTAATATCATCAGACCCCAGTGTAGCCTTAGATTCTCTTAAGACAACAAAGTCTCTTCTAAAGAAGAGCAGAGAAGAAGTACCCATTGAATTGTTAAACGATATTGGGGTTCTTCATTTTGAGTGTGATGAACTAGAGTTGGCTCAACAAACTTTTATGGAGGCATTAGGAAATGGCATTTGGGTTGAATTCATAAATAAAAGCCCTAGTGCCAATTTTGCAATTTTTCTTGTGCTCTTTAAGGATATGGAATTCTTCCATCGACTAGAAGAAGGTGGTGTTTCACTTGAGCTACCATGGGATAAAGGTCACAACCCTATTTAATCTTGCTAGGTTGTTTGAACAACTACATGATACTGCAAAATAAAATCTTTTATACAAGCTAATATTGTTCAAGTTTCCTAATTATGTGGATGCATATCTACGTATTGCAACCATGGCTTAGGCTCAGAATGAGATCTAACTAATCCTAGAATTGATTGGGGATGCACTTGAGGTGGATAAAAACACATCAAATTCTTTATCTATGCTTGGCAAAATGGAACTGAAAATAGATGACTAGCTTAAAGCAAAAGAAACAATTAAAGCTGCACAAAGTGAATCGGATGCAAAGAATTCTTATGTTGACATTTCAGTTGGAAATTGGAATTATTTTGCAGCTTTTCGCAATGAGAGGAGGGATCCAAAGGTGGATGCACAACATCTTGAGAAGGCTAGAGAACTGTGTTGTAAAGTGTTGGTACAGAGACTAGGAAATGTTTATGCTGCAAATGGGGCAGCCATTGTGCTAGCTAAAAGGGGTCAATTTGATATTGCAAAGGAAATTTTTACACAGGTACAAGAAGCTGCAGTAGGAAACATCTTTATTCAGATGCCTAATGTGTGGGTAAATCTAGCACATGTTTACTTTACACAAGGATAGTTTGCACTTGTAGTGAAAATGTATCAAAATTATTTGAGGAAATTCTATTTTGGCACTAACACCCAAATTTTATTATATTTAGCTCAAACACATTATGAAGTAGAATAGTGGCAAGATTGTAAAAGAACATTATTAAGAGCAGTAGATTGTAACTACCATAAGTTGCCAATCACAAAGCTATAGATTTTGTGTTTATAAATGTAATGAGGCTTTCGAATTACCTCTAAATTCGCTGCAGAGGGTGTCCCCAATTTTGACTTCGCTGCAGAGGGCCTCGCCGACTTCAAATTCGTTGCAACAAACTATGAATTCCTTGCCTGCCTTTTCAAAAGTCTCTAGGTCCTCTCCTCTTTATTGCCCATGCAAGTAGCTGCTATAACTCAAAACTCCTCAGTGCGAAGTAGCTCTAGGAAAGTACTTTGATCTCTACATTCTCGACCTTTTATTTTTCAGCGAGTCCACCACAAGTAGCTTTGAACGGTCAGAGATATTCCAAGATGAGTGCATGAAGAGCATGTTAGAGTACCTGCAAGTAAAGAGTGTGATGGTGATGGGCCATAGCTATGGTGGGTTTGTGGGCTTTTGGATGGTGCACGTCCATTGCCAGCTCGTAATTGTGAGCTCCAGTGTTTGCAACGATGATCTATTCAATGAGCTCGGTGCCACTGATATCAGAGATGTTCTTCTTCCCAACTAATGAAGGAGGAATTCTACAATGAACGCGAATAATGAATCGCGCCAATAATTTCCCCAAAATGTTTTTTAAAATTTTGTCTAATTTGTATTTGGTGACTAACTATTTAGTCATTTTTATTTCTGTAACTAAATAATTTTTTAGTCAATGACCAAATTAGTCATTTGTTTACTCATTTATAGCTGAGTTGCAAAAAATTAGTAGAATTTAGTCATTTTTAGTTGTTGTGACTAAAATTTTTAGTCACTTAGTCATTTATTTGCCAAAATTCTACTAGTGTAATGTATTTATTTTCATTATTTTTGAGAAGACAGATAGTTAGTCTGAGAAAATATTATGATTATAGTAATGATGGAAAATGCATTTGCTTTATATTTATTTATATGTAAAGAATAATTGTTTATGATGTTATTATTGATCACGTGGTTAAATGATGAAATGGACTAACTATCGTCATGTAACTGAGGTGGATGTAGGAACAATGTTGTTTTCCCTCTGATATGAGGAGAGAGAGTACCACCATGGAGGGGATGCTAGATCACGTGAATGCAACAATCTTTATGCCATCTAGAAACATAGACACACACATATACCTAGTAGAGAGATCATGTTTATGTTGCAAGTATGTGCTATCGGTGTTGTCATTGATGTCAACAAGCTTGTGTTGTCATTGGTGTCAACTGTGTCTACTGGATGAGCAGAGATGAGATTATTCTGAGTGCATGTTGTTGTTTGATTGAGTTGCTTTGTTGAAGATGATTTGGCTGCCTTGAAGAAGTGTTGAAGAAGTGAAGAATATATTTTGATGGTTAGTTTCCAAGTGCTTTTGAGAAAATGTGATTAATAAAGGAAACATTGTGTTGAAGAGACTGTCTGGCTTAATAGACTAGTGTTTAGGTTCTGCTCTGCATTTCCTCTTTGTTGAAGATCTATGCCTGTGGTTTGGATATGTTATTAAGAGATGTTCAGAGATGTTATTTTCCAAGTTTCTTTCTACGGTTCATTGTGAAGAGAAAGTTGTGTTCACCAGTATGAAAACTATGTTTCTAAGTGTTGCAAAGATGTCTGGGAGAAATGTTTCTGCTTCGCATTTCTCTGCAAAGTGGATTTTGGTCTTGCAGTTTTGGATGCATACTTATAAGGTTCCTATCTTTCTCTAGTCAAGGTTGTTCATAATTTGGTTCTCTAGAAGAGGATTTATTGAGTTGTAGTGTATGCCAGAGACATTTGAGTTTGCTGGGTAAATAGGATAAGGTTGTACAGTAGGTGAAAGTTGTTGCAGAGGAATTTGTTGGATTTTAGGAAGTTTTAGGATGATTGAGGAATACTCTAGATTGTGTTGAAGGCTTGCATGTGATCTGGAAGTCATCCTTGGGTTTGAGGAAGTGTGCACATAAAAGTTTATTGTGTTAACATAGGTTTGGGTGACCTTGGGTGTTTACACTAATTAAGGAGTTGCTTTGGTGATTGTGAAATTGTGGAGTAGCATGCTTGGATGAATTTAGGTCCAAGCTAAGGTGAGTTGTGGTTTTCCTTCATTCCTTTCCACCGTGGGAATGTTTAGGTCTAGACCTAATTTGAATTCTATGTGTTAAGTTGTGATGTCGACCTTGGAGAATGTTCTCAAGGTTGAAGACAATATAAAAGAGTGTCAAAGGGAACGTGATCGAGTGTGTGCATAATGGATATGATGTGAGTAATAAATTGGTTGAGTGAGTGGAGCAGTACAGGCCTTCATGTGTTAGATTACTGGATGCAGTGAGAAGAAGGTGTCTACTATCTTTGATTGGTGCTGTGGAGATGATGTTGATGTTGCAATGAATATTGAGATTCATTGGAACTGTACTCCATGCATGTGTTAGATGCAACTATAATAGTTCAAACCTTGGCAATGAGTCATTTCTTCTATCTCTTTATTTTAGGACAGTGAGTCCTTTGGCAGTGAGCCACCTGCAGTGAGCATTAAGGACAGTGAGTCCACTAATTGTACCATCCTTAATAAGTTGTTTTATCATATTATATAGTGAGCTAATCCTCACCCTGGTTTTTCCCTATTTTGGATTTTCCATATAAAATCTGGTGTTCTCTTGTGTTTGATGTTGTTGTGATTCAGTTTTGATAATTGCTTTTCATGCTTAATCATCATAATTGTTTAAAGGTTAATTGGATTGATGTGATTCTAAATGTGTTTGAGGGTTTTTGAAATTATAAATTACAACTGATTCATCCCCCCTCTCAGTTGTCTTGTGAATTCAACAATTGGTATTAGAGCAAGGTTCCTTGGAAAAGAGCTTAATAGCTTGAGGTAGATCTGGGATGGTGCACAACAAGGATGTTCCCATGTTTGATGGATCTGACTATGCTTTTTGGAAAATAAGGATGGAAGGTTATCTGATTTCTCTTAGATATGACATTTGGAAGTCTGCAATGAATGCATATACAATACCTAAGAATGGTCTGAGCACTACGGATGAGGTCAAAGCCTATGAAATCGATGGTAAAAGCAAGGTATTCTCTTTTAAGTATTCTCTCTAATTCTGAATTGGTGAAAGTCATGGATCTGAAAACTACTAATGAAATCTAGAAAAAAGCTAGAGAGTATTCATGAAGGAGATGATAAGGTCAAGCAAGCTAAAATGTAGAATTTGAAGCTCATGTTTAAAACCATGTGAATGTCTAAAGATCAAAATATTACAAGCTACTTACAGAGGGTGGATGAAGTTGTCAATGACATCAAAGGTCTTGGTGGAAAGATGGATGAACAAGAAGTGATATTGAAGGTACTTATAACTCTTTCTAAAGCTTATAGTTATAAGGTCTCTGCTATTGAAGAATTACAAAATTTGAAATAGTTTACCAAAGATCAGTCGCTTGGCACCTTAACTACTTTTGAAATAAGAGAATTTGGTACAAGTAGTGCAAAGACTGAGACTGCCTTCAAGGCTAGAAAATCTGAGAAGTATATGGAATTAGATTAGGAGGATTCAGATGATTTGGAAGTGAGTTTTGCAAGAAGAATGAAATTGGGTATTGGTAAGTATAGTGGTAAGTTGCCTTTCAAATGTTTCAGTTGTGGCAAGTTAGGTCATTATGCTTCAAGTTGCACAGAAATAATTTTGAAGAGCAAGAATAGGGAGAACAAAAGTAGAGTGCCTAAGAAAAGCTACTATGTCAGAGAAGATGCAAGTATATCTGATGATGAATCTGATTATGAGAATAATGAGGATAATGAATGTCTATTCATAGCTATAAGAGATGATACTGTTTCTACTAACTCTGGGAAATGTGTGAAGGAAAAGGCTCCAAAGGTAAGTCCTAATGCTGAAAACACTGTGATATCTACTTTCCATACTATACAGGAAAAGAGCCTTTGGGTCATTGACAGTGGTTGCTCAAATCATATGATTGGTGATAAGAGTAAGTTTTTTAAACTTGAAAAATATGATGGAGGACTAGTTAGATTTGGTGATGACAATGCTGCTAAGATATGTGGAAGAGGCTCAATTAGTTTCGATGGCAAGCACAATATTGATGATGTTCTTTATGTTAAGGATTTAAAGCATAATCTTTTGAGTGTTGGACAAATGTGTAGAAAATGATACAGTCTTGTGTTTTAGGATGATGGTTGTGAGATCAAAAGAGATTCTAGAACTGTGATAGCTGCTGGAAAGAGGACAGATGGAAATGTTTATCATCTCAAAGGTGGCAATAGTTATTGCTTCATGACTAAGATCAGAGAGAGTTGGTTATGGCATAGGAGATTATGTCACATCAATTTTGATAGTCTAGTAAGGATAAGTTTAGTTCAAACTGTGAGAGATCTGACAAAGATCACAAAGCCCATCAATGTTGTCTGTACAGAATGTCAGATTAGAAAGAAAACAAGAAGAAGCTTCAAAGTCAAGGACCAATCTTCTACCAGATTGTTGGAATTGGTGCATATAGACCTTTGTGGCCCTATCAAGGTAAGGAGTTTTTGAGGTGACAGGTATTTCATGCTATTGATTGATGATTATTCTAAGATGACATGGGTTACTTTTCTCAAAGAAAAATCTGAAGCCCTAAATAAGTTCAAAGCATTCAAAGTCATGGTTGAGAATGAAATGGATATGACAATTAAATGTTTAAGGTCTGACAGAGGTGGAGAGCTCACCTCCAATGAGTTTAACATGTTCTATGAGAATCATGGGATAAAGAGGTAATTGTCAGCCCCTATAACTCCTCAACAAAATGGAGTGGTTGAAAGAAAGAATAGGACTGTTCAAGAAGCTACAAGGACAATGATAAAAGAAGCAAACCTACTGGAGGTCTACTGGAGAGAAGCAATGCATACTACTATCTACATATTGAATAGAGTGCAAGCAAGAGAAAATAGTACAAAGACACCTTATGAGTTGTGCAAAGCTTATCGGTGCTACAATAAGAGGTTAAGAAGGATTGTTGAGAGTGTAAATGCCAAAGTTGATGAAGATCTACAACAAAATTTAGAAGTTGATGGTTATGAATCAGATGAGTCATCCTACAGAGAAGAAGAAAATGCTGGTGAAAAGGAAGTAGAGATTGAAGAAGCTCCATAAAGGACTCCTGAAGCTCCAGAAAAGACTCCTAAAACTCCCAAGTATGTGCAGAAGCATCATTCTCAAAATCAAATCATTGGTGATAAGGACAAAAGTGTGCTGACAAGAAGGAAAGATGCTCAAGAAAAGGTAAATATGTGTTTACTCTCTAAAGTTGAACCTAAAATGATAAGCGAAGCATGCAAGGATGAGTATTGGATCAAGGCTATGGAAGAACTAATGTAGATTGAAAAGAACTAGACTTGGGAACTTGTCCCAAGACCAGCAAACAAAAATGTGATTGGAACTAAGTGGGTATTCAAGACCAAACTGAATGAGAATGATGAATCACCCAACGCTGATTAGAGCAAGTATAGTTCAATTATTGGAGGATTGTTATACTTGACTGCTACTAGACCAGATATTATGCATGCAATTTGTCTTGTGGCTAGATTTCAAGAAGATCCCAGAGAGTCACATGTTGCAGTAGTGAACAGGATATTTAGATACTTAAAGGGCACTCTGAATCATGGATTGTGGTATGCAAAGGGTACTGACTTTTCTCTAAGTACTTATACAGATGCAAATTGGGCTAGATGTGTAGATGACAAGAAAAGTACAAGTGGTGGTGCATTCTTTCTTGGAGATAGAGTGGTGTCATAATTAAGTAAGAAGCAGGATTCAATATCTCTGTCTACTACAGAGGCAAAATACATTGCAGCAGCATCTTGTTGTACACAAGTGTTGTGGATGAAGCAAACTTTGAAGGATATTAGTGTTGTGTATGAGGAGCCAATTCCTATCTTCTGTGATAATACCAGTGCCATCAACATTTCAAATAATCTAGTGATGCACTCAAGAACAAAACATTTTTCAATTTGGTATCATTTTTTGAGAGAGAAGGTAAAGCTTGAGTATGTGCCTAAAAAGGATTAGGTTGTTGACATATTTGTTGCAAGTATGTGCCTAATTGGTGTTGTCATTAATGTCAACATATCTTTGTTGTCATTGGTGTCAACTATGTCCTATTCTATTACTTGTTTAGAAGATTTGTATGTTGAGGATATTGAGAAAATTGGCCTCTCTGGAAGAAACAAGTGAGTTATAGTGAAGTGCAGTATAGACAGTGAGTTGTATGCTAAAGAATAGTCCGGTAGACTACTCCACATTTCTTACTGCTTGAAGATCTTGGTCTATAGATTGGAAGTTATTTAAAGGGATGTCTGAAGATGTTAAATCTTGAGTTTGAGCCTTTGGTGTGAAGAATTGAGAGAGTTGCATTCACCAGAGTAAAACTCGCTTTCTCTGATTTTTCTCTAGTGACAAGGAGAAAGTATTTTTCTCTGCATTCCTCCGGATTAAAGTGTTTTACTCTGCGGTTCTAAAGGGAAGTTTGGGATGATGATAAATGCCTACAATTGCAATGGTTCATGTTTTAGTGGTTCGCAATATATCTTTCTTTTACGACAGTGAAGTACATGTGCTCCTGAAAAGAAGCTAGGTGTGCGGAAATCGCTTCCTACACTAATCTAATGAGGGGAGAGCTATACAAATTCAATTTAATCCTTATCACTACAAAAACATACAACATATAGTAGAGTTATTACAGAAATATAAAAGAACTAGAAAGGAGACAGAAGAAGAGAGACAAAGATATATGTTGGGGAAAACCCTTATCAGGTGAAAAACCCCACACTCTAAAACCTGCACAATCTATTAACAAATCTGAAAGTTGTTTACAATACACTTGTAATGCAAGCTTCAATGGTCTTTAACACTCATGTCTGGAGTCAATCCAATAGCATAACAGAACATGTAAACCTGTGATACAAACTCCATCTCCAAGCACCTGTTTATATAGAAAATACAAGGCAATATTGGACCTATCTTGGGATGGGTGTCCAAAATGGCTTAATGGACCAAACTCCCACACCTAAGGACACTTGGTCAACATTGTAAATTGTACTTGACACTTGTCCACAGCTCCCATCCAAAGAGGTCACCTATTTCCAAAATGGGCTATGATAGATGCTCTTACGACACTTACGATTGTCATAGAATCTGTCATAGCGGTTACAACTTACAACTGTAAGAGAATCTGTCATACGCATGCTATAAATAGTATATTCTCTTACAACATGTCATAGTCCACCTTGGGGCACCCAAATATGCCTTATTCAAAGATGCTTCATGACACATGTCCTTACCTATCTTACAAACTTCTATTTCTGACTCTTACATGTCAGATTCTGTCATAGGAATCCGTCATAACCGTTTCGGTCAATATTCCTTTACACAACATGGAAGATATCGACACATGGAAAAATACTCCTACCACAAAGTGGGACACCTATCTCCTCATGTGAGGACAAAATTACAAGTTGTCATATTCTATGTAGGATCGACACATCACCGTGCCACATCCCACAATATGACAATATGGAATTTACAAATATTTACAACATAGGCAATTAATTAATAAATACAAAAATAATAAATGCAAGGAATTACCAAGGTTGAGAAACCTTAATTCCCAACATTCTGCCACTTGTCAAACACCTTGTAAGAGTCAATAGAAAAAAAGGATTTAACTGCTATAGGTGGAGAGGCCTATAGACTCTGAACACCATCTGAACTTCTCTGTGCCCACTGGTTTCATTAATGCATCTGCAATATTCTTCAAAGTATCTACCTTCTCCAAATTTACCTTTCCATCCTCAACCATGTCTCGCATGAAGTGAAACTGAACATCAATGTGCTTTGTTCTAGCATGGAAAGTTGGATTCTTCGCAAGGCAAATTGTACTCTGACTGTCACAACTAATCGTGATATGACCTACATTAACACCAATATTTGAACACAATCTCTTAAGACAAATGACTTCCTTACAAGCATGAGTTGCTACCATATACTTAGCTTCTATCATGGACAAAGCAACAACAGGTTGTCGCTTACTCATCCATCTAATAGCACCACCAAACAATGTAAGCACATAAGCACTAGTGGATCTCCTACTGTCAATGTCACCTGCCCAATATGAATCCACAAATCCATGAATATCAACAGAATGCGGAGGTCTTGAAACATTACCATGATAGAAAATGGAATACTCAGAAGTACCCCTCAAATATCTGAACACTCTTAATTGCATCCCATGAACCTGTGCAGGCCATAGCATACATCAAACTGCCAACAACACTAGCATAAGGTACTCTGCTCATGTCCTCCACCTCACTAGGAGATTTTGGACAATCCTCAACAGACAACTTTGTCACCAAAGAAATAGGAACACACAATGGTCTACAATCTGCCATGATGAACCTGTCCAACACAGTCTTCACATACTTACTCTGGCTTAACCAAAGTTTTCTGTTGGTTCTGTCTCTTCTGATTTCCATTCCTAGAATGTACCTAGCTGCCCCTAAATCTTTAATTTCAAACTGTGCTGACAACTAAGATTTAAAATTAGAAATCATATTTTTACCCTTCCCAATGAGCAACATATCATCAACATACAGTGCAACAATGAGAATACGATCACCATCAAATTTATAATACACATAGTGATCCGATTTCGATCTCACAAATCTAATTGACAACACAAATGCATCAAACTTCAAATACCATCTCCTAGGGGATTGCTTCAAACCATACAAAGAATTTTTAAGTTTGTAAACCAAATTTTCTTTACCTTTCACCATGTAATGCTCTGGCTATGACATGTAGATCTCTTCCTCCAAGTCACCATGAAGGAAAGTTGTCTTCACATCCATCTATTCTACCTCCAAGTCATAAGTTGCTGTGAGAGACAACAAGAATCAAATGGATTTTAGCTTTGCAACAGGAGAGAAGATCTC
Source organism: Cunninghamia lanceolata (assembly GCA_027924645.1). NCBI lineage: Eukaryota > Viridiplantae > Streptophyta > Pinopsida > Cupressales > Cupressaceae > Cunninghamia > Cunninghamia lanceolata. Next base: position 865,010 of record BSBN01000900.1, read on the forward strand.
ACCATAATCTATACCCTCCACTTGTGAATACCCCTTCACAACTAATCTGGCCTTATACTTCTCAACACTGCCATCTGCACCAAATTTCTTCTTGAACACCCATTTGCATCCAACAGGTTTCCATCCAGGAGGCAAAGGCACCAAGTCCCAAGTTTGATTCTTTTCCAAAGAAGCCATTCCATCCTCCATGGCCTCCTTCCAGGAACCTACATCTTTCATGTCCATAGCCTCTGATACAGTTCTAGGTTCATCACTGTTAGTAACCAAAGCATACGCACAACTAGAATCAAGCAATGTAAAACCAAACCTTTCAGGTTGCTTTCTTATCTGTGTAGACCTCCTCAAGAGATGAGGTTGAGGTTGAGCTTCTTCATCTGATCTTTTAGAGCTACTAGAGCTCTCCTCATCATCAAGTCCAACATTGTCTTTCTGTTCAGTCTTCTCAGGGGTAGCAGGAAACTAAACAACATCCTCTTTCTTTACTATTTCTTCTGGCTGCAAAACAGTGGAAGAAGGTGTAAGCTCTCTGAAGCTGACACTTCTACTATGCAACACTTTTTCAGCCACAGGGTTTCAAAGCTTGTATCCTTTCTCACCAACACCATAGCCAATGAAGATACACTTAACGGCCTTGTTCTCTAACTTTGACTGCTTCTCCCTAGGCACATGTGCATATGCCTCACAACCAAAAAAATGAAGATGCCTTATTGAAGGCTTTCTACCAGACCACACCTCCATGGGTGTCTTTCCAACAAGAGTAGATGTAGGAGATTTGTTTACCAGATAGCAAGCAATGGCAACAACTTTAGCCTAAAACTTTTGTTCTAGGCTACTCCACTAAGCATACTCCTAGCCTTCTCCATCAGTGTCCTGTTCATCCTCTCTGCAACTCCATTTTGTTGCGGGGTGTATGGAGTTGTCTTATGTATTTCAATCCCAAGCTCCTTGCAATATTTATCAAATTCTGTAGAACAGAACTCACCACCATTGTCAGTTCTCAAACATTTAATCTTTTTACCAGTCTAATTTTCAGCAAAGGCCCTAAATTCCTTAAACTTGCTATAGACTTCAGATTTTCTTCTGAGAAAGTAAATCCATGTCCTTCTATTGTAATCATCTATAAAAGATACAAAATATACATACTTTGATAATGAAGGAACATTAACAGGACCAAACACATCAAAATGAATAAGGTCCAACACACCAGAAGACTTATGAGAACTCGAGTAAAACTAAACATGGTTTTGTTTTCCATAAATGCAATGTTTGCAAAAGTTGAACTCAATATTACAATCATCTAACCCCTCGATGAGGTTCTTATTTATCAGGGTACGTAGACCCTTCTCACCAATGTGGCCAAATCTCTTATGCAATAACATTGTCTTTTCAACAGGAAGTTTAACTTCTAATGCACGATTACAACCATCAAGACTACAAACAACAGATTTCTTCATTGCTCATTTAGATGGTGGGGATGAAGTGACTACTGCCCTCTTCCTTGAGTCAAAATAACTATTGCATTGTGAAATGCATGCTTCCAGCTGAAACAGAGTACCTCTCCTAGTACCTTTAGCAAGCACTATAGCTCCTCTAGTCATCTTGCATCCTTCTTTCGAAAAGACAACCTGCACACCTGCATCATTCAAACTAATTACATAAAGCAAGTTCCATGCTAAGCCTGGGATGTGCATAACCCCAGAGATCCCCTTCACCGACCATCAAGGAATCGGATAGAGACTCTTCCATGACCAACAATCTTCAGATGAGAGTTGTCACCTAGATACACCTTTCCACCATCGAACTCCTCATACTTAATGAACTAGTCTCAATGCGAGGTCATGTGGACTGATGCACTAGAGCTGATTAGCCACACATTGTCAGATGCATGGGTTGCTAGGGCTGTGATGAAAGCATCACCGTCATCTTGTGACTTATCAGAATCTGAATCAGGAGCTTTCTTCTTCTTCTTCTTCTCCTCTTTGCATTCCTTTCAGAAATGCCCGATTTTGCCACAGTTCCAACAAAGAGCCTTGGACTTTCTAGGAGATTTGGATCTACCCTTCTCATCTTTCTTGTCCTTCTTCTTCCCTTTCTCCTTGGGTCTTCCACAAACTACAAGGGCCTCTTTGGCTTCCTTAGAAGACTTTATCCACATCTCTTCAAACAACAACGAAGAAACCACTTCTTCCATTTTGAATGTGGATGTGGTGCTTCCAATAGCCATGACAAGATGATCCCATGAGTCTGGCAAAGAACAAAGCAAGGTCATACATCGATCCTCCTCCTCCATATTTACACCAATAGATGTCAATTATACAACCAACATGTTAAAAGTATTCATATGTTTAGCAACAGATCCTCCATCCTCTATTTAAAGAGAATACAACTTCTTTCTCAGAAGAAGTTTGTTAACCAAGGATTTTGCTTGATACACATCTCCCAATTCTTCCAAAGTAGTTTTGCAGTAGTCTCCTCATGGACATTTAACAACACATAATCAGCAAGACTAAGTTTTATGAGACCCTTAGCCTTCTGATCCTTGAGATCCTAGTCATCTTGTGACATTGCAGCTGGTTTAGTTCCATTAACACTTTCCCAAAGGTCTCGGTCAACAAGCATGCTTCCATCTTGAGCTTCCACAGCTTGAAATTACTATCATTAAACTTCTCCACTTCAAACCTTCCTGATATGCTTTCCATCTCCTTGCTGCAATAGAAATCAGAATACTCTACACAGGCTCCCACTCAACTTAAGATCAGCTTAGAAAACCCCTACCCAACAGCTAAGACCAAAACTGGCCAGGCTTTGATACCAACTGAAACGAAGCTAGGTGTGCGGAAATCACTTCCTACACTAATCTAATGAGGGGAGAGCTATACAAATTCAATTTAATCCTCATCACTACAGCAACATACAACATCTAATAGAGTTATTACAATAATACTCAAGAACCAGAAAGAAGACAGAAGAAGAGAGACAAAGATATACGGTGGGGAAAACCCTTATCGGGTGAAAAAACCCACACTCAGAAACCTGCACAATGTATTAACAAATCTTAAAGTTGTTTACAATACACTTGCAATGCAAGCTTCAATGGTCTTCAACACTCGTGTCTGGAGTCAATCTAGTAGCATAACAGTACCTGTAAACCTCTGATACAAACTCCATCTCCAAGCACCTGTTTATATAGAAAATACACGGCAATATTGGACCTATCTTGGGATGGGCGTCCAACATGGCTTCATGGACCAAAACCCATGCTTAAGGACACTTGGTCAACAATTTAGAATGTGCCTGACACTTGTCCATAGCTCCCATCCAAGGAGGTTGCCTATTTCCAAAATAGGCTATGACAAATTCTCTTACGACACTTACGACCGTCAGAGAATCTGTCATAGCAGTTACAACTTACAGCTGTAAGAGAATCTATCATACATATGCTATAAATAGCATATTCTCTTACAACATGTCATAATCCACCTTGGGGTGCCTAAATATGCCTTATTCAAAGATGCTTCATGACACATGTCCTTACTTGTCTTACAAACTTCTATTTCTGAATCTTACATGTCATAGATTCTATCATAGGAATTTGTCATAATCATTTCGATCAATATTCCTTTACACAACATGGAAGATGCCAACACATGGCAAAATGCTCCCACCACAAAGTGGGATGCCTATCTCCTCATGTGAGGACAAAATTACAAGTTGTCATATTCCATGTAGGATCAACACATCACCGTGCCATATCCCACAATATGACAATATGGAATTTACAAATATTTACAACATAGGCAATTAATTAATAAATACAAACATAATAAATGCAAGGAATTACCGAGGTTGAGACACCTTAATTCCCAACAGCTCCGGTATGAAGAATCTCATGAATAAAGTGGTTTGTGTTTGTGCGGTTGCTCCTGATGATTTCTACATGCTTGTGGATTCCTCCTGATCATGTTCCTTTACATTGGTCCGCATTAAGGAAATGAGATCATGTTTGAAGATTATTCCCAGATAACGTAGCGTACAACTAGTCTTAGCTGACTTGGTTAATTCTAGTAATTGCAGAGATCCCTTAAACATTATGGAAGCGTGTTATGGCATGGAAGATAGTGTTTGAGTCCCAACTAAGGCGTGGCATGATCAACATACATCTATACTACAAACCCTTAGCATAATTTTGTATTAGGTCAAGACCTATTTTGTAAAATGTTTGTAATACCGACCTTGGAGATTGTTTCAATGATTGATGATTGTAATGCCAACCTTGATGATCATTCCAAGGTTGATGAAGTGTATAAATACTTGTAATTGAGTCGTGGAAAAGATGTCCTTGAGCGAAAATGGGAAGATAAGGAAAAGGGCCAATAGATAAGGTAGAGCAGGGCAAAGCAAAGAAGAGGAACTATTTTACTTCAATGTATTAATCTCAGACATGAAGAAGATGGTGATTTTGGCAGTGAGCCACCAATAGGGTTTAACAGCCCTTATTGTAATCTTTCTAGGTTTAGGGTTGAGGCAGTGACCTTCTAGACCTAGTTGTACTTCATGGCAGTAAGCCAGTATGTTCTAGGCCCATGGAGTGACCAAGCTTGAACATTATTTTTCAAAGATTACAATATATTTTGAGAGCTAATCCTCTCCATGGTTTTTCACCACCTTGGGGTTTTCCACGTAAAAATCTAGTGTCTCTTGTGTTCAATGTTGCATCTGTGTTTAAGATTTTGATTTCATGCATTCTTTGTTTAATCATAATATGTGTAGATAAGTGATTAATGTTTAAGTGCAGAAGTGTTTGAGTTTTTGGGACAACTGATTCACCCCCCCTCTCAGTTGTCCGGTGCATTTCAACAATTGGTATCAGAGCAAGGTTCCTCTGAAGAAAGTCTAACAGCTTGAGGAAGATCCAAAATGTCTTATAAGAAGGAAGCACCACATTTTGATGGGATGAATTATGCTCTTTGGAAGGCACGAATGAAAAGTCATCTTCTTTGTCTTGGTTACAAAGTATGGAAAGCTACAAAAACAAACTACACCTTGCCTCAAAATGGTCTGACGACTGAAGATGAAATCAAGGAATATGAAGTGGATGTTAAAGCAAAAGATGCTCTGTTAAGTTCATTAAATGACTCAGTATTGACAAAAGTTGTGGATCTTGAAACTGCAAATGAGGTATGGGAAAAGCTAAAAACTTTGTATGAGGGAGATGATTCTGTGAAGGAGGCCAAGCTACAAAGTCTGAAAGTGAAATATGAAAGTTTGAAGATGAAAACATAATAGTCTTTATGCAAAGGGTTGATGAACTTGTCATTGGAATAAAAGGTATGGGGGGAACTCTCGATGATAAGGAAGTTGTGATGAAAATTCTTAGATGACTACCAAAGTCCTATAGTCACAATGTAGCTGCAATTGAAGAATTTATGCAAGTAAAAGCTATTGATAGAGATCAGTTACTTGGTAAGCTTACTGCCTTTGAAATGAGAGAGTTTGGTGATGCTTTGTCAAAAGTAGAGACTGCCTTCAAAGCCAGTACTTCTAGGAAAACCTCTAGATTAGCTAAGTACAAGGTAGAATCTGATGATGAGTTTGATGAAATTGAAGCCAACTTTGTGGATAGACTACAAAGGGGATCTGGTAAGTTTAGAGGTAAATTACCTTTTAAATGTTTTTCCTGTGGTAAAGTAGGTCACTTTGCTTCCAGACATCCTAAAAGAATTGAAAGAAATAGGAAAAGATATGAGAACATGCCTAGGATCCAAAAGAAATGTTATTATGGTGAAGATTTTGATGATGATGAAGGAGTATCAGATAATGGTGAACCAGATAATGTTAGTACTTCTGGGAATGAATGCTTGTTTATTGCTATTAAAGAAGAACCCGTGTCTACTAATCCTGCTAGCTGTGTGAAGAAAGAAAAACCAGTGGAGAGTGCTTTCGTTGCTCAGGTTGTTGAGGACAAAGATGAATGGGTTATTGATAGTGGCTGCTCTCACCACATGACTAGTGACAAAAGTAAGTTTGTGAGTTTGGAAAGATATGATGGTGGACTGGTTAGGTTTGGAGATGATACGACTGGTAAGATTTGTGGAAAAGGATCAATTTCTTTTGATGGCAAGCATAATACTGAAGATGTCTTGTATGTGAAAGGATTAAAGCACAATCTTTTGAGTGTGGGTTAGATGTGTGACAAAGGTTATGACTTAAGCTTCAAGGACAATGGATTCAAGATCAGGGAAAGCTCTAGAATAGTTATTGCAACTGGTAAGAAGACCAGAGGTAATATCTATCACTTGAAAGGAGCTGATAATTATTGTTTGTTGGCTCAAACTGATGAAAGTTGGCTATGGCATAGAAGGTTGTGTCACATCAATTTTGAAAACATTATGAAGATAAGTACTGCACAGGCTGTTAGAGATTTGCCTTAGCTTGTGAAGCCTACTAATCCTATTTGCAAGGAGTGTCAATTTGGGAAACAGACAAGAATAAGTTTCAAAAGCAAGGACCAATCAGTTGATGGACTACTAGAACTAGTGCATACAAACTTGTGTAGACCTACTAGAGTAAGAAGTTTGCAAGGAGACATGTATTTCATGTTTCTTATTGATGATTATTCTAGAATGACTTGGGTTACCTTTTTGAAAGAAAAATCAGAAGCTCTAGATAAGTTCAAGGCATTTAAGGCAATAGTTGAAAATGAGATGGATTTGAAGATCAAATGTTTAAGGTCTGATAGAGGAGGAGAATTCACATCAAATGAATTCAATTTCTTTTGTGAAGAACATGGGATAAAGGGATAGTTATCTACACCTAGAACTCCACAACAAAATGGAGTTGTTGAAAGGAAGAACAAAACAGTTCAAGACACTGCTAGAACCATGATGAAGGAAGATGATCTTCTGGAAGTATATTGGAGAGAGGTAATTCACACTACTGTATATATCCTAAACAAAGTCCAAGTCAAAGGTAATAGTTCTAAGACTCCTTATGAATTCTGGTATGGTAAAGTTTCTACTATGAAATATCTCAAAATTTTTGGTAGCAAATGTTATATCAAAAGAGAAGAAGATCTAGGCAAGTTTGATGCTAAGTGTGATGAAGGAATCTTCCTTGGTTACTCAACCAAGGGCAAGGCCTACTGATGTTATAATAAGAGGCTGAATAAGATCATTGAGAGTTCAAATGTCAGTCAATGAAAGCAAGGAAAGGCCTCCAGAATCAAGTGGATATGAATCAGATAAACTAGATGTTTCAGAAGTGGTGCAGCATGAAGACAACTCAGATGAAGAGGATCAAGCTCTAGAAAGTGCTACCAAGACACCAAGGTATGTAAAACTTAATCATTTTGAAGATCAAATCATAGGAGATAAGAGTAAAGGAATCCTGACCAGAAGAAGAGATGTAGCAGAACAAGTAAATTTCTGTCTAATTTCCAATATTGAACCTAAGACTGTGAATGAAGCTTGCAATGATGAGAATTGGGTAAAGGCTATGAAAGAAGAATTGATGCAGATAGAGAAGAATCAAACCTGGGATCTTGTTCCCAAACCAGCAGATAAAAATGTAATTGGTACCAAGTGGGTTTTCAGAAACAAGATGAAAGAGAATGGTGAAGTAGTAAGAAACAAAGCAAGGTTGGTATGCAAATGATACTCTCAAGTTGAAGGAATAGATTTTGAGGAAACATTTGCACCAGTGGCAAGGATTGAAGCTATAAGAATGTTCCTGGCATTTGCAACCTATAAATATTTTAAGGTATATCAGATGGATGTAAAGTCTGCATTCTTGAATGGAGAATTGGAGGAAGAAGTCTATATTGAACAACTGGAAGGATTCCAGTCATCACATCAGGGTGACATGGTATGCAGATTGAAGATGGCATTGTATGGGTTAAAACAAGCCCCCTGAGCCTGGTATGCTAGTTTTGGATAAGTATCTGATACAGTTAGGATTCACCAAGGGTACCACCGACATCAATCTCTATTTCAAGATCAATAATGAACAAATCCTAATTGTTGCAGTCTTTGTTGATGACATTATCTTTGGAGGAAATGAAGGTATGTGTATAGTTTTTGCTGGAGAAATGCAAAGTGAATTTGAAATGTCCATGTTTGGTGAGATGAATTTCTTTTTAGGTCTGCAAATAAATCAATCAGATAAAGGTATCTTCATTTCTCAGTCTAAGTATGTGAAAGAGTTGTTAAAGAAGTTTGGGATGGAAGACTCTAAACCGGTTAATACTCCCATGATAACCGGTTGTAAGTTGGGCAAAAATGATGACTCACCTATGGCAGATTAGAAAAGGTACAAATCTATGACTGGAGGATTACTTTATCTGACTCAAACTAGACCTGACATAATGTATGCAGTTTGTCTTGTGGAAAGATTTCAAGCAGAGCCTAAGGAGTCACATGTGATGGCAGTCAAGAGAATTTTGAGATATTTGAAAGGCACAATGGATTATGGTTTGTGGTATCCAAGGGACAATGATTTCACTCTCAGTGCATACATTGATGTAGATTGGGCCAGAGATGTAGATGACATAAAGAGTACAAGTGGAGGTGCATTATTTTTGGAAAAAGGCTGGTATCTTGGATAAGCAAAAAAAAAGACTCAATATCTCTGTCCACTATAGAAGCAGAATATATTGCAGCAACATGTAGTTGTACTCAAGTGTTGTGGATGAAGCAGACATTGAAGAACATCAGAGTTGTGTATGAAGATTCAATTGCAATCTTTTGTGACAATACAAGTGCCATAAACATATCAAAGAATCCAGTAATACATTCAAGGACAAAGCACATATCCATAAGATATCACTTTCTAAGGGAAAAAGTGACAGAGAATAAAGTCAAGTTGGAATATGTATCTACAAAAGACCAGATTACAAACATTTTCACCAAATCTCTGCCTAAGGATACTTTTAAGTATCTCAAAGAAAAGTTGGGAGTTATTACCCCTCCTTCTCTAAACTAAGATGCATAAGAGTGCATCAGTCTGGTGGTGCTTAGAGTTACTTCTTTAGATCCAGATTGATGCTTTTAGGGATACTTCTTAGGGGGAGTAGTCAAAGAGTTCAGAAGAGAAATTGAATCAGAGCAGAAGAGTGTAAGTATGTGCCCTTTGCCATTGATGTCAAAGGGGGAGATAAGTCATGTGAAAAACTCATAAGGAAAGAGTGCAGATGTGTAAAGAGATAGGGGAGAATCTTGTCTTGATGGCTGGCAGATGTGTAAAGAGATAGGGGGAGAATCTTGTCTTGATGGTTGTTGTAGTTTTCACATCATATGTTGCCATTAATGACAAAGGGGGAGATTGTTGCAAGTATGTGCCTAATCAGTGTTGTCATTGATGTCAACATATCTTTGTTGTCATTGGTGTCAACTATGTCCTATTCTATTACTTGTTTAGAAGCTTTGTATGTTGAGGATATTGAGAAATTGGCCTCTCCAGAAGAAACAAGTGAGTTACAGTGAAGTGCAATATAGACAGTGAGTTGTATGCTGAAGAACAATTTTGTAGATTACTCTGCATTTCTTGTTTCTTGAAGATCTTGGTTTGTGGATTGGAAGTTATTTAAAGGGATGTCTGAAGATGTTAATCCTAAGTTTGAGCCTCTGGTGTGAAGAATTAAGAGAGTTGCATTCACCAGAGTAAAACCTACTTTCTGTGATTATTCTCTGGTGACAGGAAGAAAGTATTTTGCTCGGCATTCCTTCGCATTAAAGTGTTTTGTTGTACGGTTCTAAAGGGAAGTCTAGGATGATGATAAGTGCCTACAATTGCAATGGTTCATGTTTTGATGATCCACAAGCTATCTTTCTTTTATGATAGTTGAAGACAGTGAAGTTCATGTGCTCCAATATGAAGAATCTCATGAATAAAGTGGTTTGTGTTTGTGCGGTTGCTCCTGATGATTTCAACATGCTTGTGGATTCCTCCTAATCATGTTCCTACCTTTACATTCATCCATTTTAAGGAAATGAGATCATGTTTGAAGATTATTCCCAGATAACATAGCGTGCAACCAGTCTTAGCTGACTTGGTTAATTCCAGTAATTATGGAGATCCCTTGAATATTATGGAAGCATGTTATGGCATGGAAGATAGTGTTTGAGTCCCAACTAAGGCATGGCATGATCCGCATACATCTATACTACAAACCCTTAGCATAATTTTGTATTAGGTCAAGACCTATTTTGTAAAATGTTTGTAATACCAACCTTGGAGATTGTTCCAATGATTGATGATTGTAATGCTGACCTTGATGATCATTCCAAGGTTGATGAAATGCATAAATACTTGTAATTGAGTTGTGGAAACGATGTCGTTGAGCGTAAATGGCAAGATAATGAAAAGGGCCAGTAGATAAGGTAGAGCAGAGTAGAGGAACTATTATACTTCAATGTATTAATCTTAGACATGAAGAAGATGGTGATTTTGGTAGTGAGCTACCAGCAGGGTTTAACAGCCCTCAGGGTTTAACAACCCTCAAAGTTTAACAGCCCTCAGGGTAATCTTTTGAGGTTTAGGGTTGAGGCAATGAGCCTGCTAGACCTAGTTGTACTTCATGGTAGTGACCCCATGGAGTGACTAAGCCTGAACATCATTTTTCAAAGATTGCAATATATTTTGAAAGCTAATCCTCTCCGTGGTTTTTCCCCACCTTGGGGTTTTCCACGTAAAAATCTAGTGTCCCTTGTGTTCAATGTTGCATCTGTGTTTAAGTTTCTAATTTCATGCATTCTTTGTTTAATCATAATAAGTGCGGATATGTGATTAATGTTTAAGTGTAGATGTGTTTGAGTTTTTGGGACAACTGATTCACCCCCCCTCTCAGTTGTTCGGTGCATTTCAACAATATTCACCAAGGCTCTTCCTAAGGATACATTTGTGTATCTCCTAGAGAAGTTAGGGGTTATTACCCCTCCTTTGAACTAGATGCATCAGTCCAGTGGACTTAAAGATTCATTCTTTTCTCTGGACTGATACTGGAGGCTACCTCTTAGGGGGAGCAGGTAGTGGTCATTGCTGTAGACAGGGGGAGTAAGACTTGATACAGTTTGGTGTGCCTCATAAGGGGGAGTATTTAGAGTAGTGAAAAGAAAAGATGATGTGACCTGATAAGAGTGAAAGAAGAGGTGTGTTGCCCTTTTCCATTGATGTCAAAGGGGGAGAGAGAGAAATGTAAAAAATAAAAGAATCAGTGATCAGGGAGAGACAGTAAGGTGTGTAAAAGAAAGGGGGAGAATAAGAAATAAAAAAAGTTTGGTGCAAATTTGTGTCTTGATGATTTTTCACATTATGTGTTGCCATCAATGACAATGGGGAGATTGTTGCAAGTATGTTCTATTGGTGTTGTCATTGATGTCAACAAGCTTGTGGTGTCATTGGAGTCAACTATGTCTACTAGAGGAGCAGAGATGAGATTGTTGTGAGTGCATGTTATTGTTTGATTGAGTTGCTTTATTGAAGATGATTTGGCTGCCTTGAAGAAGTGTTGAAGAAGTGAAGAATATGTTCTAATGGGTAGTTTCCAAGTGCTTTAGAGAAAATGTGAGTAATAAAGGAAACAATGTATTGAAGAGACTGTCTAGCTTAACAGACTAGTGTTTTGGTTCTACTTTGCATTTCCTCTTTATTGAAGATCTATCCCTACGATTTGGATATGTTGTTAAGAGATGTTATATTCTAATTTTCATGCTCTAGTTTGTTGTGAAGAGAAAGTTGTTTTCACCAGTATGAAGACTAGGTTTCTGAGTGTTGCAAAGATGTCTAGGAGAAATGTTTCTGCTCTGCATTTCTTTGCAAAGTAGATTTTGGTCTTGCGGTTCTGGACACATACTTATAAGGTTCCTATCTTTATCCACTCAAGTTTGTTCATAATTTGGTGCTCTGGAAGAGGATTTATCATGTTGTAGTGTATGACAGAGACATTTGAGTTTGCTAGGTAAACAGGATAAGGTTGTGTGATAGGTGAAAGTTGTTGTGGAGGAATTTGTTGGATTTCAAGAAGTTTTAGGATGATTGAGGAATACTCTAGATTGTGTTGAAGCCTTGCATGTGATTTGAAAGTCATCTTTGGGTTTGAGGAAGCGTGCACTTAAAAGTTCATTATGTTAACACAGGTTTGGTCAATCTTGGGTGTTTACACTAATTGAGGAGTTGCTTTGGTGATTGTGAAAGTGTGGACTAGCATGCTTGGATGAATTTAGGTCTAAGCTAAGATGTATTGTGGTTTGCCTTCATTCCTTTCCACCGTGGGAATGTTTAGGTCCAGACCTAATTTGAATTCTATGTGTTAAGTTGTGATTCTGACTTGGAGAATGTTCTCAAGGTTGAAGATAGTATAAAAGAGTGTCAAAGGGATCATGATCAAGTGCGTGCGTAATGGATATGATGTGAGTAATAAAGTGGTTGAGTGAGTGGAATAGTACATGGCTTCATGTGTTAGATTACTAGATGCAGTGAGTAGAAGGTGTCTACTATCTTTCATTGGTGTTGTGGAGATGATGTTCATGTTGTGGTGAATATTGAGCTTCGTTGGAACTGTATTCCATGTATGTGTTAGATGCAACTATAACAGTTCAAATCTTGGCAGTGAGTCATTTCTTCTATCTCTTTCTTTCAGGATAGTGAGTCCTTTGGCAATGAGCCACCTGTAATGAGCATTCTAGATAGTGAGTCCACTAATTGTACCAACCTTAACCAGTTGTTTTATCATATTATATAGTGAGCTAATCCTCACTATGGTTTTTCCCTATTTTAGGTTTTCCACATAAAATATGGCATTCTCTTGTGTTTGATGTTGTTGTGATTCAATTTTGATATTTGCGTTTCATGCTTAATCATCATAATAGTTTAAAGGTTAATTAGATTGATGTGGATCTAAATGTGTTTAAGGGTTTTTGAAATTATAAGTTACAACTGATTCACCCCCCCCTCAGTTGTCTTGTGCATTCAACAGTCTATTCTTGTCAAATTATGTCGTCATTAAGTCAAAGGTTAAAATCCTTTTTGGTGACAGATGGAAACATGGTGTATGCATTTGGATAACAAGTCAACCTGTGTCAATAGACTAATCATGTTTAATTTTGTTGTTAAGATCTTAGTTGACTTTGCTAGAATTCTTCGTAGATAGTTGCGCTTACAAATAAACATAATTAGCGTTCGAGAGTATATAATAGTGACATCTATTAGATAAGTGTATTATTGTCTATTTTCAAATTATTATTATTATTATTGTCTTAGTTAAAGATCATGTTTGGTGGAGGTAAAAAGTTTCTCTTTATTTCTCCTAAGCACACTCCCTAGATGCTTGGGGAGTGGGGGGAGGAGCAGTAGCTCCATACTCCCCACTTTTTCCTACATGTGAAGGGTCGTGAGGAGTGGAGAAAATTTTTTGGGTGATGAATTTACTATCTGCCCATAACCAAGGGTGAGTGGGATAAGTAGAAGAGAATATAGGAATTGAAGAGGCAGTGAGAAGGGCTCATGATTGAGGAGAGCAGAGGAGCTATAGGAATGCAGGCCTGGTAAAGGCAAATAGAAGACAACGGTGAAGATTCAACCTGTTTCACTATACAAGTAAGTTCACTATATTCAAATAGGATAGAATATATATGTCTTTCATTTGATTAAATCTGCAAGCACATAAATGAAAAGAGTTTTTGTATAGAGGTCAATTGACAAGAAGGCTTCTATGAAACACAGTGAATGTAAACTTGTTGCTTATCCTCTACAGAGGATTATTTTCTATGTTATTATACCATAACCTAGAAGAAGAAGAGTTATATTAACTCTGTATACATATTTATTTCTTGTCTTATAATAAATGCTATAGGAAATGTTATACTTTTTGATACCTCTGAGTTAGAGAATCACTTCACTGTGTCTTAAACATATATCTTTCACATTGTTAGTGAAGCACAAAATAAGCTTCATAGGTGTAACAGTCAAAAGACTGTGCCAAAGCCTCTTGATATTCAACATAGGCATTTCATATTGCAACCTTAGTTTGACAATGAAAAGGTTTTATATTGTAAAGGTTGATTGTGTTATAATGTAAAGGCCGACTATGTTATATTGTTGTTGTCATGAGGATTGCACCCTTGTCAAGCATGAATCTCAACAATCTTGTGAAATATGGGATCACCTTTAGACTGCACAGGTTGTCTATGGCAAAGGTGAACCTCTAGAAGAGTTGGTTCCCTTGAAAACTCCTGGATCTGATGTATTTGCAAGGAAAAGGGATAAAAGGATTGCAATGAAACTAAAAACTAGATCCTAGGAGGTGATGCACTAAGTTTATAGTTCTAATCTTGTTATCTTGACTCACAACTTTTCTTTCAAGAGATCTAGTTACACAACTCAGTTTGGACAATGCTCACACATCAATATTTCATAGGAAGGCTAGGATTTTTCTACTTCTTTGAAGGAAAACTAAGCATTCACAACAACAAAAGTCAGAAAAATGGATAGCACAACCTATAGCCTATATGAATCAATTACTTTTTGTATCAAATTCAAGGAATGAGACATGAAATTTAAAAGGATTTGTTTACAATCACAATCAAATTCCTTATCAAAATCACTCAATTAAACACAACACATGTATCTTAGAAGGTAACACATTGATTTATTGAGAAAATAATAGGAGTACCTTACAAGAATCTCTGAAAAAATGTTGTAAATAAATGTTGCTTTATCAAAATAATCTAATCTGATGAGTTACAATACTCAGACTCTCTTTGTTGTGTGTCAAGGAAAACAAAGCAAGAACTTCTAAAAAAAGCATCTTGAGCTTTCTCTTTTACTATACAAACTCCCCCTAAACAATGGGGAAGTCAACTCCACTCAAACTGAACTCTCATCTGATGCATCAAGTGGTTGGAAAAGAAGTCCTCAACCAAAAATAGTAAACTCCCAGTTGCTGGGCGAGCAAGGGAAAAAAACCTAGATTTGGGGGTTCAAAAATGTTCCATTTTGAGTTATTTTAGCCTTGAACTCCCCTCATCTTGCAACTTGACCAGGTGGATCTCTAAAAATAGCATGGTTTGACTAAAAGTCCAAATAAAATGCAAAAAATCACCCTTTTGCATGCCCTTATAACTCCTATTTGACTTGGTCTTCTCTTCTCTCTCCCTTTTGCATGATTGGAAGGTAAGTATAATTTATTTTAACAAATATTAGAGGTAATTAAAGTTATAACTTACCTTAATAAGTGTTAGCATAAATTACAATATGATTTTGGGTTTATATAACAAGTATTAAGGTATCCTTAGTAATTATTACCTTAATATTTGCTAAAATACATTATAGTGGTCTTTTGACCATGCAAAGAGGGAAAAGGGCTAATGATGTTTGTTTTTTGACTTTACACCTTTGAAGAGACCTCAAATCTGAGGTGTCACATTATAATGACCACAGGCTCCCATCCTATCTTGACTTTCTCTAAACACTTGAAGTGTTTACCATGGGCTATGATATCATTTCATTTGATTTATCAAAGTGATAAAAGACTTTAGAAGGCTCTTTTGCATTAGTGCTTGACTAAGTCTTTAGGGCACCATATTGTGAAAAGGGTTTCAAACCCTAATGTGAGCTCATTTTGTCTTTCACTCTATCTTTTGTTGCTCTCTGGGGTTTGAGGGCACCGCCATGGATATTAGTTGTTGAAACTCTTTTGAAGGGTTTTCACTGATTGCTTCATTGTTTCCACTGTAACTGGTAAGCATCACTCTCTTTTCCTATTCTTTTCCTTGAGGAAATGGTCAAAATCTATTTTTCTTTGCTTTCTTTGATGAGGACTGTGAAAAACTTTCCTTTCTTTCTTTACACTCTCTAATGGTGGCACTGTATCTCATGCTCTTTCTTGTAAGAATGGTCCTTTGTGAACAAAACATTGACAGGGTCTCTATGCTCATTGTTTTCCATTAAAACTATGAAGATTCTACTTTTTTTTTGCTTTGCATACTATGAAATAATAAGACAACGAACTCTGCTTTCTCTTTGCTCTTTGTATAGTCGTTGGAGAAAATTGTGAGATGTTTCCTCTTCCATCTCTATATGCTATGAAATAACATTGAAAGCATCATGCCTCTTTGTTTGTTTGTGGTTGCGCCTTATAGGTTATGGTGAGATTTTTTTACTTTTACCGTTCTTTTCTTTGACCAAGTTTGTAAAAAACATCATGTATTTGCTATCTTCACCTTGATCTTCTATTGACTATTAACAACCATTCTAATGACTGGATTACCACTCAAAACACCCATTTAGGACCGCTTTCATTGACTGTTAATAGTCCTCCTTTTGTAGTAACAAACCTCTTGCATGATTTTACTGAGATAGTCTTACTTCCCTGTCTCTATACCATGTGTGCAATCATTTGACTGATCTCTTTTATATATGAAATTATTCTATTCTCTTTCTAACAGACCTTAAAGACTTGCTACCACTCAATATTGTCCTTGGCTTCTTCAGTATCCAAAATCTCCTTTGTTGGCTCTTCTAGGCTCTAAGCAGGATCATCACTGTCTATTTGTAGGCTTTAGAGCACATTGTCCATCATTGTCTTCTTCCTGCGAATATGACACTGTGTAGCACTGACTAGTATCTTTGGTCTATCCATATCTCTACAATAATGACCAAACTCCTCTTTGATTGGATTAGAATCCTTCCTCTTATGACTGCTCTTATGTTGACTTGACTTATGACTGCTCCATTTTGTTGTTATAGTTCATGCTTTAGACGGCCTTTATGCCGACTGAGATAACCACTAGCAGTGTCTTCTGTCTATAGATACAGACCTCTGCCAGATGTTGGGAGGTTCTTAAAAAATATTTTGAGGAGCTGGGACAAAAAATTCTAAAAAATAGTAGAGTCCCTTGTTCTTTTACTTGTTTGATTTCCATGTTGTCCCTTATCATGAAAATCTTATCATACTTTGAATAACTCTTTCACAAAAGCATGCTCTTCTAATGGTGATAGACCTTAGTCTCAGATATGACTGTCCCTCTTTGATTTCTGACTCTTTTGCTTTGAGCTAGCCTTCCTGTAATTGTTATCCTTCACTATGCTTAGTCTTTCTTGTCATTGAATTCATCATCCATGCATACCTGTTGTCTTGAAACCTCATGTCGAAACCCATTCAGACTTGTGACCTCTCAGCATGAGTAAAATCTCTCAATACCTTTTGATCTTTGTCGAATCTAACATATCTTCTCATAATGCATGTGACTTTATGATTGTCTTATGCCTCAATAATCTACTACCCATTGTTCAAGGACCTCTTCTATAAAATAGTCTTTCCCCCCTTCTTTGATAGACCTCTGTCTTGTTTCACACCATGCAGATATCAACATACTTTTACTTGCATCATGTTCATTGTGTCTTACACTCTCTCAATGTTATTGTGTTTAACACCTTGACAGTAGTTAACAAGCCTTGTCAGCACCATAATGTGTGTGTAGCAAAACTTTTCCATCTATACTTGAGAGATGAGCCTAATGAGGCATATTTGGATTAGAGATTTGAGATGATGAGACCTCTGAAGAATGTAAGCTCATTATGATCGGTCCATGAAATAGATATCGTATAAATTAGTACAGATCTCAAATATAAAATATAACCCTGGCAGGGCCTAGGGTTTGACAACTTTCAAAAGCTCTTAGACTCTCATATCTACATACTTAGATATCTGTCTACAACTCTACACATTTAGAAAAATCTCTAATTGACATTCAATTTATATTGAGCTCTTTTAGACCTTCAAAGGCCAGAGACTATTGATCTTGAATCCTACCATATATTAACTTCATAGTTTCACCATGATCCTCAACTCTTTTGAGAGACATACATATCTCTTGTCCTCTTCAAACTCTGCATTGTTCCTGGACTATTCTCAACCATATAGGGGACTATCCTTTCCTTCTATGATGACTGTGACCTTCTTTTGTGTAACTTGTTCTTTGTAGACTGTCTTTTCATCATGACTATCTCTATCTTGCTGATCTAATCATAGTCTTCTTTATCATTGTCTCCTTCATAGGCTTCTTTGTACACTCATTGTTGACTGCTCCTTGATGACTCCTTTGATATATTGTTGAGTGCTCTGCATTCCTACTTTGTATATGTCTTTTTGTCCATGATCTTCATCCACTCAAGCATATGTTATGCTTTTCTCTTTATCTCATCAGTGTGTTGTCTTCATGAGCCACGTATAACAAGCATAGATGATTGTTCCATTTCATTTCATACTGCTACTTCATGAACAACATTCTTCATGTACCTGCACACTCAGAACACAAGTTAGAGAAAAAATTAGAGGCAAGGAGCCTCTCTTCTGATTATATGATCTTCATTTCTTGCATCTTCTTGTGACTGCATGTTTGCATCTGGATGATTCCTTATCTCTTTCATTTCCTGCTTTGATGCTTATGAAAAGATAACATGTACATTTGATTCTCTTACATATATGAGTGAAGAATATCCCGAGGTTTGACATATCTCCTTCTTCCTCTTGTAGGTACTTTTGAAGAAAAAATTAGAGAATCTGAAGATGGTGCAGCCACAAGTGGGGATTCGTCTTCACAGGCAATGATGGATCCCCATCTCTCCTCTATGTTTCTTATTTTAGATGTATATGTGCTCTTTTTATTTCATCATTTACAATCAATTCCCACATCTTGTGTGGGAACTTTGAACACATTTTCCTTGTGAATATAAGCAGTTGTTTTGTGCAATGATTTTGTCTGTTGATCTTCTCTTATAAACTATCAATTGCATAAGAAAAATACATCTGAAATTTATTACTTAATATAGTTGCTTATAATCATAAGTGAATTTAACAAATTGTGTACGTTTATCTTTTGAGATTTGAACAAATTGTAATGAATGGGTTTGTAACAATCTGAAACTTGTAGCTTAGTTTCCCCTCCTGCCTGCTTTTGAATGTCTCCTACTCCTGTAGGGTGTCCTTCCCACTTCTATCTGGCTTCTATAGCAATTCTTAATGGGTTGATGCATGATTTTGGTAGAAATGATGATTGGAATGGCCTCCTACCTAGGTAGTAGGCCTTCTAAAGCTAGCAGTGAGCTCTTACCCTACATTAGTCTTCTTTCTTTCCTCCTGTGTTAGACCCCTGATCTAGGTCTTTTCTTGTAGGTCTCCTTTAGTATCTTGTAACAGTCATTTGTACCTGTCTCCCTCCTCAAGGTAAAGGATAAACAATGATGTCCCAGCTTTGCTTGTTTGGGCTGAAGTGCACAAATAGGTAGCAATTGTGAAGTTCTATTGTGTTATAATGTAAAGGCCGATTGTGTTATATTGTGAAGGTCGACTGTGTTATATTGTGAAGGCTGACTGTGCATAGATGTAAAGGCCAACTGTGTCATATTGTGAAGGCTGACTATGCATAGATGTAGAGAATAACTGTGTCTAGATGTAGAGACCAACTATACCTAATGTGTAGACCGACTGTGCCAAGAAATATAGAGCCTGACTATGAAAAGAATATGTCGATATTATAGTGATCGACTGCTAAATAAAAACCATGCTTTGGTTGTAGAAATTTGGTATGGGCCAATAGAAGACTTAAGAGAGACCTAAGAGAAGGTCATTGTCTTAATCAGAGTATTCTTCTCACAACAATAGCTAACTGAGAATGCTTAGAGTGTGTCGCAATGCTTAAAAAGCTAGTTAATGAGTCAAAGTCACTGTGTAGGAGCACTTGACATTAGACCACTATTTCCAAGTAAATAAAGAAGAATGAGTCAGTTTTAGATGCTATTCTTGATATTATTCTAAATTATCTATATCCTATTTTTGTAGAGGAATAATCATTAACCCAATCTTAGGCAAAGAATAGCCACAAAATTGTTAAGAGATATACTCACTATGGCAATGAAAAGTCACTATATAGATTATTTTATTATTTTGTTATCTCTTTGATATACATGAGGAAGTGTATTCAATTCGTAGGTTTATGAAATTATAGTTTATCTTCGACAAATTATGAGTTGAATGATTATATTCTTAAATTAAGACAGATAGACTCTTTAATCAAAAAACCCTATGACTTAAATGTTAGAATCTTGCATGTGTAGAAGAACATAGATGAGCATGGTAATAGGTAGACATGTCATTGAGTAGATGACAGGATGTCATAGACCTATGATTGCAAGGATGAAAAGAGGGACTCAATGTATGTTACATAGTCACCTAAGGTCTCATCTTAGACTTATCAAAATGACTAGTAGATAAGGGATTATGATATGTCTTTAAGACCAATATGGTATAAGCAAGTCGAAAAGAATTATTTTATATATATGACATAAATTGAGAAATAAGAATGTTGTCTCCAAGTTGAGAAAAGAGTGAGTGAATGTACAACTATATATTTATATGAAGCTTTGGCCAAAGTAATGCAAAAGTGATTGCTTGCATTTTCAACTCATGGTGTACCAGATAGCTGAACAATCATAATGAGTCATACATAGCTAGAGCTAGACTAGAGTTGTAAACCCGATTGTCATTATCTAGGATACATCACTAGTTCTTAGATGGCATAAAGAATAAGTTGATTCTCATTATCTTTTACCCTCGTGAAGGGAAGGGCCACTTCGAGTAGGAAGGTGTGTGGGGGACTGCTAGTCTATGGTTGGAGGAAAAGCACCAAGGTGATGCTCTCTCTCTATCTCTCTCTTGCAGTTGACTGCTAAAGACTTGTGAACAAGAATACATTACTTATTTTGTAAAATATATTGGTAAAACTATAAATCGTAAGAACTATGACCATTTGTTATATGTGGAATTTTGTTAGTCACATGTGAATTGACCATCTTCTGAATATATATATTGTACTTGAATTACAAATGTAATATCTTTGATTATAGATAATAAAAAAATAATTGAGATATTTGCTTTAATTGTGTTTATGATGAGGAGCCAAAACTACCTTAAACCCTAACATACATTTCTTACTGTATGTTTATACTTTAATTGCCTATCGGCAAGACTATGCACTATCAGCCAAGCAAAATACCATTCCTCTGATATACTTTCTCATACCGATGGATATCCTTTGTCTTGTTGCATATCGGCAACACTTCCTTCATCGGTCAGCCCAATTATAGTCTCTCTGATGCTTACCTTATGCCGATGTAAGACTAAACCCTCATCGTTGAGACTTCCTCCGTTGGTGTAGCCCCAACCCTTTCTGCCAATCTATGTTCTCTCTCTGAAGTATCGAGCCTAATGTATGTTTCAACATACATACAATTGCAACATGCAATCTCTAATGTACATACAACCAAATTATACATGCATAACATGACCTGCTACTACCGGCGACCCAAATGTATCTGCCGCTCCACCTTTATGCCACTCACTTGTGCATACATAGCTTGACCTGCGATCGCCAGTTTCTACTACCCTCGCTACCGGTCGTCCTTTGCATCTAACCCAATGTATGAGCGCAATGTATATTATCGATATACATTCAAAACATACAACCCGAACATGCATCTGCAGGATACACACAACCTTCAACTGCAGGATACACAGGAAATGACCCTAACATACTGTTGGGACCTAAAATTTCATACCAATTTTTGCAAAATTTTAGGTTCCCATATGTAAAAAATCAATTTCAAACACTCAGAAATGCACCTGCACAATGTGCTCAAGTGGCCTACTTTGAAGCATTGTAATTCGAAGCCTGTTCATTTTCTTACAAAATCACTTTGCAAGCATGATTACTTATCATATGTGAACACACATATCTGATTACAACTTCCTATGACATGATTTAATTGAGTTTTGAGAAGTCAAGCTGGAGGGTTCTGGTAAAATTTGCTACTTGCACAATGTGAAATCAGCCCGAGAGGTCAACTTTGAAAGCAAATATTTCATAGCTGGATGATGATCATGACAAACCAATCAGTGTCCTATATTCCTCTCATGATAATGTACTTTCATGCCAGTTTTTGGAACCTCAATATCTTGTTTGCTATTTTTCCAAAATCAAAAGCAAATGTAGAAAGTTCAGTTTTCATATCTGCATTTCTAGAAAGTTGCGGAGAGGTCAACTTTGGCCCTTAACATTTCATGATAGAAGATGGATAGCGAAGAATCCTCTTACACACGCACTCATCAAGCCTAAATGAAATCAAAATTCTAGTTACAACTTACCAGGAAGAGATTTAATGGGTTTTTAAAATTGCAAGTTGGTAAGTTCGAATCAGGTTTTGACAGGGGCAGTTTTCAAGGAGGTTAATTTGGAAGGTAATAACTAGCAATCAGGTCGTGTTCATAAAAAACCAATTGATGTCTCAAATTCTTCCCATGTTAATGTGCTCACATGCCAATTCTCAAGGTCCCAGCACTTCGTTTGATATTTTTTCAAAAGCAAATCCAAATGGATTTTACACAGTTCTGTCACTGCATTCCCAGGCAGCTTCAGAAAGGTCAACTTTGACACCCAATATCTTATGAAGGAAGAGGAATGATGAAAAATTGTTTTGTACACACGTTCACGTGACCTAAATGAACTAATCCCCAGGATGGCAGCTTCTCAAAATTAGATTTGATATTTTTCCAAAGAGGCAAAATGACTGGTTCCAGTTGAGCTTTAACAAGTTCAAAACATGCTGAGTGAGCTACTTCGATTACGAGCAGCTTTTAATCTTAATAACTTCAGGCCGAACCATTTGTTGCGGTGAATTCTCGGGTAAACAATCTACAAGTTTGTATGTTTTCATGTCCCTGGGAGAAGTTTTGATTAGTTTTCCAGACTGATTCTGAAGGCTACTTGGCCTATTTTGCTCATTGTGCAAAGTATCAGAAAAGGGATTCTGATGAAAACCCATTTCATTTTCACACCTCATGAACACACAAATGTAGTGTCAGGACAATCCAAGATAGAAACTTAATTCAAAACGAAAAAATTTTTAGTCAGACCCACATGGGGATCCGACTTGTTATGCACAATGGCTGTTGTAGGAGTGGCAATTCAAGTTCTGAAGCAGATTAAAACATTAGGGTTTGGCATTGGTGTCAAAAGTGCAAAGTGTCCACAGTGAAAGGCCCCTATTTCTATTCATAGGCAGCTGCCTGAAAATATGAACATCATTGAACGTAGTACCAAGCAAATGAATAAAAGATTGAAATTTGCTTGTATTGTCTCTCTACCGCCACAACGAAAGGTCTACAATTGCATTGTAACTATTCTTGAGTATGTGCTAATTGCCCCAAAGAAACAAAAATCTATCTCCATATCTACAGTCCGTCCACAATCACAATGGCATTATTTATTTCAATCTTGAAGCATCACGTAGAGAGGCAGCATTCTACATACATGATTCCTGTAAAGACTACTCTATATATATCTTCTATTGTTGAGAAATCATTCCTGCACCACTCAACAAGGACACCATCAAACTATCTCACGCCTTTAAATGTTTGGGATACAGCACCGAAACAGTGATAAACATCCTTGGTCACAGGGATACAAAAACAACGGTCATTGATATGGCAAGCATACAGAACTATGTATACAGATGATTTGCTGCATCGGATAAATTTAAAACTGAGAGGAAATTTAAGGAGGAAGCCATTCCATTTCAAGACCAATCTGTAATTTCAATGGATGAGGTACTTTATGTGAAGATAGTGGATCCTATCATCAGATGGTGTTAAGAATCATGTTTATGTTGTTTGCATAGATAACCATGCCAAGTAAACAAGGTAAAATCATATTGGACCGCAAATAAGAATAAAGATTTATGAATTGATGTTTAGTACAGAAAGCGCCTGCCCAAAGAAGCATAGAAATTCATAGATAAGAAGCTAATAAAGCCTATGAATGATTTGGTAAAATACTTCAAAGGAATCTGGCCTCATACATTGCAATAATTACGGCATACATACAAAATGAAGATGCTGAAAAGATTTTTGAAGTTCTCAAGCAAATGCATCTGGCAGGTGTAAAACTAGATTCCGCAATCCTCGCTTGATTCCTCCCTGCATTTTCGCCGAAGAAACCCTAAAATTAAAAAATGCATCGGCGAGAGAAAATGAATCGGAGCAAAAATTGTAAATCATACCGATTTTTTTATCACACTGATGGAATAATGAATATTTATATTTGAGAGGTAATAAAAAACTAAATAAAGTCACTACACTGATTAAAAAGCCATCGGCATGACCAAGCACATCGGGGCATAATTTTTAAATCACACCGATTTTATTCCTCATATCGATGGATACTCTTTTTGAGAGAGAGCATGCTGGGGTAGGTGAGAAAATATAATTATTAAAGAAAAAATAAATATTTCCAAAAGGTAATATTTCTAAAAGGTGAACAAATGTAAGTGAAAGGTGTGAAGTATTAAACAAATATGTAGCATAAACCTATTTATGGGTAATTATTTTCACGAGAAGATATGTTGAAGATTTTACAATATTATTCACTCGAATATTTTGCCGAAGGAGTTATAAGGATGAAAGAAAAATATTTTCCAACGAATTCACGAGATAGATAATTACATTACCTAAAAATATTTTGAGGAAGTATATGCAAAAGGTGAGAAAACATTTTCACCGAGCAATTCACAAGCGAAGTAATTATTTTACTGGAGAACATTTTATGCAAAATATTTCACCGAGGAAGTTGTAGGAGATAAGATATTTTCACTAAAGGATGTAAAATATTTTTACAAGGTTGTTAAAAACAAGATTTCATGAGCAAAAATTGTTTCTTACTCGAAAGGTAAAATATATTTTTCCAGTAGGAGAAAATATGAGCAAGAGGATATAACAAACAATCATATTCATATTGGAAAATTATTTTCGTGAGAATACAAGTCCCAGGAAGATTAATTAAATAAAGAATCAAGATACATGAAAGTAAACCCTAACAAAGATGAAGAGAAATAATTGAATTTTAAAGGGCCAGAGGCTAATATTTTGTGTTAATAAAAATTGTTGTCCTTCACGGAAATAAAGAGATGCACGGGATGGTAAGCGAAGGGTCACAACCCTAAAATACATAGTATGTATAAAGGTGAAATCAAAGGAGGACAGAGGAATATCATCAATAGATTAGAAGGCATCAGTGGATTTAGGGTAGCAATAGGAAATTATTTAATTCCACTCCACCCATTCGCCTGATCAGAACTTGTATATACACATTTTTCATTAATGGAATGGAATGTTTCAATTCAGTTATCTATTTTCAGTGTTCAGCTGTAATGTTAATATTAAATCCTAAATGTTGTAATGTTGTCTCCAGAATGATTTTCCCATATTATTTAAATTATAGTATCAAGAATATTGTTGATTTATCTGGTCACATTTGCTGATTCAGTGTGTTCGAATTGGTAGGTTTCTATAAAGAAGTTGATCAGAATTGTCATAAGGTCTCTGCCAAGAGGTAAATCCTTTCTACAAAACAAATCTAGTCTAAATTCCCTTCTAACTAGAATTAAACATCCTCTCAGTTGTTCACAGTAATACGGGGAATATCATTGGGACAGTATAAGAAGAGCATTATAACTGACATTCTTGCACGTTTGCACAAGGTGCAAACATCCCATGTGCCTTACAAGTTCGAGTTAAACTGTGAAGTAGATCAACTTACCTCATACATCTGTTTCCATTAAATCTTCATCCATTTACCGACTCCATAGCCCAATAGAAGTAGGCACTAGTCATTACTATCTAAACTCATATTCAAAATACTTCTATTTCAAGTTAGTACATTAGGAGTAGGAGATAATCTGTAGACTGCATCTATTACATTTTATGCCATTGTGATAGATTTACTAATCCAATCAAGTCATATAGTGTTCATTTTGCTTTAGTTACAAAGGTACACCCGCCTAGGTTTGCATGACCTGAAGTGTAGGGAGCTAATAGCTCTGTCAATTGGTCCAAAAACGTTGCAAATCCAAACATAGAGTCTGGCATCCTCTTAGGGTTAGCAACCTGCATTTTTGGGAACCAACACATACCTTAGCGATATACTCACAGATTGTATATCAACAATGTACATTCGCAATGTACATCCACAACATGCATTTGATGGGTTTGACCGAGCTGTTGACTTCCTTGTATGCCAATACCCTTGTATCTTCACAATGTATGTTCACTTCATACAATCGAGACATACAAGCCTAAAGATGCATACCTCCCGCATGCATACAAACCCTTGACTGACGTTGACCACCTTGCATCTACCCGAAGCTGTCTCTCTCCCTTGTATATGTGACAGACTTGTGTGTTTACGATGTGTGTTTCCCACATACAATTGCGATGGACAAATGCGATATACACATGAACATGCGATAGCGATATATACATAAAATGTATATTCGACATGCGAATGTGATATACACACAAATTGTATGTCTGATGAAACAAAGAAGAATTTCACTTATTTGGTCTGCTGCAAAACTTGTGATTACTTAGATCCGTTTCCTTAACAATCTAACACATATTTTAGACTTTCCCAACCTAGCACATGATGGTGCTAGGATCTATCAAAACATACTGCACCGATCCTGCAAACACAAAGTGAACAAAATAGAAAACCAAAATGAAAACACAAATCGATTATGTACAGCCATTCCACCAATTTCACAGAAATCAACTAGTAGAATGGATTAAGAGATCCATCCGGCCACAAAATAGCAAGTCGATTGCACAATGGATTTGAATGCCAGAAAGATGCACAATATAGAACTTGTTTATTATGCTACTGCAGAAATGCGAATACAGATGCTCTGTTTCTCATTCAACTAGAACTCAACTACAACTAATTATAATATCTGAACTACTCTCTCCATTCGATCTGCGCTGGGGTATTTATCTCCTTACCCTCAGTAGTACAGAATTGTCTCCAAGTGGCTGGGAGATCTAACCGACTAACAAACTCTAACTTATTAACAACCTCGTGAATACAAATTTGCCAAGTGTCCTGTGGGACTTACAACATAAACTTAAATACAACTAGAATGCACATGCATTAGTCAAACAGACCTTATTACATGGATGGTCAACTTAGGACCTTATTGAAAATAGCAAAATGAACATAAAATAGATAAATGCCTTAAGGAGGCCACTGTGGTTTAGGTGCTCCTGCACCATACTCCCCACCTTGAAAAGAACTGATGTCCCATGAGTTAAGTCTTTGACTGAATCCACCTGTAGCCACTATTGTCTCATGGCTGCCCCATGACCTCTGTGCTGCAATCTATTGCCATGGAACCAAATACTCATGCCTAGCACTGTAGGCTCTTCTCACACCTTGCCGGTCATTCTTGCTTACCATCATCTCTGTCTGAACATCTGCATTGGGAACCTTGGTAATTACTGTTGTTATGGCAGAACATGTTTGCCTTTCAACTCTTAGAGGACAAACAATAGTCCCTACTATGATTGCATCCTTGTCTTTCCAATCAACTTGTGGCTATGTAAAAACCTACTCTTTAACCTTCTACTGATCCATCTGATCTCTGTTAGTCAGAACTAAAATCTTCTTCAAACTGTGATCTCCACTCCTTGAGATATCCTCAACTTCCTTTGACTCTACTATAGGCATCTTCACAAACTCTTTCTTACCCATCAAAATAATCTTTACCGCCTTCTTTGCTTCAGTATCCTCCTGCAATGGTTGCATTACAAAAGTTCTCCCATCCTTCTTGAAGGTATAGGTGTTAGCATATCCATCATATAATGCTCTTTTGTCAAATTGCCATGGCCTACCCAACAGTAGGTGACAACATTCCATGGGCAATATGTCACATAAAACCCTATCCTGATATTCCCCAATCTGAAAATCAACATATGCTTGTTCATATACCAAAAGTGATTGATTATCACTTACCCAAGATGCTTTGTAAGGATTTTGATGAGGAATCCTTTCCAATTTCAGCTTATCCACCATTTCCTGAGATACCATGTTGTCTGTTGAACTAGAATCTATTACTACCTTGCACACTTTACCTCTACATTTGCATTTAGTCTTGAACAAGTTCTTCCTTTGCCTTAGGTCTTGCTACTGAGATGTCGACGAATATCCTTCTGATCATCAAACTTTCTCCTGTTGGTGATTCCAAATTTACTTCAGGAGATGTCATACTCCCCTCATGCTCTTGCACAATTTGAACTCTCTTTTCACTTATTCTTTCACTTCCACTTGATGTAGCACCAACCTTTTCAGGACACTTGAAGGATGGATGACCATATTTACCACAAGTGTAACACTTTCCTGAGAATGTAGTAGAACCTCTTCGACCTCCAAATCTGCCTCTTGTACCTCTCCATCCACCCTTGAAATTAGACTGTTTCTATCCTTTACCAGTCTCTTCCTGGTCCTCATTGGTTTGCTTTGTTGTAGGGGCTGATCCTCTTCCCCTTATATTGCTTCCTCTTCCTCTCATGGATGTATCTTGTCTCCTTTTCATATTCTCCTCAATCCTAATTGCCATTTGATAACAATCTTCTACACTCCTAGGGTTAGCCAAAACTAATTCATCCTGTATGTTCAATCTCAAATCAACCAAGTATCTAGCAACTTTTTCAACCTCATTCTCATGATGACCAGACCTCATACTTAACTTATAAAATTCCTCAGTATATGCTTTCACATCCATTTCCTTTTGTCTTAAAAATTGAAGCTTTTTAAACATTTGAATTTCATAATCCTGGGGTAAAAATTTACCTTTGATCCTTGCTACCATCTTGTCCCATGAAGAAATTTTTAACTTACCTTGCTTTCTCCTCTCTGACTGTATGTAATCCCACCATACCAAAGCATGACCTCCCAATTTGGTCTTTGCAATCTTTACCTTCTGCTCCTCAAGAATTTCCTCACATTCAAAATGATTATCCAATGCAACAATCCAATCAAGTAACTCTTCCTCATTTAAACTTCCAGTGTACCTTGGAACATCAATCTTTACCTTAGGTTTATCATTCTGAACTACCCTTAACAGTTTTGCAAATCTCTGATCTTCCTGATTCAGATCTTCATCTACATCTTCAAATTCTTCATCATCATCTTCTTTTTCTGATTCACTGTCTTCCATTTCTCTTCATTTGTTTGTCTCTAAGGCTGCAAGCTTGGCTTGAAGTGCTTTTGCAAGATCTTTCATCTTCCTCATCTCTTTAGCATGTTTTTCCTTCATCTCTTGTAACTCTCTAGCTGTACCATTACCTTTCGGGGGCATCTTGTCAACCTCTCAATCCTTCTACTTCTGCCTTTTCAGTGACAGAATCAACACACAACAACCCAGACCTTTTGCTGAGCTCTGATACCAATATGATGAGGAGCCAAAACTACCCTAAACCCTAACATACATTTCTTATTGTATGTTTATACTTTAATTGCCTATCGGCAAGACTATGCACTGTTGGCCAAGCAAAATACCATTCCTCCAATATACTTTCTCATACCAATGGATATCCTTTGTCTCGTTGCATATTAGCAACACTTCCTTCATCAGTCACCCTGCTTATAGTCTCTCCGACGCTTACCTTATGCCGATGTAAGACTAAACCCTCATCGTTGAGACTTCCTCTATTGGCGTAACCCTAACCCTTTCCGCTGATCTATGTTCTCTCTCCAAAGTATCGAGCCCAATGTATGTTTCAACATACATACAATTGCAACATGCAATCTCCAATGTACATACAACCAACTTATACATGCATAACATGACCTGTTACTGTCGGTGACCCAAATGTATCTGCCGCTCCACCTTTATGCCGCTCACTTGTGCATACATTGCTTGACCTGCGATCGTCGGTTTCCACTACCCTCGCTACCGGTCGCCCTTTGCATCTAACCCAATGTATGAGCGCAATGTATATTATCGATATACATTCAAAACATACAACCTGAACATGCATCTACGGGATACATACAACCTTCAACTGCAGGATACACAAGAAATGACCCTAACATACCTTAGAGATATACTCATAGATTGTATATCAACAATGAACATTCGCAATGTACATCCACAACATGCATTTGATGGGTTTGACCGAGCCATTGACTTCCTTGTATGCCGATACCCTTGTATCTTCACAATGTATGTTCACTTCATACAATCGAGACATACAAGCCTAAGATGCATTCCTCCTGCATGCATACAAACCCTTGACCGACGTTAACCACCTTGCATGTACCCAAAGTTGTCTCTTTCCTTGTATATGCGACAGACTTGTGTGTTTACGATGTGTGTTTCCCACATACAATTGCAATGGACAAATGTGATATACACAAGAACATGCGATAGCGATATATACACAATGTATATCTGACATGCAAATGCGATATACACACAAATTGTATGTCTAATGAAACAAAGTGAAATTTCACTGATTTGGTCCACTGCAAAACTTGCGATTACTCAGATCCATTTCCTTTACAATCTAACACAGATTTTAGACTTTCCCAACCTAGCACATGACGGTGCTAGGATCTATCAAAACATACTGCACCGATCCTACAAACACAAAGCGAACAAAATAGAAAACCAAAATGAAAACACAAATCGGTTATGTACAATCATTCCACCAATTTCATAGAAATCAACCAGTGGAATGGATTAAGAGATCCATCCGGCCACAAAACAGCAAGTCGATTGCACAATGGATTTGAATGCCAGAAAGATGCACAATACAAAACTTGTTTATTATGCTACTACAGAAATACGAATACAGATGCTCTGTTTCTCATTCAACTAGAACTCAACTACAACTGATTACAATATCTCAACTACTCTCTCCATTTGATCTACACTGGGGTATTTATCTCCTTACCCTCAGTAGTACAAAATTGTCTCCAAGCGGCTGGGAGATCTAACCGACTAACAAACTCTAACTACCTAACAACCTCGTGAATGCAAATTTGCCAAGTGTCATGTGGGACATACAACATAAACCTAAATACAACTAGAATGCACATGCATTAGTCAAACAAACCTTATTACATGGATGGTCAACTTAGGACCTTATTGAAAACAACAAAATGAACATAAAACAGTTAAATGCCTTAAGGAGGCCACTATGGTTTAGGTGCTCCTGCACCAGTTTAAGGATTTCTAATATTCCATTTGGGATGTTGTACAATAGTCACCATGAAAGACCTATGTATAGTGAGGAAGGAAATTCAAACATTAAAAAGTCTTGTGAAAAATTGAGATGGGTTAAGTGCATCCAAAGTCTCTTCCATTTTCGAGAAATTAGAGAAGAATGAACTATGTCCTTAAGAGAAATCTTTGTTAGGATATGAGAACATACTAAGCTTTCAGAAAAAAACAATGAAAGAATCAAATGAGGGATCTTTAGCAGCTGCAATTTTCCTTGCCATAAAATGAAAAATTATATAGAGATAATTCAATGCCCCTGATTATGTTGTGTGAATTTGTCTCTTCTAGTTTTTGTAAGGCCCAACCCCCTTGTGATCCTTGTAGTACCTCTCCTTGATCATCGATTAGATTATTTTGTTTGTTAATCATATGTTTTTGTGAACATTATCATCCTTATACTCGTATACTTTCAATGACACTCACTTTGATAGTTGGTCTAATTTGTGTTATATTGAATAAATGGATGTTAACCCTATAATCATGTGATGATCCTTACCTTGTGAACTTGTTCTAATGCCATGAATAATTAGTGATATGGTGAGAAATGCTTGTGATCATATTATTAGTTGATTTACGTGTATGAACTTGACTTAGAGAAACATCTATATGGTGAAATCAATTTAAATATAATACTAAATTTTAAATAGAAGTTAAATAAATCATATGATGTTATGAGTGGACCTTATATGAGTTGTGGTTAAGGTGAGTTAGTTGTTTTATGGTATTGTAGACACCTAAATCTTACCATGTCCTAACTAACCCGCTCACACTTGATTTATCCCACATCTCCCCTTCTAGTGTTAATTAAATAAATTACTTATTTAATGAACCAATCCAATCATCCTCCTAGCATTAATTAAATAAATTATGTTTTATGCATTTAATTAATCCATAAATCCAACCTTTCTTCTAATATTCCACCCTTTAATTGAATAAATTCACATTTATTTAATTAAATCCATCAACCCTTCATCATTACCCCCAAAATTAAATAAATACACAATATTTATTTAATTTATCCTAAAATCCCCTCACATCATTAATTGAATAAACAACTTACATGTTTACTTAACTAATTAATCACTTGCACATTCCACCACACTTTATTTAAAAATAAATAAAGTCAAATTTACACAAGGTTCCAAAAAGCACATTTTTGATCTCCACCCTCTAATCAAAATAATATAATCTTATCCATCCATCCTTCTCAATCCATGTCTCATTCATTTACACCTCTCCCAAGCTTCCACTTGCAAGATTCTCATTTCCCCATGCAAATGGGTCAATCCCCGCCATCCAATCTAGGATTCAATATGCACCATTCTTATTCCCATCCAAAAATCTATAAATATTTTATATCCTAAGCACATTTTATCATCAAATTGGAAGGCAAAGTCATGCTGCAAGAATATTGAGCAACCTACATCCCTCCTCAACAACAACAAATCATTGAGCATATCTAGAGCATCAAGGGTTTATTTTTGTGAGAACTTTATTTTATTTTCAATATTGTTTCCATTCTCTTTGCTCAATCGGAAGTGTAGCTTGGATATGAAATAGGTGTTTTTTTTATTGCATTACTCCTTATGTGAAATAGGTGAATGCATGACCTCTAACCCTAAATTTCACATATACCTTTAATGAGAAATTAGATGTTCTTATTTAAGTATGATCTAAATAATGATAATTATAGGACTATTGCTTTTATGGTTGGTTTAGAATTTAGTATAATTGAAAATTGAGTATTAGAAATTGTGATTATGAACTAAAAGGAGATATAGAAAAAATTGTATGGATAATTATGATGTGTATGAGCATCGTGTTGAACCATAATCTCTTATTTGAAATCTTATTATGACTCATAGGTCTTGCACATAATTGGCTCAATTATTGCAAGTGAATAGCATAGTTTCAATCATGTTTCTTTGATTATATTCATGTAACTTGGATGTATTGATTTGTGCATAGAATGTGTAGGTACAAGTTAGCCAATAAGGGGTGAGAGATCAAACAAGAAACCGAATTGTTATTCCTATTTCACCTTGTGAAGTAAGGGAAGACTTGACTGTAATTCTTAGTTACACCAACCAATCTTGGTCTAGTGTGACCAAGACCCCTCATTATTGTTTTGTGTTGTTTCTAATAATGTACCCCTTTTTGGTTGATGTATTTGGTTAAGCATGTGTATTTGTGTGTGGGAGTTCCACTAGAGCCCGACCTTGTTTTCCTAGTTACACCTCGGCCTTAGTCCATGAGGGGACTAAGACCTTCTTATTGTGTTAAATTTTAAAACCTTAATGTGTTGTTTTGATCATTTTGAATAGTGTTTTAAGTGTGACAATGTTTATATGTGTGTTTTAGTGCCCATTTGAAGTGCAAACTTGGATTTGCACTTCTTGTCAATTTTTAAATGGGTTACAATATTATTTTTTCTCATTTCTAGGTAAAATTATACCCCTTAGGCAAGTAAATATGGGGTAAGTATCTCTTGGGTTACAAATCTTGAGTTTTGGGAAAGATTTGACCCATATAAGCCCCTTTGAAAAAAGGTGACATGATCAAACATGTAGGATATGGAATATTGACTTGTCACTATTTGATCTCCCCTTCCTAGGATCATGCATGAGGGGTTGTGTCAAGTATACTCCTCATCACAATGCACCACACATGTTGAAGCAATTTCTAGGAGCATGCATGAAAAAGAGTGTACAAGTACACTCCTCTTCCTTAGGTCTTACACATGTGTGAGCACATAGGAAACATGTGATCTTATTTGTGATTGTAGGGAGGGATAAGAGTGTGAGATGGAGGCCATACATGCCGCCTTCCCAAATGGTGAGGATGAGTGACATGGCACCCTTCATATATAATCACCCTCTTTGGCATGAAAAAAAACGTTTTGCTCATTTATATGGTTTCCAACTTGAAGAAAGGAAAAAGGAGAAGGAGAGAGCTCCTTAGAATAGTTTCTTCCATTCTTATTTTTTGTGGGATGTATTTCATTCTTTTTTGTGTGAATTTATTAACGATTTTAGAAGATTATGGAGTGTGAATTAAGGGTGTGTGTTCTTGGAAAGGAGGTTCATCTAAGGAATAGGAGTCTTCCATCTATTTTCAAGATTCCTTAATGAGGTAAGCTCTATCTTGTTCTTATGCCATGCTTTCACTAGTTCTTGCATATATGTATGAGAAGGAAGAAAAGTAAAGGTGTGTGTGTTGATTTGAATATTTTTTGTATTTAATATTTGTGTGTGTTTGTATTTTTGGCTTGGACTTGGGCTCCTTTGAGTGGACTCTTGAATTTTTGTAAATCCTCCTTATGTGTTTTAATGTGGCCTTTAACTTGTGATATAATGTTTCCACTTTGTTCTTGTTTGGTCTCTTGGCTTAGAGGATGGAAGAAGCCTCTAATGGCTTGATGACACCATAATGGTTGGGTGGAGAGCACTCTCTCCCCAATGGCATTATCTCTTGAAACTTGTTGATTTAAAATGTTTTTTCAAGTTATGGAGCTTGGAGTAACCTCTTTGTTGGCATCTTTAAAGGAATGCATATTGTAAAGAGAATATGAAGGTTAAGGAGCTTTACATCTTTCGCCTATCATAAAAGAAGGATGAAATTGTATTCAATAGTTTAAATAATGCTTCTATTGATGCATTACTTCTAACCTTAAGCTAGAAATTTGCGTAGATCAAATCTAAAAAATGTATTTTTATTTATGAAAAAGAAATGCTCTTACCTTGACAAAAATAAAGATATAATAATAATAATAATATTAATAACAATCATACTAATACATTAGAAATCTAAGAATATATATTGCAATTGTAAAGGAAAAAGAATATGAATATGTATGTTTTTTATTAAGTTTAGTTGGGAAAAGGGTCCTAGTCCCATACAGAGAAAGTTAGAACCAGTAGTCCATCAAGTTAAACATTACAGCCATAACCTTGGTAATAACCCTAACTGGGCCAGGGAGTCAACTAAGACACAAAAGAACTAACAATCCATCAAGTAAAGCATAACACCACCAGAAAACCCTAATAATAACCCTATCCAGGCCAGGGAACCAACAAAGACAACAAGAAAACAACAGTCAGCAGGACACAACAAAAAACAAAAACTAGACCACAAACAACCAAATTAGATAGTGGTATTATTCCAATCCTTTCGCATCTGGGCCATCATCTACTCCCAGGAAGAGGCTCCCATCTATTGCTCTATCCTATGTCTTTTACTAGCATCCTACACCTTGTCCTGCTGAGCCTTACGTTTCTCTAACTGAGCACGAATTTCCTTCACATTAGAGGCAATTTTTCTCATAATGTCATTGGAGAACTGAGCTAGATCCTTAAGACTCTATTCCAACTTAACCATTCTTTGCTGGTAGATCTACATCATATCAAACACATTGATCCAGTTGTCATGGCATGTGGTGCATTCCATTCTCCCATGAAAGACTTTTTCCATCTCTTCCAATCATTTAACCAGCTCATTAATTTGATTATCTCTGTTAGCTTTAACATTCATCTCACCCTTGTGTAAATCATTTTCTAAAGTACCAATTGTTGATAACTGAGAGGGGGGGGGGTGAATCAGTTATCCTAATTATTTCTTCTTTCTCTACTTTCTTATTAATCAATGCAACATTAATTCAAACAAGCAAATATTACCATGAAATGAAAAACACATGACACAGTATTTTTGACGTGGAAACCTTGTTAAGGGAGAAAACCACAGGGTGATTAACCCAAAGATTATTCTCTGTTAGAAGAATAAGGAATTACAAAATGGCACTTGCCAATTAGGGCTCAGTGCCCGAGCACACTGCTCACAAAGGAGGCACACTGCCTACAAGGAGACACACTATCTACAAAAGAATGTTATACAATACTTGAACTGATTGGAAGCATCCACATATGCTGGAGTTCAGTTCCGATTAGGCTCAGTACACTGATCTACTGCACTTCATCTTTCTCTTCTCTTTATTCTGCTTTACTTTCACATACCAGATCTTTCTTACTACTTCTGTTCTACTCTGCTCTTATTCGCATATCACATCACACAACTTCACTTCTCATAACTAAATCCATCCTATATATATATATCCGCACAAGTGATTTCATTATCTTTCTAGTCGGCACCCGGAATAGTCTATCTTCTCACAAACTCTGTTCTGTCGGCTGAATCCTTGCACATCAAGTAATGCGGATCAAGCATATACTTGTAGATATCATTAATCATGTTGGCCAAACATGATTCATGCCTTCACAACCTTTACCATCATCAGTAACACATCCGGAAAATAGTCTGATGTTCTGTCAGTCAGTTCTTCCTCTGTTCACACTGTCACTTAGGAATCCGATACTCAACTATTCATATCTTTTTCCTTGTCCATCACCAGAGGCTAAATCCTTGGAATATACCACTCAAGGTAGTCCTCTTGACTTCCCCAGATCCGCACTAAACCAAGATACTTCCTCTGAGAGATCTGGACCTGTCTGTCGGACCTTGCCACATGCTCTGTTCTTATTCACCGGACCACAATAACCTTCATTCTGACTTCCAATGGAGACACACCATGACTTGCGGATATGTGGGATGACCTTTGTTGCCATCAATGACAACAACCATGAATCCATATAGTGTCTCTTGCCAACAATCTCCCCCTTTGGCATTAATGGCAACACTTAGTGAAAAATGACTAAGTGTTTACACTATGCTCCCCCTTGGCTAATGCTCTGTCTTTATATACATTTTCTGGAGCTCCCACTTAGTTGGATTCCTCATTTTTCACTGCTCCTTACTCCCCCTTTGACATCAATGGCAAAGGTAGGGTCCGCACACCAAAATTTTCAAAAATTTTACTATACTTGGTTGTATATTACATATTCACATAAACTGAAGAATATCTGCAAAGGATGTCTTCAACTGGATGAGTTCTGTAGCCCAACTTTGCTTCATTCTATCTAAAATTGAAATGTGACCACTCAACAAAAACGCAAGAGCTTCTGCCCTCTTAAGATCTGTCGGATCATTTGTGTGGGCGATAGTCTTAACATCACTTATGGCCTCATGCATGGTCTCTAACTTAGGGATAATAATCCTTCTAAGTTCTCCCATCCGGTTAATTATATTCTTCCTTTTCTTTTTAAAGTTCTTGATTGCATTTGTGATTGCAATAGTTTGACATTTCTGATTTACTATGGAGGAAGAGAGAGGATCAAAACTTTGAGACAAACTCAGTAGTTTGTCCTGTTCCTCTTTTATTTTCTTCTCAATTTCTACTGTTGCTTTTGACCAGGAGATACAAAATTTGTAAATGTTACCGCCATCCTTAAGAGCATTTTCTAAGCTCTTTATTCCAATACTCATATTTCTCCTATCATTAGAGATTAATCCTAGTACCTCTGAGAATCTCTTATCCAAAAACTCCTTCTGGACCTTTTCTTCAGCTGATTTTTCTACGGATTCAAAATGTGTACCAACACTGCTGACTAAGGTTTTGAGATTACCGGAAGAGGAGGCTGTGGGATCTTTTTGGACCGATGGCATAATCTTCTCAAGCACTCTAAAAGCAGCTTCTATCAACTCACAGTCTTCCATATGAGACTTTAGGAGTTTTTCATTTGCCTTAGCATTTGCAAATGAAGCTATCTTCATTGTCTGTACCGGAGAGAGGGAATCAAAATTGAATGGACCTTGTAGAAGCTCCAGTTCGTCAATCTCTATTGTTTCTTTTCTCATAAATTTTTGAACAGTTTGTGTAGTGTATCTTGCTGGAGATAGATGTTTCTTCTCTTCTGCAGTCTTGGAGCTATCCTTTGGAGTTTTCTCTCCTTCCACATTCTTCCCACTATCAATTATGGTTTTCTCTGTTGGAGTCTTCTCTTTCTCTGCACCCTTGGTACTGTCAACTTCTTTTTCTTTTACCACTGCTTCTTTCTCCTGTAATTTCCCTTCTTCTTTGGATCCGGAGACTGTAGGGGAAACCGGAGGAGAAATGTTGGTTTGTTCAAGGCCCATCTCTTCTATTGCTTTCTCAGAAGTTTCTTCTGCAGCACTTGTGGATGAGGGATTAGTACCCAAGTCCTCTACAATAGGAAGATTAAACCTTTTGAAGGCCTTCCGGAGAATCTCTTCTGTATCCATGGCCACCTTGTCAGTCTCACCAAGCATGAGTTGATTCATCCTTGCTTTACTCCTGAACTCATCTTTGCAGTCTTTAAATATTATGTTCATTGTCTTGGGATCAATTTGAGGATATAGCTGAATAGCTATCTACTCCTGAATCTCAAGATCTTTTGCCTGGGCATTGTTCTTTCTTATTTCTAACTCCTTTTCTAGGCTTTTAGGAATTAGGGAAATAATCTCAATGAAAGCCTTATTGTATATGTTTAGATACTTGATTGTGGCTTCCTGCAGGATCTTTTGGTCAGCCTCATTGTAGTCATCATAGAATTCAGCCATTGGTTGAAGGTTTCCATCCATAGTGACTGATTTGATTACACTCTCTAGAGACAGGGTGGGCTTTTCAACAAATTCCTTTGCCATTTCTTCCTTGTCTTGGCCTGTGGAGGGTTTACCGGATCCTTTCTTTTTCTGCTTCTTTATTTCCTTTACGCCCTCATCTGATTTAGTTTCCTCTTCATCTTTCTGACTTGTATAAGCCCTTCTGGCTTTTATTTTAGACCTTTTCTCTCCTTTACCGGATGTCTGATCTTCCAGTTTTGATGTTTTTGAGCTTTTGGTTGTGACAGGTGTAGATCCTTTTGATGATCTTGTCCGGGTTGAGGTTTCCACTGGAGTACTTTTCTTGCTTTTCTTTTCTGCCTCTTTCTTCTCTTCCTCAGCCTTTCGCCTCTTTTCCTGGTTGGCATCAAGTGCCTTCTTTGGGATGCCTAGGCCTTGAGCAATATGCTCTACTTCTTTTCTCACCTTCCTCTTTATCTCAGGTTCTCTGAGTTCCACATGGATCTTCACACTCAACTCCTCAAAGGTTCCAAACCTTTCTGCCTTTGGATCTTTGGGCTGACTAAGCATGTGTTGAACCTGCAGTTCTACAATCTATTCATCAACCTCATACCCCATGGGCATGATCCAGACTATCCTTGGCTCTACTGCCTCCATTAGGCACTGATCTGTTTCTACCATAAAGCATACTGTGTTTTTGTACTTCTCAATAAGAGACTGGGGAATTCTCTCTCTTGCTTGCATCATGCTCTGAAAGTTCTTGAAATATCCCCACAGGGCTATATTTCTTGCTTTAGCATCTCCAAGTCCATGCAAATAATCTCTGATTTGGATGGCAACTAGTCTGTCATTCTGCCATATCCATCCACTGGATCCGGGAAGCTCATTCATGTAATAAAAGAATAGACAAAGGATCAAACTACCATACTTGAAGGAGTTCTTCTTGTCCTTCTTAATCTTCTGCAGATTTTCTAAAAGTTGGTTTAGAAGAAGCTCACACAAATCATAGTCTGCATTCTCTTTTAGCATTTGATATGCTGTGTAAATTACAGTTCCCAGTACTGAATTTTCCCTACTGGAGTGATAAATCTTGTAACCAATTATTATAGATGCAAATTTGACATCCGGTTCAGTGATGTCTTCAATTGTCATAGCTCTCTTATCAAATTTTGATCCAGTTCCATCACTAACTGTCTGATTTTTGACAGACTTGAGGATAGGTATTCCACCGGATGAGTGCAGACCGGTTACAGCCCTAATTGCATCTTTGGTGATCTTAAAAGGCTTGTTCAACCATAGGAAATTGTCATGCACTCTACTCAGTACATACCGGACCCATTCATCTTCTTCAAAACAGGGGAAATGAATGCACTGTGCAAAGTGCTTATCCCGGATGGCTTTATACTGAGGTTTAATCTCAAAGGAATCATCTATCAATTGTTTATGATAGATATCCATCAATTTTGATTCTCCAAATTCTTCAATATTTGCATGTATGTAAACCCTAATGTCCTCCATATGCAATACACCATGTGGAACACTAGAGAAGGCTCCTAGGGGATCTACCTCCAAAGATTTGTATGGATGTTTCTTGAATGTGGGGCGAGGTCTATCAGAGATCTTAACTATATTCGGAGTAGCCATTTTTCAAAAGATTTGCAGTGAAATATTGAAGACGGAAAATACCTTATGCACCTTTAGTTGCACCTAGTTGGTTTGATTGATTTTTGGATGTAGTAACTTCTGTGAGTGATCTTTGATAAAATTGATGAATTTTGTTGCCGAGCTCCACTTTTCATTTCTTCTTGAGTGCAGAATGAACAAGTGATTAATGAGAAATCCCTTATATTGCTCTGCAAACCCTAATATCTGATTGCAATAAATGCTCAACCTACATTATTCTGATTTGCCTTATTCGGATGATTTGAAGAACCGGATCAATCCTGATCTATGAACATCATGCGGATCTTCCAATCATGAACAAATCAAGATGACACATCACAAGGACATCCCAAATACTTTGTCCAATCTGTAGAATAAGACAATGCACTTCCGGATCTCTCCGGACCCTTTTTGTAATCCTCTGTCATTCCGGAGCATCTCCCGGAACAGGTTCTACATGATCGATCACAACTTCTTCATATCTTCGTGCGGACCTCTGAAATCTTAGCTGGATCATCTCAAGACTCATATCTACAAACCCTTTACTCCGCATATTGTGCCTAATCCAGCACCACTTGATTGGTTAGGGGAACAGGGTTTTCTTTGTGTCTCCCCCTGAGCCAGAGCTCATTTCTTAATTTCTGGAAGGGATATCAGTACCAAAGTCTGGTGCGGATCCAACCTCTACCTTCTCTAAACTTTTCTTCACCCAAATCTTGTTCATCTCATTCCTAACTTCATCCGCATTCATCTTTTGTTTACCCTTGTCTTGATTCTGATTATATACCGGACCTCTTTTGTCCTGATTCTTGCTTCTGTAGACTTTTGCATTATGACCGGACCTATTACAGATTTGACAAACAACATTTCTTTGCATATTTGACTGATAACCTCTTGATCTGCATTGATTAGCCATATGACCTACTCTATTGCATGTAAAGCATCTACCATTGAATGATTTGTTCATTTGCATATTTCTGCATTCATGAGACTTATGTCCATACCTTTTGCAGTTAAAGCATTGTCCGGAGAAGGATGAATTAGTCTGATTCATTCTCTTTCTGCACTGATTAGCTTTGTGACCAAAGTGATTGTAGCTGTGGCAGTATCCATTGAAGGATGGATATCTTTGAGCATTGGGTTGTCTTACCAGAGGTCTTCTAGGCTTGTTCCTTGGATTTTCTGATCCAAAATTCTTCTGACCGGATCCGGAGCTTTCTCCTTTCTCATATCCCAACCCACACTTGTCATCTGCCCTCTTTTGACTTCCAAGAAGAACTTCAAGTTGAGCAGAACTTATCTTGAATTTCTCTTTATATTCATTTGCTGTTTGAAGATCCCTTTTGAGAGAGACAATTTGATCCTCAAGTTTTTCTTCATTATCTTTAGCATCTTCAAGATCAAATTCAAGATGTTTGATAATCCTATCCATCTGGTGGCAATCTTCTAATTTCTCTTTGAGAGATTGTCTTAGATTGTCTTTAGTTTTTCTTTTCTCTTCAATCTCTTGAGTGAACTTTATAACTCCTGATTCCATTTCATGTCTTACCATAATGACTTCTTTTGATAACTTTTCACATAACTTTATTTTCTTAGTCAGCTCTTCATTTGCATTACTTTCTTCACTTTGTCTTGCCAATTACTAGAGCAGCTCCTTTCTCTTTTTCATAGAGAGACTTAATTTGTCTTTTAGTTCTCTCATGAATTCATCAGCCTATTTGAGTCTTTCCTTTAGTTCATTGACTTCAGAGTTTGACTGTTCAAGATCCTCAAGGGCAGTCTTGAGTTGCTCCCTTAAACCATATGCATCCATTTGAACTCCCAGATCTTCCTCAAGATGTTAGGCTCTATTAGGAGGAACTTATCTCTGATACCAATTGTTGATAACTGAGAGGGGGGGTGAATCAGTTATCCTAATTATTTCTTCTTTCTCTACTTTCTTATTAATCAATGCAGCATTAATTCAAACAAGTAAATATTACCATGAAATGAAAAACACATGACAGTATTTTTGACATGGAAACCCTGTTAAGGGAGAAAACCACGGGGTGATTAACCCAAAGATTATTCTCTGTTAGAAGAATAAGGAATTACAAAATGGCACTTGCCAATTAGGGCTCACTGCCCGAGCACACTGCTCACAAAGGAGGCACACTGCCTACAAGGAGACACACTGTCTACAAAAGAATGTTATACAATACTTGAACTAATTGGAAGCATCGACATATGCTGGAGTTCAGTTTTGGTTAGGCTCAGTACACTAATCTGCTGCACTTCATCTTTCTCTTCTCTTTATTCTGCTTTACTTTCACATACCGGATCTTTCTTACTGCTTCTGTTCTACTCTGCTCTTATTCGCATATCACATCACACAACTTCGCTTCTCATAACTAAATCCATCCTATATATATATCCGCACAAGTGATTTCATTATCTTTCTAGTCGGCACCCGGCACAGTCTATCTTCTCACAAACTCTGTTCTGTCGGCTGAATCCTTGCACATCAAGTAATGCAGATCACGCATATACTTGTAGATATCATTAATCATGTTGGCCAAACATGATTCATGCCTTCACAACCTTTACCATCATCAGTAACACATCCAGAAAATAGTCTGATGTTCTGTCAGTCAGTTCTTCCTATGTTCACACTGTCACTCAGGAATCCGGTACTCAACTATTCATATCTTTTTCCTTGTCCATCACCAGAGGCTAAATCCTTGGAATATACCACTCAAGGTAGTCCTCTTGATTTCCCCAGATTCGCACTACACCAAGATACTTCCTCTGAGATATCCGGACCTGTCTGTCAGACCTTGCCACATGCTCTGTTCTTGTTCACCGGACCACAATAACCTTCATTCTGACTTCCGGTGGAGACACACCATGACTTGCGGATATGTGGGATGACCTTTGTTGCCATCAATGACAACAACCATGAATCCATATAGTGTCTCTTGCCAACACCAATATCATTCCCCACATCTTCATAATC
This sequence comes from Cunninghamia lanceolata, assembly GCA_027924645.1. Taxonomy (NCBI): domain Eukaryota; kingdom Viridiplantae; phylum Streptophyta; class Pinopsida; order Cupressales; family Cupressaceae; genus Cunninghamia; species Cunninghamia lanceolata. Next base: position 908,304 of record BSBN01000900.1, read on the forward strand.
ATTTTCTCCATAGGAGTTACCCCCTATATCCCCTTGATCAAACTGAAACATCATGTTACCATCCTCCCTCAACTCCTCCTCTTCTTGTTGTGGCTTCTCATCATTATTATCTTTCTCCTCTTTTGTAGCCCCCATGTCAATCTGAATCTCCTCAATAGGACCTAAGTCTAACTCCTCCCCTTGGTCATCAACCATCTTAGGAATCTCATTAGAGATAGTGTCTGAGGCAACCTCCTCAATAGATATCCCCCCCTTCTTTTTATTTTTTGTGTTGTTTTTAGTCTTCTACAAAGTAGCTTTAGCAATCCTAGTTGACCTTCTACCTATAGAAGCAACATGAGAGTATATATTTTCCATATTATCTTGTGGTTCAATTTCCTCAAACCTAGCATTGAGGTTAACTTTAACAAAGGCAAATTTAATTTTCACATTTTTATTTTTCTTACCCGAGCCTTTTGGTAAAAGGATCCCCACCCTTCCCTTTATCTCTCATGGAAAGTAAAATTTTCTCAAGGGAGTCAAGATCCCTACTAGCCACAGATCTTCCTGATTTAAGGGTTGAAGTAAGAGGTGAAGGGTTTTTTATCAACATAAACCCTAACATATTTCCCTTTATAGATGCGAGGAACTTTTTTAGTATTAACACCATGATCTTTTTTGTTTTTTTCCACATTCTACCTATCAGAAATCCTAATCTTATCTTGGGAATTAGTAGTATTGTCGCCTAAACGCCCTTCATTATCTTTCTTATACCAACTTTACCCTTCCCCTTTCTAGCCATGCTAGGGTTTCTAACCAAATCATTCTAGGGAATAGGGGGTTAAGCATAACATTAAATTCATATAAAACAAGCATGTGACCCTGGTGAAGAGGAGGATTAGCCCCTTTGTTCATACTCTTTTGAAGTGAGGACAAAATAAAGAAAGGAAAGCTAATATAGTTACCATGTCTCAAGTGATCTAGCAAAGGAAAATGCTAGCCGTGAATGGTTTCATACCTTCCTTCGAAGGTAAAGTACTTCATGAGATAGAAACTAATGATTCCCCAAGGAGGAGGAAGCTCCATGCATTGGTAGCCATTTTGATGCCGCACCAGGGTTTCCTTCCCTTCAAAGAAGCTTTCTATAAAGCTTTTGTAATCACCATTTCTAACCTTGTTGACCTTTCTCCCATTGTTGCTCAATCTTGTAGCCTCAGCAATAAGTTCCTCAATCACTGTAAAGGATATCCCATTGACAAAGACCTCTCTATTTCTCCAACTATTCACAAACTATTATGTGGATATGTATGTTAAACTTTAGATTTTCTCTACAAATATATATACACACATAATTGTTGATTTTACAACTCGAAGAAAACAAGTGTATGACTATATATATATGTATATCCTCTTGGAAGGTATTCCATGTGACAAAATTTCTTTGAGGCATCTTATCAAATACTTCAAGTCCCTTGTCTATGCTCTTACTTCTGCATGCATGTCTACCAAAGTAAATACAACTACAACATCTCATGAGATTTCTCATCCTCAAAGCTTAGATGGATGTCCATGCCATGTTTCAAAGCTCCCCTTTTGAGCAAAGACCTTGGGTTGAGTCTCATGCCTACCAATTACATTTGTCTGAGGGAAATAAGATTTAAAAATATTTAATATTAACAAACCAAAATAAAATAAAATAAACAATAGATATGTATGTATATTCAGATATACAAAGATATCATTTTTTAAATGAATGATAATTACTTTTTTAGGGGTGCGACTCCCTATGGAGAGTGTGGACATACCAATAAGGAGGTCACAACCATTTAGTTGAGGGGCGCTTGGCCTTGTGGGTGGTTGTGGCCACCACAAATTCATAGTGCATTTACTAGGGCATGGCTCTATGTAGGCATGCCCCCTTCACAAGGCATCCTTTCTCATGGCCATAGCAATCCAAAAAAATAAAAAAATAAATATAAGTAATAATAAACAAAACAAAAATACCTCTTCATTGTTGCCATTTATTGCTTCTGCTGCCTCGACTATTACCACTTATTAGTCCCTGCCTTATAGGTGAGAGACTAATGTTTTCACTATGCTCGTCTCTATTAATGCAAATGTCAGAAATTGTGCCACTAATGTTAATGCTATAGTCTGTGGCGTTGATTTATTAAAAGTGAATTTTCATTTTGTTTTGTAATTTTGTCATTGGCTATTGGTATTTTCGTCGGGGTTTTTTGTTTTTCTAATTGCAAAATAATTTCAGGGCAAGTAAGGAAAAAATGTAATCATTTCCTAAATAGTCATGTCTTCGCGCTCAATGTTTATGTCAATTCATGGCATTTTAAGAGGACACTGTGCATTTATCAATTCTTTATTTTCATTTATTGTGAATAGATTGAAGCACAGGTGGCATCAATGGCTTATGATGTGAGGTTTTTAGTCTATGGAGCAAAGGATTATTTGTGTTGTTTATTCATTTGCTTAGATTGTTTGATGAGGGTGAAACCTGTGTCTGTTGAGAGGGTTTGCATGCATTGTAATGGAAGCAAAAAAGGAGGTGTCTATAAGTTTCTGCATCTTTTACACAGTCATTTTTGCGTTGTTTATTTATTTTCTTAGATTGTTTGACGAGGGTGAAATCTGTCTGTTAAGAGGGTTTGCATGCATCGTATTGGAAGCGAAAAAAAAGGCGTCTGTAAGTTCCTACATCTTTTACATGGTCATTTTTGCATTGTTTATTCATTTGCTCAGATTGTTTGATGAGGGTGAAATCTGTGTCTGTTGAGAGGGTTTACATGCATCGTATTGGAAGCGAAAAAGGAGGTGTCTATAAGTTCCTACATCTTTTACACAGTCATTTTTGCGTTGTTTATTGATTTGCTTGGATTGTTTGACGAGGGTGAATTCAATGTCTGTTGTGAGGGTTTATGTCTATCATATTGGAAGTGAGAAATGAGACGTTTGTGACTTCCTATATCTTTTACAGTGTCATTTTATAGATTTTTGAATCTCTACATTTTATGGGTTGATGTCTATTGTTTGTTGTTGTCTGCGTTTTATGGTTTAACTTCTCTGTTGGCCACGATTAAGAATGGAACTAATCTTTTCTCTGCATGCGTGCATGCATACATGTATGCTGAGTGCACTACAATCTATAAAATGAAAATGAAAATTTAGTCTAAATAAGTGCAAAATGTGTCGGTCTAAAATAATTTTGGCAATTGGCAATGTTTTGTTGATATTGGAAATATTTAATGGCTTTGTAATGTTCTTGTTGCAAATATGTGCCTAATCGGTGTTGTCATTGATGTCAACATATCTTTGTTGTCATTGGTGTCAACTGTATCTTATTCTATTACTTGTTTAGAAGACTTGTATGTTGAGGACTTTGAGAAAATTAGCCTCTAGAAGAAACAAGTGAGTTACATATCTCTCTATCAGAGACAATGAAGACAGTGCAGTTCAGTGAAGTAGATTTCTTCGCATTCCCAGTGAGATAAAGATCAGAGTTTGCAGATTAAAAGGTTTGTAGAGGATTGCCTAAAGTTGATCTAGTTACAATTTGAGAGGTTGGCATGAAGTATTTGTGAAGTTATGACCATTTGAGTAGAACTAGATTTTGTAGTTATTCAGAGGTGACAGATTGGCAGGAATTTGATCCGGATTGCTTCGCATTGGGATATTATGGTCTGTGGATCTAGAGGTATGTTTGGGATGTTGGTGTGTATCCTCAACTCAAGTGGGTCGTGGTTTCGACGTCCACAAGCAATCTTTCTAGTGTGGCAGTCATGACAGTTGGTGTTCTTAACTTCCCAAATGAAGATGCAAGTGTTTTTGGTGATTTGAGGTGATGTGGTTGTTCTTGTTGATTTCATTGTGCTTTTGGTGGTCTCTGGATTGTGTGCCTATTGTGTTGGTGGTCCGCATTGAGAATTGAGCTTGTTGTTGAAGATTTCTCCTTGAGTGTTTCTATTCTTTCCAGTCTTGACCGATCGGATGCTTGGTGCGTGTTGCAGATGATCTAAGAAGAGTTCTATGGAGCATGGCATGTTGATCGAGGAAGATTTGAGTCCCAGCTATGTTTGGCCATTAGTGTAAAGATTCACATGTAGCATTTCAAGTCTTGTGATTGTAATTGCTTGTAATGCCTAGATCTTGGAGAATGTTTCATATAGATGATTGTAAGACTGACTTTGATGTTCATTACAAAGTCGATGTCATGTATAAATAAGTGTTGTGAAGTCATAGAAATGTGTGGTGTGAGTGAATATGTGGATGTAATGAGGAAGTGAGTGGGGGCAGAGCAAAGGTGTTGTGTGCTTCAATAGAACTGAACCTTGCATGAAGAAGATGTTGTTTCTCAGTTCAACCTTTCAGTGTTAACATTGTGAATGTTCTTGTAGGCAGTAAGCCTCCTTTGAGCAGTGAGCTTTGGGAAATGCACCCGAAGGCAAGTGCCTTTCCATTTTTCTATCCTTTTAATAGAGAATAAATCTTGTGGGTTAACCCCCACTATGGTTTTTCCCTTAACCGGGTTTCCATGTAAAAATCTTGGTGTTATGTCTGTTGATTATGTTTCTGCTCATGTGTTGTTGATTCATGCTTTCATGGTTATATTATTAATCTATTAATAAGTGGTAAAGAAGATTAATTGAAGCAAAAGAAAAAAGTTTTGTGATAACTGATTCACCCCCCTCTCAGTTGTCTGTCCTAATTTCAACAATTGGTATCAGAGCCGGTTCCTCTAAAAGAAGCTTGACCACTTGAGGAGATCCAAGATGTCAACATACAAGAAGGACAATCTGAGATTTGACGGAACAAATTACTCTCTTTGGAAGAATTGGATGGAGTGTCATTTGTAATGTATGGGTGATCCTTATTGGTTGATAACTAAGGATGAGTATAAGCCTCTGGAGAAAGGTCCTTCAACTCCAGATAAAATCAAAGATGCTAAAAACAACATTTGGGCTAAAGAAGCATTGTTGAGTTCCCTAACTAATACAGAAATGACAAATGTCCTGGAATTGAAAACTGCTCATGAAATCTAGAAGAAGTTGGAAACTCTAGATGAAGGTGATGCATATGTCAAATGTGCTAAGTTGTAGAGCCTGAAGGGTAGATACGAAAGTTTGAGGATGAGTGAAGATGAGAACATCACTTCCTACATGTATAAGGTGAATGAACTTGTGTGTAGTATCAGGTGTGCTGGTGGAAAACTGGAAGAATCAGAGATTGTTGGCAAGGTACTTAGATCCTTACCTGCTTCATACAAGCATAGAGTTGTTGTTATTGAGGAGATTAGGACTGTGACAACTATTACAAAGGATTAGTTGGTTGGCAAGCTTTCAACATTTGGAATGAGTGAGTTTGGTGATTCCCTTCCTAAATCAGAATTTGCTTTTAATGCCAGTGTTTTTGAGAAGCAAAGATCCGATCTAGGTGAAAGCTCTTCAAGAAGACTAACCAAATATGAGAAGGCAAGGAAGGAACTTGAAGAACATGAAACGGAGCTTGAAGAACTTGAAGCCCTTTTTGCCAAAAGATTACCAAGAGGATCTAGTAAGTATGAAGGAAAGTTGCCATTCAAATGTTTTTCTTACAATAAGTTTGGTCATTTTGCTTCAAGATGTCTGCAGAGGGTTTCAAATCCAAACCCTAACAGACCTAGGTTTCAAAAGAAATGCTACTATGTCCAAGAAGTTGCTAATGAAGGAGTTACATATGATGAATCTAATAAAGGAAGTATATCTAGAAATTAATGGGTGTTCATTGCTATCAAAGAAGAAAATCTAGTGCCTACTGAATCTGCTAGCTGTGTGAATGTGGAAAGTGCCTTGGCTGCTCAGGTTGAAGAAAAGGATGCTCAGGTTGAAGAAAAGGATGAATGGGTGATTGAGAGTGGATGTTCTCATCATATGATAGGTGATAAGAGTAAGTTTGTAAGTATGGAAAGATATGAAGGTGGAATTGTGAAGTTTGGGGACAATTCAGATGGTAGAATTTGTGGCAGAGGATCCATCTCTCTTGATGGTAAGAATAACACTAATGATGTTTTGTATGTAAAAGGATTGAAGCATAATCTTCTCAGTGTTGGACAGTTGGTTGACAAAGGGTATGATTTCTTATTCAAGGATGGAAAATGTAGAATTTTAGAAAGCTCTAGAACTGAGATTGTATCTAGTACACAAACTAGAGGTAATATCTTTCATTTAAGTGGTACTGGTAAAAGTAGTTTGATTGCTTAGATTGATCAGAGTTGGTTATGGCATAGGAGAATGTGTCATGTAAACTTTGATAGTATTGTTAAGATAAGTACTACTCAGGCTGTGAGAGATCTTCCAAAGCTTGTAAAACATGCTAATAACATGTGTAAGGAATGTCAGTTGGGCAAACAAAGCAAAACTACAATCAAAAGTAAAGAACAATTTTCAAGTGGATTGTTGGAACTTGTGCACACTGATTTGTGTGGTCTTGCCAGAGTTAGGAGTTTGCAAGGAGATAGATACTTTATGTTGCTGATTGATGATTACTCCCAGATGATGGAGGTCACTTTCTTGAGAGAGAAATTAGAGGCTCTTGACAGATTCAAGGTGTTCAAGGATAGGGTGGAGAATGAGATTCATGTGAAGATAAAGTGTCTGAGATCTGACAGAGGTGGAGAGTTTACCTCCAGTGAGTTTAATGCATTTTGTGAAAAACATGGAATAAGAAGACAATTATCTTCTCCTAGGACTCCTCGGTAGAATGGAGTTGTGGAAAGGAAGAACCAAACTATTCAAGAGGCTGCTAGAACCATGATGATGGAAGAAAATGTTCCACATGTCTATTGGAGAGAGGCTGTGAGTACTGCTGTCTACACTCTTAACCGGGTGTAGATCAAAGGTAATACTGGTAAAACTCCTTATGAACTATGGTTTGGTAATGCTCCTATTGTGAAATACTTCAGAGTTCTTGGTAGTAAATGCTATATCAAAAGAGATGAAGATCTAGGCAAGTTTGATGCAAGGTGTGATGAAGGAATATTTCTGGGTTATTCTAACCAAAGCAAGGCATACCGGTGCTTTAATAAGAGATTGAAAAAGATTGTTGAAAGTGCTAATGTCAAGGTTGATGAAAGCAAGGAGAGACCTTCCAAGTTTTGTGGATATGAATCAGATGATCAAAATGAAAGTCCTCAAATTCAGATTCAGATTGCTCCAAAGAATCTAGTGACTCAAGAAACTAGTGCAAATGTTGAGGAACAAGTTCAAGAATCAGAAGTTCAAGAAAATCTTAAAACTCCCAGGTATGTAAGGTTGAATCATTCTGAAGATCAGATCATAGGAGATAAAAATAAATGTGTTCAAACTAGATGAAAAATTGCTGAAGAACAAGATGAGTATTGTTTGATTTCAAAGATTGAACCAAAATCAGTGAATGAATCTTGTAATGATGAAAGTTGGGTAAAAGAAATGGAAGAAGAATTAATCCAAATTGAAAAGAATCATACTTGGGATCTTGTTCCTAGACCTGAAAAAAATGTAATTGGAACTAAATGGGTCTTCCAGAATAAATTGAATGAAAATGGTGAAGTTGTGAGAAACAAAGCAAGATTGGTGTGCAAAGGATATTCTCAAGTAGAGGGAATTGATTTTGAGGAAACTTTTGCTTTGGTGGCAAGAATTGAAGTAGTTAGATTATTTCTTGCCTTTGCTTCTTACAAAGATTTTAAAGTTTACCAGATGGATGTCAAGTCAGCATTCCTAAATGGAGATTTGGAAGAAGTCTATATTGAGCAACTAGAAGGATTCCAGTTGTCTGATCAAGGAGATATGATCTGTAGGTTGAGGAAAGCATTGTATGGACTTAAACAAGCTCCAAGAGCCTGGTATGCAAGATTAGATAAGTATCTGCTAAAATTAGGTTTTAGCAAAGGCATAGCTGACAATAATCTTTATTTCAAGATTGATCATGAACACAACTTGATTGTTGAGGTATTTGTTGATGATATAATATTTGGTGGAAATGAGAGCATGTGTAATAAATTTACTGATCAGATGCAAAGTGAATTTGAGATGTCTATGCTTGGTGAAATGAATTTCTTCTTGGGTCTACAAATCATTCAGTCAGATAAGGGCATCTTCATATCTCAGTCCAAGTATGTAAAAGAGTTGTTGAAAAAGTTTGGAATGGAGGATTCAAACCCAGTGAGCACTCCTATGATAATTGGATGCAAGTTGAGTAAAGATGATGATTCCCCTAAGGTAGATCAGAAAAGGTATAGATCAATGATTGGAGGATTGCTTTATATTACTCATACCAGACCTGATATTATGAATGTAGTCGGCCTTGTTGCTAGATTTCAAGCTGATCCTAGAGAATCTCATGTTGTAGCAGTCAAAAGAATTTGTAGATATCTGAAGGGAACATCTTATTATGGCTTATGGTATCCTAAGGATGATGATTTCACTCTTCATGCATATACAGATGTTGATTGGGCAGGAGATGTGGATGACAGGAAGAGTACTAGTGGTGGTGCATTTTTTCTTGGGAAAGAGATTGGTTTCTTGGTTAAGCAAAAAGTAGGAGGCAATATCTATGTCTACTGCAAAGGCAGTGTATATAGTAGTAGCAAGTAATTGTACTCAAGTTTTGTGGATGAAGCAAATGTTGAAGGATATCATAATTGTGTTTGAAGAGCCTGTTACAATCTTCTATGATAATTCAAGTGCAATAAACATCTCAAAGAATCCAGTGTTGCATTCAAAGACAAAGCACATATCCATCAAGTTTCACTTTTTGAGAGAGAAGGTAAATGAAATGAAGTTAGATTGGAGTTTGTTCCTTCAAAGGACCAGATTGTGGATATCTTCACTAAGCCTCTACCTAAGGAAACTTTTTAATATCTCAAAGGGAAGCTAGGGGTAATTACCCCTCCTGCTCAGAACTAAGGTGCACTAGTGTGCATCAGCCCGGTGGAACTCACAGTCATATCTTGTGATCCACATTGGTGTTAAGGGGATGCTACTTAGGGGGAGTAGTCAGTATGTTCTGAGTTCAGAAACAAAAGGGTGAGAGATGATTGCAAATATGTGCCCTTTGCCATTGATGTCAAAGGGGGAGAGAAGTCATGTGAAAAACTTGGATGGAAGTGAGTAGTTGTTGGTGAAAGGGGGAGCGGTGAAGAAAGTGGTTGCAAATGTGATAAGAGAAAGGGGGAGAAGTTCTTGTCTTGATGGTTGAAACATTTTTTCACATCATATGTTTCCATCAATGACAATGGGGGAGATTGTTGCAAATATGTGCCTAATCGGTGTTGTCATTAATGTCAACATATCTTTGTTGTCATTGGTGTCAACTGTATCTTATTCTATTACTTGTTTAGAAGACTTGTGTGTTGAGGATATTGAGAAAATTAGCCCCTCTGGAAGAAACAAGTGAGTTACATATTTCTCTATCAGAGACAGTGAAGACAGTGCAGTTCAGTGAAGTAGATTGCTCCGCATTCCCTGTGAGATGAAGATTAGAGTTTGCAGATTAAAAGGTTAGTAAAGGATTGCCTGAAGTTGCTCCAGTTAAGATTTGAGAGGTTGGCATGAAGTATTTGTGAAGTTATGACCATCTAAGTAATACCAAGTTTTGCAGTTGTTCAGAGGTGACAGAGTGGCAGGAATTTGATTCGGATTGCTCTACATTGGGATATTATGGTCTACAGATCTAGAGGTATGTTTGGGATGTTGGTGTGTATCCTCAACTTAAGTGGTTTGTGGTTTGGAGGTCCGCAAGCAATCTTTCTAGTGTGATAGTCATGACAGTTGGTGTTCTTAACTTCCTAGATGAAGATGCAAATGTTTTTGGTGATTTGAGGTGATGCAGTTGTTCTTGTTAATTTCATTGTGCTTGTGGTGGTCTCTAGATTGTGTGCCTATTGTGTTGGTGGTCCGCATTGAGAATTGAACTTGTGGTTGAAGATTTCTCCTTGAGTGTTGCTCTTCTTTCTAGTCTTGGCCAACCAGATGCTTGGTGTGTGTTGCGGATGATCTAAGAAGAGTTCCATGGAGCGTGGTGTGTTGATCGAGGAAGATTTGAGTCCTAGCTATGTTTGGCCACTAGTGTAAAGATTCGCATGTAGCATTTCAAGTCTTGTGATTTTAATTTCTTGTAATGCCTATCTTGGAGAATGTTCCAGATAGATGGTTATAAGGCCAACTTTGATGTTCATTCCAAAGTCGATGTCATGTATAAATAAGTGTTGTGAAGTCATGGAAATGTGTGGTGTGAGCAAAGATGCGGATGTAGCAAGGAAGTGAGTTTGGGCAGAGCATAGGTGTTGTGCGCTTCAATGGAACTGAACCTTGCATGAAGAAGATGCTATTTCTCAGTTCAACCTTTTAGTGTTAACATTGTGATTGTTCTTGTAGGCAGTGAGCCTCCTTTGAGCAGTGAGCTCTGGGCAGTGTGCCCGAAGGCAAGTGCCTTCCCATTTTTCTATTCTTTTAATAGAGAATAAATCTTGTGGGTTAACCCCCACCGTGGTTTTTCCCTTAACCGGGTTTCCACGTAAAAATCTTGGTGTTATGTGTGCTGATTATGTTTCTGCTCATGTGTTGTTGATTCATGCTTTCATGGTTATATCATTAATCTATTAATAAGTGGTAAAGAAGATTAATTGCAACAAAAGACAAAAGTTTTGTGACAACTGATTCACCCCCCCTCTCAGTTGTCTGCCCTAATTTCAACAGTTCTTTCATATAGTTTGTTTCATATAGTCTGTTTGATGAGGGAGACTAATGTGTTCGTTGCGCTCATCTCTATTAATGCAAATGTCAAAAATTGTGCTGATAATGTTTACGCTATAGTTTGTTATTTTTTTTTGCAATTTTGTCATGTATTTTCCTCGGGGTTTTTTGTTTTTCTAGTTGCAAAATAATTTCAGGGCAAGCAAGGCAAAAATGTAATCATTTCCTAATGTTTTGTTGGTATTGGAAATATTTCATGACTTTGTAATGTTATTAGATATAGTCATGTCTTCGCACGCAGTGTTTGTGTCGACGCGTGGCATTTTAAGAGGACATTGTGCATTTATCAGTTCCTTATTTTCATTTATTGTGAATAGATTGAAGTGTAGATGACATTAATGGCTTATGGTGTGAGGTTTTTAGTCTGTGGAGCAAAGGATTATTTGCGTTGTTTATTCATTTGCTAAGATTGTTTGATGAGGGTGAAATCTGTGTCTATTGAGAGGGTTTGCATGCATCATATTAGAAGTGAAAAAGGAGGTGTTTGTAAGTTTCTACATCTTTTACACAGTCATTTTTGCATTGTTTACTGTAAGTTCCTACATCTTTTACACAGTCATTTTTGCATTATTTATTCATTTGCTCAAATTGTTTGACGAGGGTGAAATCTGTGTTTGTTGCGAGGGTTTATGTCTATCGCATTGAAAGCGAGAAATAAGGTATTTGTAACTTCCTATATCTTTTACAGTGTCATTTTATAGTTTTTTGCATCTCTGTATTTTATGGGTTGATGTCTGTTGTTTATTGTTGTCTACATTTTATGGGTTAACTTCTCTGCTAGGTACAATTAACAATCGAACTAATCTTTTCTCTACATGCATGTGTGCATGCCAAGTTGGTGCAGGAGCACCTAGGCTTCAAGGCTAATTTTTGAATTTTTGGGTTTAATAAAGAACATAGGTGGTGGTTTCTTATTAAATGTTGTAATAAATCCCAATAGAGGCATTTTGATGTAGTGGAGGACATGTAGGAATAGAATCTTTAATATTTTGCCTAAAATCAAAACTTTCCTTTTGAGCAGCTTTTGTAACAGTCAGTTTTTTTGCCTTATTTTGGCTTTTCCACGATGGTGGAGAGATGGTGAAAGTAGATTTTTTATTGTAAACATTTATATTATGCCTCTCACTCCTCGAGGAAGGTAGAGAAGAGATTTGGAGAAGATTTGAGAGAAAAGAAATAAAGATTTTTCAGTGTTTCTATATATTTTCTGTATTTGCTATTGTTTCAACGCCCAGCCCCTATCCGTACTGTGCTGTCAAGAGCCAAAATGTATGGAATCATGTGAGGGATGGTCTTAGCTTTCATTTGAATCAAGTTGGATGATTTTTCATTAATCTAGAAGCATTTTGTCACTGCTTTTCTGGAAGTAGGTCTTAAACCCTAGTTTTGAGGGTTTTAAGGGAACCGATGGGTTTTTGACCCATTCCATCCATGTTGGATCCCCAAAATGGATGGAATGGAAAGGATTAGTATAGGTTTTATCTTCCTAATGTTTTCAGATATAGGGAAGGAGTTTGGCACATGTGAGGAATGATTGAAGGTCTGATATCCTCATGTATCGGACTGTGACAACAAATTTGAGGAGGAATTTGGGCATTTGGGGTGTGGTTGTTGATCTTGCATTTTTTGGAGCAAGTGGATATGATATCAAAGAGTCCAAGGATAAAATACAAAGTCAGAGAAAGAATCTTCATGAGAGTTCACATGCTTTTTTCTTGACTGTCCTGTCATGATAGAGTTGTCAAGGCTGCTTTAGGGTGGTACAGTCCTAGTTGTAACACTTCTACATTAAATCATTGCAAAGAAACCTTCAAGCTTCATTAGTTAGACTGTATTAAGAGTCTTCAAGTTAGTTTTGAAAGATTCCAATCTCATTTGGTGTTTTGGAGGTATAGAACCAAGTTGAATCAGTTTAGAAGCCTAATTAGGCCTATTATCCAGGTGGGACAGTCATTATTTGACCTTGTTGCTCAAAAACAACCCCAACCCATTTCAAGATATGTCATGAAGGAGCTTAATGGGTATCTAAAAGGTTAGTTTGTTCATGGGTTTTCCTAGTATTCCACCAGTTATGCATGAAAAACCCCATTTTCAGGGCTACAAGCAATTTGAGCCTATTACAAGGGAGCGATTAGAAGAGCATGTTGTCATGAGTTTTGGTCTACCAAAACAGAGTAGGTTAGGGTGAGCTAGGGGTGCAGTAAGTTGGTTAACCCATTGATCCTTCATTCATGCATGTATCATCTTTTGGCAACCACGCTAGGCATAGAGGAAACTTGTCAAATTTGGACTGTTAGTCAAAAGAGTTTCAAGAATCCATTTAGATGTCTTTAGAGTGCTTCCCTTGCTCTGCATCACAAGTGCACTGCAATCTATAAAATGAAAATGAAAATCAAGTCTAAATAAGTGCAAAATGTGCTAGTCTAAAATTATTTCAGCAATTGGCAATGTTTTGTTAATATTGGAAATATTTAATGTCTTTGTAATGTTCTTTCATATAGTCTATTTGTTGAGGATGAAATCTATGTCTGTTTAAAGGGTTTATATCTATCGTATTGGAAGCGAAAAAGGAGGCATTTGTAAATTCCTATATCTTTTACATTGTCATTTTTGCGTTGTTTATTAATTTGCTCAGATTGTTTGATGAGGGTGAGATCTGTATCTATTGAGAGGGTTTATATCCACTCTACTAAGGGTTTAAAAGGACATTGTGCATTTATCAATTCCTAATTTTCATTTATTGTGAATATACTAAAGTGCAAGTGGCATTAATGGCTTATGGTGTGAGGTTTTTAGTCTGTCGAGCAAAGGATTATTTGTGTCGTTTATTCATTTGCTTAGATTGTTTGATGAGGGTGAAATATGTGTTTGTTGAGAGGGTTTATATCCACTCTACTTATATATCATCCATTTCAATGGTCAAATATTTAATAGCTATTTTGCATCCCATTCACAACAAAAAGTGGTAGATATTTGTGCTATTTTATTGGTCAAAATTGACGTTCGACTGTTGAAGTGGATGATATTTAAGAATAGTCATTTACATCCATGGTATTGGAAATAAAAAAGGAGGCATTTGTAAGTTCCTACATCTTTTACATGGTCATTTTTGTGTTGTTTATTCACTTGCTCAGATTGTTTGATGAGGGTGTAATGTGTGTCTATTGAGAGGGTGTGTACTATTCTGTATCTTTGAGTGTTTTTATGGATTGGTCTCTATTGCTGAGTTAAGGACTTAACACCATAATTCATTGATGTTGACTTATGTGCCGGCCAACTGATAAAAGCACTCAAAGATAGGGAAGAGTAGACATTAACCCATAAAATGCAGAGAAAAGATTAGTTCCATTCTTAAGTGGACAACAAACATCTGCACTTCAGTTTATTGACAATAAATGAAATCAGGGACTAGCAAATGCTTTAGGTCTAAACAAGTGCAAAACATCTCAATATAAAATCATACCATCAATTGGTAATGTTTTGTTGCTATTGGGAATATTTCATGGCTTTGTGATGTTGTTTGATATAGCGTGTCTTTGCACCAAAAAAAGAAGGCGTTTGTACTTAACACCATAATTCATAAATGTCAAGTTATCTCTTGGTCACCATTAATAATGCCACTAATTTGTTGTGTGCCATGCATGCATGCTAGCTGGACTTCAATCTATTAAATGGAAATTGGATCTTAGTAAGTGCAAAATTTGTCAATGTAAAAATTGTGGCTGTTAGGAGGGTTTATAACTATCATGTTGGTATGCATGTTGTAACAAATATCTATGCATCACTTTGAAGCCCTTATGCAGATAGTGCCTGCATTTTAAGGTGTCCCTTCCTTGCCCCAAAATTGTTTTGCAATTAGAAAAATACAAGACGATGACGAAAATTTATTCAGTTCCTAATGTTTTGTTGCTATTGGAAATATTTCATGGCTTTGTAATGTTTTTTGATATAGTCATGCATTTGCATCAAGCGTTTCTGTCAACGCGTGGTATTTTAAGAAGCCATTTTGCTTTTATCAGTTCCTAATTTTCATTTACTATGAATAGATTGAAGTGCACACGTCATTAATGGCTTATGGTGTGAAGTTTAAAATCTCCTGAATAATTTTCCTATGTGTTGAACATGTATCTAATATATCATGGTTGCTTTGATGCATGTGTTGGTAGGTGGCGACTGATCAGGAAAGTACTGTACACTAGCCATGTATCCTTGCCGGGGTTCGGGGGCGGTAGCCCCCGAGAAAATTTTTTTTAGGGCCGACTTAAAAAAATCTTATTTTTTATGACCGACATAAGAAAACCCTAATTTTTTTGTAACTGACAAAAAGGCTTGATAAAAAGTAGCCAAGGGTTAGGGTTTGAGAATTGTATTGTAGCATTTGCAGCGGTATTGAGTTGCAGGGATTGCTGATTGTAATCGGTTTGATTTACTGGATAATAATATTGGACTCTCTGTTTGGTGGATGTAGTCCGATTTTGGGTGAACCACATTAAATCTTGTCTCTCGCTGTTATTAATTTTGTGTATTTCCATTTCTCTATTTAATCTTTATTTGCATTTAATTGATATCTTCTGCCAGCTAACCCTAACAAGTGGTATCAGAGCGGGTTGTGTTCGATTATCGTCTGCAGGAAAGTCTCACGGTTGAGTGGGAGCAATGGCGGACGAGGGTAAAACGAAGGTTGATAAATTCAATGGGCAGAACTATCAGTTATGGAAGATACAGATGGAGGATTACCTCTATCAAAAGGATTTATGGAGGCCGTTGGAAGGAGTAGCCAAGAAACTGGCAATAATGTCTGATGAGGATTGGAATCTTCTTGACAGAAAGGCACTCGGAACCATTCGGTTGTGCCTGGCACCATTGGTGGCATTCAATATAACGGAAGCGAAGACAACAGATGGTCTGATGAAAGCTTTGGCTAAATTGTATGAAAAACCCTCAACCTCAAATAAGGTATTTCTCATGAAGCAGTTGTTTAATTTGAAAATGGTTGAAGGTGGATCTGTGACAGGTCATTTAAATGAATTTAATACGATTGTCAGTCAATTGACTTCTGTAAATGTAAAATTTGATGAAGAAGTTAGAGCTCTCTTGCTATTATATTCATTACCTGAAAGCTGGGATAGTTTGGTAATGGCAGTTAGTAACTCTGTTTCTGGTTTAAATACCCTAAAATTTGATGATGTTGTTGGTGTTATTCTGAGTGAGGAAATTCGTAAGAAAAGCTCAGGTGGATCCAAATCAGGCAGTGTTTTGAATGCAGAAAGCAGGGGCAGATCAAAGGAGAGAGGAAAAGGTTCTGGAGGTCATGGGAAGTCACGAGGAAAATTAAAAGACAAAAGATCCCAAACCAGAGGACAGAAGGATTACTGGTACTGTGGAAAACCAGGTCATCTGAAGAAAGATTGCTGGTCTCAGAAAAATAAAGAAGGAGACAAACAAGAAGGCAATAAGAAAGCAAATGTGGTAAGCAATAAGTCTGAAGATGATGCTTTGATTCTTTCCCTAGATAATGCTGATGATTCATGGGTTTTAGATTCAGGGGCCTCATTTCATGCTACGCCCCATAGAAGTTATTTCCTTGATTATGTCCAAGGGGATTTAGGGCTGGTTTATTTGGGAGATAACGAACCTTGTCAGATTGTTGGAAAGGGAAGAATCAAGATTGAGTTGCAGAATGGGAATCATTGGATACTACAAGAGGTGAGGCATGTTCCAAGGCTCAGTAGGAATTTAATTTCAGTAGGGCAGCTAACTGAACAAGGTTGCACTGTTACATTTACTGATAAAAATTGGAAGGTTTCAAAAGGTGCCTTAGTAGTAGCAAAAGGTGTAAAAGTAGGCACCTTATATCTTTGTACAGGTCATACTGTTCCTTCTACTTTAGATTTTATAGAGGAAAAATAAAAAGGTTTAGGAACAGTTGCTACAGGTTTGCAGGAAGAGACTGGAAAAGTTGCTGCAGGTTCTGAAACAACACTGTGGCATAACAGACTTGGGCATATGAGTGAAAAAGGTATTAAGGTACTTCATTTTAAGAAAGTTTTACCAGGTCTGAAATGTATTAATATAGATTTCTGTGAAAGTTGTGTGTATGGAAAACAAAAGAGAGTCAGTTTTCTCAGAGATGGGAAGTAAAAGAAAAATGAAAAGTTGGAGCTTGTGCATACAGATGTATGGGGACCAGCTCAGGTATCTTCTTTCGGTGGCTCTCGGTATTATGTTACATTCATAGATGATGCAACTAGGAAGGTCTAGATTTATTTCCTTAGATAGAAATCTGATGTATTTGAAACATTTAAGAAATGGAGAAGCTTGGTTGAAAATGAGACAGGTAAAAGATTAAAATGTCTCAGATCTGATAATGGCGGTGAGTATTGCAGCAAAGAATTTGAAGATTATTGTTCCTTTAATGGAATTCGTAGGCAGAAAATAGTTCCAGGGACTCCACAGGAAAATGGAGTGGCTGAACGCATGAATAGGACAATAATGGAGCGTGCAAGGACCATGAGATTGCATGCTGGACTGCCTTTAAACATGTGGGCAGAGGCTGTCACCACTGCTGTATATTTAATTAACAGAGGTCCTTCAGTTCCTTTGGGCTGTGGTATTCCAGAGGAAGCATGGACTGGCAAGAAGGTGAGTTATTCTTTTCTAAAAACCTTCGACTGTGAAGCATTTGCACATATAGATTCTGAAAATAGAACCAAGCTGGATGCGAAATCAAAAAAATGTACCTTCGTTGGATATGGCATTGATGAATTTAGTTATAGGCTTTGGGATTTTAAAAATCAAAAAATTGTGAGAAGCAGGGATGTCATAGTCAATGAGAAGGTGTTGTACAAAGATCAGTTGTAGTACCATGAGAAGAAAGAAAAGGATTATGTGGTGCTGGATGATATTCCAAATAGTGATGTTCCAGTGGCTCCTCATGCTCTGCAACAGCAACCAGAAATACCACAAACTCCAGTGAATGTTAGATGGTTAACAAGGATAAGTAGACCTCCTGAAAGGTTTTCTCCCTCTTTGTATTCTATTTTGTTAACAGATGCTGGTGAACCAGACGGGTATGATGAAGCTATGCAGGTGAATACACAAGTTCAGTGGGAGCTTGCCATGAAAGAAGAAATGGACTCCTTGCTGAAAAATCAGACTTGGGAATTATGTAAGTTACCTGCAGGTAAAAAGGCTTTACCAAACAAATGGGTTTATAGGTTGAAAGAGGAAGATGGAGGTAAGAAACGATTTAAGGCCAAGTTAGTTGTAAAAGGATTTGCACAGAAACAAGGCATTGATTTTGATGACATATTTTCTCCAGTTGTCAAGATGACTTCTATTCGTACTGTTTTAAGTATTGTGGCTGCTGAAGATTTGCATTTGGAACAGCTAGATGTAAAAACTGCCTTTCTCCATGGTGATTTGGAGGAGGAGATATACATGGCACAACCACAGGGCTTTGAGGTCAAAGGTAAGGAGAAACAAGTGTGCAGATTGAAGAAGAGTTTGTATGGCCTGAAACAAGCACCTCGGCAATGGTATTTGAAATTTGATAGTTTTATGGCTGAGCAAGGCTACAGCAGGTGTAATTCTGACCATTGTGTTTATTTTAAGAGGTTGGATAATGACAGCTACATTATTTTATGTTTATATGTTGATGACATGCTTGTAGCTGGGTCTAACATGGATCACATCAGAGAGTTAAAACATCAGTTATCATAGTCATTTGATATAAAGGATTTGGGGGCAGCAAAACAAATCCTTGGTATGAAAATTTGCAGAGATAGGAAGAACAGAAAATTGACTCTATCTTAGACTGCTTATGTTGAAAAGGTGTTGCAGAGATTCCATATGGAGAATGCAAAAGCTGTCAGCACACCTTTGCCTAGTCATTTGAAATTGACTAAGGAGATGTGCCCAAAGACACAAGAGGAGGAAGAAAAAATGGCCAAGGTCCCATATGCTTCAGCTGTAGGAAGTTTAATGTATGCCATGATATGCACAAGACCGGATATTGCACATGCTGTCGGAGTCGTTAGTAGGTATATGAGTCATCTCGGATTTGAGCATTGGAATGTGGTAAAATGGATTCTCAGATATTTGAGAGGTACATCTAATAAACACTTATGTTTTGGGGGCTCTAATACTGATTTAGCAGGTTATGTAGACTTAGATTTGGCAGGGGATATTGATACCAGGCGGAGTACTACAGGTTATGTCTTTACTGTAGGAGGAACATCGGTGAGTTGGATTTCCAGGTTGCAAAAGGTGGTTGCTTTATCCACCACAGAGGCAGAATATGTAGCTACAACAGAGGCAAGCAAGGAGATGATATGGCTGCAATCTTTCATGGAAGAATTGGGTAAACCACAGGCTAACAGTTCTTTGTATACAGACAGTCAGAGTGCCATACATCTTGCAAAGAATTCTGCCTTGCATTCAAAGACCAAACACATACAATTGAGGTATCACTTTATTCGATCGGTGTTGGATAATGGACAGTTAAGGCTGGAAAAGATACATACAGATGAAAATCCAGCGGATATGTTTACAAAGGTAGTAACAAGGGAGAAGCTGAGCTCCTCTTCAGCTTCGATTGGTCTTCTAGACTGAAAACAATAAAAATTGAACAGTAGAGTCCAGGGTGCTTATTTCTAGTGGGAGCTGCATGCGCAGCGGTGTTGTCCAGGATCAGTCTCCAAGTGGGAGATTGTTTGGTGTGGAGCCTGATCAGTCTCCAAGTGGGAGATTGTTGGTAGGTGGTGACTGATCAGGAAAGTACTGTACACTAGCCATGTATCCTCGCCGGGGTTCGGGGGCGGTAGCCCCCGAGAAATTTTTTTTAGGGCCGACTTAAAAAAATCCTATTGTTTATGACCGATATAAGAAAACCCTAATTTTTTTGTAACCGACAAAAAGGCTTGATAAAAAGCGGCCAAGGGTTAGGGTTTGAGAATTGTATTGTAGCATTTGCAGCGGTATTGAGTTGCAGGGATTGCTGATTGTAATCGGTTTGATTTACTGGATAATAATATTGGACTCTTTGTTTGGTGGATGTAGCCCGATTTTGGGTAAACCACGTTAAATCTTGTCTCTCGCTGTTATTAATTCTGTGTATTTCCATTTCTCTGTTTAATCTTTATTTGCATTTAATTGATATCTTCTGCCGGCTAACCCTAACAGCATGGACATTGTGCATATCTTGAAGAGATAAGACTTCTATTCTGTATATGTATTTACAACTATTAAAATGAAGTTTGGGTTTTTTTTGTAATTGTCTCATTAGCAGTTGATATTTTGCTTGTGCTTTTGAATTTTCCCAATTGTAAATGATATATGTTGTTGTGGCATGTTTGTTATTAAAGTGAAATATGAGCTATATTCTTGCGATTTAGTGATTGGTTTTTGATATTTCGATCATGGTTTAGTATTTTTTCAATTGAAATTTGCTCATGTGTTCATGAGATAGTGATAGATATTGAAAGATGTCTATATGTTCAAGATATATTTGATGTTCTGTGGATGTTTTGATGCATGTACATCATGCATATCCTGAATAGATAAGACTTATGTTAAAGATATGTATTTGGACCTATTGCAATGAAGTTTGTGCTATTTTCTTGCAATTATCTCATGGGCAATTGATATTGTATTCTTGGTTTTGTATTTTCCCAATTGTAAATTATTCTTGGTGGCTATTAAGGGGAAAAATTTATTGATTGCTAATGTTTTTTTGTTATACACGTGTGCTTACTGCAAGTGTTTATGTGGACACATGGCATTGTCGATAGTATGCCATGTGGCTTTTCTATATGCACACATTTTGCATTTATTCTGATCTAATTTTTAGTTATTGTAAATACAGTCAAATGCAGTTGTCACTAATGGATTGTGGTGTTACATTTTATGGCTATGAAGCAAAAGGTTATTGTGTGTAGAAGCACATATTTGCATTTACGTAGATTTGATTTCCATTTATTGTGAATAGATTCAAGTGCAGTCAATGTTAATGGATTATCGTGTTGGATTTTGAGTCTGTCAGGCAAAGGATTATTTGTGTTGCTTATTCATTTGTTTAGGGCATTGATTCAGGGTAAAATTTGTGTCTATTCAGAGGGTTTATAGCTATTGTGTTGCAAGCAAAATGCAAACTTTTTTGAGTTCTTATATCTATTGTTCCCTATCAATGAGTGCTTTTATCAGTTAACTTTTGTTGTAGAGTTAAAGACTTAACACCATAATTCATTAATGTCGACTTCTGTGCTACCCACCATTAACAATGCAATTAATGTTTTATCTACTATGCATGGATGCCAACTGCAGTTGAATCTATGGAAACAAATTCACAAGTCCATGTCTGCATTGCTTAATATGCTATGTATATATATATATATACGTATATATACATATATACGTATATATATACGTATATATATATATATACGTACTATATGTTAGGGTAAATTTGCAAATAGGATAAATGAAGAATCAACAATGATAAAACCCTAGCAATGCACAATGAAGCACAAGACAACATGAAAATCAAAATAAGAAATGTAAATGCAAACTGATCTCCACGCTATGCTTGATTTATCTCCATTGCTCTTCTCCACCTCGCATGAGCATGCAAGATTTTGAAGGATTATTGTTGGAGGAATGTTGGGTGCTTACTTCTGCAGCATAACATTAAGATGAAGATGCTAGAATGAAGGATGCAAAGGCTCTAATGATATTTCAATAGAATAATGTTACTTGAAGCTCCATGCATGCTAGAAGATTTGGCAGGATAAGGGTACTTGAGGCTCAATGCATTGCTAATGGCTTGTGAGAGGTTTGATTTATATGATTGGCTTGGTTCCAATGGATGGCTAGGATCAATTAGGGCTTTAGATGAAATGGATGGATAGGATTACGTTAGGTTTCCTTGCACATCAAGAAATTGTAGTCAATTGACATGTGGCAAGGGAAGATAAGGCTTAGGTGTGCTTGTGTAGATAAATACTAAAATTAGGTCCCAATAGTTGTACATTTGAAAGATAAAAGTTGTAACACATGATTGACTGGACAAGTGTTGGAATGTGATGAAAGATGAGGACTTAATTCAAATAAAATATTTGAATTAGTTGTGATATGAGTTGGATATTAATTAAATAAATAAAATTTATTTAATTAATTGGATAGATGAATAGGATAGGATAAGATATGATGTGGAAATTAATTAAATAAATAAAATTTATTTAATTAATTAGGATGGGGATAGGATAAATGGGATTATCCATGTGAAATTAATTAAATAAATAAAATTTATTTAATTAATTGGCTAAGTAGGATAAGGATGGGATTGAATGAGATTTAATTAAATAAATAAAATTTATTTAATTAATTGGCTAATGGATAAATTGGATTAAGAGTGGGATTTAGGACAAAAATGGCTTATGATGTTTAGGATAATGTTTTAACAAGGTGTTGTAGGACATGGACAAAGTTGGGACAAATTTGGGTGTCTACATTTTGCCCCTCTTTGAGATGATGTTCGAGATGATGAGCTTTGGTCGAGTAACATCATTTCAAAGAAGTTAAGGTATAGATAATCGATAGGGATAATGATGATGGAAAGATATGATGATGATGCCCCCTCGAGAGGATAGGCGGGTTGGACAAACACGGGTAGGCTCTCAAAAAGAAATAGTTTGGCTAAGAAAGATAGCTAAGGGAATGGAAGAATGATGCGTTATGCTGCAATGAAAGTGAGCAACCATAATGTTTGATATAGCATTGGACGTTATGCACCAAGGTAGAAGGACCAGGGTGACGAGGTGTCTTTTGCCCTAGCGTAATACAACCTTGTCTAACGTATGAGGAAGAAAACTTAGAGTATTGAAGTCCTAATGCACAAAAGGTATGATATGACCTTAGATGCAAAGGATAGTGCAAAAAGCTATTCCAACATACACAAGATATGAATATTAGCTGGAAATGATACTAATATGATGCAAATGCAAGATAAAATGATAGCACATACAAGCAAGCAAGCAAGCATGCACAAATGATACAAAAACAAACAAGGTATTGCCCCTGTCAAGCTGTAAACCAATGATTAATTGTTTGATGATGATAGTTGAGAGTGTTGTCATTGCGGGGAAAGCTATATCCCTAGATCAACACAAGGTTGTTTGCTGAGTTGGTTGGCTAATTGGATGAGTGATTTGGCTTACAACAAGGCTAGGATCAAGACCATGGATTATGTTTAGATAACTTGGCTTGATTGATTAACTTGATTGGTATGGATTAAGGATGGGCTTGCATTTGGATCATTGCTTGGAATAATTTGATTGGATGATTAAAGGATGAAGATTGATGAAGGATAGATTGATTTGATGAAATGTTGATGATGGGATGATATGTGGTGGATTGAGCTGCCTTTGATTTGTTGAAGTGATTGGATTTGTTTTGAATGATGATAGTGGTGGTGTGATGATTAGAGTGTCCACTCAGTCTAAGCATAAGCAAGTGTTCTTAGTATGCTCAAAGGATGGAAAACAAACAAGGTATTGCCCTTGTCAAGTCATAAACCAATGGTTGATTGTTGTATTGATGATGAGGGTGTTGTCATTGTGGGGAAAGCTATATCCCTAGAGCAACACAAAGATGTGGGAACACTATATCCCATTGATGATGATGATAATTTGATTGATTGGTCTCATGACAAGATGAGGTTCAAAACCTATTGATTTGATTGGATAATGTTCCTTGATTGATTGGCTTGCTTGATATGGATTGGTGTGACTTGGATTTAAGATCATTGCTTAGATTGATTTGATTGATATGATTGGAAGAAGTGATTGATTGAAATGGATGAATGAATGTTATTGATAGGAAGAATTGATGATGATGATTTGATTTTGAGTGAATGTTTATGGAATGGATTGTTTTGGATGATGTGATTAGTTTTATTGCTTGGAATTTGCATTGGATATTTATTTTTTTGGATTTTTTGACATATTTTGATTTTTTTGTGTTTTTGAAATGTTTTGAATTTTTTGGATTTTTGAATGTTTTGGAACATCAATGGATTTACAATTTGGGTAGCCTTTGTGCTTGATACCAATGACAAGGGAGAAAACCAAGTATAGGTGCAAGGATGGATGTAGGATGGATGGATAAAAGGATGGGCTCATAGTAAATGGGATGAAAGGCTCATGATAGATGGATACATAAGAGGATAGGCCGTATAAGGTATGGATGCTTGCCTCATGATAAACGGATAGGTAGGCTATAGTGGAAAGCTCATGATAAATGGATGGGGATAAGCTATAAGATGGAAAGCTCGTGATAAGGATATGCCATAGTGGATGGATCATAAGGGAGCTAGGATGTGATCTTCAAAGGCTATGTTGCATAGGAAGAACTTGCCCCCATTCTAGGTGGTAATGCTGAGGATTTTTACATGATAAAATTCATGACCAAGGGATGACATGATGGATTGGTTTAAATGGGATGGATGAATGGTCAATGGATAGGACTTGGTTTGGAAAGAAGGTATGCCAAGAAAGATCCAAACATGTTTCAATATTTGGCCCCTATGTCATCATCAAAATCAAAAGGTGGAGGATGGATAAATGGGCTCAATAAGATAGGCATGGATGTAATGGCTAATGATGGTAGGATGGCAAGATAGGATAAGATAGGTTGGTATGATATAATGAGATGGATAGTTTGGAAATGGCTAGGTTGGATGAGACAATGTGCCCCCAAGTGTAAGTGACATGGAAGATCAACCTACACATGACGCCTGTTTGCCAGGTTTTCATCATGGTACTTATCCAAGGCGCCTGTTTACCAGGTTTTCACCATTGGACGAAGGGATTTCTCTTTACTTTTTTTGATTTTTTTTTCTTTTTTGTTTTTGGGTTGACAATTACACATGGCGCCTGTTTGCCAGATTTTCACCATGGTAATGGATAGGAGGGACTCAAGTGTCTAGTTCGATGGATGTTGTTAGTCCTGTTGGATATGGATGTCATCGCATGGACCATGCCATTATGCTCATAGATGTTGATAAGGGATTGTGTGGATGGGAGATGGATTAGGTAGATAAGGGATTATAATGTGGAATTATGGTAGGGTAGGCTAGTGGCTTATGGTGTGGATTTATATAGGATTATGGAATGAAGATGGATGAAACGTTTATGCCAAAGCATGGACCATAGGAAGGTGATTGGGGAGATATGTAGGATAATGGATGGAAGATGGGGAGACGTAGTTATGTGGAGGTGCTGCAGAGTGGAAGGGAACCATGACCAATGGTTGCACACACCATGTTAAACATTGAAGCTTTTGATGAGATGGTGGTGTAGGAAGCAATGGAGATGTTTGCTTAGGAGATGGTTGATGAAGTGATTTAGGAACCCACATAGATTTAGTATTTTTAGTGCTTTTGCTTTTCTTGTGGGATTTTTGAAGGGAATGGAAGTTTTGGATGGAAATAGGCTCTTGGATGGAGATAGGTGGTTGGGATTCTTGAGATGTGGATGAGGATGCCTCATTTGACTTTCTAGCTATTTGTTTAGGAACCCAAACCATTTTGCTTTTAGGCTTTGCTTTTGGATGTATGGGCTTGGATAGCTTTGTGAATGTACTTTGCTTAGAATATGGATGATTTAGAGGCTTTTCACATTGATTCCCTAAGGCATGAGGGTCCTTAGGAGTTTTAGTTGGATTTTTGGCTTTATAGATAAAGGCATCCAAATGTTTATTTTGGAATCCCATGGGATGGATGGAGTGGATGGAATGATTGGAAGCTTTATGCTTAAACGATGTGTGCTTTTGTTGGCCATGATTAGGGATGCAAGGATACTTATGAACAATAGGTATGTTAGGTGTTGGAAGCAGCGGTGGCAAGGTGGATGGAGGGATATTTGGAGTTGGTAAAAGTGGAGGCAAAGTGGATGGCGGAAGGTGTATGATCACATGCTTTTGACATTTATAAGATGATGGAGTTGGAATGACAACATATGTTTTGGGTAGATGATGGGGGGTGTGATGGAAAGTGGTAGGTTTAGGATGCATGAAGGGATTACCAACATCTTAGCCTTGTTTACCTTGGGGTGTGTATCCAAGGCCATATAAGCATGGAGGAACTTTGACATGGTTTGGCTCCAAAATACCTTGTCCATAAAGGCCTAGACCTTTGCCTCGGTAGTTCATGTTTTGGAGTATGTGATTGACTATAGGACTTGGTGTGGTTTGAACACTAGACTTGAGTTTGTTATTGGATGGAGAAGGTGAAGTGGATAAAGGTCGTTGTTGTCCTAAGGAGGAACACTCATGTATAAGAGTGGTAAGACCAATAGGACATGATGGTGGATTTGAAGTGGAGTCGATGGTGGATGTGGAATGAGGATCATTAGGATCTTGATTATGTTTGCTAAGATCCAAGCTAGTTGTTTGATCTTCTATGCTTATGTGTTCTTGAGAGGCACATGTCTCATTATGACAAGTGGATGTTTGCTCATTATGAATAGGGCTAGATGGTAGATGACTAGGAGCAATTTGGATATCTTGCTCATGGATAGATATAGGATTATGGATAGGATCAAGGTGCTCATGGATAGCTTCTTCATAGGTATCATCTTGATCATAAAGAAGGTAAATGTTATGGATGGGTTGCATGAAAGTGTTTTTATCTTGAGTTGGATTAGGGCTTAATGTTTCCACATGCTTAGGATTAAACCTTTGACATACCTCTTGAGTTGCTTGAATGGAATTGGATGACCCTTGGATAGGCTCTTGGTCAACAACATGAGAACATGATGACTCTTGACTTGGATTCATAATAAGAGACTCTTGAATAGGATTGATGTCTTGTAGGTCACATGATGGGCTTGAAGGGTTAATGGAAAGCTCATGGATAGGATCAAGGATAGGTGGACCACATGATGGGATTATAGGATTGGACATGACCTTTGGAAGTTCTTTGGTAGGTTCATAAATGGGTGTTTGACATGGAGGTAGTTTATTCCTAGCTAGTAGCCAATGGATCACATCCTTTGCAAGTGTATGAGTGGATGAGTAATATAATGGATGGATGATAAGGGTAGATGGTGTTGTAGGCTTATGATTAGGATTAGGTTGGGGGCTAATTAGATTGGGTGGATTAGGACTTGGACTAGATGGGGGTGACACATAGGATTTGAATGATGTGGCATGATTTCTCATTATAGGTAGGTACACCTTGTAAACAATTGGGACAAATATTGGGCATTGATTTGTATTATGGCCTTTGGTCCTATGGTATGCACAATAATCATGTTCATCATATGGACTTTCTTCACATGGTTTGACTTCAGGAAGTTCAATGAGTTTTGCTTCAAGCATCCTTTGTAAAACTCTCTCAGCCGCATCCTTAGGTGAAGGATTAGAATGACATGGTGATGAAGGTAATGAAGGGCTTGGTGGTTTGGAAGGTTGATGGATTAATGGACTAGGAATGGGATCACATGATGGTGTTGGGATAGGACTTGTTAGCTCATGTGTTGGCATGGGATTGCATGATGGTGGCCACTCTAGATTGGTGTCTCCCTTGTCAAAGGTAATTAAGTCTTGCATAGGATAACTTGGACTTATTTGATTTATGTACAAGGGGCCATTGGGATTTGGATATGATTCTTGTTGGAAAGGTGGATTTAGATCTATCAATGGTGCTTGGTGGTCTTGTTGGAAAGGTGTACTTGGATTTGCTTGATTTATGTACAAAAGGCCATTTGGACTTGAATGTTGTTCTTGTAATATCACTTGATTGACTTGTGGATGGACTTGGTAGTGCATTGGAATGATGGCATGAGGGATTGGATAAGCTTGAGGTGGATGTTCATAGGTTGATGTGGCATTGACTTGGTGGATAGGTGGATTAAGTTGATAGGAAGTGGATGGATATGACATGTGACTAGATGGATTAGGTTGATAGGAAGTGGATGGATATGACATGTGGCTATGAGGTGGATTAGGTTGATAGTGAATGGCTAAGGATTGTTGTACTTGTGGAGCTTGACTAGTGGCTAAAAGGTGTTGGACTTGGGCTACGAAGTGTTGTAGTTGAGGTGATTGGCTTGCATGGGGTTGAGCTCTTTGGATGAAGAATTGTAATGTTTTAATGGCATCTTGGTTTAGGGGTTGTGATCCTTGATAAAGATTTTGGAGGAATCTTTGGAATTTGATTTCTAGGTCTTCTAGTGTAGACATGTTGTCACCAAGTGTTTGTCTTAAGTCCTTTTAGCAAGTGCTTGTTTAGGGATTTGGATGATGATGTGGCTTGTTTGGATGACTTGGCTATGTTTGGGATGAAAGTGATTGGGTTTGAATGTTATTGGAAGAATGTGTAGGATGACTTGTCTTTATGTGTTTGAGTGTTTAGAGCTTGATGTGGCAATATTCAAACAAATGATTATGCATATACACACATGAATCACTCACACAAGACACATAAGCAAGTTGTTAGTTTGGAATAATGTGATGTTGGTTAAGCAAGCATGTGAAGACAATTCAACAAGTCCTAGTCAAGGCAAGGCCACTATCACAAGGAGGTTCTAGTAAAAATCCGGGGGACCGGCACCCCATGAGCATCCAGCAAGCCACTTAAGACTTTAACTAACCCTACTAGGAGTTTTAATATACACAATGGTACACCTCTTTTTGAGTTAGCACTGTATGGTGAGTGCTAATACCGGTTAGACTTGGCTTTCACCTTATCCTCTGATTTTTATAGCGGACCGGATAAAAGTACCGTTTGAGGTCGTTCCCTTGGGGTGGATACCAAGGCAGGCCTCTCTAAGGCTAAACAAAAGCAACACAAGTAAATGTTTTTGATCTCCAAGTTCGTGTTGGGACGCGAGGAGAGAGCATACACATTTACTTGGTCACACTCGCATGGGGTTCATTAACCTTAGAAATTCTATGTGTGGAAGACAATGCAAGCACTTGTTTGTTTTAAAGCCCAAATCCAAATGTGATGAAAGACAATGGTCTATTTTAGCCCAATTTTTTGATGTGAATTTACAAACAATTGTTCATTTTATGCCCAAATCCAAATGTGTGATTCAAACAATGATTAAGATGAAAGATTAGAATGAGTGCACCTGATACAATCGCTTTCCAATTTGTTGTAGATGTTGATGTCAATGTTGCTCCAGCTCCTTATGATCACCTACAACATAAAAAAAATGATATTATAATGTAGGCATAAAAAATAGGCTCATCAGGCAAGGAAAATTGTAATTTTAGATGCATAGCCGAATTAGATTTGATTATTTCGATAGATTTTTGGTTCAAAAATTAAAAAATCAAAGAAGGGACCCCCATTAATTTTTAGAGAGCTTTCCGAAAATGTAAAGAAATCAGAAAAATTCCCTGATTTGCGCCCAGAAACGTAGATTTATGGAAACAGTACAGTCGGCAAAGATCTAATATTTTCGCACTGTAAACGACTTCTAAGTTAAATCTGCAAAACATAGACCCCCATTAGAATTTCAAGAGATTTCCAGAAATATAAAAATTTCCAAAACATTCGCTGATTTGCGCCCAAACTTGTGATTTTATGAAAAAACATAAAAACGTGATAAATCCCGCAAAAATCACGATAAACTCAAAATTTTTCTTCTGTAGCTTCCTTATATAATGGACAAACTTCTGCTAAAATATTGTAGAAAAATTCGTAGCCGTTTGGAAGATATGATGAAATCTTTAAAACCTAGGGTTTTGTCAAAAAAAACAGCGGATCTGCAACAAAAAGTTAATTAAACCTGCAAAACTCAACAATGGGGGTTAGACAAATGCAAATTTTTACTACAAAAACCTGCAAAAAAGATCAAACGAAGTGAGTCCCACCGGGCATGCCAAATGTATGTTAGGGTAAAATTGCAAATAGGATAAATGAAGAATCAACAATGATAAAACCCTAGCAATGCACAATGAAGCACAAGACAACATGAAAATCAAAATAAGAAATGTAAATGCAAACCGATCTCCACGCTATGCTTGATTTATCTCCATTGCTCTTCTCCACCTCGCATGAGCATGCAAGATTTTGAAGGATTATTGTTGGAGGAATGTTGGGTGCTTACTTCTGCAGCATAACATTAAGATGAAGATGCTAGAATGAAGGATGCAAAGGCTCTAATGATATTTCAATAGAATAATGTTACTTGAAGCTCCATGCATGCTAGAAGATTTGGCAGGATAAGGGTACTTGAGGCTCAATGCATTGCTAATGGCTTGTGAGGGGTTTGATTTATAGGATTGGCTTGGTTCCAATGGATGGCTAGGATCAATTAGGGCTTTAGATGAAATGGATGGATAGGATTACGTTAGGTTTCCTTGCACATCAAGAAATTGTAGTCAATTGACATGTGGTAAGGGAAGATAAGGCTTAGGTGTGCTTGTGTAGATAAATACTAAAATTAGGTCCCAATAGTTGTACATGTGAAAGATAAAAGTTGTAACACATGATTGACTGGACAAGTGTTGGAATGTGATGAAAGATGAGGACTTAATTCAAATAAAATATTTGAATTAGTTGTGATATGAGTTGGATATTAATTAAATAAATAAAATTTATTTAATTAATTGGATAGATGAATAGGATAGGATAAGATATGATGTGGAAATTAATTAAATAAATAAAATTTATTTAATTAATTAGGATGCGGATAGGATAAATGGGATTATCCATGTGAAATTAATTAAATAAATAAAATTTATTTAATTAATTGGCTAATGGATAAATGGGATTAAGAGTGGGATTTAGGACAAAAATGGCTTATGATGTTTAGGATAATGTTTTAACAAGGTGTTGTAGGACATGGACAAAGTTGGGACAAATTTGGGTGTCTACACGTACATATATATATACGTATATATATATATATATATATATATATATATATATATATATATATATATATATATATATATATATACGTATATATATATACGTACGTATATATATACGTACGTATATATATACGTATATACATATATACGTATATACATATATACGTATATACATATATATATATATATATATGTATATATATATATATATATTACGATTACGTACACACACACATATATATACGTATACGTACATATATACGTATATATATACACACACACATATATACACATATACACACTCATATATATATACATATATGTACGGATATTTTCTCGTTGGCTGTCAGTATTTTCCTCGGGGTTTTCTATTTTTCTATTTGTAAAAAATTGCAAACACACACACACACACACACACACACACACACACACACACATATATATATATACACATGTATGTACGGATATTTTCTCGTTGGCTGTCGGAATTTTCCTCGGGGTTTTTTATTTTTCTAATTGCAAAAAATTGCAAAAAAAGTTGCAAACTAATCTCTGGGCAAGAAAGGAAAAAATTTAATTGATTCCAAATGTTTTTTTGCTATTGGAAATATTTCATGACTTTCTAATGTTCTTTGAATAGTCATGTCTTTGCACTCAGTGTTCTTGTCGGCACATGGCATTTTAAGAGGACATTGTGCATCTATCAGTCCCTTATTCTCATTTATTGTGATTAGGCTGAAGTGCAAGTGGCATTTTTGTGTTGTTTATTCATTTGGTTAGTTTTTTTGATGGCGGTGAAATCTGTATCTGTTGAAGTTCCTATATCTTTTACAGTGTCGTTTTATAGTTTTTTACATCTCTACATTTTATGGGTTAATGTCTAATGTTTGTTATTCCCTGCCTTTTATGGATTAATGTCTACTCTTCCCTATCTTTGAGTGCTTTTATGGATTATTCTCTATTGTTGGGTTAAAGACTTAACACCATAATTCATTAATGTCAACTTCTCTACTGGCCATGATTAAGAATGGACTTGAGTGAAGTACAGGCGTCATTAATGGCTTATGGTGTGAAGTTTTAGGCCTGTCGAGCAAATGATTATTTGCATTGTTTATTCATTTGCTCAGATTATTTGATAAGGGCAAGATCTGTGTCTATTGAGAGAAGTAATTCAATCCTGCAAGTATTGTTTGTTCATCAAATAGTGATAGACATTAAAAGATGTCTATCTGTTCAAGATATACGTGATCTACCATGGATGTTTTGATCCATGGACATCATCTGTATCTTGAACATATAAGACTTTTATTTGTGTGCTCATCATTGTACAAACTTGTAGACTACAAATTGTTTTACATATATATGTATGTATATATATGTCTATATATGGGTGAGGGCATCTACTTGTTATTTATGCATGGCTGCGTGAAGCAAATACTAAATAGTGTTTTCCCTTGAAATAAAGAAAACTATATGGAGGGTAGTTTCAGAAGTTGTTAGATAAAATTGGGGCACAATGTATATTGTCTATAACCACATGTCACATACATGCATGGTGTTCAAGACCTATTTATTTAGAAGCATGGCACATAGTGTTTTTTGCAGTGGTCCTTCATTTTTTAGGGGTCTATTGCAACTATTTATTGTTTGGCATCTTACCTCCACTAGTGACATGTATCTACTTCTACAACAATGTGAGAAGGTATGTTCTAAACTAGTTTATGCATTTTTGGATACTATGACATGAAATATGAAAGGAAGAGAACATTATATTTTCTACATAGTGATTGTTCTTATGCTTCTTACAAGATTATGAATCTAGTATTACAAACTTACCATTTATCTAATCAAGCTTTGTAGGTTTTTCCAATTCATGGATTCAGTATTAGATTACAATTCATATTTATTTGGGATCATATTCTATGATTAGAGTATAATTCATACTTATTATGTGTTATGGATATATGCTTATTAGATGTTATCTAATGAAGTTGATGCAATCTGTGTGAAGTGCAACAAACATTCTTTCAACTTTTATTCTAATGTTGGGTGGGTGTTGGTGAGCAATGATGGGTTCAAGAGACAATGTGTTACCTCATTTAACAGTTGTTGCTGCTTTTGGACTCATAATTATGAAAATGCTATATACTAGGGGAGATATTTCTCCTGCTCATATGAATCTAGTTGTTAGTGTTGCTTCCTCAAACATTGGAAAACTCCGTCTCAAATAGGTAACTAGAATCACAAGCATAGCAGTAAGCTACTGCTCCTGTTATCAAGGCACCTATCAATCTTAATAGTAAATAAAAACTATGTTTAAATGCATTCCAATATATGTTCGCAATGAAATTATTGTTTCTACGTCCATGAGTTTGACTGATTCAATGTACATAAAACTATTTGAAATTCTATAAATTAGATATTTCATATTTCATTGTCATTTATGGAATATCATATTTTAGGTTTAGACAATTCATTGAAGGATATTTATCATCATGTTGATAAAACTTATTGAACAAAATTTATCTCATCATATTTATGTTCAAATATTTTTTAATATGAATATTCATAGGATGTTTATTTGATTTCACCTTATTGCATTATGGCATCCTTTGATGTTTCCACATGGACACTTGAGAAATTTTTATAAACATACAAATTGTGCCCAAATAAATAGTCCACAAAAATATTGCAATTTTCTTTGCCATTCATTGTGGCAATGGATGTATACAAATAGATCCCAACAATAATTTGTAATTTGGAAAATAGAAAACAATGGCCAAAAATATCTGGTGCCAATCAGAAAATTGTAAAAAAGAGCTAAGATTCCATTTTAACGATGAAAATGTTCCAACTTGTTTCTTGATTGCAGTTACATAATACAAAGAATATGGAAAACAAATTTGAGACACCTGCACTTCAGTCTATTCACAATAAATGAAATAAATGCAGAATTTCCTTGTTAAAATGCCACACGTTGACAAAAACACTGGGTGCAAACAGAACTATACCAAAGAACATTACAAAGTCATGAAATATTTCCAATAGCAACAGAACATCTGGATATCATGGATCGATTAATTAAAAAAATTGATGCAAAAATTACAAAACCATGAGGAAAATAACAAAACATTACCAATTGATGGAATAATTTTATACCGAAACATTTTGTAGTTATTTAGGTCTAATTTTCATTTTCATTTCATAGATTGAAGTGTAGTTGGCATGCATGCATGTAGAGAAAAGATTTGTTCCATTCTTAATTGTGGTCACCAGAGAAGTCAAGATTAATGGATTATGGTGTTAATTCTTTGACTCAACAATAGAGACTAATCGATAAAACCACTCAAAGATAGGGAAGAGTAGAAATTAACCCATAAAATGTAGAGAACAACAAACAATAGACATTAACCCATAAAATGCAGAGATGTAAAAAACACGTCTATCTGAGATATACATGATGTTCTGTGTATGTTTTGATCCATGGACATCATGCATATCTTCAAGAAATAAGACTTCTATTCAAGATGTCTATTTGAAACTATTAAAGTGAAATTTGGGCTATTTTTTTGCATTTTTCACATCGGTTGGTCATATTTTGCTTCTAGTTTTGTATTTCCCCAAATGCAAGTTATTCTTGGGAACAATGTGTTGGCAAGAGACACTGCTTCACATGACAGGTGTTGTCATTGATGGCAACTAAGACTATTCCACTCATCTGCATAACATAATTTGTTCATACCGAAAGTTAGAATCAAAATTTATCTAAGTCTGGGTAACCAGAAACAGAGCATGTGACAGGGTCTGGTATCTTGGTCTTGATCTCTCCAGTGGAAAATTTGAGTATCCTGCGGATCTGAAGAAGTCATAAGGATTGTCAGGGCAATCTAAATCCATAATTTTATGCTCCGGTGACAAAGTGAGTAAACGTTATGAGCATTTGAGTACCAGGTCATAATATGATAGAACAATTCAGTAAAGAATAGGCCGACTTGTGTTAGATCCTGATGCAGATCTGATAGAAGTGTTTTGGTAAGTTACGTATGGGATATAATGTTAGTGGCCAACATGAATGGTGATCTTCAAGTGTTATTTCTGGTATGCATCATCATTGGTGCATGGATTCAACTGACATAACAGAGTACTTGTATTGTTAGTTAAGCTCTTCATAAGGCTGACAGAAAAGTGATTGAATTACTTGAAGTGGATATATATATATAGCTGATGGATTTGAGTGTTGAAGGTGTGTGTGTGTGAATAAGAAGTAAATGCAAAAAAGCAGATAAAGAGTGTGAAAGAGAAAGAATCTAAGATCCAAATTATGGCAGAGCAGTAAAAAAGTGTAGAACAAGATGAAGTGTATCAAGTCGGTATTATGTGCTTTAACCAGAACTGGATCTTTGCATTGATAGATGCTAACCATCAGTTCAAACGCATTGTAAACTTCTTCCTGTAGGCAGTGAGCCTTTCCTTGAGCAATGAGCTCTAGGCAGTGAGCCTGAATGCATGTGCATTCCCCATTGTAATACTTTTAACAGAGTATAATCTTTGTGGGTTAACCCCCACTGTGGTTTTTCCCTTAACTGGGTTTCCACGTCAAAAATTTTGGTGTCAAATGTTATTTCTACTTCTGCTCATGTGTTGTTGATTCTTGCTTTTCATGATAACATTATTAATCTATTAATGAAGTAGAAAAAGGGAATTAACTGCTGCAAGTTTTAAAGTTTTAAGACAACTGATTCACCCCCCCTCTTAGTTGTCATCTCTAATTCCAACACAATGAAGGCAAAAAATTCAACAATTCCTAATTTTTTTTGCTATAGAGATGCCTTCGTTGCAATTGTTTCTGTGCACACGTGGCATTGTTGATAGTAGTTTGCATGCCTTGTGTCTATGAGCACATTTTGCATATATTTAGATCTAATTTTCATTTATTGTTATTAGATTCAGATGCAAAGTTTTTTTGCTGTCAAGCAAAGGATTCTTGTTTGCAACATTGAAAGATGTCTATGTATTCAAGATATACCTCATGTTTTGTGTATGTTTTGATCCATGGACATCATGTGTATCTTGAATAGATAGACATGTTTCAATGACTATTACTGTTTCATGGACACATAATTAATTTGGATTGTGAAAATACAAAACCACGAGAAAAATACCAATAGCCAATGAGAAAATTGCAAAAAATACCTTGAATTCCATATTAATAAAATAATCCCACAAAATATAGCATAAACATTTGTGGCATGATTTCTGATGAATGCATCAATAGGCAATAGCGCATAGAAAACATTGGTCTTTGCATAAAAAATTGTTACAAACACCATGAGAAAATTATGAAAAGCTTTTTCGAGACCCAAAACATGGTCAAAACAGCACAGGTGCTTTAGAATGATGCAGAGATATTTGTTACAGGATGCATAACAATAACATAGTTATAAATCCTCTCAATAGACACAAATTTTGCATCGAGAGATTTTATAGATGTTTAGATCTAATTTTCATTTGATGGATTGAAGTGTAGTTGACATGCATGTGTGACAAAGAAAGGATTGGTTACATTGTTAATGGTGGCTAACAAAGAAGTCGACATTAATGAATTATGGTGTTAAGTCTTTAACTGACCAATAGAGATTAACCCATAAAAATAATTAATGACAGGGAACAACAGAGATTAAATCATTACAGGGACATAGAAAAATATAAGATGACAGTGTAAAAGATATAGGAACTTACAAATGCATCCTTTTTTGTTTCCAATACATAAAACTCTTCTATTTTTAATATTTTTGTTGTTCCCTATCATTGAGTGTTTTTATGGCTTGATGTCTATAAAAAAATAATCCATTCCAAAAATTCAAAACTGCGAGGAAAATACCCATAGCCAATGAGAAAATTGCAAAAAAAACCCTAAATTCCATATTAATAAAAAAAAATAATCCCACAAACTATAGCATAAATATTTGTGGCATGATTTATGATGAATGGATTGATAGGAAGGAGCGCACTGAAAATATTAGTCTCCTGCCTTCACCCTCATCAAAGAATCTGAGCAAATGAATAAACAATGCAAATAATCCTTTTCTCAACAGACTTAAAACTTCACACCATAAGCCATTAATGACGCCTGCACTTCAGGCTATTCACATCAAATGAAAATGAGAGACTAATAAATGTACAATGTCCTCGTTAAAATGTCACGCATTGACATTTTGCACTTATTCAGGCCTAATCTTCATTTTCATTTCATAGATTAAAGTATAGATGACATGCATGCGTGCAGAGAAAAGATTAGTTCCATTCTTAATTGTGGCTAACAGAGAAGCTAACATCAATGAATTAAGGTGTTAAGTCTTTAACTCAACAACAGAGACTAACCCATAAAAGTAGTCAAAGATAGGGAAGAGTAGACATAAACACCTAAAATACAAAGAACAACAAACAATAGACATTAACTCATAAAACGCAGAGATGTAAAAAACTATAAAACGACACTGTACAAGATATATGAACTTGCAAACACCTCATTTTTTGCTTTGAATATGATAGACATAAACCCTGTCAATAGACACAGATTTCACTCTCATCTCACAAACACAAGGCACGTGAACTACTATCAACATTGCCACATGTTCACAGATGTCTAAAACTGGTGCTAGTGCTCAGTGCTGGAAATTGGAATGCATTCTTATACAGATTTTCTATTTTTTATTAAGATTGATAGGTGCCTTGTTTTTGACAGGTGATAGTTGTTACTTGGATCATCTGCTGTGTATGTGAATTCATAGGAGATGAAGATTATGAGGTGCTGTAGTCTAAATTTACAGGTTGACTCTATTTTTTATTCCTTTTTCACACAATCGCGGCCTATTTTTTATGCAAGAAAATTATTGTGCTTAAATATAAAAAGTCTTCAGTTTCATTGTCATCTTTGCGAGATTTCATCATGTTACATGTCCATTCATGCAAATCAAATCTAATGATCCTAGTGACATGATTCAACATGATCAATCGTCAATAAATCATTTAGTTGTATATTCATGCGATGCATATCATCTAAAGTTAGCTTCAAGTTCATCAAAGTCATCATCAGGTTCCACCTTATATTTCTCAACTCTGGAGATATTTTTTGAAGTACTAGCTTTGAAAGTAGTTTCAACTTTTGGCAGAGCATCTCCAAACTCTCTCATCTTGAAGGCTATAAGCTTTCCAAGTAATTGGTCTCTATCAATAGTTTTTATAGTCATTACTTCTTCAATTGCAGCTACTTTGTGATTGTAGGACTTTGGTAGTGATCTAGGAATTTTTATCACAACTTCCTTATCACCAATAGGTCCTCCCATACCTTTTATTCCATTGACAAGTTCATCAACCCTTTGCATGAAGGCTGTAATGTTTTCATCTTTAAATTCTCATATTTTGCTTTCAGGCCCTATAGCTTGGCTTCTTTTACAGAATCATCTCCTTCATACAGTTTCTTCAACTTTTCCCAAACCTCATTTGTAGATTCTAGATCCATGACTTTTATCAGCTCAGTGTCAAACAAAGCACTTAACAAGGCATCTCTAGCTTTTATATTCAACTCATATTTTGATTTCATCTTTAGTTGTCAAACCATTTGGAGGCATGGTATATTTTGATTCTGCAGCTTTCCACACTCTATAACCAAGACAGAGGAGATGGATTTTCATTCATACCTTCCATAGAGCATAATTTGTCCCATCAAACTGTGGTGCTTCCTTTTTAAAAGATATCCTAGATCTTCCTCAAGCTATTAGGCTTCCTTCCGAGGAACTTGCTCTGATACCAATTGTTGAAATGCATAGGACAACTGAGAGGGGGGGTGAATCAGTTGTCACAAAAACTTAACTTCATAAACCATCAACTACTTAATTACTGATAATCAGATTTAACCATGAAAGCATGAAACCATAGACTTAATCACAATCATACATTCAACATAGTAGACACCAGATTTTTACGTGGAAAACCCTAAAAGGGAAAAACCATGGTGGGTGTTAGCCCACAGAAAATATATCAATTATAACAATATCAAAAAATAGAGGCTCACTGCCTACAGGGATCATTGCCCAAATTGTTCACTACAAAGAACAGCTCACTACCAAAGGGTGGCTCACTGCCAAAATGGTGAACTGATTAAGTAGCATCTACTCCATGCATGGGTTCAGTTCCATTGAAGCACAATATAACTTTTCTACTCTGCTCTTTCATACCTTCACACTTATCTCTTCATTTTTTGCACACTCATTCACTTTTTCGCAATTCATTACAAGTCTTTATACAAGTCATCAACCTTGGAATGTACATCAAGGTCGGTAATACATTCATCAACCGTTGGAACAATCTCCAAGGCCGGCATTACAAAAACATACATATAAATAGGTCTAGACCTAATAAATAAATTAGCTAAGGGAAAGATGTAAATATGTATGCTGATCACGCCATGCCTTAGCTAGGACTCAAATGCAATTCTTCATGCCACGACACCCTTCCACAATCTTCAAGGCATCTCCACAATTAGTGAAATCAACCAAGTCAACCAAAACTAGTGAGAACACTAGGTCTACTAAGAACATTCTTCATCCATGATCCAATTTTCTCTTTGCGGACCATTCCAAAGGTAGGAACACAATCAGGAGACATCTACAAGCACATTGTAATCACCAGGAACAACCGCACTATCTCTAACCACTCTGTCAAGAAGATTCTTCAAATCGGAGCACAAAAACAACACTGTCAGCCACTAAATGAATAGCTTGTGGACCACCAAATCACGAACCATTGTAGTTGAAAGCACTTATCATCATTCTAGACTTAACTCTAGAACCGCAGACCAAAATACTTCAATGCGGAGGAATGCGAAGCATAATATTTTCTCCCTGTCACCACCAAACATACAGGAAAAACAATTTTCACTCTGGTGAACATAACTCACTCAAATCCTCATACTGGAGGTCAATCTTGGAATATAACATCTTCAGATAGACTTCTAAACAACTTCCAATCTACAGAAAAAGATATTCATCCTACAAGAAATGCAGAGCATTCTTCTGGACTGTTCTTTTGTATGTAATACACTGTTTCCACTGCAACTCACTATTTCTGCTGGAGGATCTAATTTTCTCAATATCCTCATCATCAAGATTACTTACATAAGTAAATACAAAGCATCTTACTCATTACAAGGAAGCAACAAAATAAGAGCACAGTTGACACCAATGACAACACAGATATGTTGACATCAATGACAACACTGATTAGGCACATACTTGCAATAGAATATTGTTGCCAACAAAGCGGCATCAGCTCCAAGTTCATTGACAAAGCGAGATAGTTTCAAATTCATGCAATTAGAGAAAAGATGTAATTTCCTAAATTTAATTATTAAATGCATTGTAACTAAAAATTGTACTGCAAAAATCTTAACCTAACATAATGTGTCTATTTATAGGTTCTCAAATTTTGTAGTAGGATGGAGGAAAAAGAGTGATCGGGTGGATATAGAACAAAAGGGAATTATGTTCTGAGCTTTGGATACAAGGTATTCACATCTTGAGCATTTGTTAGTTTTTTACACCTCTGCATTTGTAAGTTCTTAGATCTTTTGCACCATCATTTTTACACTAATTGTTCATTTGCTCATATTCTTTGATGGCAGTGACATATGTGTCTATTGACAAGGTTTATGTCTATTGTATTGGAAGCAAAAAAGTAAGGCATTTGTAAGTTCATATATCTTCTGCATTCTCATTTTATAGCTCTCTACATCTTTGCATTTTATCAGTTAATGTCTATTGTTTCTTGTTCTTTGCATTTTATGCGTTGATCTTTACTCTTCCCTATCTTTGACTACTTTTATGGGTTCTGTCAACGAGGCGCATTTTAAGAGGACATTGTGCATTTGTCAGTCCCTGATTTTCATTTGCTGTGAAAACACTAAAATGCAAGCGACATTAATGGTTTCGGGTGTAAAGTTCTCACACTGTCAAGCAAATAATTTTTGTGTTGTTTATTCATTTGCTTGGATAGTTTGATGATGGTGTAATCTATGTCTATTCAGAGGGTTTATATCTATTGTATTCAAAGTGAAAAACAACACATTTGTAAGTTCCAACATCTTTTACACAGTGATTTTTGCATTGTTTGTTCATTTGCTCCGAATGTTTGAAGAGGGTGATATCTGTGTCTGTTGACAAGGTTTATGTCTATCATATTAAAAGAAAAAAACCAAGTAGCTTGCAAGTTCCTATATATTTTATATTGTCATTTTATAATTTTTTACATCTCCACATTCTATGGGTTGATGTCTATTGTTTGTTGTTCTCTACATTTTATGTGTTGATGTCTACTCTTCCCTATCTTTGAGTGCTTTTATTGGTTAGTCTCTATTGTTGAATTAAAGACTTAACACCATAATTCATTACTGTTAACTTCTCTATTGCCCATAGTTAAGAATGGAACTAGACTTTTCTCTGCACGCATGCGTGTCATCTGTGCTTCCATTATAGAATGAAAATGAAAGTTAGGTCTACATAAGTGCAAAATGTCTCAGTATAAAACCATTTCATTGATTCATAATATTTTGTTGCTATTGGAAATATTTCATGCCTTTCCCATGTTCTTTGACATAGTCTCTT
This sequence comes from Cunninghamia lanceolata, assembly GCA_027924645.1. Classification (NCBI taxonomy): domain Eukaryota; kingdom Viridiplantae; phylum Streptophyta; class Pinopsida; order Cupressales; family Cupressaceae; genus Cunninghamia; species Cunninghamia lanceolata. Next base: position 949,612 of record BSBN01000900.1, read on the forward strand.
TCATAGGCATCAAACCTATGTCTCTTCACAAGGTTTATATCTACTGTATACGAAGCAAAAAAGTAGGCATTTGTAAGTTCCTGTATCTTCTGCAATGTCATTTTTCTATTGTTTATTCATTCGCCTATATTGCTTGATGACGGTGGAATCTGTGCCTACTAGCACTGTTTACGTCTTTCATATTGGAAGCAAAAAATGAGGAGTTTGTAAGTTACTATATCTTTTCCAATGTCAATTTATAGTTTTTTTGCATCTCGACATTTTATGTCTTTGTCGATTGTTTGTTGTTCCCTACACTTTAGTAAGTTCTTATATCTTTTACATTGTCATTTTATAGTTCTCTACATCTCTACATTTTATTCGTAAATGTCTATTGTTTGTTGCTTTCTACATTTTATGGGTTAATATCCACTCTTCCCTATCTTTCAGTGCTTTTATGGGTTGTTTCAACACATCACATTTTAACAGAGCATTGTGCATTTATCAGTCCCTAATTTTCATTTACTATCAAGAGACTGAAATACAGGTGGTGTTAATGGCTTCTGATGTAAAGTTTTAAGTCTCACGAGCAAAAGATTTTTTGTGTTGTTTATTCATTTCTTCAGCTAGTTTGATGACAGTGAAATTTGCCTCCATTCAGAGGGTTTATATCTATGATATTGGAAGCAGAGAACGAAGCATTTGTAAGTTCCTACATCTTTTACGCAGTCATTTTTCTGTTGTTCATGCATTTTATGAGTTGATGTCTACTTTTCCCTATCTTTGAACACTTTTATGAGTTGGTCTCTATCGTTGAGTTAAAGACTTAACACCATAATACATTAGTGTCAGCTTCTCTATTGGCCTCAGTTAAGAATGCAACAAATATTTTCTCTGCACAGATGCATGCCAACTGTACTTCAATCTATAAATTAAAAATCAAAATTAGGTATAAATAAGTGCAAAATATCTCTCTATAAAATCATTCCATCAATTGGTAATGGTTTGTTGCTATTGGAATTGTGTCATTCATTTCTAATGTTGTTTCATATAGTCTGTTTGACCGGGGTGAAATCTGTGTCTCTTGACATGGTTTATATCTATTGTATTGGAAGTGAAAAAGCAGGCATTTCTAAGTTCCTCTATCTTTTGCACTATCATTTTTCTGTTGTTCATTCATTTGCTCAGCTTGCTTGATGACAGTGACAACTGTGTCTATTCAAATCATTTATATCTATCAACTTCTGTGCTGGCCACAATTAAGAATAGAACTACTCTTCTCTCTACATGCATGCATGCCAACTGCACTTTGGTCTAATGAATAAAAATGAAAATTGCGTCTAGAAAAATGCAAAGTGTCTTCATATAAAATCATTTCATCAATTGATAATGTTTTGCAGATCGCACCTCTGTCTATTGACAAGGTTTATGTCTATCGTATTAAAAGTGAAAAAATGGACATGTGTAACCTCCTATATCTTTTAGTGTTGTTTTGTAGTTTTTTTACATCTCTATGTTTGTAAGTTCCTATATCTTTTACACTGTCATTCTATATTTTTCTGTCCCTGTAATGGTTTCATCCTCTCTCTTTTCACAGAACATTGTAGATGAGTCAATGATGTCAGCCTAGCTATTTAGAACCTCCTTTCAAAGGCTACAAGTAAGTGACAAAGTGCAGAATTACATATTTCTTCTCCACTTTTTGTATGCAATTTGCCATAGAGCTACTTTTACTAACTATGGATTTCTTAGTAGTGATGATGATTGCCAAGACAATGATGGAGCACTAAACACCATATCAATGCTTTATCCTCATTTTCCTGAGGCTCGTCCTGATTGTTGTCTCAGCTCTAAGTTCATAGATGGCCACTCATTCCAAGTAGTTGTTTGGAAAGACAATCAAATGGCTTATGTCAACCTTTGGAGCTAATTTATTGGGAGCTTTCTAATTGATGCTAAATAATTGTGTGTTATTCATTTAAAATGTTGTGCCTATGCTTCCTTGTATCCCTGATCACAAAAGTCTTGCAAATAGTAGACTGACTCTATTTCCAATTTTACTCTTGGGTTATGGATATTGCTCAATTTACAATTGATAACTTGTTGCACTTCTGCTGGTAGATAGTGTCTTCATTCACAAGAACAGATGCATACATCAATAAAGATCAGTACCAACTGATGATATAGTGTCAAAGATTCTAGTGTTTCATAGTTCATGAATTCTTTTTATATGTATTGGTCATCCAAGTCATTAGAGTTGGTTTGATAATAGGGGATGACTAAAGTTAGTCCCTATGTCCTAACTAACATTAATAATTTAAATTATTAACTTCACATAAAAGTTGGTTCTTTCCATGTAGTTACATCTTATTTTATTTAATAAAATCATTTTGGCATTACTATTTTTAACATAATTTTGTTTTTTTTAAGGGTGTAATCTCTTTTTTATTGTAAAAGGCTACCCATAGTTTAACAAAAATTACCTTGACTTAGCTCATAGTTGCCCAAAGGGAGAAATAAGACTTTTACAGAAACTTGAGGATGATATAGTGAATTAAAGAGCTACATAGGAATCTAAAAATGTATGACCTGGACATGATGAAAACAAAACATGAAACTAGTCTTAACTGACATTAACTTGATTCTTCCATTGGGAATTAAAAAGTAAAACTATTTACAAATTCTATGTTTTGGAGTGCTTCATACAATATGTAACTATCATTTAATCATTTTCTAGTAGGTGAACCCATACACTTTGATTATAACAATATTGTAAACTTATTTATGAATTTAGTATTGTGGGAGTGGTTGACGCAATTTGGAGTGATCGTTTAACTATTTTCTTGTAGTCGAATACATGCTTTGATTATAACAATATTATTTGATTCTTTAGAAATATGATATCATATCTCTTCAAGTTCTATAAAGTTTGGATGATAATTGTAGTTCACTAGTGATAACTCTACTTTTGCAATCTCTTATTTATTTTTGGTTAAGAAGATTAGGAAACATACTTATTATTGACAAAGCAAATGCAAGATTTGAAGAACCATTATCTTGGTAATCGTAGACTAATTCAATTTGTTTTTCTAAAGTCACTTAAATGACCATTCAAGCATCGAAGATTATAATTTCTTTGGTTAAAACATCTAAATTTAAATCTTAAACGTGCAGATCAAGCATGTGATATAGAGTTCCAAGAGAATATAAAATTCCAGCGTAAGCCATGCAATCAAATTCTCTAATCCTATCTTAGCAATAACACCTTTAAGTGCTTTTACTAATTTATAACAATCCCATGGGTTTACTAATTTAAGAGATTTTGATGAATATATTAAAAACAAGTGACTTCAATGTATCATGTTTTATCACTACCAAATTATTTGCAACAATATCAAGAATGAATATAGAAAGTATAAAACTCAAGAATTTTAATTTATTTAATTTTTTATTAACATATCTTTATATAAAAATAGCAATTTCAAAGCAATGCTACATTAACTTTATATCATATTCATGCATAATTACAATATGTTGTATATAATACAAACATATGTTACAAAAAGGTGACCAAGACATTCAAAAAATAAGCACACCATGAGTTATAACATTCAATACACATATATCACTAATATACTCTAGACAATGTTATTATAAAATTATAATCTAGTCATAAAATATGTCGTAAAAATCTAAAATAAATCTACTTCTCTTTGTAGACAAGCCATAATACATCAGTAAGGATCAGTACCAACTGATGATATAGTGTCACGAATTCTAGTGTTTCATAGTTCATGAATTCTTTTTATATGTATTGGTCATCCAAGTCATTAGAGTTGATCTGATACTAGGGGATGACTAAAGTTAGTCCCTATGTCCTAACTAACATTAATAATAAATTACTAACTTCACATAAAAGTTGGTTCTTTCCATGTAGTTACATCTTATTTTATTTAATAAAATCCTTTTCACATTACTATTTTTAACATAATTTTGTTTTTTTTAAGGGTGTAATCTCTTTTTTATTGTAAAAGACTGCCCATAGTTTAACAAAAATTACCTTGACTTACCTCATAGTTGCCCAAAGGGAGCAATAGCACTTCTACAGAAACTTGGAGGATGATATAGTGAATTAAAGAGCTACATAGGAATCTAAAAATGTATGACCTAGACATGATGGAAATAAAACACCAAACTAGTCTTAACTGACATTAACTTGATTCTTCCATTGGGAATTAAAAAGTAAAACTATTTACGAATTCTGTGTTTTGGAGTGCTTGACACAATATGTAACTATTGTTTAATTATTTTCTAGTAGGTGAACACATACACTTTGATTATAACAATATTGTAAACTTATTTATGAATTCAGTATTGTGGGAGTGGTTGACACAATCTGGAGTGATCGTTTAACTATTTTCTTGTAGTCGAACACATGCTTTGATTATAACAATATTATTTGATTCTTTAGAAATGTGATATCATCTCTCTTTGAGTTCTATAAAGTTTGGATGATTATTGTAGTTCGCTAGTGATTACTCTACTTTGGCAATCTCTTATTTATTTTTGGTTAAGAAGATTAGGAAACATACCTATTATTGACAAAGCAAATGCAAGATTTGAAGAACCATGATCTTAGTAATTGTAGACTAATTCAATTTGTTTTTCTAAAGTCACTTAAACAACTAATCAAGCATCAAAGATTATAATTTCTTTGGTTAAAACATCTAAATTTAAATCTTAAACGTGCACATCAAGCATGTGATATAGAGTTCCGAGAGAATATAAAATTCCAACGTAAGCCATGCAATCAAATTCTCTAATCCTATCTTAGCAATAATACCTTTAAGTGCTTTTACTAATTTATAATAACAATCCCATGCATTTACTGATTTAAGAGATTTTGATGAATATATTAAAAACAAGTGACTTCAATGTATCATATTTTATCACTACCAAATTATTTGCAACAATATCAAGAATGATTATAGAAAGTATAAAACACAAGAATTTTAATTTTTTTTATTAACATATCTTTATATAACACTAGCGATTTCAAAGCAATGCTACATTAACTTTATATCATATTCATGTACAATTACAATATCTTGTATATAATACAAACATATGTTAAAAAAAGGTGACCAAGACATTCAGAAAATAATCACAACATGAGTTATAACATTCAATACACAGATGAAATGAGCCTATACCGAATTCCCGCTTGCTATTCTGCAACTTCCTGCTCGCTTCTCATTTTGAATTTGAATTTCAATGGTTGTTGGGGTTCTGGGTGATCCACCAGACCCGCTGGTTTTGGGGTGTCTGGGGTTTACTATAGGGAAGGTATCCTCTCCTGGAAAGTCAGACTGCTACGTGGAGGGTCATGTGCAGGGTGACAAGGATTTGGAGTCCTCTGGTCACGCGTTGCGAGAAAAAGTGTTGGGGGCCTAGATGAATGCCCTTTTAGGGGGTGATTCAGAGGGTAGTCGTGCTACTCCTAGTGTTCATGAAACAGCTAACAGAGCAGCGTTTATGCTCCCAAACCTTAGGGTGGACAGAGTGCTTTCCACCATGGACAATGCTCTAGTAGGAAAGTTTTTCTCTTTCAGACCTAACATAGATGCTGTTAGGAAGTGGGTGAATGCAAAATGGAAAGTGAAGGGAAACATTTCAGTGAATTCTATGACTAGGGGGACATTCCTCTTTAGATTTACAGCCAGAGATGATCTTACCTCGGTGCTAGTGAGGGGACCATGGATGTATGGGAAACACTATTTGTCCCTATGTAAATGGGAACCAAGTTTTGCTAGTGCTGCAGACCTCAAAAAATTGGCTCCGGTCTAGGTTAGACTCCTAGGTCTCCCGCTGGAGTACTGGGACGAAGAGATATTCAAATGGATTGCCAACTCTTTTGGGCACTTCATTGATCTTGATAGAACCACTAGGAACAAATCAAGGTTAGTCTTCTCTAGATTCTGTGTTAATGTTGATATTAACAAGGTTCTCCCTAATAATATTACTCTTGAATCTAAGTATGGTAGATGGACCCAACCTATATTATATGAGAATTCAACAACCTTCTATCAAATCTACAACAAAAAGGGACACCTAGCTTCCTAATGTAAAGCCAAGAAGGCTACTCCAGCCCCGAATGACCAAGCCAAGAGTGATGATGAGTATCCTTTTAGGGAAGAGTTACTAAACATGGTTGATTCACCGGTAAAAGACTATTTAGGAAAGGACAAGGCAATTAATGAAGCCCCGTTGGCCTCGGCCAACCCTGGCCCTGAGAATTCATCGACATTTTCACCCGCTAGAGGGGATGGGGTTCTCTCTTCGCAGCCTGAGGGGTTGGAGGATGGGGAATTACATCAGGAAGAGACACTAGAATCAAAAGTTTCGGGGGAGAAATGGGTTCCTGCGGGTGTTTGTAGCCCCCTGGGTAAGGGATGCATAGTAGGGGGAATGTGACTAATTAGGGGATTTCCTCTCCTAACAACAAATTTGCAGGCCTAACCCCTAGGGCTAGCTCAAGTGTATCTGATCTAGAAGGGTGGACTATGGAAAAGAGAAAAGGTAAAGGTCCAGGGAAGAAAAACCTAGATGTTGGAGGTGATTCCAAGCAGGGAAGACCATCTCAAAGGGAGACTAGGCAAAAAGTAATAAACAAAGATATTGCTATGGGGAAGCAATGGACCTTGGAGTTGGGCTCCAAGAGGGCCACTTTCAAATGAGAATCCTCTCATGGAATATTCAGCGGTTTAACAACCCCCACAAACAGTTCTTAGTCAAGAACTGTATCTTCGACAATAAAATTGATATTCTGCTTCTTCAAGAGGTTAAGATGAAAAGTGAAAGCTTCCAATCTGTGGCTAGAAGTATTTGGCCTAACGCAGAGTACCTAAGTTGTGATGCCTAGGGGACTTCAAGGGGAATCGCGACCCTATAGAATAACAACACTATTAAAGGGAGGATAATAGAAAGCAATAGAAACTTTCTGGCAGTCAGAATGGAGTCGAACAACCATACTTGGAATTTGGTTAATATATATGCTCCTAATTAGAGAGGCCCAAGGAGGGAGGTGTTGGATCTGCTCTCTATGATGATCGCTAGGGATCCTTCTAGCTGCTGGATGTTAGTTGGGGATTTCAACACTCCTCTCTTTCCCTATGAGAAGAGTGGATGGATCATGGACTATACTGACAACATGATGGACTTAAATGATTTTCTAAACAAAGAAGGGTTGTTGGATCTGGATATGCAAGGGAACAAATTCACTTGGACTAATCAAAGAAAAGGTAGGAACCTGATACAAGTTAAGCTTGACAGAGTCCTAGTCTCACCCAATTGGAGTTTCTTAAGCTCATATTCTCTAGAAGCACTGCCAAGAACTACTTTGGATCACAATCCCCTGCTTCTTTCATGGAGAGAAGTGAATGGAAAAGGCCCTTATCCCTTTAGATTCGAGATTATGTGGACTAAACACCCTAATTTTAGAGATAAGCTTATGAGCTGGTGGAGTGAAGATGTCCAAGGTACACCTATGTATAGCCTGGATTAGATGCTTTTGAGGGTGAAGAATAAGGTGAAAGGATGGAACAGATTCAGCTTTGGGAACATCTTTGAAGAAAAAAGGAGAATTAATATCAAGCTTGGAGAGCTCCAAAGGAAATTGGAGGAGGGGGACACTTCAGAGGAAATGGCTAAAGAGGACGAGTCTGTGAGGAAGGAATGGAAGGATTTGCTGCTGAAGGAGGAGGTCTTTTGGAAACAGAAATCAAGAGTGCAATGGCTAAAAGAGGGGGACAGGAACACAACTTTTTTCCATCATTCAACAATGAAGCACACGAAAAGAAAAAACATAACTAAATTGATGGATGACAGAGGCATTATGGTTGAGTCATATTTTTAGATTGGGCAGGTGGCTGCTTCCTACTTTCAAAATTTTCTTAGAGCCCAAGACAATTGTATTAACCAGAATCTCATAGATATCATCCCTACTTTGTTAGATGATGAAGATAATGAACAACTTAGCAGGATAATTTCTGAGGAAGAGGTTCGGGCTAGCCTTTTTTCTATGGAATCTTTTAAATCCCATGGACCTGATGGATTTCCCCCAGCTTTATTTCAGGAGTATTGGGATATTGTGGGAAAAGATGTCACTGAGGCAGCCAGAGACTTTTTTTATGGGGGGTAAGATCCTGAAGCAACTGAATCATACTTTCATTGTTCTTATCCCCAAAAAACAAGACCTGGTCAGTATGGGGGATTTTAGACCTATCAACCTTTGTAACACTATTTATAAGATTTTCTCCAAAATCTTAGTGTTCAGATTGCAACCTCTTCTTGATAAACTTATAAGCAGCTGTCAAAAAGGTTTTATGTCAGGCAGACAGATAACTGATGCGGCCATTACTACCCATGAAATAATTCACTCTATGGAAAGAAGCAAAAATCTAAGAATGGCATTCAAATTAGACATCTCTAAATCCTACGACAGAGTTAACTAGGAGTTCCTATTCACTGTGTTGAGAAAATTAGGCTTTAAAAGTAAACCTTTGCAAATTATAGAGGCCTGTGTCACTTCAGTTAGATATTTTGTTCTTGTTAATGGTATCCCTAGGGGGTTTTTCAACGTGGGTAGGGGACTCAGACAGGGGGACCCCTATCTCCCTACCTATTCATCTTGCTGGCTGAAACCCTGAGCAGAAGTTTCCTCAATTTACTTCACTCCAGATAAATTAAAGGTGTTAAACTTGCTTCAACAACAACACCTGCAGTGATTGAACAATTAGTGGATGACAATTCTTTTTGGCTCTGCTTCAGTGATTGAAGCTAGAAAGTGGAAAATGGTGCTTCAAAATTATGCTACCTCAACGGGTGAATGCATTAACTATGACAAAAGCCAGGTCTACTTCTTTAACACCCCTTTTGTCTTATAGTAGAAAGTTATGGGGATCCTTGGGTGCTCGAGGGGTGAGGTGCTTGGGGTCTATCTTGGTCTCCCCTTTTTAGTGAAAGATGCTCCTTCAGAATACTGAAATTCCATAATTGAAAGGATGTAGAGGAATTTAGGTGGTTGGAAGGGGAAACTCCTGAGCCAAGCTGGTAAGTTCCAATTACTTAAGGCCTCTCTACAAGGGATACCAATTTACTTCTTGTCTCTATTTAAAATTCCTAAATATATAGTGGAGAGATTGGAGAAAATACAGAGGAACTTTTTATGGACAGGCATGGAAGATAAGAAAAGACTGGCCCTCATTGGATGGGATAAGGTCTGCAGACTGAAACTTCAGAGAGGTTTAGGTCTAAGGAAGCTAAATTTGCTTAACAAAGCCATGATCACCAAGGTGGGATGGAATCTTTTAACTGGAGAAAAGGACTGAGGAAAAATTATGTGTGCTAAGTACTTTGGGAATCAGAACCTTGAGGATATTTTAATAACTTCTAAATTCCCCAAAGGGTCAGTGATATGGAACAAAGTATTAAAATATAGGTCAATTCTTTTAAAGGGTGTTAAATGGAAATTGGGAGATGGAGGAAACATAAGGTTTTGGGAAGACAATTGGACCAAGGGAGGGCCATTAAAGAACATGCAGAATATTTTGGAATTGGCTAACACTGTTGTACAACATTTCGGTGATCTAGTTCAAGATTATTTTCTTCTGAACAAAATGGGGTGGAAGTAGTTGTCCAACTGCTGTCAAGGAAGGGTCAATCTTATTAGGGATGCTAAAGAGATCCAACTCTCCATAAAAGAGTGTAGAATTCCTCTATTTCCTCAAAATTATAAAATCCTCTGGGCCTTGAAAAATTAGGGATGTTTACAGTCAAACCTGCTTATAATATTTCCCTCCCTCAAATTTTTGATAACTTTTGGTGAAAAATCTGGAATCACAATCTAATCCCAAAGATTAACCACTTCTGGTGGCTAGCGGCGCAGAATAAAATTCTTAAAACTAACAACCTCCAGATCAGAGGTTTCTAATTCTTGAACAGATACACCCTTTGTATGAAAGAAGAGGAGAATGTCCCTCATATCCTCTTGCATTGTGATTTTTCTTGGGAGGTTTGGAGCTTAGCTTTGATCATGCTAGATGTTCCGTGGTGTTGTAACAGGGGCTTAGAGGATTGCATTAGAGCTTGGTCTCCCCTTTTCATTAATCCTGTATGTAGAGAAATATGGGCCTTGATAACCCCTATCATCTCCTGGTGTTTGTGGAAAGAAAGGAACAATAGGTTGTTCAGGGATAAGTTCAGGGTGCCTAAGGAAGTGTTAGGATCGGCTGTTAAACTGTTGCAAGACAACATCAACAACAACACTATAAGAGCTGCGGAAACTCCTCCAAATGCTAAGGAATCACATGTGATGAATCAGTGGGCTATCCCAATGAGCATTCGTAGGGTGGATGATAGCCAGAAAAAAGCTAAGGGTGGCACTAAATGGTCTCCTCCTCCACTGGGATGGTTTTTGCTCAATTTTGATAATGTAGCTAAAGGTAATCCAGGATTGGCTAGTGGGGGATGATTAATAAGATCGGAGAATGGAGCCCTTTGTGCTACGTTTGCAGGAAGTCTAGGTGAAAATACCAATAATATGGCAGAGGCCTATGCTCTTCTTTGGGGAATTAAATTTGCCTTGGCTTTTGGTATAAAAAACAAAATTGTTGAAGGTGATTCTAAGATTGTTATAGAAGTTGTCAATGGAAAGGCCAAAGTGGGGTGGCAGATGGAGGATATAGTGCAGGATATCAAAACCCTCCTACTTAACTTTGAAGGAAGGGAAGTGAGACATATTTACAGAGAGGGTAATAAATTGGCTGACCTTTTAGCTAACTTAGGGATTAACATTAATCCCCTAAGGTGCTGGAAAAATTTAGATAATCTACCTCTTAGTATTATTACTATAGTGCCTCTCTAATTTTTTATGATGGTTATGATTATAAGTTTTTCTTGGTGATGCTATATCTCATTTGGCTCTCTTTGAGGGGAGACGCGACTTATACGTTAAAGTTGAGAACGCCACCAATCCCTATAGGGTGACGTGGAAGCTGAATACCCATGTGGAAGATGACAAACTCAACTGTAAGCATGTTAGGTGGCCTGATAGATTTGGAATGTCTTTTCAGCCGCCTCTTGGAATGATGGTTTTGAATGGCACTCATGAGTGAACCCTGGAAGGCATTAATGACTCAAACACGTGCAGAGAGGAGAAGGACAAGCTTGAAAATATGAGCAAGGAATTAGAAATAATGTTTTTTAATCTCCTTTCTAGATTATTTAACTGTCTCTCCCCTTGGCTGTACAACTACTTTTTTGGTCTTGAGTTTGGCTAGGTTAGAAAGATGGGTGGCGATAAGGTGAGAACTGAACCCATGAACTATGGAGAATTCAGGGAGGATGAGCAGGTTTGGAGTATTGCGTATGAAGGAGGAGTTACTCTATTTATCGAATGTCTGAATGGATATGATGAACATTTGTCGATTCAGTTTGCTGCTTCATGGGATAGTAACAGGGTGGTGAAAATGGGTGGTGTCCAGTTCAAAGTTATGGAGGACGCCATTGCCAAGGCTACAGGACTATGTTACTCAGGAAATAGACTTAAGAAGCAGACAAGGGTTCAAGGCATTGAAGGAATGAAGCTATTCTTTAGAGTGGGAGAGAAGCAGATAAGACTGCTGTAAGATACCCAACTAGTACTAACTAAATTTTTTCTTACTTAAACAAATTTATTTGCACTTAACTCTTCAACTACTTAGTCTACTTAACATCACATATGAAAAGATAACAAATGCAACTTGCATGAATCAACTTGAAGTTGGGTACTTGCATTATTACTTGATTCAACTCAATGCAAATGTCTTATTATAATGATGATTGCCCACAATGGCATGATTATACAATCTTATTCAAATGATTACAAGAAAAGGCCTTGAAGCCTAGATGTATACAATGATTTCAACTTCTTCACAACTAGCTCTATCTCACTAGTTGATGTAGATCACTTCAATTGAACCCAATGATGTCAACTGGATGTCAACACCTCACAATGCAACAAGGGAGAATCACCTTGTTAGTTGAGGGAGCATCACCCCAACACTTGAAACTCACAAGCCTCAAGATCACAAGCATAAAGCTTTGTAGAGAGAAAATTTGTCAAAAGATAAGATGTCCAAATGAATGAGAGCTCCCCTCCTCTTATAGGCCTTCCAAGGCAATGAAGGCTCGCTTTCCAAGGAGCATATTCATGAAGAATATTCCTTCTGACAACTCAGTGTGATGTGGCAACCTCACCCAATGTAGTCGAATGGATCCCAATGTCCTCCTTTCGACCAATGAGAGTTGAGTTGGTTACAAGTACCTTTCCTTCATCCTAGGTGCCAAGTTAGGGTGTCTGGTACAGGGAAATGTGCCTTGTGTGAGTTCTAGGCACCATATGAGATTGGAGAAGATAGAAAGTGTGCCTAAGTGTGGAAACCACCAGATAACTCAATCTAAAGTTAGGTGCTTCATTAGCAGATCCTAGTCAAGTGGAGCGCATGACATCTAGCTCCATGTTTGGTGTCAGAATGGACTTAAGTCACTAGGCGCATATTAGAGGGGTAACAAGTGGGAAGTGTGTCTAAGGTACTTAGATGATAGACCTTCATGTGTTGAGGCATTTAGAGTGTCAAAACAACCTGCTTTGATGAGCACCTTGATTGGTAATCTTAAGCAAACATCTCCTAACCCTTTCTTAGCTGGGCGCATTCTAGAGGTGAAACAGGCAAGAAGTGCGCCTTGCATGCATGATGGCTTTCTCTATCAAGTCTTCAAGTCTTGTTGTCTTGGAAGGTAGAATACCTCATCCTGGAGTGAGCACCTTATTTCACATGTTCAAACTTCATCTTTTAACTCACTCTGTAACTAGGTGCCAAAACTGAGGTCTTTAGTCAGAATGTGCGCCTAGAGCCTTCTAGGCTAATTTCATCCCAGATTGGTAGGATATGAAGCTTCTTCAAGTTGAAAGTATCTTCACCAATCAATGTGCTACTCATTCAACCTATTGAATCTCCTATTCTTGCTTGGGCATACATTTGGTCTAGGCATCATGGAATTTGCACCTAGGCATGGAAACCTCATAATACTTGTCCAATCTTCACCATTAAGCTAGGCGCCCTATTGTAGGAGTTTATCTATGTTGAGCGCCCCATCTCAAGACCATTATTGAGTGCTAGAAGTAACCTTAATAGCTAGCTGTTCATTGACAGGTTGCTAGAGGAAAAGTGCGCCTAGATAACAAGATGTCATTACTTGATCATGTCATCTTATTGAAGGTGAGGCTTCACTTGATCAATCTTGAAGGAGTTCATCACTTGTTTGAGGTGCAATAGAGTCTAGGCGCACTATTGGGAATTTGGTGATGAAATTGGCGCCTAGATGTATTAAGACTTCTCTTTGCATGGGCTACTCAGTTCATCCACTCCTGTTGATCCAATCAACCATCTCAGCTCAAATGCCCATGTTTTTATCCTAGATTTGCACCTTATGAGGACTAGGCACACTTTGAGGGTTATGAGAGCTAGGAAGTGTGCCTAACTCACTTGGACTTCTTCAATGATCCCAAACTCAATTTTGATGAGTCAATTTGCCCAATTGATGTTCAACATATCCAAAGATGACTCCATCCTCTTGATTATTGCCTTCAAAATCCAAGGCGCATTTTTGAAGTGTAACTGCAAGAATGAGTGCCCTGTACTTGACTTAGTGGATTATGACTTGAAACTCCTTGATTGTACTTGCAAGATTACACACAAAGTTAGTCAAAACCCAATGCATTCCCTTATCATTCAGAATTAGCCTCCAGGAATGAGGAATAGGCTAATCCATTCTTCACTTGGTGTTCAAGCCAGAAATGGGGACATGACAGTATCCCCTTCCCAGGATTGCTTGTCCTCAATCAATTGAAGGTTAGGATGCTCCAGAATCTTTTCACCTTCCCAGGAAGCATCCTCCATTGGCAACCCTTTCCACTTCACCAAATATTCCCTTATGCTCTGATTACACAGTTTCTTCTCCCTCATATCCACCACACTTTCAGGTTCAAGTGCAAGCATTCCTTCTTCATCCAGTGGTGAAAGTTCATCAAGTAAAACCACATGTTGTCCTAGTGCCTTTTTGAGACATGATACATGAAACACATTATGGATGCGGCTTCCAGCTGGCAAATCAAGTTTGTATGCCACTTCCCCTATTTTTCTCAACACCTTATAGGGTCCATAGAACCTGGGTTTCAATTTCTCCACACCTGACTTCTTCAAAGTACTCTGTCTATATGGCTGAAGGCACAGAAATACCATATCACCTACTTCAAAGCTCTGTTCAACCCAGTGTTTGTTGGCATACAACTTTTGTTGGTTTTGAGCTCTTTGCAAATTGTCCTTAAGGACTCTCAAAATGTCTTGAGTAGCCTTCATCAATTCTCTTTCTCAGGGAGCTCGACTACCATCTAGTGCCAGATCAATAAATGAAACTACATCATACCCATACAAAGCTTGAAAGGGAGACATGCCGATTGACATGTGGAAAGTAGTGTTGTAGCAGTATTCACCTAGATGTAGCCACTTAATCCAAGCATGCTGATGATCAAATACATAGTTTCTCAAGTATCCCTCAAGCCATTTATTTACAATTTTAGTTTGTCCATCGGTTTGAGGATGATAACTAGTGTTTGGTGTCAGGTCAGTTCTAGCTAGTCGAAATAGATTTCTCTAGAACACACTGATAAACTAGCTATCTCGATCACTGACTATGGTCTTAGGAAGGCCATGTAGTCTAAAGACTTCACGAAAGAATAACTCAGCTGCTTGCAATGCTGATGACTCAACTGGAATTGCAAAGAAGTGAGCATACTTTGTCAACCTATCAACAACTACATAGATACGGTCTTTTCCATTCACCTTTGGAAGACCTGTGATGAAATCCATAGAGATACTCTGCCACTTTTGTTTTGGAATTGGCAGTGTTGGAGTAATCCTGCTGGAAAAGTATGTTCTGATTTGTTCTGTTGACAAGTCAAACATTCCCTAACATATTGCAAAACATCTTCCTTCAAACCTTTCCAGGTGAATCTTTCTTAGATCTATCTGTAGGTCTTGAAGTAGCCAGGGTGTCCTGCAAGTGGAGTATCATGGTATGCCTTCAAAAGTTGCTACTTTATCTTGGATTTAGGAGTCAGATAGATTCTATCTTTATAATAGATGATGTCGTCAACTACCTTGTACTTATCATCCTAAATGACTCCATCCATGATCTCACAAGCAAATTTAGATTTGGAATACTCAACAAGAAGTTAAGACTTCCAATCAGCTGAAACTTCACTCAAGACACAAAGGACAGGTTTTCTAGACAAGGCATTGGCCACCACATTCTTCTTTCCTTTCACATACTCAATGTCAAAATCATATGCCTGTATCTTAGTAACCCACTTCTGCTATTGTTCATTCAAATCCTTTTGCCCTAGGACGTATTTCAAACTGTTGTGATCAGTTCTGACCACAAACTTAGATCCAACTAGATATTGGCAAAATTTAGCCAAAGCATGCATGATTGCCAGCATCTCTTTGTCATATGTTGAGTACAACCTTTTTGTGTCCTTCAACTTCCTACTTTCAAATTTGATGGGATGATGATCTTGCATCAATACTACTCCAATGCTTTCTCCAGAAGCATCACATTCTAGGACAAAAGACTTAGTAAAATCTAGCAAAGCCAGCACTGGTGTTGTATTCATTACTTCATTCAATCTATCAAATGCAGCTTGAGCTTCCATTGACCAAATGAAAGCACCTTTCTTTGTCAGATTCATCAAGGGTGCAGCAAGATGTGGGAATCCTTTAACAAATCTTCTGTAATAGTTGCAGAGTCCAAGGAAACCTCTTAGTTCAGAGACATTCTTGGGAACTGGCCAATTGCGAATGGCTTGAATCTTTTCTTCTTGAACTTTCATACCATTAGCTCTAATTACATGACCCAAGTATAGAATCTCCTTCGAGACAAAATCACACTTAGACATCTTTGCATATAAAGATTGATTCTCCATGATGCTCAATACTTTATCTAAGTGTTGGAGATGTTCTTCCCATGTCTTGCTGTAAATCAAGATATCATCGAAGAAAACCAACAGGTATTTTCTCAATTGCTTGTTGAATACATGGTTCATACAAGACTGGAAAGTAGCTGGAGCATTTGTTAATCCAAAAGGCATCACCAAGAATTCATAATGTCCATAATGGCATCTGAATATTGTCTTTGGAATTTCTTCTTCTCGAACATAAATTTGATGATAACCAGATCGGAGATCTATTTTGGAAAAGAACACAGCCCCATGTAGTTCATCAAGTAACTCATCAATCCTAGGTATTGGATACCTATTCTTAATGGTCTTCTTGTTTAATGTGCGATAGTCAATACACATCCACATTGTTCCATCCTTCTTCTTCACTAGCACTACAAATGATGCAAATGGACTTGATGATGGCCTAATGTGTCCCATCTCGATCAATTCTCTGATCGTCTTCTCAATTTCAATTTTGAAATGTCTTGGATGTCAATAAGGTGCAATGTTGATGAGTTTGGTCCCATCCTCTAGTTCAATGACATGTTCAAAACCTCTATCAGGAGGTATGCCTGGGGGTATATCATTAAACACCTTACTATGCATATCCAACATTGCCTAGATATCCGTAGGATAAAGTTCTTCAGCAGAGAGAATCTAGTTGTCCTTGATGCAAACTTGTGCTGCCCACTCAATGTCATTATGCCTAATCAATGCTTCTGTGCATTTAGCCAAGAAAACTTTGGGGTTCCCATCAGACCCTGACTTTAATTTGATCTTTCTTCCCTCATGCATGAATTCCACTTCCATCTTCTAAAATCCTGGACTATTCTTCCAAGTGAATGTAACCACTGTACTCCAAGCACCACATCAATATGCCCAAGTCCAACTACATAGAAATCATCCTGTAAAGTATAATCACCCATTTGAATTTGCAGCTAGGTCACCTTTCTGGTACAACTCATCAGGAATCCATCAGCAACTGCTATTTGAAACCCTTCGAAGTCTTCAACTGTTAGACCTTGCTTTGCTACCAAACCTTCATCTATGAAGTTGTGAGTAGCACCACTGTCAATTAGACATGTGACTCTCTGACCCTTCACAACTCCTCTTATGTGGAATGCATGATATTTAGGTACTCCTGAAATAGTTGCTAATGTTATTTTATCAGTTGTTCCTTCTGTGACAACATTAAGAGTTGGTTGTTCATGTACTTCCTCTTCATCCTGAGTTGACTCTTCTTCACTCAGTGACTCCTCTTCACTTCCATCGTCAGATACTACTTCAATCAAATGAACTTTACCTTTACCAAGGCACCTGTGTCCTGGTTCCCATGGTTGTTTACAAGAAAAGCAAAGTTTCTTCCTTCTCAGTTCATCTCTTTCCGCTGTAGATGTACCTTGAGTCATCCTTTGAGGAAATGAGGGTTTCCTTTGGGTGGAACTAATGCCTTTATAGAACTTCCTCTTAGGCTAGTATGCGAGAGTAGTATCAAGATCAAGAGCAAGGTCAATTGCTTCTTCCAAGTTTGTTGGCCTTTGTACCTTTACCAATGGCGTAATCTGACTGTTCAATCCCTCAATGAACAACATAGTGATTCTTCAGTCAGTCATGTCAGGTACCATCACTGCTATCTTATGGAATTCATTTACATACTGCACAACTCTTCCCTCTTGCCTAAGTTGGGCTAGTTCGTGATAGTACACTTCAGTGTCTTTTCTATCGAACCTTTGAATCAACTTGGTTACAAATTCATCATAGGAATCTATCCTATCATGATGTTGAGAGACTAGGCCATGATGTCACCATTCATAAGCCAAACCTTCAAGATGCATTGTAGCAAAGTGAATCACCTTCTTTCTGTCAACGGCTTAAGAGAAAGGTATGTATCCAGCTTGTTCACCCAAGCTCTAGCACTGAGCTTATCACTTCCATCAAAGGTAGGAATGGGAACTTGATTTAAGTCTTCTTTATACTCCTTTGTATCATCATCCCTTCTAGGACGATAGCCTCTAGCTCTATCACGCCTGTCCCTATCTTCCCTCTTCTGTTGGCAATATTCATTGAAAGTCATCATTTCTTGAACATGATCTGGTAATCTGGCATAGAGATCTACAAAGAGTGCTACTTCATCTTCAAATTTATTATGTTCTTCCTCATCAAACTCTTCATCATCTTCATTGTCTTGTTCAGTTGGTGGTGGAAGGAAAGTAGGTCTTATAGGCCTATCAACTATAGGAGTCCATGTGCGAACTCTTCTGCCTATTGCACTAGCAGCATCATCATCAACTTGTCTTTCTTGTCTCTCATGTCTAGCTGCATTAGCTTGCTGACCTTCAACTCCTTGATTCATGTTTCGCAAAGATAGTAGTACTTCTTACAATATGCGAGCTGTTTGTTGTTGTCCATTAGCTATAGTCTGAAACATATCTCTTACATCATGATCACCATTAGCAGGTGGACTTCTACTTCTTCTTTCATCAGTCATGTTAGCTGGGGCTTCTGTAGGACATTGTTGTTGTTGATCTTGCCTAGCTCTTCTTGTATAATACCTATGTGGATGATGCAGAGGTATAGGTAGTAGATGATGATGTTCACACAATGAACCTAGATTTCAAAACTTCCTTCTCAAGGTTTCCAAAGGTGGAGTGCTTATAGGCCTACACAAGGCTACACAAGAGATTGACTTAACCTAGGACCACACTCTAGTGTCCAATCAGTCAGGCTACTCAACTCTCTTTTGGGGAGTCACTGCTCAACCCAATCAACCAACACATTTACCTTCAAGGACAGCATTCTACTACTAACACCTCTACCAACATGGATCATCACACCACACTCAGCATACACTTAGCAAGGACATGACCAATATGAGGTCTCTGACCCAACAACTACATTCAGTACCCTACAGGACAGTGGTCAGCAAGTTACCATATGACTGTCCTATGATAGTGTTCTAAATTGGCTCATTCCTTATAGCCCAAAAGACTGATTAACACAAGGATAACTGTTCAGAACTTCAAATGACTACCAAGACCAAATGCATATTCTAATACCCATTTGGAACATGTAACCATCCACCAACATGCATGGTTTGTACTCTGCTACAGGCGGTTAGGACAGCAGACTGTCTATTTCCTAGAAAATAAGCCTAGTTTGAGACTATATGAAGGAAATGCATCAAGCTTGTTTGTCTAAGAGTACACAAACACTTACACAGGACTATCATCACTTGCAAACACAAATTCCACCATGCATTTGGTAAAATACTTGACTGTCTTTGCATTCATGCTGCTATCCACCATTAATATCTCAACTAGTCACTATGAAGACTAGCTAGATTCATACCAAACACCTTTGGGAGAGGAGTGTAACCTGCCAAACAACAAAAAACATAAACTCTAATCTACCTTCCTCCATCCTATTGAAAATGGATGATAACTTTCAGAGGATAGAGGAAAAATGGTTCATCTTGTCCCAAAACCCTAGCTATGGAGGGTTTAAACTAGTTTGCACAAAATGGATTGAAACAAACAGCAAAAAACATTTCAAAGGCTCTAAATATATGCAAATGGAAGGTATCTCAAAACCCTAACATATTTCCCAAACCTCTGTTCCTGTACTATCCGTACTAGGCCGTACTATACGACTATCTTCACAAAAAATAGAAAAAAACTATTTTTTTCTTCTAAAACTCCTCTCTTTTCATTCTATTTTGGCATGTCATACATTCACTTCCTTATAGAAGGTTTTGGCATAGTTACTTCACATCCTCCAACCATACAACTGCCCTCCAAGGGTATAGAAAACATTGGAGGTTACATCCTTTCAAGAAACCACATATTTCTAAAATGAAAAACATTGAAAATAGACCTTGTTAAGACTCCATTGGACTATTTAATAAAAAATGAACTAAGTCCTTATTACAAAACATGAGAATGGCTTCCAAAGCCTTAGAGAAAACCAAAACAACAAGACACAAAACATGATATAGCTAAAAATGACTAAAACTGGGAGCTCCTGCACCAGTGGACCTACTTTGGGTGGCTGCATACCCCAGAGGCTGGCAGGATCCAAGCTCTGATACCACTATAAGATACCCAACTAGTACTAACTAAATTTTTTCTTACTTAGACAAATTTCTTTGCACTTAACTCTTCAACTACTTAGTCTACTTAACATCACATATGAAAAGATAACAAATGCAACTTGCATGAATCAACTTGAAGTTGGGTACCTGTATTATTACTTGATTCAACTCAATGCAAATGTCTTATTATAATGATGATTACCCACAATGGCATGATTATACAGTCTTATTCAAATGATTACAAGAAA
This sequence comes from Cunninghamia lanceolata, assembly GCA_027924645.1. Taxonomy (NCBI): domain Eukaryota; kingdom Viridiplantae; phylum Streptophyta; class Pinopsida; order Cupressales; family Cupressaceae; genus Cunninghamia; species Cunninghamia lanceolata. The sequence continues at coordinate 970,028 of BSBN01000900.1, forward strand.
AGGCCTTGAAGCCTAGATGTATACAATGCTTTCAACTTCTTCACAACTAGCTCTATCTCACTGGTTGATGTAGATCATGGTGCAGGAGCACCCGTACATGATCAGGATATAGGATAATTGTCCGCATGATGACAGGACATTAGTCTATTTTTAGTATGTTTGACTTCATCATGTAATAAGGTCCATTGGACCGATGCTATGTATTAGTTCAGCCTAGGAGTATGTGTAGGCAGTTAGAGATCGTGATAAGGTTATCTGAGCTGTCCTCTCTCCCAGCCGCTTGGAAGCTCCCAACCGCTGGGAAGTGAGTTGGTAGTACTCGAAGGATTTTGCTATTTATACCTTCGATCTGTTAGTGTTTAGCATATTGATAGATGTTATGTTCAGGAGAGTAGTATTGGTGGTATGTTGTACTGGTGAACATTCCAGATATTGTGAAGCACTGTTGTTTGACAGTATTGCAGAACCAGTACATTTGAATTTCATTTGAATAAGATCTCATCATTTGCAGTTTCTGGTTTATCAGCTGTATCTGTTTTGATTTCTTTTCTGTTTGCAAGTTGATGGATACTTTCAACCCTTCCACCGGTTGATCCTGCGAATCGGTGGAATGGTCCTGTATTATAGCTTAGTTTGCATTTTTGTTTTCGGTCTATGCATTGCATTGTTCAAGAGATCAGTTAGGAGCATGCTGTGAATCAGCCTAGCATCCTCATGTGCTAGGTCTAGAAAGATAAGCTGTTACATTTTGGTTTGAAGGTGATCCGGCCTGATCATCATATTATCTTTGTGAAATTGAGCGGTTCTGAGTGTTTACATGCAGCGGACGGATACACAGGAGTCTGCATGTGCGTTTCCAGTCAGAACGAGCCGCATCGTCATCTGCGAATGCATCGCCACCAGGATCGGGTCATGAAACTGTTGAAGTTTACATGTTGCAAGTGCATCAGGATGTTTTAAGTCAGATATATACTCAGTGTATATATCGCCGTCAGGATCATCTCTCGGGGGTGCCCATCATCTGCATATCGCTAGCAGATGCGGGAGTGAAAGTTCAGTTTTTTTTGACTAAGTGTTGAAGAGATCATCAGGATATTGTGTGACGTCATCGTCATCAGGATATGACGTCATCGTCATCAGGATATTAAGATATCTCTCTATGCAAGTTTATCCTACTGTCGCTAAGTGCTTAGGTATCGGCGTAAGTCCTCGGCAGAAAGTTGTGTTAACATCATCAGGAGGTTTTGAGAGAACCGGATAAATCATATCATGATGCTGTTGCTTGTATCGTCGGCTATCGGGGCATCGAAGGGAAGGTGCTGAAGTTGTCGTCATCAAGATATTTGGAGCAACCGGATATTTGATATCCTGCTGACGAAGGGAATGTTGAATATCATGATGATGCCGATAGTGTTTGGCGCTCGATGAACAGTGCAACAGGAGGATGTTTGCGCTCATTGAGTATCATGATGATGATGATAGGCGACAGGCGGAGGAGGTGAACAGTAGTCGGCAGGAGGATAATTCTGCTCATCCGAAATATGATGATGCTGTTGGTGTTTTTAGGAAATATGATGATGATGCTGAGCCGATAGGGATTTTTATCATGCTGTTTGTATATTTGGCTCCTCCTTCCTGTTAGTAAGCTCCCGTTGCGTTTGCCTCTGCATCATAGTGGTATCAGAGCAAAGGTTAGGATCTTCTGGAAAAGATAGGCAGGATGTCAGACGAAGAAGGAACATCTGAGGTTCCAGCAAGGATGACCAACGCTGAGTTGGCAGTTCTGGTGAAGAAACAGATTGCAGAAAGCAAGGTCGTGAAGGCTCAGAATCAGGAGTTGAAAGATGAGTTAGCAAAGTTGAGGAGCAGAGTAGGTTCTGGTAGAGAAGATGATAGGGAAGAAGAAGAGATCCCTAATTGGAGCGAGGAGGTCGTTCCTGCAGACCAGAGACCACTGTTGAACGCCCTCAAGGCCATGGAGAGGAGAACCATGGATGTGAAACTGGATTTGCCAGTGTTTACAGGTAAGATGGACCCTGATTCAGTGATGGAGTGGATAGACTGTTTGAACAATTTCTTTGTAACAGAGGAGATACCAGAACAACAGAGAGTGAAGATAGCACAGTCAAAGATGAAAGAAGCTGCCTTGACATGGTGGAATTTTGTTCAAGATGATAGAGTACAGGAAGGAAAACGTAGAGTTGCCACATGGAAGAAGATGATGGCATTAGTAAAAGAAGCTTATATCCCATTGGATTACAGTATCCAATTACACAAGAGGAAGCAAAACCCGAAGCAGAAGGAGCTAGATGTCAGCTCATATACAGAAGAATTCATGAAACTCTGTATGAAGACAAAGGTAAAAGAAAGTGAAGAAGAGAAGGTAGCCAGATACCTTAATGGATTGAGGTTTAATATTCAGGAAGATCTAAGTCTGCATAATCCAGATACAGTGCAGAAAAGCTTTCAGTTGGCATTGAAAGTGAAAGAAAAGTTGAAGAGAAAACAAGACCAAAACAATAGAGGAAGAGGAAGACAACAAAGAGGTGGAAGAGGTCCTTTTAGAGGCAGAGGACATGGACAGGGATATCAAGGAGAATCCAGTCATGACAATAGTAAGGGCAACAATAGTCAGAATCAGAGAGAGAATTACAGTCAGCAAGGAAACTTCAGAGGTAGAAGGCCTTACAGAGGAAGATCCCAGGGCAGAGGATCCATCAGATGCTATAACTGTAACAAAGAAGGCCATATAGCCAGCAGATGTCCAGACAAGGCCACAAGCTCAGCAGGAGAAAGGAGGACAAATCTGGTCAAAGAACCTGATAATCAAAGTAGGACAAGCTCTAATGATTTTCAGAGTGTGAATGCTCCTGATAATTATGGATATCCAGAAAGTGGAGAGTCTCTGATGATGAGAAGAACAGTAACTACCATGAAGGTACCTGACAAAGAAGCCCCTCAAAGAAAATCTCTTTTCAGAACTATTTGCAAAGCAGGAGGTAAGGCATGTAAAGTTTTGATTGATTCTGGTTCTACTGAGAATTTTGTGTCTGAAGAAATGGTGATAAAGCTTAAGCTTAGGAGATTGCCTCACCCATCCCCGTATAAAGTCTCATGGCTTACCCAAGGTCAGCAGACAACTGTAGAAGAGCAGGCTTGGGTAGAATTTCAGATTGGTGCATATAAGGATAGGTTGTTGTTTGACATTACCAAGATGGATGCTTGCAACCTTTTATTTGGTAGACCATGGCAGTATGATTTGAAGGCACAGCATGATGGTGTTAGAAACACCTATAAAATCACTAAAGATGGTAAGGTGACAGAGTTATTCCCATTGAAGGAGAAAGAGGAGAAATCTAAAGGAAAAGAGGTGAAGGTCATGCTGATGGAAGGCAAACAGTTCATGAAAGAAGTCGCAGCAGAAGGTGCAGTTGCATATGCCCTAATCCCATGTATGAGTGTGAATAAGGAACAACAGCAAGAAGTCAAGAAAGAGAAAAAACCAAGATTGATAGACCCAGCTATCCAAGAGCTATTGGATAAGTACAAAGGTGTCATCTCAGAGGGAATGCCAAGATCCCTACCACCTGTCAGAGATATCAGTCATTGCATAGACTTAATTCCAGGGTCAACACTTCCAAACAAAGCAGCCTATAAGCTTACTCCAGAACAGAATGCAGAAGTAGCCAGACAGATTGAAGAATTGATGGATTCAGGTCTGATTGGGAAGAGTTTGAGTCCATGTGCAGTACCAGCCGTACTAGCACCAAAGAAGGAAGGCACTTGGAGGCTTTGCACAGATTCCAGAGCCATTAACAAGATCACAATCAGGTATAGGTTTCCAATCCCTAGAATAGAGGATTTACTTGATTGTTTGGGAAGTGCTAAGTACTTTACAAAAATAGATTTGAAGAGTGGATACCATCAGATCAGGATTAGACCAGGTGATGAGTGGAAGACAGCATTCAAAACAAATGAAGGGTTATATGAATGGAAGGTTATGCCTTTTGGTTTATCTAATGCACCTAGTACTTTTATGAGGCTGATGAATGAGGTTCTGAAAGAATTCATTGGTAAGTTTGTCATAGTATATCTAGATGACATTCTGATTTTCAGTAACACAAAAGAAGAACATCTCAGACATATAGATTTGGTTCTTAAGAGGTTACATGAAGAGCAGCTGATGATAAATTTAGACAAGTGCTTGTTCATGTAAAAGGAGATCACATATTTGGGTTTTGTCATTTCACAAGGAAAGTTACAGATGGATAAGGAGAAGGTAAGTGCCATACTGTCTTGGCCAACTCCACAGACTATGAATGATGTCAGAAGTTTCCATGGGTTAGCAACCTTCTACAGGAAGTTTATAAGAGGGTTCAGTCATATTTGTGCACCCATGCTGGATACCATCAAAGGAGGACAGAAGTGCAGGTTTGCTTGGACTCAAGAAGCAGACGATTCTTTTGAAACATTGAAGAAGAAGGTGGCACAGCAGCCAGTCCTTGCACTTCCAGATTTTAACAAAATCTTTCAGGTAGAATGTGATGCCAGTCACATGGCTATTGGAGCAGTACTCAGCCAAGAGGGTAGACCAATTGCATTTTTCAGTGAGAAGCTCAATGATGCTAAGAAAAGGTATTCATCATATGATCTGGAAATGTATGCTTTAGTTCAGTCCCTCAAGAAATGGAGGCATTACCTGATGCCAAAGGAATTCATAGTATTCACAGATAACCAGGCTCTGAGTTTCATAAACAGCCAGGAAAAGCTGAACCACAGACATATGAAATGGGTAGAAACCTTACAGGCTTTCACTTTTACATTGAAGCATAAGAAAGGGGTCAAGAACAAAGTTGCAGATGCTTTGAGCAGGAGAGTTCTCACAGTCAATCGGATTCAGTTAGAGAGTGTTGGCATTGACTCACTCAAGACCATGTATGAGTCTGATGAAGATTTTGGAGAGATATATCAGGTCTGTACTTCTTTTGGGGAGAAATACCATGCTGAGTTCTCTGAATTTTTGATTCAGGATGGATTGTTGTTCAAGGGTGGACAGTTGTGTATCCCAAGGTGTTCTATGAGATTAAATATAATCAAGGAGAACCATTGTGGAGCTATGGCAGGTCATTTTGGTCTAGATAAGACTCTTGATCTGGTCCGAAGGCATTACTTTTGGCCTAAGTTGCAATCAGATGTCAGAAAATTTGTAGAGACATGTGTGATATGTCAGAAAGCTAAAGGCAGGTCAACTAATGCAGGTTTATATCAGCCCTTACCCATTCCTTCCAGACCATGGGAAAGCATCAGTATGGATTTTGTCTTGGGTTTACCAAGGACAAGGAGAGGATTTGACAGTGTTTTTGTTGTAGTGGATAGATTCAGTAAAATGGCACATTTCTTGCCATGCAAAACCACTGCTGATGCTTCATACATTGCAGATTTATTCTTCAGGGAGATTGTCAGAATCCATGGATTGCCTTTGAGCATAGTTTCAGACAGAGATGTGAAGTTTATTGGTCACTTCTGGAGAACCCTTTGGAGGAAACTGGGAACCAATTTGTCTTTTTCCTCTGCATATCATCCTCAAACGGATGGACAGACTGAAGTAGTGAACCATTCCTTGGGGAATTTGCTTAGATGCTTGACAAAATAGCATGGAGAGAAGTGGGACAATATTCTGTCTCAAGCTGAGTTTTCATATAATGATACTATCAATAGGAGCACAGGGAAATCGCCTTTTCAGGTAGTTTATGGAATGCATCCCAGAGGAATTTTGGAGTTGAGAGATCTACCTACAGTAGATCCTGTTAGTGCAGAAGGAGAAGCTTTTGCTGAAGCCATCAAAGAGGTTCATGATCAGGTCAAGACCCAACTCCAGCAAACCACCTTAAAGTATAAGGAATATGCTGATAAGAAGAAGAAGGATGTTCAATTTGATGTTGGAGATTTGGTATGGGTTCACTGGAAGACAGACAGGCTTCCTAAGGGAAAGTATAATAAGCTCATGCAAAAGAAAGTTGGACCATGTCAGATTTTGCACAAGCATGGACAGAATGCTTATGAGATCCAACTCCCACCTGATCTTGGTTTGTCTCCTATCTTCAATGTATGTGATTTAACTCCATACAAGGCTAATCCAGATGCAGATCAGGATATCCTATAGGATACAGTTGCTGAAGACATTCCCCAACATGATCCTCCACAATTACAGAAGGTTTTGGACACCAGAGTGGTCAAACAGACCAGGAACAAACAATACTTGGAGTATTTAGTCTCTTGGAAGGGACAGCCGAATTCTGAAGCAGTATGGATGACTGCAGAGCAGATACAAAAACATGGTGCAGACCTTGATACTCTCATCTCAAGTGGACTTGAGATTCTTCTTCTGGGGAGTATGGTGCAGGAGCACCCGTACATGATCAGGATATAGGATAATTGTCCGCATGATGACAGGACATTAGTCTATTTTTAGTATGTTTGACTTCATCATGTAATAAGGTCCATTGGACCGATGCTATGTATTAGTTCAGCCTAGGAGTATGTGTAGGCAGTTAGAGATCGTGATAAGGTTATCTGAGCTGTCCTCTCTCCCAGCCGCTTGGAAGCTCCTAGCCGCTGGGAAGTGAGTTGGTAGTACTCGAAGGATTTTGCTATTTATACCTTCGATCTGTTAGTGTTTAGCATATTGATAGATGTTATGTTCAGGAGAGCAGTATTGGTGGTATGTTGTACTGGTGAACATTCCAGATATTGTGAAGCACTGTTGTTTGACAGTATTGCAGAACCAGTACATTTGAATTTCATTTGAATAAGATCTCATCATTTGCAGTTTCTGGTTTATCAGCTGTATCTGTTTTGATTTCTTTTCTGTTTGCAAGTTGATGGATACTTTCAACCCTTCCACCAGTTGATCCTGCGAATCGGTGGAATGGTCCTGTATTATAGCTTAGTTTGCATTTTTGTTTTCGGTCTATGCATTGCATTGTTTAAGAGATCAGTTAGGAGCATGCTGTGAATCAGCCTAGCATCCTCATGTGCTAGGTCTAGAAAGATAAGCTGTTAGATTTTGGTTTGAAGGTGATCCGGCCCGATCATCATATTATCTTTGTGAAATTGAGCGGTTCTGAGTGTTTACATGCAGCGGACGGATACACAGGAGTCTGCATGTGCGTTTCCAGTCGGAACGAGCCGCATCGTCATCTGCGAATGCATCGCCACCAGGATCGGGTCATGAAACTGTTGAAGTTTACATGTTGCAAGTGCATCAGGATGTTTTAAATCAGATATATACTCAGTGTATATATCGCCGTCAGGATCATCTCTCGGGGGTGCCCATCATCCGCATATCGCTAGCAGATGCGGGAGTGAAAGTTCAGTTTTTTTTGACTAAGTGTTGAAGAGATCATCAGGATATTGTGTGACGTCATCGTCATCAGGATATGACGTCATCGTCATCAGGATATTAAGATATCTCTCTATGCAAGTTTATCATGCTGTCGCTAAGTGCTTAGGTATCGGCGTAAGTCCTCGGCAGAAAGTTGTGTTAACATCATCAGGAGGTTTCGAGAGAACCGGATAAATCATATCATGATGCTGTTGCTTGTATCGTCGGCTATCGGGGCATCGAAGGGAAGGTGCTGAAGTTGTCGTCATCAGGATATTTGGAGCAACCGGATATTTGATATCCTGCTGACGAAAGGAATGTTGAATATCATGATGATGCCGATAGTGTTTGGCGCCCGATGAACAGTGCAACAGGAGGATGTTTGCGCTCATTGAGTATCATGATGATGATGATAGGCGACAGGCGGAGGAGGTGAACAGTAGTCGGCAGGAGGATAATTCTGCTCATCTGAAATATGATGATGCTGTTGGTGTTTTTAGGAAATATGATGATGATGCTGAGCCGATAGGGATTTTTATCATGCTGTTTGTATATTTGGCTCCTCCTTCCTGTTAGTAAGCTCCCGTTGCGTTTGCCTCTGCATCAGATCACTTCAATTGAACCTAGTAATGTCAACGGGATGTCAACGACTCACAATGCAACAAGGGAACATCACCTTGTTAGTTGAGGGAGCATCACCCCAACACTTGAAACTCGTAGGCCTTAAGATCACAAGCATAAAGCTTTGCAAAGAGAAAATTTGCCAAAAGATAAGATGTCCATATGAATGAGAGCTCCCCTCCTTTTATAGGCCTTCCAAGGCAATGAAGGCATGCTTTCCAAGAAGCATATTCATGAAGAATATTCCTTCTGACAACTCAGTGTGATGTGGCAACCTCACCCAATGTAGTGGAACGGATCCCAATATCCTCCTTTTGACCAATGAGAGTCGAGTTGGTTACAACTACCTTTCCTTCATCCTAGGCACCAAGTTAGGGTGTCTGGTATAGGGAAATGTGCCTTGTGTGAGTTCTAGGCACCAGATGAGATTGGAGAAGATAGAAAGTGTGCCCAAGTGTGGAAACCACCAGATAACTCAATCTAAAGTTAGGTGCTTCATTAGCAGATCCTAGTCAAGTGGAGCACATGACATCTAGCTCCATGTTTGGTGTTAGAATGGACTTAAGTCACTAGGCGCATATTAGAGGGGTAACACGTGGGAAGTGCGCCTAAGGTACTTAGATGATAGACCTTCATGTGTTGAGGCATTTGGAGTGTCAGAACAAACTTCTTTGATGAGCACCTTGATTGGTAATCTTAAGCAAACATCTCCTAACCCTTTCTTAGCTAGGCGCATTCTGGAGGTGAAACAGGCAGGAAGTGCGCCTTGCATGCATGATGGTTTTCTCTATCAAGTCTTCAAGTCTTGTTGTCTTGGAAGGTGGAATACCTCATCCTGGAGTGAGCACCTTACTTCACATGTTCAAACTTCATCTTTTAATTCACCCTATAATTAGGTGCCAAAACTGAGGTCTTCAGTCAGAATGTACGCCTAGAGCCTTCTAGGCCAATTTCATCCCAGATTGGCAGGATATGAAGCTTCTTGAAGTTGAAAGTATCTTCACCAATCAATGTGCTACTCATTCAACCTATTGAATCTTCTGTCTTGCTTGGGCGCACATTTGGTCTAGGCATCATGGAATTTGTGCCTAGGCATGGAAACCTCATAATACTTGTCCAATCTTCATCATTAATCTAGGCACCCTATTGAAGGAGTTTAGCTATGTTGAGCGCCCCATCTCAAGACCATTATTGAGTGCCAGAAGTAACCTTAATAGCTAGGCAATCATTGACAAGTTGCCAGAGGAAAAGTGTGCCTGGATAACAAAATGTCATTACTTGATCACTTCATCTTTCCACTTGATCTTATTGAAGGTGAGGCTTCACTTGATCAATCTTGAAGGAGTTCGTCACTTGTTTGAAGTGCAATAGAGTCTAGGCGCACTATTGGGAATTTGGTGATGAAATTGGTGCCTAGATGCTTTAAGACTCCTCTTTGCATGGGCTACTCACTTCATCCACTCCTATTGATCCAATCAACAATCTCAGCTCAAATGCCCATGTTTTTATCCTAGATTTGCACCTTATGAGGACTAGGCACACTTTGAGGGTTATGAGAGCTAGGAAGTGCACCTAACTCACTTGGACTTCTTCAATGATCCCAAACTCAAGTTTGATGAGTCAATTTGCCCAATTGATTTTTAAATATCCAAAGATTACTCCATCCTCTTGATTATTGCCTTCAAAATCCAAGGTGTATTTTTGAAGTGTAACTGCAAGAATGAGTGTCCTATACTTGACTTAGTGGATTATGACTTGAAACTCCTTGATTGTACCTACAAGATTACACACAAAGTTAGTCAAAACCTAATTCATTCCCTTATCATTTAGAATTAGCCTCTGGGAATGAGGAATAGGCTAATCCATTCTTCACTTGGTGTTCGAGCCAGAACTGGGGACATGACAACTGCAAAGAGGTTTCAAAAGGGAAAGTCTGGTAAGTCCTTGGAACTAGGTTTGCTTCTTGGTTATCAAATACTTTACTTTAGAGGGGCGATATAATGTTTTCTACCACTATCATTTTGCCTTATTGAACCACTTCTGTCACAAAGTTGAAGTCAATTTTCCCTTCTTCCCGCTTTATAGTCTAGAGGCTTCGGTGATCCAAGCTTAAAAAACCTGCGAAAGTAACCCTAGAATCCCTTCCTTGCCTCTGCATTAGGGGCTCATTTTCTGTCTCAACCAGTACCATCTCGTTGTCTACCCCTCAAAACCCCCTTCTTCCCATCTGGTTGAAGACTATTCTACCAAGGACCCCGATGACAAAGTCCCCCTTAGTGTGATACTAGGTAGATCGGATAAGAAAAATACCCCAGTGCCCTCGTCATCAAATTCTCCTACTAATATGCCTTTGATCTCCTTGGCCCCTATCCCAAGCCCTCAGGTATCCAAGGGGTTCTCTCGGTCTAAGTCCCTTCCTGGGTGTCGCACTCTGCGGGCCCCTTTTCATGTCGGAGGGGAGGATTTGTTGCAAATATGTGCATTTGATGTGTTGTCATTGATGTCAACATATCTCTTTGTCAGAGATAGTGAAGACAGTGCAGTTCAGCAAAGTAGTTTGCTCCGCATTTCCAGTGAGATGAAGATCAGAGTCTGCGGACCAAAGGGTTGTGTAGAGGATTATATGAAGTTGCTCCAGTTAAGATTTGAGAGGTCCGCATAGAGGATTGATGAAGTTATGGCCATCTGAGTAGAACTAGGTTTTGTGGTTGTTCAGAAGTAACAGAGTGATAGGAACTTGGTTTGGATTGCTCTGCATTGGAATATTATGGTCTGCAGATCTAGAGGTATGTTTGGGATGTTGGTGTGTATTCTCAACTCAAGTGGTTCGTGGTATGGAGGTTCGCAAGCAATATTTCTAGTGTGACAGTCATGATAGTTAGTGTTCTTAAGTTCTTGGATGAAGATGCAAGTGTTTCTAGTGATTTGAGGTGGTGCAGTTGTTCTTGTTGATTTCATTGTGCTTGTGGAGGTCTCTAGATCATGTGCCTATTTTTTTGGTGGTCCGCATTAAGGATTGAGCTCATGGTTGAAGATTTCTCCTTGGGTGCTGTTGTTCTTTCCAGTCTTGGCCGACTAGATGCTTGGTGTGTGTTGTGGATGATCTAAGACGAGTTCTATAGAGTGTGGCATGTTGTTTGAGGAAGATTTGAGTCCCAACTATGTTTGGACAATAGTGTAATGGTTCACATGTAGCATTTTAAGTCTTGTGATTGTTATTTCTTGTAGTGCCTATCTTGAAGAATGTTCCAGATAGATGATTGTAAGGTCAACTTTGATGTTCATTCCAAAGTTGATGTCATGTATAAATAAGTGTTATGAAGTTGTGGAAATGTGCAGATGTGAGTGAAGATGCAGATGTAACGAGGAAGTGTTCGAGGGTAGAGTAGAGGTGTTGTAAGCTTCAATGGAATTGAACTTTGGCATGTAGAAGATGTTGTTTCTCAGTTCAACCTTTTGGTGTTAACCAAGTAAATGTTTCTATAGACAGTGAGCCTCCTTTGAGTATTGAGCTCTGGGCAGTGCACCCAAAGGCAAGTGCCTTACCATTTTTTATGTTCTTTTAATAGAGAATAAATATTATGGGTTAACCCCCACCGTGGTTTTTCCCTTAACCAAGTTTCCACATAAAGATCCTGGTGTTATGCATGTTGATTATGTTTTCTGTTCATGTGTTGTTGTTTCATGCTTTCATGGTTATATCATTAATCTATTAATAAGTGGTAAAGAAGATTAAAATTAGAAAAGTTAAAGTTTTGTGACAATTGATTCACCCCCCTCTCAGTTGTCTGCCCTAATTTCAACAATTGGTATCAGAGCCTGTTCCTCTAAAAGAAGCTTGACCACTTGAGGAGATCTAGGATGATGACATACAAGAAGGACAGTCTGAGATTTGATGGAACAAATTACTCTCTTTGGAAGAATCGCATGGAGTGTCACATGCAATGCATGGGTGATCCTTATTGGTTGATAACTAAGAATGAGTATACTCCTCTAGAAAATTGTCCTACAACTCCAAATCAAATAAAAGAAGCTGAACACAATATTCGACTAAGGAAGCATTGTTGAGTGCCTTGACTGATACAGAAATGACAAATGGCTTGGAATTGAAAATTTCTCATGAAATCTGGAAGAAATTGGAAACTTTGTATGAAGGTGATACATATGTCAAATGTGCTAAGCTACAGAGCCTGAAGGGTAGATACAAAAGTTTGAGGATGAGTGAAGATGAAAACATCACTTCCTACATACATAAGGTGAATGAACTTGTGTACAGTATCAGATGTGCTGGTGGAACACTGGAAGAATAAGAAATTGTTGGCAAAGTGCTCAGATCCTTACCTGCTCCATACAAGCATAGAGTTATTGCCATTGAGGAGATCAGGACTATGACAGATGTCACAAGGGATCAGTTGGTTGGCAAGATTTCAACATTTGAAATGAGTGAGTTTGGTGATTCTCTTCTTAAATCAGAATCTGCATTCAAAGCTAGTGTTTTCAGAAAGCAAAGATTTGATCCAGGTGAAATCTCTTCAAGAAGACTAACCAGATTTGAAAAGGCAACGAAGGAACTTGAAGAAGATGAATCTGAACTTGAAGAACTTGAAGCCCTTATTGCCAAAAGGTTACCAAGAGGATCCGGTAAGTATGAAGGAAAGTTGCCTTTCAAATGTTTTGCTTGAAATAAGATTGGTCATTTTTCTTCAAGATGTCCAAAGAGGGTTTCAAAGACAAACCCTAATAGACCTAGGTTTCAGAAGAAATGCTACTATGTCCGAGAAGTTGTTGATGGAGTCACAGATGATGAATCTGATAAGGGAAGTACCTCTAGAAATGAATGGGTGTTCATTGCTATCAAAGAAGAAGATCTGGTGCCTACTGAATCTACTAGCTATGTGAATGTGGAAAGTGCCTTGGCCGCTCAGGTTGAAGACAAGGGTGAATGGGTGATTGACAGTGGATGTTCTCATCATTTGACTGGTGACAAAGGTAAGTTGTAAGTTTGGAAAGATATGAAGGTGGAATTGTGAATTTTGGAGACAATTTAGCTGGTAGAATCCGTGGCAGGGGATCCATCTCTTTTTATGGTAAGAATAACACTAATGATGTTTTGTATGTAGAAGGGTTGAAGCATAATCTTCTCAGTGTTGGATAGTTGGTTGACAAAGGGTATGATCTCTGATTCAAGGATGGAAAATGCAGAATTTTGGAAAGCTCCGAAACTAAGATTACATGTGGTACACAAACTAGAGGTAATATATTTCATTTAAGTGGTACTGGTAAAAGTTGTTTGATTTCTCAGATTGATCAGAGTTGGTTATGGCATAGGAGAATGTGTCATGTGAACTTTGATAACATTGTCAAAATAAGTGCTACTTGGGCTGTGAGAGATCTTCCAAAGCTTGTGAAACCTGCTAATAGCATGTGTAAGGAATGTTAGTTGGGAAAATAGAGTAGAACTACATTCAAAAGTAAAGAACAATTTTCAAGTGGATTGTTGGAACTCATGCACACTGATTTGTGTGGTCCTGCTAGAGTTAGGAGTTTGCAAGGAGATAGATACTTTATGTTGTTGATTGATGATTACTCCCGGATGATGTGGGTCACTTTCTTGAGAGAGAAATCAGAGGCTCTTCACATATTCAAGGTGTTCAAGGCTAGGGTGGAGAATGAGATTGGTGTGAAGATAAAATGTTTGAGATCTGACAGAGGTGGAGAGTTTACCTCCGGTGAGTTTAATGCATTTTGTGAAAAGCATGGAATAAGAAGACAATTATCTGCTCCTAGGACTCCTCAACAGAATGGTGTTGTGGAAAGGAAGAACTAGACTATTCAAGAGGCTGCTAGAACCATGATGATGGAAGAAAATGTTCCACATGTCTATTGGAGAGAGGTTGTGAGTATTGTTGTCTACACTCTTAACCGAGTACAAATCAAAGGTAAAACTAGTAAAACACCTTATGAACTATGGTTTAGTAATGCTCTTACTATGAAATACACTAGAAGAATCAAAAATTGTTGATAAAGTGCTCAGATTCTTACCTGATTCATACAAGCACAGAGTTACTGCTATTGAGGAGATTAGGACTATGATAGATGTCACAAGGGATCAGTTGGTTGGTAAGTTTTTAGCATTTGAAATGAGTGAGTTTGGTGATTCTCTTCTTAAATTAGAATCTACATTCAAAGCTATTATTTTCAGAAAGCAAAGATTTGATCTAGGTGAAATCTCTTCAAGAAGACTAACCAGTTTTGAAAAGGCAAGGAAGGAACTTGAAGAAGATCAATTTGAATTTGAAGAACTTGAAGCCCTTATTGCCAAAAGGTTACCAAGAGGATCCAGTAAGTATGAAGGAAAGTTGCCTTTCAAATGTTTTTCTTGCAATAAGATTGGTCATTTTGCTTCAAGATGTCCGAAGAGGGTTTCAAAGACAAACCCTAATAGACCTAGGTTTTAGAAGAAAAGCTACTATGTCCAAGAAGCTGCTGATGGAGTCACAGATGATGAATTTGATAAGGGAAGTACCTCTAGAAATGAATGGGTGTTCATTGCTATCAAAGAAGAAGATCCAGTGGCTACTGAATCTGCTAGCTGTGTGAATGTGGAAAGTGCCTTGGCCGCTCAGGTTGAAGACAAGGGTGAATGGGTGATTGACAGTGGATGTTCTCATCATATGACTGGTGACAAAAGCAAGTTTGGAAGTTTGGAAAGATATGAAGGTGGAATTGTGAAGTTTGGAGACAATTCAACTAGTAGAATCCATGGCAGAGGATCCATCTCTTTTGATGGTAAGAATAACACTAATGATGTTTTGTATGTAGAAGGGTTGAAGGATAATCTTCTTAGTGTTGGATAGTTGGTTGACAAAGGGTATGATCTCCGATTCAAGGATGGAAAATGCAAAATTTTGGAAAGCTCTGGAACTGAGATTACATCTAGTACATAGACTAGAGGTAATATATTTCATTTAAGTGGTACTGGTAAAAGTTATTTGATTTCTCAGATTGATCAGAGTTGGTTATGGCATAGGAGAATGTGTCATGTGAACTTTGATAACATTGTCAAATAAGTACTACTCAGGCTGTGAGAGATCTTCCAAAGCTTGTAAAACCTACTAATAACATGTGTAAGGAATGTCAGTTGGGAAAACAGAGTAGAACTACATTCAAAAGTAAAGAACAATTTTCAAGTGGATTGTTGGAACTCATGCACACTAATTTGTGTGGTCCTGCTAGAGTTAGGAGTTTGCAAGGAGACATATACTTTATGTTGCTAATTGATGATTACTCCCGAATTATGTGGGTCACTTTCTTGAGAGAGAAATTAGAGGCTCTTCACATATTCAAGGTGTTCAAGGCTAGGGTGGAGAATGAGATTGGTGTGAAGATAAAATGTCTGAGATCTGACAGAGATGGAGAGTTTACCTCTGGTGAGTTTAATGCATTTTGTGAAAAGCATGGAATAAGAAGACAATTATTTTCTCCTAGGACTCCTCAATAGAATGGAGTTGTGGAAAGGAAGAACCGGACTATTCAAGAGGCTTCTAGAACCATGATGATGGAAGAAAATGTTCCACATGTCTATTGGAGAGAGGTTGTGAGTACTGCTGTCTACACTCTTAACCGGGTGCAAATCAAAGGTAATACTGGTAAAACACCTTATGAACTATGGTTTAGTAATGCTCTTACTATGAAATACTTCAAAGTTTTTGGTAGTAAATGCTTTATCAAAAGAGATGAAGATCTAGGCAAGTTTGATACAAGATGTGATGAAGGAATATTTCTAGGTTATTCTAACCAAAGCAAGGCATACCGGTGCTTTAACAAGAGATTGAAAAGGATCGTTGAAAGTGCTAATGTCAAGGTTGACGAAAGCAAGGAAAAACCTTCCAAGTCTTGTGGATATGAGTCAGATGATCAAAATGAAAGTCCAAGTGAAGGAAAGATTTCAATTGCTCCATAGAATCCAATGATTCAAGAAGCTATTGCAAATGTTGAGGAACAAGTTCAAGAATCAGAAGTTCAAGAAAATCCCAAAATTCCCAAGTATGTAAGGTTGAATCATTTCAAAGATTAGATCATAGGAGATAAAAATAAAGGTGTTCAAACTAGAAGAAGAATTGTTGAAGAACAAGTGGAATATTGTTTGATCTCAAAGATTGAACCCAAATCAGTGAATGAAGCTTGTAATGATGAAAGCTGGGTAAAAGCAATGGAAGAAGAATTAATGCAAATTGAAAAGAACCATACTTGGGATCTTGTTCCTAGACCTGAAAACAAAAATGTGATTGGAACTAAATGGGTCTTTCAGAATAAATTGAATGAAGACGGTGAAGTTGTGAGAAACAAAGCAAGATTGGTGTGCAAAGAATATTCTTAGGTAGAGGGAATTGATTTTGGAAAAACTTTTGCTTTGGTGGCAAGAATCGAAGCAGTCAGATTATTTCTTGCCTTTTCCACTTACAGAGATTTCAAAATTTACCAGATAGATGTCAAGTAAACATTCTTGAATGGAGAGTTAGAAGAAGTCTACATTGAGCAATTGGAAGGATTCCAGTTGTCTGATCAAGGAGATATGGTCTGCAAATTGAGGAAAGCATTGTATGGACTTAAACAAGCCCCAAGAGCCTAGTATACAAGATTAGATAAGTATTTGTTAAAGTTAGGTTTTAGCAAAGGCACAGCTGACAGTAATCTATATTTCAAAATTGATCATGAACATATCTTGATTTTTGAGGTATTTGTTGATGATATCATCTTTGGTGGAAATGAGAGCATGTGTAAAAAATTTCCTGATCAGATGCAAAGTGAATTTGAGATGTCCATGCTTGGTGAAATGAATTTCTTCTTGGGTTTGCAAGTCATTCAGTTAGATAAGGGCATCTTCATATCTCAGTCTAAGTATGTGAAAGAGTTGTTGAAAAAGTTTGGAATGGAGGATTCAAATCCAGTGAGTACTCCTATGATAATAGGATGCAAGTTGAGTAAAGATGATGATTTCCCTAAGACAGATCAGAAAAGGTATAGATCAATGATTGAAGGGCTGTTTTATCTAACTCATACCAGACTTGATATTATGAATGTAGTTGGCCTTGTTGCTAGATTTCAAGCTGATCCTAGAGAATCTCATGTTGTAGCAGTCAAAAGAGTTCTCAGATATTTGAAGGGGACATCTAATTATGGCTTATGGTATTCTAAGGATGATGCTTTCACTCTTCATGCATATACAGATGCTGATTGGGTAGGAGATGTGGATGACAGGAAGAGTACTAGTGGTGGTGCATTTTTGTTGGGAAAGAGATTGGTTTCTTGGTTGAGAAAAAAGTAAGAGGCAATATCTTTGTCTACTACAGAGGCAGAGTATATAGAAGCAACAAGTAATTGTACTCAAGTTTTGTGGATGAAGCAAATGTTGAAGGATATCAAAATTATGTTTAAAGAGCCTGTTACAATCTTCTGTGATAATTCAAGTGCAATAAACATCTCAAAGAATCCGGTGTTGCATTCAAAGACAAAGCACATATCCATCAAGTTTCACTTTTTGAGAGAGAAGGTAAATGAGAATGAAGTCAGATTGGAGTTTGTTCCTTCAAAGGATCAGATTGCGAATATCTTCAGTAAGCCTCTACCTAAGGATACTTTTGAGTATCTCAAACGGAAGCTAAGGGTTATTACCCCTCCTGTTCAGAACTAAGGTGCACCAGTGTGCATAAGTCCGGTAGAACTCACAATCATATCTTGTGATCTGGATTGGTGTTAAGGGGATGCTACTCAGGGGGAGTAGTCAGTTTTTCTAAGTTCAGAAACAAAAGGAGTGAGAGATGATTGCAAATATGTGCCCTTTTCCATTGATGTCAAAGGGGGAGAGAAGTCATGTGAAAAACTTGAAAGTAAGTAGTTGCTGGTGAAAGGAGGAGCAGTGAAGAAAGTGGTTGCAGGTATGTTAAGGGAAAGGGGGAGAAGTCTTGATGGTTGAATCAATTTTTCACATCATATGTTGCCATCAATGACAAAGGGGGAGATTGTTGCAAATATGTGCATTTGATGTGTTGTCATTGATGTCAACATATCTCTTTGTCAGAGATAGTGAAGATAGTGCAATTCAGCAAAGTAGATTGCTCCACATTTCTAGTGAGATGAAGATCAAAGTTTGCAGACCAAAGGGTTGTGTAGAGGATTGTCTGAAGTTGCTCCAGTTAGGATTTGAGAGGTCCGCATAGAGGATTGATAAATTTATAGCCATCTGAGTAGAATCAAGTTTTGCAGTTGTTCAGAAGTAATAGAGTGACAGGAACTTGGTCCAGATTGCTCCGCATTGGAATATTATGGTCTGCAGATCTAGAGGTATGTTTGGGATGTTGGTGTGTATCCTCAACTCAATTGGTTCATGGTTTGGAGGTTTGCAAGCAATCTTTCGAGTGTGACAGTCATGACAGTTAGTGTTCTTAAGTCCCCGGATCAAGATGCAAGTGTTTCTGGTGATTTGAGGTGGTGCGGTTGTTCTTGTTGATTTCATTGTGCTTGTGGAGGTCTCTGGATCATGTGCCTATTGTTTTGGTAGTCCACATTAAGGATTGAGCTCATGGTTGAAGATTTCTCCTTGGGTGTTGCTGTTCTTTCCAGTCTTGGCCGACCGAATGCTTGGTGCGTGTTGCAGATGATCTAAGAAGAGTTCTATGGAGTGTGGCATGTTGTTCAAGGAAGATTTGAGTCCCAGCTATGTTTGGCTGACAGTGTAATGGTTCACATGTAGCATTTTAAGTCTTGTGATTGTAATTGCTTGTAATGCATATCTTGGAGAATGTTCTAGATAGATGATTGTAAGGCTAACTTTGATGTTCATTCCAAAGTTGATGTCATGTATAAATAAGTATTATGAAGTCATGGAAATGTGTGGATGTGAGCAAAGATAAGGAGGTAGCGAGGAAGTGTTCAGGGGCAGAGCAGAGGTGTTGTGAGCTTCAATGGAACTAAAGTTTGGCATGTAGAAGATGTCGTTTCTCAGTTCAACCTTTTGGTGTTAACCAGGTGAATGTTTCTGTAGGTAGTGAGCCTCCTTTGAGCGGTGAGATCTGGGTAGTGCACCTGAAGGAAAGTGCCTTCACATTTTTAATATTCTTTTAATAGAGAATAAATCTTGTGGGTTAACCCCCACCGTGGTTTTTCCCTTAACTGGGTTTCCACGTAAAAATCCTAGTGTTATGCGTGTTGATTATGTATTCTGTTCATGTGTTGTTGTTTCATGCTTTCATGGTTATATCATTAATCTGTTAATAAGTGGTAAAGAAGATTAAAAGTAGAAAATTTAAATTTTTGTGACAACTGATTCACCCCCCCTCTCAGTTTTTTGCCCTAATTTCAACAGGGTTCCCATGAGGGGTCCAGAGTGGAAGCGGCAGAGGGACTGTGTAATTTAAAGAGTAACTCCCCCAAACATGGCAGCAAGAAATACAAAAGAGAGACTCCCGAGCCAAGCAAGGGGGTTGGGAAAATTCATAGCAAAAGTGGCATGAAGATTGGGAAGGCTGAGTGGCCACCTCAGGAGAGGGTGGATAGAGAGGAGAAGCAGGTCGAAGAGGAAGCCAAGGTGGAGAAGGATAGGGCCATTGGAAAACATGGCACTGCTAGGACACCGAGCATAAGAAGATCCTCCAGACTAGTAGGGGATAAACCCCAATTTGTGAAGATTGTGGACTACTCCTCCAACTCAGAGAAAGAGGTCTTGGTGAAGAAGGTGGAAACTAAAAATGAGGAGTCGGTCCTAGCTTAGGATAATGAAGGCACCGGCTACTTTGAATCCATGAACAATTCCTACTATGACACTAATGATGAAGACACAGAGATTCTAGAGACACCAGATAAAGAGGTTATGAGTACCAGGATGGAGTTGGACAACAGGAGGCTGGAGAAGGAGTTGGCTGAGGTCAAGTCTCGTCTTTCTACCATGGAGACCAAAGTGAAGATTTTAATCAATCTACTGTTGAAGACTTCACATAGGTCTGCTGCTGCATTTTCTGTACTGCATGAGGATCAGGTCAAGGCAGAGGATTCTCTACTAGACAATAAGGAAAATTTGTTTAATTTTCTTAATGAGGACTGGAAGGAACTCCTTAGCTAGCTTTTTCATTAGCTATGTTTTATTTCTTGATCTCTATTTTTTTGGTTATGCTGTTAAACTATTGTTAGTCCATTGTTCTATGGCTTTTGAGGCTCTATACCTATTTTGCTGCCTATTGGCTTTTGTTATCAGGATCTGCACCTGGTTTTGCAGCTTATTATTATCAAAAACATTCAATACATAGATACCATTAATATACTCTAGACAATGTTATTATGAAATTATAATCTAGTGATAAAATATGTCATAAAAATCTAAAATAAATCTATTTCTCTTTGTAGATAAGCCAAAATTTTGTTATTGTCTATGGATCTATGTTATTGTTTCATTAAAAGCATACAATGTAAACCCTAAAATGCTAAACTTAACTATAAACCCTAAAACTATGAACAATAAACCCTAAAACTATGGACTAAATAAACCCCAAAACACGGATTTTAGCTATGAACCCTAAAACTATGAACAATAAACCCTCAAGCTATGAAATATAAACACTCAAACAGTAAATTTAACTATAAACCCTTAAACTATGAACTATAAACCCTAAAACTAAAATTTAAATCTAAACTATGAACCTATGCCATTTTTTGTCTCACAACTATTGACTCCTCAAACCTAAAGACTGTTGATAACTGAGAGGGGGGGGGGTGAATCAGTTATCCTAATTATTTCCCTTATTGAACTTTCCTCTTAATTGAAGCAGCATAAAATCAAACACAAAACATTAACCATGAAGTAAGAAACACATGACACAGTATTTTTGACGTGGAAACCCTGTTAAGGGAGAAAACCACGGGGTGATTAACCCAAGAATTATTCTCTGTTAGAAGAATAGGAAATTACAAAAATGGCACTTGCCAATTAGGGCTCACTGCCCGAGCACACTGCTCACAAGAGGCCCACTGCCTACAAGAAGACACACTGTCTACAAAGTGATGATAATCACAGTCTTGAACTGATTGGAAGCATCTGCATATGCTGGAGTTCAGTTCCGGTTAGGCTCAGTACACTGATCTGCTGCACTTCATCTTTCCTCTGTTCTTTGTTCTGCTATCTTTCACATACCGGATCCTTTTTGCTACCTCTGCTCTTTCTCAGGACTTATTCGCATATCTCTCCACATCCACACACACTTCACAACTAAATCCATCCTCTATATATATCCGCACAAGTAGTTTCATCACCTTTCTAGTCGGCATCCGGAACAGTCTAGTTTCTTACAAACTCTCATTCTGTCGGCTGAATCCTTCCTCACCAAGCAATGCGGATCAAGCATATACTTGTAGATATCATTAATCATGTCGGCCAAACATGATTCATGCCTTCACAACCTCTGTCATCAACAGTAACCCATCCGGAAAGTAGTCTGATACTCTGCCAGTCAGTTCTTCCTCTGTTTTCACTGTCTCTCAGGAATCCGGTACTCAACCATTCATATCTTTTTCCTTGTCCATCACCGGAGGCTAAATCCTTGGAATATACCACTCAAGGTAGTCCTCTTGACTTCCCCAAATCCGCACTGCACCAAGACACTTCCTCTGAGAGGTCCGGACCAATCTGTCGGACCTTGCCACATGCTCTGTTCTTCTTTACCGGACCACAACTTTCTTTATTCTGACTTCCGGTAGAGACACATCATGACTTGCGGATGTGTGGGATGACCTTTGTTGCCATCAATGACAACAACCATGAATCCATATAGTGTCTCTTGCCATTTTTTGTCTCACAACTATTGACTCCTCAAACCTAAAGACAAGCCATACCTTGAGCCACTATGAAATTTACCCTAAGCAATCATACTTGCAACTTATGATCATGCAAGGACAACTTTGGACCAATCCATGAGAAAGAATAGCTTCTCCTTGTTTTCTATTTGCTAGGCCAAGGGGACTATTTCCTAAGGTTTTGATATAGAACAATTAAAGAGAAATGATCATATGCAACACTCTCTTCAAACTAGGAAAAAACTAATGTATATGACCAAAGATATATCATCTATTAGCCCTAATGATGTAGTTCAGTCAAGAACCATACTTCACACATGAAGACAAACTAGGCAATACCCATACCTCAACCATCTAACACACCTCAAGTTACCATACTTTATGTCATGGTGCAAATTACAAGTGTCAAATACATAGTTTATCTAGGGTTGATTGACCACTTATATGCTTTGATTTTTCCCCAATTGGGTATTGATGTTCTTATTGGAAAAACCTAAAAGAAATACAACTAGATTTTATCTTAGCAAACGATATGTTTTGATGGAAATGCTTTAATAACTTAAAATTTGACCAAAAAATAGGTCATTTTCTCATGCCATAATCGCTTCCAACAGTACAATAAGTTTATAAACATCATTTGCAAATGCTTGATTGTCTGTTTAAGTGGCAATGGATGTGTACAGATAGATGCAAACAACTATACAACTATCATGTCTAGAAATAAACATGAATGCTAACATCAATTTTCACTTGAACATTGAATAATAAATTACAACTTCATATGGTTTTAGAATTTTTAAATTTTAGCATAAAAATTATCATGGTGCATAACACTAACTATAAATTACAACTTTATATGCTTTTAGAATTTTTTAATTTCAGCATAAGTATTATCATCATGCATAACACTAACAAAATAAAGATGCATAAATGCACCGGCCTTTTCCATCTTTCATTTATAGTTATAGGACATATTCATTGATACATAACTGATTCGTCTCAATTTCAACTATACAAACAATCAATTTTGTACTAGTTCAGGTTCACTCTATCTATGGAAAAATATATACTTTTTCCCTGCCTTCGTTTTACTGTATACATGTACATTAAAACATGGATAAAGCCATCAAATTAAAATAAGCTACTAGTTTTAACTCTACGTGCATTTTATTCCATTAAAAATACACACCAAACAAACCTAAATAACTTCATACCTCTCAATGTCCAACTAACTGTATCAATAGATCTATGAAATAAAACATTTGAGCTCCTGTTGCCTACAACTTGTTGCAACCATTGACATACTACTACATGTGATACCTTCTGATGTCATCAAAGTCACCGACACAAACTTCGCAAAAAATATTATAAACCTATATCAATTGCAAACATACATAAGCATATCTATTCCCTTTGGTAGGGACTCCAACTCTTTCAGAGCTCTTGTTTTACTGATGTTGTTGCTCCTTAGTTGTCTTCATACCTACAACTAAAAAAGAGAGAAATGAAATATGTGATTAGGGTTTGTGTAAAGAATATAAGAAGAAGAATAATAAATAAAAAGAAATAATATTGATTAGGGTTGGAAAGAAAAAAATATTATAAATGTGTTATTGAATATGGCATCCTTCTCCTCCTTTGAACTTTGCTTTCATTCTTGTATAAAGCAAAATGATATTTTATATAGAGTTTTCTAATAGCTTTTAAAACTTTAATATGTGTTTTTTAAAATAATAAATGCATATATTATATTATAAAGTATATCAAGTTTTAAAAAAGAGAAAACAAATAGCATATATCATATATCATATACAAGGCTTAAATTTGACAGTTGTATAGTTGTATTTAGGCATTTTTAGTATAAAATACAATCAAAAATTTAAAATGACTGTATCATATGAAAGGAGAGATTTTGGACAAACTGTCAAAATTTATATAGGATTATGCTGATATATATATTTGGTTTTTATATAATCTACTTATACTAAGATATGTCATAGTATTTTAAAGGTAGTATTAAATAGATAGCTGTCATAAAAAAATTGTTTGACAGGCAAGGTCGACTGTCAAATTTAAGCCCTGATCATATATTATTATTATTTAATATGTTATGAATTATTATTATATTATTATAAAAAATAATATGATGGAGGATATTATAAATAATATAATATGCTCTTATATTAATTTAAATTATATATTTTTACAAGTAGTATTAGTATTCTTGATGTAAGTATTTAAATACATTTAATTATAATAAATATATATTTTAGAGTGGATATAAATTAATAGTTTATTACTTTATTAAATGCTCCCATTGAAATAGTATAATAAATGTTATTTTATTATTTTATTATCAGTAATTAGCCTATAGCCTTTTATATGTGAGCATTATAGTGCTCACAATTGTCTCATGCCGAAAATATTCTAAACTCATCGATTGTTCAGGCACTTGTTCCTATCACCCTATTTCTTGAACCTTCTATGGGTGCAACTACTGGTAAATTGGTTAAAAGGTTTGCTCTAATGCTTTAAGCGATCAAGAGGTGACAAGTTCCATTTCTACTTCGTGTTTTTTTTTTAAGATATATAAATTGTTTTATTATATTTAAAATTATGATATGTATATGTAGTTTATAATATATAGTATTCAAATTTAAGTGATTTTTTTTATGGAATGTAATTTTTTTATATATTAAATAATATTATAATATCTATTGTGTGGTATAATTTACAAAATAAGTATAATAATATTTAATATAATAAATGATAAATTTTAAAAAGAAATAATATATTGTTGTGGTTATATGGATCCAATGAAGGATTGTCCAATCATGCAATGAAATAAAACAACACACAATCAACAATAGAAATATAATTGAAACAACAAACAACAATATGGACTTTATTGATTCTCAGTCATGAATTACAATCCACTGCAATGGGCTTCCAACATGCTAGGCCTCATATGTTTGATTACAAATATGCAAATTACAGAATTTGAATGATATTTGAATACGATTCCAAACTTGACCTCCAACTCTCTCCACCAATTGTGTTGCTCTCAAATGGTTGTGAACAATGTTTATATAGCAGTCTCAAGCCTTGTGAAAGATCCTAGTTGGCCTTAAGGTGGTGCAAATCCTAATGCTTAGATAAAACATGTAGTTGGCTAAACGTGAAGGTAAAATCTCTAAGTTGAATGTGGTGATGATGGATAGGTAAAACTCGATGCAATGCACACCATAAGCACTCATGGGTCCAATATATCTAGAAATGTGTTCCTTTGCTACTACAAACTTTAGAAAGCTACCACAGGCCATGAATAATAAATTTGAGCGTAAGTCTATCAAACTTGATAAGGTTCAAAAACCAAGATATGCCTATGCAATGATTAGAGACTTTTGAAAAGTGAATGTCATTGAAGGATCATAGTAGAAAATATATTTCCAATCATAAGATGAGATGTGCATCTACAATGAAATATGGTAGAATTTGTGGTGATTGTCTAATGACTGAAAAACTTGTAAACAAACAAATAAAGTGAAAGCAAAATATTCCTAGTTGATTTAAGATTGCTCTTACACCCTAGGATGCTCCTGCATCACAAATTATGTGACAAGTATGTGTAGGTCAAATAAGGTTATTATATATCAAGTCATTTATTGGATTGATATAGACGAAGGAATAAACATCTTACTTAAGAGTAGCTCAAAATTTATTATTGTGTCGTCAGCTCCTCTCCTCTCCTCATCTGATTTGAGACTTCAGAAGAGTGGTTATCATGGGAATGGCACTCCCTTACAACATTTTAAACACATTAACTCCTTACTATTGTCATAATGGCTCCATTGTACAAGGTTTGCCCCTTTGGGATATGAGCCACCCTATCATGCATCATGTTGTCATTACTCTCATCCATTCTTTGCATGTTGTTGATGTGTTCTTCTATGCACATTTGGTATCATGTGTTGTCACATGTGTATAAGTTGCACGTGGCATATTATAGTTATGAAGTGCCTTCATGTCCAAAACAAAAAAATTGTTAATCTTGTTTTCACATATTAATACTCAACTTTAAATTTGGGCATTACATATGGTATCAAAGCTAAATTGGAACATTGGGAGCTCTAGGAGTTTGTTTAGGTCTTGCTTGTTGTGTGTATAACTACAAACTAATAGTTTGATTATTGATTATATTCAAATAATAGTTGCATCATTAAGTAGTTCTTAATTAATGAAATTGAACTTGACCACACATTACTTTTACCTTTTTGTGTAACCCATAGGTAGTTTAAATAAATAAACTATTTGCATAAAATTGTCAAATGTAGATTTGTATATCAAGGGATAATTGATGGCTTACTTGTTGCTTCTTCTCACTAAACCAAAATAATTACTAGAATCAAGAGAATATGTATAATAATGAAAGGAATGTGAGTTGTTTTTGAAACACTTGCATAATGTAGTGAATGTTGTGTGCAATATCTTCATAATGGTCTAATAGTGATTCTTGAAAAGGATTAGACATTGATTTCATAAAATGTGTGTCATGTTGCAACAATTATGCTAGCGTTTTCTAATGTGGTGATAAGAGTTTTAAATGGTGATTTTTTACATGGCATCTTATTATTGATATGTGCAATGTATTTTTTATGTACATCTTAGATATAAATTTGACCATAAGAAAGACTATTCTTTCAAATGTGTAGTTCAAATGACCTTGCTAAAGATTAATGGGCCTTAGATTGTATAACCAAATCCTTCATATATTTAACTTTAGATTATTCCCTTAAAAATGAGCCTATTGCTCCATACCAAATATTAATATTGTAATTAAGCATGATTTCACCTTGTGATTTCCTATACATGTGTCCCACCTAGTTAACCCTATTATTGGTTTTTAGTGCATTTCTTAGATAGTAAACTTATATTGATCCTATTTCCTCAAAACTATAACCATGTGAGACTTAAATAAATTAGGCTTTTAATTGAGTTGTTTAAAGGGTAGTAATTACATAATTGACTTAAATTTTAACTAATGAGTAGATGTTCCTGTAGCTAGATTGTGGAAGTTGATAAAATATAGAAAAACTATTGTAATATGTGCTTGATGGTGTAGATATAGGATGTGGAATTTCAATACCTTTCTATGCATTATGAAATGATAGAATGAATAGAGATATATCAAATGTTATGTTTATAATTATTTTTGTTGAGTGTATGTACTCCTTATGTTTTATCCGTTGAAATTAGGGCAGCCAACTAAGAGGGGGGTAAATCAGTTGTCTCAAAACTTTATCTTTTTCTATATTTAATCTTCTTTACAACTTATTAACAGATTAATGATAAAACCATGAAAGCATGAATCAACAACACTTTAGCAGAAACATAATCAACACACATAACACCAAGATTTTTACGTGGAAACCCAGTTAAGGGAAAAACCACGGTGGCGGTTAACCCATAAGATTTTATACTCTGTTAAAAGTATTACAAAATGGGAAGGCACATGTCTTCGGGCACACTGTCCAGAGCTCATTGTTCAAAGGAGGCTCACTACCTACAAAATTGATTACAAGAGTTCACTAAAATGTTTGAACTGAAGAAAAGCATCTAACTATGCAAAATTACAATTCTAGTTAAGCTCAGTATACTGACTTTACACACTTCATCTCTTTCTACCCTGCTTTATTGTTCTTTCATGATCCGGAGCTTAGATCTCCTTGCTTCGCACTTGATACTGCTATTCTCCATACCTATCAATTCATATTCTCTTTCACACACTCCAAAATGCTTGAATCCATCGATCATATATTTCCGCTACATGAAATTACATCAACTGCAATCGGCCTTAAGAAAACTTGGAAACTATTTCAAGAACAATGTTCTGTCAGCTGAATCCATGCACAAACATCAATGCGGACCAAAATGTATGTATCCAAGTTACCTCACATGTTAGCCAATACCACTAGATCTCATAAATTACTCGACCAACCACTTCTCTTCATCCGCACAAGGATCAAACACCTAGTTGGCATGTTCTTCACCGGACTGAACTGTCTAACCAAAACTTGATACTCAAATGCTTGTAACTTACAATCCCTTTATCACAGGAGGCTAAAATCTTAGATTTAGGTAGCCCTAACATCCCCTAACATTCCCTTAGATCCGCAGCTCAATATGATTACCTGTGGAGAAATGCTGACCAAAATGTTGAACCCTGTCATATGCTCTATTCCTGTCTATCTGGACTTAGACAAATCTATAGTTTGACTTCTGGTATGATCCACTAATACAATGCGGATGTGTAAGATAGATTTAGTTGCCATCAATGACAACATCTAACATGCCTAGCAGTGTCTCTTGCCAACAATCTCCCCCTTTGGCATTGATGGCAACACTTAGTGAAAAATGACTAAGTGTTAGAACAACTCCCCCTTACTATGTGCACTTGTGATTTCCAATGCTCCCCCTTTGGTGAATTCCTCATTTTTCATTGTTTTTCCTCTCCTCCTTTGACATCAATGACAAAGGCTAGGATCCACCTATCAAAATTCATGCAAAAAATTTTATGTACATGGGTCAAAACTCTAAGTATATACTTCTGCATATGAACAGACAGTCCTTAAGCCTTGTTCATCAACAAAAGGAAATCACCAAAAAAAAATTTCAACCATGACAATTCACTATCCCAGTTCTTCTTTATGCTGCCCAAAATGGATATATGTCCACTGAACAAAAATGCCTGTGATTCTACCTTTTGTAGATCAGTAGGATCACTAGTAGTAGCAGTAGCTTGGGATTCTGCCAATAGATCATACATAGTTTCTAACTTGGGGGAAATCAGTCCTCGGAGCTCATCCAATCTGCCCAAAACTTTGACCTTTTCCTTCTCGAAATTACTCAATTCATTTCGCAAACTTACTACTTGGCATTTTTTGGTTGCTACAGACTCAGTTAAAGGACTATAGGACTGAGAAATGTTAGACATTTTGATCTCTAAGTCCTTATTCTTCTTCCCAATATCTTCAACAAGTTTAGACCAATTTAGACAAAACTTATAAATCTCTGCACCTTTAGAGAGCATTTTGAATACTCTTTACACTAGTGTCAAGCACTGATCTATCATAACTAATTATTTTCCTTATTTCAGCAAATCTCTTCTCATTGTATTCATTTCTGACTTTAACTTCTGCTGACTTCTCAAAAGTTTCAAAATGAGTACTTATAGAGTTTATTAGACTCTTTAACTGACCAAAGGGGGATGTTGATGAGTCCTTCTGAAGTGTAGGCATGATTTTCTCCAAAATCCCAGATACAAGACTAAGCAATTCACTATCTTCTATATGGGATTTCAAGATTTCCTCTCTGGCCTTAGCTTGTGCAATAGAGGCCAACTTCATCTTCTGTACTGGTGATAGGGTATCAAAATTGATTGGTCCTTGTATTATATCCTGATCTTCTGCCACTTGTGTATCTCTCTCCAAAATTTCTTTCACTGCTTCTATAGTGTCTCTTGCCCAAAATGATGTTTCCAATTTATACTCTTCAGGGCCTCCATCTTCTCCCTTTTCAGAGTCAACCACATTGTCTTACACATCATTTTCATTCCTTTTCTCTGCTTTTGCCTTCTCTACATCATCATCAGAGGTAGCTTTGCTTTTATCTATCTCAGAAATGTCTTCTGCATTAATCTATGGAGGATTTTGTGTATCCTCAGTAGCAGTATTATCAAATTCCTCAACATTTGGAATGGAAGAATTAATTCCATCATCAGTTTCCTTTTCTTGATCTTCCTTCATCATCTCTTCATCTTCTTTATTCAATATTTCTTCTTCCGGAATGAAGACATCATCTACTTTAGTTTGTTGCTCATTTTTCTGCAACTCTTCATCATTCAGATTTGATGTGTCAATAGGTTCTTTTGTAACCACATAAAACTTATTCTTGTCCAGTGCTTTCTTTAGATGTTTTTTTGTTTCTTTAACAACTTCATCAATGTCTCCAATCATTAGCTTATTCATCATTTTCTTGCTTCTGAATTCATCCTTGACTTCTTTGAAATTTTTATCAGCTTCCTTTCTGGAGATTACGGGACACAGACTAGATAATACATGTTCCCTTAGCTCCAAATATTTTTCTTTGGTAGATTCTTTTCTTATTTTTAGAATGTCTCTTAAACTCTTAGGAACTTCTGACAAAATCTCCACTAGTGCTCTATTGAATACATTCAAGTATTTTATAGTAGCATCCTCCAAAATTCTCTTGTCAGCATCATTGCAATTATCATAAAATTTAGTTATTGGCTTTAGGTTTCCATCTACAATGATTGACTTAATGATGTCTTCCATAGAAAGAGTAGACTTCTCAACATCAACCTCTAACTTATGCCTTTTACTTGGCTTTTTGCTTCCAGAGGGGTTCTCCTTAGACACTTTAACCACTTTAGTGCTTGAGGCCTTCAATTCTTTAACTTCTCTATCTGAGTCAGTTTCTTCTTCATCTTCCTTCTCCACACTAACATATGTTGTTTTTACCCTTTACCTTTGTCCTTTTTTCTTCCTTATCGGTAGGTTTTTCTTTGATTTTTTCTATAACAGGTGATGTACCAGAGGTTGAACTAGAACTCCTAGTAGTCCTTGACTTAAAAAGAGATTCTGTTGGAACACTTCCCTATTCCCTATCCTGCTTCTCCTTCTCAACTTTCTCTGTCCTTTCCCTGAATTGCCTCACAACTTCCTTAGTAAGGCCTAGATTCTCAGCTAGCTACACTCAACTTCTTTACTCATAGTCCTTTTGATTTCAGGAGCCTTGAATTCAAGATGCCATTTTAGTGAAATCTCTTTATATGTTCCAAATCTCTCCTCAACTGGATCCCTAGGCTAGCTCAACAGATGCTATGCATACAACTCTAATACCCATCCATCCACTTCATACCCCATGGGCATGATACACATAATTCTAGGCTTCACTGCTTCCATTTTGCACTGATCAACAATAATCATAAAACAAACGGTGTCCTTGTATTTCTCAACCACATCCCTAGGTATTCTCTCCCTAGCCTGCATCATACTCTGGAAATTTTTGAAGAATCCCCAAAGTGCAGTTTTTTGTGCATCATAATTACCCAGACAACTCAAATGATTTCTAATCTGGACTTCTACCGGTTGGTTGTTGGACCAATATAGATTCTTATTCCCAGGGAGCTCACTCAAGAAATAAAAGAAAAGACACATGATTAGCATACCATATTTGAATGAGTACTTCTTGTCCTTCTTTATCTTGCTTAGGTTCTCCATAAGTTGGTTCAAAAATAGTTCATAGAGATCATAGTCTGGATTCTCTTTTACCATCTGATATGCAGTATAGATGGTTGTTCCAGACACTAAATTTTCTCTGCTAGAGAAATATATCTTGTACCCTATTACCATCTATGTGAATCTAACCCCATGAGCCTCTATATCATTTATAGTCATAGCTCTCTTATCAAATTTTGATTCGGTTGCCTCTGTGACTTCCTGATTCTTCACAGCCTTCAACTGAGGCAGAGTCCCAGTTGAATTTAATCTTGTAACTACCCTTATTGCATCTTTTGTGATCTTGAACAGATGATTCAACCATAAAAATTCATCATGGATACGGCTCAAGACATACTAGACCCATTCATCCTCTGCAAAACTCAAAAACTTAATGAATTGTATGAACTTCTTGTCTTTCAAGGATTTGTACTCTGATTTGAGCTCAAAATCTTCATCTTTTAAGTGATTCATGAAAAGATCAACAAATCTTAAGTCGCCATTCTCCTCTAGAGGTGCGTAAATGTAAGCCCTAATGTCTTCTGTGTGAAGAACCCCATATGGAACTCCAGAAAACTCTCCCATTAGATCAACTTCAGTGGACTTGAAAGGGTGCTTCTTAAACTTTGGCCTAGGTTGCCCAGTGATGTTCACAACCAGAGGTGTAGCCATTTCAAAATAATACAAGTTCAAAGCTTCACAAAAAAAAAACAATTTTCTTCACAGAATTAGGGTTAGCTGTCGAATTCGTTCTTCGCACTTCAAATCTCTAAAATTTCAGCTTAGGTGCTCTTCTCATTCTCTTTGAATGCAAACTAATTCAAAAGTTTGAGTGATGACCTTTTATCCTCTGCAAAACCTAATTCTTCATTGTAATAAATGCCTTGCCCTAATTCATCTGGTTACTCTGTTTCTGAATACAGTCAATCTTTAATTGCTCCACAATCGATCGCATTAGCTTCTTTTCTTCCAAAATTTGCTTCAACAGTTCTATAATAGGCTTCTTTATCTTCATTCATCATGCCAGATTCAGGCACCCATTTACTGGCTGGGGGAATTAGATTTTCAATGCAGATCCCCCTAAGACAGAGCTCCTGATTCAATTCCTAGAGGAATTATTAGCACCAGATTCCGGTGCGGACCCATCACTGTCATTCATTACACTTTTCTTCACCCATGTTTTGTTCATTTCATTCTGGATCTCATTCACATCTACGTTGCTCTTGCCTTTGTCCAACTTCTTCTCTATTTTCCCTTTACCTGCCAGTGAGTTCTCCTTTTTGCTTCTGCAAAATTTAGCAATATGTCCGTATTTGTTACAGTTGAAACACACAATCTTATTTTTCTGACAATCACATGTTGCAGCAATTTCAGATCTACATTGCATTGCAATATGCCCAAACTTATTGCAAGTAAAACATCTTCCATTGAACACTTGTTTGTTCTTAGGCAGATTCCTTGATCCACTTCTGCATTCTTCAGCCTTATGACCTATCTTTTTGCAATTAAAGCATTCACCGGAGAAAGATGATGCATTTTGATTCACTTTACTTTTGTATTGATTAGCTCTATGACCATACTTATTGCATTTGAAACAATTGCCATTAAAAGATGGATACCTTTGAGCATTAGGTTATCTTACTAGAGGTCTTCTAGGATTCCTTCATTGATTTCTTGCTTCAGGATTTCTTTGACTGGATCCAGAGCTTTCACCTTTCTCAAATCCCAGACCATGCTTATCATCTACCTTCTTCTGACTATCAAGAAACACCTCAAGTTTAGCTGAGCTTATCTTGAATTTATCTTTATATTCATTTGCAACTTCTAGGTCATGTTTGAGAATGACAATTTATCTTTCAAGTTGATCCTCATTATCCCTAGTTTCTTGTAGAACAAATTCTAGATGACCAATTATTCTATCCAATTTGCAGCACGCTTTTGTTCTTTCTTTCAGAGATTGATTTAGTTTTTCCCCAGTCTTCTTTCTTTCTTCAATTTCCTTGGTTAGCCTCATTACCCTGGATTCCATCTCATGTTTTATGACAACAACTTCTTTTTCTAGCTTCTCACATTCCTTTGTCTTCTCCTTCAGGACCTCATCCATGTCATTGTCTTCATTCTAATTTGCTAGCTGATGAAGTAGCTCCTTTCTATTTTCATTAGATTTGCTTAGTTGTCCTTTTAAGGTCTCAATGAAATCTTCAACATCTTTAAGGTTCTCTTGCATATCTCTGATTTCTGATCATGGCCTGGATGAACCCATTGAAATACCTTCCCAGATCTTCCTCAAGCTATTAAACTTCTTCAAGGAACTAGGTTCTAATACCAATTGTTGAAATTAGGGTAGACAACTAAGAGGGGGGTGAATCAGTTGTCTCAAAACTTTATATTTTTTTGTATTTAATCTTGTTTATAACTTATTAACAGATTAATGATATAACCATGAAAGCATGAATCAACAACACATGAACAAAAACATAATCAACACAAATAACACCAGGATTTTTATGTGGAAACCCAGTTAAGGGAAAAACCATGGTGGGGGTTAACCCACAAGATTTTATACTCTGTTAAAAGTATTACAAAATGGGAAGGCACATGCCTTCGGGCACACTGCCCAGAGCTCACTACTCAAAGGAGGCTCACTACCGACAAAATTGATTACAAGAGTTCACTAAAATGTTTGAACTGAAGAAAAGCATCTAACTATGCAAAATCATAGTTCTGGTTAAGCTGAGTATACTGACTTTACACACTTCATCTCTTTCTGCCCTGCTTTACTGTTATGCCATGATCTGGAGCTTAGATCTCCTTGCTTCGCACTTGATACTACTATTCTTCGCACCTATCCCTTCATATTCTCTTTCAAACACTCCAAAATGCTCGAATCCATCGATCATATATATCTGCTACATGAAATTACATCAACTGTAGTCGTCCTTAAGAAAACTTGGAAACTATTTCAAGAACACTGTTCTGTCGGTTGAATCCATGCACAAACATCAATGCGAACCAAGACTTATGTATCCAAGTTACCTCACATGTTAGCCAATACCACTAGATCTCATAAATTACTCGACCAACCACTTCTCTTCATCCACACAAGGATCAAACACCTAGTCAGTCTATTCTTCACCAGACTGAACTGTCTAACCAAAACCTGATACTCAAATGCTTGTAACTTACAATCCATTCATAATCGGAGGCTAAAATATTGGATTTAGGTAGCCCTGACATCCCCTAACATTCCCTCAAATCCGTAGCTCAATATGATTACTTGTGGAGAAATGCGGACCAAAATGTTGAGCCCTGTCATATGCTCTGTTCCTATCTATCCGGACTTAGACAAATCTCCAGTTTGACTTCTGGTATGATCCACTGATACAATGCGGATGTGTAAGATATATTTAGTTGCCATCAATGACAACATCTGACATGCCTAGCAGTGTCTCTTGCCAACATTATCAACAATATTGTGTCTAATTACATTTACCAATGCTTGCTAATGAACCTTAAAGTTGGATTTTCTTGTAAATACAGCTTCAAAATTGGATATTGCAAAGAATATAATTAGAATATGAAGGAGAAGATGATCTTAGTTATGTTATGGAGGGAATAAAACTAGGTTATAATGTATAGAACAATATTTAACATTGCATAAGCCTTAAATGAAATAGAATCAATGTTGCATTACAAATGAAGTTTAGTTCACACAATGTGGATGGTTGTGATCAAATGTAACAAAATGATTGTTGAATTATGTTTTGAAATGTGATTGAAATGAGCTAGCAAATATGGTGTGAAAATCATATATAAAAAACTAGTTCCAATTAATCAATTAGAAGTATGAAGTTGGTAGAATAAAATGAGATATGTGTGTACCTCTTGTGTGGTCAAATGTGAAAAATTACATGATATCGAAAAATTACATGATATCGAGATATAGAGTGTGATATGGGAACACCCAGTAAATGTTGTGAACATGGCTTGAGCTTGAAATGTGGTGTGTATTTGTTTAAGAAAATGAAGTGTTGTGGAAGCAATGGGTAAACCAATTGTGTACCCCCAACTTGATGTTGTTGTTCTAAGTTAATTATTGGTGGTGGTGACATCCCACTAACAATTACTTGTTAATGCATTGATCATTTTGGATTCTGCCATTTTGGTTGATTGTCTAAGAAGCAATCACTAATAGATGATTGTCTCCTATTAGTAATAACTTATTGTGACCCTTCCAATTCAATGAGATCCTTCTAATAACTATCAACAATGATGACTCCTCCTCTTGGCTATAGTTATGGGAAGTTGTGTTCTCTATTTATCCCATGTAGACTTGTTATGTAAAAGTGCTCCATAGGATACATAAGGGGAAATGATCATGACATCCAGGATGTATCATCAATATCCTTAATGATATCATAAGAAAAGTAATGTATGATACTAGGGGTAAATGAGCCACATTTTAGGTTATGTTCCCATTTATCATTGAAGTATCACATATTCCTAAGCTATTATCTTTTGGTCAATATGTGTCAGAGCACTGGTGTTGTATGGATGTGATACCTACTAATGGTATTGTTACTAACTAGCATTACTGAAACCTTGTTCCAACACATGATAATGGTTATTGATACTAAGTTCTAGCATAGACTCTTGGTGTGAGTAACAACATATGCTACTAATCCTTAGAGATGTTATGATAGTTGGAGGATGTATGGATGGGAAGATGCATTCTTGGTGAGGGTTTATGTGTGTATTAGTGTAAGGAGTTTTGACTCCATCACCATTCTCACTTGTGAGGGGGATTCTGACCATACCACTTGAGTTATTGCGGAAGGAGTCTATTAAGGATAGACCCTACTTCCTTTTACCCTCATCAAGCATTCTAGTAGTGGTATTGGTGATATGAACCTTGGTCATGAATTTTCTAACATTCTTCCTACTTTGGGGAGGTAGTGTTGTTCTTCTATTGCATTTGGATAAATGTGGGAGATATGGGAGTTTGACTATGATAGAATTATACATGATGGCATTTTGATTATATTTTTCTTATCTTGGAGAGCTACAATTTTTCCTAAAAATGTGATACTTTTGGTATTTGGCACTTATCATGAGTGATAGAGGATGTCCTTGGTTGTGTAGGACATGCAATGGTATGACATGATGATATAATCTACAAGCTCTATGTGGTAGTAATACTACCTTATGATTATTCTTTTGGGTGGTATAAAGTCCACCCAATTCCCCCTCCTCCCCTTTTGTGGCCTTATTGAAGCTGCATGGTGATCATGATGTGCTTATTGGTGACTTTTCTTTTATTTGTAAAGACAACAATGTTGAGATTGCACTTCATTGGGCTACTTAGCCATTTGTAATTTGAGATCTGGTCCATTTTCCTCAAGGACTTGTTTAACTTTTATATTTGAATTAAAATATTATATTAATTGTTACTTTGATTTTTTTCTCTTTTATTATTTTTTATTAGTGGACTTAACTTTGAGACTTTACT
This sequence comes from Cunninghamia lanceolata, assembly GCA_027924645.1. Taxonomy (NCBI): domain Eukaryota; kingdom Viridiplantae; phylum Streptophyta; class Pinopsida; order Cupressales; family Cupressaceae; genus Cunninghamia; species Cunninghamia lanceolata. The sequence continues at coordinate 1,006,683 of BSBN01000900.1, forward strand.
TTGGTTTGAGGCTTTCTTAGTGTTTGCAATTTCTAGTTTGTGTGGAGTGATGTGACGTGTAAAACTACCATATCTAGGAGGGGTCCTTGGTAGGTTGTATGGGGGAGTACATGGCCTACGAAATTTTAGTGTGAGGATGGGGGCTGTGTTGGTTCCCAAATCTGCACACATCAAACTCTAAAGGTTTGTCAATTCTTATGATCAAGTTTAATGGGGATCTGGCCAATAGAGTAGGAGATTTATTTTCACCTATCTCCCTTGCACTTTAGGCTCTACCAGACCTAGGGGGTATCCCTTACTATTGTTGGCAAGAGACACTACTAGGCATGATAGGTGTTGTCATTGATGGCAACTAAGATCATCCCAATCATTCGTATAACACAATTTGTTCACAGCGGAAGTCAAAATCAGAATGTGTCTAAGTCCAGGTAGTCAAGAACAGAGCAGGTGACAGGGTCTGGTATCTTGGTCCAGATCTATCCGGTGGAAAGGCATGGTCTTCTACGGATCTAAGGTAGTTGTAAGTATTATCAAGACATTCTAAATCTAGAGTTTCATCCTCCGGAGATAAAGGACTCAAAATATATTAGCTTCTGAGTATTAGGTTTCAGTTTGACAGAAGAAGAACTGGCCTACCCTATGAATGATCCTATTTCCAGATGCATAGAAGTTATCTATTGGGAAATTGGTGATGATAAATAGTGATAACCGACATGATTAATGTTTCAAAAGTGCAAGTTTTAATGCGCATCTCATATTATGTATGGATCTAGCCGATAGAGCAGAGTAATTTTCAAAGTTCTAAATGTTCTTGAAGTTGACTGGTAAAATGATTGTAGATCATGCTGCAGATATATATATCCAATGGAATTAGATGATTGTGGTGTGTGTGTGTGAATAAGGTAATTGTGTGAATAGCAGAAAATCTAAGGAGCGAATGAAGACAGAGCAATAAGAAGAGCAAGTAAAGATGAAATGTGTAAGATCAATTTTTGCACTTAACTGGGACTGAAACTCTTGCATGAGTAGATGCTATTTATTAGTTCAAAATCTTTGTTATTCTCTTGTAATCTCTCTGTAGGCAGTGAGCCTCTAATTGAGCAATGAGCTCGAATGCATGTGCATTCTCATTTGTGAAAATACTTTTAATAGGGTATTATTTTTTGTGGGTTAACCCCCATCGTGGTTTTTCCCTTAATCAGGTTTCCACATCAAAAATCTTGGTGTCAAGTGCGTTATTTATGTTTTTGCTCATGTGTTATTGATTAATGATGAAATGTTTTGATTATAAGTAATAAAGGAAGATCAATGGTAGAAAAGATTGAAATATGTGACAATTGATTCACCCCCCTCTTAGTTGTCTGGACCTAAACCAACAATTGGCATCAGAGTGAGGTTCCTTTTGGAAAGTTTAACAACTTAAGGGAGATCTAGGAAATGGATGAATACAACCTTTAAGGGCAACTGAATCTTGACCTAGATGATCTTGAGTAGTCCAAGGCAAAAGTCCAAGAGCTGCAAGATAACCTCAAAAAGGTTGAAAACTTCATTGAGATTTTAAAAGAAAAATTGAGCAAATCCAATGCAAAAGGAAAGGAGCAACCTCTTCAACTGGAAGACAAAGGAATGTGAAAAGTTAGCTAAAGAAGTTATTGTCTTAAAACATGAAATGGAAACTGGGGTAATGAGACTAACCAAGGAAACTGAAGATAGGAAGAAAACTGAAGAAGAGATGAAGCAAAATCTAAAGGAGAGAACTGAAGAATGCTGTAGATTGGATGGAATAGCTGGTCTCCTTTAATCAAATCTACAAGAAAGTAGAAGCAATGAGAGAAAACTTGAGAGACAGATTATCACTCTCAGACATGGCCTAGAAATTGCCAATGAATATAAGAAAAAGTTCAAGATAAGCTCAGCTAAACTTGAAGCACTAATTGAAGAACAAAAAAAGAATGCCAACAAGCATGATCTTAGATATGAGAAAGGTGAAAGCTCTGGATCCGGACAAAGAAATTTTCAGCCAAGGAATAAAAGAAACAGAACTAGAAAACCTTCGGTAAGACAGCCTAATGCTCAAAGATATCCATCATTCAATGGAAATTGTTTCAATTGTAATAAATTTGGTCATAAAGCTACTCAGTACAGAAGCAGAGTGAATCAAAATGGTCCATCCTTCTCCGGTCAATGCTTCAAGTGTAAGAGGTATGGTCATAGATCAAATGAATGCAGAAGTATGATAATGAATAATGCTAACAATAAAGGAAGTGGCAATTCTTTCAATGGTTATTATTTTGCTTGCAATGGGTTTGGACACATGGCTAATCAATGCAGATCAAAAGGAAATCAATTTCATAAGAAAGGAAATGTTGTGTTATTTAATTGTAATAAATCTGGTCATATTACAAGATTATGCAGAAGTAGGAACAATGAAAGAAGAGGTCCGGTAAACAAAAAACTAGATGAATAGAGACAAGACAAAGGCAAAAGAAAAATTGAAGTGAATGAGATATGGAGCGAAATGAACAAGATCTGGGTAAAGAAAGATGCAATAAACAACAATGATGAGTTTGCACTAGAATCAGGTGCTGACAATTCCTCCAGGAATTAAGTTAGGAACTCTAGCTCAAGGGGAGTTGCATTGAACATGAAAATCCCCCATCAGTAAGTGGGTGCCTAAATCTGACACAATAAAAGAGAACATTCTAAATTGGTCCAAAACCCTTGGAAGGATTTCTAGAAAGGAAAATGTTGATATGAAATCTTGCGGAGTGATTCATAAAGAACTATAAAAAATAGAGTAACTGGATATAATTAGGGAAACGCATTTATTACAATGCCAAATTAGGTTTTGCAAAGATAAAAGGTCACTTGGTCACTCATTTGAATCACCTTGCATTTGAAGGAAACAAGAAGAAGAGAATTCAAGCTACAAATCTAGAGACTAAGGCAAAGACCAAATTCAACCAACAACTGATTAACCCTAACCTCGTGAAAGAAAAAGGTACCTCTCTGTAAAGCTTTAAATCTAAAATCTATTCAAATGGCTACTCCTCATGTTGTTGACATTACTGAAAGACCTTGACCCAAATTTAAGAAGCATCCTCAAAAATCAATCGAAGTCGACCCATTAGGATCTTTTTCAAGTGTTTCGTATGGTGTGTTGCATGTAGAAGACATTAGGGTTTATATTCATGCAAATATAGATGAGTTTGGAGATTCAAGGTATGTAGACTTGTTTGAGAAACAACTCAGTGATGAAAATCACAAACTTAAACCCAAGTATAAGGCACTACAGGATAAACACTTTATTCAGATGATGGGGTTTCCAACATTTGATGAGGATGAATGGGTCTAATACATTTTGAGTTGGATGCACGATGAATTCATTTGGTTGTTAAAACCATTAAAGATCACTAAGGATGCTATCAGAAATGTAACTGGATTAAACCTAACCGGAGGATTGCCCATGCTGAAAGATGTGAAAAACCAGACAGTGACTGATGCTACCGATGCTAAGTTTGACAGAAGGGCAATGACCATTAATGATATTATAGAACCGGATGTCAAATTTGCCTCCATGGTGATTGGGTACAAGATCTACCACTCAAGTAGAGAAAATTCTGTGTCTAGAATAGCCATATATGCTAAATACAAGATGCTAAAAGAAAACACTGATTATGACTTTTGTGAATTACTACATAATCAATTGATTGAAAATTTAAACAAAATCAAGAAAGATAAGAAAAACACCTTCAAGTATGGTACATTGGTTCTATGTTTGTTTTTCTACTTTATGAATGAGGTACCTGGGGTAAAAGGTGTGCACTGGACTAAGGATGTGCTAGTTGCCATTCAGATTAGAGATCATCTTCGCAGCATTGGTGATTTCAAAGCTTAGAAAACTGTAATATGGGGTTACTTCAAGAATTTTCAAAGTATGATGTACCTAAGGGAAAGTATCCCTAAATCAATTGTTGAGAAGTACAAAAATGATATATGCTTCATGGTTGATACTAATCAGTATCTGATTGAAGTAGTGGAACCCAGAACTCTTGGATCATGCCCATGGGGTATGAAGTAGATGAAAAAATCCTAAATATGTATGCTCAACATCTTCTAAGAAAGCCTAAAGACACAATGGTTGAAAGATTCAGAACTTATGAGGAGCTAAATCTAAAACTGCATACTGAATTTAGAGAACCTGAAACTAATAGGAAAGTAAGAAAAGAAGTTGAGCAGTTAGCTAAAAATCTGGGCCTAACTAAGGAGGTTGTGAGGAAACACAGAGAAAGAACTAAAAAAGCTGAGAAAGAGAAACAAGATAAGAAACCAACAGATGTTCTGGTGGAACTCTCTTCCACTTCAAGAACTACTAGGAGCTCTGCTGCTGCTCCTGTTCCTTCCAAGACTTCAAAACCGGAAGCAAAATCATCTGGAAAATGGGAGGAAAGGAAGAAAACAAAAGCAACTCGAACCTATGAAAGCATAAGAGAAGAAGAAGAAGATATAGATTCTGACATTGAAATCAAGGAAATAAAGGCCAAAGGAACAAAAGTTACAAAAGTAACCAAATAAGAGTCCTCCGAAAGCAAAAAGGCTAGTAAAAGGCAAAAGGCAGAAACATATGAGGAATATGTTGAGAAGCCCACACTTTCCCTAGAGGATGTGATAAAGTCAGTCACGGTAGATGGTAATCTAAAACCCACGATTGAATTCTATGATGAATACAGTGATGTGGATAAAAGGGTATTGGAAGAAGCAACTATCAGATATCTCAACATCTACAACAAGGCATTGATTGAGATAACTTCTAAGTTGCCACAAAGTCTGGCAAATATTTTGGAATTGAGAAAAGAAAATGCCAAGAGCAAGGACATGGAAATCAGGGAACATGAGCTAATAAATTTGTGTCCTCAAATTTCACTTGATCAAATAGATATGATATTCAAGGAAGTCAAAGATAACTTTAGAAGAAAAAGGAGAATGAACAAACTCATGCTTGGAGAAACAAGTGAAATCATTAAAGAAACTCAAGAAATTCTTTTGAGAGAACTGAGAACAATTTTCCCATAGTCACAGAAGAAGTTCTGGATGGTGAAGAAGAGAACATCATCAAGCAGCAATCTGAGTTGGGTGAAGCCTTTGTTCTAGAAGTGGAACAAGTAAATCAGGATGATACAAAAATGATGGATAAAATTGATGCAGGAAATACTTCTAATTCACCTGACCCATCAGGAAAAGAAGATAATATTACTACTTCACGGAGCAGTCCGAATCAGATAGCAAGTGGTGAACAAACAGAAAAGGGTCCCTCTGCAGAGAACATAGAGAAAAGTAATGCAGAGAAAGAGAAAGAAAAAGGAAAGAAAGTTAATGCAGATGAAGATGGTGCAAATGATGAAGCACCTAAAACAAATACTAAGAAATTTGATGAACCAAAGGATGGTTCAGAAAATGTTGCAAGAGACATTGCAAATGCAGTGAAAATTCTTCTTGAAAAAGAAATGATTGAGATTGATGAGCCTGAACTACTCCGAGGTCTAGCCAATCCAGATGCTCACTCTCCAATTCAATTAATGAAAATTCATCATTCACCCAAGTAAAGGCTAGAGAAAAGATGTTAAATTTCCACATGGAGGACAATGAGCTACTGGGGCTTGCAACCGGGATCTTGGAGAAGTTAATGCCTTCCTACTATAAGAGTCCATCTGAAACCCCATTCAGACATCTAAAAATCTTGTAAGTTCTGTAAATACTCATTTTGTATCCTTTGAAAAATCTGCAGAGGCAAAGGTCCAAAAAGAGTTTCTGGATAAGAAATTCAGTGAAGTACAAAATATAATAAGAAATGATAGGATAATTCTTGGCATCAGCATAAGGAATATTCAGAATGCTTTAAATGATGGAAGAGATATGTACAAATTATGTCTATCATGGCCCAAAATTAGTGAGGATATTGAGATGAAAATAAAGGAACAAGAACTGAAATTGTCAAATCTGTCCAATAATTTTGATCCTCTAACCATTTCACCCATAAGTTAGGATTGTCAAGTAATTAGCTTGACTGATGAGATAAAGAGACTTGGTAGAGAGAAAAGCAACATTATGAAGAGAATGTGTGAGCTCCGGGGATTGATTGCCCCTAAGTTAGAGACAATGTATAATGCCCTATCTGAAGCTCAGACTGCAGTTCAGACTAGTGATCCATCAGATCTGTCAAAGGTAGAAGCATATTCATTTTTGTTTAGTGGGCACATCTCTATTTTGGATAGAATGAAGAGCACCTGGGCGTCTAAACTTGTGCAAATAAAAACCAGCTTCACAGACATTCTCAAGTTCATGTAAATAGAACTTAATGATTAGTTGTACATATGTGGTTCTATATACAATTTTTTGATAATTTTGGCTTGCAGACCCCACCCTTTTCCATTGATGTCAAAGGGGGAGTGAAGATCAATGAAAAATGAGGAATCCAGCTAAGGGGGAGTATCGAAAAGTAGTGTGAACAATAGTATGGAGCACAAACTAAGGGGGAGTTTTTCAACACTTAGTCATTTTTCACTAAGTGTTTCTATCAATGCCAAAGGGGGAGATTGTTGGCAAGAGACACTACTAGGCATGATAGGTGTTGTCATTGATGGCAACTAAGATCATTCCAATCATCTGCATAACACAATCTTTTCACACCGGAAGTCAGAATCAGAATGTGTCTAAGTCTGGGCAGTCAGGAATAGAGCAGGTGACAGGGTCCGGTATCTTGGTATGGATCTATCTGGTGGAAAGGCATGGTCTTCTATGGATCTAAGGTAGTTGCAAGAATTATCAAGACATTCTAAATCCAGAGTTTCATCCTCCGGAGATGGACTCAAAAGATATCAACTTCTAAGTATTTGGTTTCAGTTTGACAGAAGAAGAACTGGTTGACCCTGTGAATGATCCTATTTCTAGATGTATAGAAGTTTTTATTGGGCAATTGGTAATGATAAATAGTGATATCTGACATGATTGATGTTTCACAAGTGCAATTTTTAATCCGCATCTCATATTATGTATGGATCTAGCCGACAGAGCAGAGTACTTTACAAAGTTCTAAATGTTCTTGAAGCCGACTAGTAAAATGATTATAGATCATGCTATAGATATATATATCTGATGGAATTGGATGATTGTGGTGTGTGTGTGTGTGTGTGTGAATAAGGTAATCATGTGAAGAGCAGAAAATCTAAGTGAATGAAGATAGAGCAGTAAGAAGAGCAAGTAAAGATGAAATGTGTAAGATCAGTTTTTGCACTTAACTGGGACTGAAACTCTTGCATGAGTAGATGCTATTTATCAATTCAAAATCTTTGTTATTCTCTTGTAATGTCTCTGTAGGCAGTGAGCCTCTAATTAAGCAATGAGCTCTGGGCAGTGAGCCCGAATGCATGTGCATTCTCATTTGTAAAAATACTTTTAATAGGGTATTAATTTTTGTGGGCTAACCCCCATCATGGTTTTTCCCTTAACCAGGTTTCCACATCAAAAATATTGGTGTCAAGTGTGTTATTTGTAATGAAGATGAGGGGGGGGGGGGGGGGAGGGGTGAATCAGTTGTCACATATTTCAATCTTTTCTACCATTGTTGTGAAGCTCATCTTCATTACAAAGCATTATCATGGCCATTCTCCATTGACAATCTTGGAATAGCAAGTAAGTGCACTCTCTGAGGGCCTTATTCATACATGTAAGATCGATTGAGATAGGCAACCAATGAAATCTATGAAGTATTGAGGTTTACAAAGGTTTCATCTTTGTTTGTTTGATCTTGATTATTTCCCTTTTTGTTGAGTTTTGGGTATTATTGATATTGATATATTGATTATTCATGTTTACTCCTGTGATTAATGAAATCAAAATGAAGATTAAAACATAAATCAAATGCAAAATACACACGATTCTACCTTCATAATGAACTCATAAATCCAAGAGGGAAGGAGTTGCACCCGATAGTCTCCTCAGATTTTACCCAAGACTAAAATGAAGATGTGGATTGCTTAATGCTTTTCAACACAATGTAGATGAGAGACAAGTAGATTCAGATAGATTAGATGGAGATGAGGGATAATTTTGGCATTATGATGTTAGGATGAGGAGATTGTGGAGTGATTTTGGCAGAGATTTGATGCATGAAGAAGTCTCTCTAAAATGGCTTGGAGAGGGTCTCATTTATAGATTTTCTGAAAGGAGGATGGAGGGTAAGGATTAAGAGATGAGATCAAGGGCTAGGAATAAAAGTAAATATTTTATTCATTTTGGGAAAAGGGGTGATAAATGAGGTATGGGTGTGAAAGAATATGAAATTTGGGGAATGGGAAATGAACTAAGAATTCATTTGGGGATAAGAGGTAATGAATGAGGATGGGTGAGGTAAGGGGTGTGTAAGAGAATTAAATGTGATGTGTGATTTATTTGAATTTTTAATTTGGGGGATGTGGGGAAGGGTGTTAAACTAGGTTTGACCACCTAAAAGAGAGGTTAGGACTAATTAAACAAAGGGTTTGTTTAATTGATCCTAGGGCTAGGATGAGGTAGGCTAGGGTAGGGTAGGGTAGGTCAATTAGTAGGCTAGATTAATTAGATAATCATGATGTATCTAATTAATAAGGATTAGGGAAAAGGAGAATTTAACTAAATAAATATTGTGAATATTTATTTAATCAAATGAAGATATAGTTGTAAGGTAAAAGTGATAAATTAAATAAACTAATTGATCACAAGGGATAGACAGATGGTTAGGGAAGATACGAGAAATTGATTTGCAGATCAAGTCAATTTTAGGTGTCTACATTTGCCCCTCTTTGAGATGGTGTTGTGGCTAAGTAACATCATTTCAAAGAAGTTAAAACATAGAGTTGGATTTGATAGAAAAAAGATTTTGGCTTAGAAGAATAGGGTAAGGTTTGGGGATAATTGGTAAGGGTGATGCCCCCTCGAGAGGATAGGTGGGTTGCGAGAACACGGTTGTGCTCTTGAAATGGATGGAAGAGATTGTAGAAGTGGTTGGAGGATAAGTAGTGAGATGAAAGGATGATGGTGGTGGGAGATTGATTAGTGGATGATCATTGTGTTGAAAAATGATTTAGAGCAATCCTAGGTTTGATATAGCAAAGTGGATATGTTTTCACCAAGGTATAGAAGACCAGGGTGATGATGTTTATCCAACATTTGCATGGACTAGACACGCAAACAAAGGGATGATCCCATGCAAGCCCAAGATAGTACAACCTTGTCCTGATGAGGGAAGGGGACTCATAGCATAAGTCCTTAGTACACAAAAGGTATGATGAACCTTAGATGCATAAGGGGATCAATATGCTAGAACCGACCCTATGATCAACAAGATATGAATACTAGCTTGGAGTAATGAAAACAACCCACAAGCACAACATACAAAAGCAACACTATGCCCCATTCTAGATGTTTTCGCCATATACCATGATATAGTAAGATCAAGGTAGCTTTGATGTGATCTTCGAATAGGACAAAAGATAAAAATCAAAAACAAAAAGACCAGCGAACCAAAATATATAGCCATTGTCTCTCTTGCCAAGATGGATGATGATTGGATAGATTCTGCCTATCGTAGGAATGATATATAATAAGGCAGGAATCAATTGATGATTGGATCATGTTTGTTGATGTTGTAAGATTGGCTCAAGATATGATGGTGACAAGTTGTGGTTGATGTTGATTTGATAGTTGATGATTTTTTATTAAAGGACGATGCTTTCATAGGTGATGCGATGCTTAGATCTAGTGTAAGCTCAGCAGGTTGGATGGGTGCATCTTATGGACCTGAGTACTGGAAACTTCCTTTGTTTTCCAAACTGCCTACATACCCTGTATCCACGGGATCAAGGCACATTAAGATGCAGGTGATTATGATATGTAGTTCTGATTTGTGGTGATGATGTGGGATGATCGAGGATAGATGTGATGATTTTGGAAGATGATGAGATGTTGATAGAATGATGTGGGTGATTTTGTGATGGATAAATTATTTTTGAAATTTTGTGTGTTTTCTATTGTTTTGGTATTTTTTTATTTTTGTGATGTTTTTGGATTTTTATGATTTTAGAAAAGGAATGGTTTATTATGAGATGGTTGCATTGGCTTTCATGTGGGTAACCTTTGCGCTAGATACCAATGACAAGGGAACACCAAGTCTAGAGGTGAAGGTGATGGGGTTGGATAGAGGGATTAGTGATGAAAGATGATGGATAGCTGATTCATGATAGATGAATGGACAAGCGATAGGGATGCATGTTAGATAGATGGAAGATAGGGATGGGGGATAGGATAGGTATGCATGAAATATGGATGGGGGATTTTAGGATTTTCTCCAAGGGCTAGGTTGCAAGGAATCATATGCCCCAATGCTTAGAATTTTGCATGATGGGCTCATGTTTGAATGGATGGACTTTGCAGTAGATGGATGGAGGATATACTTATGAAGGGAGTATGCCGAGAGGTGTCCAAAGCATGTTGTTTTTTGATATTTTGCCCCTTGTCTTTATCAAGATCTAAGGTGGGAGATATATAGTGGATATAATGGATGGGGATTGATAGGATGAATAGGGGATGGTGGATAGGAATATGATAGGATAAGGATACATGGATAGGATATGCAAAAGGATGTTATGGATGTGGATGAAGGATATGGTTTTGCCCCCAAGTGTAGGGATACAAAATGGATGGAGAAGGGATTACGCATGACGCCCACAAGGGGTTTTCATCATGGTACTTGCCCAAGGCACCACAAGGAGTGGTTTTCACCATTGGACAGATATTTTCTCTTTACTATTTTCTTGATTTTTTGATTTTTTTTGCTTTTTTGATGGAATGGGGACTCTAGCGTCTGTTTTCATAGCAAGGAGAAGATGGCCCCATGTTGGATAGCATTTTGGATGATGATTGCGTGGATTTTGGTAGATAGGAGAAGATGTAATGGATGGTGGATAATGGATTATGATGTGGATTATGCAAAGGCATGGACCATAGGAATGTGATGGGGAAGATATGTAGGATAGTGAATGAAAGATGGAGAGATGGGAGTATGTGGGAATGTTAAGTGGTGGAGGGGAACCAAGACCAACAGTTGTGATGCAGAGCATCCACCACTCCCTCAACATACCTATCGGTCAAACCTAGTTCCTTTCACACTGACATCCCATTTCATATCGATGTGTCCCTGACACCATATCGCTATGACCTATACCTATCAGCTTAGCAAAACACTTTCATCCCGATGCTTAAATTACCCATCAGCGAGATATCCCCCATCGGCCGACCAAACTTCTACTTCCTCGATTGCCTAACTCCCACTGATGAAGTTATGTTCACTTTTGGTGTTGCCTATACCATCGGTTTCACTTAGACTCTTCACTCTGATCGTGTTAGTCCTACCGATGCACATACTTGACTTGTTGACCATCAGCAACATCTCTGCTATCGGCCTTCCTCAAAATTGTTATCCTGACGCCTATCGTCTCCCCAAACTCCCCGTCGGCAACACTTTACACTATCGACCACTATCTGTAGTATCTCCTCGATTAGCTAACTCATGTCGATGCCAAACTCTTCATCGTCGTGACTCCTCCTGTTGGCAAAGCTTTCACCCCTTCTGCCGATCCTTGTTCTCACGCTGAACACTTCCCTATCGGCCAGACTCACTTCCGTCGGCATAACATTTAACATGCCTTCTGACAGTCTTTCTCACCCCGATGAAGACTTTGACCCTTCGTGACCATCGGCTAGACAATATACTGTCGGTCCAACATAAACTCCTTCACCCGATATCCTATCTTATGCCGATGACCACACACCTGTCGCTAAGACTCCTACCGATCGATATGTCTTCCGAACACGAACTTCGTCAGACAAAAGTGATATACTCAGCAAATGTATATCATACATGCAAATGCGATATACACAGAAATTGCATGTTCTCTTCACACTTGCAGATTTTCACAGTTTTGGACCCGCCAACTCCAGCGATGGTCTGATCCGCTTCTCAAATGATTTCTTAAACCCCTTTCAACCTGCACGACCTAGCACATACCCATGCTAGGGTTCCTCAATACATCTCCGACCCAATCCTACAAACATGCATGTGAACAAACAGAAACACAAAATGAAAACCTAGCCTATGACACATAGCCATTCCACTGATTCTACGAATCAACTGGTGGAATGGATAAACGAATCCATACAACCACCAAAATAGAAATTCAATTACACAGTGAGATCAAATAGAGAATTGACACAAACAGAATCTCTTTATTGCTTTCAAAGGATGCAATTACAATACTCTATTTTCCCACAGCACAATCTAACTTCATAGTATATCTCCTTATGTCTAAAATGACCCAATTCTGGGGGTATTTAACTACACACAGTAGTACTATTTTTGCCTCCAAGTGGATGGGAGACCCAACCGAACTAACAAACTAAACAGCTGTCCAAACAAACTACCTAAAAATAGCAAAGCATGGTCAACTCAAACCTTATTACATGCATTGGTCTTATAAGACCTTCTTGGAAACATCAACAAGATTTAAAACTAACTACCTCATGGAGGCCACTGTAAGGTAGGTGCTCCTGCACCATACTCCCCAACAGAAAAAGAACTCATGTCCCATGAGTTAGGTTGTGGAAGAATTCCACCTTTACTCTTCACCATCTCAGTGTTCTGACCTATTCCAGCTTTATACTCTGCTGTCTTTTGGCTGCTCCAAGAGTTCAGAACTGCAACTTGTTGTTGATCGCTGTCAGTCAGAACTAAAATCTTCTTCAAACTTTGACCTTTGCTCATTGAGATATCCTCAACTGCATTTATACCTTCTGTTGTAGGCATCTCCACAAACTCCTTTCTAGTTTTCTAATTCTTTTGCAACATGTCCTTCAGCTTTGTAACTAGCCCTGGGTCCTTCTTCTTCTTTTTCCTCTTATGCCATCTCTTATGCAGCATTCGCTCAACTTCTAGGCTCCAAAAGTCCATTTCCTACGTATATATTTTAGAAATATCATCTATGTCGCCACTAGCAGCATATTCATCTGAAAAGGAAATCATTTCCCCAAATGTTTTGGTAACATCTTCTTCAACGGCATCTACGTACATTATAGACACTTCTTCTTGCTCTTTATAACCTGCACATACATAGTCCAATGAAATATTAGAAAAATATTGGGACCTTGAGGTCTCTTTCTTGCTCCCTTGCATCATGCACTCTACTCCAACCTTGTCTGCCAAGGGTTTCCTTTGATGAACAACACCTTCTAATTCCTCCATCATAGTTATTAATTGTTCAGGACCTTCATATACAAAGTAGTCCTCCTCTTTGTCCAAACTCATCATCTCCCACCAAAGGATTTGATCGACCTCTTGTTGCTGCACTTCAGGGGTGCATTCCATTTGTCCTACTGCGGCAACTTCCTCTTCCATAACATATCTGTGTTTTCTTCTCTGAACTATCTTCTGAATAGGCCATGATACCTTCTTTCTCACTGTCAAATGCCAACTAAGGGCTCTTTTGAGCAATTGTTCCATCTCATCTTCCATCCTACTACTCATCTCTTCCAGAGCTTGCCCGAGCTCTCTTATCTCTTCCCCAATATCTTTTTGCCTCATATTTTCCTTTTTCCTCAAGCAAGTCTTTTGCACCTTGCTCCTTATAAACACCAAACTCACCAAACCATTCATCTTACCCAACAGCAGATCCTGGTGATGCACCTACCACTCTCTCCTCAGTGGCCTTTCTCTGCACCCTTATCCAGCCTAATCTCTATTGGAGAATGGTCATGACAGACCTCATCCTCATCTGCCCACACACAATCTCAGAAACCTTCTTCTGTTCTTTGCCTACCTTCTTAGTGACAGGATCAACACACAACAACCCAGACCTTTTGTTGAGCTCTGATACCACTATGATGTAGAGCATCCACCACTCCCTCAACATACCTATCGGTCAAACCTAGTTCCTTTCACGCTGACATCCCATTTCATATCAATGTGTCCCTGACACCATATCGCTATAACCTATACCTATCAGCTTAGCAAAACACTTTCATCCCGATGCTTAAATCACCCATCAGCGAGATATCCCCCATCGGCCGACCAAACTTCTACTTCCCCGATCGCCTAACTCCCACTGATGAAGTTATGTTCACTTTTGATTGCCTATCAGCAACACCCCATACCATCGGTTCCACTTAGACTCTTCACTCCGATCGTGTTATTCCTACCGATGCACACACTTGACTTGTTGACCATCAGCAACATCTCTACTATTTGCCTTCCTCAAAATTGTTATCCCGATGCCTATCGTCTCCCCGAACTCCCCGTCGGCAACACTTTACACTATCGGCCACTATCTGTAGTATCTCCCCGATTAGCTACCTCACGCCGATGCCAAACTCTTCATCATCGTGACTCCTCCCATCGGCAAAGCTTTCACCCCTTCTGCTGATCCTTGTTCTCACGCTGAACACTTCCCTATTGGCCAGACTCACTTCCATTAGCATTAAATTTAACACGCCTTCCGATAGTCTTTCTCACCCTGATGAAGACTTTGACCCTTCGTGACCATCGGCCAGACAATATACTGTCGGTCTAACATAAACTCCTTCACCTGATATCATATCTTACGCCGATGACCACACACCTGTCGCTAAGACTCCTACCAATCGATATGTCTTCCAAACACAAACTTTGTTAGACAAAAGTGATATACTCAGCAAATGTATATCATACATGCAAATGCGATATACACAGAAATTGCATGTTCTCTTCACACTTGCAGATTTTCATAGTTTTGGACCCGCCAACTCCAGCGATGGTCTAATCCGCTTCTCAGATGATTTCTTAAACCCCTTTCAACCTGCATGACCTAGCACATACCCATGCTAGGGTTCCTCAATGCATCTCCAACCCGATCCTGCAAACATGCATGTGAACAAACAGAAACACAAAATGAAAACCTAACCTATGATACATAGCCATTCCACCGATTCTACGGATCAACCGGTGGAATGGATAAACGAATCCATACACCCACCAGAATAGAAATTCGATTATACAGTGAGATCAAATTGAGAATTGACACAAACAGAATCTCTTTATTGCTTTCAAAGGATGTAATTACAATACTTTGTTTTCCCACAACACAATCTAACTTCACAGTATATCTCCTTATGTCTAAAATGACCTAATTCTGGGGTTATTTAACTACTCACAGTAGAACTATTTTTGCCTCCAAGTGGCTGGGAGACCCAACCAAACTAACAAACTAAACAGTTGTCCAAACAAACTACCTAAAAATAGCAAAGCATGGTCAACTCAGACCTTATTACATGCATTGGTCTTATAAGACCTTGGAAACATCAACAAGATTTAAAACTAACTACCTCATGGAGGCCACTGTAAGGTAGGTGCTCCTGCACCAAGTTGCACACACCATGATGTATTTGGAAGCTTGTACTTTGGATGTGGAGTTGGGAGTAATGGGGATCGGGATAGGAGATTTTTGGATGGTCGATTTGGGGTTTTAGGTACCCAAATGGACTTAGGAATTATGGGATTTTTAGATGGGGAGTGGGATGTTTGGGATTTTGCAGTAGATTGGGAGCTGGATGCCTCATTAGAGTTGAGTGATCTTTGTTTGGGGACGCACACCATTTTTGTTTTTTTCTTTTTCTTGTGATGGTGTGAGCTTTGATAGCCTTTTTGATTTTTCATTTTGATTGGAAGGGATAATATCTTTAGGCTTTTGTGCTTTATGAGTTGAGGCATTCAAATTTTTGAATCCCATGGATTTGGGGGAAGCTTCATGTTTGAAAGATGTGTACTTTTGTTGGTCTTGATTGGGAAATTTAGGGGGTTTCTGAGTGGAGGGGTAAAAAGTGGATTTTTGGATAGATGGATGAGGGGATTTGATGATGGGGATATTGGGAGTTGGGAGGATGGGAGGATAAGAGGATTTGTGGATATGGATGTTGAGAGTTGGTAGAATAGGAGGTAAAGTGGAGTTAATAGAAATATTTGGAGTTGGAAGTTGTGGAGGTAAATTTGATGGAGGGAGATGGATGGTCACATGCTTTCGCAAATGATAGGATGATGGAGGAGGGATTACGACATATGCTTTGGGGGTGCGATGAGATGCACCATGTTTGGGATTGGATGAATGGATTTTGGAAGGTGCATGAGTGGTACCAACATGTGTAGATTATATTTCTTGGAGTGTATAGCCAAGGCCATGCGAGGATGGATGGAATGTGGTGTGGATGGGCTCCAAGATGCCTTGTTCGTGAAGGCCTAAGCCTTTGCCTTGATAGTTCATGTGTTGGAGCATGCGACATGCGATGGGATGTTTGGTGCTTTGGAAACAAGACGCAAGTCTATTATTTGTTGGAAGAGGATAGGTGGTGGATGGAAGTTGTTCACCTCTTACAAGGGAGTCACCATGGATGAAAGTGCTTGTGCCAAGCGGATAAGGGGATGGATTTTGGATGGGATTGGTAGATGGAGGTGAAGGATTCATGCAGGATGGTGAAGGGGTGGTAGAAGATGGGGTGAGATCAATAAGTTGAGCAATAGATGGGAGGGGATCATGGATGGGATTAGATGGGATGGTTAGATCTTGATGAGGAGAAGGGGTTGATGTTTCAACATGCTTTGGATTTGATTCTTGACATGGCTCATGTGTTTGGATAGAAGTGGGAGTGACTTGGATAGATGTGATGGGTGCTTGGATGGATGTGATAGGTGCTTGGTTGGATGTGATAGGTGTTTGACTTATGGGTTCTTGAACATGGCTGCATGATGGTTCTTGAGTTATGATAGGGGATTGTGCAAGAGATTTGGTGGGTGTAGGATTGCATGAGGGTATTTGATTCCTTGCTAATAGCCAATGGATGGTATCCTTCATGATTTTATGGGTTGAAGAACAGTGTAATTGATGGATAATGATGGTGGATGGTGTAGGATTAGGATTGGGATTGGATAGGGGGGTGATGGGATTAAGTAATGATGGTTCATGGGTAGTTTCAAGGATAGGTGTTGGACTAGATGGTGGTGTTGGAGGGGTGAGGGATTGGGGGGATTTCTTTGATTTGTTTTCATTTTTAGGTGATGTTCTTTGGAGGAAATCCCTCAAGGATTTGTTGAATGTCATGGTGTTAGGATTTGGAAGATTTGATGGTGGATTAGATGGTGGATGTGTGATAGGGATTGGGGGATTGGGAGATACATAAGGTGATGGATTAAGGTTGATAAGGTTGGAGGGATATTATGATGGGGGGCTTGGAGGATGGGGATTAGGAGATGGGGGATTTGGTTGTTGATATAAGGTGTGCTAGATTAGTGTTCCCTTGATCAAAGTTAGCATGACAAAGGTTGGGGAATGGATAAGTTGGAGGTATTGATTGGTTGGATAGGTACGGTGGCATGGATGTGTAAGGGGATGGTGATTGATATGAGGGTAAAGGTTGATATGATGAAGGTTGGTATGAGGTTGAAGGTTGATATGAGGTTGAAGGTTGATATGAGGTTGATGGTTGATATGAGGTTGATGGAGTGGATATGTAAGATGTAGGTTGGTATGAAGGTTGAAAGAATGAAGATTGATATGATGTGGATGGGGATAATGTGTAGGGTGTGTGTTGATATGATGAAGGTTGGTATGAGGTCAATGGTGTGGATATGTAAGATGTTGAAGGTTGATATGATGAGGGTTGATATGATGAAGATGGGGTAGGGGTTTGGGATTCTCCAATGATGAGGTGTGCTAAGGGTATATCTTTAATGTCATTTTTGAATTGTTCCTTAGCATTAGGATCCATGTTCTCATAGACTTTTCTACGTCTTTGTAATTGTTGTATTGCTTCATAAAGATCCATTTTGTGGGAGATAGTATAGGATGATGGGGGATGATGAATGATTGTGATGTTGGGAATCAAAATTTCAAGACCTTAAGATGATTTGATTTGATTTGTTTTGTTTTGATGAATGGTTTTCTATGCTTAAGATAGACTAATGATCTTAAGCAAGAGGGTTGATTGGGTTGATTTGATTAGGTGATCAATTAAGGTCTTGATTTTTTATTGGGTTGATTCAGATTTGGATTTTGATAATGATGTTGGGGTATTTTGTTAATGATGTGGATAATTGTGGTTAGGATTTTGGATGAGGGGATTGATGGAGGATGAAGGAGACTAGGTCCTTAACCAAAGTTTGATGTGCCAAGGATGATTTGTTGATTAAGGATTAGGAATTGGAATTTTTGATTGGAGTAGATAATGGAGAAGGGATGATTGATGTTGGATTTGGATGAGATGGGATTAGAATGATGTTGATGAATTGGATTAATGATGATGAGAGTGATTAGGATAAGATTAGATTGAATGATTTGGATGATGATGTGGATAAGATAGGTGATTAGAATGATTAGGATAGATGAGTGATTGGATTTGAATGTGTTGGAAGAATGAGTTGAATGATTTGTCTTATGTGTTTGATGTTTAACTTGATTTGGCAATGTTCAATGAAATGTTCACACATATACAATCATGAATCACTCACACAAGACAAGCAATTTTGAATTTTGAATTTGAAGAATATGATAATGATTAGACAAGCACACATGCAAGACACATCAACATGCCCTAATGTCTAGTTTGATGTAAGGTATGGCCAATTAGGTTTGGGCAATGTTTACATGAGGTTGACTAAGAATTGAAAGTGAAATCTTGTCACACAGCCAGGAGAAGGGGGTAACCCACCCTTCACCTTTACTTTCCAAAGGTAGAAAGTTCTTTGGGGCTTAGCCAAGAGTGACAAGATTCTGATTTCAATGAGGGTGTCTTTCGATTCAGCCTCAGATGAGGTCATCCCTAGGGGTGATGAAATCCCCTAGCAGGAGGCCTCCTAGGAAAGGGTAAACAAAAGCGAATCAAGTGAGGTGTTTTTGATCTCCAAGGTCACCTTGGAGTGCAAGGAGAGAGCATACACACACACACTTGATTCACACTTGCACTTGTAAATTATCAATTAGAAAATTGAAATGTGTGAAAGACACATCAATCAATGGTTCTTTTTAGCCCAATTTCAAGATGTGATTAAAGACAAAGGTTCATTTTAAGCCCAATTTTGATATGTGATGAAGACACTTGTTGATTTTATGATTCCAAATCAAAATGTGTTTGCAAACAATGATTCGTTTTATGTCCCAAAGTGAAGTGTGTTTGCAAACAAGATTAAAGATGAAAGATTAGAATGGATGCACCCAGATTGTTTTCATTGTCTAAACTACTGTGTTTACTGATCCTGATGTTGTTCCAGCCCCAAATGATCACCTGCAAGTCACAAAAATGAAAACGGAGCAAGTAGACTAGCATAGGAGATTGTTATGCGAAAATCAAGAATCTGATAAAATTTGATGAAAAAAGAACTGATACAGAAAAACTAAGTTCATGAACAGATTCTTCAGGAAATTCTATGTGATTTCAAAAAAAAATTGCAAAAATTTGATTAAAAATGCAAAAGAAATGAGCATTTGAAGTTTTCATGCATGTTTGACTTTGACTGCAAAAAAATGCTAGAAAAAGGTACAGTCACCTAAAAATTTCCTCACAACTATGAAGTTCACCTCGTCCTCTTTCTGATGAGTGTTTGTTTGTGAATTTTTGACTCTGTATGCAAAAGTTGTGTGAGTTTGAAAAAAAAGCCTATTATGGCATGTAGAGAGCACAAGAGGGGTAAGTTTGACTGTTTGGTGCAAACTATTAGCGGTTTGAAAATTCGTGGTCACATGCTGCCATTTTCTCCTCTGGCAGTTTGTTTTAATGTTGGCGGTGAAGGTTTAATATTGGTAGTTTAGAGGAGTTAGAGCCCCTGGTCACCCATGTGACCAGGGGTAGCCCAAAGACAAAAAAATTAAAAAGGAAATTTCAGATGGGCTCAAAGCCCAGTTCTTGATCACCACCATGACTAGCCTCTGTGGTCGAAGGGGCTTAAGGAGCCAAATGTCCAAAGGGGCCAATTTGTGTAGCGACTGAGGAAGTGAAAACCATGGCGATAATAGGGGATTTTAACCATGGATGGTGGTAGCAAGACTATGCGGAGTGTGCAGCTAGGGTTTAGTCACGACAGTGGCAAATGTGTAATGGGAGGCAAAGAGTCTAGCTCAAGATGTCGACTGTGACAAGTGCTTTTTTTGAGGCGATAGAGAATGTACAAAGGCAGCGACGAGCTCCACAGGGGTGACGACGGGTGTGGTCGCCACCACCAGAGGCGGCGGAAACGGTGAGCAAGTGGAAGAATGGTGACGCGACGGCAGGAAGGAGAGTAAAACGGAGAAGGCGGTGGTATGTAGGGTTTGTTTCTGAGCGGCAGGAGGAGCGGGAAAGTGGTGGTGGCGACTCAGATCGTAGGAGGAAAGTGGTGGCGGCAACTTTATCAGAGGGTTAGGGTTTCGATGCAGAGTAATGGCAGTGACAGGGTGAAATGGGTGGCGACAGGTGCAGGTCGCCGCCACTGGAGGTGACAGGAGGTATAAGGGGTGGTAGGTTTAAACAAGCGACCTTCAAAACAAATACCTTAACCCTGCCAAATGAAAGGCCTGCAACACAGAAAACCACCAATTACAGAAAATAAGCAAATGCACAGATCAGTATGGCAAGGTCACAAATCTGTATGGTACAGATCCGTACGGTACGGCCTGTGGCCCTAAAAAAATTTCAAATTTTTTCAAAAAATTTTGTCACAGAACCTAGGCAAATTTACTGTCAAAATTCACAGAAACAGTGTCCTGATCACAATAATGCAGTCCGTTTTTGCCCAAGACGTAACCTGCAACACTTTACCTCCAAAACTTCATAAAAACTGTTAGAAAATGAAGATTTTGACAACAAAACCTTCATAAAATGACGATTAGATCCAAGACCGGGCATGCCAATGTGATTAATGAAATCAAAATGAAGATTAAAACATAAATAAAATGCAAAATACACACGATTCTACCTTCATAATGAACTCATAAATCCAAGAGGGAAGGAGTTGCACCTGATAGTCTCCTGAGATTTTACCCAAGACTAAAATGAAGATGTGGATTGCTCAATGCTTTTCAACACAATGTAGATGAGAGACAAGTAGATTTAGATAGATTAGATGGAGATGAGAGATAATTTTGGCATTATGATGTTAGGATGAGGAGATTGTGGAGTGATTTTGGCAGAGGTTTGAAGCATGAAGAAGTCTCTAAAATGGCTTGGAGATGGTCTCATTTATAGATTTTCTGAAAGGAGGATGGAGGGTGAGGATTAAGAGATGAGATCAAGGGCTAGGAATAAAAGTAAATCTTTTATTCATTTTGGGAAAAGGGGTGATAAATGAGGTATGGGTGTGAAAGAATGTGAAATTTGGGGAATGGGAAATGAATTAAGAATTCATTTGGTGATAAGAGGTAATGAATGATGATGGGTGAGGTAAGGGGTGTGTAAGAGAAGTAAATGTGATGTGTGATTTATTTGAATTTTTAATTTGGGGGATGTGCGGAAGGGTGTTAAACTAGGTTTGACCACCCAAAAGAGAGGTTAGAGCTAATTAAATAGAGGTTTTGCTTAATTGATCCTAGGGCTAGGATGAGGTAGGCTAGGGTAGGGTAGGGTAGGTCAATTAGTAGGCTAGATTAATTAGATAAGCATTATGTATCTAATTAATGAGGATTAGGGAAAAAGAGAATTTAACTAAATAAATATTGTGAATACTTATTTAATCAAATGAGGATATAGTTGTAAGGTAAAAGTGATAAATTAAATAAACTAATTGATCACAAGGGATAGACAGATGGTTAGGGAAGATACGGGAAATTGATTTGCAGAGCTAGTCAATTTTAGGTGTCTACATTTGCCCCTCTTTGAGATGGTGTTGCGGTTAAGTAACATCATTTCAAAGAAGTTAAAACATAGAGTTGGATTTGATAGAAAAAAGATTTTGGCTTAGAAGAATAGGGTAAGGTTTGGGGATAATTGGCAATGTGATTAATGAAATCAAAATGAAGATTAAAACATAAATCAAATGCAAACTACACACGATTATACCTTCATAATGAACTCATAAATCCAAGAGGGAAGGAGTTGCACTTGATAGTCTCCTCAGATTTTACCCAAGACTAAAATGAAGATGTGGATTGCTCAATGCTTTTCAACACAATGTAGATGAGAGACAAGTAGATTCAGATAGATTAGATGGAGATGAGGGATAATTTTGGCATTATGATGTTAGGATGAGGAGATTGTGGAGTGATTTTGGCAGAGGTTTGATGCATGAAGAAGTCTCTCTAAAATGGCTTGGAGAGGGTCTCATTTATAGATTTTCTGAAAGGAGGATGGAGGGTGAGGATTAAGAGATGAGATCAAGGGCTAGGAATAAAAGTAAATCTTTTATTCATTTTGGGAAAATGGGTGATAAATGAGGTATGGGTGTGAAAGAATGTGAAATGAATTAAAAATTCATTTGGGGAATGGGAAATGAATTTAGATGTGATTAATGAAATCAAAATGAAGATTAAAACATAAATCAAATGCAAAATACACACGATTATACCTTCATAATGAACTCATAAATCCAAGAGGGAAGGAGTTGCACCTGATAGTCTCCTTAGATTTTACCCAAGACTAAAATGAAGATGTGGATTGCTCAATGCTTTTCAACACAATGTATGTGAGAGACAAGTAGATTCAGATAGATTAGATGGAGATGAGGGATAATTTTGGCATTATGATGTTAGGATGAGGAGATTGTGGAGTGATTTTGGTAGAGGTTTGATGCATGAAGAAGTCTCTCTAAAATGCTTGGAGAGGGTCTCATTTATAGAGTTTCTGAAAGGAGGATGGAGGGTGAGGATTAAGAGATGAGATCAAGAATAAAAGTAAATCTTTTATTTATTTTGGTAAAAGGGGTGATAAATGAGGTATGGGTGTGAAAGAATGTGAAATGAATTAAAAATTCATTTGGGGAATGGGAAATGAATTACGAATTCATTTGGGGATAAGAGGTAATGAATGAGGATGGGTGAGGTAAGGGGTGTGTAAGAGAAGTAAATGTGATGTGTGATTTATTTAAATTTTTAATTTGGGGGATGTGGGGAAGGGTGTTAAACTAGGTTTGACCAGCCGAAAGAGAGGTTAGGACTAATTAAACAGAGGTTTTGCTTAATTGATCCTAGGGCTAGGATGAGGTAGGGTAGGGTAGGGTAGGGTAGGTCAATTAGTAGGTTAGATTAATTAGATAAGCATGATGTATCTAATTAATGAGGATTAGGGAAAAGGAGAATTTAACTAAATAAATATTGTGAATATTTATTTAATCAAATGAGGATATAGTTGCAAGGTAAAAGTGATAAATTAAATAAACTAATTGATCACAAGGGATAGACAGATGGTTAGGGAAGATATGAGAAATTGATTTGCAGAGCAAGTCAATTTTAGGTGTCTACAACTCCAATTTTCCCTTAACATTTTTGGCACCCACCATGGGGCCTTGCCCCGATTTAATCCAAAAACTAAGTTTTTTGTGCAAAGGTTTCGCACACAGAAGGATTTGACGCATCTGAGCAATTCTATCACGCATTTGTGCTCTATTCCGGTGTATACGATCTTTCAGCACATCTGACCTCTGAAGCTGTGCATACATCTTCTGTTACGGCGCATTTGATATTCTTGCACATATAATCTCTATTTCAGCTCATACAACTTCTATTTCTGTGCTTTTAAACTTTATGCGCTTCTAAGCTCTGTTTCTGTGCATTCATGCTCTAAAGTTGCTCATCTATTCTGAACAGTGGTTTTTAGGGTATTTCTTGTTGTTTTTGCTAATGCTGACACCTTTTCGTAGGAATATTCTCTCATTTAATTACAAGATTAGGGGTTGGTTTAGTCATTCTAGTTGCATTGTTAGCACACATCATCTTTTTAAAGGATAGTAATTGAATGTTCATGCAAAATCACATCTAGTTCTAACTAGGAAAGGAGGAACTTGAATCTTGTTGGATCAACAACTTGAATCTAGTCCCAATGCTAGGAGGATAAAATTGAACCACTACTATCTTATTGCTATCTTTCTTTCAAAGTTAACAACTTGCATGTGTGCCCAAGTAGCTAGCTCATATAGTCTTTTTCATTTTAATTATGGGAAAAGAACCACTATCTTTTGTGTTTTTGGGAATGATACTAGGCCTATGCTCTCTCTTATCTTGGGTGACCAAAATGCCAGACATATCATTTTTGCATGTGTTTTTCCTTTAGAGAGGCTTGCCCTTGGATATCCTTCCATCCTTGGGGAATGACCTTAAGTGGTAACAAGCTAAAGCCAAGCTCTGCCAAGCCACTATAAATAAATTGTGTTTGGAGCGAAAGCTTCAAACAACAAGTGAAGTGTTATATCGACAGCCAACCTCCCCCAAAACCCTCCAAGGTGCAACCCTTGCAGGATGGGAGAATCCATAACGGAGAGTAATGTTGCCGCATGTATAACCACTCGAATGGTTGAACTTACTAGTCTTCCTTATTTTAGTAGCCTAAAATCCTTCTATTTGTTGCCACAAAAGGTGGGACCTTTGAAGCCGCCCTGATTCATGTGGTTCTTGGTAGAGATAGCAAAGACAATCCTAAGGTTCGGTGGGGGTACGAGCCTTGGGAAACTCAAATCTTGGTATGTGTGAGAAGTGTGTGCTGTGGAGAGGAGCTAGTGCTACCAAGATCCTGAAGCTATCCACTTTGAATATGCATAGCTAGGGGATCCAACAAAAATTGCATTTTCTAACCTAGGATTTGTACTTTCTTTTTGTGTCAAAAAGAGTCCAAAAAATACAAAAAAATACAAAAATCATGAAAAATTCTTTGTGTTTGTTGTGTTTTACTTACCATAATTGAGAAAATTAGGTCAAAAACACCAACTTGCAACCAAGAAACCAAAAACACTGAAAAATGTGCCAAAACTTGCAAAAATACTCAAGAAAACTAGAACTGCACATTTGTCTTGCAAAGCTGCACATTTACCTTGACCTGCTGCGCATCTGTATCGACTGTCTACGCTTTTATCATCTATTAATGCACATTTGCTTTTTCCCAGTACTGCACATTTGTATCAACTTGTTACACATTTGTTCCTGTGTATCCCTGACAATGAGTATTTCCACTTCTTTGGAGAAAAATTTGTTAACCTTTCTGGATACCCATTTTAGCCTTGTTTTAGTTTTTGAGATCAGATCTACCATGCAGTCACCTTTTCCATCCATTTCCATAGCATACCCTCTCTTTCATTGGTCATCTCATCCACCCTCTATCAGGTCTTTCCAAAAACAAGTCAAAAGTTCCATATCAGATTAGTACAAGACCTTTTTTAAATCATTTCATATTCAAGTAACCCTAATAGGTCACAGAACTTCGCTAGTGGTCTTGGTGCAAGACTAGTCTCTACATAGTAAATGGGTACTGGATATCCTTACTTGTGGCTATCGTCTTATGTCGGTCATCTTACTTGGAATCATTGATCAAAAGAGTCCCTTGTTTGAATCTCGTCACAAGTATCCTCTTCTCAACAATCTCCACCAACACCTTACCAAAATCTCTAGTTTCATCCCACCTCTACCCACGTCGCCTTGCAAGGTTTTAACTAGATCGCAATACAAAAAACAACTTGAAATGGCTAGATCATCCAACCGCATTGTCACCCCTCACGATAGTGATGAGGAAATTTCTCATGAAGAGTACCAAGGAACCCTCCAAGATCAAAAATTTCAACGCTTGCTAGAAAAAGTGCTCCACAAGGACTCTCACAAGTACTTTATTCATCTTGCAAATCTAGGACTTAAACTCCCCATTGACTTCGATCTCAACAAACTAAAAGAGACCATAGAGGAAACTCATGAAAACCACACTGGTGAGGACAAAGGAAAGAAAGTCGTAGACCCAAACATACCTATGGAAGAAATGAGGAAACAAATTAAGGGCCTAACACAACAAATGACAGATCTCAAAATAGGAATAAACACTAAAACTTACTCCTTGGAAGACATCGCACCATATCCCTTTGACAAAAGTTTGAACATAGTGCTCTTCCCCTTTCGGTTTGAAGTTCCTAAGTTTGACAAATACAAAGGGAAAGGAGACCCAAGAGATCACATTAGGGAATTTAACGCCACGTGCATGGAAGTAGCTCACAATGAAACTTTCTTAATGAGACTATTCCCTAGATCTCTAGGTGGTCAAGCCATGGAATGGTTCTCGCAACTTCCACTGGGCATTAAAACTTTTGATGAGTTAGTAAACAAGTTCATCACACACTTCTCATATAACATTGAACACGAAGTTTCCATGCTTGACCTATGCAATATAAAGCAAAAAGGTGGTGAATCCTTCACCTCTTTCTTACAAACATGGAGACAACTTGTGAGAAAATACTCATATGACGTACCTAAGAAGCAATTGACGGAGATGTTTGTCCACAACCTTAACCCCGATCTAAGTTACCAAATCCAAATTCAATGCCCTGCCTCATTTTCAAAAGTCATTGAGATGGGATTATTTATCAAGAAAGCTATGATCGCCAAGGGGCAAATAAAGTTGTACAAGGACACCCCTAACTCTAATTACACCATGGACAAGTTGAAATTTTGGACAAAGAACAAAAATGTCATCAATGATGGAGTAGTTGACGCCAAAGTGGCATCTCCCAAACAACAACCAATCTTCACTCTCAAAAAAGAAGCAAACAATGCGACACCAAACAAAACCTTCTCTCATGAGCTAAAGCCATTGTTCAACTCCAACCCTAGGTGAAAATTCACTCCACTGGGGGAGTCCCAAGAGTCTGCGTTAAGAAAGCTGTTGGCCAACAATGAGATCAATCTTCCACCAACTAGCAACTATGAACCTCAAATAAAACCTCACTATTGGAAAGATACGGATTTCTGTGAATATCATAGAGGAAGAGGCCACACGACCAACAACTGTATCCATCTCAAACACGTCATTCAAGACATACTTGACAAAAATCAAGTAGGTACTCAACAACATACCTCTAATGAGACACATGCGGCATACAAGGATCCACTCCTCAACCACGACAAGCCATACAACAACAACAACAACAATAACAATCACAATAGGCAGAATCAAAACAACAGAAACAACAATGCTAACTATATGAGCGTACCATTCGATTATACCGTCACCTGCATATCAGAGCACATCCCACGAGTCAATGTGGTCACATTCAACCAACAATCAGGACACAACAAAACTGATTGCAGCATCATCACCCGCAATGGTAAGGTCACATTAAACACTCTTCCTTTGAGGTCATCACCTTCTCTGTCTAACCCCCATACTTACAATGTCATAGACCAACTTTGGAAAAATTCCTGCCCACATATCTATCTCAGAGTTGTTGCATCTGTCTCCCTCCCATAAGGAAATTCTTGATAAATCCCTAGTGGAAATGATTGTGCCCACAAACGTGGCCCAAGAGAAATTCCAAGCCATGGTAGGAAATCTAACCTCCTCTAGCACTATCTCGTTTACCAAACCGGATGACCTTTCAGTGTCTAAGCCTCATAACACACCCTTGCATATCGTCGCCTTCATTCATAAACACCGTATCAAAAGGGTTCTCATTGATGGAGGAGTTGGTTTAAATATTTGCACGCTCAAGCTAGTCCTTACATTGGGGTTCTCCAAAAATGCAATGGATCTGAGGAAACAGATCACTATTAAAGCCTATGATGAATAGGAAAGAACTACTAAAGGAACATTGGTGTTACCAATACAAGTTGGACCAGTGATAAAGGATATTGTTTGCCAAGTCCTAGACATGGAGCTAGCCTATAGTATCCTCCTAGGTAGACCCTGGATCCATGCCATGAAAGTTGTACCTTCTACCTACCACCAATGCATCAAATTTCCTCATAAAGGCAAGTAGATCACCATTCAAGGTGATCCAAACCCTTTTCAGCATTGCAACACTATCCGCTCAAAGCCTAATTGCATCATCCCCAACAATAGAGCTTCTACATCCCCCATCTCACAGCATGATTCTACCTCCGAAGATTCCTCATCTAAGCCCAAAGAGCAGAAAATCACAATCAAAGAAACCGAAGTAGGGGAATATTCCATCGAGCACAGCCTCAACCTAGCCAAAATGCCTCTATCTCCCAGATCCTTTGGGCGACCTACACCTTTTCCAAATCCATGTGCTCCTTCCAAGCCTCCCATAGCTCCCTTTGTAAAATGGGGGACCCTATTGGATGAAATAGAAGAAAGAGACGTCTTGCAATGGCTCTACATAGAGGAAGATAACACATAACAAGAACCACCTAAGCTCCCAACAGAAATCTATGGGCATGGTGAGTCTATCTTACACAGAATGGGTTATGAAGGACAAGGTCCCATTCGCCTAAGAAAAGAAGGGATAATAGAACCTATCCAACCCTCTTCATCCTCACTGGCTAGAACTACAAAAGGGTAAGGATACAAGGACAAAGGCAAAGCTAAGGCCAATGCTTGTTTTGTGGAACAGATCCATGCCTTACAAGAAGAAAGTGACATAGATTCCAATGAATATGAATGGGATGAACTCACTGAGAACTCCTATGAGGATAAGGGAATCAACACCATCAAACCTATAGCCCCTATCGTGAGGGACAAACACTAACGCATAGACCATTAGAGTCTGATTTGCCAACTCCTAAGAGTATGACTTTCGAGGAAGGTTGGAGTTCCATTGCAATAAACAATCTGGAGGAAAGTACCATCTCATATCCTATCCCTACCAATCAAAATCTTGACTGTATATCCATTCAAACCATAACACCCAACGAATCAGATCTATCTTCCAATCCTCTCCCCCTTGTACATACTAAACTTATCAACTAGGATTTACAAGGAACCCCGTAACTAGACATGTTCCAAAATGATGATGCCTATATTGACTTCATGAAAATTAGGGACCACCTACCTACAGGAGATCATAAAGCTAGCTTCGCCATTGAACTCAACACCGTGGCTTATTTTGGAGAGGGTGCCAAGCCTTCAAGTCGCAAAAACATAAAAATAAAAACTAGATCTGATGGTGAAAACCACTCTGCGGCAGTGTCAGATCCCAAAATAGTAAAAAGAAAGGATGCATCCAATGATGAAAACCCAACTGTGGCACCTGACGATGGAAGGATTGACACTCTCCCAACCGACATGTATCAGAAGAAGTCTCATAATGTTGTGGATCCTACAGAACCTGTCAACATTGGAATAGAGGATAGTCCTAAGATCATTCACTTTGCAAAGTCTCTAACTCCACCAGAAAAGACTAAGTTTGTACCATTCTTCAAGAAAAAGAAAGTCAACTTTGCTTGGTCATACGCAAATATGCCCAGTTTAGATCCAGATTTGATTCTACATCATCTTCCACTGGATCTAGGGGTCAAACCAGTCAAACAGAAGCTCAAGAAGATGCATCCCCACATTGCATTACTAGTAAAAGAGGAACTCAAGAAACTGCTAGATGTAGGGTTCATCAGGGCAATAGACTATCTAGAGTGGGTATCCAACATAGTACCAGACTCCAAACCTAATGGCAGAGTCAGATTGTGTAATGATTTTTGAGATCTAAACAAAGATTGCCGCAAGGATGACTTTCCATTGCCCACTATTGATATCATAGTTGACTTGACAGTGGGGCATACCATGTTATCTCTCATGGATGGCTTCTCCAGATATAATCAAATCAGGATAGCACCAGAGGACCAACATAAAACTACTTTCACTTGTCCATGGGGCACCTTCTGTTGGAATGTCATGCCATTTGGGTTAAAGAATGCTGGGGCAACATATCAACGTGCTATGACCACTATCTTCCATGATATGATGCACGTCACAATGGAGGACTATGTAGATGACATCCTTGCAAAATCACTCACAAGAGAATCACACCTAGATGTACTAGAGAAGGTCTTTCAGAGACTAGAACACTTCAAAGTTGGGTTGAACCCGAAGAAATGTGTGTTTGGAGTCACCTCAGGCTAGATCTTAGGCTTCATCGTATTAGCAAATGGGATCGAAGTAGATCCTGCCAAAGTTAAGGTTATCATGGAAATGCCACCGCCAAAGAACATCACTCAACTACGGTCTCTACAGGGCAAGTTACAGGCAATTTGTTGGTTCATATCACAACTGGCAGACAAGTGCCAACCTTTCAGTCATCTCTTACAGAAAAAAATTCCATTTAGATGGGATGAAAAGTGCGAAGAAGCATTTGGCAAACTGAAGGAATACCTCATGAACCCTCCTATTCTAATGCTGCCTATCCAAGGTAAGCCACTATTACTTTACATATCTGCTATGCCAACAACTCTCGGAGCCCTATTAGCACAACAGGATTATGAAGGTAAAGAAAGGGCTATCTACTTCATTAGTTGCACATTGGTGGGCTACGAACTACAATATTCTCAGATAGAAAGATTTTGTCTTGTTATGGTTTTTGCTTCCCAAAAACTATGACATTACATACTAGCACATTCAGTCAAGCTTATTGCAAAGATAGATCCACTGAAATACCTATTAAGCAAAGCAGCTCTCACAGGTCGCCTAGCTAAGTGGGTAATGCTCCTAAGTGAATATGACATTAAATATGTAGAAAGGAAGGCTATCAAAGGTCAAATCATTGCAGATCAATTAGCAGAAGCACCATTACAGGATACCACACCAATGACATTCGAGTTTCCAGATGAGGCCATATTCACTATCACAACACAAACATGGAAACTCTACTTTGATGGATCCTATACAAACCATGGATTGGGGGTAGGAATCTTGTTGGTCACTCCTCAAGGTGACACCATACCTAAGTCTTATCGTCTGCAATTTCCATGCACAAACAATAAAGCAGAGTATGAGGCCTTGGTCATTAGTCTCAAAATGGAAGCAGAATGGAAAATAAAGGAGCTACATGTCTATGGCGACTCCCAACTGGTAATCAATCAAGTCAATGACAACTATCAGACCAAAGATGACAAGTTAATCCCATACAAGCATATGGTAGATGACTTTAAAGAATACTTTGTCATCATCTCCTTTGAGCAGATACCTTGCATTGAAAACAAAGCAGCAGATGCCATGGCAACCATTGCCTCACTCCTCGAGATCCTAGAGAATGAGTCACGATATGAGTTCTTGGTGGAGACAGTTATGCAACCAGCTTATGATCTCCCTAAAACACACTCCATATGCCTATTAGTCAGATCTGATTCACCTTGGTATGGTAAGATTTACACTTACCTCAAGGATAATACCCTACCACCTAACTTATCATCTAACCAACGTTGAACCTTCATTCGCCAAACCTCTCATTATACCATTATCGTTGACACCCTATACCACCGAGTTCTGGATGGTACTTTACTCTGATGTTTGGAACGAGAAGAATCTCAAACTACCTTACGAGACATACACGAAGGAATTTGCGGAACACACTCTAGCGGTCCTTCTTTAGCTAAGAAACTCATGTGTTTGGGATACTATTGGCCAAATATGAAAACAGATTCATATCAGTTTGTGAAGAAGTGCAAGCAGTGCCAGATACATGGAAACCTAATACATGCACCAGCTCAAGAGCCTTGACCTTTAACGACACCTTGGCCCTTTTGTCAATGGGGACTCGACCTTGTGGGCAAGATCCACCCGCCCTCATCCAATGGCCACAAGTTCATAAAAACCACCATAGAATATTTTACCAAGTGGATTGAAGCCATTGCACTCTCCAATGTCACAGGTAAATAGATTACCTCATTCATCCTCAACTACCTCATCTGCAGATATGGAATTCCCTCATCCATTGTCACGGATAACGGAAGAACCTTCCTAGGATGTCCAAGAGCTTTGTGACAAATTCAAAATCCAACACCGTTTTTCCACCCCTTACTATCCACAAGGCAATGGTCAAGCAAAGGCATCCAACAAAACAATCTTGAAACTCCTCAAGAAGACAGTCAACGATGCTGCCCGTGATTGGTACATACAACTGAATCCCACTCTGTGGGCCTATAGAACTAGTATACGCACTCCCATAGGTGCTACCCCGTATGCCCTTGTCTATGGATCAGAAGCCATTTTTCCTATCAAGTTCGAGTTACCATCTCTACGGGTATTGTTAAAAGGTCTTATCACTGATGAAGACTACAGAGTTTCTAGATTGCAAGAGTTAGAGCTGTTAGAAGAGAGAAGGCAACAGGCCTTCAACCATATCAAAGCATATCAATAGAGAATGTCACAAAGCTACAATCACAGGGTCTGTCCAAGGGTCTTCAATGTTGATGATCTAGTACTTAAGGAAAATCCCTGCAATCAACATGATCAGAAAAAGAAAGGTAAGTTCAAACCCAACTGGCTTGGGCCCTATGTCATCATTGTTGCCTATGGATTGGGGGTATATCAATTCGCAACATCAGAAGGTGAGCTGTTCAATGACCCAATTAATAGCATGCATCTTTGTCAGTTCTATACCTAAGAGAACCCCAATGTAAGGGGGGAAAAAATTCAAAAAAACAAAAAATTCAAAAAATACAAAAAAAATTAGAAAATGAAAAAACAACAAAAAAAATTGTCCTTTGGTGAAAACCTGGCAAACAGGCACCTTAGATGGGTACCATGATGAAAACCTAGCAAACAGGCATCATGTGTACTTTTAGCTTTCGTGCAAATAAAAGCAAGTGGTGAAAACCTGGTAAACAGGCACTACTTGTGATAAACCACCTTCTCCATCTTTGGGAAACCAATCACCTTGTGTCCATTTCTTCCTACCATCATTTCTCATATGATCCATATTTGTTCCATAACAAAACACCTCGTGTAACCTAACGATAACCTATCATGGCTTGATACTCTATCTCTTTTGTCACCTTATCAACTAAGGTCTTATCTAGTATCCTATCCACAGTGTCAGCCTAGCATAGCGTCTGTCATCGATATCATAGGGTCAACCCCGAACTACATTGCCTTTGTGTCATCACGTAGGCAAGGCCATTTTCAATGTGCCCCTAAGGCTCCACCTTCTTGTCCATCCCATATCTTGTCGTCTATCCTCTAGTTCATCCACGGTCCAAGTCCCTAAACTATGTTGCCTCTGCGTTGTCATGTAGGCAAGGCCATTTAGCAAGGAGCCCCCGAGGCACTAGGTCAATTGCTTAGGGTCCGTTTTACTAGGCATGCAAGCACAAGCAAAGCCCACTTTCAAGCAAAAATGTTGACACAAAACATCAACCCATCCAAAGCAAAGCAAACAAGTACCTAAAAACACTCAAACTGATTCTATCTAAATTATGGAAAGAGAAACACATCTAAATGCAAGAATGTTTTGTGTTTGTGATCAGGTTAACTTACAGAGTCTTGATCTTTGTTATCATGTCTTTCTATGCTACTTGAGGATACCAAAAGCTAGAGATGCTATGATGGGGGCATGATCATTTTCTTTGTTTGTTGTTTGTGGATTAATCTTTAGTAATGTGAAGCCTTGTCTAAAGACATGATCGGCAAAAGATCATTGAGGACATGAAAGGTCTAACATGAAAGGGGGCAATCCTTGTCTATTGATATGCAAGAAATACTCAGGTCATCTAGGTTCAATTATACCTCGATGCTTGTATTAACTTGCTAAATCAAAATCCATGTAAGTGATACTCTGGTCATCTCGGTTCAATTATACCTAGATGCTTGTATTTTCTTACAACATTTTAGAAGCTCAATGATGAAACAAAGCACTTCAAAATACTTGCAATATCAAGATGACAATTATCCATATCCATATCCATAACGTATCTAATTGCATCTCATATCTGTATGCATTATCCATTTACATTTCTCATACCATCCATGCAATAAAGATTCTGTGCAGAGTATCAAACAAAGCTTGTAAGTCCTTATGCTCGGTCATTCTTCTATCTATCATTATATCTCTCATCCCAATCCAATCATTCTGAGCAATGATCCAAATCCAGGTCCATCCTTAATCCATACTAATCAAATCAAGTCAATCTTGTCAAATGATCCAATCACAATCAGTGGTCTTGATCCTTGTCTAGTTGTAAACCAACTTAATCAATTATAATCAATCAATTGTCTTATACAGGATGTTGCATTGTCAAAATTAGACCAACACATGCATCTTACATGACATGTTTCATTTCCTGAAACCAGACACTATCCTATCGTGTTGCTCTAGGGATCTATCATTCATCACCATGACAACATAGTCGTATTCAATATCAATTAATCATTGGTTTACCGCTTGACAGGATACTTTGTTTGTTCTTGTCTCATTTGTGCATACTTGCTTACTTACTTGTGTGTGTTATCATTTTATCTTGCATCACATACCATTCGGCTTTTTCTTCAACCTAACCTATTTTCTCACCTTCTTCTTCATGAGATTGTCCATCTCACGCCCTTCTGCCCTTCTTCCCATCCAATCTCCCGAGGGGGCATCCTATCGTCATAACCTGTACTAGGGGCAAACTGGGGCATGTATCATTATCAGAATTTATTCTTTGAAGCAACGTGATAAAACACATTGCATCAAAGAGGGGCAAAATGTATACGCCTAAAAATGACGCGACTCGGTCTAAATAAATATTCTTAATATTTATTTCATTCTAATTCCTCTATCAATAAATAAATAAACAAATTTATTTGTTCGATTCATATTCCTCTAAGTTAATTAAATATCAAAATATTTAATTACCTCTTCTAAAGTCAAAATTAAATAAAATCCTTTATTTAATTAAATTCTTCCAAACAATTAAATAATTCTTAATTATTTAATTAAGTCTATTCTTCTTCCAAATTTGAATAAATCAATCAAATTTATTTAAATCCTCTCAATCTCTAAAAATAAAATACAGTCAAACATTTTATTTATTGTTCCAAATCATGCACAAACAATTAAATAAATCTATTTATTTAATTTGCTTTCTTATCTTCTAAAATATCTTCCAAATCTTCTAAAAATAAGTCTTCTTCATGCACACAAAATTAAATAATTTATTGTTTAATTCCTCTCAAATCATGCAAAAGCAAATCACAAGTTGAATTAACTGACTCAATCAATCTTGTTTTATCAATATCTCTTAAATTAGAAAAAAATATTCTAATTTATGAAAGCATATCTTATCTTTATAAAAGAAAGCAGTTAACTCAAATAAAACAACTTTTGTGTGACACTTGTCTTCTTTCTATTCACGCACATTCTCTCAACCGTTCTATACCATTGATCTTCTCATTCTTTCTATACTGTTGATCTTCACTCTCACAAGTCTATAAATTGAACCCAATTCCTCCATTTCATTCATCCAAGCTTTTAGATCGTTACTTTGCAGGAATTACAGCACGTCTGTGGCACCCAAGTCATTCCATTTGCTTGTGATCAACTTGTTACCATATCACTACCATTGTTGTGAAGCTCATTTTCATTACAAAGCACTATCATGGCCATTTTCCATTGACAATCTTGGAATAGCAAGGAAGTGCACTCTCTGAGGGCCTTATTCATACATGTAAGATCGATTGAGATAGGCAACCAACAGAAGCTATGAAGTATTCAGGTTTGCAAAAGTTTCATCTTTGTTTGTTTGATCTTGATTATTTCCCTTTTCATTGAGTTTTGGGTATTATTGATATTGATATATTGATTATTCATGTTTACTCCAATTTTCCCTTAACAATATCAATGACTTGCAAAGACATGCCCAAGAAAAAATATCTCTTGCAAATCTTCTTCAATAATCCCTAATGTAATACACCACTTCCTATGTCTTTCTTTTAAAGCATTTTAATCCAATCCTTGATCAGAAGCAGTAAACAAAACACTCAATACAACAAATTTGCATAGGTGAAATCTAGAACCCTTGATTTATTCATCCAAAAAAGAAATCCATTCATTCAAGGAGACAATTGCAATAAACACACAATTAATAGTGTTATTCATATATTGCAATCTGAACTGAAAATTGTTATACAAGAATTTATTCATATGCAGGCACAATTCTGATCTGAAATCTCGGCAATACACTTACTCGATTACAGAAACCACTCTCTAGGATGTGGATAACTTGTATCCAAAACCCAGAATAGAACTCCAAAGTGGATCAAAAAGGTCAATCCCCTCTCTTCTACTACGACTTTTGAAACCCTTTATAAAGGCAAACTATGTCAGCCAAGATTTCCTTAGTACAACTTTTTAGTTACATTTCATTTAATACTTGTGACTTAGGAAACTACATCCTTGCTCTAATTGGAAGACACTTTCTTTTAGCCAATTCCTTGGTTAAAGGTTACAATAATATTCTAAAATGTTCTAATTGGCTGAAAGTCCTCCTAGGCAGTTAGAAATAGATGTCCCCTCTTTATCCAATACTCAAGCTCAGATTGTGGGATGTTGGGAAGGCAACATAATTCTCCATCTTTTAATCTTCGTCCACTAGATATATAAAATTTGGAATCATTGAGGCAACCCTCAACATTTGAACCAAAAGATGTCATCCTTGCTAGGGCCAGGACTTCTTTGACTCTGTCAACAGAGTCCCACTTTTACACTATGGTCCCTGGCATCAAACCATGATACCCTCCCTCTGCAACTATTCTTGATGAAAGTCATAAAAAAAACTGGTATCTTTCCTCCCACACTCCTGAATACTAGTCTTGGTCAAGGTTGTTACAATCACACCCAGTCGGTCCACCCCCGAGAAACAACTTCATGCAGTTGGAGTATTTGGATGATCTAACCAGTCTCTCACCAGAATGACACTATTCAACTATGCTTCTAGGAAACTGGCAAGACTGTTGTATCCAAATACTCATACTTTTCCAATACCTCCCATTCCAAAGGCCAATACCTGCTCTTCCTTAATTTGGAATGAATAGACCTGCAACCAAGAGAATAGGGACATGATTCTTTAGGAAATACAGGATAGAAACTGCATGGAAGTATTCTACACAGTACTCATGATGGCAATTGATGTAAGTAATTCATGGAAACACTTCCATTTGTATCAAGAATGAATGAAGGTCCATTACCCAAGCAATTTCCATTTTCCAACAACCTCTTTAATTCCATTCCAGGTGTTCGTAGGCTAGACACACTTGAATTCATATCTAGAGATCCTTAATGATCTTTCCACACCCTCCAAAGCATGAAACAAAGGCACAGATTAATGTCACCTGACTACAAATCCCTTCCACACAGACAACAAAGGTCTGATTTATGTACCAAGATCGAGTTGAGTATCAAGAATTACTAGATAAATGTGTTAATTGTCAAATCACCTTCTTGCATACTCGAACAACATCCTTTAGCTCACATCAAAACATAGCTAATGATTTCAAAAATCTAAGCAAAACATGCTGTGTTATTTTTGTTTTAGAATTTCAACCTGGACCATTGATTTGGAACACATCAGAGCAAGATCATCGGCTGATACTGAAAAACATCTACTGGGACCATTGAAAAAGTCATCAACCAATCTGGGAATGCTAATGAAGAAAGCCTTTACAATCAATAGATCATGACATTTCCATGCACCATGTCACCTTATCACAGTGGCGCAGGCCTAAAAGAGACCCACGCTACTATCTCCACACTCGTGCGCTATGCACTTGCTCAGCTTCTTTCAAGACAAAGTTGGGTCCTACCTTCTAGTTGTCATGTCATCGCAATAGTGCAAGGAAGATTCCATGACACCTTTCCACATTACACTACCGTAATCCAATAGGGAGCAAGCACGTAGCACTTGAATTAGCAATTAAGACATTGGGAATGCCAACTCAAAATCAACGGTCATTACATCAGTGCAATGCTAACAAACCCGATAGATCTGATGCCCGTGATGATGTAATAGCCATCTGTTATACTTAAAAAACATTTGTATAAATGGGGGAAACCAATGAATAGGTTCATGAGACCGGTTATGAATGGAGCTAAGGACATTAAGTCATAACCTAAGTCTAGGGTGATTGCCTATGACAAGTCAACTTAAAATTATAGCATAATCTCTGAAAAAGACTTGAGGGCTTAGGGTTTCAAACACAAACGCAATCAATTTCAAGGTTTAAGGCTAGAGAACAAATACATTATGGGGGGGTTCCACCAGTGGCTCTGGTTGGGGACGCATTGCTCCTGTAGACATGACAAAGACCACAGAACTTTGGGGTACCTACCATGCACCAAGTCTATTGGGCTACTGGGTAATTGCCCCAATTAGGAGTTGATGACTGATTGAAAGGTGGCTCAAATCTCCTTCAAGAACTGAAGACTGGTTGAAAGTTAACTTAAATTTCCATCCTTTGTACATGTCTTCAGTTTTCATGAGGTGGCCAAGGGCCACCAGAAATAAGAAATTAATGCTTGCCTCTATCAAATATCCTATTTTCAATAGACAACCCTATGCTCAATCTAAGAGACCATATAATCAAATCACCCTACACTGAGTGAATAATGTTAGTACATGACAGGGTATGCATCAAATTCATCATTCATATGTTTACTGTGCCTCTGATCAATCACACTATCACTATAAGTCCTTAAATATGTGTCATTCTAATTTGAAAAATAGAATATCTCATAACCCTCCAGATGACTATCACTTTCAAGTTTAACCTTATCCCTGTTTACCATATCAAACCTAAAACCTTCATAAAATGTTCCTGATAATTGTTGTAAATTACATCCATCACTTGCTAGGTCATCATCATATAAAATAAAGAATTCATATTCAACCACTCTTTCTTCTTGATCTGCATCAAATTTGTATTCTTTTAGGTTCTAAAATTTATTTGTTTCATCATGCACCTTGGTGTCTTGTAGGGAAGATTCAACCAAATTTGAGTTATGATCTTCACAAGGCTGGATAGGCCTGTCAAAACTTTGAACACATGAGACCCAATCAATTTTTACCAACCCATAAATAAGTACAACTACCATAGGTTGATCCTTCTTAAGCTCATCACATTCTTCATCATCTAAAAAGATAGGATTATCCTTGCACCAATAAAGATTGCCATTTCCCATTGTTGGTGGGGTCAAAGGCTCATCATAAAGAACATTCATCCATGTCTTAAAAGTTTTTGCCTTGTCATTGCGAAAATCTACACCTTTCTCAACATCATCATGCTCAAAATCATCAGAAGAATACATACTTTCATCATCACAACCATTAATCATCTCTTCCTCATTTTGGAATTGTCCATTCTCAACAAAGTAGGTATCTTCATTGGTGCACTTGGCAGTAGAAGTGGATATTTCCACCTCTGCTTCACATGAACTATCATCCGCATTTATAAAACAATCATCCATATTTATGTATTCTAGGATATCTCTGATTGCTTTTGAAAACCTTAAATTGAAAGCGGGCAGTGATTCATACTCCTTTTGAATTGTCATAAAGTTAGTAACCAATGAAACCACATCAAATCTTTCACCAAATTGTTCTAAAAATGCAATTTTGAATTCAAACCATGAAGAGATAGAATATTCAGGTAAAAAAGAAAACCAATCCCTAGCATCATTTTACAAGGTTTGAACAAAGAATTTCATGATAACATCCTCATTCTCAATCTCATAATCAACCATTAAATCATAGAAATTTTGCAAATGCCTATCTGTTGATTCAAAATTCTTTCCACTATATTTCAGCAAACATTCTCTAACTTTACTAGGAACAACATTTGGATATCCATGAATGCCACTAAAGTTCAAAGATTTATATCTTTTGAAGCAATTAAGAAATTCATTTTTGGCATCTGATAAAATATAGTACCTAGGATTGTATTGCAACTTCAAATAAATTCAGAATCCCCACCTCAAAAAGAGGACTAAATATTCATATAACCTTCTAGGTTGATCCTAACCCTAGTAATTAGGTCAAGTTGTTTCTTGACTCTCTCCAATTGGATAACTCAACTTTTTCCCCAGTAGAGTCACCAATTCTATTGCTTCCCAAATTTGCACACATCAAACTCTAAAGGTTTGCCAGTTCTTATGATCAACTTTAATGCAGATTTGGCCAACAGAGTGGGAGATTATTTTTCACCTATCTCCCCTACACTTCAGGCTCTACCAGACCTAGGGGTGTCCCTTACTATAACATCAAAAAAATTGTCTTTCACTGTATCAGGCATAAATGTTCTCATAATCATGCACCAAGATTTGTAAAATTATCCTAAAACTAGCAAGGTTCTTGGATTTTTTCACATTGCTAGCCCTGAGAACATATATTAACGCTACCTCAACTAATACCAAACAACATAAAATGATTCAAATGATGTATCTTTTAGATTCAATGTTCTTTTTTGGATCTTTGGGCAATTAGGTTCTCGGATCAGTCTTTTATCAAGGGTAACAAAGTCAAAATTCCACACTGCAAATGTTCCTTTTATAACGACAGAACTTCAAATTCAAAGCGTATATCTGTATCAATGACTTGCAATGACACACCCAAGAAAAATTATCTCCTGCAACTCTTCTTCAATAATCCCTAATGTAATACACCACTTCCTATGTCTTGCTTAAAGTATTTTTAATCCAATCCTTTATCAAAAGCAGTAAACAAAACACTCAATACAACAAATGTACATAGGTGAAATCTAGGAGCATTGATTCATTCATTTACAAAAGAAATGCATTCATTCAAAAAGATGGTTGCAAGAAACACACATATTTATAGTGTTATTAATATATTGTAATCTAAACTGAAAATTGTTATACAAGAATATATTCTTATGCAGGCACAATTCTGCTCTGTAATCTCAGTAGTACACTTACACGGTTACAGAAACTACTTCCCAAGATGTGGATAACTTGTATCCAAAACCCAGAATAGAACTCCAAAGTGGATCAAAAAGGTCAATCCCCTCTCTTCTACTACAACTTTTGAAACCTTTTATGAAGGCAAACTATTTCGGCTAGGATTTCCTTAGTACAACTTTTTAGTTACATTTCATTTAATACTTGTGACTTAGGAAACTACGTCCTTGCTTTGATTGGAAGAAACTTTATTTTAGCCAATTACTTGGTTAAAGGTTACAATAATATTCTGGAATGTTCTAATTGGTTGAAAGTCCACCTGGGCAGTTAGAAACAAATATCCCCTGTTTATCCAGTACTTAGGCTCAGATTGTGGGTTGTTGGGAAGGCAACGCAATTCTCCATCTTTCAATCTTCATCCACTAGATATATAAAATTTGGAATCATTGAGGCAGCCCTCAACAGTTGAACTAGAAGATGTCATCCTTGTTGGGGCCAGGACTTCTTTGACTCTGTCAACATAGTCCCAATTTTTCCCTATGGTTCGTGGCATCAAACCATGATACCCTCCCTCTACAAATATTCTTGATAAAAGTCATCAAAGGGAGGGATGATGCAGGAGAAAACTGGTATCTCTCCTCCCGCACTCTTGAATGTTAGTTCTAGTCGAGGTTGTTGCAATCATAACTAGTCGATTCACCCCCGAGAAACAACTTCATGCAATTGGAGTATTTGGATGATCTGACCAATCTCCCACCAGAATGACACTATTCAACTATGGTTCTAGGAAACTGGAAAGACTGTTGTAGCCAAATACTCACACTTTTTCTAATACCTCCCATTCCAATGTTCGGTACCTACTCTTCCTTAATTCAGAATGAACATACCTGCAACCAAGAGAACAAGGACATGCTTCTTCAGGAAATATAAGATATAAACTATAGGGAAGTATTGTGCACAGTACTCATGATGGCAATTGATGTAAGAAATTCATGGAAACACTTCCATTTATAGAAAGAATGAACAATTGTCCTTTACTTGAGCAATTTCCATTTTCCAACAACATCTTTAATTCCATTCCAGGTGTTCGCAGGCTTGACACAGTTGAATTCATATCTGGAGATCCTTAATGATCTGTCCACACCCTCCAAAGCATGAAACAAAGGCGTAGATTAATGTCACCTGACTACAAATGCCTTCCACATGGACAACAAAGGTCTGGTTCATGTACTAAGATCGAGCTAAGTATCAGGAATTACTAGAGAAATGTGTTCATTGTCAAATCACCTCCTTACATACTCAAGCAACATCCTCCAACTCACATCAGAACACAACTAATGATTTCAAAAATCCAAGCAAAACATGTCATGTTATGTTTGTTTTAGAATTTAAACCTAGACCATTGATTTGAAACACATCGAAGCAAGATCATCGACTGATACTGAAAAAATCCACTGGGACCATTGAAAAAGTCATCATCCAATCTAGGAATGCCAACAAAGAAAGCCTTTACAATCAATAGACTATGACCTTTCCATGTGTCACCTTATCACAACGGTGTGAGCCCGAAAGGGACCCACGCTACTATCTCTACGCTGGCACACTATGCACTTGCTCAGCTTCTTTCAAGACAAATCTAGGTCCCACCTTCCAGTTGTCATGTCATCACAACAACACAAGGAATATTCCATGGCACCTTTCTATAGCGCGCTACCGCGATCCAACAAGGAGCAATCATGTAGCACTTGAATTAGTAATTAAGACCTTGGACCCGCCAACTCAAAATCAACGATCATCACATCAGTGCAATGCTAACAAACCTAACAAATCTGATGCCTGTGATGCTACAATAGTAATCCATTATACTTAAAAAGCATTTGTATAAACAGGGGAACTAGTGACTAGGTTCATGGGACCAGTTATGAATGGAGCTAAGGACATTAAGTCATAACTTAAGTCTGGGGTGACCACCTATCACAAGTCAACTTAAAATTATAACATAAGCTTTGAAAAAGACTCAAGGGCTTAGGGTTTCAGACAAGAACTCAATCAATTTCAAGGTTTAAGGCT
Organism: Cunninghamia lanceolata; assembly: GCA_027924645.1. NCBI lineage: Eukaryota > Viridiplantae > Streptophyta > Pinopsida > Cupressales > Cupressaceae > Cunninghamia > Cunninghamia lanceolata. The sequence continues at coordinate 1,049,629 of BSBN01000900.1, forward strand.
AGAGAACAAAGAAATCATGGGGGGGTTCCACCAGGCTGCAAATGGGACCGGTATGGGATGGTCATAATCCATTCCCCTATATAAGTGTGTCATCTCTTTGTACTTCTATCTTGGAGGCTAACCCCCTTAAACAAACAAGAGAAGAGCACTAGGAAATGTATGGAGGAGTCCTTGAGGAGGACCTTGAGACCATCTCTCCTTTTGATTTTATGGTTCTATGGTTATTTGGATGGTGGATATTGTTAGAAATGAAGGTAAAAAACTATCAATGAAAATCTTATTACAACTGTAATATAGATATTTAATTATGCATAACCAAAATGGAGATAGTATGAAATCAACACAAAGAAATAATAGAATAGAAGATCAAACATATAACATAGTATTTACGTGGAGAAACCCTTACAGAAGAAAAACTCCACATAAGAAGAGATGCGTCAGTCTGTATTAACTTCAATAGAGTTTAAAATACAACACTATCAATGTCCTCTTCTATCTTCAATCTAGCAGTGCATGTTTTTCCAATCTATCCTCGGATGACCATCATCCATCAGGTACCAGGATCAAGCATGCAACTAAAACAAGATTGTTACTTGGTGAATACTTCATCCCTTATGAATGATTTACAAAAAATATTAGGAGTAATTAAATACATAAGATTTACAAGGTTGATGGCACCTTAATCCTAAAATTCTCCCACTTGACATCATAAATTGTAAATACATCCATAGGAAAACATAAAACAACTAAGTACTAGGAACAAGGACCATGGCCTTCCTACACCACATAAACTTTTTTGTACTGATAGGTTTAGTAAGTGAATCTACAACAGTCTCCTAAGTATCAACCTTCTTCATCTTATTCTAATCATTAGCAATCATTTCATGAACAAAATGGTATTGAACATCCACATGCTTAGTCCACGCATGATACATGCACTTTAGCTATCACAACCAATCTAAATAATCCCGCAATCAAAACCAATACCTGTACACAATCTCCATAACCAAATTGCCTTCTTGGAGACATGAGTAGCAACCATATACTCTACTTCAGTGGTGGATAAAGCAACAATGGGCTACCATTTACTGATCCAACTCACAACTCCTCCAAACAAACTAAACACAGCCATTAGTGGACCTTCAACTATCCAAGTCACCTACCCAATCTGCATCTACAGAACCCTGTATGTCCAATATCTTATCCACACTATTACTACTACAATAAACCAAATAGTATCAGAAGTACCACACAAATATATTAATAGCATCTTTGCATAATTTTAATGTCGTCTACCAGGGTTAGACATAAACCTACTCAAAACTCCCACTGCTTCTAGGGTAATATATGGTCTAGTTTAGACCATTGCATACATCAAACTTCCTACAACACTAGCATATGGCATATCAGACATATCCTCTAAATCATCTTCATTCTTAGGACACATATCTAATGAAAGCTTAGTACCAACTAGTAAAGGAATTCTAACTGGATTGCAATCCAACATACTAAATCTATTTAGAATAGTATCAACATACTTACTCTGCGATAACCAATTCTTTCTATTTACTCAATCTCTTTGATTTCCATCCCCAGAATATACTTGGCTTCTCCTAGATCCTTCATCTCAAATGCACCTAAAATTTGAGCTTTCAGCTCATTGATCATACCCTTAGTGTTACTGAAAATAACATATCATCCACATACAAGGCAACAATCGGTATATGATCATCAATACATCTAATGTATACACAATGATCTTCTTCGCTTCTTACAAAACCCAATTTCAAAACAAATGAGTCAACCTTTTGACACCACTTTGTGGGAGACTATTTTAAACCATAAAGAGACCTTTTTAACTTGCATACCGAGTGTTCCCTTTTACCTCAAAGCCTGTAGGTTGTTGCATATAAATTTCATCTTCTAGATCTCCATGCAAAAATGTAGTCTTAACATCCATTTGCTCAATTTCAAAATCATAAGTTGTAGCAATGGATAAAAGAAATCTAATAGAATATAATTTAGCAATTGTTGTCACAAGGATTGCACCCTGGCTAAGTGTAAAACTTAGCCATCCTATGAAACATGGGATCACCTTCAAGCTATGGGTTGCCTATGACAAAGGTGAACCTCCAGAGAGGGTTGGTTCCATTGATAGACCTCTTGAATCTTCAAAATTGATAAGGAAAAGGGATAAAAAGATTGCTATATTCTGAAATCTAGATCCTAGGAGGTGATGCACCAAGTTAGTTAAGACCTGTTCTTGTTATTTCAACTCACAATCTCTCTCAAACGGGGGTTTTGTTTCACACAACTCAATCTAAACAATGTTCATACATCAATATTTCATAGGGAGGTTTGAGTTTTCAAGTTTGTTTGAAGGAAAACCAATGATTTTCACAACTACAACTTGCTGAAAAATGCTTAACACAATTTATGACCTATATGAATCAATTACTTTCTGTATTAAGTCTACTTAGAATGACACATAAAATTAAAGGATTTTGTTAAAAATCACAGAAATCTGCATCAAGATCATTCATATTACACATAACACATATGATTTGGAATGATAACCTACTGCTTTTATTGAGAAAATAGGAATTTTTGTACAAAAATGTCTGAAAATGCTTGAAATTACATAAAAAATGTTGTTGTTCAACAATGAATAATCCTATTTTTTGAGTTACAATATAGAGTTCTCTTGCTGTGAGAAAATGAAAACTAGCAAGAACTGAGAAAAAAGTACCATGTACCTTTTCTTTTTTACCCCAAAAAGTCTTCCTCCAAGAGGCCTAGTTTTGAGGAAGTCAACTCACCTTGAACTAAACTCCTCTCCACTTGCATGAGATGGTTGGAAAAGATGCCTTTAATCAACTTCGTGAACTCCATATTGCTGGCCGTGCAAGTCAAAAAATCCTATATTTAAGGGCTCCAAACTACTCCATAACGAGTGATCTTAGCTTCAAACTCCCCCTATCTTCCAATTTGACCAAGTGGGCCTCTAAAATAGGCCTAAATTGACTAAAAAGCCCTAGTAAACTGAAAGTCTTATCTCCTTTGCATGATGCAATATAATAACTTTGTACTTATCATAAAGATTCCCTGAATGCATGCTTTACAAACTCATTGACCAGTCATCATCTCCTTAATGTTGATTCTAAAGTAATCATTAGTTTTACTTTAACAAGTATTAAGGTAATTGATAACCATCAATCTACCTTAATAAGTGTTAAGGTAATTTGATTGATTATCTCTTTATTTTCAAACATTGTTATGATTATCCCATGGGCTCATGATTATATTTTCCTTTGATTTTTTAAGAAAAGAAAAGAGTTTTAATAATCTTGGTCGGGTTGACCATGATTAGGTCACTCCTCACTTGGCTCAAAAACTTTGAAACCCTAACAACTTATCATTTTTCTTTTTCTACTCTGTTGTGTTATTGGGAAGATTGGAGCACCACCATGGGGATGAACCCATGCTTCTTCATTTGACACTATGCTGGGTCTTTCACCTGTGCTTGGGGAAATCATAAGCTAGTAAGAGATTCCTCTCTCTTGCTGATTCTACTTTTCTAAAATATAGTGAAGAGAACTATCCACTGCTCCATTATGGTTGTGTTTCCTATATCATGAAGGTATTTGTATCTCTTGGGAAGACTGGTACTGTGTATTCTTTCAAGGCTTCTTATGGTTTTGACTACATCATGCTTTAGTGCTTTGATTGTTCCTTAAAAAAAACCATCTACACTATTCTTGTAGTATCTTTCATGATTGTCCATGATGCTATCTTGATTGTTCTCTTTTTCTATTGAAAACTCTACTACTCTTATAGTTGTCTGTTGCTTTCCTCTCTATCATACCTGTTTTGAAAAATAGTGACAATTGTCTTTACCTTTGCACTGAGTATCACAACCTTACATCCCTGTATAGATCTATACTCAAACCCTAAGAAGACAAGACGATTCAAGGTATATAATAAGGTCATTGTACCTTGATCATAAGTGTCTCCATTGTTAGTTGCTGACTGCTATAATTGTGAATGTAGGACTCTGAGATGTTATTGAATGACATGACCCCTTAACAGAGACTAAGATGCTTTGAAATACCATATCTTATATAGACTCCAGAACTCTGCTCCTCTTTGTATTTGAGTCCTTATTTTACCATCCTCTATACTATATGACTTTGAGCAGACCTTCAATATGCCTTTCACAGTGTTTTGATGACTATGAAACTCTATCTCAGCCCTCTATTTTTCCACAGGTCTGTGTTCACTTGTTTGATAGGATCAATTCTTTCTATAATAGTTCATATTAGAAACATTCTCTCTACAGGCCTGGAATAATCCATTTGTGATGTTCTTTATCTCATTTCTAAGAGGTTTAATATTTAACAATGCACCTACACTATCTATGGCCATGGAAAGAATGATATCTTGGGCAGTCAAGACTAGTGAGACAACAACAGTTGGGACTTCTTTCCACAAAAGCAATTTTCTCTTCATGACTTTGGATAAGGATTGAAACCTTAAGAAGCTAAAGATCTCTCTAAACATGTAGACTATAAGGGTTTTGTACACCATATATCATTAGAGAGTAAAAAAATCAAAGAAAGAAACAAAAAAATGCTCCCCTACTTGTCTTTCATGCTTAAAAGGCTACCTTGAACCCTAGACTACTGTCAGTATCTCTAGGTTTCCCTACTGTTGCTCCTTTGACTGTCCTAAATCTTCTTGTTATGCCATTGGGACTCACTAGCTTTCATCTCTGATGGGCTTGATACAGTATAGTATCTTCATTTTCTTTCTACCAAGCAACTGTTACTGAGGTGTAAAATTCTCAATGATGATCAACAATCACTAAGAAGTGTCTTTCTTTTCTTATTATATATGTATGGAGAGGTCTCTTTATTCCTTTCATTTCTTGTTTGATGCTTCTAAAAAGGGCACATGTACATTTGATGCTTTTAACATATTTGGGTGAAGCATGTCTTGAGCTCTAACCCTATTTCTTCTTCTCTTTATAGTTGCTTCTAGAGGCTAAAACTGGAGAACTTTGAAAGTGGTGCAGCTACAAGTGAGGGGATTCATGCCACAGGAAATGATGGATCACCTTCTCTTCTTTATGCGTCTTATTTCAGATGTATATGTCTTCTTTTCATTTCATCATTTTATAGTCAATTCCCATGGCTTGTGTGGGAACCTTGAACAAAATTTCCTTGTGAATATAAGCAGTTGTTTTGTGCAATGAATTATCTGCTATTGTTATTTTACAAAACTATCAATTGCATAAGAAAAGAGCATCTAAAACTTTATTTTTTAATACAATTGATTATAATCATAAGTGATTTTTAATAAATTGTGTACCTTTTGATCATTTGGGACTAAGCAAGCTGTAATAAATAAAGTTGAATCAACCTGAAACTATAGCCCACTTCCATGCTTAGCCCTGACTATTTTGTATCAAAATTAAACAATAAATACATATCTCCTACTTGCTTCTGAATGTCTCCTACTTGTTTCTGAATGTCTCCTGCTCATGTATGATGCCCTTCTCATTTTCATATAGACCCTACAACAACTCTTAATGAGCTGATGAATGATTCTGGTGAAGATGACAATTGGAATGGCCTCCTATATGGGGAGTAGGCCTTCCGAGATCAGCAATGAGCTCTTATCCTACATTATTCTTGTGATTCTTCTCTTCATAGATAGACATTTGGTGTAGATTTATGCTTGTAGACCCATCTCCATTTTTCTATTTCCTTATACCTTTATGTAGTGTATTCTCTGTATGCTTGTGGAGGCTTGCTCTAGGGCTTGATAGGAATGTCCTTGGCTTGACATCTTGAATGATTTCTCTTGATGCTTCAGTCACCTTAAACATTGTCCTTCTTTTGTCCATTGTGTCATATTGGAGTGGTCCTTTATACTGTTGAAACACACCACTACAAATTTACTGAGAGAATACTTTTATGACCTTGAGTGATATCCTTGAAACACTATGAATAGGCTTCCTATCCTCTTTGACTACTCTATCACAGTTTACTACTTTATCCACTATCTTGGACTGTTTCCTTCACTGTTAAGCTCTGCATGTTGTCTCATGATTGCTCTTCTAAAGTTTGATAGAGAAAAATAGTGGAAGAATCTGACCTACCTGGCATCTTAGATGGGTAATAGTTATAGCACTTAGTGGTCTTTTATAAAAGCCTGGCACAACTTCATGGTTCCCTTTCATGCATCTACTTCTTAGACCTATTTGTAATGATCCATAGGGATTTCTTTCAAATTTTTAAATAATATCTCAGAAATCATTACAAGTTGTTCCATCATAGTCAAATGATCCCAAAACATGATCAGACCTCTCCTTAATAGTCATACTGATCCCCAATAAGTTCTAGCACTTTTGTTATGCCATGTACCTTGAAAAACTCCAAACCTTCATGCCAACTATTAGGGTTTTAACTACAGTGTTCACTTTCAAGATATGATGGAGATTTATTGTGTGACATGCAGTCTTCTGATAGAGATCCATTCATGACTCCATAAAGATCAATAATGCTTGACATACCTCATATCACATTTGGCAAGTTTTGTTTATTTTAATCTTGAGGACTGTTCTTAAGACAAGGAACAGTGGTCTTCTTGACTATTCCATCTGTCAGTTGTTCCTGTCAGCAATCTTGAATGCTTCTTATGTTGATATGCTATGACTTATGACTACTTTTCACTTTTTCCTTGACTTGTATGGTTTATGACTGTCATCTTCATGACTGATGACTATGCTTGACCTCTGTCTCTCACACCTTAAATGACTATCCTTTTACTATTAAAAAATCATCTCATGCTTTATAAAAGTCTTCATGGATGTCTTGACACATAGTTGTAGTTTTCATGATGCCCACTTACTATGTCTTGAATCTCTGTGATCCTTATCTACATCCTTGAATGACATAAGATCATTATGATACCAAGATCCATTGACAACCAGTCCAGCATTTGACATGTATGATCATCTATAGGAGGCAATAGATTATTTGTTTACTACATATAGCACTTGCTAGGGTTTTTCAAGTCTCTTGTGCTAAATTTTAACAGTCTTCTGCTACCTTTGTATTCCCTCGATATTTGACTCATAACTGTTACCTCATTCATAGTGATTGACTTTGTAGGCTTCTTCATGATGCTCCAAACCTTGGAGACACTTCATTTGACTCAACATCACCATTGGATATATTTTATCAAAAAAATTAATATATTAAAATCCCCTCAAAACCTAATAAGATGACCCCTAGACCATGGGCTAAAATAAAAAATAGACCCCTTCGAAACCTAGTTTTGCCTATTTGGGTAGAAATGCACAAATAGGTAACATTTTTGGTGGCCTCTACTAATTGCTTTCCTCCTAAGCAATGAAGACCAGTAGCTTTGAAAACCATTGGGTGATTTAGTCATTTAGGCTTAAAAGAACTCAGAAAACCTTTTAACTCAGCTGATAGAAACATTGAACATCAACAACACAAGACACAACAACTAACTAAACAACTACAACAGTCCTCTAATAGGATAAAACCAACTATGCATCAACACTTGGAGGAAAATAAAGTCTCAAAGAAAGTCTGCAACAACACTTATTTGACTCAATAAACCTATCCTAATATGTTACAATTGTAGATCAATGCCTCAGTAGCAATGCTTGAGGTGAATCCCATTAACTGGGATTGGTAGCTCTTCTCCATCAAGTTTGGACAACTAAAAAGTGTTGTTCTTCTTGCAACTTTTGATCACAAAAGGACCACTGCACATAGCATCAAATTTAGTGTGTTTTTCGGGCCTACTTTTCAACTCATCCCATTTTAGGGCCAAATCTCGTTTATTGAAGACTCTAGGGACTGCTTTCTTGTCAAAATTCTTCTTCATTGGTGTTTGATGGAATTCCATGTTTTGTATTGCTTTCTTCCTTGTTTCCTCCAATTCCATAAGCTCAACAAGTCTGATTTCCATTGGCTCTTCTTCCATCATTTCCATCTCTTTAATGAGGCTAAGAGTTGGTAGTTCAACTGAAATAGGTAGCCTTGCATCTTTCCCATACACAAGTACGTAGGGAGAATTACCTATAGACCTTTTAGGAGTTATCCTATCAGCCCATAAGGCTAGTTCTAGCTTGTTGTGCCAAGTTCTTTGATTGTCTTTAATTGTTCTTTTTATGATCCTAATCAAGTTTTTATTAGTAGACTCTACTTGTTCATTACCTTGTGGGTAATAAATGGATGAAGCACTCAAAAATATATCATTTTTAACAGCCTAATAAATTATTTTAGTGCCTACAAAAGCCAAAGTATTATTTGATATAATGGATTCAAGAGTACCAAACCTTGCAACCAAGTCCTCATAGAAGTTTAGGACAGAACTTTCATTTCCTCCCTTCAATGCCACACCTTCAGTCCATTTGGTAAAGGAGTCAGTTGCTATTAGAATCCATTTATGTCCTATACTGGATGGTGGATTAGTGATTCCAATGAAATCAAGACCCCACTTCATGAAGGGTTGTTCTACCTATATTGGGTGCAATGGCAAGGTTGGTAACTATTGTTTTCCAGCACATATGGCACATTTTTTGCATTTCTTACCCATGTATGTGCATCCTTATACAAATCAAGCCAATAGTAACCAGCCTTCATTATTTTTAGAGTTGTTGTCCTTGATGTAAAATGACCACCAGCCGCCCCATCATGGAACTCTTCAAGGATCTTGTTAGTTTGATCAACTTCAATACATCTTAACTCCATCGAAGTCCTTTCTAAAGAGAACACCATCTATAACAACATAAGGAAGTGCTTGTAGTCTGAAATACCTTCTTTTTGCATTGTTTAAGCCCTTGGGACACTCACCTGTGTGTAGATAATGTATCATTTCTTGTACCCAGGTTGAGGTATGAGTTGGAACAATAGTTTAACCCTCATCATTAAGCACTAGGACATCTTTCTTTTCAACTTCTATGTTTTTTTCTACCCCACCAGCTAGCTGTTCATATAGTCCTTTGCCCCTTACCATCTTGGTGACCTTGATTTCTAGGTCATATTCTATGACTTTTGTTATCCAACCAACTCTCTCATCACTTAGATTTTTGTTTAATAAAAAATCATTGACACTTGGGTGAGAAACCATCAAATGTATCTTGTTATTTGACACCAAATGCCTAAACTTCTTCAGACTTCTTATCACAGCTAATGCATGCTTTTCAACAAATGAGTACCTTTGTTCATAACCTTCCAAACCTTGGTTGTAGAAGGCTATTGGCTGCTCTAATCCATCTTTATTTTGTTGTACTAGCATTGCTGAGATTGTGTCTATGCTTCCAAAAGCATACAATATGAAGTCCTTGGAAAAATTTGGATTTGTAAGTGTTGGTGCTGCTACTATGGCCTCTTTTGAAAGGAAGCAAGTGTTGATAACTGAGAGGGGGTGAGGGGGGGGGGGGGTGAATCAGTTATCTTAATTATTTTAGCTTTCTGAACTTTCTTAATAATTAATGCAGCATCAATTCAAATAAGCAAACATAAGTATGAAATGGAAATACACATGACACAATATTTTTGATGTGGAAACCCTGTTAAGGGAGAAAACCACGGGGTGATTAACCCAAGATTGTATTCTCTATTAGAAGAATAGAAATACAAAATGGCACTTGCCAATTAGGGCTCACTGCCCAAGCACACTGCTCACAAGAGACTCACTGTCTACAAGTTGTAACAAGAATAATAAGATACTTGAACTGATGTGAAGCATCCACACATGTTGGAGTTTAGTTCCGATTAGGCACAGTATATTGATCTACTACACTTCATCCTCCCTCTTCCTTTGTTCTACAATCTTTTCACATACCGAACCTTCCTTACTACTTTCCCTCTACACTTCTGCTTTTCTTCGCACTTCTCACAACACAACACACACCTTCTCATCGAAATCCATCATGTATATATATCCATATAAGGGATTTCATACTCTTTCTAGTCGGCATCCAGAAAGGTCAATATTTCCTAAACTCTAGTCTGTCGGCTAAATCCTTTCTTACCAAGTGATGCGGATCAAAAAGGAACTTATGCAAGTCATCTAACAAGTCAGCCAAACAAGAATGATACCTTAAGAATCTTTATTACCATCAGCATCTCATCTGGAATAATGTCTGATGCTCTGCCGATCAGTTCTTCCTCTGTCTATTCTGCCAAACAGGACCCTAATACTTGAATGCTCATATCTCTTTATTCCTTCATCACCGGAGGCTCAATTCCTGGAATCTATCAGTCAAGGTACTCCTCTTGACTTCCCGAAGTCTGTACTTTCCAAAGATACTTCCTCTAACAGATCCGGACCTGACTGTCAGACCTTCTGCATGCTCTGTTCTTGCTTACCGGACCACAACAGTCTTCAATCTGACTTTTGGTATAAGCACATCATGTCCTACGGATATGTGGGATGAACTTTGTTTCCATCAATGACAACAATCATGAAGCTCCAATGTGTCTCTTGCCAACAATCTCCCCCTTTGGCATTGATGGCAACACTTAGTGAAAAATGACTAAGTGTATACTATACTCCCCCTTAGTTGATGCTCTCTTCTACTGTACATTTTATCGGAGCTCCCCCTTAGCTGGATTCCACATTTTTCACTATTTCTCACTCCCCCTTTGACATCAATGACAAAGGGTAGGGTCCGTACACCAAAATTGCCCAAAAACAAATCAACTATACTTAGCCACATAAGTATATAAACTAATTATACTCACATATATTGTAGTATGTCTGCAAAAGTTGTCTTTAACTACACAACTTGTGTCGCCCAACTCTGTTTCAACTTGTCCAAAATTGAGATGTGACCACTCAACAGGAATGCAAAAGCTTCTGCCCTTTAAGATCTGTTGGATCACTGGTCCAGGCAATGGTCTGAGCATCAGTTAGAGCCTCATGCATGGCTTCTAACTTAGGGATAATTATCCCTCTAAGTTCACCCATCTTGCTTATTATGTTCTTCCTCTCCTTTTCAAGTTTCTTAATTTCATTCATGACTACAATGGTTTGACATTCCTGGTTTACTATGGATACAGTGAGAGGATCAAAAATCTAAGAGAGGCTTGACAGTTTACCCTCTTGTTCCTTTACTTTCTTCTCAATACCCTTGGTCACTTTAGGCCAGGATAAACAAAATTTATAGATATCTCCGCCATCTATAAGAGCATTTTCTAGGCTCTTTATTCCAATATCCATATTTCTCCTGTCATTACTTATAAAACCTTGTAACTCAGAAAATCTTTTATCCAAAAACTCTTTCAAGACCTTTTTCTCAGCTAATTTCTCTAAGGACTCAAAATGAGTGCTGACTGAACTAACAAGAGACTTAAGGTTACCTGATGAGGAAGCTGATGAATCCTTTAGAAAAGATGGCATGATCTTTTCAAGCACACCGGATGCAGCTTCTATTAGCTCACAGTCTTCCATGTGAGACTTCAGGAGTTTTGTTTTGTCTTAGCATTAGCAAATGAAGCTATCTTCATTATTTGTACTAGGGAAACAGAATCAAAATTAAATGGTCCTAGTAGAAGTTCCGGTTCATCAATTTCCATTGTCTCTTTGTTTAAGAATTCTTTGACAATTTCTGCAGTGTCTCTTGTCAGAGACAGAGTTTTCTTTTCTTCTACAGTTTTAGAGCTGTCATCTTCTTTTCCCTTCACTTCTTTTTCTTTCTCCTTTATCCTTTCTTCTCCTTTGGATCTAGAGTCAGCAGGAGAAACTGGAGGAGTGATGTTTGTTTGTTCACGGGCCACCTCTTCCGGAGCAGAGGATTCCAAGTCCTTATCTTTTTCTTCACCGGTGTCCATTACTTCTTCTGTCATTGCCTCAGTAGATTCTTTTTCAACACTTGTAGCTGAGGGATCAACACCCAAGTCCTCTATAATAGGAATGTTGAATCTTGAGTATGCATTCCGTAGGATTTCTTCTGTTTCTTTTGCCACTTTATCAGTTTCTCCAAGCATGAGTTGATTCATTCTAGTCTTACTCTGGAACTCATTCTTGCAATCTTTGAAGATCATATCCATTTGTTTTGGAGTAATTGAAGGGTAGAGCTGAATGGATATCTGTTCTCTAATTTCTAAGTCCTTAGCCTTAGCATTTTCTTTTCTTATTTCAAGTTCCTTTTCCAAGCTTTTAGGAATTAGAGAAATTATTTCAATCAAGGCTTTATTGTATATGTTCAAGTACTTAACTATGGCTTCCTCCAAGATTTTTCTATCTACATCATTATATGCATCATAGAATTATGTTATTGGTTGCAGGTTCCCATCCAAAGTAACAGCTTTGACTATATCATCTAGGGACAGAGTGGGCTTTTCAACAAACTCTCCTACCTCTGCCACCTTATCTGCACCTGATACTTTCTTCTTCTTCTTCATCTTCTTGATTTCTTCATCAGATTCTGTCTCTTCTTCATCTTTCTGACTGAAGTAAGACCTTGTGGCCTTTGTCTTAGTTCTTTTCTCTTCTTTACCAGATGATTTTGCTTCCGGTTTTGATGCCTTTGAGGTCTTAGTAGGTGCAGACCTCTTAGAGGATCTGGTCCGGGAGGAGGCTTTTACCGGATCACTTTCCTTTTCTGCTTCTTCCTTCTCTTTTTCTGCCCTTTCCATCTTTTCTCTATGTGCATCAAGTGCTTCTTTTGAGATTACATGCCTCTTTGCAAAATCTTCTACCTCTTTTCTCACTTTTCTCTTTATCTCCAGTTGTCTGAGTTCCACGTGGATTTTTATACTTAATTCTTCAAAGGTTCCAAACCTTTCTCCTTTAGGATCCTTTGGTTGACTCAACATGTGCTGAACATGTAGCTCTACGATTTTCTCATCCACCTCATACCCCATTGGCATGATCCACACTGTTCTTGGTTCCACTACCTCCATTAGGCACTGTTTAGTTTCTACCATAAAGCATACTATGTCTTTGTATTTCTCAACTAGAGATTGGGGAATTCTCTCTCTAGCTTGCATCATGTTCTAGAAGTTTTTGAAATATCCCCAGAGAGCTGTATTATGTGCCTTGGCATCACCAAGCCCATGTATATAATCTCTGATCTGAATGGCTACTGGTCTATTATTCTGCCATACCCAGCCACTGGATCTTGGAAGCTCATTCATGTAATAAAAGAAAAGATAGAGGGTCAAACCACCGTATTTGAAGGAGTTCTTCTTATCCTTCTTTATCTTCTGTAGATTCTCCAAGAGTTGGTTCAGAAGGAGCTCACACAGATCATAGTCTACATTCTTCCTCAACATTTCATAAGCAGTATATATAGCAGTTCTAGAAACTAAATTCTCCCTGCTGGAGTGATATATCTTATATCCAATTATCATTGATGCAAACTTGATATCCGGATCTATGATATCCTCTATAGTCATTGCTCTTTTATCAAACTTTGATCCGATAGCCTCACTTACAATTTGGTTTTTGACAAATTTGAGAATGGGCATCTCACCGGTTAAGTGTAATCTAGTTACAGCCTTAATGGCATCCTTAGTGATTTTAAACGGCTTGTTCAACCACATGAAGTTGTCATGCATTCGGCTCAGAATATACCAGACCCATTCATCTTCCGAAAAATAGGGGAAATGAATGCATTGTGCAAAATGTTTGTCCCGGATAGCTTTATACTGGGTTTTAAGTTCGAATGAGTCATCTATCAATTGCTTGTGATAGATATCGACCAACTTAGATTCCCCAAATTCTTCAATACTCGCATGAATATATGCCCTAACATCTTCTACATGCAAAACCCCATGCGAAATGCTTGACAAGGCGCCTAGGGGATCAACTTCTAGGGATTTATATGGATGCTTCTTAAATTTAGGGCGAGGCCTATCAGAAATCTTCACTACATTTGGAGTAGCCATCTTTCAACAATTTGCAGAGAGATATTAAGAATGGAAAATACCTTTTACGCTTCTAGGTTACACGAGGTGAGCCAGATCAATTGTTGGATAAATCAGATTCTATGGATGATCTTTGATGGGCTTGAGGAATTTCTGTTGCAGAGCTTCCTTTCGTTTCTTCTTGAATGTAGAATTAACAAATGCTTAATGAGAAAACCCTTATATTACTTCGCAAACCCTAATATCAAGTTGCAATAAATGCTTGACTTGAGTCATTCCGGTTTGCCTTATTCGGATGATTTGAAGAACGGGATCAATCTTGATCTAAACATCTTGCGGATCTTCCAAATCTTAACCATAGTCTGTTTAGATGTTTCTCTTATGAACCCTTTAATCCACAACTCTCCTTGTGCCAGTTCCAGCACCAATTGACTGGCTGAGGGAAAATGGTTTTCTTTATGTCTCCCCCTGAGCCAAAGCTCACTTTTTAATTTTTGGAAGGAATATTAGCACCAGAGTCTGGTGCGGATCCATCCCCTACATTTTCTGTACTTTTCTTCACCCAAATCTTGTTCATCTCACTTCGAACTTCATCCGCATTCACTTTTTGTTTTCCCTTATCTTGATTCTGATTATGATGTACCAGACCTCTTTTGTCCTGATTCTTGTTTCTACAGAATTTTGCATTATGGCCGGATCTATTGCAAATTTGGAAAACAACATTTCTTTGCATATTTGATTGATATCCTCTTAATCTACATTGATTAGCCATATGACCCATTCTATTGCATGCAAAGCATCTACCATTGAATGAATTGTTCATTTGCATATTTCTGCATTCATGAGATTTGTGACCATACCTTTTGCAGTTGAAACACTGTCTGGAGAAGGATGTATTAGTCTGATTCATTCTCTTTCTGTACTGATTAGCTCTATGACCAAAGTTATTGCAGTTGTGGTAGTATCTATTGAAGGATGGAGATCTTTGAGCATTAGGTTGTCTTACCGGAGGTCTTCTAGGCCTATTCCTTGGATTTTTTGATCCAAAATTCTTCTGACCGGATCCGAAGCTTTCACCTTTCTCATATCCCAAACCAAACTTGTCATCTACCCTCTTTTGACTCTTAAGAAGATCTTCAAGTTGAGAAGAACTTATCTTGAATTTCTCTTTATATTCATTTGCTGTTTGAAGATCCTTTTTTAAGAGAGACAATTTGATCCTCAAGTTTTTCTTCATTATCTTTAGCATCTTCAAGATCAGATTCAAGATGTCTGATAATTCTATCCATCTTGTGGCAATCTTCTAATTTTTCCTTGAGAGAATGTCTTAGATCATCTCCAATTTTTCTTCTCTTCAATCTCTTGGGTAAACTTCATAGCTCCTGATTCCATTTCATGTCTTACCATAATGATTTCTTTTGATAACTTTTCACATAACTTGGTTTTCTCCTTCAGATCTCCATTTGTATCATTGGCTTCACTTTGTCTTGCCAGTTGCTGAAGTAGCTCCTTTCTCTTTTTCATAGAGAGACTTAGTTTCTCTTTTAATTCATTTATGAAATCATTAGCCTATTTGAGTCTTTCTGTCAATTCATTTATTTTAGAATTTGACTGCTCAAGATCATCTAGGGCAGACTTAAGTTGCTCCTTCATACCATATGCATCCATTTGAATTCCCAGGTCTTCCTCAAGCTGTTAGGCTCTGTTGAGAGGAACTGGCTCTGATACCAATTGTTGATAAATGAGAGGGGGGGTGAATCAGTTATCTTAATTATTTCAACTTTCTAAACTTTCTTAATAATTAATGCAGCATCAATTCAAATAAGCAAACATAAGCATGAAATGGAAATACACATGACACAATATTTTTGACGTGGAAACCCTATTAAGGGAGAAAACCACAGGGTGATTAACCCAAGATTGTATTTTCTGTTAGAAGAATAGAAATACAAAATGGCACTTGCCAATTAGGGCTCACTGCCCAAGCACACTGCTCACAAGAGACTCATTGTCTACAAGTTGTAACAAGAATAATAAGATACTTGACTGATGTGAAGCATCCACACATGCTAGAGTTCAGTTCCGGTTAGGCTTAGTATACTGATCTGCTACACTTCATCCTCCCTCTTCCTTTGTTCTGCTGTCTTTTCACATACCGGACCTTCCTTACTACTTTCCCTCTACACTTCTGCTTTTCTTCGCACTTCTCACAACACAACACACACCTTCTCATCGAAATCCATCATGTATATATATCCATATAAGGGATTTCATACTCTTTCTAGTCGACATTCGAAAAGGTCAATATTTCCTAAACTTTAGTCTGTCAACTGAATCCTTGCTTACCAAGTGATGCAGATCAAAAAGGAACTTATGCAAGTCATCTAACAAGTCAGCCAAACAAGAATGATACCTTAAGAATCTTTATTACCATCATCATCTCATCCAGAATAATGTCTGATGCTCTGTTGGTCAGTTCTTCCTCTGTCTGTTCTGCCAAACAGGACCCTAATACTTGAATGCTCATATCTCTTTATTCCTTCATCATTGGAGGCTCAATTCTTGAAATCTATCAGCCAAGTTACTCCTCTTGACTTCCCCAAGTCTGCACTTTCCAAAGATACTTCCTCTAACAGATCTGGACCTGACTGTCGGACCTTCTGCATGCTCTATTCTTGCTTACCGGACCACAACACTCTTCAATCTGACTTTTGATATAAGCACATCATGTCCTGCAAATGTGTGGGATGAACTTTGTTGCCATCAATGACAACAATCATGAAGCTCTAATGTGTCTCTTGCCAATAGCAAGATGTGCGGAAAACACTTCCTACACTAATCTAATGAGGGGAGATGTATGCAAATTCTTTACAACCTTTACAATTATAGTGATGTTAACACAACAATAGAGATATTGTAGCAATACACATACACAGAGAATGTAGACAGAAGAGAGAGAGAGAGAGAGACAAGATATAACATGGGGAAAACCCTTTCGGGTGAAAAATCCCACATTCCAAAACCTGCACAATGTATTATCAAAACAAAGAATGTTTACAACACACTTGCAATGCAAGTCTTCTCAGTAGTCTTCGACACTCGTATCTTAAGATATTTCGGCAACATAACAGTACCTGTCAATTACACTATATATCTCCCATCCAAGAACCTATTTAAATAGAGTTTACAAGGCAAAATTGAACCTTCTTGAGATGGGCATCCATCTTGGCCTCATGGCCCAAAACCCATGCCTAAGGACACTTGTCCATCATTACAACATGGATTTCACACTTGTCATATCACCCCATCCCAAAGTGTGTACCT
Organism: Cunninghamia lanceolata; assembly: GCA_027924645.1. NCBI lineage: Eukaryota > Viridiplantae > Streptophyta > Pinopsida > Cupressales > Cupressaceae > Cunninghamia > Cunninghamia lanceolata. Next base: position 1,066,875 of record BSBN01000900.1, read on the forward strand.
ATTCCCAAGATAGGCTATGACAGATGCTCTTATGCACCTTACACCTATTATAGAATCCATCATAACTGACATCACTTACAGCTGTAAGAGAATCTATCATACACTAACTAAAAATAGCATATTCCTCTTACAACATGTCATAACCTCCCTTGGGCACCAAAATATGCCTTCCTCAAAGATGCCCTTTGACACATGTCTTCACCTGTCATAGAATCTTCTATTTTCAACTCTTACGCGTCATAGAATCTGTCATAGGAATCCATCATAACACTTATGCATCATAACTCCTTACACACTACACAAGATGCCAACACATGGTAGAAAATCTCTACCACAATATGGGATGCCTATGTCCACTTGGGATGAGTTGACCATCCTAGTCACATTACAAGTGGAGTGATAACTCACTATGCCACTTCACACTAAATGACAAAACAGGATGTGCAACCCAAAATACATCATAGGCAATTAAATAAATACATAATCAAATAATTAATGCTAGGAATTACCAAGGTTGAGACACCTTAATTCCCAACAACTTTGATGTCTAAAAAACTTCTCTTTCCTTCTTTTGACCAGCTAAACCCCATATTTTTCTTTAACATAGAGGTTAGAGGCTTCAAGAGAATTGCAATATTAGGAATGAATCTCCTAACAAAGTTGATCCTTCCTAAAAAACTTTATAATCCTTTCTTATGAGATGGTAAAGGTAGAGATAAAATTGTACTTACTCTTTCAGGATCAATTGTAATGCCATGTTTGGAGACAATATGGCCAAGGAGCTTACCTTCATGGACAACAAAGATGCACTTCTTTGGGTTGAGGGAAATACCATATTCCCTACATCTGTTAAAGACCCGCCTTAAATGAGAGAAATGTTCCTTTGCATCCTTTGAAAAAATAGTAATATCATCAAGGTACACAAGCACAAACTTGTTCATGAGACCTTGTAAAGCCATGTCCATGGCCCTTTGGAAAGTTGCCCCAACATTAGACAATCCAAAGGGCGTCTTTCTATATGCCATGGTTCCCTATTTTGTGGTGAAATCTATTTTGAACTGATCTTCCTCTTTTACCAAGATTTATTTATAACCTAAGAAACCATCTAACAAAGAGAACCTCTTTGAACTTGATACTACTTGCAATAGTTTCTCCATAGAGGGCAGCAAATAATGGTCCTTAAGCTCTATTCAAGTCTCTAAAGTCAACACACAATCTGATTTCACCTTTCTTTTTCCTCGCAAGTACCAAGATAGATACCCAAGATGTGTGTTTGATAGGAAAAATGATATTTCTTTGGATCAACTTGTTTAGCTCTGTTTTCATTAGGTGTTCAAGCTTAGGATTCAAAGGCCTTTGCCTTTGTCTTACTAGTTTTGTATTTGGTTCTAGATTAATAGTATGTTGTGCTAATTTAGGGTTAAATCCTTTCAAATCTTGATACTCCCAAGCAAAGATATCATTATACTCTTGACAAAGCAAGATGAAAGCATGCCTTTCCTACTTAATACATATCTTTCCAATTTTGAGGAGTTTACCTTTGAAAATCTCAATGGATTCATAGTGCTCTTCCTTGACTAATATGGTGGCCTTTTCCATCCTTACTTGAAAATGGACTCCAAAGTCACTAACCCCTTTGTAAATTTGTTTGTTTTCAGCTGTAGAATCTGATCACCAAACTCCTGTTGTAATTTTTGTTGATTCCTAGCTGCAAATTCAGCCTCTTCAATCAGGAAGTTTATAATTTGTTCATCGCTATCAAACACTTGCTAGTGGATGTTATTATCTGGAACTAATGGCCTTACAACCACTTTTACATACTATTGTACCTTAACATTTTTAATCTCTTTTGGAATATCATATTCAGCACCCATGGCAACCAACTTATCAGCCTGTTTGTTCTGATTTCTTGGTAAAGACAACAAGTTAAAGGCACCAAATTCTTCAATAATGTCCCAAACTCTATGCTTATATGACTTAAGTAAATCATTTTTAGTCACATTTATACCTCTTACATGATTCACAACCAGCTCATTGTCCCCAAACACCTGTAGGCACTTGATTTTCATTTTTCTTTCCCATTCTAATCCATGGATAAGTGTTTCATACTCTGCTATGTTATTAGTACAAACAAGCACAACTCCTCCACCAGCACCTACTTTGCTTCTTGAGCCATCAAAATATAGTTGCCATAACTCATTTGATTGTTGTTCATACTACTATTTTTCATCTTTTACAAGATTAGGAATAGCCATGCTTTACTCATGAATCACATAGATACCCAATCTTGCTTCTTCCATATGTTTGAATGGATCATCCTCATGATTTTCAATTGCCCACTCATCTAAAATCAGAGCAGGTATGCCTTCTATAGGAGTGTTTGGCTCTTGGATAGCAAGTTGTTCCTCTTCATGGATGGTAAGATTTATATTGACAACACTAGGGACATAAAGATTTATGTGGTCTTTTGCAATAAGCTCCACTTTGACTGTCACCCTAGTTCCATACCTTGTTCTAAAAAACATGTGTGACCAATCAGTAGATAGATAACCACCTAATTTTGTAGTGAAGTCTCTGGAAAAGAATATTGCAAAGTATGGTGGTATATCTATAACATAAATGTCTTGAGGTATAGAAAAATTTGGACAAGCATGCAAAGTGAGGCTCAAATTTTTAATGACTCCAATAGTGTTGATGGTTGTCCCATCCAACTGTACTACTCCTTTGGAAAGGGGCTCATATGATAAACCACGTTTGTCAACTATCTATTTGGGCATTACAGAACTATGTGCACATGAGTCAATCATGCAATTATGGACAAGGTGTTGGCCAATAATCAAAGACACGTAAAATGGAGGTGGTTTGACTCCTCAGGTTTGGTATTCATTTTTAGCTTGAGGAGTATTGGCAAGTACAACTTTAGGTTTCTCATTAGGAGACTCATTTGACAAGGTAAGGTTAGACAAAGCCTTTTGTAACAAATCCTTTTGACCAGGAAGGGATAAAGAATCCCACATTGACATGCTCACATTTGCCTTCTTCATGTGTTCCAAAATACTAAATGGAATTGTACTAACCTTTGGCTATCCTTTTGGAACAATAGCATCTACTTGTGCTTGCAATGGTTGTGATTGAATTCTAGGCTGATCTTTGCTTGCCATAGGTTACCCTCTTAGTAGTATTTGCATGTTTGGTGCATGTGATGGACCAGCAACACTTTGGTGACCTGCAAAAGCCTGATTCTACCTTTTATCAACCTGATGTCCTATATCAACAACCCTCTTTTTAGCCCTTGTATTGGCTGCTATGGAGTGAGCTGACTAATTTTTCCCATGTATATGATTTACCCCACAAAACTCTTCACCTTGCTAATTCATCAGAGTGACATCATGATGGCCATGCTCAGGATGAGAACTCTGTTGTTCTTGATTCTCTTATGCTGCATCCTAATGAACAACAATGCTATTTTGAACCATAAGGGCCTAATTTAGCATGCCATTTGAGTAAGTTGACTGGTTATGAGGTTGGTTGCATGGGAAACACCATTCATAGTCTTGTGTCATGTTGTTTTGGATTGGAACAACCTCGCTAGAAGTGCTGGTAGTGTTTGGATTGTATGGTTGATATGGCCTAGCATTGAAATTTATTCTTTGACCTTGATGATCAGCTCGGTATGGGGGCCTATTTGGCTAGTTTGACTGATGTTGGGCTTGGTAAGATTCTTCATAGGGCCTGTAATTTTGGTTTTGCTGCTTCTTTATATTGACTATTTCATTACCAAAGGTTTGTAATAGGCCCTTAATCTCTCGAAGCTCCTGAGATTAGGCTGGGACAACTTTTGTTTGGGTAGTTACTTGGTAATTTAGTGCTGGTACAATAGGTACAACAGCTATAGGGGGAATTTTCAATGGGATAGGTGGTTGTACCTCTGGGAAAATTGGCATTGGAGGCCTTTGTTCTATTTTACCAGCTTGTATGAGGTTGTTTTCCACCCTTATGGCAATGTCAAAAGCACCTGGCAGTGTTCTACCACCCATTGATTGAATCATCACTGAAATATCATTGTTTAGAGCCTTAAGAAAATATAAAAAAGCATGATCATTGATGAGGTATAAATAACCTTATTTCATAATAAACCATTTAACCCTTTCTATGTTGCCCAATCACCCAAACCATGCCAATTTATTGATTTTATAAGTAATATTTGTTTATTTTTTATATAATGATGTACAAATCTTTGTTTCCCAATTGATTGAAGTTTTCCACTAATGTTGACATGATCGTGTGGAAAGGTTTGCGTATTTATGCAGGTTTTTAAGTTGAGCCTAGTGGAAGGAATAGTCTTAAACGAAACTAAAGTCAGTAGCACCGGAATCGTGGGGGCGCCGAAAATCTAGGAATACATGATCAAGGACTTTATTGACAGTTTCTTTTATTTTCTGTTAGAAACACTTTAGACATTTCATGGCTCCACTCAGAGCCTTTAATATGTTAAACTTAACAGACATCTAGTTTAGTTAAAAGTCTATTTTTTTCTTGAAGACTTCTTCAGTGGCATTAATGCGCCACCTGAAATCTAGGATTTTGGTAGTATAGATTATGGGATGATTCCTAAAAACAATATGCTATGTTATAATTGTTGATAACTGAGAGGGGGGGGTGAATCAGTTATCCTAATTATTTCCCTTATTGAACTTTCCTTTTAATTGAAGCAGCATAAAATCAAACACAAGACATTAACCATGAAATAAGAAACACATGACACAGTATTTTGACGTGGAAACCCTGTTAAGGGAGAAAACCACGGGGTGATTAACCCAAGAATTATTCTCTGTTAGAAGAATAGGAAATTACAAAAATGGCACTTGCCAATTAGGGCTCACTGCCCGAGCACACTGCTCACAAGAGGCCCACTGCCTACAAGAAGACACACTGTCTACAAAGTGATGAGAATCACAGTCTTGAACTGATTGGAAGCATCTGCATATGCTGGAGTTCAGTTCCGGTTAGGCTCAGTACACTGATCTGCTGCACTTCATCTTTCCTCTGTTCTTTATTCTGCTATCTTTCACATACCGGATCCTTTTTGCTACCTCTGCTCTTTCTCTGGACTTATTCGCATATCTCTCTATATCACATCACACTTCACAACTAAATCCATCCTCTATAAATATCCGCACAAGTAATTTCATCACCTTTCTAGTCGGCATCCGGAACAGTCTAGTTTCTTATAAACTCTCATTCTGTCGGCTGAATCCTTCCTCACCAAGCAATGCGGATCAAGCATATACTTGTAGATATCATTAATCATGTCGGCCAAACATGATTCATGCCTTCACAACCTCTGTCATCAACAGTAACCCATCCGGAAAGCAGTCTGATACTCTGCCAGTTAGTTCTTCCTCTGTTTTCACTGTCTCTCAGGAATCCGGTACTCAACCATTCATATCTTTTTCCTTGTCCATCACCGGAGGCTAAATCCTTGGAATATACCACTCAAGGTAGTCCTCTTGACTTCCCCAAATCTGCACTGCACCAAGACACTTCCACTGAGAGGTCCGGACCAATCTGTCGGACCTTGCCACATGCTCTGTTCTTCTTCACCGGACCACAACATTCTTTATTCTGACTTCCGGTAGAGACACATCATGACTTGCGGATATGTGGGATGACCTTTGTTTCCATCAATAACAACAACCATGAATCCATATAGTGTCTCTTGCCAACAATCTCCCCCTTTGGCATTGATGGCAACACTTAGTGAAAAATGACTAAGTGTTTTCACTATGCTCCCCCTTTGCTGATGCTCTGTCTTTATATACAATTTCCGGAACTCCCCCTTAGTTGGATCCCTCATTTTTCACTGCTCCTCACTCCCCCTTTGACATCAATGGCAAAGGGTAGGGTCCGCATATCAAAATTTTCAAAAATTTCTTATACTTAGCCGCATATTTACATACTCACATATATTGAAGAATGTCTGCAAAGGATGTCTGTAATTGAATCATTTCGGTAGCCCAACTTTGCTTCATTCTGTCCAAAATTGAAATGTGACCACTTAACAAAAATGCAAACGCTTCTGCCCGCTTGAGATCTGTCGAATCTTTTGTTTGGGCGGTGGTCCTAGCATCACTGATGGCCTCATGCATGGTTTCCAACTTAGGGATTATAATCCTTCTAAGTTCTCCCATCCGGTTGGTGATGTTCTTCCTTTCCTTCTCAAGATTCTTTATTTCGTTCAAGACTGCAATAGTCTGACATTCTTGATTTATTATAGAGGAAGAGAGAGGATCAAAACTTTGAGATAAGCTTTGTAGCTTATCCTGTTCCTCTTTTATTTTCTTGTCAAATGCTGCTGTTGCCTTTGACCAGGATATACAAAATTTATAGATATCACCGCCATCCTTAAGAGCATTCTCTAAGCTCCTTATTCCAATGCTTACAATCTTCCTATCCTTAGAGATTAATTCTAATATTTCTGAAAATCTCTTGTTCAAAAATTCCTTCCGGACCTTTTCTTCAGCTGATTTTTCTAAAGAATCAAAATGTGTATCAACACTGCTGACTAAGGTTTTTAGATTACCGGAAGTGGAGGCTGTCGGATCTATTTGGATTGATGGCATGATCTTCACAAGTACTCCGGAGGCAGCCTCTATCAACTCACAGTCTTCCATATGAGACTTCAGGAGCTTTTCATTTGCCTTGGCATTTGCAAATGAAGCTATCTTCATTGTTTGTACCGGAGAGAGAGAGTCAAAATCAAATGGGCCTTTTAGAAGCTCCGGTTCATCAATCTCTAAAGTTTCTTTACTCAAAAATTGTTGAACAGTTTGTGCAGTGTCTCTTGCCGGAGACAGATGTTTCTTTTCTTCTGCAGTCTTAGAACTGTCAACCTCTTTGTCTTTCACCACTGCTTCCTTCTCCTGTAATTGCTCTTCTTCTTTGGATCCGGAGACTGTAGGGGAAACCGGAGGAGAGATGCTAACTTGTTCATGGGCCACTTCTTCTGGAGCAGAGGGTCCCAAGTCCTCACTTGTCTGTTCAGGGCTCACTTCTTCTGGAACAGAAGATTCCAGATCAGCAGCTGTTTCTGCACCTAAGTCCTCTACAACAGGAAGATTGAACCTTTTGAAGGCCTTCCGGAGGATCTCTTCTGTTTCTTGGGCCACTTTGTCAGTCTCACCAAGCATGATTTGATTCATCCTGGCTTTGCTTCTGAACTCATCTTTGCAGTCCTTGAAGATAATGTTCATTGTCTTGGGATCAATTTGAGGATATAGCTGAATAGCTATCTGCTCCCGGATCTCAAGATCTTTGGCATGAGCATTATTCTTTCTTACTTCCATTTCCTTCTCTAGGCTTTTAGGAATGAGAGATATGATCTCAATGAAAGCCTTATTGTATATGTTCAGATATTTAACTGTGGCTTCCTGCAGAGTCTTTTGGTCTGCCTCACTGAAGTCATCATAGGATTCAGTCATTGGTTGAAGGTTTCCATCCACCGTGACCGACTTGATTATGCTCTCTAGTGACAGAGTGGGCTTTTCAACAGTTACCTCTGCCATTTCCTCCTTGTCTTGGCCTGTGGAGGGCTTACCGGATCCTTTCTTTTTCTGTTTCTTTACTTCTCTTACTCCCTCATCTGATTCTGTTTCCTCTTCATCCTTTTGGCTTCCATAAGCCCTTGTGGCTTTTGCCTTTGATCTCTTACCGGATGCCTGGACTTCCGGTTTTGAACTTTTGGTTGAGGGAGGTGCAGATCTCTTTGTTGATCTGGTCCGGGTGGGAGCTCCAACCGGAGCACTTTCTTTGCTTTTCTCTTCTTCCTCGGCCTTCCTCGTCTTTTCCCGGCTGGCATCAAGTGCCTCCTTTGAGATACCTAGGCCTTGAGCAATGTGCTCTACTTCTTTTCTTACCTTTCTTTTAATCTCAGGTTCCCTGAGTTCTACATGTATTTTTACACTCAGCTCCTCAAAGGTTCCAAACCTTTCTACCTTAGGATCTTTGGGCTGACTTAGCATGTGTTGAACATGCAGCTCCACTATCTGTTCATCAACTTCATACCCCATGGGCATGATCCAGACAGTCCTTGGCTCCACTGCCTCCATTAGGCACTGATCAGTGTCAACCATAAAGCACACTGAGTCCTTGTATTTCTCAATGAGAGATTGAGGAATTCTCTCTCTTGCTTGCATCATGCTCTGAAAGTTTTTGAAGTATCCCCATAGAGCTGAATTTCTCGCTTTTGCATCCCCAAGTCCATGCAAGTAGTCTCTTATCTGGACTGCAACAGGTTTGTCATTCTGCCATACCCATCCACTTGTTCCGGGTAGCTCATTCATGAAATAGAAGAATAGACATACAATAAGAGTACCATATTTAAAGGAATTCTTCTTATCCTTCTTGATTTTCTGTATGTTTTCCATTAATTGGCTTAGTAGTAGTTCGCAGAGATCATATTCTGCATTCTTTCTTAACATTTCATAAGCAGTGTATATTGCAGTTCCGGATACAGAATTCTCCCTGCTGGAGTGGTAGATCTTGTATCCTATTATCATTGATGCATATTTGATATCCGGATCGGAGATGTCTTCAATGGTCATTGCCCTTTTGTCAAATTTTGATCCGGTGGCCTCAGTTACAATGTTGTTCTTGACAGATTTGAGGATAGGTACTCCTCCGGAGGAGTATAAGCCAGTTACTGCTCTAATTGCCTCTTTTGTGATCTTGCAGGGTCTATCTAGCCATAGAAAGTTGTCATGCATCCTGCTCAGTACATACCGGACCCATTCATCCTCTTCAAAACAGGGGAAATGAATAAATTGCTCAAATTGTTTCTTCTGAATATCCTTATACTCTGGTTTAAGCTCAAAAGCATTGTCAATCAGCTGCTTGTGATAGAGGTCTCTTAATTTGAATTCCCCAAATTCCTCAATGTTTGCATGTATGTAAACCCTAATGTCTTCGGTGTGTAAAACTCCGTGAGGAACACTAGAGAAGGCTCCTAGTGGGTCAACCTCCAATGATTTGTAGGGATGTTTCTTGAATGAGGGGCGAGGTCTATCAGAGATCTTAACTATGTTTGGAGTAGCCATTCTTCAAAGATTTGCAGTGAGGTAATGAAAAACGGAGAATACCTTATGCGCCTTCAGTTTGCACGGAGTGGTTGGATTGATTTCTTTATCCAATAGCTTCGGCAGGAGATCCTTGGTGTGCTTGAAGAACCTTGTTGCAGAGCTCCACTTTTCGCTTCTTCTCGAGTGCAGAATGAGCAAATGACCTTTGAGAAATCCCTTAAATTGCTCCGCGAACCCTAATACCTGTCTGCAATAAATGCTTCACCTACATCATTCCGGTTTGCCTTGTCTGGATAGCTTGGAGTATCCGGATTAGTCCTGATCTGTGGATATCATCCGGATCTTTCAATCATGAATAAATCGAGGTAGCATATTACAAGATCATCTCAAACATTCTGTCCAATCCGCAGAACAAGATAGTGCATTTCCGGATCTTTCCGGACCTTTTTGTAATCCTTTATCATACCGGAGCATCTCCCTGAACAGGTCTTATTTGATCGATCACAGCTTCTTCATAACTTCATGCGGACCTCTGAAAACTTGACTGAAGTATCTCAAGATTCATATCTACAAACCCTTTGATCCGCATCTTGTGCCACATCCGGCACCACTTGTTTGGCTGGGGGAACAAGATTTTCTTTGAGTCTCCCCCTGAGCCAGAGCTCACTTTTAATTTCCAGAAGAAATATCAGCACCAGAGTCTGGTGCGGATCCAACCTCTACATTCTCTGAACTTTTCTTCACCCAAATCTTGCTCATCTGATTCCTAACCTCATCCGCATTCATCTTTTGTTTACCCTTGTCTTGATTCTGATTATACACCGGACCTCTTTTGTCCTGATTCTTGTTTCTGCAGATTTTAGCATTATGACCGGACCTATTGCAGATTTGGCAAATAACATTTCTTTGCATATTTGACTGATATCCTCTTGATCTGCATTGATTTGCCATATGACCTATTCTATTGCATGTGAAGCATCTACCTTTGAATGATTTGTTTACTTGCATAATTCTGCATTCATGGGATTTGTGTCCATACCTTTTGCAGTTGAAGCACTGTCCGGAGAAGGATGAATTATTCTGATTCATTCTCATTCTGCACTGATTAGCTTTGTGACCAAAGTGGTTGCAGTTGTGGCAGTATCCATTGAAGGATGGATATCTTTGAGCATTTGGCTGTCTTACCGGAGGTCTTCTGGGCCTGCTCCTTGGATTTTCTGATCCAAGATTCTTCTGACCGGATCCGGAGCTTTCTCCTTTCTCATATCCCAAGCCATACTTGTCATCTGTCCTCTTTTGACTTCCAAGAAGAACTTCAAGTTGAGCAGAACTTATCTTGAATTTCTCTTTATATTCATTTGCTGTTTGAAGGTCTCTTTTGAGAGAGGCAATTTGATCCTCAAGTTTTCCTTCATTATCTTTGGCATCTTCAAGATCAGATTCAAGGTGTCTGATAATCCTGTCCATTTGGTGGCATTCTTCTGATTTTTCTTTAAGAGATTGTCTTAGATTGTCTTCAGCCTTTCTTTTTTCTTCAATCTCTTGAGTAAACTTTATAGTTCCTGATTCCATTTCATGTCTTAACATAATGACTTCTTTTGATAACTTTTCACATAACTTGGTTTGCTCAGTCAATTCCTCATTTGTATTGCTTTCTTCACTTTGTCTTGCCAACTGTTGAAGCAGCTCCTTTCTCTTTTTCATAGAGAGACTTAATTTGTCTTTTAATTCTCTCATGAATTCATCAGCCTGTTTGAGTCTTTCCTTTAATTCACTGACTTCAGAATTTGACTGTTCAAGATCCTCAAGGGCAGTCTTGAGTTGCTCCCTTAAACCATATGCATCCATTTGAAATCCCAGATCTTCCTCAAGCTGTTAGGCTCTATTAGGAGGAACTTAGCTCTGATACCAATTGTTGATAACTGAGAGGGGGGGGTGAATCAGTTATCCTAATTATTTCCCTTATTGAACTTTCCTTTTAATTGAAGCAGCATAAAATCAAACACATGACACAGTATTTTGACGTGGAAACCCTGTTAAGGGAGAAAACCACGGGGTGATTAACCCAAGAATTATTCTCTGTTAGAAGAATAGGAAATTACAAAAATGGCACTTGCCAATTAGGGCTCACTGCCCGAGCACACTGCTCACAAGAGGCCCACTGCCTACAAGAAGACACACTGTCTACAAAGTGATGAGAATCACAGTCTTTAACTGATTGGAAGCATCTGCATATGCTGGAGTTCAGTTCCGGTTAGGCTCAGTACACTGATCTGCTGCACTTCATCTTTCCTCTGTTCTTTATTCTGCTATCTTTCACATACCGGATCCTTTTTGCTACCTCTGCTCTTTCTCTGGACTTATTCGCATATCTCTCTATATCACATCACACTTCACAACTAAATCCATCCTCTATAAATATCCGCACAAGTAATTTCATCACCTTTCTAGTCGGCATCCGGAACAGTCCAGTTTCTTATAAACTCTCATTCTGTCGGCTAAATCCTTCCTCACCAAGCAATGCGGATCAAGCATATACTTGTAGATATCATTAATCATGTCGGCCAAACATGATTCATGCCTTCACAACCTCTGTCATCAACAGTAACCCATCCGGAAAGCAGTCTGATACTCTGCCAGTCAGTTCTTCCTCTGTTTTCACTGTCTCTCAGGAATCCGGTACTCAACCATTCATATCTTTTTCCTTGTCCATCACCGGAGGCTAAATCCTTGGAATATACCACTCAAGGTAGTCCTCTTGACTTCCCCAAATCCGCACTGCACCAAGACACTTCCACTGAGAGGTCCGGACCAATCTGTCGGACCTTGCCACATGCTCTGTTCTTCTTCACCGGACCACAACATTCTTTATTCTGACTTCCGGTAGAGACACATCATGACTTGCGGATATGTGGGATGACCTTTGTTGCCATCAATGACAACAACCATGAATCCATATAGTGTCTCTTGCCAACAATAATATGATATATTCTGATATATAATATGGAGGTGATATTCAGTAGTTATGTTCTGTGATATGATTTTATGCTATGGATGAATACAAACGAGCTTTGTTTTGAGTCAACCTATTCTGAATAATGGGAATGTGAATGGAATTATTTTGAAGTTGTCGAAATGGTGCATGTGATTTGAATCGGTAGAAGATATCCTGAGAGTTGGCCACTCGAAGGATATAGGAATAGATAAGTATTTTAAATGTTGTGAATCTGTACTTTTTAAACCTAGTTCTGTGAATGTTTTACATTAGTTTAGACTTATGTTGAAAGGTAGAATAAGTATTGTCTGACTCTTGCATGATATTGTGTTTTAGATTATTTTTGTTAAGCTCTGTCAAAGTTTTATGTGTTATGATATAGTTTCTGAAGCTCTTGCTCATATAGAAATTTGTTATAGTTGAAAGTGCATGTTCACCTTTAAAGAAGTTCCTATTTTCTTAGACTAATCTATTTATTTTGAATCTTTAGTTAAAAATGGATATGTTGCTTTCTATTTTAGAGTTTGTATGCTTTCTAGGATAAATTCTGAATGCTTTATAGATTAAGAATTGTATGCTTTCTATATTAGATTCATTTTGTTAAAGGCTTGTTCAAAAATTTAGAAAACCATTGCTAAGATGAGATGTCTGAATCCATTCCCTATTGTAGACTGCCTTAGACACTACCTAATTGACATAATTTACATATGTCAACCAAAGTGTAAGGACCTAACGAAAACTTGTCAATAAGTAGAAGGCCTTATCATGGGTGGGATTCTATTCCAAGTATTCTGGAACCAAAAGTTGAAATCAGCCATATGCTCTTATGGAGCTCTCTTGATTGTGGTCAGTTGTTCTACCAGTGAGAAATTGTCTGATTTATTCTCAAATTGCTTATTTAAGGCATCACCTAATAGATCCCATGTAGTGATTGAATTCACAACTAAACCTATGAACCACTGAAGTGCTTTTCCCTTTAGAGAGGTAGCCAAAAGTCTGATTGCAACATTCTCAGCTATTATATTATGGACTGAACATAGTGTACCCACATCTCTAATATGCTGAATAGGTGTAGTTTGATCTTCTCTAGTGAAGAAAGGCAAGCTTCTAAGGGCTACCACAGGTATATCATCATGTTGTGCAAGTTGTAGTGGGCTGCCATCATTAAATGGCACAAAGGCAAACTGCCTTACCATTGGATTTACTGGTATTTGAGTATTTTGTACTTGATTTCTTGGGATGAAGTTTGCAGATCTGTGATTTGGAGGCGTAGAACATGTCCTTCCAGATGAAGTAGGACTTCTTCTTATTATTCTACCTCTTCTTTTATGTGGTAACAACTATAAATATTCAAAAGGAGTTGAACTTCCCCTTGTTTGTATTCTTCTCATGTGTTGTTTGCAATAGATATACGGAAAACTAGAAGAATAGAGTCACCAGGTATGCTTTTTTAACCTCAAAAGGTTAGAATCACTGCTATTCATACCAAAACAACAATGAAAATATGGTATTTAGTGGCTTGAATCTTAGCTCAGAGTCCCACCGAGTGTGCCAAAAACTATTGTCACAAGGATTTCACCATTTCTAAGTGTAAAACTTAGCCATCATGTGAAACATAGGATCACCTTCAAGCTGTGGGTTACCTATGATGAAGGTGAACCTCCAAAGAGGGTTGGTTCCCCTGATAGACCTCCTGAATCTTAGTTCAAAGTCCCACCGGGAGTGCCAAAAACTGTTGTCACAAGGATTGCACCCTGGCTAAGTGTAAAACTTAGCCATCCTGTGAAACATGGGATCATCTTCAAGCTGTAGGTTGCCTATGTTGAAGGTGAACCTCTTGAGAGAGATGTTCCCTTGATAGACCTCATGAATCTTCAAAATTGATGAGGAAAAGGGATAAAAAGATTGCTATATTCTGAAATCTCGATCCTAGGAGCTGATGTACTGAGTTAATTAACACCTGTCCTTTTTGTTTCAACTCACAATTTCTCTCAAACAGGGGTTTTGTTTCACACAGCTCAATCTAAACAGTGTTCATATATCAATATTTCATAGGGAGGTTTGAGTTTTCAAGTTTGTCTAAAGGAAAACTAATAATTTTCACAACTACAACTTGCTGAAAAATGCTTAAGACAACTTATGACCTATATGAATCAACTACTTTCTGTATTAAGTCTACTTAGAATGAGACATAAAATTAAAGGATTTTGTTAAAAATCATAGAAATTTGCATCAAGATCATTCATATTACACATGACACATATGATTTGGAAGGATAACCTACTGCTTTTATTGAGAAAATAGGATACAAAAATATTTGAAAATGCTTGAAATTACATAAAAATGTCATTGTTCAACAATGAATAATCCTAGTTTTTTATTTACAATACAGAGCTTTCTTTCTGTGAGCAAAGGAAAACTAGCAAGAACTGAGAAAAAAACACCATGTGCCTTTTCATTTTTACCCCAAAAAGTCTTCCTCCAAGAGGCCTAGTTTTGAGGAAGTCAACTCACATTAAACCAAACTCCTCTCCACTTGCATGAGATGGTTGGAAAAGATGCCTTCAATCAACTTCGTGAACTCCATGTTGTTGGGCGTGCAAGGCAAAAAAGCCTATATTTAAGGGCTACAATCTACTCCATAATGAGTGATTTTAGCTTCAAACTCCCCCTATCTTCCAATTTGACCAAGTGGGCCTCTAAAATAGGCCTAAATTGACTAAAAAGCCCTAGTAAACCGAAAGTCTTATCTCCTTTGCATGATGCAATATAATAACTTTATACTGATCATAAAGATTCCCTGAATGCATGCTTGACAAACTCATTGACCGGTCCACATCTCCTTCATGTTGATTCTAAGGTAATCATTAGTTTTACTTTAACAAGTATAAAGGTAATTGATAACCATCAATCTACCTTAATAAGTGTTAAGGTAATTTGATTGATTATCTCTTTATTTTCAAACGCTATTATGACTATCCCATGAGCTCATGATTATATTTTCCTTTGATTTTTTAAGAAAAGAAAAGAGTTTTAATAATCTTGGTTGATTTGACCACAATTAGGTCACTCCTCACTTGGCTCAAAAGCTTCGAAACCCTAGCAGCAACTTATCATTTTGCTTTTTCTACTCTGTTGTGTTATTTTAAAGACTGGAGCACCGCCATGGGGATGAATTCATGCTGCTTCATCTAACACTATGCTGGGTCTTTCGACTATGCTTGGGGAAATCATAAGCTGGTAAGAGCTTCCTCTCTCTTGTTGATTCTGATTTTCTAAAATAATGTGAAGAGAATTGTCCATTGCTCCATTATGGTTATGTGTTTCCTATATCGTGAAGGTATTTGTGGCTCTTGGAAAGAATGGTACTGTGTATTCTTTCAAGGCTTCTTATGGTTTTGATTGCATCATGCTTTAGTGCTTTGACTATTCCTTAAAAAAACCCTCTACACTATTCTTACAGTATCTTTCATGACTATCCATGATGCTATCTTGATTGTTCTCTTTTTCTATTGAAAACTCTACTACTCTTATAGTTGTCTGTTGCTTTCATCTCTATCATACATGTCATGAAAAATAGTGATACTTTTCTTTAACTTTGCACTGAGTATCATAACCTTATATCCCTGTATAGATCTATACTCAAACGCTAGGAAGACAAGAGGATTTAGGGTATATAATAAGGTTATTGTACCTTGATGAGAAGTGTCCCCATTATTACTTGTTGACTACTATCATTGTGAATGTAGGACTTTGAGATGTTATTGAATAACATGACCCCTTAACAGAGACTAAGATGCTCTAAACTACCATATCTTATGTAGACTCCACAACTCTACTCCTCTTTGTATTTGAGTTCTTATTTTACTATCCCTCTGTACTATATGACTTTGAGAAGACCTTCAATATGCATTTCATAGTGTTATGATGACTATGAAACTCTATCTCAGTCCTCTAGTTTTCCACAGAAGGTCTCTTTTCACTTGTTTGATAGGGTCCATTCTTTCTATGACAGTCCATATTAGAAACACTATCTCTGTAGGTCTAGAATAGTCCCTTTGTGGTGTTCTTTATCTCATTTCTAAGATGTTTAATCTTTATCACTACACCTACACTATCTATGGCCATGGAAACAATGATATCTTGGGTAGTCAAGATGAATGAGATAGCAGCAGTTGGGGTTTCTTTCAACAAAACCAATCTGCTCTTCATGACTTTGGATAAGGATTGAAACCTTAAGAAGCTAAAGCTCTTTTAGAACATGTAGACTATAAGGGTTGTGTAGACCATATATCCTTAGAGAGTAACAAATATCAAAGAAAGAAATAAAAAAATGCTCCCCTACTTGTCTTTCATGCTTAACAGGCTACCTTGAACCCTAGACTATTGTCATTATCTCTAGGTTTCCCTATTGTTGCTCCTTTGATTGTCCTAAATCTTCTTTTTATGCCATTGGGACTCACTATCTTTCATCTCTGATGGGCTTGATAGAGTATAGTATCTCCATTTTCTTTCTACCAAGCAACTATTACTGAGGTGTAAAATTCTCAATGATGATAAATAGTCACTAAGAATTGCCTCCTTTTTCTTATTATATATGTCTACATTTGGAGGTCTCTTTATTCCTTTCATTTCTTGTTTGATGCTTCTAAAAAGGGCACATGTACATTTGATGCTTTTAACATATTTAAGTGAAGGATGTCCTGAGCTCTAACCCTGTTTCTTCTTCTCTTTATAGTTGCTTCTAGAGGCTAAAACTGGGGAACTTTGAAAGTGGTGTAGCTACAAGTGAGGGGATTTGTCCCATAGGCAATGACGGACCCCCTTCTCTTCTTTATGCTTCTTGTTTTAGATGTATATGTCTTCTTTTCATTTCATCATTTTATAGTCAATTCCCACGGCTTGTGTGGGAACCTTGAACAAAATTTCCTTGTCAATATAAGCAGTTGTTTTGTGTAATAAATTGTTTGTTCTTTTACAAAACTATCAATTGCATAAGAAAAGAGCATCTAAAACTTTTTTTTTTAATACAATTGCTTATAATCATAAGTGAGTTTTAATAAATTGTGTACCTTTTGATCATCTGGGACTAAGCAAGCTATAATGAATAAAGTTGAATCAACCTGAAACTGTAGCCCACTTCCATGCTTAGCCCAGACTATTTTGTATCCAAATTAAACAATAAATACATATCTTATGCTTGCTTCTGAATGTTTCCTTGTTTGTGAATGTCTCCTTATCATGTATGATGCCCTTCTCATTTTCATCTGGAACCTGCAACAACTCTTAACGATTTGATGCATGACTCTAGTGAAGATGACAACTAGAATGGCCTCCTATATGGGGAGTAGGCCTTCTGAGATCAGTAGTGAGCTCTTCTCCTACATTGTTCTTGTGATTCTTCTCTTCACAACTAGACATCTGGTGTAGATTTCTACTTGTAGACCCATCTCCATTTCTCTATTTTCTTATACCTTTATGTAGTGCATTCTTCATATACTTGTGGAGGCTTTCTCTAGTGCTTGATAGGATTGTCCTTGGCTTGAGATCTTGAATGATTTCTCTTGATGCTTCAGTCACCTTAAACATTGTCCTTCTTTTGTCCATTATGTCATATTGGAGTGGTCCTTTATACTCTTGAACCACACCATTACAAGTTTAGTGAGAGAATACTTTTATGACCTTGAGTGATATCCTTGCAACACTATGAATAGGCTTCCTGTCCTCTTTAACTGCTCTATCACAATTTACTACTTTATCCACTATCTTGGACTATTTCCTTCATTGTTCTTGGATTATTCCTTTACTGTTAATCTTTGCATGTTGTCTCATGAATTCTCTTCTAAAGTTTGAGAGAGAAAAATAGTGGAAGAGTCTGACCTACCTGGCATCTTAGATGGGTAACAGTTATAGCACTTGGTGGTCTTTTATAAAAGCCTAGCACAACTTCATTGTTCCCTTTCATGCATCTACTTCTCAAACCTATTTGTAATGACCCACATGGATTTCTTTCAAAGGTTTAAACAATATCTCAAAAATTAATACAAGTTGTTCTATCATAGTCAACAGATCCCAAAACATGATTAGACCTCTCCTTAATACTCATATTGATCCATAATAAGTTCTAGCACTATTGTTATGCCCTGTACCTTGACAAACTCCAAACCTTCATGCAAACTATTAGGGTCTTAACTACAATGTTCAATATCAAGATATGATGGAGATTTACTATGTGACATGCAGTCTTCTAATAGAGATCCATTCATGACTCCATAGAGCTCAATAATGTCTGACATACCTCATATCACATTTGGCAAGTTTTGTTTATTTTTACCTTGAGGGCTATTCTTAAGACAAGGAACAGTGGTCTTCTTGACTGTTCCATCTGTCTATTGTTCCTGTCAGCAGTCTTGAATGCTCCTTATGTTGCTATGCTATGACTTATGATTGCTTTTCATTATTTGCTTGACTTGTATGGTTTATGATTGTCATCTTCATGACTGATGACTATGCTTGACCTCTATCTCTCACACCTTAAATGACTATCCTTTTATCGTTAAAAAGTCATCTCATGCTTTATAAAAGTCTTCATGGTTGTCTTGACACATAGTTGTAGTTTTTATGATGCCCACTTACTATGTCTTGAATCTCTGTGATCGTTATCTACATCCTTGAATGACATAAGATAATTGTGATACCAAGATCCATTGACAACTAGTCTAGCATTTGACATGTATGATCATCTATAGGAGGCAATAGATTCTCTGTTTGCTACATATAGCACTTGCTAGGGTTTTTCAAGTCTCTTGTGCTACATTTTAACAGTCTTCTGCTACCTTTATATTCCCTCCATAATTGACTCATAACTGTTACCTCATTCATAGTGATTGACTTTGTAGGCTTCTTCATGATGCTCCAAACCTTGGAGACATTTCATTTGACTCAACATCACCATTGGATATATTTTATCAAAAAAAAATTATATATTAAAATCCCCTCAAAACCTAACAAGATGACTGCTAGACCATAGGATAAAACAACAAATAGACCCCTTCGAAACCTAGTTTTTCCTATTTGGGCTAAGATGCACAAATAGGTAACAACAAAATGAGAGAAAATTTCACTGAAATTGACTCCCTCTCTCTAAGAGTAGCCTTGGCTACCAATCTAGCCTTGTACTTCTGCAATGAACCATCTACTCCAAACTTCTTCTTGAAGACCCACTTACATCCTATGGACTTTCTTCTTTGGGAAAATGTACAAGATCCCAAGTGTCACACAAGTCTAAAGCCATGATCTCCTTCTACATGGCTAGCTGCCAAGACTCACTATCATTTGCATGACTAGCTTCCCTGTAGGATCTAGGTTCATCTTCAGTACTCAATAAAATAAATATACAATGAAAATATGGTGGGCTATACCTATCAACTGGGTTATGATGGCTTGTGGATCTTCTCAAGGGTGGAGTAAGAGATTCTTCCTCATGTTCTTCTGTATACTCAACTTCTTTTGTAACAATAGAGTCTTCCTCATCTAAACTTTCACTTGAATATTCTTCTTCTTCTATATCCCCTAATCCATCATTTTGTTCTTCCTGATGTGCATTTTCTTGTTGTAAATCAAAATGCACTATCCTCTTCCTTTCTTTTTCTTCTGATTGTATAGGATCAGAAATAACTCTAAGTTCCCTAAAAATCACATCTCTAGAAAAGATAACTTTTCTGGTTAGAAGATCCCAAAGCTTAGAACCTTTTACATTTTCACCATATCCAATGAAAATGCATTTATGTGCTTTTGGATCCAACTTAGATCGATTTTCCTTAGGAACATGAACAGAATCCTCAAAGCCAAAAACCCTTAAATGTGAAACATAAGGTTTCTTACCTGTCCACACTTCATAAGGTGTCGAATCAAGAGCCAAGTACAAGGAGAACTATTTAACAAGTAACAAGCGGTACTCACAACTTCTGCCCAAAAACATTTATCCAATTGTGCATCACTTAACATACTTCTTGCTCTTTCCATTATTGTTTGGGTCATCCTTTCTGCAACACCATTTTTTAGTGGTGCAAATGGAGTTGTATTTTTTCTTATGATACTTGCATGCTTATAGAGCTCATCAAATTCCTTAGAGAAAAATTGCCCTCCATTATCAGATCTCAATATTTTTATCTTAAGTCTTGATTGGTTCTCTACTAAGACTTTAAATTCCTTAAAGTTAGTGAAAACTTCATATTTATGCTTCATAAAATAAATCCATGTGAATTTGGATACATCATCAATGAAGGTAACAAAATAATGAGATTTTCTAATAGAATCATTATCCACAAGTCTAAACACACCTGAATGAATAATTTCTAATTTCTCTTTTCTCTATTTCTTCCTAAAGGAAAATAATTTATGTTATGTTTACCAAAAACATAATGCTCACATAAACCAAAGTGCTCATCAAAATAGGTGAAACCATCCAACAACTTTTTATTCATAATTGTTTTTAAAACATTTTTCACTTGTGTGGCCCAATCTACGATGCCACATGTATTTTTTAGCAGTTTCAATTACATTAGTGGATCTAAAAATTGTAGTGGCCTGAAGCCTAAACATAGTTACCACCCTTGTTCCCCCAACTACCACCAAGCTTCCTCTCATCAATCTACAACCATGCTTATTAAATGCTACATGCATTCCCAAACCATTTAACTTCGAAACAAAGATAAGATTTCTAGTCAATCCAAGAATATGTAAAACACTAGGGAGGGTTTTAATCCTCCCATCATTGAAACATAATTCTACCTTTCCCCAACCAACAATTAGATATGTAGAGTTTTCTCTAAGGTAAACATTACCTTCATCATATTTCTCATGTGGAGAACCATTCCTCATGAGGAGTCATATGATACAAGCAACCTAAGTCAATCAACCACTATTCATTAAACATAACATTACATGCAAATAGTAAAACTTCATCACCTACATTTGAGGACTTTTAGGTAGAGGAATCCCACTATTTCTTTTCATTTCTACATTCTTTCTTCACATGCCCCCTCTTACCACAGATCCAACACTTAACTCTATTCTTCTTCCTAGGAGTTTTAGACTAGCCTTTTGATTCCTTAGGCCCCTTTCTAATCTCCTTTTGGTCATCTTTCCTTAGACCTCCCCTTAACATTAAGAGCATCCACCAAGCTTGTTGAAGGCACAAGACAACTGAGAGGGGGAGTGAATCAGTTGTATCAAAAACCTTAAATTCTTTTAAACAAAATCACATTCACATTCACTTACTTTAACCCCTTAATCTGTTATGAAGATTAAACATGAAGTGTAGAATTAAAACTTAAACACATCAACACCATACACACATGAACACCAAATTTTTACTTGGAAAACCCTAAAAGCGAAAAACCACAGTGAGTGTTAGCTCACAATATAATGTAGTAACAATACTGAATAAAAAAAGAGGCTCACTGCCAAAAATAATTCTCACAACAAAAAGGGCTCACTACCAAGGGGTGGCTCACTACCAAGAGGAGTGGCTCACTGCCATGAACTGATATGATAGCATCTACAACATGCTTGAGTTCAGTTCCATTGAAGCACAATATCACCTTCATTGCCTTACAACAAAACATTTTTATCTTTGCATCTTCGCATCCACCCAACTACATAGATTTATTACATTTATTTATACAATTCATCAACCTTGGAACATACATCAAGGTCGGCAAAACAATCTACAACCTTTGGAACAATCTCCAAGGTCGGCAAACATACATAATTCAAATTAGTTCTGGACATAAATAAACTTGCGAATCAAATGAATGAAGGTAGAACACTTCATGGCTTAGCTTGGACCTTAATACATCTTCACACACTTCAACATGCTTCTAGAATCCACGAAACACATCCGCAAAGAGTGTGAGCACCCAAGTCAGCCAAACTTGTGCAAACACCAAGAATACTTAGACACATGCTTCTAAGAACTTAATTATAGCTTATAGATCAAGCACAAGCCTTCAGCACAATCTAGAGACATCCATGAACACCATAAAATCACCTGGGAGCTGACAAATCCAGCCAAAATAGATCTCACTTGAAGACAACAAATATCACTTGAAGACAGATCACACACTACTCACAACAAACACTGCCAAAGTCTGCTAATCAATAACTTGCTTTCTGGAGCATAAAATCACAAATCCTTTGGAATGAAGATAGCTAAGGACCTTATAAACATATGTCCAAGACCGCAAGACCAAAAACCAAATTGCAGAGAATACTACTTTCTCCTTGTCACACTTCAAATGTTGCCAAGCACAGTCTTCAAACTGGTGAATATAACTTCTACTGCACAATGATCCAGACCACCAAATTCTAGATTTAGCATCTTCAAACACTTCTCTAAAACATATCCAAATCTCACACTCTAGTCTTCAACATAGAAGAAATGTAGAGCAAAAACTCAGACAATATCCTGTAAATCAGAATACACCTTCATAACTCTATCTTCAGTATGAACCAAATTTTCTCAAAAGCACTTGGAAACTCAATAATAGGAACATATTCTTATCATCTTCAGCACTTATACAATGCAATACAAAGCAAATAACTCATCACAATCAAGGAACAGAACAAGAGCACAATTGACACAAATGACAACACAAACATGTTGACATCAATGACAACACCGATTAGCACATACTTGCAACAATCTCACCCTTTGTCATTGATGGCAACATATTATGTGAAAAATTGAACAACATGTTCCACCATCAAGACACAACTTTGCATCAGAACTCCCCCTTTCTCTTTACACATATGAACTCTCTCTGATTATTGAATTCTTTATTTTTCTCTGAGTTTTTCACATGAACTCTCTCCCCCTTTGATATCAATGGAAAAGGGCAACAGATCTCTTTCCATTGCACATACTTGCACTTGTTCTTAAATGCCCTAAATGCTTCCTTCAAACTGCAACATTCTCCAATATCACTACCTTCTCCCCCTGAGAGGTAGCCTACATCATCAGTCCAGAAAAGAATGAATCCTGAGCCACACTGGACTGATGCACTTCCTTATGCATCTAGTTCAACAAAGGAGGGGCAATAACCCCTAACTTTTTCTAAAGATACTCAAATGTGTCCTTAGGAAGAGCTTTGATGAATATGTCAACAACTAGATTTTTGTAGGCACATACTCAAGCTTCACTTCTTTCTCTACAACATTTTCCCTTAGAAAGTGATATCTGATAGAAATATGCTTTGTCCTTGAATGCATCACTGGGTTCTTTGAACTGTTAATGGCACTAGTGTTATCACAGAAAATAGGAATCAAATCCTCATACTCAACTTTGATATCCTTCATATTTGTCTAATATATAGCACTTGTGTGCAACATGATGCTGTTGCAATGTATTCTGCCTCAACAGTAGATAAGGATACTGAATCCTACTTCTTGCTTTGCCAAGACATAGCTCTGTCGCAGAGAAAGAACACACCACCACTTGTACTTTTCCTGGCATCTACACATTCAGCCCAATCTACATCTGTGTATGCACTTAGATTGAAGTCATTGTTCTTGGGATACCACAAACCATGATTAGAAGTGCCTTTCAAGTACCTGAATATCCTCTTTACTACCATAACATGTGACTCTTTAGGATCGGCCTAAAATCTAACCACAAGACAAACTACATGCATGATATCAGGTCTGGTAGCAGTTAGGTATAGCAATCCTCCAATCATAGACCTATACTTGCTCTGATCAGCCTTAGGAGATTCATCATATTTGCTTAGCTTGAAACCAATTGTCATGGGAGTACAAACTGGTTTAGATTCTTCCATTCCAAACTTCTTCAACAACTCCTTGACATACTTAGATTGTGAAATGAAAATGCCCTTATCTGTCTGATTAATTTGCAGTCCAAGAAAGAAGTTCATCTCACCACACATTGACATCTCAAATTCTTTTTGCATCTCATCTCTTACACATACCTTCATTTCCACCAAAGATTATATCATCTACATAGACCTCAATAATCAGGATTTGATCTTTGCTTACCTTGATATACAAATTATTATCTGCAGACCCTTTACTGAATCCCTACTGCAACAAATACCTGTGCAATCTTGCATACCAAGCTCTAGGAGCTTGCTTCAGTCCATACAATGCCTTCTTCAATCTACATACCATGTCTAGTTTGTCTGATAACTGAAATCCATCTAGTTGCTCTATATATACTTCCTCTTCCAATTCACCATTTAGAAAAGCAGACTTCACATCCATCTAATATACTTTGAAATCTTTATGTGCTGCATAAGCCAGAAATGATCTAATAGCTTCCATTCTTGCCACCAGAGTGAAATTTTCTTCATAATCTATTCCTTCCACTTGTGAGTATCCTTTGCATACAAGTCTGTCTTTGTTTGTTACCACTTCTCCAATCTCATTCAACTTATTCCTAAAAACCCATTTTGTTCCAATCACATTCTTATCTACAGGCCTAGGGATAAGTTCCCAAGTCTTTTTCTTTTCAATTTGCATCAATTCTTCTTCCATTTCCTTGACCCAATGTTCATCTTTACATGCTTCAGAAATTGTCTTAGGTTTAACCTTTGAAATCAAGCAAAGATTTGTATGTTCTTCTACTGCTCCTTTTCTTGTCAATACTCCTTTCCTCTTGTCACCAATGATTTGATCTTCAAAACAATTTCTTTGCACATACTTGGGGGTTTTAGGAACTCTTTCTAGAGCTTCTTGTTCTTCAACTTGAGCTTCTTCTTCTGGAACAGCTTGCACTTCACTCTGAACTTCCTTGTCTTTTTCTTCAACTTTCTCTGTATCAGCAGATCCATTTGACTTGTATCCATTCGGCTCTGAGATTTTCTGAATACCTTCATCTACCTTCACATTTGCACTTTCAGTAATCTTCCTCAATCTTTTATTATAACACCAGTAAGATTTGCTTTTAGTAGAGTACCCAATAAATATGCCTTCATCACATCTAGCATCAAATTTTCCCAACTCTTCATCTCTTATGATATAGCATTTACTTCCAAACACTTTGAAATACTTGACAATAGGATTTCTTCCATACCACAAGTCATAAGGTGTCTTTGTTCCATTTTCTTTGACTTGCACTCTATTTTGAATATAGACAGCAGTATGAATAGCTTCTTTCCAGTATACTTCTGGAAGGTTAGCTTCTTTGATCATTGTTCTAGCAGCTTCCTAAACTATTGTATTCTTTCTTTCAACTACTCCATTTTGCTGAGGAGTTCTGGGGGCAGACAATTGTCTCTTTGTCCCATGTTCTTCACAAAAAGTATTGAATTCATTTGAAGTAAACTCACCACCTCTGTTAGATCTCAGACACTTGATTCTCAAATCCATTTCATTTTCAACCATTGCTTTAAATGCCTTTAACTTGTCTAGGGCTTTTGATTTTTCTTTAAGGAAAGTAACCCAAGTCATTCTTGAATAATCATCAATAAGAAGCATGAAATACATGTCACCTTGTAGACTTCTTGTTCTTGTAGGACCACATAGGTATGTATGCACCAGCTTCAACAGATTGGTAGAGGATTATTCCTTGCTATTGAAACTTATCTTTGTTTGCTTCCCAAACTAACATTCTTTGTAGATGGCATTAACAGGCTTCACAATCTTAGGTAGGTCTCTTACAGCTTGAGATGAGCTTACTCTCACTAGATTATCAAAGTTAATATGACACATTCTTCTATGCCATATCCAACATTCATATGTCTGAGCTAACATACAACAATTGTCAGTACCTTTCAAATGATAAACAGTACCATGAGTCTTCTTACCAGTAGCAATTATTGTTCCAGAGCTTTTCCTTATCTCAAATCCATTGTTTTTAAATATCATATCTTATATCCTTTGTCACACATTTGTCCAACACTTAGAAGATTATGCTTTAGGCCTTTGACATAAAGAACATCATCTATATTATGCTTTCCATCAAAAGTAATTGACCCTTTTCCACATATCTTACCAGCTGCATCATCACCAAATCTAACTTGTCCTCCATCATACCTTTCTAATTTGACAAACTTACTCTTATCTCTAGTCATGTGATTTGAACATCCATTGTCAATGACCCATTCATCCTTTTCCTCTTTAGCATGAAATGCAGATATCTCCTTTTCTTCTTCTAGACTTCCTTCCTTCACACAGCTTGCAAGATTAGCAGAAGCAGGTTCTTCTTTTATAGCAATAAATAGGCATTCACTAGCATTACCATCTTCAAAATGAGATTCATCATCAATTACACCTTCATTTTCTCTAACATAGTAACTTTTCCTTACCATATTACCTCTACCTTCTTTGTTCTTGTTCTTAAAAGCTCTATCTAGACACCTTGAAGCATAATGGCCAATCTTACCACAACTGAAACATTTGAAAGGTAACTTACCTTTGTACTTTCTGGTTTCCTTTTTCATTCTATTTGCAAAGTTTGCCTCAAGCTCATCAAAGTCTTCTTCATCATATTCCACAACATACTTATCTGATTTAGCAGTCTTTTCTTCCTTGGCCTTAAAAGCAGTCTCAGTTTTTATAGGGCCATCAGTAGTACCAAATTCTCTTATCTCAAAAGTAGTTAGTTTACCAAGCAGTTGATCTTTTGAAAGCTTATTCATATCAAACAATTCTTCAATGGTAGACACCTTGTGACTATAAGATTTAGGAAGAGTTCTGAGTACCTTATCTACAACATCCATATCATCTATCTTTCCACCAAGCCCCTTGATGTTGCTAACAACTTCATCAATCTTCTATATGTAACTTGTTATGTTTTCATCTTTAGAAATTCGCATAGTTTCATATTTTTTCTTCAAGTTCTGCAGCTTAGCCTTCTTAACAGATGCATCACCTTCATAGATGCTTTTCAACTTTACCCAGATCTCATGAGCAATTTCCAAATCCACAACTTTCACCATTTCAGTGTTAGATAAAGCATTTAGTAGAGTATTTTTAGCTTTCTCATTAATCTCATAGGCCCTAATCTCAATTGCAGTCCTCAGACCACCATTAGGTATTTTGTATTCATCTTCAACTATTTTCCAAACATTAAAACCACTGGAGACAAGATAATTTTGCATTCATACCTTCTAGAAGGCATAGTCAGATCCATCAAACCAAGGAATGTCTTTGTGCACTATCCCACATCTACCTTATGCTATTAGGTTTTCTTCCAAGGAACCAAGATCTGATGCAAATTGTTGAAGGCACAAGATAACTGAGAGGAGGGGTGATTCAGTTGTATCAAAAACCTTAAATTCTTTTAAACAAAATCACATTCACATTCACTTACTTTAACCCCTTAATCTGTTATGAAGATTACACATGAAGTGTAAAATGAAAACATAAACACATCAACACCATATTTTTATGTGGAAAACCCTTAAAGGGAAAAACCACGATGAGTGTTAGCTCACAATATAATGTAGTAACAATACCAAATAAAAAAAGAGGCTCACTGCCCAAAAGAATGCTCACTGCCAAGGGCTGGCTCACTGCCAAGGGGTGGCTCACTACCAAGAGGGGTGGCTCACTACCTTGAACTGATATGATAACATCTACAACATTCCTGAGTTCAGTTCCATTGAAGCACAATATCACCTTCACTACCTTACAATACAAACACTTTTATATTCGCATCTTTGCATCCACCCAACTACACACGGATTTATTACATTTATTTATATCTGTCATCAACCTTTGAACATACATCAAGGTCAGAAATACAATTTACAACCATTGGAACAATCTTTAAGGTCGGCAAACATACATAATTCAAATTAGATATGGACCTAAACAAACTTGTGAATCAAATGAATGAAGGTAGAACACTTCATGGCTTATCTCGGACCCAAATACATCTTCACATGCTTCAACACGCTTCTACAATCCACAAAACACATCTGCAAAGAGTGTTAGCACCCAAGTTGGCCAAACTTGTGCAAACACCAAGAATACTTAGACACACGCTTCTAAGAACTTAATTATAGCTTACAGATCAAGTACAAGCCTTCAACATAATTTGGAGACATCCATGAACAACATAAAATCACCTGGGAGCTGACAAATCTAGTCACAACAAATCTCACTTGAAGACAACAAATATCTCTTAAAGACAGATCACAGACTGCTCACAACGAACACAATCAAACTCTACTAATCAATAACTTGCTTTATGAAGCACCAAATCACAAATCCTTTGGAATGAAGATAGCTAAGGACCTTATAAACATATGTCCAAGACCACAAGACTAAAAACCAAACTGTAGAGAAATGCAGAGAAAAATACTTTCTCCCTGTCACACTACAAATGCTGCCAAGCACAGTCTTCAAACTGGTGAATATAACTTCTACTACACAACGATCTAGACCACCAAATTCTAGATTTAGCATCTTCAAACACTACTCTAAAACATATCCAAATCTCATACTCTGGTCTTCAACACAGAAGAAATATGAAGAAAAAACTCAGACAATATCCTATAAGCCAGAATACACCTTCATGACTTTGTCTTCAGTATGAACCAAATTCTCTCGAACGCACTTGGAAACTCAATATCAGGAACATATTCTTATCATCTTCAGCACTTATACAATGTAATACAAAGCAACTAACTCATCACAATCAAGTAACAGAACAAGAGCACAGTTGACACAAATGACAACACAAACATGTTGATATCAATGACAACACCGATTAGCACATACTTGCAATAGAGCTATCCATAGCCTTCTTCCTCATTTCATGTAATAGTAGAGTTGCAACAAGGGAATCCATCTTTAGATCTTTGAGGTTATCAATGATATAGCAATAATGAGATTCTCCCAAGACCCAGGCAAAGAACAAAGAAGCATAATACACTTATCTTCCTCATCTATCTTAACATCCATAGAAGATATCTGACTCAGAATCAAATTAAATATATTAAAGTGTTCAACTATCGAATCACCCTCCTTCATTTTAAGGGAAAAAAATTTCTTTTGAGATACAGTTGTGATTTAAGGTGTCTCAACCTTTGCAAGTTCCTAATGTTGTATTTATTTATTCTTGCTTACTATTGTAATTTTCTATGTAAAATTTTATCCTCATATGAGGAGGTAGGCGTACCATGTTGACTTGGCATAGTTTTGCCATGTGTCGACACCTTGTGGTCATGTGTACATGTAGCAAGATAAATTTTGGTGACTTTGTCAGTTGTGGTTTCCCCCCAAAATATAATTAATGGAGGAGTGTAGGGGGCAAAGCCCCTCCTGCAGGGCCTAAGGTCTCTATCCCCCAGCAAGGGCCTGGAGGCGGGTACCCAGGGGCAGAGTCCACTGTAGGGGTCTAGGGGAAACACCCCCAGTGGGGGTTGCTGGGGGCAGTACCCTCGAAGCAAAAAAAATGCCCTATATTTAATAAAGGCATCGACACTTAGTTTGTTATTGGTCGACATGGAAAAACTAACATTGGATAACCACCAAAGAGGCTTGATAAATAAGCGGCTAGCAAATGTGAAAGGTCATGAGATACGAAAGAGAATCGACATTGTGCACTCCTGAAAGAGCTTGGATTGCAAGTGTGTTGTAATCATCTTTTGATTTGATAATACATTGTGTAGATTTTGGAGTGTGGGGTTTTTCACCCGAAAGGGTTTTCCTCACATATATCTTGTGTTGTGAGTTTTGTATTTGTGTTTGGATGTTTTTATTACCTTTCTGTTAATGTACATCTTAATATGTAACTATAACATTAAAATTTACATAAATCTTTCCCCAGTAGATCAGTGTAGGAAGTGTTTCCGCATACCTTGCTTCCTTTCACTAAGCCCATCAAAGTAGTCTCATCCACAAACTATAAATAAGAGTGGGGAGGAAAACTATTTCCCCAACTCCATCCTAGGATCAATCCTTGCCTCACATGAGATTTTATAACACTTCCCAACCCTTTAGTCATCAAGATAAACAAATAGGGTGATAGAGGGTCACCTTTCTGAAGGCCCCTAAAAGCGCCAAACAAAGCTAAAGGTTCACTATTGACAAGCACCAAGTATGAAGTAGTAGTAGCATGGCTCATGACCCAATCAACCTAATCGAAGCCAAAGCCAAACACTAAAAGGACTTTTTGAAGGAACGCCCATTTGACATGGTCATAAGTTTTAGCCATGTCTATTTTTATGAACATTACCTTCTCCTTTGAACACACATGGAGTGAATGGCCTCAATCACAAATACAAACCCATCCAAAATTTGTCTGCCTGTAATGAAACCACCCTACTCTTCAGAAATTAACCCATTGAGCCACAACTTAAGTCTCTCTACAATAAAATATGTAATAATCTTATATACTACATTGCAAAGATCTATGGGTCTAAAAAGATCTAGTAAATTAGCTCCCTCTTTCTTGGGGATAAGAGTAAGGAACTTAGAATTCATAGCTCCCAACATCTATTTGGTCCTTTGCGACTCCTAAACCACCTCCAGTAAGTCATACTTGATTGTCTTCCAAAATTCCTAATAGAATTATATCAGGAATCCATCTGGCCCAAGGGCTTTCCCTTTCTTCATCTAAAACACAATTCCTCTAACTCTTCCAAGGAGATGGGACCAATAAGTGAGTCATTCATCTCATTAAAAAGCAATGAGGTAATATAGTCCATAATACAATTTTCTTCATCCACTGCAAGGGGAGAG
This sequence comes from Cunninghamia lanceolata, assembly GCA_027924645.1. Classification (NCBI taxonomy): domain Eukaryota; kingdom Viridiplantae; phylum Streptophyta; class Pinopsida; order Cupressales; family Cupressaceae; genus Cunninghamia; species Cunninghamia lanceolata. The sequence goes on from BSBN01000900.1 coordinate 1,097,661, forward strand.
TCCTCCGTGAACAAAGAGGAGTAAAACTAAGTAGCCTCTCTTGATATTTCTTGGTAATAAGTTAACTAAATCCCCTGGGAAGACATAAGTGAATTAATCATGTTTCCATGCCTTCTATCTTTGATGAAGATGTGGAAAAATTATTTATTTTTGTCTCCTTGAATCCATTCAATGCGAGACTTTTGCTTCCAAAAGATCTCTTCATGCAATTCCCATTCCACAATCTCCTTCACTGCTTTAGATTCATCTCTAAGGTTCCCCTCTGTGAGACCATGATCCCTAATCTGATGGGTGATGGCATCCAAGTGGAATTGGGCAACCTTCTTAGCCAAAAAAATATTACCAAAAAATTGCATAGTCCACTTCTTAAGCTAAAACTTCACAAACTATAATCTCTTTACAAAGGAGTATATTGTCATGCCAAAAGTAGGCTTACCTTTTCTCCACCATCTAACCATAAGATCTTGAAGAGAGGATCCTAAAGCCACATAAGTTGAGACTTAAAAGAAGGATTCTTTGTGACTCCAAACAAGGTAGCTGATAATTTGATAGGCTAGTGATCTAACCCCCCAATCCAAAATCTCTAAACTGGTTACCCAATTTTCGCTGACCCAAAAGCTAGAGACCAAAAACTTGTCCATCCTTTCAGAGATGGAATCCTCACCACATCTCCCATTACTCTAGGTATACAAGCCACTATTAGGCTTTATGTCTACCAAATTCAGGTGAATAATATTATCTCTAAGAAGCATGGAAGAAGGCTCCAAAGACTCCTAAAAATATCCATAGATATAAAGGAGCTAAGGACCAAACAAAATAAATATGAGACCAAAGTAGAGATTTACTTAATAAATCAACTACTAAATAAACATTGGTGAAAAGGATAACTTCTCTAGACTCTAAGCTTGAAGCAACCATTGAAATTGAATATCTACTAGAGAGCCACCAAAGTGGAGTGACCTTGTAGGGTCCCATAAGCATGAAACACCACCCACACTGCCTTGAGCCCCAATATGCTAACATTGACCTCTCACCCATTAATTTGGGAGCAATTTTGTACATGCCTTCAACTGACAACTTAGACTCCTGGATGAAAATTATATCTGGTCAAATGAACTCAAATCAAATCATGAATAGCCTTTTGTCTAGGGATGATATTCAAACCCATTGCATTCCATGAGATCACAATCATTTTTTAGAAGAGGTAAAGTGAGTATCCAGTGTTCTCACCATCCCTAATTCCACTAATGACTCTCCCATTATCTTCATATTTTATTGATCTTTTTTCCTCCCCACCTTGGATGTTTTATCAACGGGCCCTTTCTTTAAGCTCTTCTAGTGAATTCCAAGTAGAGGCAGAGCTTTCCTCTTACTTTCTTCCTTAGTCCTGGAATCAGACACAAGATCATTCATCACCTCAACTTCAGTTAACTCCATTTGAAGCTCACATAAAGGGTTAGAAGCCATAACTACCTCTGGTACCCCTACTACTTCATGATCATTAAACCTAGTCTCAACTAAAATTGATGAAGGATCTACACCTTCCTTTGAAGCCTCATGTGTTTCCACCAATGACTTAGGAACCGGTGGAATATGACTATTTGAATCCATGCCTTACATATTCTAACCACATGAATGTGATCCTACTCCATTATGTCCAAGTCCTCAAAGTTTTCAAGAACATTATATATGTTATCAAAATCTTCCCTAGGAGTGCCTTTATTTTGATGGTTTGGTGCTCTTTTCTTTGACCAAGTTTTCATAGGATGAACCCATTAGAATTTGGCCCATCGTTTTGTATCGAGGCTTTACCCTTTGCTTTAGAATTGAGTGCATGCATCCCAAGAGGAGGTTGCTAGACTTTAGCTCCCAACTTAGGACAATTTCTTTGCAAATGTCCATACTCATAGAAAGCATGGCATTGAAATCGTAATCAACCTATTGGATCCAACTCATACTACCCAATCTGCTTTCTAGAGATTTAGGTAACAGATTATTTAAATAATTTCCACACAAAGATGAGAAAAATAGGCTACCTTGAAATCGAGGGTTTGAAGGGATGGACCCAAGGGTTTCCCCAAAACTATAGCAATGGAGTGCAAAATATCGTATTGCCAGTATTCCATCAAAAGCTGAGGAAGACAAATCTAGATAGGAATCTTAGATGAAAGCTCTTCTATAGGATCAAACCCTAGATTGCATGGCTTGATAAAAAGCCCCACTTGATTATGAAAATAGGGGCCACCCTCAAAGATTAAATTCTAATCAGCTAACCATGAGAAAACCCTAAAGAAAAAGTTGTTAGCCCCTAGGATAATTTCCATATCCCTTTCGAATGCCAATTATTTTAGGCCCAAGCCTCTAAGAAAGGCAAAGATATGTGAACACTCTTGAATTTTTAGATTAATGTGTGCTCTCAGATACAGAATATCATCAGCAATAGCATCTGGATTGATCACCACCACCGAGTGATCCTTGCTTCTTTCCAAACAACCATTGGATTTTGAGTGAAACTCCTGATTCTAAGTATTTTTGGTCTCCACTATAACATGCAAGAGGAAATTAACTGCATCCACATGACCAGATGATGAAGCTTCACCTCCAATAATTGCATCCTTAAAATAAAGAGGTGTGGGGTCCCCTAGACCCTCAGAGGCTTCCATGCAAGTAGCTCCCACCAAACCACAGAGAAAAATACAAAAAATTTATATCTCCTCTAAAGATCACAAAACCATAAAACAACACCACAAAAGGCATGGGAATAGACCATATGTAGGTTGCTCCCTACATAGAAGAATAATGACTAGTAAACAAGCTAAAAAAGAGGTCATGAGCCCTAACTAGGGCAGCCCACAACCTTGGAAAATAAGGGGAATGGTGGATTCAAGCCATCCAAACCCTACAAACCCTCATCGTCATCCTTCACCATCCTTCTCTCCCTCTTACACTTGTTGTTTGACCAATTTCTTATTAATTAAAATATTTAAGCATAAACCATCTTGATTGATTATAACATCTTTTAGCTCATTAAATGGAGTATTCATATTTCTAAATTGTAAATTAGTTTTGGTTGCAAGTGGCGTATCATTACCTTCATACTTGTTACCAGCAAAACAAAGAAAACATGATGGATAATAAGTAAGAGAGGGTTTAGAAAACTTCTATATCATGGTGTCATCCATCAAGGATGAATTTCTATCATGTACTTTATTATCATTAACATGTGTTCCTTCATCCAAATTAGCACATTTTCTAGGTACATGCAAGTCACACAAAGATCCATTAGTCATCATTGTATCCAAGTTAGAAAAACAATTGCCAACTTCTAAATTTACTTGCTAATTTTAAAATTAAAAAGATTATTATCAAGATTTATTTTATCATGTAAAACATTGAGATCCTTACCTACAACCATATCCAGCTCAATGGTGATACCTAATTTTTCAGAATCAAGATCACCCTCATCATGTTCAAACAATGGAGTATCATAAACTTTAAAATCCATTAGGCAAGAGTCAATCAAATCATATTTGTTAGATGCACAATCAATTTTCTCATCAAACTCAAGATTGTTGTACATTTTAAAACTAATTAAAGATAAATAATTTGTATCCCTTGTAGTTACCCAAAAATGACCATCGCATTATTAGCTTGCATACACATTATTCTTCTAGCATCAATTCTTCTAATTCATCTTAATCTAACATTAATTAAATAATTCTAAATTGTTTAATTAATTTTATTAATTCACCTCTTATCCTTCTATTTTCACATTAATTAAATAAACCAATTATTTATTTAATTCAACATCTAATTCCTCTTATCCACGAGAATTAAATAATTTCAATTATTTAATTAGCTAATTATTCTTCCAAACTTACATAAATTATTCTTATCTCCTAATAAATAAAATCATTATTTTATTTATTTTCTTCCACCATGCGTAACAAATTAAATAAATTTATTTATTTAATTTCTAATTTATCTTCTCATCTCTTAAATTTATCTTTTTCTTCTAAATATCTTCCATGCACATAAATTAAATAATTTATTATTTAATTTTATCTTTTGCATTTCAAAAAGCAAATCATGCATTGAGTTTAATTGGCTTTAAATCTTTGTTTTTCTCAATCAATTCATTAAATAGAAAAAGCATTCTATTTTTATGAAAATCAATCCTATCTTTAGCCAAGAAAGCAATTAAATCTTTTAAAAAAAATATTTTTGCATGTACACTTGTCATGTGCACATTCACCCATGATTCCTCAATTTATCTCATCCGTCGATTTCATCTAATTTCCTCCACCGTTGATCGATCTCCTTTGAAATATATAAATACACCCATTCACCTCTTCACAAACCCTTCATGAACTTTGAGGAATTGGCATCCATATCTCCCAGTGCTTTTGAGCATTTGTTGAAGCAATCATGCATCCATTTTTCTTATAATCCATCCATCTCACTACTAAGGTTATGCTTATGTATTTGAGCAATCCACATTCACAAGTACACGAAGGAATTCCAAGCAATAGGTAACATTTAGGGTTTCATACTTTTATTTTATATTTGTTATGCTATTGTTGATTTCTTGAAGGTTATGATGGAGTTTGGTATGATTCTTTCGTTATATTGATCTCTTTATAAATTCCAGATTTCCCCATGCACATTTTGGCACGTCTAGTGGGACCCACTCCCTAAATTTAATAGGTTTTAGCTTGAGAAATTTTGTTTTTAGGCTACAAGTATGGATTTGCACATTCAGATAATAGAACAGTGTATCTGGTTTTAACTTTGGCACTTCTGGTTGGCAGTATTGCACATCTGGTATGCGGTGTTGCACTTTTGGATGACAGTATTATGTATCTAGTCTGCAAAGTGGCACTTCTGATTTCTAAGTTATATCTTGAGATTCTGACTTTCTACAAGGTGGTTAGGCACTTATTTTATCTCTTTACATGCAATCTGACTTATTTGCAGGCATTGACTTTGATTGTTTCACAAGATGTATTTGTGGACATATCTAGTTGCTTTTTGACCTAATTAACTCTCTATTCTAGCTTTCTTGCTTTCTGCCTATGCAAACCTAATAGAATCTTAATTCTAAACAATCCCCTGGCACATCTGAGCCATCCTGATTCACTTTTGAGTAAAAACATTATGCTTTTGAATTTCTATGCTTTTTTTATTTGCAGGTTACCAAAGAGTTACGCTTCTAGGCAGCAGAGTTGCACTTCTGAGCAAAAGAATTGTTCATTCGGTCGGTACTATGAATGCTTCTAGTAAACTATTTTGCGCAAATGAATTTTGTATTAGTGCTTTTGGTTAACATTGTACATGATTTTGGTCAATACTATTACACTTTCGGTTAAATCTATGTCGCTTTTGCTCACTATACCGACGCTTTTAATTCTAAAAGTCTTGATTTTGTCTTTTCACATCTAACAAGAGAATTTTTGGAATCTAACATCATTTGTGGAGCCTCTTATCACTTTTCAAAGAAGCAAAAGTGAACTACTAATGTATTTGGTGTAGGACGATTGACCAAGATTTGATTTCTCACTAGTTTAGTTGAACACTTCAATTTCATTAAGGGAATATACAATTGTTTGCTATGTCTTGAATGTCTATGTACGTATGCTCTCTCCTCACACTGAAAGGTGATCTTGGAGATCAAAAGTACTAGATAATTCACTTTATTTTCTTTATTTTCTTTATTCCCAAGGACCCAAGAGTCATACGTATGCTCTTCTCTCACATTGCAAGACAATCTTGAGAATCAAAAGTACTTGGTATCCCTATAGAAGACATGTTAAGGGATTTCATAACCATTAAGGATGACCTTAACTGCATGTTCTGGAACACTATATAAATGTTATGAGAATCAAAAGACTTATTTCAAAGGAACGACCCCTCTAGTCTAGTAAAAATCCTGAGACCTCGGTTCACCGAGACTTGTGTGGTTGACACTTGGTTGGATAATTGGGACACCCTTGTTCACAAACTTGGACCCCATCATACCTTGTGTATATTTGGGGGCACCCTAGAAACCTTGTTAAACTAGATAAGACCTCCAGTCATCATATCCTGTAGTCCATCACTACAATAGGGTGAGAAGAGCTCACGCTATTAGCTCTATTTTTTGAGATGGGATAAATTTTGGGAAGACTTTCATATCCAAAGTAAGGGTGTAAGGTGGTACATTACCTTGCATTCCCTACCCATTCAAACAATGGTAGATGGTATCAAGGAGATGGAAACTACCATTATCTAATAGTGGGGATCGAAGTCGCACTTGAGTCCACGGGAAATGACACTCCTTGATTGAATAAATATTAGGCTTCTACAAGAGTGTTTGGCATGTTTTCTTGTGATCTACCAGTATTTACCATTTTTTATCCTTGTGCACCCAATTCTAAAAGAGTCTATAGCCATTGTGTCTTATTGTTTTATTCTCTTTCCAAAGAACTCATTACAACCTACATCCAAACAAACAGTCACAAAAAATTTTCTTTTGAGCTACAAAGTTTCACTTTTGAACATCAACACTACACTTTTGATCCTTCCTGTTGTGCTTTTGGTAGACAAATTTGTGCTTTTTGCTTACAAAATTGCACTTTTGGCTAATAGAGTGGCACTTTTAACCTAAACTATTGTACTTCTAATCCAAAACTAGTTTCCTAAGTCCACTACACAATCTTACACTTTTGGCATATACACCTATGCTTCTGGCATATCGAGTTGTGCTTCTAGCACATAGAGTTGCCCTTATGGCACACAAAGTTGCACTTCTAGCACACATAGCTATGCTTCTGGCATATAGATATGCACTTTTGGTAGAGAAAGTTGGCTCCTACTTCTATCTCCTATTTACTACATCATCCGTTGAATTACGCATCTAAACTATCCTTCTATTGCTTCTGAGACATACTTTTGTATGCTTGGTAGACAGAAAGATGCTTCTGGCAGTCAATGTTGCACATCTGAGCTATCCTATTACCGCATCTACATTATTCTCGTGTGCTTTTGGAAAGTAGTCGTGCACTTCTAATTTCACACAGAGTTTTCAATCCATAATCACCCATATTTAGAGACCTTTCATATTCGATTGATTTTACACTCAGACATAAGACCTTTCAGACCAGCTATCATCATTCTTTTAGTCATCTCATCATCATATCACCATTTGGACTTTAGATTTTTTATCCCAATAAGACTATAGGATATCCTTATCATCATCATCCAGCACAATCCTTGCTATCTTCTAGCTATTTGCATTAGTTTTTTTACCATCAAAATCTAGATCACATCTACTATCTTGCCTCTTATTTGAGAAGTTGCCACTCCCAAATTAGAAAATAAGTTAGCATCTATCATCTATTGAAATAGATAGCTTAGGAGAATGGCTCCTCTTGAGTTGGTGAATCTCACTAGCCATCTCATCTTTTCTTGAGTTTATTAATCTCTCTTGGAAGATAATCTTAATCCAAATCATATCAACATTGGTCTAGCTTTATCTCTAATCAAAAAATCCAATCATCAAATCATCTTAGATTCTCAACATCATTATCCAGGTCCAAAGCTCCAATACAAGAAATCTATGGAAACTAATCAAAGTGGCCCTCAACATGATCCAAACACCCTCATTGATGCTACACAATTCACCACAGGTATGCCTCCTAATGTCTTCCTTCCAAGTGGATATACACTAGGCCCCTCATATTCCATTAATTTTGGACAACAATCACATGAAATATCCCAAGAACTAGCTGAAGAATTCCAAGACCCGAATACCTTACAAGCTCTAAATAGGCTCTTACCATCAAACCCAAATAGATACTTTCTTTTGCTTTCCAAGCAAGGAGCTAGGTTGCCTAATGACTTTGACACATCTAATCTTAAGTAGAAAGACCCTATAAATATTTCTATTGCTACTATGGGAGAATCACATTCTATTTCTATTCCTACAATGTCTACCATAGCACTCGTCATACCAACCACACCTACACCTACACATAAAATTTCTACATCACCATTCACCAAATAATTCACCAATCCGCTTTATCAACCTCGCACATCATTTGGTCATGCTTCTTCTAGTATTCCATCATCTATTCCTCAAGTCATTTCATCCATGTCATGTATAACATAACCTAATCAATTTATCACTTCACATGCACCCCAAACATCTCACACATTGACATATCTTACATCAAAACCCCAATCTTCCAATCCATTCATATCACATACCAATCGACCACACACATCACAACCTCAAAATTCTAATTAGACCATATCCCATACCAACCCACCACATGCATCACAACTCCATAATTTACATCCATACTCAATCCACCTCAAGTGTCCCAATCACTATCATCCAACTATCAAGGTATGGCTACAAATGAATATCCCACATCAAAACTAGATCAGAAAATCTTGCATTTGAAAAAAATCTCAGAAATCAACTTAGGACATTCCAAGAAAGTATTCTCTTTAGAAGAAGTTTGTCCTTATCCTTTTGATCGGTCTCTCCCTATGATACCTTTGCCACCTAGCTTTGAAATTCCAAAATTTGATAAGTACAAAGGAAAAGGGGATCCTAAAGAACATCTTATGGAATTCTATATCACATGTCTAGAGGTAGTTCACAATGATACATATCTTCTACGCCTCTTCCCTCATAGTCTTGGAGAGCAAGCTATAGAATGGTTTTCTCATTTAGCCCTAGGTATCAAGACCTTTAATGAGTTGGCTGAAAAGTTTGTAACTAATTTTTAATTCAACATAGAACATGAGATTTCCATGACTGACCTATGCAACAATAAACAAAGAAATAGGGAAACCTTTATATCCTTTTTGAAAGGAAGCAAGTTATGCAGAAACCTACATTGATCTACTAAGGAAAGATTTATGCAAATTTTTATCTTTTACAATTACATATTATGAGATACACATTAATAGAAAGGAAACAATGCATCAAAAATAAGTACAATGCTCACAACACAAGATATACGTGGGGAAAACCCTTTCGGGTAAAAAACCCCACACTCCAAAGCCACCCAATATATTATTTAGGAATATAGAAGATTTAAATATACTTGCAAAGCACTTGCTTTGATAGGAGTATAACCAACTAGAGATCTGAAGCTAAATCAACATCTATAAGACTCTTACACATAACCTCTATCTCAAGCTCCTGATATATAGGAGATACAACACAGTAAACCGTCAACGGTAATTACAAAACCATAAGCTGAAAAACCACCCAAAAGTGGCACCCAAATTATCTCCAATAAAAGATGCCTTGCGATGTGCCAAATCACACACCAACACATGTAACTCTCCCCTTTATAGCTCTTTTAAGTGTCCAACATGTTTTCACATTTCCCAAAATAGGATCTCCAACTTCCGAAGGTCATAACTTTTGATTCAGGTGTCTGATTGACATACCATTTGATGCATCAGAAAGCTCATGAAGAGATATATCAAGCTATAACCTAATTAACTAGTTACGATAGATTTTTTAAGAAGTTTCAAAAAATGAAAACTTAATATCTTGCAATCCAAGTGATGCAGGAGCATCCCTGGTTCAAGAGAAATCTTGCATCAACCAAAAATATTTGCATTTAATTTTTTTCTTTGATTTTCTAGTTCATTCCAGTTTAGTCAGACAGTAGCAGTTTCTATATTTTGGTCGGCATTCTGCTGCAGTTTCATTTCAGACCTTACGGAGCTGGACTTGGCTTCTAGACATCTTCATGCACATCATATCCAAAATTTAGATCATTTAGATCGGTTTTCAGAAAGATAACACTATCAAAAGATCAATTGTTTTCTCAAAACAAAGCATTCAAATAGTCTCAAACAATCGGCTAAAGGAGAAGACTTGCAGAGCACTTCCATGACTTGCGGAGCTAAAAGACACATCATTCAAGGAACTTTAGGATGTGGTTGACCTTCCCCAAGATCTGCATGCTATTTTATTCACTTGCGGAGGATTTTGATACGTTTATGTCCAACCTATCCATGTACACACGTTACATCTCTTTCATTGGAGTTTGTAATCTGTTTGGCCAACATGGAGGAATCTTGTGATCCAGAGATGATATATATTCATGTAATAGATGCCTATGAAATTAGTGATTGATAGTTAGTGATAGTTCATAGTTGGATAATTTGAATTCTTTTGTATCAAGTGCTTCAAAGCCATATCTTGTGCATGTGTTGTAACTGGAAAATTAGGCCAGTGAGCCCTAATCTGTAAGCCCACATGTTGTCAGCATGTTTGTATTTTGAATCTATCATATACTAAATGACTAAATCTACATTTGCATTCTATATTTGAGTTCCTTCTGTCATGTTTACTCTTGCTACATGGCTTGGACTGTTCACTTTGTGGACCCTCCTAGCCGTGACTGCACCAAGTGGTATCAGAGTGAAGTTTGAATCCATTGGGAGTGAAGGTGAGCAAAGTTGAGTGAAGTATTGTGAAGTTGAATTCATGTGAATGAAATTGAGTGAAGTTTGTGAAGGAATTCCATAAGAACTTGTTGTGAACAAATCACTGAATTCGAGGTAGACTACTTGTGTTGTCAATCGATCACCAATTGTGAGGCAGTTGTCACCTTGTAGCCCGATCGCCAAATTTGAGGCAGTTACACTTGTTCCTAGGAAGAGATGCCACTGAGGAGAATACCTGTTGTTGGTACTATGGATAGAAGAATGGATTAGATGATGGAGATGATGAAAATAATGTGAGTCCATTGAAGAAGATCGAAGAAGAGGACTTACACCTCGACCTAATGTTGAAAGTGATGATGATGAAGAATTTCAATCCGCTGATCAAAATTAAGAAACCGTAGGAGACAAAGAAGAATCAAATCAAGTGAAGATGTTGCAAGCTATTTTAAAGATTGCGAAAAGACCTAGAGTGGATGTACCTAATTATACTAGCAATTTGAATCCTAAGGAGCTGATTCATTGGATAAATGATCTAGAAGAATACTTTAAATATGAAGAAATTGAAGATCTGGAGAAGGGGAAATTTGTAAAGACTAAGTTGAAAGGACATGCTACTATTTGGTGGAAAGAAGTTCAGTTGGATAGAAACAGAAGAGAAAAATAAAAGATCATAAAGTGGGATAGAATGGTGACAAAATTGAAGAATCAGTTTATACCTGCTGACTATGAGTTGGAATTGTTGAAGAGATTGCAGAACTTGAGATAAAAGGAGAAATCTGTGAAGGAGTATACTAAATAATTTTATAAGATGATTATAAGAATAGGACATAGTGAAGCAAGCAAGGAGAAAATGGCTAGATACATCAATGGACTGTGATTGAGCATTTAAGAAGAACTGAGTTTGGTAAGGATGACAACATCGGAAGAAGCATACCATTTTGCCCTGAAAGTTGAAGAAAAGTTGAGCAAGAAGCATGAGCAGAGACAAAGAGTTAGAGGAGATAAATTTTAGAGAGGTAGAACATTTTCTAGAGGAGAAAGATCATTTGCAGAGAAGAATAGACAAGATAGCACATTCAAGAAGGAGGACAAAGAAAATAATGCATACCAGAGAGATGACAAAACTTTCTACCGTAGAGGAAACCCTAATTCATACCAGAGTGAAGGATATAGAAGAGATGGAAGAGGATTTCATAAGAGAACATTTAGAGGAATCTGATTTAAGTGTGGGGGTGAAGGACATAGAGCATTCGAATATAATCAAGGAAGTACAAGTAAGAAGACAGAGAACAATGAAAGAGTAGCCTATGTAGAAGAAGAACCTGTTGGATCACCGAGTTCAGTTTATTGTCATGAGGAGAGCACTATTTCAAGCAGATACAAATGAGGAACCACCGCAAAGGAAAAGTTTGTTCCAAACCAGATGTAAATTAGGAGGTAAATGTTGTAAAGTTGTAATTGATAGTGGTAGTTCTAGAAATTTGGTTTCAAAGGAGATGGTGACTAAGCTGAAGTTGGAAAGATTGAAACACCCTAAGCCATATCAGATATCATGGATTCAGGATGATCATAAGGTACTAGTGAGTGAACAAGGTTTGGTGAAATTTCATATTGGATCTTATCATGATAAAGTATTATGTGATATTATGCCTATGGATGTATGTCATATATTGTTGGGTAGACCATGGCAGTATGATAGAAAAGCTATACATGATGGGAGGAAGACTACATATACTATAACATCAAGTGGAAAAAGAATTACTTTGATTTCTTTGGAAGATGAACTTAAGAGTAAAGTATGTGGGAATGCTAGAATCTATTTGGTTAATGGAAGGAAATTTCTGGATGGTTTGAGACATGAGAATATGTTTTATGTTTTGATTCCTAAGAAGCCTGAAAACCTAAAGATAGAGACTGAAGAATAAAAACTAGAGGAGATAACTAAGTTGCTGACACGATATGAAGACATCATATCAGATAATGTACCTGAAGGGTTACCACCAATCAGGAGTATCAGTCATCACATGGACTTATACCTGGAGCTAGTTGACCTAACAAAATAGCACACTGAATGACACCAGCAAAGAATGAAGAACTAAATAGATAGATACATGAATTGTTGAGGAAAGGATTGATCAAATAAATCTTGAGCCCTTATGCAGTACCTGCAGTGCTAGCACCATAGAAGGATGGAGAATGTGTACATACTCTAGAGCAATCAACAAGATCAAAGTTAGGTATAGATTTCCATTGCCTAGGATGGATGACATTATGGATTGTTTGAGTGGAGCAAAATATTTTACATAGATAGATTTGAAGAGTAGATACCATCAGATTAGAATCAGAGAAGGAGATGAATGGAAGACTTCTTTTAAGACAAATGAGGGATTGTATGAGTGGTTAGTGATGCCTTTTGGATTGACTAATGCACCGAGTACTTTCATGAGATTGATGAATGAAATCTTGAAGAAATTCTTGGGTTAGTTTTGTTATTGTATATTTGGATGATATTCTGATTTTCAGTGAGACAAAAGAACATTTGTGGCACCTGAGACAAGTATTATGGAGGTTGAGAGAAGAGAAATTGTTGATAAACATTAAGAAGTGTAGTTTCATGAAGGAAGAATTGGTATACTTGGGATTTGTAATTTATGCAAAAGGATTGAAGATGGACACTGAGAAAGTTAGAGCAATTATTGAGTGGCCTACACCTGAGAGCATTGGAGAAATCAGATCATTTCTTAGATTAGCTAGTTTCTACCGAAAGTTCATGAGAAATTTCAATTCAGTATGTAACCCTATGACAGAGACAATGAGAAGTGACAGAAAGGACTTTAAGTGGATATCAGGAGTAGATAAAAGTTTTGAATTGTTGAAGCAGAAAGTGATAGAGCAACCTGTGTTGGCATTACCGAATTTCAATAAAGTATTTCAAGTAGATTGTGATGCAAGTGGAAATGCAATTGGAGCAGTGTTAAGTCAAGAAGGGAGACTTGTAGCATATTTCAGTGAGAAGTTGAATGATGCAAGAAGAAGATATTCAGTTTATGATCAGGAGTTCTATGCCATAATTTAGGCCTTGAAGAAGTGGAGACATTATTTGTTGCCTAAGGAGTTTGTGTTGTACACAGATCATCAAGCTTTGCAACACCTAAATAGTCAAGGAAAGTTGAATTAGAGACATACGAGATGGGTAGAGTTCATGTAGAGTTACACTTTTGTATTGAAGCATAGGAGTGGAAAATCAAACAAAGTTGTAGATGCCCTAAGTAGGAGAAGAAATTTGCTGACAGAGATGAGGGTTAAAGTGATAGGATTTGAGGAATTGAAGAACCTGTATGAGGAAGATCTTGATTTTTTAGAACATTGGAAAGCATGTAAGGAGCCTGTTGAGATAGATAGAAGTAAGTGGTTGGATTATTTCATTCAGAAGGATATGTTGTTCAAAGGAAATTAGTTATGCATACCTAGGAGTTCAAGGAGAGATAATCTAATAAAAGAGAAGCATAGTGGTGGATTGGTAAGACATTTTGGAATTGATAAGACAATGGCTTTCATAAGTGAAAATTACTTTTGGCCTCAGATATATAAGGATGTGAAGAAGTTTGTACAGAGTTGTAGAGTATGTCAAGTTGCAAAGGAAAGTAGTCAGAATACTATATTGTACAAATCTTTGACAGTACCAGAAAGACCTTGGGAAGGCATAAGCATGGATTTCATAATGGGATTGTTGAAGACATAGAGAGGACATGATTGTATATTTGTAGTGGTAGACAGATTTTCAAAGATGGCACATTTCATACCTTGTAAGAAGACAACTGATGCAGTTCATGTGGCTGGCCTATTTTTCAAAGAGATTGTGAGATTACATGGATTGCCTAAGAGAGTAATTTCAAACAGAGATACAAGATTCCTTGGATACTTTTGGAGGACACTTTGGAATAAGATGAAGACAGACTTGAAATTTAGTTTAGCATTTCATCCACAAATTGATGGATAGATAGAGGTAGTAAATAGGAGTTTGGGAAACTTGTTGAGATTTTTGGTTGGAGAGAAGGCAAGAAATTGGGATTTGATTCTTTACAAGTAGAATTTGCCTATAATAATTTAGTGAATCAGAGCACAGGAAAGACACCATTTGATATTGTGATAGGAACTAACCTTAGAGGAGTAGCATAATTGAGACATATCAGTATGGAGGACAAGAGAAGTACAGAAGTAGAAGAATTTGTAGGACACATGGTGACAGTACATAATTAGGTTTAAAAGCATTTGGAGGAGATGAATAGTAAATATAAGGATCAAGTAGATGAGAGAAGAAGACACAAAGAATTTTTAGTGGGAGATGAGGTAATGGCATATCTGAGAAAAGAAAGATTTCCAGTTGGGACATATAACAAGTTGAAGATGAAGAAGTTTGGACCATGTAGGATACTTAGAAAGTTTGATTCAGGAAATGCATATGAAGTGGAGCTACTGGAGACATTGGGCACATCACCTATTTTCAACATTGCAGACCTATATTAGTATCATGAAGAAGAGTTCAGTGATAGCATTAAAGAGGACTTGAAGGCACAATTACCACAACAAGCATTGGAGCAGATTGAAGACATCTTGGACAATAGAATTGGACGTAGCACCAGAGGAAAGTAATACAAGGAATATTTGGTAAAGTGGAAAGGCAGACCGGAAGAAGATTCCTCTTGGATTTCTTAGGTTGAGGTGGACTGTCTTGGTTTTCCTCTAGCCCCAGCAAAGTGAGGGACTCACTTTTCAACAACCCTAGGTGTCTGATGCATGAGCATCCCTAGTTCAAGGGCAATCTTGCATCAACCAAAAATATTTGCATTTTATTTTATTTTCTTTCATTTTCCTATTCATTTAAGTTTAGTCAAATAGTAGAAGCTTTTGTATTTTGGTCTACATTCTGCTATAGTTTCATTTCAAACCTTGTAGAGCTAGACTTCGTATCTAGACATCTTCATGCACATCATATCCAAAATTCAGATCATTTGGATCAATTTTTGGAAAGATATTGCTATCAGAAGATCAACTATTTTTTCAGAGCAGAGCATTCAGATAGTCTCAGACAATCGGCTAAAGGAGAAGACTTGCAGAGCTAAAAGACACATCATTCAAGGAACTTTGGGATGTGGCCAACCTTCCTCAAGATTTGCATGCTATTTCATTCACTTACAGAGGATTTCCATATGTTTAGGCCCAACCTATCCATGTATACATGTTACATCTCTTTCATTGGATTTTGTAATCTATTTGGCTGATGTGGAGGAATCTTGCGATTCGGAGATGATATATATTCATGTAATAGATGCCTAGGAAAGTAGTGATTGATAGTTAGTGATAGTTCATAGTTGGATAATTCAAATTCTTTTGTATCAAGCACTTCAAAGCCATATCTTGTGCATGTGTTGTAACTAGAAAATCAAGCCAGTGAGCCCTAATCTATAAGCCCACATGTTGCCAGCATGTTTGTATTTTGAATCTATGATATACTAAATGACTGAATCTACATTTGCATTCTATATTTGATTTGCTTCCATTATGTTTACTCTTGCTACAAGGCCTGGACTATTCACTTTGTGGACCCTCCTAACCGTGACTGCACCACCAAGTATGATCTTGAGTCAAAACTCACCCAAGATGTTCACTTGGCAATTCCGCACCTTTTGGGAAAAATTTTGGTCAATTCGAGCTCAAATGGAGAGTTACTAAAAATATTAAGCCCTACCATTTTTTCCCCTTTTGAAGCTTTGAAAGTTATAAACCATTCTTCAAGATAAAGGGCATTTGAAAAGACCAAAACTGGGAAGAATAGTAACCTTTTGTAGTTGCAAGGTTGAGACACCTTTCCTAACATTCTCCCACTTGTCTAACACCTTGCAAGAGCAAAGGGAGTATCAAAAGCATGATTTAATTGCTAGGGGCTGAGAGGCCCATAGACTCTGAACACCATTTGAACTTCTCTATGCTCATGGGTTTTGTCAAGGAATCTACAACATTCATCAAAGTGTCAACTTTCTCCAAGTTTACCTTCCCATCCTCTACGATGTCATGAACAAAATGCTACTAAACATCAATATTCTTAGTCCTCACGTGGAAAATAGGATTCTTCACCAAACATATGGTACTCTAACTGCCACAACAAATAATAATCTTTCCTGCATCAAACCCAACATTAGAACACAATCTCTTAAGCCAAATGGCTTCTTTACAAGCATGAGTTGCTGCCATGTACTCAGCTTCAGTAGTGGACAAAGCCACCATAGGTTGCCGTTTACTCATCCAACTAATATCACCACCAAACATAGTGAACACATATGCACTAGTGGATCTCCTGTTGTCAATGCCACCTGCCCAATCTGAATCCACAAATCCTCAAATACAAAGTGAATGTCAAGGTCCTATAGGATAACCATGATAACATAAGGAATACTCGAAAGTACCCCACAAATATTTGAACACTCTCTTCACCACATCCCAATGTACCCATCCAAGATTAGCCATAAACCGACTAAGGACTCCCTCTGCTTGGGCAATGTCTGGTCTTGTACATACCATAGCATACATCAAGCTACCAACTACACTAGCATAAGGAACTCTGCTCATATCCTCCATCTCTAAAGGAGACTTCAGACAATCTACAATAGATAACTTCATCCCTATCATAACAAGAACTGACAATGGTCTTCAAACTACCATGATGAATCTCTCCAACATGGTGTTCATGTTAGGATTAAGGTACCATCAACCTTGTAAATCCTATGAAATTAATTACCCCTAATATTGTTTGTAAATCATTTATAAGGGATGAAGTATTCACTAAGCAGTGATCTTGTTTCAGCCGCATGTTTAATCCTAGTACTAGATGGATGTAGCTTATCTAGGGGGTTACGGGGGGGTGGTACCCCCCTACGGGATCCAGGCAGATGGCCCCCTGGTGGGGGGTCTGAGGTTCGCTCACCCTGGTGGGGGTCCGGGGGTAACGTCCCCAGAAGCCACATTTGGACTGTTCATCATTAGGTCACAGATCTAACAGTGCAAATTTTGTTGGCTTGTCATGCCCTAGAAGGCAACCCATTTTATAAGGATATTGTATTATGACTATGGATGAGAATTTACAGTTACTCAAGTTCGACCAGATTGAGGACTGAAGAAGAAGAGGAAGTGCATGTATTGTAATCTCATATTTGAAGATAATACAACTTGAATCCTCTTTTCTTGGTGGATTTGTTTACCCGAAAGGGTTTTTTCTATGTTACATACTATGTTATGTGTTCAATTCTTAATGCATGTTATTTTTGTAGTGGGCTTTATTTCTGTTGCAATCTCCATTGATTCTACACCATTTAGAGGACATAAATATCATATTTTTGTTGTGTGGTTTGCACCTTCATTTCTAACATTTGGTATCAGAGCCTGACTAGTTTTGATTCTTGGGTGGTAGTGTGAAGGGTTTTTAGCTGTAGTGGGAGATTTGGTTGTTTTTTGTTTGCAGATCTTGTGTAGATATCATGGTTGCATCCACTGTTGCTTCTATCTCTTGGTTGGACATTGAAAAGTTTAATGGCATAGGGTACAAATTGTGGAAGCTGAAAATATAGGATTTACTAAAGGAAAGAAACCAGTGGTTGGTTGTTACGAAAGAGAAGAAACCCGGCAATGTCTCTCAAGATGAGTGGGATAGACTGAATAAAAAGGTAGAAGGTACAATCTGACTGTGTCTTGCAGATTCTATTCTACTAAATGTTACAAGTGAGAAGTCTGCACATAGCTTGTGGAAGCATCTGGGTGAGATCTACCAAGTCAAGAGTATGGTAAACAAGCTTTATTTAAAGCATAAATTATTTTCTATGAAAATGAAAGAGGGTAAATCAATTGCAGAGCATTTAAATTTGTTTAATTTGTTATTAAGTCAACTAGCATCTGTAGATGTTGAGGTGAATGAGGAAGATAAATGTATATTGCTTCTCTATTCTTTACCTGAGTCATGGGAAAATGTTATTTTGGCTATCACTGCTAACCTCACATATCTGAAGTTGGATGCTCTTGTTTCAGTTCTATTGGCACAAGAATTGAGGAAGAAAAGTTTAGACAGTTCATGGGATGCTCTCAGTGTTAGGGGAAGATCTAAGGAAAGAGGACCAAAAGGAGATTAGAAGGGGTCTAAAGACAAGTTTAAGGGCCATTCTAAGATTCCTCGAAAGAAGAGAAGAGTCAAGTGTTGGAACTACGGAAAGAGAGGACATGTGAAAAGGGAATGTAGAAACCTAAAGAAACAATGGGATTTCGCTACTGATAAGTCTTCGAATGCAGGTGATGAGGTTTTACTTTTTGCATGTAATGTTGTTTCTCATGATCATTGGTTGGTTGACTCAAGATGCTCATACAACATGACCCCACATAAAGAATGGTTTTCCACATATGAAGAGTATGATAGAGGAAATGTGTACCTCGGGGACAACTCTACATATCCTATTGTTGGACAAAGGAAGGTAATGTTGTGTTTCATTGATGGGAGAATTAAAAACCTCCCTGTGTTTTGCATGTTTCTAGATTGACTAGAAATTTGATTTTTGTTTCAAAGTTGAATGATTTGAGAATGCATGTAACATTTGATAAGCATGGTTGCAGATTGTTGAGAGGAAGCTTGGTGGTAGTGAAGGAAAAAAGATTGAGAACTCTATTTAAGCTAGAAGCCACTACTGTTTGTAATACCTCTTATGCATCTGAGGCTAATACTAAAAATACATGTATGTTATGCCACTATAGATTGGGCCACATAAGTCAGTCTAGTTTAAAGACTATTTTAAATAAAAAATTGTTAGATGATTTATCCTATTCTGACAAGAGTTTCAAATTTTGTGAACACTATGTGTTTGGAAAATAGAATAGATCTCCTTTCCCTTCTGGCAATAATAAATCTAATGATAAATTGGAACTTATTCATTTGGATGTCTCTGGTCCAATGGATGTTAAATCAATTGGAAAATCTAGATATTTTCTTTCCTTCATTGATGATGTCTCAAGGTTTACATGGAATTATTTTATGAATCACAAATCTAAAGTTTTCAATAAATTTAAGGAATTTAAAGCTTTCATTGAAAAGCAATCAGATCATAAGATAAAGGTTTTGAGATCTGATAATGGAGGGGAATATTGTTCTAAGGAATTTGATGAATTATGTAAGCATGCAGGTATTGCTAGATAGAAGACAACTCCATATACACCACAGCAGAATGGAGTGGCAGAAAGGATGAATCAGACAATAATGGAAAGAGTTAGAAGTATGTTGAGTGAATCACAGTTGAACAAATGCTTTTGGGCAGAAGTTGTGTGTATTGTGAACTCCTTGGTTAATAGATCTCTGTGTAAGGCTCTTATATCAAATCCTTATGAAATGTGGACAGGTAAGTAACCTTTTGTTTCACATTTAATGGTATTCAACTATGAGGCTTATGTTCATGTGCTTAAATAAAAATGAACTAAGTTGGATCCAAAAGCTGAGAAGTGTATTTTCATTGGATATGGTGATAATGTAAAAGGTTATAAGCTTTGGAATCCACTAACCCGAAAGATTGTTTATTCTAGAGATGTTATTTTGAGGGAACTTAGTGTTATTTCTAAACCTAAACAGCCAAAGGAAAAAGATGAAAAGGTGAAGAGAGTGAATTTTGAATTAGAGCATGAGGATGCACCTCAGGAAGAACAAAATGGTGGATTGGGGGGCGAAGAAGGAGAAGGAGACTCGAGTGAAACTTATGACGAGGAAGAATCGATTATGGCAGAAGAAGTTGGTATAGAAGAGCATGCAGAAGAACCTGAAGATTCTCTTACTCCACCTTTGAGAAGATCCACAAGACAAAGGAACCTAGTTGATAGGTATAGCCCACCAAATTTTCATTGTGTATTTGCTTTATTGAGTACTAACAATGAACCTAGATGCTACAGGGAAGCTATTCATGCATATGATAGTGAATCTTGGTAGTTAACCATATAGGAGGAGATGATGGATTTAGACTCTTGCAACACCTAGGATCTTGCTCATTTGCCCAAAGGAAGAAAGGCCATAGGATGCAAGTGGGTCTTCAAGAAGTATGGAGAAGACAGTTCATTAGAGAAGTACAAGGCTAGACTGGTAAGCAAAGGCTACTCCTAGAGAGAGGGAGTTAATTTTGGTGAAATATTCTCTCCTGTTGCTAAATTAACTCCTATTAGATTTCTCTTATCCATTGTTGCAGTTTTTAATTGGGAAATAGAGCAAATGGATGTTAAGATTGCATTCTTGCATGGAGATCTTGAGGAAGAAATTTATATGCAATAGCCTACAAGTTTTGATGTAAAAGGGAAAGAACATTGAGTTTTCATATTAAAGAGGTCTCTTTATTGTTTGAAACAGTCCCCCAAAATGTGGTACCAAAAATTTGATTCATTTGTGTTAAAAATGGGTTTTGTTAGAAGTGAGGAGGATCATTGTGTTTACATTCATTGTATTGATGATTCTATTATGATCATTGCATTTTATGTTGATGACATGTTATTTTTCAGAAATACTAAGGGTATGATTAGTGAGTTGAAAGCCCAACTTTCAGGTGCATTTGAAATGAAGGATCTTGGAGCTGCCAGGTATATTTTAGGGATGGAGATCAAAAGGGAAAGAGGTAACAAAAAACTTTGGTTATCTCAAAGTAAGTATGTGAATACCATTTTTCAGTGATTTAGTATGTAGGACTGTAACCCAGTTAGAGTTCCTTTTCCCATTGGTACTAAGATTTCATTAGATATGTGTCCAAAGAATGAGGATGATTTAGAGGATATGTCTAATGTGCCATATGCTAGTGTTGTAGGGAGTTTGATGTATGCAATGATTTGCACTAGGCCAGATATTGCCCAAGCAGTGGGAGTTTTGAACAAATTTATGTCTAACCCTAGTAGACAACATTGGAATTATGCAAAGAGGGTGTTTAGATATCTAGTAGGTACTCTTGATTACTATTTGGTTTATTCTGATGCTGACGGTGCTGACAAAACTTTGGACATACATGGATTTGTTGATGCAAACTAGATAGGTGACTTGGATAGTCGAAAGTCCACTAGTGGCTATGTGTTTATTTTGTTTATAGCAGTAAGTTGGATGAGAAAAAGGCATCCCACGGTTGTTATATCCACCACTGAAGCAAAGTATATGGTTGATACCCATGTCTCTAAGGAGGTAGTTTGGTTGAGGAGATTGTGTACAAGTATTGGTTTTAATTGCAGGGTCATTCAGATTGGTTGTGATAGCTAGAGTGCTATTTGTTTGGCCAAGAATCTTATGTATCATGATCGGACTAAACATGTTGATGTACAACATCACTTTGTTCAAGAAATGGTTGCAAGTGGATAGATTCAACTAAAGAAGGTAGACAATCAGGAGAATGTTACAAATGTTTTGACCAAACCTGTGAGCACAGAGAAATTTGTTTGGTGCAGAGAGGCCATGGGCCTTGTTTCTAGTGCCTGATTATTTTATTGTTTCCTATGGGTATTTACAATGTATGATGTCAAGTGGGAGAATGTTAGGATTAAGATGCCACCAACCTTGTAAATCCTATGAAATTAATTACCCCTAATATTGTTTGTAAATCATTCATAAGGGATGAAGTATTCATCATTAGGTCACAGATCTGATGGTGCAGATTTTGTTGGCTTGTCTTTCCCTAGAAGGCAACCCAATTTATAAGGATATTGTATTACTACTATGGATGAGAATTTACAAGTACTTAGGTTTTGCCAGATTGAGGATTGAAGAAGAAGAGGAAGTGCATGTATTGTAATCTCATATTTGAAGATAATACAACTTGAAGCCTCTTTTCTTGGTGGAGTTTTTTACTCGAAAGGGTTTTTTTCAGTTACATACTATGTTATGTGTTTAGTTCTTAATGCATGTTATTTCTGTGTAGTGGGTTTTATTTCTGTTGCAATCTCCATAGATTCTACATCATTTAGAGGACATAAATATCAAATTTTTATTATGTGGTTTGCACCTTCATTTCTAATACTTCACATACTTACTTTGGCCTAACCAAATTTTTCTGTTAGCTCTATCTCTTCTAATTTCCATTCCAATAATGTACCCAGCTGCCCCTAGATCTTTCATCTCAAACTGTCTTGACAACTAAGACTTCAAATCAAAAATCAATCTTTTACCATTCCCAATGAACAACATATCATCAACATATAATGCAATAATGAGAATGCAATCATTATCTATTTTATAATAAACACAATGATCTAATTTCAATCTTAGAAATCCCAAGTTCAACACATAGGCATCAAATTTCTAGTACCACATCCTAAGAGATTGCTTCAAACCATACATAGACTTTTTCAACTTGTAACCAGATTTTCTTTACCTTTTACTATGTAGTGCTCTGGCTGTGACATATAGATTTCTTCCTCCAAGTTACCATGAAGGAAAGTTGTCTTCACATCCATCTGTTCAACTTCTCAATCGTATGCTACAACAAGTGATAACAAGAATCTAATAGATTTCATTGTTGCAATGTGAGAGAAAATATCACCATAATCTATTCCCTCAACCTGGGAATAATCCTTTGCGACCAACCTTGCCTTAAATTTCTCAACACTAGCATCCAAACCAAACTTCTTCTTGAACACCCATTTGCATCTAACAGGTTTACGTTCATCAGGTAAGGGCACCAAATCCCAAGTATTTTTTTCTTCAAGGAAGCCATCTCTTCTTCCATGGCCTCTTTCCAGGAATCTGCATCACTCATACCCATAGCCTCCCTTATGGTCCTAGGCTCATCAATGTTAGAAATATAAGAAAAAATACAACTAGAATCATGCAATGAATAACCAAACCTATCAGGTTGTCTCCTTATCCACATGGACCTCCTCAAAGTTGAGGTTGAGGTTCTTCTTCTTCTTCTTCTAAACTTTCAAAGCTACTAGAGCTCTCCTCATCATCAGGTCCAATAGATGTCTTCAGTTCAACTTTCTCAGGGGTGGAAGGAAGCTTAATTGTATCCTCTTTCTTCTCTTCTTTCTCTGGTTGTAGATAAATAGAAGAGGGATTGAGCTCTCTAAAGATCACACTTCTATTATATAGAACTCTCTCAGCCACTGGATCTCAAAGCTTGTACCCTTTCACACTGATGCCATAACTGATGAAGATACACTTCACAACCTTGATCTCCAAGTTAGACCTCTTCTCCTTAGGCACATCTGCATATGCCTCACAACCAAATACTCAAATGTGTCTCAATGAAGGATTGTGTCTTATCAATGAGCGTTGATGTACAAAATCTGTTAACCAGGTAACAAGTGGTACCAACAACTTCAGTCCAAAACTTTTGTCCAAGGCTAGCTCCACTTAGCATACTCCTAGCCCTTTCCATCAATGTTTTGTTCATCTTCTCTGCAACATCATTTTGCTAAGGGGTATATAGAGTTGTCTTGGGCCTCTCAATACCATGTTCTTTACAAAACTTGTTGAAATCTACTGAACAAAACTCACCACCATTGTCAGTCCTCAAACACTTAATCTTTCTATCCTTCAGATTCTCTAAAAGAGCTTTGAACTCTTGGAATCTACTAAAGAATTTAGATATACATCTAAGGAAATACACCCATGTCCTTCTACTATAATCATCAATGAATGAAACAAAGTAAATATATTTTGAAATCAAAGGAACATTAATAGGACCAAATACATTAGAATGAATCAAGTCCAACACCTCAGAAGATTTGTGAGAACTGGAATAAAACTAAACATGCTTTTGTTTTCCATAAATACAATGTTTGCAAAAACCAAACTCAAGGTTACAGTCATTCATACCCTCAATAAGATATTTTTTTTAGGGTCCTCAAACCCTTTTCACCAATGTGACCAAGTCTTTAGTGCCATAACATTTTCTTCTCAGCTGGAAATTTCATCTCCATAGAATGAGCACCCTTAGGTACCTAGAAAGCATGACCATCAGAAGTAAATGCAACAGTCCTCTTTGCTACTGATTCCAATGGTGAGGATGAAGACTCTGAAGTTCTCTTCTTTGAAACAAAGGCACTATTACACTGAACTGTACATGCATCAAGCTGAAACAAAGTGCCAATCTAAACATCCTTAGCTAGCACTATATCACCTCTAGTCATCTTGCATCCTCCATTTGAGAAAACAACCTACACACCCACATCATTCAACTTACTTATAGATAGTAGGTTCTATGCCAAACTAGGGATATGTAGAACACCATTAATCCCCTTCACTCATCCATCAGGGAATTGAATCAAGACTCTTCAATGGCCAACAATCTTCAGGTGAGAGTCATCACCCAAGTACACCTTCCCACCGTCATATTCTTCATACTTTGAAAACCAACCCTGATGAGAGGTCATGTGAAAAGATGCACCAGAGTCAATAAGCCACACATCTTCCAATGCATGCATTGCCAAGGCAACAACAAACACTTCTCCATCATTCTAAGAGGACTTGTCAGAATCTAAATCATAGTTCTTATTTTTCTTCTTCTCCTCCTTGCAATCCTTGCAAAAGTGACCAAGTTTTTCACGGTTCCAACATAGATCCTTGGATTTTCTGGGAGACTTAGATCTCCAATGGGATTTGGATCTTCCTTTTTCTTCCTTCTTCTTATCCTTTTTCTTTCCCTTCTCTTTAGATCTACCATGAATGACAAGAGCCTCCTTAACTGATTCGTAAGACTTTCTCCACATCTCTTCATATAACAACAAAGAAACCACTTCATCCATCTTGAATATGGTAGTGGTACTCCCAATGGCCATAACAAGGTGATCCCATGAATTTGGTAAGGAACACAGTAATGTCATACATCGATCCTCCTCCTCCATCTTCACACCAATAGAGGTCAACTGGGCAATAATCATATTGAATGTGTTCAAGTGATCAATGACATATCCTCCATCTTCCATCCTCAGAGAATACAATTTCTTTTGCAAGAATAACTTGTTCACCAAGATTTATCCTGATAAACATCTCCAAGCTTCTTCCAAAGATCTTTGCAGTCTTCTCTTCATGGATATTTAGGAGCAAGTTGAATTAGCCAAACAGAGTCTTATCATACCCTTAGCCTTCTGATCCATCAGATCCCAATCTTCTTTTTTCATGCCCGGTAGAATGGTTTTGGATACTGTGAGCCATAGATCTCTATTAACCAATAAGTCCTCCATCTTGAGTTCCACAACTCAAGGTTGCTCCATTAAACTTCTCTATATCAAACCTCCCAGATGTGCTCACCATCTCTTTCCTACAACAAAGATTTCAAAATCCTCTGCAAAAAATCACACTCAAATGAAGATCAGCTCAAAAAACCCTCTACCCAACAACTAGAATCAAATGTGATCAGGCTCTGATACCAACTGAAAGGAAGCAAGGTATGAGGAAACGCTTCCTACACTGATCTATTGAGGAAAGATTTATGCAAATTTTTATTTTTTACAATCATAGATTATGAGATACACATTAATAGAAAGGAAACAATGCATCAAAAACAAGTACAATGCTCACAACAAAAGTTATAAATGGGGAAAACCCTTTCGGGTAAAAAACCCCACACTCCAAAGCTACCCAATATATTATTCAGGAATCTAGAAGATTACAATATACTTACACAACAAGCTTTCACGGGAGTATAACCAACTAGATATTGTTGTGTGGTTACACAACACGCCCCATTTTGACTTGGCAAAACAGGGACCCAACTTTTGTTTTGGCTTGTGTTGTCTATTTCTGGCGGTTTGGTAAAAATAAGTCAGGTGCATCATCATCATGAAGGTCAGGATGAGGTAGGTCATCATCATGAGGTTAGTTTGTCAAAGTTCGTATTTTGTTTCTATGACTTCATGGTTAGAAAGAGCTTGAAATTCCATGCGGGTTTACCTTTTACATCACTTGAAAATTCGTCCATATAAGGGAGTTATGAGCAGTCAAAGATTTGGTCAAACCTGATAATTGCTGTATGATGAGCATCATCATCATGATATTTGAAAAGCCCTTGATAATATCCTGAGGTCGAAATATCCGGACGTCAAGTTTAAGTCGTAGTAATCTTTTCCCGTCGGGCGGTCTTTTGTATCGCCAAAGGTCATCATCATGATCTTACTCTATCACCTGATAAAAATCATGCAGTCCCGAAACATCCGGACGTCAATCTTAAGTGCTAGTGTGTTTTACCCGTCAAGCAGCCTTGAGCACATCGCGAGCATCATGATATTCTAACATCACCCGATGTGATAATATCATGCTGATGATCAGTATCACCTTGCTTAAGAAACCCACCGTCTGCAAAATTTGCATGCGCACGACTAAGTCCTGGTGATCATCATCATCAGGATCTTTCAAGGCAGGGTCGCATTTCGTAATATCCTCCTGACCTCCTTTTGCGTGATCATGATGATCACCTTATCTTTCGAAGCGGAGGGTAATATTTCATTCCTTAGTCATGTTGAACAAGATCATCATGATCTTGTTCGTCTCTCCCGCACTTCGCAATATCCTCCTGCCGACAAGTATAACCTTTGGCAAATGTGATGATGACGATGACGTCACCATCACCTTTCTCCCTCGGCAGGATATTTTCCAAGGCGTGATCCATTTCGCCAATATGATGATGACGATGACGTCATGTTCGAAGATTAGCACAAGGCCGGGATATCCTGATGACGTCATCAGGACCTTCAGCAGGATCATTTTTTAAATCACCCAGTGCGGATATGATGATGATGATGTTCATCATCCTGATCTTTTGAGAGGATCACCTTGGCCGTGAAAAGGGTCATTTTGCATTCATCCACGCGATCATCTTCCTTGGGGGGGAACCCGATATTCCATTTACCTCCTGATCTTAACGAAACATGACGGTGACGTCATCCCTTTGCATTTTAACGAAGCCTGATGATGACGATGACGTCATCATGATTTTCCTCAGCGGCAGGATCATTTTCCAAGTCCTCCTGTTTGCCTTCATCATGATGATGGCGATGATGTCTTTCTTCCCTGAATATGCAGAAACAAAACATCCTGATGTGTTTTTCATCAGAGCATTCGGAGGGGAGGAGCATCATATTTCACAATATCCTGCGGCTAGATACAAGACATAGAGTTGGTCATCATCATGATTTTCGGCGTAGGTATAACTGTTGCCGTCGGCCAAGTCTAATATTGTCAACCTGATCATATGTGGTCGCACTGATGCGAACATGATGATGATGACCCGAAACTTCAAGCAGAGCGTGCGAAGCCAGTATGAAGTAATTTGATGGGCGATTATTTCCTTGTATAATTTGTGATCATCATCATCATATTTTGAACCCGATATACAAGAAAATGGGCAAAAACATGAAGCGATAGAAATTTGGAAGCCCGACTGCTTGATTTTGGTCAACGAGGGTTGACCTGGTTGTTTTTATGCTGTTTATGCATTTAGTGCATATTTTCCACAGGTAAAGCCTGATTCCCTGTAGCTGCGTTGGGAGGTATGTTTAATAGAATGTTTACTTCCTGTTGTTTATCCACATGATGATGAACTTAATATCTGTCTGTTTATTTGCAGGAGGTCATCATGATGCTGCTGAAGCTGAACATTGAAGTCATGATGCTGCTGAAGCTGAACATTGAAGTCATGATGCTGCTAAAGCTGAACATTGAAGTCATGATGCTGCTGAAGCTGAACATTGAAGTCATGATGCTGCTGAAGCTGAACATTGAAGTCATGATGCTGCTGAAGCTGAACATTGAAGTCATGATGCTGCTGAAGCTGAACATTGAAGTCGTGACGCTGCTGAAGCTGAGCATTACAAAGTTGCGCATGGAGGCAACATGAGCCAGAAGTGAGGAGGATATTGTCAAATATGCTGTTCGCCAGCTGGAGACCGAATCAAGTTGAAGATGCTGGAATATTCTGTGCCAGCTGTACATTTGCTAACTAGCGAAGCATGTGCTTTTCATCTGGACCGTTGTTTGTTTTGAGAGGATCCTGATCCTTGGATCGTTGTAACCGTTTTTTTTGGCGGTTGTTCTATATAAGAGCCAGAGCTTGTCATTAAAGAGGAGGAATACATTAGAATACACAGACGCATCTGGCGCAAAAAGTCAATTACTGTTGAATCAATTAAGAGATCGGATTACTGAGACTAATGAGGATAGAATTGTTGAAATGTCAAGGTTCTTTCTTCAGATCACTGTAAATGTACCTGTTCTTGAGCATACTGAATGAATATGAAGTTCCAGATTACATCCTAATTGTAAATTTTGCGTAATCTTTCTGTTGATTTCTGGATATGTACTGGTGAATGCTGTGTTCAACTGGAAGCGCTTTCATTTCATTACATGTTGTTGTCAACTTTTCCTTTGAAGCTTTGCACTAGATCATGCGGATTTGTGGAATGTCCTGGTGAAGTATGATTTCTAGTTTTCCTTCTTTTCATTGCAAGTATGGGAGCTTGTATGTGAATCAGTGATCTAAGTCCAGTAATTTTAGGAATCTCATTCTTTAACCCTTTTCCTTTTTTTCAATTTCATTAATTCATCATCATAACTGCAAATCATGATAAATAACAAGCAGAAACAGTGAAATATGCTGAAATCCCGTAGGTAACTGAAGATCCTTAGCATATTTGAGTCAAATGCATGTAGTACTGAAAATATCATGCAAAGAATCATAAATAATGGTAGAAATCATGCAAATATCAGCCTGTAGGCACATTATTTGACTAAATTTACAGTGCAGAGGTAGAATTGTTGGAGACTTATGCAGAGCAAACATCCAGAGCAGGATATTTGAAGATAATGATGATGAACAGTGCAGAAACACGTAAGGCCCCTGAATGGAAAACAGCAACACACATCAACCACTGAGTAACGTCAGTAGATTAAGACCTAATCAACGGAGACTTGGGATCATGAATTCTTTGAATTCATCGTATCTTTCAAGATGAGTAAAGGTTGTTGTGTAACTTTTATTCTATGTTTGCGAATGACTAACATCATGACCAACAGATATCTAGAGGTAACTCAACATCTATAAGACTCTTACACACAACCTCTATCTCAAGCTCCTGATATATAGGAGATACAATACAGTAAACTGTCAATAGTAATTACAAAACCATGAGCTAAAAGACCACCCAAAAGTGGCACCCAAATTATCCCCAATCAAAGATGCCTTGTGATGTGCCAAATCACACACCAACACACCTACTTCTTGTTAGAATGCATAGGAAAGCTAAAAGGGGGGTGAATCAGTTGTATGTTAAAAATTTAAGCTCTCAAAACAATTTCAAACATCATCCACTTATAATGCATTAGCAGAATGTAAACATATGAAGCACCAATGCAAACACATCCAAGCACTTAAAAACACCAGATTTATGTGGAAAACCCAATAAGGTAAAACTCATGGTGAGGATTATCTCACATATATATGAATAACAACACCAAAAATCAATAAGCTCGTTGCCAAGGACTCACTGCCCAAAAGAAAGGCTCATTGCCAAAGAAAGGCTCACTGCCCAAAAGTGAGAAGAAAGAAGAAGATTGTTATAGAGAGATTCACTATCTCAAAGCAACAGGAGAAATCCACCATTGCCACTACTTGCCATCTGTAACCTTTGGCTCACTTCCTCCAGTAACTTCTGGCACACTAAAATGTAGACACCTTCTGCTCACTGCATTATGGAGTCATAAGCATTTAAGCTTGCACACAACTCACTACCCTTAATTCACTTTCACATTTTATCCTATTCCTTTCTACACTCATCTTCATCTTGCATTTATACCATCTACAACCAAAACCTATCTCAATTAGGTTGGTCATAATGAATTGCGTGCACTACACACATGTAACATCACTTAGGTCAGAACTAAATAATTCTACAGTGGAAAGAAGTGAAAGTGTACCATGTCAAGGGATAACTAAGACTCAAATCTATATCACCAAGTTTCTCATCACATCCACAATCCACAAGGTACCTCCGCATGTGGCACTAGGAAGCCAGGTCACCAAACCTGAGCAAATGACCACATTCACGCTTCTCCAAGCCCAAAAGCATCATGCAGACTAGAGAGAGACACTTCAAAGCATTCACACACCTTCCCACTGTACTCACCATCATCAAAAACATCTACAACACTACCGTAACCATTTGAAACAAGGAATGTCTTCATTATGCACATCCAAACATACTACCACTGATCACCAACACAAGAACTAAACTTGCAGAGTACCCCAACACTGCGAACTTCAACGAAAGGTAGATATAGATAATATAAGCACTCTCTCAGATCCAAAAGATAGGAAGGCTCAATGTGGAGAATTGTGGAGCATTCTTATTTATCCCAAACAAGTTCCTTCATAGTCAAATATTCTATTAGACACATCTTCTACTTCCACTCAATCTAGAACCTGAAACTATGGATATAACACCTCTGATCAACACTTTCAAACCACACAAGCATATCTTCAAATAGGAAGGAATATGGAGAAGAATACTAAGACTACCTCTATTACACTACACAACATTTTATCAAATTTTCTTAAAAGCACTTGGAAACCAAGTGAACCATCTGCTGGCAGTTGGCATCAATGATAACACCAACAAATTTCTAACAATGTCCCTCTTTGTCATTAATGGCAACACCAACTCTTTGAAAAACCATCAAGACCTAAAGCAACTCTTACTCCCCCTGACAGAAACAACTCTTACTCTTCATACACCTTTATGCACAATGGTGTTTCAATCACTTCGACTCTCTCTCCCCCTTTGACATCAATGGAAAAGGGTAGCTACTACAACACCAACATGTATTTGCTTCATCTCCATTGCTCTCACTTTTTCACACTCTCCCCCTTAAGATCATAAGATATGCTCCATCTGACTATACCAACCAATAGTATTTATACCTACTCCCCTTGAGAGGTAGCTATTAACATCAGTCCAGGTCCAAATATTGTATCTTGACATGCTTCCTAGACAGATGCACATACTTATGCATCTAGTTAAGATAAGGAGGGGAAATAACCCCTAACTTCTTTTAGAGATACTCAAAAGTATCCTTAGGAACAACCTTTGTAAAGATGTCTATAGCCTGATCCTTGGTAGGCACATACTCCAACTTCACCTCATTCTCTACAACCTTTTCTCTTAGGAAGTGATACTAGATTGAAATATGCTTTGTTCTTGAATGCATTACCGGATTCTTTGAAATGTTGATAGCACTTGTATTATCACATAGGATAGGAATTGCTTCATCATATGACACTTTGATATCCTTCAATGTCTGCTTCATCCACAACCCCTGTGTGCAACATGACGCTGCTACAATGTATTCTTCTTCTATAGTAGATAATGATACTAAGTCTTGCTTCTTACTTAACCATGAGACAAGTCTGCTTCCTAGAAAGAAAGCACCACCACTTGTACTTCTTCTATCATCTATACATCTTGCCTAATTTGCATCTGTATATGCACTTAGGGAAAAATTAGTATCCTTGGGATACCATAGGCTGAACTCTAGAGTAAATTTCAAGTATCTGAATATCCTCTTTACTACTAAAACATGTGACTCTCTGGGATCATCTTGAAATCTAGCCACAAGACAGACTGCATGCATGATATCTGGTCTGATAGCAGTCAAGTATAACAGTCCACCAATCATTGATATGTACATGCTTTGATCAGTCTTAGGAGATTCATCAACTTTACTCAATTTACAACCAGTAGTCATGGGAGTACATACCAGTTTGCAGTCTTCCATTCCAAACTTCTTCAACATTTCCTTAGCATATTTTGATTGTGAAATGAAAATGCCCTTTTCTAATTCATTGATTTGTAACCCAAGGAAGAAGTTCATTTCCCCACACATTGACATTTCAAATTCTTTCTACATTTATTCTCCAAATTTCTTGCACATACATTCATTTCCTCCAAAGATTATATCATCAACATACACTTCCACAATTAGGATTTGATCTTCAACTTTGAAGTATAGATTGCTATATGTAGCGTCCTTTTTGAATCCTTGTTGCAGCAGGTACCAATCCAACCTTACATACCAAGCTCTAGGAGCCTGTTTGAGTCCATACATTGCCTTCTTCAATCTGTAGACCATGTTTGGGTCATCTGATAATTGAAATCCTTCTGGTTACTCAATGTATACCTCCTCTTCCAACTTTCCATTTAGGAATGTAGATTTCACATCCATTTGATAAACTTTGAAGTCCTTATGAGCTGTAAAGGCCAAGAACAATATGATGGCCTCCAATCTTGCCACTGGAGCAAATGTTTCCTCATAATCTATTCCTTCCACTTGTGAGTAGCCTTTACACACAACACTAGCCTTATTTTTGACTACTTCCCCATTCTCATTCAATTTATTATGGAAGACCCATTTAGTTCCTATCGCATTTCTGTTTGCTAGTCTTGGAACAACTTCCCAAGTCTATTTTTTCTCAATTTGCATCAATTCTTCTTCCATAGCCTTGATCCATTGTTCATCTTTGCATGCTTCAGTTACTATTTTGAGTTCTATTTGAGACAATAAGCAAAAATTCACCTTTTCATCTACCATAGAAATACTTCTTGTTAAAACACCTTTGTTCTTATCTCCAATTATCTGATCTTTAGAATGATTCTTCTGCACATACCTGGGGGTTTTAGGAATCTTCTCCGGAGCATCTTCTTCATCAACCTGCTTTTCTTTTTCCTTTTCTTCTTCTCTTTCTTCTTCTCTACAAGGGTTCTCATCTAATTCACACACTTCTAATAGCATTGAGCTTTGATATGGCTCTTCATTCACTTTGTCATTTGCACTTTCCATTAGTTTCTTCAACCTCTTGTTGTAGCATCTGTAAGCCTTGCTCTTTGTAGAATATCCAAGAAAGATTCCTTCATCTAATCTTGTATCAAAATTTCCCAAGTTCTCTTCATCTCTTCTAATGTAGCATTTACTTCCAAACACTCTAGAGTATTTTACAGTAGGAGTTCTTCCATATCATAGTTCATATGGAGTTTTTGAGTTGTTGACCCTTGCTTGCACTCTGTTTTGTATGTAGAAAGTAGTGTGAATGGATTGTCTCCAATAGATATCCAGTAGGTTTGCTTCTTTCATCATTGTCCTTGTTGCTTCCTAAACTTCCCTATTCTTCCTTCCCATAATTCCATTCTACTGAGGAGTCCTAGGGGCTGACAAATGCCTTTTTATTCCATGATCTTCACAAAAGTTGTTAAACTCATTAGAGGTGAACTCACCACCTCTGTTGGACCTCAGGCACTTGACTTTTAGATCAATTTCATTTTCAACCATAGCCTTAAATGCTTTAAACTAATCTAGAGATTCTAATTTTTCTTTGAGAAAAGTTACCCAAGTCATTCTAGAGAAATCATCAATCAACAACATGAAATACATGTCACCTTGAAATCTTCCTACTCTTGTAGGTCTGTATAGATCTGTATGCACCAACTCTAGAGGTCTGGTGGTAGAATACTCTTTGATCTTGAAATTCTACCTTGTTTGCTTCCCAATATGACATTCCTTGCAAGTTACATTGGTATGCTTTGTAATCTTTGGCAGATCCCTCATAGCTGGAGTAGAGCTGATCTTCACTAGGCTGTCAAAATTGATATGATACATTCTTCTATGCCATAGCCAACTTTCATTAACTTGATTCATAAGGAACACACCATCAAGACCTTTCAGCTGATATATATTTCCTTTTGTCCTTGTTCTTGTAGCAACCAAAGTTCTGGAGTCTTCTTTTCTAATTTCACAGCCACCATCCTGAAACACAAGATTATATCCTCTGCTACACATTTGTCCTACACTTGAAGATTATGCCAAAGACCTTTGACATAAAGAACATCATCTTTATTGTGCTTTCCATCAAAACTGATTGAACCTTTTCCACATATCTTAGTAGATGCATCATCTCCAAACTTAACAAAACCTCCATCAAACTTCTGAAGCTTCACAAACTTATTCTTATCTCCTGTCATATGATTTGAATGCTCACTATCAATTAACTAGAGGTTCTCCTCCTCTCTTGCATGAAAAGAAGTTACCAAAGTTCCTTTGATATTGTGCTTTATTTCTAGAGCAATTTCCTTCATACCTTTTTCATAATTAGTTCCAACATTCAAATCCATGAACAAGCAGTCATTACTTTCATCATTTGGGTAGTCAGACTCATCATCAGATATGCTTTCATCTTCTTTAAATAAGGAATGTCTTCATTATGCACATCCAGACATACTGCTACTTATCACCAACACAAGAACTAAACTTGTGAAACTCCCTAACACTGGAAACTTCAACAGAAGGTAGATACAGATAATATAAGCACTCTCTCAGATCTGCAAGATAGGAAGGCTCAATGTGGAGAATTGCAGAGCATTCTTATTTCTCCCAGACAACTTCCTTCATAGTCAAATATTTTGTTAAACACATCTTCCACTTCCGCACAATCCAAAACCTGAAACTCTGGATATAACACCTCTGAATACCTATGATCAACGCTTCCAAACTACACTGTAAGCATATCTTCAAATAAGAAGGAATGCAGAGTAGAATACTAAGAGTACCTCTATTACATTGCACATCTTTTTATCAAATTTTCTCAAAAGCACTTGGAAACCAAGTGAGTCATCTACTGGGAGTTGACATCAATGACAACACCAACAAGTTTCTAACACTTCTTTGGTTATGACAAATTTTGGAGCATTTAGGGACCTCTAAGTGCCTCAAATCTAAGTTCAAAACTTTTTTCAGGAGTTTCAAAAAATAAAAACTTTAATATCTTGCAATCCAGGTATGATCTCGAGTCAAAACTCACCCAAGATGTTTACTTGACAGTTCCGCACCTTTTGGGAAAATTTTGGGTCCATTCGAGCTCAAATGTAGAGTTACTAAAAATAGTAAGCCCTGCCATTTTTAGACCCTTTTGAAGCTTTGAAAGTTATAAACCATTCTTCAAGATAAAGGATATTTGAAAAGACCAAAACTAGGAAGAATAGTAACCTTTTGTAGTTCCAAGGTTGAGACACCTTTCGTAACACTTTTTACAACGATGGAGAAACATGGCTAGTAAATTTTCTTGGCCTATTCCTGAAAAACAATTGGTGAGCATATTTTTCCAAAATTTAAATCTTGAAATAGTTTTTCACCTACAAATCCAATGTGCCAATTTTTTTTATGAGATTATCTCTAAGGAAACAAATAGAGAAAAGGCCCTCATTGCTAAAGGACTAGTCAAAATCTTCAAAGAGACCAAAGACAATACTCAACAATCAAATGAAAAATATTGTTTCTAGTCTAAAAATAAAAATGTTGTTAACGATAGTGTTGTGGACTCCAAACACATTCAAAATATCCAAACACCTGTCAATCTTCAACCAACAAAAAATATCACATCTACTTCTAGAGAGAAACCCTGACAAGATTCAATGCCTAGACACAAATTCACTCCATTGGGAGAACCTTTTGAATCTATCTTAAGGAAACTTGTCCAAACATGTCTCATCACACTCCCTAAAGCACACCAATATGATGAACTATAGTTCAAACCCTCTTGGTCTAAAGACAATGAATACTGTGAATACCATAGAGTAAAAGAACATAAAACACTTAGATGCATGAAACTCAAAAGTCTCATCTAGAATCTTATTGATAGAGGAAAGGTAATTGTCAATGATCCTCCTAAATAAACATCAAACAATGACCTCAACATATACAAGGATCCATTTCCACCTCATGGTAAAGGAAGTTCTTCTAACAAAGGTAAGTGTCAACCATACGTCCAATTCGTATGATTTTGTTGTAGGTCATATAGAAGAGAGTCATGTGTCTACCTTCTCTATTAAGGGAAAAGCCCCAGATTGTGCAATTACAACTCACCATGGTTGTGTTACCCGTCATGGGGTAGCACCAAATACCTATCCAAAATCTAAGTACATCTTAGATCATCTAGGAAAAACACCAGCCCAAATATCTATCTTAGATCTTCGTAGATCATCACCCACACATAAAGCTATACATGAGAAATCCCTTCAAGAGTCATTTGTACCTAACAACATTGATATTGTCCAATTCCAAGCCATGATAGGGCATATTGCTTCACCTCATTACCCAGTTTTCACTGAGAAAGACCTTCCATCGTAAAATTTTAACCATAATGACGCTCTACACATAGAGGTTTATATCCACCAATGCAAAGTCAAAAGAATCCTTATAGATGGTGGTGTTGGTTTAAATATTTGTTCTCTAAAGTTGTTGAAACAATTAGGATACTCCGAGGATGTTATTGATTCAGATAAAAGTATAACCATCAAAGAATATGATGATGCAAAATGAGAATCTGAAGGTGTTATCCATTTACCCATCATAGTTGGTCCCACAATCATAGAGACTCATTGTCAGGTATTAGACTTTGATCTTCCCTATAATATCATTCTAGGTACCCATGGATACATACCATGCAATTCGTGCTATCTACATACCATTAGTGTCTCAAATTTCCATACAATGGTACAAAAATTACCATCCTTGGGGTTCCTAATCCTTTTGAGTTTTGTCGAGCTATGGAAGGCCAATACCAAAATTTGAATCAAAATTCCTAAATACATTGTAGCTCAACCATCACCCTCCTACATTGATTCATCTACATTAACCAAAGCTACATCTGATATACCTTTCCTCGAGATCAAGGTCCAATACAAAGACAATGGATTTGGTGAGTATGACCTACGCAAATCCTCCTATGTGGGGAACTTGCCTCTATCACCTTGATCTTATGGAAAACCATCAATAGCAAAAGAAAGTCCAAAAGTTGTCATATAGGCTAACCCCATATTATTCATTCATTAGGGATTTCTAGAAGATGAATCCATTGTAGACATCTCCTCTTTAATATTCACAGAAGCCCAAGATCCAATTACATTACCAGTTGAGCAATCTAGCAGAGGTATCCACATTGTTAAAAACATGGGTTACAAAGGACAAGGTGGCCTTGGATTACATGGAAAAGGAAGCATAGAACCTATTTTTGTGACAAAGAAACATAACAGACATGGATTAGGATATGGAAAGGACGTACCATGATCCTCAGACATCAAGTATATTCTTGACGAAGTAGCAAAATCTTTTCCCACAGTTATGATTTATAATGAGGATACCATTGATGAATCCTATTTATACCTTACTGAATTATTTCAAGAGACTTCCATCTTCATGATATCCTCCATATCCCTCACATCTACAACCAAAACCTAGAAACTTTCACTAGTATACCCTGACCTTATCGATTGGGATCAACAAGAGTCTCTCATTCTTGATATCTTTCAGAATGATGAGGCCATCATAGAATTCATGGGACTGTGAGATGCCATTCCACTTGGTGACCAAAAAGCAAGCTTTATCATGGAGCTAGATCATACAACATACTTTAGTAAGAAGCCCAAATCCTCTAGTTGCAAAAGTAAAAATAAAAATGTCAAATCCCCTAGTGAAAACCACATTGTGGCACCATCAGATCCTAAAATAGTAAAAATAAAGGATGTATCCAATGGTGAAAACCTCTCTAAGGCACTTGAGGATGGAGGATTTGACCTTCCCCTAACTTAAATATATCAAGAAAATCCTCCACTTTTGGTCAAGGAATCACAGGAAATCAATTTGGGTACTGCATAGAATCCAAAGGTCACCTTTTTAGTAGCATCCCTTTTAGAGAAAGAGAAAAAAGACCTTACAAATTTCTTCATGAAAAGGATAGTTAACTTTGCTTGGTATTATGCAAACATGCCTAGATTGCATCCCTCAGAAGTGGTTCATCACTTAGTAGTATTTCCTAATGCTAAGCCAGTAAAACAAAAGATTTGAAAGATGCATCCCTAGATAGCATTGCTTGTTAAGAAAGAACTTCAGAAGTTACTAGACATGAAATTCATTCACCTAATTGAGTATCCAGAATGGCTTTCTAATTTGGTACCTCTATCCAAATTCATTGGGGGCATTTGTATTTGTATCAATTTCAGGGATCTAAACAAAGCATGTCAAAAAGATGATTTTCCTCTACCAAACATTGACATCAT
Source organism: Cunninghamia lanceolata (assembly GCA_027924645.1). Lineage (NCBI taxonomy): Eukaryota > Viridiplantae > Streptophyta > Pinopsida > Cupressales > Cupressaceae > Cunninghamia > Cunninghamia lanceolata. Next base: position 1,136,259 of record BSBN01000900.1, read on the forward strand.
AGCAGACTTGATAGTTGGTCATGAAATGCTTTCCCTAATGGATAGTTTTCCAGTTGCAATCAGATTCTTATAGTGCCTGAAGACCAGTATAAGACAACTTTCACTAGGGAACCTATTGTTGGCAAGTCATGTCTTTCATCTTGAAAAATGTAGGAGAAACATACCAAAGAGCCATGACTATTATATTTCATGATATTTTTCACACTATCATGGAAGATTATGTTAACGGCTTATTGGGGAAATCAACTACTAGAGAAGGTCATTTACAAGTCTTGGCACAGATCTTTGGTAGGTTAGAATAGTACCAGGTTAGACTCAACCCCAAGAAGTGTGTATTTTGCATTACATCAAGGAAATTGTTGGGATGCATAGTGTCTCGCAGAGTAATTGAAGTAGATCCTACTAAGGTCAAAGTTATAGTCGAGATGGCTTCACCTTCTAATATGAAACAACTAAGAAGCCTCTAAGGTAAACTCCAATTAATTAGGCATTTCATAGCTCAACTTGCTGACCTTTTTTACACTTACTTCATAAAGATGTGTCCTTCATATGGGATAGTAATCTGAGTCAATAGGCATTCGACCAATTGAAAGAGTATCTTGCTACACCACTAGTGTTGGTAGCACCAGTTTTAGGGAGACCTTTACTGTTATATATTTCTACCACATTAGCTACACTAGGAGCTCTCTTGGCTCAACATGATGAATCTGGAAAAGAACTGGTAATCTATTATATCAGTCACACCTTGGTAGGTTATGAGTTTAATTATACTCCTATGGAGCGGGCATGTCTAGCTATTGTTTTTGCTTCCCAAAAGTTGCAACACTACATGCTAAATCAACAAACTAAGCTTATATCTAAGGTTGACCCATTGAAATACCTCATATCTAAGGAAGCTCTTACATGCAGATTACCAAAATGGGTCATGATTCTTAGTGAATTTGATATTGAGTATGTTGATCGTAAAGCAATCAAAGGACAAGTCATCGCAGATCAACTAGCAAAGGCTCCTATCATAGACACACATCCTATGATTTTAGATTTTCCAGAAGAAGGGATGTTAAATTTCTATTTGTCTATTGTACGATATCTTTACTTTGATGGTTCATATACACAGCATGGTTTAGGAGCTAGAGTCGTTTTCATCACACCATAGGGTGATTGTATTCCTAATTCATATCAGTTAGCTTTTCCTTGTACCAATAACATTATTGAGTATGAAGCTTTAATTACAGAACTCTACTTGGCAGTACAATGGAACATTAAGCAGTTACAGGTCTATGGTGATTCCTAGTTGGTCATTTGACAAGTTACAAATGAATATCAGACTAAAGATGATAAATTGCTTCCTTATAAAAGGATGGTTGATGACTTCAAGAAATTTTTTTTAAAATCTCCTTTGAATAGATTACCAGATTGAACAACAAAGCTACCAATGCTATGGCAACAATAGGGTCTCTCCTGGATTTGCTGACAAATACTCAACTCTATGAATTCTTGGTCAAACAACTCTTGATACCATATTTTGATGTTCCACCTTCTGAATTGATCTACAAACTTGTTGGTCCCAATTCTCCCTAGTACCAAGACATCTACAATTACCTCCACGATAACACTTTTCCATCGAACCTAACCAATACCCAGAAGAAAACCTTTATCTGCCAAGCTTCCCAATTTACTATCCTTGGTGAAACCTTATACTGACAGAGTTTCAATGGTATCCTACTTATATGTCTCAACTCAGAAGAGGCTAACATTGCTTTACGAGAAGTTCACGAAGGTGTCTATGGATCACATTACATTGGTCCAAACCTTGCTAAGAAGTTTTGTGTATAGGATACTATTGGACCACTATGGAACTTGCTAACAAATGCATTCAATGTCAGCAGTACAAAGACCTGATTCATGCACCAACACACCAGTTGTAGCTTGTTACTACTCCTTAGCCATTTTCATAGTCGGGACTCAACCTCATAGGTAAAAACCATCCATCATCCTCTAATGGCCATAAGTTCATAATCACCACCACTGAGTATTTCATGAAGTGGGTAGAAGCCATCCCTATGACCTACATTACTAGTAAATAGATAGCTAAGTTCATCTTCCATTACATCATTTTCTGATACAGTATTCCACTTGCTATAGTCACTAATAATGGAAGACCTTTTAAGAACTAAGATGTCCATGCCTTGTACACTTAGATCCATATTCAGCATCACTTCTCCACCCCTTACTATCTACAAAGTAATGGCAAAGTTGAGGCTTCCAACAAAACCATATTAAAAATCCTTAAGAAAACAATCAATGAAGCTTGTCATGATTGGCATTTGTAGCTCAATCCTTCCTTATGGGAATATTGCACTAGTATTTAAATTCCAATAGGTGCTACTCCATATACATTAGTCTATGGCACTGAGGCCATTTTACCTATCTAGGTCAAGCTCACTTCTCTTAGAGTTTCTATGCATCATCTCATCAATCAAGAAGAGTAGGGAATTGCTAGATCAAATGAGCTAGAATTACTGGACAAGAGGCATCTTACAGCACTTAATCATCTTCAAGTCTACCAAAACTACCTTCATTGCATCTATAATAAGAAGATCAAGGAAAGACAATTTCAACTAGGTGATCTTGTCCTAAAAGAAAATCAGTGAAATCAACAGGATCAAGACAAAAAGGGCAAGTTTGAACCTAATTGGTTGGGACCCTTCATTGTTGCAACAGTATATGGATTAGGAGCTTACACATTATCAACACCTGAAGGAATTCCTTTAGATGAACCCATCAATAGTGTTCATCTTAATAAATTCTATGCTTGATCCTCATAGTATCCCTAACAGAAAAAATAAAAATAAAATAGGAAAATCAAAAAAATAGAAAAATTAAAAAAATCAAAAAAAATAGAAAATTTCAAAAAAAACAAAATAGAAAAATTTAAAAAAAAAAGAAAAATCCAAAAAAAATGATAGAAAAATATAAAAATAATCCATCCTCTGGTGAAAACCTAGTGAACAAGTGCCTTGGATAAGAATCATAGTGAAAACTTAACAAACAAGCGCTATGTGTAAGTGTCAACATCCACCATCTACTAAGTCTTCATCCATACCTTTCCATTCCATCTCATAATAAAACTCCTTCCACCTATCCATAATAAAGTTATTGAGCTTCACATTTCCGCATACCCATATATCATGGTTCAAAAATTGTCAGTGTCATTTGTTATCTACTAGTGGTCTCCATTCATAATAATTCCACCCATCCATCATTCTCCATAATAAATCCTATACCTAAATGGGGGCACCTTTCCTTAACTTAAGTCTAGGAATGGATCCTTGTTGTCTCAAGATAAATTCAAAATTTCACTTCATCCATCTATCACACTCCATCCTATCCACCTATCACCCCGACTTGACTAACTCAAGCAGAAAATAAACTATGCATCCTTTGAAAGCTTAAATACTTCTCAAATCAGAAGCAAAAGACTGCTCATGAATCAATGTACTTGTCCACATACCTCTTTCCTAATCCACTAAATCTATTTATCCTCATCTAAAGCCTTGAACGGATATATCATTCCTACAATAAGGCCCAACCTACTACGAGCACCCTCTTTGGCAAGAGATATGATGGTTGTGTTTTATTTTGTTAGTTGGTCAATTTATTTTTGGTTTATCTTTTGTTCCTTTCTAATACCTAATCAAGACTACCTTGATCTTTTTATAACTTGGTACGTTACAATAATATATGGACTGCGGCATATTCATTGCTTTTGCATGTTGTGTTTGTGGGATATTCTTATTATCCTACCAAGGCTAATATTTATCTTTTTTTGTGTTGGGATTAGCATCTTGCATATTAATTTACTTTGCATCTAAGGTCTTGAAAAAGCCTTATGTGTATTAGTATCATTCTATGCTAAGACTATTTTCAATACATGGATCCAAAAAGGTTCTATTATGTCTGGTATGAATAATTTCAAACCATTTGTTTACAAAGTCAACGTCCTATGCATTGGATACATCATCACCTTGGTCTTATATACCCTAGTGCATAATATCCATATGCTATATCAAAATAAGGATTGCTCTTTACATTTTATAAGGTATAACCAAATAAAAATCCCTCCATCCATCCACGCATATATCCTAATAAAACCTATAGTTTCGTGAAGATCAGTCAATCATCATTTCTCTATTTTGGACATCATTTCTTCTATCTGTACTAACATTGTCATCATCTTCTTGTCCTTCGTCCATATAGAAGTCCTACAAAAACATGCATGTTAGACATCACATCCATAACATCCATCATATATAAGCATATCATCAACTAAACCTATAACCATAGTACATATCAATCATCCATAGTATAAAATCAATAAATCATCTAGCTAAGCATCATGTGTACATCATAAATTCATCCATCATCCATAGAAATACATATATAAGCACATCATCAACTAAATCTATAAATCATAAATACATGTCAATCATCCATAGCATCACATGCATCATCACATCATATATCAACACCATAAGCATCATATACATCATCCATAACACATCATATAGGTCATAAAATTATGTCATCTCCCATATACATCAAAAATAAATAAGATGTCATATACATGTCTCTACAATGTGGGCTACATGAGCCATAAATATATAGAAAGTTGTACAAATAGCCCACAAGCATCATCGTGTCAATACATATATATACATCATCAAAAAGTGTTTATGTGGAGCTCCCCTCTAATTGCTCAGCCCCTACCCCAGATGGTGATGGTCTTGTAGCTAGAAGTCGTTTCTATCCCCTGTCATTTGTGGTGGTGGTGGCCCCATCACCGATCCTCCCAACCTCCTCGATGAGGAGGCCCTCAACCTACTCCTCTCCCTGAAGTTGTGTTGCCTCTGCTCAAGAGGTATGACATTGTGGTAAAGCCCTTGTAATACTCATCCTCTCTAATAACCTAAGTCAACTCATTCTAGACTCAAGATAGCTCAGTGACCAAGGCCATAGTGGGTTGATCCACCCCAATCAAACCATAGGTTGTATCCCACTCTTGTGTAACACACTATAAGGCTGACTTGGCTCAGAGCCACATCGTTATGGCCTCATCTCTCTTCGCTATAATCTGGGCAATCTCTCCTATATCTGGTACCTACCCTTGCCCCTATGTCTACCCTGTAGCATATGCCTATTGCAGCTTGGTCCTTGCCTCATCCCTCTCCCAGTGGATTCTAACTATTAGTAGCTTAGCCCTAGTAAGCCTAAGAGTCTCTACATCTAATAGGCATTGTACTCGCTCTAGCTCTGAACATGCAGCAGGAACATCCTGCTACCTAGCCTTACCCATGGCCACATCCTACTAGCCAATCTCTACATGTATCTACTCTGGGCCCCCAGCTACATCTTGTTGGCCAACCTCCTCTATCACTGTAGCCCTCTATCTCTATCTCTAGGCCCTGCTAGGTCTCGCATCTAGTCCTCTGTCAGCAAACTCTCCCACCTGTCTCTCCCAACTACCCACCACACCAAGGATAGTCAATCTAGTTGGCCTATGGGCCAACCACCAAGCATCATACTCTAGAGTAGTCCCCAGATCTACACCTCCCCCACTAGATCCCACTACACTAGGGCAAGCATCTCAAACTCTTCTAAATTTATAGCCACTACCACCTCTAGTCCCCACTTAGGCACATCTCTTTGCGTACGTGTAAATATGGCCTCCCCTACTAGCACAAGCTTGGGTAATCCAAACTATCAAATCACCCTCACAGAGAGGAAACTCTCTACGATGTACATGGTGTGATCGAAGAGGTATCTAATCTGTCTACAGTAGAGCAACTGCTCTGTATCATCCCACCATAGCTCGCAGTCTCTCCATGGCCACCATATCACAATGTCCAGCTCATCAAAAGTCCAACACCAGTAAGTTATCTCCCCAAGCCACCTATGAGTCACTACCCCATCATACAAATGAATGAATGGTTTCCCTGCTAGTCACTATCACAATGAAATAAACCATGTCACTACTATATGCTCCCAAGCCCACATATGTAGTAGAGTCACCCTGACAACCAAACTTGAGTCATACCTATATACAACTTGATGCATGTTGTGATATAACTAGCCCAGTAGGCAAGGCCCCCATGTGTGAACATCCCCTCCAACACATAGCCCTATCTAATTGAAAAGTCATGAGATCACTAGTCTGGCACTAGTACCCCACCTATCAATCCTGCTACTACTAGCTGGATCTCGTCAAATATCCTCCTTATCCGTCTGGAGCGTATCTCCTCATCCTTTATACCCATATCCTATAGCATCAGTATTTAGGCAAGTGCAACCTCCCCTATGTCAGTATCATACACAACCTATGCCCCATGTATTAGGATGCGTAGAATCCTCCACACATCCTCTAGGGTAATGGTAATCTCCCTAGTCGGTAATAGGAATGAGGTATGTTCGTTGTGCCATCTCTCCACCAATGTTGTCATCATCATGCGGTGAGCTTGAACAGGTGTCATATAGGCTACATACCACAAACCCATCACCTCGAGGAACAAGTCCTCGTCCTTGTCCAAATCAGCAACCAGGGCCAATGTCGTTGGATGTCACTCTCAGGACATCAATGGTGGAAGTACAACCTACATTCATAATCGCCAACTTTTAAGCCCTTAGAAATTTTATAAAATGTGTATAATAAACCAAAAGCGACCTATTTATACCACATGCACCTAACTATTTCCAAAGTGCCAAACTACTTACCAATTGCACCAATCTATTGACCGCTTGTGCCAAAATGTCTACCATTTATGCCACATGACCAAAAGTACATCTCTGCCTACCAATTGCACCAATCTTCTGACCATTCGCGCTAGACTATCCTCCAAATGTGCACATCTGTCTGCCAGATGTGCCAACCTATTCACCGCTTGCGCCATTCTGTTATACCTCTTTGCAAGATCAAGCCAAATGCGACCCCTTTTCACCCAAATCACCATTCTAGGCACCATTAGTGGCTTATTTTTTCATTTGTGCCACATCTTTGATCAAAAGTGCCAAACTACAAACCATTTGCGCAATTTTAGCATATCCCTAGCCCTAACCAAAAGCGGCATGTTTTTTCAAAAGCATCATTGCACATGCCATTAGTGCCATTACATGTTGAAAGTACCATGATTCTAGCCAAAAGTGCCATCCTAGCTAAAGTTCACTTTTGGTCATGACGTAGGACCTACCCCATTTAACCCTCATTAATGACCCTAATAAATGCACTACAAGGTTCAAAAAGGGGTACATACCACTCCTAGTGCTCCTGCTAGCCAGTCGTGCATCTAGACTCTCTCCGCATGATGATCTTCTCATGGAATCCCAGACATCTCTGCAACATAGTCTTCTCTAAGCTCCTAATATCTCATTAGCACTAGTGGATGAAAATATAAGCTCTGAGGATGCAAATGAATTGAAAGTGACCCCTTGGATCCTACTTAAAGCCTCCCAACCCTAATTTCTTCTCTCCCATGCCCTATTTTTCTTCGTGTCAACCCTTATTCTTCATCGTGTCAGCCTCCACTTCCTATTTCGGTCCTTCTTAGCCTATTTGTTCTATGTCATCAACCTTTTCTTCTTGTCACGAGTCCACCTAGTCCACCTTCCATTTACCTAGTTTTCCTCTCAAGGGAGCATCCTATCACCCATTACAATGGGGCACAATAGTCAACACATTAATTTATATCATCAATAATTCTTTGGAACAATGCCATGAAACGCATTGTCTCAAAGAGGGGCAAAATATAGACACCCAAAAATGACCATCGCATTATTAACTTGCATACGCATCATTCTTCTAGCATCATTTTTTCTAATTCATCTTAATCAATCTTAATTAAATAATTCTAAATTGTTTAATTAATTTATCAATTCACCCCTTATTCTTCTATTTTCACATTAATTAAATAAACCAATTATTTAATTAATTCAACATCTAATTCCTCTTATCCACAACAATTAAATAATTTTAATTATTTAATTGGCTAATTATTCTTCCAAAATTAAATAAATTATTCTAATTTATTTAAGTTGACTTTTCTTATCTACTAATAAATAAAATCATTATTTTATTTATTTTCTTCCACCATGCACAACAAATTAAATAAATGTATTTATTTAATTTCTAATTTATCTTCTCATCTCTTAAATTTATCTTTTTCTTCTAAATATCTTCCATGCACATAAATTAAAATAATTTATTATTTAATTTTATCTTTTGCATGTCAAAAAGCAAATCATGTAGTGAGTTTAATTGGATTTAAATCTTTTTTTTTTCTCAATCAATTCATTGAATAGAAAAAGCATTCTATTTTTATGAAAAACAATCCTATCTTTAGCCAAGAAAGAAATAACTCTTTAAAAAAAAAATTGCATGTACACTTGTCATGTGCACATTCACTCATGATTCATCAATTTATCTCATACGTAAATCTTTAAAAAAAATTGCATGTACACTTGTCATGTGTACATTCACTCATGATTCATCAATTTATCTCATCTATAAATTTCATCTACTTTTCCTCCACTGTTGATCAATCTCATTTGAAAGCTATAAATACACCCATTCATCTCTTCACAAACCCTTCACGAACTTTGAGCAATTGGCATCCATATCTCTCAGTGCTTTTGAGCATTCGTTGAAGCAATCACACATCCATTGAGCTTATCATCCATCCATCTCACTGCTAAGGTTATGCTTTTGCATTTGAGCAATCCACATTCCCAAGTACAACAAGGAATTCCAAGCAATGGATAACATTTAGGGTTTCATGCTTTTATTTTATCTTTTCTATACTATTGTTTATTTCTTGAAGGTTATGATGGAGTTTGGTGTGATTATTTCATTATATTGATCTCTTTATGAATTCCATATTTCCCCATACACATCTCTCAATCAAAATCTCTCATGAATCTCTTGTTCCAATAAAATCAGCTTGTTGAGTTTACAAATTCAAATAAAAATATTCAACAACATTCACACATAAATCAATGATAATTAGTTCAATAAACTTTTGACACACAGGCCACATAGGCACCAACAAATCAACACTACAATCACTTCCTCCTTTACTGCAAAAAGAATGTGACTCTTCATTTGAAAACGTTCTTGCACTCAAATCTCAAATCTTCAACCATTGATTGCATTCAAGCATCTACTTCATCTACTTCAAATTTTCCAACATCATTATCATAAAATTAATCAATACATGTACCTTATAATCATTGTCCTCAAGTGCACCAACATTGTAAATTGTTGTTTCTTCAAGTTTGAGTGTTTTTGGGTCATTTACCAAATCAAAAGAGTCTTGGAACTCATGATTTTCTTCATATTTTCTAGATGAAATGTGTTCATGAACCTCTTCACTTGATAGGACAACACCATAATATTGCCTCTCATTTTCCATTTTCATTGATTCATCTTATTTTTTATTCATCATTTCTTTGAGAGAGATATCCAACCTTATAATAACTTCCTTACATGTAGCTTCTCCATTCTCATTGTGATGTGGAAGTGACACTTGTCATGCAAACACATTTTTCAAAGGTGCCTAGAAATCCAAGGGTACTCAATTCATGATTCAATTTCTTAATACACCTTGGAATATCCATTTCAAAACTCGAGACATGGCTGACCTTCAGATGTAGAATAAATGTGTTGATGATTCTCTTTATTGTAATTTAATGGAATGTCACAATTCTCATCATTACATATGTTTTCACCATCCTCTTTATTCATTCTTAAATTGACCATGTTATCGTGATTATTGCTTTCAACCTTTTCTTCCATAGTGTCAACTCTGTTGTTGGTTTCCTTGTTAGAGTCATCACTATGTTCAAGTGGATTTTGTTGTGGAAACATTGGGATAGTAGCATAATTCACGTTAGGTTCCAAAGGAAAATAAATAAAATTTTGTTGATTACCTTGTTATAGTTGTAGGATCAAACTCTGCTAAGGGTAATTTATTTCTTGCTTTGGTTGGATTCCATACATGCTCGATTGATGAAACATTTGATTCTATAGTGGGCTACAATAAAATTATTTTTTTGTATAATCATTCCTTATATCCAATCCGCAAAATTAATGTTTGAATACATCAATTTGACTTGGCCTATTCATAATGTTGATTCTTCTCAAATCTTGAAAAAAATCTTATGTGAACTGATCAATAGGCTCACCAAGTTTTTCCCGTGTTGATACAAATTGCAAGAAGGCTTATCTTTGATCTATATTGTACCCAAATTGAATTAGGAATGTCTTCTCCAAATCCTCCCATAAATGTATGGAATTTGGTGTGAGGCATAGAGTTGCATCATGAAAAACTTTTTTACAAAAAATAAACAAGCAAAACTCGCATTGTTAATCTAAATTTTTGTTATAAAATATCTACAAATCCTAACATGTTCATGTGCATTTTTCCCAAAACTAGGGGAGAAAGAAGGAAGTCAATTACATGCATACATGGGAAGTTGGTGAAAACCCCTAGGCACACACATAGGGCTATCCATCATTAAATTACTTTCTAATCTTAAAAAAATTGAAGGACAAAATTTATTTACAATTTCAACATTTTCTTATGTTATTGCTTTTGTGTTTTCAATTTTTAAGTTTTGAAGGTTCTATAATTTTTTTGAATTTTTTAATTTTTTTGTATTTTGTAAAAAATAAAAAAAATTAGCATTAAATAAAGGCAAATTAATTATTTAAAACAACAAACTTAAACTATGCTAATACTATGTTCTTGGCCCTCCTTCTAGCATCATTTAAATTGTGATGTAGGAGCATCTAGAAGTCTGATGCAGAAGCATCTGGAAGAATTCAGAACCATTGAGACAGTTGACAGAAGCTTGAATATGCAGAGAAAGTGACCTTGGAGAATTCTAGATTTTGAGTATGAGGGGCTGCGGATCTAGACTTAGCATCTAGACATAGGAAATTACAACATATCAAGAATTTAGATTGTTTGGTTTTTATTTCAGAAAGTTATCGTTGTTTGAAGATTTATTGTTCTGACAAAACAGAGCCGACTATGTTTAGTGAAGTGGAATCAGCTTGCGGATCATTTCCATGAATTGCAAAGCGAAAAGAAGAATTGGTTGATGAAGTTTAAGGACCTGGCTGACCTTCAGTGAGGTCCACACGAAGTTCTATGCATTTGTAGAGCAATGTCTTATGTTTAGGCCCGACCTTTTTTGTGTACACGTTACATAAGCTAGCCGTTACAATTAGGCCAACCTGGTGATGATTTGAAATCCTGTGGATGATATAAATAAGAGATAAAGGATTGTTTCTAGGCAGTGATGGATGACACACAGATATAGAGCATGAAGAGAAGTTATTATGATCCGAAGAAGTAACAAAACTGAAACGAAGAACAGAGCACATGATAGAAGAAGTTACAGAGCTGAAAATTGATAATCCGACAATGGAATTCATGCAAGAGAGTTGTTGTTTGTAATTCCTGGGTTGTGGCCTAGCACCTATAAATCCCTTTAGGCATGTGTAATTTGATTTGAAGTATAATAGATGAAGAATGAGCTTTGAAGGCTGGGTTTTTCCTTGTTACGGTTTTCCCAGGATAAATCTGATGTTATGTGTTCATGAATCTATTTTATCTTTCTATTGTTAAACTATAAGATTTCATTGCATTTCTATATGATCTTGGTATTAATTGTTTAAGGCTGCAAGGTTGGACACTCCCTAATCGGGACCTCCTACCTTGACTGCATCAAGTGGTATCAAAGATAGTTTCGAATCTGGTGGGTTGGTTTGAATCTATTGAGTTGATTGCGAATCTGTCAGACGAAGTGCGAAACCCTAGGTTTGAAGAAGAATCATTGTAGAAGAGAGATAAAGGAAAGAAAGATCTGAGTGAGCTTTTGTTTTCAATTTTCTTTGTCTGATTTGTTTCAAATGGGGAAAGTTGGAAATAAAATAAAGAAAGAAAATGAAACCCTAATGTGCAAAAAGGATATTTTGAAAGAAGAATTGTGCGAAGTTAAGAAGTGTAATTCAGAGTTGTTAGAGAATATGAAAGATCTAGGAGTGGACAAGTTTGAAACCCTTGAAGAAGAACTGAAAGACATAAAGAGTAGAAATGAAGACCTAGAGGCAAAGCTAAAATTATTTGAGGATGTTGAAAATAAATTTGTAGAATTGGAAGAAGGATTCAAGTTGTTTGGAAAGGTGGAAGAAAGGAGCAGAGATCTAAAAGAAAGTTTGAAAGAATTGAAGAAAGAAAATAGTTTGCAGAAGAATGAAATATCATATTTGAGAGAACAAGTTAATCAGTTAGAGCAGTCACTTGTAGCATGTAGAAAAGAGAATGAAAATATGAGATCTAAACCTAAATTTTGTGATATTTCTTGTGATAGTAATGACTTGTGTGATGTTGCAGAAGTTTCTGTGATTAGGTGATCCAAACTGAGGTAAAAATACAAAGTTAATGCATGCAAAACAAGAAGTTATACCTTGATATGAAGACCCAATCTCATGAGGGTGAAGGAGCTTGCACCTAAATGCTCCAAGATATACCCTAGATACTAAGAAGAGATGTGAAATGCTCTCAAGCTCACAAGTGTAACTCAAGAATCTACTTAGCTCAATGGATATTTTGGCATGGTAACATTACTTAAAAATTAGATGATCAAATGGCTTGTAGGATGTTGTATTTATAGGCATTTTGGAGAGATTTTGATCCAATGGTTGAGATTGATTTGGGAGATCAATGGTGGAGGATGAAGATGATGTGGAGGGCCTAGATTTTATCTTGGAAAATGGAGGGCTAGGAATAAAGATGAATTTTATATTCATCTTGGAAAAGGGGTGAATTAAATGAGGTTGGGTGAGATGGATTATTTGTGAATTAAAAATTCACATGGGGAAGAGTAAAATGAATTAAAAATTTATTCAGGGAAGAGTGGATATTAATGAGTTATGACATGTGTAAGGAGTGTAAGAGGTATTAAATGAGGATTATGACACGTGTATAAAAAATTGATTTATATGAGATGTATTTCAATTTTTTATTTGTGGGATGTGGGGAGGAGTGTTAATCAAGGTTTGACCATTTTAATTAGGGTGATTTGCCTAATTAATATGGCTGGAAAAAATTAGGGAATGGGTTAATGTTAGGTTAAGATTAATTAAATAAGGTTTTATTTAATTAATCCTAAGGCTAGGATGAGATAGGCTAGAGTAGGCAATTATATAATAACTATTTAATTACCTAGGGTAGGGATAGGTTAATTAATAGGCTGAATTAATTAGTTAAACATGATTTACCTAATTAATTAGACTTAGTGAGAAAGGGGGAAATTAACCAAATAAATACTGCGTATTTATTTAATTAATTGGCTAAAGTTGAACTATTAAATTAATGAAATTAATCCAATTGTTAGGGATAGAATGATGAAAAATTAGGTGATGAAGGGATAATTAATTAAATAAAAATTTAATTAATTGATTAGAAGGGAAATTGGTATGTTTAGGAATGTCGGGAGTCGGTTTGACGATGGAGACATTTTTAGGTGTCTACATTTGCCCCTCTTTGACATGGCATCAGGACATAGCAGGGAAGTGGCGTCAAATCAAAGAAAGAAATATGCCCCAGCTACCAGGAAGAAATAAAATGAGTGAGGGATGCCCCCTCGAGAGGTCGGTGAAAAAATAAAAAAATTTCAAGCGAGCTCTTGAAAGGATGCGGCGGGAGTGAAAGTTGGATAGAGGATGGAAAAAGAAGATGACAGGAAGAAAAATGGAGAAAAAGGTTGTGATCTGCATGTTGGAGGGGAAAAAGAGCGCAGAAGGATGACATGGCTTACTATATTTAGACTAGTGGGCCCTAAGGGTGCCACATTTGTACACATTGAATTCTTGAGAAGAAGGAGCAAAGGAGAGATGGCAGACTGCAATCCCAGGTTCCCACGATACACCCACATTTCTGAGCATTTCTGATCATATGGTCGGGCACCGGAGGCTGGACCCCAGGTAGGGCCTAACCCTAGCTTTGCCATTTTTTGATTTTAGAGTATTTTTGGGCTTCGGGAATTTTGGATTGGCATTGTGGCGCTATCGCAAGATCGCGCGGCGCAAAAAAGAAGCGGATTAGCGCAATCCTCTGGATTGGCACTATCCGCTAGGGTAGAGCAGGGGTGGATTGGCGCCATATGTTTAACGTTTTGGCGCCATCCCCTGTATTAGCGCAATGTGTTCAGGGTTTAGGCTTTTGGTGTTTTGGCACCAAATAGGGGGCAGGGTAGTGCTATCCTTTAGGTAGGCACTATGCTGGGTAATGGCACTATCTAGAAGATTAGCGCTATACTTCATATAGGTGCTATCGAGAAGAGTGGCACCATTTGTCAGATTGGCACCAAATGGAAGGGTAGCGCCATTTTTTTAAATGGTGCGAAAAGGCTGCGCAGTGGTGTTATATTGTAAATTAGCGCCCTAGGGAAATGTGGTAGCGCCATCATTATAAATGGCGCAAAATGTGGTCTGTTGTGGCGCCAAAATATTTTTAACTTTTAACAGTAGAAGAAAGGGTAGATTTTGGAAAACGATAGGTAGGTTTTTGACCAAAAAACTATGGATGCAAGATACGAGGTCATTTATAGTGTCCTCGCGGGATCGACCCATGCCGTCTGTGATGGTGTTATTTGATCAGTTCGACAATGCCACCCGGGCTTGACTAGCAAGATTAGGGCTTTTGACATCTGCATCGATGCCAGTGTTGCGAGCTCATAGAGCTCTGATTACGGCTGTTGTAGAGCGGTATCGACTAGAGACTTGTTCATTTTTGCTTCCTATTGGCGAGATCACCATCACTCTTGAGGATGTTTATCGCATCCTCAAGCTATCGATTCATGGTCATCGAGTGATATATGACATGAGGAGGGGACGGAGGGCACTAGTTAGAGTATTTGGTCGTGATCACATGGTCTTGTCAGTAGATAAGAGGGAGATGAGCTATGAGGGGACAATGGAAGTGGGTGTAGATCACTTTGCTTTATTCCTGTGTGCATTGGTTGGTGGTGTAGTGATACCAGATAGGAGAGGTAGGGGATTTCAGGTTGGATGGGGAGAGGTCATTGAGGGGATGGTGCGACATGAGACAGTGTATGCTTGGGGACCGGCGATGTTGGCACAGCTTTATCATGAGATGCATATAGTTGTTTATCATCGTGATTTAGCTTTATCAGCCGGGGTTACTTTACTTCATGTATGGATCTAGGAGCATATTCTGGTCAGTCGGCCTAGATTTGGGTACTATCATCGTCAGTTTGAGGCCTTTGTTTTCTTGTATCGAGATGCCAAGTATACATACACCGGGTAGGTTTGGTTTTGGAGACAGGTTTTGGATGACATCATTCGGGTTACTTGGTGACCATACATCAGAGTGGAGCCCTGGCCAGATGACGATGTTCACATGCCTTTCACTTTCTAGTAGCGCTACTTGATAGGTCAAGGGGACCATACGATCAATATGTATCTACTGTCATGAGTTATGTGGTAGTTTGGGCTATGACAGGATGTTCCACAATCGATGGTGATTTTTGCATGGACCCGTCGAGATGCCCGTTATTGGCCTGCAACCATACAGCCCCGGGTTGCCCTACAGGATTTTGCGGCTTTGGAGCCATTGATGTGGGATTTGTAAAGTGTGGTTAGGGATGCAGGAACTACTCCTGCGTATGAGACATGGTGGTAGATGTGGTGGCCTACACGATTCACAGACCCTACAGAGGAGGTAGTCCTGCAGACGAGGCGGCAGCATCAGGGGATGAGGAGTCCGAGGAGGATGGAGATGATGATTCTAATGGAGATGATTTCTTTGAGGGAGAGGAGATTATTGCGGACTATCTTGTGGAGGTTGGGGGGATGGGGAGGAGAGAGAGATTGGGAGAGATGGGGAGCCGATGGATGTGTTGGCAGCAGCAGCAGCTGGACAAGTCAGGGTCAGGGGAGAGAGGCAAGCAAGTGGTAGCTCGAAGTTGCCCCAGTAGTAGGTGCGACAGGGGGTACCTATATAGCAGGTACTTGTGGAGCAGGTTCAGATCAGAGTGATGCCGAGGTAGGGAGCACCTCGACAGTGTGGGGGACAGCCTAGGGTAGGTAGAGGTGTTCTACCCCCACCACAAGTATCATAGCAGTAGCAGGTTGTTGCAGCAGGACAACAGGCAGAGGCAGGCACTTCAGTGGCACGTGGAGAGTTAGGGCTTCGAGGGTCTTCATCTCATCAGTAGGCTCAGAGTGGAGAGGAGGAGATTGAGACCCTATAGGGACAGGTGGCTGCGCTGGGGGCACCGTTAGCCCAGGCACAGGGTGAGATAGTCATTTTGACATGAGAGCGGGATGTTGCACTTTCGAGAGCTCGGCAGGCAAAGGCTACAGTGGCTAGTTTACAGGCTTCAAGTACCAGTATGAGCCCAGTTTTGACACTGATGTAGACATAGTTGTCTCAGGTACAGGGACAGTTGTTAGAGGCTAGAGGTCAGGCATATTATTATCAGGGTATCTACCAGGCGGCAATGCTTGTAGAGCAGCGTGTACTGAGCTACAGTCAGCTCAGTGGGTCTAGGACGTCTAGGTCACACAGATTTAGATCGGTTCAGTCTATTCAACAGCTGATGGGTCCCCCATCACATGTGCCCTGCAAGCCACACAGGTACAAGTTCAGCCATAGCCACAGGTAGGACCACAGTCACAGCCATAGCCAACACCATGACCAGGATCCCCTAGTGAGTCAGAGAGAGGGTCCTCTATTTGACAGTTGTATCATTTTGGCCCTTGGAGGCATTGTATCATGACATATTATTATTATTTTTTGATGTATATACATGAGTGATGTGTGTTTTTGCGATGATGATATATGAGATGATACTTTTTGATGGCCTATATGTTTGTTTATGATGCTTTTATATGACTATGATGATGCTTGTGTTGATGGATGTAGTATGCTTTATGGATTATATGCTGTGGATGTGTTGTGTTTATGCGATGTATTATGTTGATGTTATGGATGTACCTATTGATGTAATATGATGGTTGTAATTATGGTTTACTTATTTTGATATATGCATGTTTGTGATTTATGGACTATGATGTATAATGCAAATAAATGTTCAGATTAATAAACATTTATTATGGATGTAATGCAATGGAAATGTATGTTTATCTTAATAAACACATATTATGTATGGAAATATGGATATGCGACTAGATGGTTATAAAATGCAACTAAATGATTGTGATTATGATTATGACATGTAACTAAATGATTATGCTATGCGACTAGATGATTATGAAATGTAACTAAATGATTTATGAAATGCAAACTAAATGATTATAATATGCAATGTAATGATTATATGAAGGCAATTTAAATGATTATGGAATGCAATGTAATGATTATGGAATGCAATGTGATGATTATGGAATGCAAACTAAGTGCAAATTAAATGATTAGATGAAATGCAATTTTAAATGATTATGGAATGGAGAGTAAATGATTTATGAGATGTCACTAAATGATTTTAAAATGCACCTAAGTGATTGCAAACTAAATGATTATAAAATGGAAAGTAAATGATTATGATAGGCAAACTAAATGATTATAAAATGCATCTAAGTGATTGCAAACTAAATGATTATAAAATGGAAAGTAAATGATTATGATATGGAAACTAAATGATTTTAAAATGCAAGCTAAATAATATATGAGATGCAATTAAATGATATGAAATTCAAATTAAAATGGTTATAACATGGAGAGTAAATGATTATGATATTTTAAAATGCAATCTAAATGATATATGAGATGCCAACTAAAATGGTTATGAGATACAATTAAATGATTCTAAAATGCACCTAAGTGATGATGAAATGATTAAGTCTTGATACACATGATGTTCTTTGTTGAACCCTGGGTGGTGGGGCTGTGTGATAGGGGAATAGGTGGGGAGAGGATAAGGGTTGATGGATTGGGTACGGATATGATTGGCTGCGACTAGATTGCGGGGGTGGGGGGGGGGGGGGGGTGAGTGAGGTGGGAGATGAGGAAATTGTTAGGTCATAAGACACCACGTCATTGAGGGGGGATTTACTTTGGCTTAGGATGGGTTGAGTGAGAATAAGTTGGAGGAGTGGGGTTAGTGAGGGGATTTGGGAGAGGGGGGTTAAGCTAGGTGATTATTAAATCTAGGCCCAGATGGTATAGTTGAATAAATGATTAGCAGGATGATTTGAGCTAGTAACAGTAGTTGCATAACATTAATTGAGAGCATTTCTTAGTTTATTATAGCAATGTAGGATGCCTTCCACAAAGGTATGAGATGACCTGAGTGTTGATGTGTATATCCCACGATTGCATGGACTAGACCCACAAACAATAGGTTGATGTCATGGATTTCCAAGGTAGTATAACCTTGCCTAGCCAAGGAAGGGGACTCATAGCCATTGATACTCATAGTACATATAAGGTATTGCTTCCTGTATATGTAAATGAGGTACTGTATGCTAGAACCGACCTCGGCTTCAAGATATGAATACTATCCCTAAAGTCAAATGAAAGAAACCCACAAGCACAGCATACAAAAGCACTGACCATGTCCCCTCTAGGTGCCGTCCTCTACTAACCATGATATGATGAGATCAAGGTAGCTTTGGAATTGACCTAGAGCGAGACAAGGAGATAGAAATCAATAATCAAAAAGACCAAAAAAAAGATACAAATAGCCATTGTGTGCTCTTGCCAAGATTAGTGTTGATAGGATGATAGATTCTTGTCCATTGTAGGAACGATATATCCTAGGATGTGAATCGGTTGGATTTTGTTGGATAATTTTTTGAAAGGTGGGAAAAAGTATAGTCAGGCCATGTGTTGACTTATAGTTGGTATGTTGATGGACGATTTTTGCGTTAGGGACTATGCTTCAAGCGTATACCTAGTGTGTGTATCATTTATTAGGTCCATCGAGCTCAGTGACTGGGGACCATCCAAATGGGTTGGATGGGTGTATCTTATGTACCTGAGTACTTGATACTTCCTTCATATTCCAGACTACCTACATACCCTATGTCCACGGGATCAAGGTACATTCAAGATGTGGGCGAGATGAATATGTAGTTCTGGAAAGACTTGATGATGTGGGAATGGTTTAGGATGGGTGTGATCCTGAGGGTTGATGGATGTTGAAGGTCGCAAGTTGCAGCGAGATCAATGTATGGGGGTGATTTGCAGTGATTTGCTAGGAAGAATTTTTGGATTTTGGTGATTTTTCTATTGTTTTTGGGTTTGTGTAATTTTCTATTGTTTTTGGATTTTTTGATTTTTAGCTGTACAAAAGGAAGCTTACAAGGATCCTCATTCCACGAATTAGCTTTGGGTGGGATATTGCAGGGTGGGTGATAGGATTTAATGTTTTAGAATTCCAATCCATGGGATGTGTGCAATATGGAGTGTTGCGACAGAAAGAGGACTTATTAGCTAGTAGAACCGGCCACTACACATGGCGCCTGAGATAGGTTTTCACCATGGTACCAATCCAAGGTGTCACCAAAGTGATTTTCACCATTGGAAGTCTTTATTGCACTCGGGTTTTTTTTTATTTTTTTATTTTTTTGATTTTTTGATTTTTTTGATTTTTTGCTTGGGGTACTCGATGGGTTATGCGTACAATTTCTTCAAGTGTAGAATGTTCATAGGCTCATTAAAGGCTGCCCCTCAAGTGTTGCAAGCTGGTATGCTCTTGATCCATAGCTAGTTGTGATGACATAAGGCCCTAGCCAATTGTGCTCAAATTTTCCTTTCTTATGGTGCTCCTACAAGTTTTTCTGGTTTTCCATAAGGACAAGGTCTCCTACTTCAAATTTTTGGTTCTTGATTTTCTTGTGATACCTCCTTCTGAGGTGATTTTGATAGGCCTGTAGATGGTTCAATGTGTCCAAACATTTCTCATCCAATAATTCTAGCTCATGCAACCTTGCGACTCGGTATTCCTCATCATTGACTATATTTTACAGAGATACTCTT
This sequence comes from Cunninghamia lanceolata, assembly GCA_027924645.1. Taxonomy (NCBI): domain Eukaryota; kingdom Viridiplantae; phylum Streptophyta; class Pinopsida; order Cupressales; family Cupressaceae; genus Cunninghamia; species Cunninghamia lanceolata. The sequence goes on from BSBN01000900.1 coordinate 1,156,346, forward strand.
AAGGATGGGAGCTCGACCTCAATAGGTAAAATGGATTCAGATTCAAATACAAGAGAATATGGAGTGGCTCCTGTGGGGGTACGAATGCTTGTACGATAGGCCCATAGGGCGGGATTGAGCTAGAGGTGCTAATCACGGCCGACTTCATTAACCATCTTCTTTAGAATGTAGAGGATGGTTTTATTTGAAGCTTCTGCTTGACTATTTCCTTAAGGGTAATATGGAGTGGAGAAGTGGTGTTGGATTTGGAATTTTTCACACAAAGTACGGACTTCCTGGTTCTTGAATGGTTTTCCATTTTCAGTGATGATGGAATGAGGGATACCATAATGACATATGATATAATGGAGGATGAACTTGGATATCTATGTTCCAGTGGTGAAGGTGAGTGGTATTGCTTCCACCCACTTAGTGAAGTATTCGGTGGCTGTGATGATGAATTTATGGCCATTGGATGATGGTGGATGTATTTTGCCTACAAGGTCGAGCCCCCACTGTGAGAAAGGCCATGACGTCGTGATTGGTTGCAAATCTTGTGCTAGTGCGTGAATGACATCTCTATGTTGTTGACATGGCAGGCATTTTTTTACAAACTGATAGGCATCTCATTCCATGGTTGGCCAATAGTTTCCGGTCCTCAAGATCTTTTTAGCAAGAGTGGGTCCACTTGAATGTGCCCCACAGATGCCTTCATGTACCTCTTGCAAGGCCACTTCAGCTTCCCTAGAGTCTAAACATTGTAAAAGCATGCCATCAAGACTCCTTTTGTATAGGGTATCTCCTACAAGGGTGAAGTGGGAGGCTCGGCAGATGAAAGTTTTTCATTGTGAGGTGGATAGGTTAGGAGGGATGATGTTATCATGGAGATATAGATAAGTTTCTTGATACCATGGGGATAAGGGACAAAGGACTTCACATACTAGCTCTGATTGGGGAACATCATATGCTGGAATTGGGAGCTCTTCTATCAGGAATTTGCACTTCTTGCTATTTTTCTTCATGTCGACTAGGGATTCGATGGTTGCCATGGTGTCTGCAGCTTTGTTGTTTATCCTTGGGATTTGTTCAAAGTGGATGTCATCAAAAAAGTCTTTAAAGTCATCAACCATCTTTTTATAAGCTAGGAGTTTATCATCCTTAGTCTTGTACTCATTGTTTACTTGCCGGATGACCAGTTGGGAGTCTCCATACACTGTCAGCTTCTCAATTCTCCATTTGATTGCCATTCGAAGACCTGTGATAAGGGCCTCATACTCTGCCACATTGTTGGTACATGGAAATGTAATTTTGAATGACCTGGGGATGGTGTCACCTTGAAGGGTTACAAACAAGACACCTGCCCCTGAGCCTCTATGTGTATATGACCCATTGAAGTACATTTTCCATGTCTCTGTTGCTGGTGTTATTGTCAGGATGGTTTGTCAGGGAATTCTGCCAATGTAGGATATTCTGTAGGAATGGGTCCTTCAGCCAGCTGATCAATGATAACCTGTCCTTTGATAGCCTCTCTCTCGGTATAGTCAATGTCAAATTCACTAAGGATCATGACCCATTTTTCCATTCTCCCAATGAGAGCAGCTCTGTTTAACAGATATTTAGTGGATCGATCTTGGCGATGAGCTTAGTTTTGTGATTGAGCATGTAGTGTCTTAATTTTGTGAAGTAAAGACCAGGGCTAGACATGCTCATTCAATTGGTGTATATTTTAGCTCGTAGGATATCAAGGTGCGGTTGATGTAATATATGGCTCTTTCCTTCCCTTGCTCATCGTGATGTGCTAATAAGGCTCTAATAGTTGTTTCCATTGCTGAGATGTATAATAGGAGGGGTTCTCCTTGCTTTGGCAGAGTTAGAACAGGGGGATTAGCTAGGTATTCTTTTAGCTAGTCGAAGCCAGCCTGACACTAATTGTCCCAGACAAAAGTTGTATCCTTTCTGAGTAGATGTTGGAATGGTTGACATTTATCGGCAAGTTGAGCAATAAACCGACGAATGGACTAGAGTTTCCCTTGCATACTCCATAGCTATTTTAGTGTCTTTGAAGGAGGCATTTCAGTGATGGCTTTGACTTTTGTAGGGTCTACCTCAATTCCCCTTCTGGAGACTATGTATCCCAAAAGTTTTCCAGAGGTGACCCCAAAGACACATTTCTTTGGATTCAAGCGAACATTGTATTGCTCCAGTCGGTCGAAGATCTTTGCTAATACACCCAAGTGTTCCTCCCTTGTCTTTGATTTTCCTAGCAAGTCATCCACATAGTCATCCATGATGTGGTGGAAAAGATCATGGAAGATGACAGTCATGGCTCGTTGATATGTGGCTTCAGCATTCTTTCGCCAAAAGGCATTACCACCCAACAATATGTCCCCCACGGACATATAAAGGTTGTCTTATGTTGGTCCTCTTCTGTGATCCTAATTTGATTATACCCTGAAAAGCTATCCGTTATGGATAACATTTCGTGTCCTGTCGTAAGATCCACTATCATGTCAATGTTTGGTAAAGGGAAGTCATCCTTCAGGCAGGATTTGTTAAGATCTCAGAAGTTGGTGCAGCAATGGATTCGGCCATCAGGTTTGGCTACTGGTACTAGGTTGGAAACCCACTCAGGATAATCAATTGGTCAGATGAACCTGACATCCAGTAGTTTCTTCAATTCTACTTTGACTAGGAGAGCCACCTGAGGGTTGATTTTTGTCAACTTCTGTTTCACTGGTTTTGCATTAGGTCGTACTGCAAGGTGATGGACAACCAAAGCAGGATCGAACCCTGGCATGTCTGCATAAGTCCATGCAAAAGTGTGATTCCTACGTTTGAAGAAGGCTAAGAAATTTTCCTACTCTATTGCGTTGAGAGATTCTGCCCTGAAGGTGATTTTTGGCTCTTCTTTCGTCCCAAGATTCATCTCTTGAGCTGGCTCCACCAGGATGGGTGATCTGTCGGGATATACCTTCTCTATCTTAGGAAGGCCCATGCTTCCATCTCCTAGCACTTCGTGGAGGTTTTCACCAGGAGATACGTCCTTTATTTTTACTTTTTTGGGATTTGATACTGCCACAAAATAGTTTTCACCGTCAGATCCATGTTTGATTTTTATATTTTTGCGACTGGAAGTAGGGGTTGTCTCCCTGAAATAGGTAGCCATATCAAGTTCCATAATGTATCCATCTTTATGATCTCCCAGGGGGAAGTGATCTCTAACCCCCATAATTTCAACGATTGCTTCATCATTTGGTGCTACGTCAAAGACAGGAGGTCCCTGTTGGTCCCAGTCTATGAGGTCTAGGTATACAAGGGGTAAGTCATTGGATGAAGAGGTTAGGGTGGTGACTATGTATATGGTACATATGGATGATTCAAAGAAATCGGCGAAGTCACTAAAGGAGTCTTGATGGCCCATTTCATTGACATTATCAACTTCAAGGGAGACCGTAGCGACCTCGGCTAGGATACATTTGCCAGTAGTGAGGATACGTTGTCATTGACCATATCCTAACCCTTGAGTATAAGGATTTCTTGTCGCTTGGACTGGTTCCACAATCCCTTGTTCATGAAGGCCAATACCGCCTTGTCCTTTATAGCCCATGTTTTTGACAATCTCTGACCCTTTGCCATAGATTTTTGTTGGTATGGTGGGAGCTTCTTGCTCTGTTTCTTCATATTTATATAGCCATGATGATATTTCTTCAAGCACATCTTGATCGAGGAGATGTTTCTTCTCAAAGGTAGGTGATGGTTTACATTTGATGACAACTGTATTGGCTTCTTCTTTCTTTGGGATACCGAACATTTTAAGGTTGGGTAATGTGCCCACACAAAAGGTACCATGTAGGTTGTATTCCCCACATCCCATGTCACTAAGCTTGATCTTGACCTCGGACGGTGGAGGTGTGTGGGATGAACTGGTGGCAATGTTAGTAGATTTGATGTACGAGGTAGATGTTGTGGGGTTGGCTTTTGTAATGGCTTTGTTATACAAACAAAAGGTGTGGTCATGGCTTTTCAAGAAACTACAGTATTGGAAGGGGCAGGGGTTGGCGTAGATAGTTACTTCTGTGCCATTATGAGGGAACTTTAGACATTGATGGAATGTAGAGGAGACCGCTTGCATGGCATGGATCCATGGTCGGCCGAGAAGAATGTTGTAAGGGAGATCAAGATCAAGGACCTGACATTTTATTTCCATTATCTTTTGTCCCACTTGAATAGGGAGCTTGATAGTACCCTCAAATAGTTGTTTAGTGTCATCATACCCTTTGATTGTTATGCATTCACTGGTGTCTACAACCACATCCGAGTATCCCAAGTGTTTTAGTAATTTAAGGGTGCACAGGTTTAGGCCAGAGCCACCATCTATTGAGACTCTCTTGATGATATGCTTATGGATGTGGACTTCGACATGTAAGGTGTCATTATGTGAGTTCTCGGAAGCGGGAAGATCCTTTTCTGAGAAGGTAAGATTATGAGGCATGGTGATATGGCCCACCATGGCTTGGAATTGATTCACATTCAAGTTAGTGGGAACTTGGGTTTCCAAGAGTACTTTATCAAGGACTTCTTTATGGAGAGGTGACATGTGAAGTAGCTCAAGTATGGAGATTTGTGTAGGGGTTTTTCTTAGATGTTCTAGGAGGTTGTATTTATTGGTAGGTGATGTGTGTGCAACTAGACGATTGGGTAGGGGGTTTGATGTGGATGAGGGTGTTTGATCAGTGGTAGGGGCTATGCGGATGGATATGCGGCCATGACGGGTTGTGATGGCACAATCAGGTGCTTGAGCCTGAATGGTGATTGTGTTGACATGGTTAGACAATGGTTCTATCTGCCCTACAATAGAGTCATAGGATGCGGGAGGTGGGGTGATGTTGTAGGCTTGATTAGAAGATGAGGCCTTGTTATGATTGGGCAGTGGATCCTTGTAAGCTCCTAAATTAGCGTTGCGCGATGGTTGGGTGTTTTGCTCAAGACTGACTTTATTCTGATCTATGAGGTCTTGCATACAATGCTTTAATTTTATGCAATCAGCCGTCTTATGGCCCACAATGCGGTGGTAGTCATAATAATCATTTTCATTGTACCATGCAGCTTTAAGCTCACTTTCTTGGTGGGGTTTAATAGGTGGGAGAGTTATCAAACCTTTATTTAGACTTCTATCGAGGATATCCTCGATTGGTTCCCCTAAAGGTGTGAATTGTCTTCGAGGTTGATTTTATTTAGATTGCCCCTTTGGGATATTTACATTGGTAGCATATGTACTTGAGGGTGTTTGATTTTGTACATGTTGGATGGTCTTTACATCAGTGATGTCATCGTTCAAGGTGTTTTTGTTCTTTCCCCAAAAGTGTGACTTTTCGTTTGATTGTGTGTTGTTATTGTTGTTTGTATTGGGGACGTTGATATTGACTTTGTTGTTATTGTTGTTGTAGGACTTGTTGTCGTATAATTTGATCGAGCCTTTGGCGATAAGGGCCCTTTCTATGGTAGTACCTTTGTCAATGACTTCTTCGAAGGAAGACTCACAAAGGATTTGTAGATGGAACCCTATTTCTTGATTTAGGTTAGTCACAAACATGGTGACTAATTGCTTCTCAGGAATTGGCCAAGGGAGTTTGCTTGCTAAGCATCTCCACCTCTACAAGAAGGAAGCGAAGGATTCTGCGCTGTTTTGCTTTGTATTGCAAAGGTTTGTCATAGATATTTCATGTTCAAAATTATAGGAGAAATGATTAACAATTTTTTTTGCAAGCTCAGGGAAAGACCTAATGCCCGGGGGAAGATGTGCGAACCATTCAGCGGCTTGACCACTGAGGCTTCTTGAAAATAGTCTCATTAGATATGTATCGTTGTTCGAGACTTCTAAGCAAGCAAGGTAGAACTCCCTAAGATGATCCCTAGGGTCTCCCTTTCCCTTAAACTTGTCAAATTTGGGCATTTCAAAGTTTTTGGGAAAAGGGGGCATGTACAGTGTTTGATCAAACGAATAGGGACAAATATCCTCAAAAGAATAATGTTTTCACTTGTGCCCAGTTTGTATATCATCTACTTTTTGAATCAAGGCTTGTACAATGCTTGTTAGATCCGGGGTTAGCGGAGGTTGTGGTGTGTAGGTTTGTTGATTGATGAGATGTTGGAGATTGGGTGGGATTTGATGTCAGATATTTTGGGAGATCGTGTTTTGGTACTGTGGGTTGGTGTTTTGGTTGAGTTGTACGAGATATTGTTGGTAAGCATGGATTTGTTGGAGAATATGGAGAGGCATTTGAGAATTGGGATTATGTTGTGTTGATGATGCTACGAGGTTTTGTAGATATGTGAGATTAGATGGGTTGACATTAGATGGGTTGACGTTGGATAGATTGGCATGAGATGCATTGACATTGGATGAGTTGGTCGTGTTGTAAGGTGGTTGTGAAAATAATTGTCTCATGTAGGCTATGGTTTGAGGGTTGAGTGGACGCACACTTGTGGAAGCACTTACATGCGTGGGGTTCCCTTAGATGCCCAAGGTGATTTGTGGAATGGAAGGGTTTACGTTAGTTATGGTAGTGGATGTGATGATGGGTTGGGAGGTGGTAGGATTGGAGACATTTGTGGAAATCATAGATGTGGTAACATTAGAGCTTGTGGGGGTGGTAGATACGATGGGAGTTGAAGTTTGAGAGACGGTAGGTTGGGTGTTTGATGTAGATGGTTGGGAGGATGTGGTAGGATTGTTGTTAGAGGTGGATGGCTGGGACGTTGTCATGTTGTGGGGTGGTTGGGCACCAATTTTGAGGAGGTAGTCAAGATATCTATTTAGATCTGACCTTAGGAATTTGTCAAGCATGTCCATGTTGTTGGTGTCTTGTGTAAAGTTCAAGACATCTTGCTCATCTTGGCTAATGGTGGTGACGTTTTGGATGGGTGGTGGTGGTGGTGGTGGTTACAAGAAATGGAAGGGATTTTCGTTGGGATTGTATGTTAGAATTTGAAAGACCGTAGGTAGGTTGTATGTTTGGTCGATTGGTAGGTTGTTGTCATTGGTGTTAGGCATCCCTATGCCCATGTGTTGTCCAAAGTTTACCATTGCTTGATTCTTCTTGTGTTGTGATCTAGTTATGGGCATGCAAGTGTATGGATTTGATTTTGAGGTGAATGAAAGGGGGATGGAGACCTTAGAGAATTCGGATTGATTTGTTGGACCCAAATATGGATGTGGTAGTGGAATGGAGTAAAGGAAAAGATGAAAGGGTGATTGTAGTGTGATAAAGGATAGATTTTCACTTCTAAGAGATAAGTCTTCAAAAAAGTGTTAATCTAAGGATGATAAGAGTGGATGGTATTGATTTTTTACAAAAATTTGGACCAAAATGGTAGATGAGAGATGGAGTTTGTTTGAGGATGATTTGACGGAAGGGATTTTGATGTTGATTTGAAGGGTGAAATTTTTAGATGAACTATATGTTTGGTATGAGGGATTAGGATGATGTTTTTGAAGAGGATTTGAAGGTCAACGAATGAGCTTAAGTAAGATCTAGTTTTGTGTTGCACATATGGATTTTTTCTCTTTGTTTGGGGTAGGCTTATGACCTTACACAAAGAAGGATGATTATTTTACTTGAAAGGTTGACTAATGACTCCAAGCAAAATATGATGTAAAAGATGAAATCTAGATCTAGCTTTAGCTCAAAGGGATGATGAGTTTTGGATGTTGGTTGATGGTTTTTTGATGGGTGTTTGGATTTAGAAGATTTTGGATATGTTTTTGATGAGAGAAGCGAAAGGATTTTGGAATGATTTCTTGTAACAAGGATGTTTGTTTGGTCTAAAAGGTATTCAAAGATTAATGAGGATGAGTGGACATGGAATTGAGTGGATTATGGTATAGAAAGGGGTCTGATAATGATAATAACTGATTCTCTAAGGTCAAAATGAAGGTATGATTTGAAAAATTTAGAAGAAAATGGGTGGATTTTTGGGAAGGTGATTATGGATTATGGCTAGGTAGGTGCTAAAGATCACAATGGAATTTTCTCTAGTTTCAAGTAGGTCAGTTTGCAAATAGCACCAAAAACAGACAGACTAGCGCTGAAACAGGTCAATGTTGGTCGAGGCTCTGAAAAAGATTGATTTTGGTGACAAATTTGGATTTGTATTGATATGAAATTTGATCAAATGATTTTTGTTGTTTCTTGGCAAGTTTCTTGAAAGCACTTTAAGCACAATAACACACAATAACCAAGATTTTTTTGTGAAAAGATGTGGGATTTTCTTAAACAAGTACTTTATACAACCTAAGGTGAAGATAGGACAATATTTGTTGAATCCCCTACTTGTTCTTATTCAAAGCGGGTAGCTCCAGGATCTTGGTAGCACTGGCTCCCCCTTACAGTGCACTCACTTTTCACGCATACCAAGATCTAGGTTTCCACAAAGGCTTGTCCCTCACCAAACCTTAGGATTGTCCCTGCTACCTCAGCTAAGAACCGCATGAATCAGGCTGATTCAAAGGTTACCCTTCTGCATCAACAAATAGAAGGTTTTTGGCTCACTAAAACAAAGGTTTGTAGTAAGTGCATTCGTTTAGGTGGCCATACGTGCGGCAGCGCTACTCTTTGTTATGGAGTCTCCCAGCCTCCAAGGGTTACGCCTTGGAGGGTTTTGGGGGAGGTTGGTTGTTGGTATGACACAACAACACCTGTTGCTTGTGACTTTCGTCACAAACACATTATTTATATAGCGGCTCGAAAGAGCTTGGCTTTAGCTTGTTGTCGCTTGGGTCATTCCCACCTTTTGAAGCAAGGTGGCAAGCCCTCTAAAGGTTTAGCAAAAGCAACACAAACACAAAAATACTTTTGATCCCTAAGTTCATACAAGGATGCGAGGGGAGAGCATACATATATTTTGTGCTTGGGTCACACTAAACAAGGTTCATTTTTTAGTTCTTAGATTATGTTGGGGGTGATTTATGCAAGTGTTGTGAGAAGCTTTTGATACCCAAGATCACCAATGGTGCGAGGAAAGAGCATACACTTTTCATCACACAAACATTATCACAAAACACTTCATATAATTGATTTGTTTTCTTATTTAGATGGGTGAAAAATGTAGATTTGTTGTTCTTTTTAATCCAATGAGTTATGATGCACTTTGTGGTTCTTTTAAAGCCCAAAATCGAGATGTTTGTAGATTTGTTGGCAAGCACTTGTTAATTTTAGAGCACCAAATTCAAATGTTTTTTCTATGCTAAGGTACACAAAGATTTTGTTTGTTGTTTGCTGTTTGTTTGATCAATTTTAGTGCACCAAATTGAAATGTTGTTTACACTGACATACAAGGGTTCCTTTTAAGCACCAATTGAATTGTTTGTTTAACCTAAAGATAAAAAAACCCTACAAAAATTTGTTAGTGGTTTCAGATGATGATGACCTACAAATAGCTATTAGTCCCTGCATAGAACCGAAGGTTAGCCTATGAAAATAGTGCTAAAATAGACACAAACTGGTGCCACAGTAGACTGCCAATGGCGCTACTAACAGAAGCTGACACAGAACCTGACTACCCTAGAAAATAGCGCTACAAATACATACAGATAGCGCTGATATACAATATTGCACTAAAAAAGGACATAGAATGTGCTAAAAATAGAATTAGCGCTACAATATATATTAGAATACAATAATAATATAAATTGCGCTAATATGAATGAAAGAAGGCACCACTGTGCATGCGTTTGAATGGTTCAGTCGACTATAGAATATGGCACCACCCTGGGTGCTGATAGCTCTAAACAGGGTTGAAATTGTCAAGCCTGCAAAAGAAAGTTTTCCTAACCAAAATAGGGGGTTAGACTGGAAAGAGAGAGGTCTTGTTAGTCTTGTTAGCCTAGTGAATGGAAACCAAAACAAGATGAAAGCAAAAATGTGTGTTTGGTTCTCAAGAAGATTTTGACATGACCTCCCCCTTGTTTTTGCCTAAACACCTACAAAACTGAGAGCCAATAACCTAGGAATTCGGTAGGAAGCTCAAAAAGAAGAACAAGGCATGAGTAATATCCAACAAAAACTGCCGTGTCAAATAGCGCTGAAACAGTCAGAACATAGCGCTAAAATTCACCACAAATGGCGCCACTGTGTAGGTACATAGCGCCACACCTGTGAACACAGCTTAAAACAACAAAACTCATAAGAAAATGATTAGATTGAGACCTTGCGGGTCCCATTAGGCGTACGAATGTGATTAGGTGATCCAAACCGAGGTAAAAATACAAACTTAATGCATGCAAAACAAGAAGTTATACCTTGATATGAAGACCCAATCTCATGAGGGTGAAGGAGCTTGCACCCAAATGCTCCAAGATATACCCTAGATACTAAGAAGAGATGTGAAATGCTCTCAAGCTCACAAGTGCAACTCAAGAATCTACTTAGCTCAATGGATATTTTGGCATGGTAACATTACTTAAAAATTAGATGATCAAATGGCTTGTAGGATGTTGTATTTATAGGCATTTTGGAGAGATTTTGATCCAATGATTGAGATTGATTTGGGAGATCAATGGTGGAGGATGAAGATGATGTGGAGGGCCTATATTTCATCTTGGAAAATGGAGGGCTAGGAATAAAGATGAATTTTATATTCATCTTGGAAAAGGGGTGAATTAAATGAGGTTGGGTGAGATGGATTATTTGTGAATTAAAAATTCAGATGGGGAAGAGTAAAATGAATTAAAAAATCATTTGGGGAAGAGTGGATATTAATTAGTTATGACATGTGTAAGGGGTGTAAGAGGTATTAAATGAGGATTATGACACATGTGTATAAAAAATTGATGTATATGAGATATATTTCATTTTTTTTATTTCTGGGATGTGGGGAGGAGTGTTAATCAAGGTTTGACCATTTTAATTAGGGTGATTTGCCTAATTAATATGGCTGGAAAAAATTAGGGAATGGGTTAATGGGAGGTTAAGATTAATTAAATAAGGTTTTATTTAATTAATCCTAAGGCTAGGATGAGATAGGCTAGGGTAGGCAATTAAATAATGACTATTTAATTACCTAGGGTAGGGATAGGTTAATTAATAGGCTGAATTAATTAGTTAAACATGATTTACCTAATTAATTGGATTTAGTGAGAAAGGGGGAAATTAACCAAAAAAATACTGCATATTTATTTAATTAATTGGCTAAAGTTGAACTATTGAATTAATGAAATTAATCCAATTGTTGGGGATAGAATGATGAAAAATTAGGTGATGAAGGGATAATTAATTAAATAAAAATATAATTAATTGATTAGAACAAAAATTGGTATGTTTAGGGATGTCGGGAGTCGGTTTGACAATGGAGACATTTTTAGGTGTCTACAGTTTCTTTAGGAAGTGATGATGAAGATGATAGTATGACTAAACCTAGAGTTGTTGGTGATGGTATTGATTTCAAAATCATGCAAAGAATGGGATATGAAGGACAAGTATTGGGAAAGCAGCAGCAAGGAATTATAGAACCTATTGAACCGGTGATCAGATCAAGAAGTGAAGGGATTAGATATGACAAAGCTAAGGAGGTTATGGCAAACTTTAAATCAAATTAAAGCAGAAAAGGTATGTTTTGTTCACATTGTAATAGGCACGGACATGAAGAGGAATCTTGTTGGGATCTACACCCTTGTAAGTTACGTGGATTGAGGAACCATTCTGAAAAGTTGTGTTGGAACAAGATGAAGAGAAGAATGCCTATGGCAGGTTGTATACAGAGGAACTATGGATGGATTGATGGACAAGAATGGAAACATGTTACTGGTATGTTCAGGGGGAGATATAGACTGAAGTGTTCATATGTTGAATCAGGATGCAAAGAAAGAAGACCTTATGTGGAGCAGAACAAGGAAAGAAATTCAAACTACAGAGGGAGAAGTGACAGGAGTCTTAATTCTTATCACACTAAAGGATACAAAAGAGATGTAAGCGGATTTGATAGAAGACCATTTGTAAGAACCTATTTTCAAGTTTGGAGGAGAAAAGAATCAAGCAAGGAAAGTCATCAAGAACCTGTTATCAAAGAAGCTAATAAAGGAGAAGCAATAAGTAATTTAGAGATAGTTTGTGTAGAAGATGAAAAGCCTATTGATACAGAGATGATTTGTTCAGAAGAAGAAGAGTTGATTGAAACACTAAGTTTGACAAAGGAACCAGAAGAAAATGATGCAGAGATAGTTTAGGCAAAAGAGGAAGAAGAACCCTTTGAATCATTGAGTGTAATAGAGAAACCGGAAGAAGGAGAAGCATTGATCTTAAGGAGATTTGTGTTATAGAATTGTGCAAGAGAAAGTTTGTAAAATCACCTGAGAAGGCAGTGCAAGATAAACTTTGTGTGAACAAGTGTAAAGAATAGTATGTGATAGAGAAAGAGGGAATGACAGGATATTGTACCGGAGAAAAAGGATTGTGTACTGGATTGAAGTGATTATGGTAAAGGAAACAAAGTGAAGTAAGAAGCAATATAAGCAGAGTGGAAGTTGTAAGATTTTGATGAGTGCAGATGAAATTATGTTAAGAACCAAAGAATAGACAGTGTTGTAGAGAAACTTAAAAAGTGTATTGACTTGATTGTTCCAGATGATGTATTTGATTAAAACAGACTTTGATCTGGAGGCAACTTATGGAGAAGGCTTGCTCAGACTGTCGATCATTGAGGCAGTGCAAGGCTTGCAGGTAGACATTGAACCTAGAAGAACCGAAGGCAGTTTTGTAGGGTGGACTTGAATAGACTGCCAACCTTGAGGCAGTTGCAAGTACCTGAAAACATATCGCCGAACCCTAAATCTAACTTAATATAGACCTAAGTGAAGGGGCTCACTTCTCAAATAACCCTGAGGGTCTGATGCAAGAGCATCCAGAAGTCTGATGCAGAAGGATCTAGAAGAATTCAGAACCATTGAGACAGTTGATAGAAGCTTGAATATGCGGAGAAAGTAACCTTGGAGAATTTTAGATTTTGAATATGAGGGGCTATAGAGCTATACTTAGCATCTAGACATAGGAAATTACAACATATCAAGAATTTAGATTGTTTGGTTTTGATTCCAGAAAGTTATCGCTATTTGAAGATTGATTGTTCTGACAGAACAGAGCCGACTGTGTTTAGTGAAGTGGAATCATCTTGCGGATCATTTATGTGACTTGCAGAGTGAAAAGAAGAATTGGTTGATGAAGTTTAAGGACCTGGCCAACCTTCAGTGAGGTCTTCATGAAGTTCTATGCATTTGTAGAGCAATGTCTTATGTTTACGCCCAACCTGTTTTGTGTACACATTACATAAGCTAGCCGTTGCAATTAGGCCAACCTGGTGATGATTTGAAAGCTTGTGGATGATATAAATAAGAGATAAACGATTGTTTCTAGGTAGTGATGGATGACACAAAGATCTAGAACATGAAGATAAGTTATTATGATCTAAAGAAGTAACAGAACTAAAGCGAAGAACAGAGTACAAGATAGAAGAAGTTACAAATCTGAGAATTGATAATCTGACAATGAAATTCATGCAAGAGAGTTGTTGGTTGTAATTCATGGGCTATGGCCTAGCATCTGTAAAGCCCTTGAGGCATGTGTAATTTGATTTGAAGTATAATATATGAAGAATGAGCTTTGAAGGCTAGGTTTTTCCCTGTTAGGGTTTTCCCAGGATAAATCTGATGTTATGTGTTCATGAATCTATTTTATCTTTATGTTGTTAAACTATAAGCTTATGTTTCATGTCTGTATGATCTTGGTATTAATTGTTTAAGGCTGCAAGGTTGGACAGTCCCTAACCGGACCCTCCTACCTTGACTGCATCAAATTGTTGATGTGGTTTTTGACACGCCAACTTACTTGCAAGTCATGAAGCCTATAGGGTGGAATGACAAAGGTTCCCCTACTTGGAAGGTGGCTAACCTTGAAAGTCTTTCATGAATAAGTTAAGAGGTTCACTAGTCCTCAGCTAAAGAGTACTTTGGTTGGTCTAGTCAAGGGCCTGCAAAGAGTAATTAGGAGTTGTTCAATTGGAATAGAGGTTTACTTAATGAATTTTTCACTAGTAGCCATGCAAACCTCAAATTAATTTTAAAACTGAATTAATGATTTTTGTAATTTTAATTCGTTTGAATTCCTTCAATTTGATTTTGACATTAATTTTTGGTTTGAGATTGATCAAACATTAAAAAAAACAATATATTCCCTCAAGATCAAAATTTATAGTATGAAATTTGCATAATTTATGCATTAAAATTTATCCATTTTAAATTGAATAAATTCTAAAATTTTAATGGCAATGATGAAATTGTTATGGAGTAAAAAGTGGACACATGCCTTTTTACCTCCTAGTTTAGCTCCTAGGTCCTATTTGCTTCATTATACATTCTAATTTATCATCCCAAAGGAAATTTACCAACACCCATGACATTTTGGACCCTTGGGACCTCTTTTAACTTGTCCCTAATCTAATTTGGGCCCCTAGACTTGGGCGCCAACCTCCCAAGTCTCCCTTGATTAGTCGGGGCTAATTAATGGCATATCGACTTGGGCCCTTCCAAAGTATTCCTCCTTGTCAGCTTTTGTAATTTAAATTCATAAATGTTATTAGGAAAGCATATATAAGTGAGTTTATGACTTCATTTTAAACCTAGATGGATAACGCAAATTTATGGTATTGGAGCAAAGAGCATTCAAGGCATTCATTGTGTTATTGTTGTAGATTTGTGTTTGTGTTTGTATTTGTCGCAGATATGGCATTATCATCCATCTCCTTATGAGTTTAAGAGATTTCATCCTCCTAAGGACTTCACCTCTAAGGTGACATCATTGCCATTTGAATCATTTAAATCATTTCATCATTTGGATTATCTTTTGCCTCTACCCTACAAGGGCATGCTCTCTCATTAACAATGGTGTTGGGAAAGCTTGAATGCTAACCCAAGATTTGACTAAGGCAACTCCCTAAACACCACAACTCCCAAAATCCTCTCTTGTCATCTTGTGTCTAGGTTACATGTATAGGTTTTGGGAAAAGTGAAGCTATGGGAAGGCAGTGCAGGAATTAGAGTTTCGAGATCCTGAAACAATTTCATATTATCTCTCCAAAGAGACTTGGGTGGTTGGCGCCCTAGTCTACAGGGCTTCCAGGTTCTAGATTTGGTTTCTGAGCATCACTTGTAGCACATTCTCTATTTTGACCTCTGGCAGAATCTCACTTCTGGACTTGAGCAGTTGTCAAATTTGTCCTCTGACACCTCTACTTCCGGGAGATCGGTTTTGACATCTTAATGAT
The DNA here is from genome assembly GCA_027924645.1 of Cunninghamia lanceolata. Classification (NCBI taxonomy): domain Eukaryota; kingdom Viridiplantae; phylum Streptophyta; class Pinopsida; order Cupressales; family Cupressaceae; genus Cunninghamia; species Cunninghamia lanceolata. The sequence continues at coordinate 1,171,637 of BSBN01000900.1, forward strand.
CATCTTTGTACTTTTAGTTTCTAGATTCCTGTTGTCGATCATCTGTTTTAAGCTGACCATCTCATAACTAGGGTTTTATTCATATTTAACCTAGGGTTTGATAAAAACCTTGGTTGAATCTCATCTTTCCATAGAAAATCAAGAGCACAATATCTGTAGTTGAGTCCACCTTCTCCTTGGTTGTGATTTAGCTCAATCTTGTCCTTGAATGTTATTGTGGAAGAGGGTTTTGATCTTATTATACATGTATGCATTCATCTCTCTGTTACCACTAAAAATTTTTGTGATCCCATTGTAGCAAACATTTGCATCTTTCTAAGTGTTGAAATCAGTCTTTACATTACTTCATATCATACCTATCATCCTACATTGGATAATCTTGCATAAATTTGAAAAAAATTAAAAAAAAATAAGCATTCTAGGCTTGCATAAAGGCATAGTTTTGCATTATTTCATTGCATATTATTGGATACATTTGAAAATCTAATTTTTACATCAAATCTGAGATAAATTACAGCAATTAATCAATTCATGATATCACACCTTGTATTTGCATCTCTCATTTGCTAGGGATTTGTTAAAATTTTGCATTTTTCATATAACCTAGTTTTTGCAAAAAGCTAGAGTTAGCAGTCAAAATCTTATTTCAGATTTTTCTACTCCTTTAAAAACCCATTCAAATCTGATTTTGATTTCTAGTTTTGCTTCATTATACATCCTTGCATTGAAATTTTAAATTTTACAATTACATAGTGTGTATTTCAACATTAAGGGTTTTTACACACTTTCTTCACAATTATTTGAGCAAACTTTTAATCACTCATATTACTTTTTGTGCAAAACTTTTAACATCTTCATCACTCCATTTGTAGTGACACTAGTGTGTTTTTTTCCCTTGCATAAAGCTTCAAAAACCTGGTTTCCTCAACTAGTGTTGTGGTGTACAAAAGTCTCTCATATTGGTTATGTTTGATAAATGAATAAATCTTATTGTACATTGTTGTTCCAAGACATTTCATGATGGCATCTTCATGTTATTCCTCTTTAAAATCTTTGCATAAGTATATCCTAGATTTTGAAAATTTCTCTAAATTCACTAATGTGTACCCTCATGTTTTAGAGCACATAGCATCTGTAAATGATACTGATGTTTCTAAATGTTCTAGCTATGAACTCAAATTACTTTGATAGATACATGATTTTGATAGTTTCATAATACTCGTGGATGCATACCCTTTGGTATTAAAAGAGAACCAAATTCATATCCATGAATACCCATGAAAAAGATGATTGCAAAAGTTCTTCTATAAATCATGATAATGCATTGGAACTAATATCTAAAGTATATGACGATGATGATGATTCTATGAGCTATCCTATTCCTCTAGTTGAATGTTCAAGTACTTTGGACATCACTAAGGATGTGAAAACCATGAATAGTTCTCTTTTGCTTGCATGTTCAAACCCCTCGAACATCATTAAAGATTCAATCATCGACAATTCTTCTAACATTTTACCTTCCCTTAATTCCAATGCTCTCCCTTTAGAAGAAGAAGCATTGGTGGATGTAAAAAGGTCTCTCATATTAAATCCTTTAGGGATGGATGTTGAGATTACTCAGTAAAAATAATGTTAATTCAATCATCATAAATAGACTTATTCCACCCACTAAGGGGATAGTGGATAAGTGTATTAATGTTCCTAAACTCATTGTGCATAGAGCACCCAATGTGCCTCCTTGCTTCAAACCAGTGATTATGGTTAAAGGTGCTCCAACACCACCTAGACCCCTGGGTTACATTCTCAATTTGCAAAACAAATTACTCAAGGAAATCAAGCATATCAAAATGTGTCGCAAGAACCCTATCACAACTCATACATACAATACATAAAATAATAAACAAAGTAAACAACAATCGAACACTCTGATTACTTTATCAATTTCTCAACCTATGATTCCTTAACCACATCATCTAATGCATAAAGTTGGTCAAGTTTATGATCTTGTTGAGAACCTTCACACTACTCCTGCTAAGATCTCTCTTTGGGAACTCATACAAACATTGCCTACATAACACAGAATGATCTAGGAAGCTTTACAAAAGGTTATTGTACCATTGACTATTAAGCCTAAAAATGTAGCAGACCTATTATATTGTATGCATGTGACAAAAATAGACATTTTGTTTCAACAACATGAGTTACCCTCTATGGAAGTTCAAAAATAATATGATCCTCTTATAATCTTTGTCACAATAAACAAAAAGTTGATAAAGCAAGTTATGGTTGATAATGGATCAGATCTTAATATTTGTGGTGTTGATTTGTTACAAAAAATCAATGTTGATAGAAAATTAATTAAACCAGATAAGCTTAACATTTGTGTCTTTGATAAGTTGGTAGATCATCCCTGGGTACTATAACCTTACCTGTAAAGGTTGGACCCGTGATATTGTCTATTCTTTTTCATGTCATGCCCGGTGCTCTTTCCTATAATGTGATTCTTGGAAGACCATGGATCCACACTATGGGGACAGTTCCATCTTCCCTTCATTGATCATTAAGTTTATTTATGAAAACAAACTTCACACCATCGAAGTCGATCCGAAGCCAAAAAATTGTTTACACATTGAAACACAAAAACAACTTGTCAATCACAAGATTCTAAACAATTTAAAAGTTGATTCATAAATACCTCTTGCCACAGATAATGTTGTGCAAGATTCAACACCAAATGGACTTTTTGGTGATGATTGGGGTTCATTAGACTTTACTCCTACCTGTATAGGGGAGTATAAACTTAATAACGCTGAAACATCAAAAGTTGCATCGATATCATCTAAACAACCTATGGAAACACCTAAAGAATCTCAAGCTTCTTTAGTCAATAAAGAAGACAAGACTCTTACTTATACTATAGATTATGAGACCTATGAGGCCACACCATATTCTAAAGAGATGACCTCCCTCTACGGTCGAGGATTTAAAATCCTTTATAAAAATTGTGACTATGTAGGCAATGGTTATGGTGTAAAACAAGGAAATAAAGTACCTTTACAAGTTGTTGGAATTAATTGCACGATTGGTATTGGATACCATTCTCTAAAGTCCACAAAATCCTACTGTCATCCTACTCTTAATGTTAATACAATATCAGAAAATATGATATATCCTGAGATGATGGACATGGATTGTTCTCTAGGAAATATCCCATTGAATCATGTAAGTATTTATCCCTCTTTTAGCCACACTCAATGTAGCACCTACTCTAGTTGCTCTGAAGGATGGCCTCCTCCTAGATATATATGTTGTCAGCATTGTGTTGTGTTCCCCCGTGTTATGTTATATGTTGTTTAGGTCTCTTTGGATGACCCTTGACACTCTTGTAAGGTCAAGGATACAAGGAGACCGCCTCTGTTGTGACCACTGTTGTATTTGGCTCTCTATTCTTCCATTTCCTCTTCTCTATCTTATTGTTGTGTGTTATGCCTTGGGGCATAACATTGTGGAGGATGTCTTGGGGAATTTTCCCTTGTTGTAAACTCAAGTCACTCTTGTCTCCTCTCATTTTTATTGTTTACATTCTTCAGTGACCATACTAGTCGACGGATGATGAAAACAAATAAAAACTAATAAGGACCATGTGTCCCTTCAGCAAGAAAGAAAAAATGGACCTATTCCATATATGAAGATGGGGTTGATATATATTACTGATGCTTGGCTAGTAGAATTGCTTTATGTGATGTATCATGTTGTGAAATTTGTTGTAACAAACCTTTGCAGTACTCTAAATCTGCTCCAATACACTTTGGATTATTTTGTATCTCACCTTGATGCTACACTCGGTCCTAAGATAGCTGCAATATAGCCCAATGACTATACTCGATACTATTGATGTGGTTGTTAGTCACAACAACAAGAAATAAAAGTTTCTATCAAACCTCTATTTATCTTGAAGAATACGATGAGTTCAAAGAATTCATGATTACAAGTCTCCCTGCATTAGGTCATAACAATCTATTGTCACTCAGAGGTTGGTGTGATATGTTATTTTCCAATAGGAGCATTATGTAAGAATTCAAAGAAATCTTGTCTAGATATTTATCTTGTTACACTTGTTCTGCATGTATCTCAACAAATTGCATCAAATATGATAATCCTTAGCTAAGATGTGCATGTATTCATGTATATTTATCATAAGTTTGATCAATTCTTTTGAAATTCCCTCCAGCTAAGACTATTTAGTGTGATCTTTCTAACTTTGATTAGTTCTTCTAAAATTCTCTCAAACTGAACTAATCCTCACTTCTTTACCTCAAATTCTCTCAAATATTATGCAAATAAACAAGTATTTCACTATCATTATCCAGCATTTGCATGATATTCACTATGATATGGTATTTCTACTCAAATATGCTAAGATATGCAATTATCTACATTAATTCAGCATATTTGCTCTGTATCTGCTCATTATTTGTCATTATTTGCAACTCTAGATGGTTATTTATGAAATTCAAATGAAATAGAATGAAATTAAATTGAAATTCTAAATTTACTGAAATGATTGAATTTCAACCAATGATCCACATGCACATTCGAGACTTTCATGAAAAGGAGATGAATCAAACCATGTTTCACCAGGACATTCCACAATTACGCATGGCAGATGCTAATCTTCAAAGGAATCAGATGACAATAACATGTACCAGTTGAAATGCACCTCTAAGGAGTATAGCAATTCACATTGACATATCCATAAATCATCCACAAGATTACATAAGATTTACAATGAAGTAATAATCTAGATCTCCATTCTCATTCAGTATTCAAAAGTATACACATATACATATGGTCTTGAGAGAGAACCATGGGGAAACAAAAAGTCACAAAAATTGTATACTTAGTGCTCGCAAATTCAATAATTCAATCTCAATTAAGCTCCTAATAGTTTACAAATGAGAATCAACATCCTTTTATAGGACAAGGATGAGATTTAGTTACAACGATCCAATGGTTAGGATCTAATCAAGATGATCGAACGATCAGGAAAAGTGGCACGTGATTGCTATCTGGTAATCATTTGTGGAGGACAGTTGGCAAAAGGAGAATATTCCCTGCATATTTGACTTAGTCTTCATGTTCTTTACTCAGCATCTTCTTCAGATTCTTCACCTATAGAGCCTTCAATAACCTGAAATCCAGTGTCTATGCCCTTGAAGTGTGCATATGCCCCTACTTCTTTTTTTATTTCATCTCTATTTTGCCCCTTGGCCTTTTCCTTAGCATGCTCTTGAAATTTTAATTGTTCCTTCAAGGTTATCCATTTGTTTGTCTTATTATCCAACTCCTCATTATATGCATCTATCTTGGACCTCATATGCATTGCCTTATCAATAATGTCTTCTGAGAAATGTTGGACTGGATCCTCTATTGCTAAGCTAAAGTTGTCCTTGAATGCCTTAACTACAAACTCATCATCTTGATTCTCAACTTTTCCTTCTACTTCACCCTCTATATTCTCCAAAATAGCCAACTCTTCTACCAAAAGCTCATGTGTCTTTATGCTGATATCAACTGCTTTTGCATTGCATCTCTTCAAGATAGACACTTCAAACTTTAAATCTTCTATCTAGAGGTCCATATTAGGAATGGCCTGGAGTGTCAAAATTGGTTATCAGGACTTGATCATCAACTTTCCTTATGTCCTTGAGCATGGTCAAGAACTGAATGCTCTGGACTAGCCTCTGGCCCACTTCTTGCTTCAAGGCATTTGCCTTACCCTTCATTTGGCTTAGCATATCCCAATTAGATAGGGACATCTTTACGACTTTCTCTCCTTCCTCCAAGAATCTTGCAAACCATTTATTCATCACATTGGCTTGATGCTTTTGTGCATCTAGAACAATTATCTCTTGATGTGAAACCAGAGCCAAGGGTGTAGTTGTTGTGATTGGGACATTGGCAAGGGTGACTAATCCCTTTATGAAAGCCTGCAATTGGGCAATTTTCCCCTTATACTTCTTATTTTTAGCCTTGGCTTTTGTAATCCTAGATGCCACTGCATCTATACTTTCTCTTAGTTCTTGAATGTCCTGATCTACAGTGGTGTGCCCTAGGTCTATTGTGGTCACATGGAATTCACCTGCACTGATCTCCCCTTTATTTTTATCAACTATAGGCATATATAATTGAGTTGTCCTCTTCCCAGTGGCTGGATCTCACCTTATTATAGAGGTTTCCCTTTCTCTACACTTGGGCTTTATATCCTCAAGTGAAAATAATGATTGAATATCAAAATCTAAAGACTCTTAAATAGGAGGTTGACTTACTTCATGTGCTAACCAATGCGGTGCACTAGATATTGGCCCTTGCTAACCAGTTTGCTTAATGTGAGCATTATGCACATTTGTGTCCTCCTCCTTTGGACCCTTTATGCTCACATGCTATTGATCCTTGTCAATGAGAACTTCTTCATTTACTTATTGACTTTGATCCTTTGGAACCTCTTGGGATGCCATATCTTGACCTTGTAATATTTATTTCACTAGCTCCTGATCATTATGCACATCCATGAGAACATATGCATCCTCTTTACTGGTATCTGTAGGGGTGTCCTCATGTACTCCCATATCCAAATCCTGTGTATCATGTTCCTCTTAGATCTTGGGATCATCTTTATTTGCATTTTGTTCCCCTTGGTGACTATTATCTGGAACATCTGAATGTATGTCCTAATTTATTCTTGTTTCCTTTTCTTTTAGACCTATTATGTCACCTTCATCCTCTAGACCTTCATGTCCAGATATCGATGTTTGCTTCTCTTTTGGACCTGGTTGTCTAGATATAGATGCTTCTTCTTTATTCTCTAGACCCTCTAGTCCAAATATTGATTCTAGACCTCCTTATCTAGATATAGATATTTGTTGTTCCTTTTCTCCTGCCTCAACATGTCCCTCTTCATTTACCTAGACATTTTATTCTAGAGGCTCTATCTGGATGTCCATGTCTTTAGCTATATTATCCTCATTTTGCACATTATCCATGGGTTCATCCTTATCCTCATCATTGGCCCCATCATATGATAAGTCAATAACTTTCGGGCTTGTGACGGTCTTCACAAACACATCCAAATTCAAGGTCTGCACCACTACCTCTATATTCTCAAGCTCTTCATCATCTCTAATGTTCTTAGGTGCCTGTGGTGTATCTTGGGGTGTTGGGGTAGTTTGCCTCAGCAAGTTTTTAATGGGATTGGATGTCACATCCCTTGTCACATCATCATATGTTAAGTCAATGGTTTTGTCTAGTGACAAGGGTTGATCCACCTTCTTCTTTTCTTCTTCTTTTCTTCTTCTCTTGCTTCCTTGGTTGATTCTTCCTTAAATTTGACTATGGTGGGGATGGGGACATTATGCTAAAACTCTTTAGGTACATTCTCCACATCCTTTGGGACCATTGTTGATGTGGATCTGTCTGCTATAGGTTGTTGTCTAGCAAACATCCTTTCCATCTTAGTGACCTCTTCATTTTCTTGGAGAAAAACATTTTATTGCACACTAGTAGATCCCCTGATTATAGGTACCTGTCTCTCTTTTGCTTGGGGATGCTTGCCCCTTTCAATATATCTTCACCCTTCTTTGCAGTTGCCTCTCCTTCATCTTCTTCATTGTCTACATATGAATCCTCCGGCTCTTCCACCTTCCTTGTAGTCATGTTGATTGTAGGGATAGGATTCACTCTTTGAGGTGAGGGCCTTGTGGCTATTGTAATGCCATTGGTGGTGAATTCTTCAACTGCTTTCGAAGAATCTGGTTTGGCCGGCTTGGCCTCCATAATTTTCCTTTTATGAATTAGGAAGCCATCAAAGTTAGGATCTCCCTATTGAAATACACAAGACAACTGAGAGGGGGGGTGAATCAGTTGTCACAAAAAATTAACTTCATAAACCATCAACTACTTAATTACTAATAATCAGATTTAACCATGAAAGTAGGAAACCATAGACTTAATCACAATCAGACATTCAACACGGTAGACACTAGATTTTTATATGGAAAACCCTAGAAGGGAAAAACCATGGTGGGTGTTAGCCCACAGAAAATATACGAGTTATAACAATACTAAAAATTAGAGGCTCATTGCCTACAGGGCTCACTGCAAAGAATGGCACACTGCCAAAGGGTGACTCACTACCAAGGGATGGCTCACTGCCAAGGGATGGCTCACTGTCAAATATAGTGAACTGATTAAATAGCATCTACTCCATGCCTGGGTTTAGTTCCATTGAAGCACAATATAACTTCTCTGCTCTACTCTTTCACACCTTCACACTTATCTCTTCATATTCACACACTCATACCCTTTTTCTCAATTCATTACAAGTCTTTATACAAGTCATCAACCTTGGAATGTACATCAAGGTCCGCAATATATTCATCAACCGTTGGAACAATCTCCAAGGTTAGCATTACAAGAACATACATAGAAATAGGTCTGGACCTAATACAAAAATTAGTTAAGGGAAAGATGTAAATATGTATGTCGATCATGCCAAGCCTTAGCTGGGACTCAAACACATTTTTTCATGCCACGACATGCTTCAACAAACTTCAAGGCATCTCCACAATTAGTGAAATCAACCAAGTCAGCCAAGACTGGTGAGAACACTGGGTCTGCTAAGAAAATTCTTCATCCATGATACAATTTTCTCTTTGCAGACCAATCCAAAGGTAGGAACATGATCAAGAGGCATCCACAAGCACATTGTAATCATCAGGAACAACCACACGATCTCTAACCACTCTGTCAAGAGGATTCTTCAAATCAGAGCACAAGAACAATAATGTCAGCCACTGTCATAAGGAAAGGATAGCTTGCAGACCACCAAATCACAAACCATTATAGTTGAAAGCACTTATCATCATTCCAGACTTAACTCTATAACTGCAGACCAAAATACTTCAATGCAGAGGAATCCAAAGCATAATATTTTCTCCCTATCACCACCAATCATACAGGAAAAGTAGTTTCACTCTGGTGAACATAACTCACTCAAATCTTCATATCAGAGCCTCAAACTTGGGATATAACATCTTCAGACAGACTTCTAAATAACATCCAATCCACAAATAAAGATATTCTTCCTACGTGAAATGTGGAGCAATCTTCTGGACTATTCTTTAGTATGCAATACACTATTTCCACTGCAACTCACTGTTTATATCGGAGGAGTTGATTTTTTCAATATCCTCAACATTAAGATGACTTACATAAGTAAATAAAAGCATCTCACTTATTACAAGCAAGCAACAGAATAAGAGCACAGTTGACACCAATGACAACACTGATTAGGAACATACTTGCAACAATCTCCCCCTTTGTCATTGATGGCAACATATGATGTGAAAAATTGAAAAGACCATCAAGACAAGATTCTCCCCCTTTTTCTTTACTCATCCGCATTCTTTCTCCTCTTGAGTTTTCCACATGATTTCTCTCCCTCTTTGACATCAATGGAAAAGGGCACATACTTGCATTCTACTACTCTGATCCAACTGAACTATTACCAACACATCTAACTACTCCCACTGAGAGGTAGTTCTCAAAACATCAATCTAGATCAAACAATGAGACTTTGAGCACCATTGGATTGATGCATTCTCATGCATCTTAGTTTAGGGAAGGAGGGGTAATGACCCCTAACTTTTCTCTGAGATATTCAAAAGTATCCTTAGGTAGAGGCTTAGTGAAGATATCTGCAATCTAATCCTTTGTGGACACATATTCTAACTTTACTTCATTCTCTGTCACCTTCTCTCTCAAAAAGTGATACCTTATAGACATATGCTTTGTTCTTGAGTGCATCACTGGATTCTTGGAAATATTTATGGCACTTGTATTGTCACACAAGATTGCAATTGGATCTTCATAAACAACTCTTATATCCTTCAAAGTCTGCTTCATCCATAACACTTGAGTACAACAACATGCTGCTGCAATATACTCTACTTCTGCAGTTGACAAAGAGATTGAATCTTATTTCTTACTCAGCCATGAAACCAATCTATTTCCCAAGAAGAAGGCACCTCCACTTGTACTCTTCCTGTCATCAATATCTCTAGCCCAATCAGCATCTATATAAGCACTAAGAGTGAAATCATTATCCTTTGGATACCATAAGTCATGATTTGGAGTGCCTTTTAAATACCTCAGGATTCTCTTTACTGCCATCATATGTGATTCTCTTGGATCAGCTTGAAATCTTGCAACAAGACAAACTGCATGCATAATATCATGTCTAGTTTGAGTTAGATAAAGCAATCCTCCAATCATGGATCTACACTTTTTCTTATTAGTCTTGAGTGATTCATCATTTTTCTCAATTTGCAGCCAGTCACCATGGGAGTACATACCGTTTTAGAGTCTTCCATCCCAAATTTCTTTAACAACTCTTTCACATACTTAGACTGAGATATGAAGATTCCTTTATCTGATTGATTGATTTGCAGACCCAGAAAGAAATTCATCTCACCAAACATAGACATCTCAAACTCTTTATGCATTTCACCAGCAAATTTCATACACATACCTTTATTTCCTCCAAAGATGATATCATCAACAAAGACTTCAACAATTAGAATTTGATCACCATTAATCTTGAAATAAAGATTACTATCAGTAGTGCCTTTACTGAATCCTAACTGCAATAAGTACTTATCCAACCTTGCATACCAAGCCCTAGGAGCTTGCTTGAGTCCGTATAATGCTTTCTTCAACCTGCATACCATATCACCTTGATTTGATAGTTGGAATCCTTCCAGTTGCTCAATGTAGACTTCCTCTTCTAACTCACCATTTAGGAATGCAAACTTCACATCCATCTGATACACTTTGAAATCTTTGTGAGCTACAAATTCCAAAAACATTCTGATTGCTTCAATCTGAGCTATTGAAGCAAAAGTCTCTTCAAAATCTATTCCTTCAATTTGAGAATATCCTTTGCACACAAGTCTTGCTTTATTCCTTACAACTTCTCCATTTTCATTCAACTTATTCCTGAAACCTCATTTGGTTATAATAATATTTTTGTCATTGGGTCTAGGAACTAATTCCAAAGTTTCATTCTTCTCTATCTGCATTAGTTCGTCTTCCATTGCCTTTACCCAATTTTCATCATTGCAGGCTTCATTCATAGTTTTTGGTTCAACTATAGAGAGCAAATAGTAATTCACTTGTTCTTTTGCAGCTCTTTTCCTTGTCAGTATTCCTCTTTCTTTGTCTCCAATAATTTGATCTTCAGAGTGATTGATTCTTACATACCTGGGGGTCTTAGCAACAATTTTTGGAGCCTTTTCTTCTATATCTTAACTATCTTCTTGTTAAACTTTTTCTTCATAAGTTAGAGTAGCAGGTTCATCTAACTCATAGCCACTTTGATCTAATGTTTTTCCTTTGCCTTCATCCACCTTCACATTTGTACTCTCAACAATCTTTTTCAACCTTTTGTTGTAGCACCGGTAGGCATTACTCTTGGTAGAGTATCCAAGGAAGATTCTTTCATCACATCTTGCATTAGATTTTCCCAGGTCTTCATCTCTTCTGATATAGCATTTGCTTCCAAAGATTTTGAAGTACCTTACTATTGGAATTCTTCCATACCAAAATTTATAGGGATTTTTAGTGCCATTACCTTTCACTTGAACTCTATTTTGGATGTAGACAACAGTATGTATAGCTTCTTTCCAAAAAACTTTCGGCAGGCCTCCTTCCTTCATCATTGTTCTGGTAGCTTCTTGAACTGTTTTATTTTTCCTTTCCACAACTCCATTTTGCTAAGGATTCTTAGGTGTAGACAACTATCTCTTTATTCCTTGCTCTTCACAGAAATTATTGAATTCATTTGATGTGAATTCACCTCCTCTATCAGACCTCAAGCATTTGATTTTTAGTTCTATTGCATTTTCAACCATTGCCTTAAAGGATTTGAACTTCTCTAGGGCTTCATATTTATCTCTTAGAAAGTAACCCAGGTCATTATATAATAATCATCAATAAGCAACATGAAGTACCTGTCACCTTGTAGACCTCTTATCCTTGTAGGACCACATAGATCTGTATGAACTAGATCTAGCAAATCGGCAGAAATTTGCTCTTTACTCTTGAAACTTGTGCTTGTCTGCTTCCCCAACTGACATTCCTTGCAAATAATATTGGTGGGTTTCACAAGTTTTGGCAAATCTCTTACAGTCTGACCTGAACTTATCTTTACCAGATTGTCAAAATTTATATGACACAACCTTTTATGCCACAACAAACTCTCATCTACTTGGGCTAATAAATAGTAATCATTAGTTCCTCTTAATTGATAGATGTTACCTCTGGTCTTCTTACTGGTAGCAATCACAGTTTTAGAGCTTTCCATGATCTTACCTCCATTGTCTTTGAATCTCAGATCATAACCTTTGTCACACATCTGACCAACACTCAAAAGATTGTGCTTCAATCCTTTCACATATAGGACATTGTCAGTATTATGCTTTCCATCAAATGAAATAGATCCTTTTCTACAAATCTTACCAACTGCATTATCTCCAAACCTAACTAGTCCTCCATCATATTTTTCCAAACTTACAAACTTACTTTTGTCACTGGTCATGTGATGTGAACATCCACTATAAATAATCCATTTGTCCTTGTCTTTCTCAACCTGAACAGCCAAAGCAGTTTCTTCCACTGGTTTTTCTTCCTTCACACAACTAGTAGGATTAGTAGACATAGGTTCTTCTTTAATAGCAATAAACAAGCATTCATTTGTACTAGTACTAGCATCATCAATCATACCTTCATCATCAAAATCTCTAACATAGTAGCATTTCTTTGGAGCTCTAGGCCTGTTCTCAAATCTTTTTCTATTCCTTTAAATTCTTTCAAGACATCTGGAAGCATAATGACCTACGTTACTGCATGAAAAACATTTGAAAGGTAGTTTGCCTTTGAACTTACTGGAACCTCTTTGTAATATATCAACAAAGTTAGCTTCAATTCCATCAAAGTCATCATCAGGTTTCACCTTATATTTTTAAGCTCTAGAGATCTTTTCTGAAGTATTGGCTTTGGAAGCAATTTCAACTTTTGGCAAAGCATCACCAAACTCTCTCATCTCAAAGGCTGTAAGATTTTCAAGTAATTGACCTTTGTCAATAGTTTTCACAGTCATTACTTCTTCAATGGAAGCTACTTTGTGACTGTAGGACTTTGGTAGTGATCTAAGAATTTTCATCACAACTTCCTTATCACCAATAGTTCCTCCCATGCCTTTTATTCCATTGACAAGTTCATCAACCTTTTGCATGAAGGTTGTAATGTTTCCATCTTCATTCATCTTTAAGCTCTAATATTTTGCTTTCAGGCCCTGTAGCTTGGCTTATTTTATAGAGTCATCTCCTTCATATAGTTTCTTCAACATTTCCCAAACCCCATTTGCAGATTCTAGATCCATGTCTTTTATCAACTTAGTGTCAAACAAAGTACTTAACAAGGCATCTCTAGCTTTTGTAATCAACTCATATTCTTTGATCTCATCTTCAGTTGTCAAACCATTTTCAGGTATGGTGTATTCTATTTCTGCAGCTTTCCACACTTTATAACCAAGACAAAGGAGATGGCTTTTCATTCGTACCTTCCATAGAACATAATTTGTCCCATCAAACTATGGTGCTTCCTTTTTAAAAGACATCCTGGATCTTGCTCAAGATGTTAGGCTTTCTTCTGAGGAACCGGCTCTGATACCAATTGTTGAAATACACAGGACAACTAAGAGTGGGTGGTCATTCAATTGTCACAAAAAATTAACTTCATAAACCATCAACTACTTAATTACTGATAATCAGATTTAACCATGAAAGCATGAAACCATAGACTTAATCAAGATCACACATTCAACACAGTAGACACTAGATTTTTACGTGGAAAACCCTAAAAGGGAAAAACCATGATGGGTGTTATCCCACAGAAAATATGAGTTATAACAATACTGAAAAATAGAGGCTCACTGCCTATAGGGCTCACTGCCCAAATTGCTCACTGCAAAGAACAGCTCACTGCCAAAGGGTGGCTCACTACCAAATATGGTGAACTGATTAAATAGCATCTACTCCATGCCTGGGTTTAGTTCCATTGAAGTACAATATAACTTCTCTGCTCTACTCTTTCACACCTTTGCACTTATCTCTTCATATTCGCACACTCATACCCTTTTTCACAATTACATTACAAGTATTTATACAAGTCATCAACCTTGGAATATACAACAAGGTCAGCAATACATTCATCAACTGTTGGAACAATCTCCAAGGTCGGCAATACATTCATCAACCATTGGAACAATCTCCAAGGTCGGCATTACAAAAACATACATAGAAATAGGTCTGGACCTAATACAGAAATTAGCTAAGGGAAAGATGTAAAGATGTATGCTGATCATGCCAAGCCTTAGCTGGGACTCAAAAACAATTCTTCACGCCACGACACGCTTCCACAAACTTCAAGGCATCTCTGCAATTAGTGAAATCAACCAAGTTGGCCAAGACTGGTGAGAACACTAGGTCTGCTAATAACATTCTTCATCCGTGATCCAATTTTCTCTTTGAAGACCAATCCAAAGGTAGGAACATAATTAGGAGACATCCACAAGCACATTGTAATCACCGAGAATAGTCGCACGATCACTAACCACTCTATCAAGAGGATTCTTCAAACTGGAGCACAAGAACAATACTGTCAGCCACTGTCATAAGGAAAGGATAGCTTGCGGACCACCAAATCATGAACCATTATAGTTGAAAGCACTTATCCTCATTCCAGACTTAACTCTAGAACCGCAGACCAAAATATTTCAATGTGGAGGAATGTGGAGCATAATATTTTCTCCCTGTCACTACCAATCATACAGGAAAAGCAGTTTTCACTCTAGTGAACATAACTCACTCAAATATTCATACTAGAGGCTCAAACTTGGGATATAACATCTTTAGATAGACTTCTAAATAACTTCCAATCTGTAAACAAAGATATTCTTCCTACATGAAATGCGGAGCAATCTTTTGGACTATTCTTCAGTATGCAATACATTGTTTCCACTACAACTCACTATTTCTACCAGAGGAGCTAATTTTCTCAATATCCTCAACATAAGATCACTTACATAAGTAAATACAAAGCATCTCACTTATTACAAGCAAGCAACAAAATAAAAGCACAGTTGACACCAATGACAACACAGATATGTTGACATCAATGACAACACTGATTAGGCACATACTTGCAACACTCCCAACTCTTGTCTCTTTCTCTTCTTATCAACAGTCAATGCCACTCCCTTTGCTCTTATTGCAGCCAACTTTTGATCCACCCATTTACTTGTGAGCTTCATGACTTTGGTTGTGATTCGCTCAATGGATGTAACCTCAAGTTGATCCTAGTTTAGAGGGGAGATAGTTTCCTTATATATCTGTTTATCTTCATATTCCTTATTCATCAATTTTCCATCATCATATTGTAGCTATGGAGGAACATCAAAACAGTCTATTGTCCTGATCTGATTAAGAGTTAATCTCTGATAACTTCTTCTCCTAACTTCTACCTCAACTAGACAATCTTCTAAATGCACTTCATGCCTTAGCTTTTTATTCACATACCTTTCCATTTGGTGGTATGGATCATAGTATCTAGCTAAGGAGAAAGGCTACAAATGGAGCATATGCAGTTCTACTTATGAATGTTTGGCTCCATCAATAGATGCACATACATACCATCCTAGAAATAGTGGAAACCTGACATTACCTCTTTTGTTCTTCTTTACATATGCCTCATAAGAGGGTATAATCTATCTGGTTAGTTCCAATAGTATCACCTTGTCAGGAGGATATCTTGGTAACATGAAAGGCTGCCCCTTGAATCCCTCCATCTGGATATATGTAAAGGTTGGGAACTGTATAAACCAAGTTCCATTCTTTGTGATTATCTCTTGAGCATCATTGTTCAATCTCTTTACTCAATCACCCTCCATCAATCTGACCAAGCGCATGATGAAACAATCATTCACTCTTTTATAATTTTGGATGGAGGCCTTCCTTTCTAATTGGGGATAACGATCCCATATTATCTTCTCTCCCAGGTTTCTTCCCACTGTTTGCAAGCCAAAAAATGTGGACTGAGCTGCACATGCATACACCATTTATGAAGACATGTAAAATAAGCATGATTTGCCTCCAAATTGTTGCATGCCCTCATCAAGGTTGTCACTAATCAGAGATGCCCATTATATTTCTGTGTCAGTGGATTCCACCATCCTGATGAGCTCATACATCCATGGCTCAAAATTTCCTGAATCTAGTTTTCCAGTCAGTCTGCTCAACATCACCATCATGTGTTGTACCTCCAGTGTGAAGTCAAATTTAAACAATTTACTTGGCATCTTTGCCACTGCCTTGGCCTTATTGTCTACATCTCTCTAGTATGTGAACATGTTTTTTCTGCAATCATTGGATTTGTTCTTGTACTAGGCTTCCAATTTCTCAATGTTAATTCTGAATAGATTGAGGCTTGTGGGCAGTTGAAATACCTCTATAATCCCTTGGATAGAGAAGTCTGCATATGCCCTTCAATCTTTCTCTACCTTCCTATTCTCAGAGTTATAGTTTTGGGCACATGCTACCACCAATTCAATGGGGTCAGCTGCATACAAGAACCCGGCTGAGTTCCACATTCCTGAGTTGTAGATGTTTTGCAAGATGGGATGCCCATCTCCCCCAATTGATTTAGCAGTCCAAGCATCCAAGTCTATGTTTCTAAAATGGGTGTCTCCTACCCTTCCAAACCAAAAGCTAGTCTCTCCAGGACATAGAAACATGGTCTTTCTAAACTCTGCATCGTTCCTATTCTTTTTGTCCTATATTTTGTCCTGTAATTCGCAAATGTGCAGACTTTAACCTAAATTATCTTTACCAATTCTAACATTTGCTTTTCTAGATATTCTAATTTTACTATTTCATAGCATAATCATGTGCATATGCAGATAAAATTTTACCCTAAGTACGCATTTTACCTTGCATTACTTCTGTGAGCATAAGACAAAAACAAGGGAATAGGGTTTTGTCATTTACATACCTGTTTCTAGATTTAAAACCTAATTTAATGTGTCTGGATATGTTATTTTCATTGTGTAATCACCTTTTACTATTTGTCATTCTTCATCTGCACCATTCCACTTAGGATTATGATCACCTTTAGATCATTTTAAAATTGCCTAAGCTCTGTAATTTTTTTTTTTGAATGCTTTAGTAAGTTTAAAATGATCTAAATCCATCTTTTATGCGTTAAAATCATGAATTAGGGCATCATAAATGTTAAATTGCATCAGGTAGTGGATATATGCCTATGGTTTAGGAGATTTCTATAAGTGGCAAGCTCCAATTTGAAATTTTGAAAGGCTAACGACTCTCTTTCACGGCATTAAATGAGGTTTGGATATGGGATATGTGCATACATACACTTAAGAAATATGCTCATTCTCGGAATGTCTATATACATATCGATATGACATCATTAATTAGTTGGTCAAATGTTGACCCTAGGGTGGATATCAGGATATAAAAATCCTAAGGAAATAACCCTTGATTTTGAATATCAGGACATTAAAATGTCTACTTTGAAAAGTTAACTGCATGCCACGTGGCATCATTTGGCTGGTCCATGGAAGGTTGCCAATTTAGTTTGTAAATGACAGGGATATGGATATTTAGAAATATCCAAATATTAGACCTCACAAAATATCCCTAAGTTTGAATGTCCTGATGATGTCACCCCTTTTAAAGTGATTCTTGATTATGAGAAAAATGATGTCATCAGTATATTGGGAAGATCTGGACATTAAGATAATGTCTAGACATTAACATTTGTGAAATATATCATCCCTGAATGTCCATATTATGTCATCATTGTTTGATATTTCTTTGAAATGATATTTGATGACATCATCCAAATATTACATTTCTATGTGAACTGTCCATAATCTAATGTCCATTTGAAAAGTCAAATAGGACACATCATCAAGATATTAAAAGGGTCTGGTCATTAACCAGTGGATGTGGATATTAAGGGATGTATGGACATTAAGTAATGTCTAGATATTAAAATAATGTCTGGATATTAAGATTGAGTATCCATACCAAGAATATCCACACATATGACGGTCTTGTTGCACGATGGGATAAAATTTGACGGGTGCACATTTGGATATCGAGATATTAAGGTTCATGTTAACCTTTTACTTAGTACTTCTCAAGCTTTTTGGCTAGGACAATTTGTTTGGATATTAGTAAATGTGAGGACATTTAATATGAATATCCACATGACTGTTGACCAAGACTTTGACCTTGAATAACTTCTCAGTTTTAAGGAATTTCTACATGCTTCAAAAGGCAAACCTGATTAGAATTTCATCCTCTATCCCTTGGTAGGCTTCATGAGGGAGAATTCATACTTTGAAATTTTGATTCATAATTCAAGATCCAGATATGCCTAAGACAGGACCTAGACACACTATCTGATAATGCTTTTACCATATTGTCCAAAACAAAAGGGAGAAAAACAAGCCAGGCAAAGCAAAAAAAAGTTGGGTCCCTATTTTGCTAGGGCAAAATGGGGTGTGTTGTGTAACCACACAACATGTACCAAACCTGCAAGTATAGCCTTGGTCTTTGATGTGATCTAATATATGATTTATGAATAGCTTCTATGAATTGATTTGGTTGTTATCTTAGAGAAAGATTTTCTAACCAAAGTTTATATCTTGATCATTATCTTATCAAAAAATCTTGATGTGTTTGTAGGAAAATTTGGTGATCATGGTACATTTCATCTTTGGAGGCATGGGATTTGTGAAAACTCTTGTTCCTTTGTGTGTTTTCACTCTACCTTAATGTGCTTGATACCGGTAAGTGGGATCAACCACCTTAAGGTGGGGGCATATATAATGGTATCTACTTGATTATCTTTGACACTGAAAAAGCATGTTTGAAAGCCCTCATCACAAGGCAGGATGGTGTATCTCTTGAGCTAGTGTACATCCTTTTAACCAAAAAGCCCTCATCATGAGGTGGGATGGTGTATCTCTTGAGCTAGTGTACATCCCTTTAAGCAAAAAGCCCTCATCGCGAGGCAGGATGATGTATCTCTTGAGCTAGTGTGTATCCTTTTATACGAATCCCTCATTGCAAGGTAGGATGGTGTATCTCTTGAGCTAGTGCACATCCTTTTATACAAAGTCCTCATTGCGAGGCAGGGTTGGATCTTGAGTCATTCACCCTTAAGCGTGTCTTTGGCTATTGTGGTAGCATAGCTCAACTGTCAGGTGTGTTCGGCATGTTTTAGATAGTGGAGTAGTGATGAACTCCTTCCTATCACCTGTGTTTGTCGTGTATAAGATGTATAGTGTGTCTATGGCATACTATACGGCACTCATGTATTTCACGTGTCTTTCATGTGTTCTACGTGTCTTCTTTGCATGTCTTCTGTGTTTGTGGCATGGTCTAAATTTGTGTCGCAATGAGTCCCTCCCCACGTTGTATGTGTTTTGTGTGCCTTTACATGTGTGTTTTGTTTACTTTAGTTAGCATTCTATATATATAGATATATAATGTCTTCTCTTTGTTGAGCTGCACTAGACAACTGAGATGGGGGGTGAATCAATTGTCCTAAAACTTTTAACCAAATATGATCATCAACTTATCAATTACTTATATTCAGATATAACCATGAAAGCCTCAAATGACATGCTCAACACAAAGGCATAAACAACATAGGAGACACTAGCTTTTTATGTGGAAAACCCTAAAAGGGAAAAACCACAGTGGGTGTTAGCCCACAGAAATATATAAGTTATATCAATACCAAAAAATAGAGGCTCACTACCCAATTGCTCACTACAAACAAAGGCTCACTACCTATGGATGGCTCATTGCCAAAGGGTGGCTCACTCCCAAAGGGTGGCTCACTGCCAAAAGGTTGAACTTAGATAACAGCATCTACTCCATGCCAAGGTTCAGTTCCATTGAAGCACAAAACACCTCTGCTCTGCTCTGCTACTTTACTTCACTTCTATCTTTGGATCTTCACACTTGGATACATTTTCATGACTCAATTACAAGTATTTATACAATACATCAACCTTGGAATGATCATCAAGTTCAACATTACAATCATCAACCGTTGGAACAATCTCCAAGGTCAGCATTACAAACATACATAAAATAGGTCTGGACCTAATACAAATTTAGCTAAGGAAAAGATGTAAGAATGTATGCGGATCACACCACACCTTAGCTGGGACTCAAACACAATCTTCCATGCTACAACACGCTATCACAATCTTCGATGCATCTCTGCATATGATGGATTCAACCAGGTCAGCCAAGATTGATATTAACACAAGTATTCAAGAACACACTTCATGCACGATCTGAATTACACCTTGCGGACCGATCCAAATGTAGAAGCATGATTAGGAGACACCCACAAGCACATTATAATCACCAGGAACAACCGCACGATCTCTACCCACTCTATCAGTAAGATTCTTCAAACTGGAGCACAAGAACAACACTGTCCACCACTGTCATAAGTGAAAGATAGCTTGTGGACCACCAAATCATGAACCATTGCAGTTGAAGGCACTTAACATCATCACAGACTTAATTCTAGAACTACAGACCAAAATACTTCAATGCAAAGGAATGCGGAGCAAAACACTTTCTCCCTGTCACCACCAAATACACAGAAAAAGATATTTTCACTCTGGTGAACATAACTCACTCAATTCTTCATACCAGAGGCTCAAACTTAGAATATAACATCTTTGGATAGGATTCTAAATAAATTCCAATCCGTAGACAAAGATATTTATTCTCTAGAAAATACGGAGCATTCTTCCGGATTGTTCTTCTGCATGTAATGCACTGTTTCTACTGCAACACACTGTTATCACTGGAGGGTATAAATTTTTTAATATCCTCAACAAAGTAAGAGCACAGTTGACACCAATGACAACACAAATATGTTGACATCAATGACAACACCGATTAGGAACATACTTGCAACAATCTCCCCCTTTGTCATTAATGGCAACATATGATGTGAAAATTTAAAAAGACCATCAAGACAAGATTCTCCCTCTTTCTCTTTACACATCTGCATTCTTTCTCCCCTGAGTTTTTCACATGATTTCTCTCCCCCTTTGACATCAATGGCAAAGGGCACATACTTGCATTCTGCTGCTCTGATCCAACTGAACTGTTACCAATACATCTAGCTACTCCACCTGAGAGGTAGCCCTCAAAACATCAATCCAGATCAAAGAATGACACTTGAGCTCCACTGGATTGATGCATTCCTATGCATCTTAGTTCATGACAAGAGGGGTAATGACCCCTAACTTTTCTCTGAGATACTCAAAGGTATATTTAGGCAGAGGCTTAGTTAAAATGTCTGCAATATGATCCTTTGTGGACACATATTCCAACTTTACTTCATTCTCTATCACCTTCTCACTCAAAAAGTGATACCTTATTGATATGTGCTTTGTTCTTGAGTGCATCACTGGATTCTTAGAAATATTTATGGCACTTGTATTGTCACACAAGATTGCAATTGGATCTTCATAAACAAATCTTATATCCTTCAAAGTCTACTTCATCCATAACACTTGAGTACAACAACATGCTGCTGCAATATACTCTGCTTCTGCAGTTGACAAAGAGATTGAATCTTGTTTCTTGCTTAGCCATGAGACCAATCTATTTCCCAAGAAGAAGGCACCTCCACTTGTACTCTTTCTATGATCAACATCTCCGGCCCAATCTGCATCTGTATAAGCATTGAGAGTGAAATAATTATCCTTTGGATACCATAAGCCATAATCTGGAGTATCTTTCAAATACCTCAAGATTCTCTTAACTTCCATCACATGTGATTCTCTTGGATCAGCTTGAAACCTTCCAACAAGACAAACTGCATGCATAATATCCAGTCTAGTTTGAGTTAGATAAAGTAATCCTCCAATCATGGATCTGTACTTTTTCTGATCAGCCTTAGATGATTCATCGATCTTTCTCAACTTGCAACCAGTCACCATGGGAGTACATATCGGTTTAGAGTCTTCCATCCTAAACTTCTTCAACAACTCCTTCACATACTTAGACTGAGATATGAAGATTCCTTTATCTGATTGATTAATTTGCAGACCCAAAAAGAAATTCATCTCACCAAACATGGACATTTCAAATTCACTTTTCATCTCACCGGCAAACCTTATGCACATATCTTCATTTCCTCCAAAGATAATGTCATCAACAAAGACCTCAACAATCAAGATTTGATCATCATTGATTTTGAAGTATAGATTGCTATCTGCAGTACCTTTACTAAATCCCAATTGCAATAAATACATGTCTAACCTTGCATACCAGGCTCTAGGAGCTTGTTTGAGTCCATACAATGCTTTCTTCAACCTACATATCATATCACCTTGATTTGACATTTGGAATCCCTCTGGTTGCTCAATGTATACTTCCTCATCTAATTCACCATTTAGGAAGGCAGATTTCACATCCATCTAATATACCTTAAAATCCTTGTGAGCTGCAAATGCTAGAAACATTCTGATTGCTTCAATCTGAGCTACTGGGGCAAAGGTTTCTTCAAAATCTATCCCTTCAATCTGAGAATATCCTTTACATACAAGTCTTGCTTTATTCCTTACAACTTCTCCATTTTCATTCAGCTTGTTCCTGAAGACCCATTTAGTTCCAATAACATTTTTATCAACAGGTCTAGGAACTAATTCCCAAGTTTCATTCTTCTCTATCTGTAATAGTTCTTCCTCCATTGTCTTTACCCAATTTTCATCATTGCATGCTTCATTCATAGTTTTTGGTTCAATCTTTGAAAGCAAACAGTAATTGACTTGTTCATCTGCAACTCTTCTTCTTGTTAGCACACCTTTGTTCTTGTCACCTATAATCTAATCTTCAGAATGATTGATCCTTACATACTTGGGAGTATTGACAACACTTTTCGGAGCCTCTTCTTCATCTTGACTATCTTCTTGCTTGTCTTTCTCTTCAATTACTATAGTCATAGGTTCATCTAGTTCATAACAACTTGGGTCTGATATTCTTTCTTTGCCTTCATCTACCTTCACATTTGCACTCTCAACAATCTTCTTGAGCCTTTTGTTGTAGCCCTGGTAAGCCTTACTCTTTATAGAGTATCCAAGAAAGACTCCATCACATCTTGCATCAAACTATCCTAGATCTTCATCTCTCCTGATATAACATTTGCTTCCAAAGACCTTGAGATATTTTACTGTGGGAATTCTTCCATACCACAATTCATAGGGAGTCTTAGTACCATTACCTTCACTTGAACTCTGTTTTGAATGTAGACAGCAGTGTGAATAGCTTCCTTCCAAAAGACTTCCAGTAGACCTTCTTCCTTCATCATTGTCCTAGCAGCCTCCTGAATTGTCATATTCTTCTTTTCCACAACTCCATTCTACTGAGGAGTCCTAGGTGTAGATAGCTATCTCTTTATCCCATGCTCTTCACAGAAAATGTTGAATTCATTTGATGTGAACTCACCTCCTCTATCATACCTCAAGCATTTGATCTTCAAATCTATTTCATTCTCAACCATTGCCTTGAAAGATTTGAACTTCTCTAGGGCTTCTGATTTATCTCTTAGAAAAGTAACCCAAGTCAATCTAGAATAATTGTAGACACCCTAAAATGACCATGTCTTCGAATCACTTGCATTTCGTCTAATCTGTAGCATCACCTACATTTCAACATTAATTGAATAATCTAATTATTTGATTAATTTCATCAAATTCTTCCAAAACTCCAAAATTCAACATTAATTAAATAAATCCCCTTTATTTAATTAATTTCAGCAAAATCAACCTTATTCTTCCAAAATTAAATAATTTTTATTATTTAATTAGCTCATTATCCTTTTTCAAAATTCAAATCCACATTAATTAAATAAATCTAATTATTTAATCAATTCATCCAATTCTATCTTATCTACAATTAAATAATTTACATTATTTAATTAAAATCACTTATTCTTCTAAATTTAAATAAATCATGTAAATTTATTTAAATTGTCTCAATACTCTAAAAATAAATAAAATCAAGTATTTTATTTATAATCTTCATATTCCTCTAATCTTGCACAAACAATAAAATAAATTTATTTATTTAATTTGTTTTTTCCCCTAAAAAATAATAAATTCAAATATTTTACTTATAATCTTCTGTTCCTCTATCATGCACAAACAAATAAATAAATTTATTTATTTAATTTCAAATATCTTCCAATTCCTCTTAAAATATCTTGTTAAATCATGTGCACAATCAGTCTTATTTTTAGAACTCTAAAAAAGGCAAAATTACAAGTTGAGTTATCTATTCAATCAATCTTGTTTTCATCATATCTTAATAAAAATATCCTTATGGATTGACACATGTCATGTGCACTTTCACCATGAGTTATTTATTTTATCTCCTTCATTGATTCTTCTAAATTATCTAGATCGTTGATCGATCTCTGTTGAAACCTATATAAACCCCCCTCATCTCCTTCACAAACCCTCTTCAATCCCTTATTCTTAGGCATCCTTTACAGCGCTTTGAGCATACATCGCATCGTTGAGCACTTTACAATCTTTTGACATTGATCTTTGAGCAACTATACTTGCTTGTTGCAAATATGGTTTCGCAGCGTTATTGAGCAATCCACATTCGACAAAGAGAACAACACAATTTGGGTAAAAGCTTTCTTAATTTGATTTATTGATAATGGCTTTTTATTTAGATAGATCTCTTTATGTTATGGGTTTTTGATTTGGTTATTATCATAGTTTTGATTTGATCATTTAAACATAATCGATTTTCCTCATACACATTCTGGCACGCCCGGTGGGACCCACTAATCCCTCTTTTTCTTTAAGAAAGTTATTTTTTAAGTATAGTATAGAACAGCGCAAAAATATAGCAAAGCGCTATTGGTAGAACAGCAAAGCACTTTTGGTAGCACAGTGTAGCACCTTCGGGTGATCTAATAGCACTTTCGGTAGTGCAGTAGCACGCTTTTGGTTACACAGTGCAGCGTGGTCAACACAGCAGTAAAGCACTTTTGGAAAAATAGGGTTTTTAATCTTGCTTTGTGATTCTGCAGGGTTTTACTCACATATCTATCATTTATTGATTGGAAAGCTGATTTATTTGTCCTTTCAATTATCTTGTGTACTACCTAAGCTGACATAGTATTTACAATTTTTGAGTTAACCCATCTTTTTTTTGCAACATCATTGAGTCATTTTTATTCCAGGGCACAGATTATATCAACCATTCATCCCAGATCTATAAAGCAAACATGAAATTATCTTTTGACCTAACTTTTTTGACAAAATACAACTTTTTTTAGATCTGGGGCAGTAAGGCACTTTTGGTAGTACAGTACTGCGTTGTTGGTAGCACAGAGCAGCGCTTCTGGTAGCACAGTGCATCACCTCTGGTCTGCAGCAACTTGCCTTCGGTAACACAGTTCGGCACTTTGAGCATAACAGTAAGTCACCTTTAGTAACACAGTGCAGTGCTTTTGGTCAAATTGATTTATTTTTGCTAACTTGTGAGTTTTTGTGGAACTAATCGATCTGTTGCAGCTTCTTATCACTCACACAGAGCAAACGGGTTTTCCTAACATGTTCATGCAGGACGAGCATTGAAGAAATCTTGATCTATCACACTAAGTCTTAGAAACATATTGTCATTCTTAAGGGACAAATTAAACAAATCAATTTGGCAATCTAAGTCTTAGGAACATATTGCTTTTCTTAAGGGACAATGGACATGAATGTAAAAACTCTTCAATTGTCTAAGGGACAATGGACATGAATGTCAAACACTTCAATTTCATAAGGGACAATTAACAACTACAAACGTGTGTGTGCCTAATCTAGTTGCACCTTATTTTTCTTATAACGGGACAATTGAACCTTTGTTTGTCGTGCTTGCTCTTACATTTCAGTTATTCCTTTAGAAGGGCCTGCTTTTAGATTGTGTTTCATCCAAAATAGATGACCTTAAGCGGAGTTTTCCTTTGAACCGATATATAAGAGGGATAAGGTGAAAGCCAAGTCCTAACCGATGTCAGCCTTACCTTGTGGTGCCAAACTGAAAAGAGGTGTACTAGCTCTTTGTAGAAATGATTTTCACATCAAGCGAAGTGTTTGATACTCTTAGTAGGATTGGTTAAAGCTTTTAGTAGCTTGCCACATTGCTCGTAAGGCGTTGGTCCCTCAAAGTTACTAAGAACCATTCTAGATAGTGACTACCCGATCCACCTCTGAATGTTGCGGTAATCATCAGTGCAAGGGGAATCGATTTAAGCCCTCAAGATACTCACCATTGGCTCCCTTGAGAAGAGATAGTATTCCCTCAGCCATAAAGCTCTTGTGACCTACTTGAGCTTTCTGAGGGGAGGGTGAGATGTCCCTACCTATTGTCTCTCGCAAAGATACAAATGTCTGACACCTTTATGGAATGACATTTGGTTGACGGAGAATTAAGTTGTGAGCTGATCTACTGCAATGAAACCTTGTCTCTAGGGATAAAAAGTGCTTGATATTGTTTGCAATTGTCTTATACCTGTGGAAACATTGGGCTTTTTTGTAAGTCTCAAACATACACTATCTGTTATGTCAGTCCTTTTTTGGAAACCTTGTTTGATGTCTTTTCTCTTGCCAAAGCAAATCCAATCAGAAACAAAACCAAATCTATCAAAATTTGCCTTATAAAACATCGCAGACACTACTTCAGCGCCTCTCGAATAACAGCAGCTCACCTTTGGTATTACAATAGCCCGCCTTTGGTATAACAGTACCTCACCTCTAGCAGACACTACTTCAGTGCCTCTGGTATAATAGCAACTCACCTTTGGTATTACAGTAGCCCACCTTTGGTATAACAGTACCTCACCTCTAGCAAACCTACTTCAGTGCCCTTGGTATAACAGTAGCTTGCTTTTGGTCTAACAGTAGCTTGCCTTTGGTATAGCAGTACCTCGCCTTTGGCAACTCAATCCATTGCCTTTGGTATCACAGTAGCTCACTTTTGGTGGCACAGTCCTACGCCTTTGGTCAAACAGTACAGTGCCTTTGGTCCAGTAAATTGTGCATCAAAATTTGTCTTTTCCAAAACACAAGCAGAATCCCAGCATATTGTCCTAGTCTAATCCATGGTAACCACTAGACTCTAGCAAACTATGAAGACCAAGCAAGTTGTCCTGAGGAAGCACAAATTGCCTCCTCACACACCTCAATCAGGCCGATCCAACATTACTCCCAAGGTTACTCCCAAGACACCAGCGGAAAGATCAACTAACTCTCCAAACATGCCACAGCTTGACCAACCAAACAATCCTCAAGAAGGTAGGGGCCCTTTGGTAAGTACACCTCACTATACCACCGGCATGCCTCTGGATTTTGTTCCATGAGGTTATACTGTCGATCAAGTCCCATCTCAGGAAGGTAGGATCCCTTTGGTAAGTACACATCTCTATACCACAGGCATGCCTCCGGACTTTATTCCATAAGGTTATACCATAGGTCAAGTCCCATCTCAAGAAGAGCGACACTTTGAAATAGGTCAATCCTCTCAAGAAGATAGACAAGACCTTGATGAAATGATACAAGATCCTAGAGCCATGGCCGCCTTTGACAAAATCCTTAGTAAGAACCAAGATCATTTCTTTCGCTTGCTAGTAGAGCAAGGAGCCAAATTACCCAAAGGTTTTGATCTATCAAATCTTATCGAACCTAACAACACCCAAGACACCATACCTGCAGTCCAAACCATGTCAACAGTGACCACGCCCTTACACGAACAAAGCTCACAAGGGAGAACGATTGTACAATATGAGAATCCCCTTTATCAGAACCCAACAGGAGAGAGACCCATATCACCGCTTCTGACTCCTATGGAGATCTACAAACACCAACAAGAAAGTCTCCAACATCAAGCAGAGCTAGCCAAACAAGCCACCATAGCTCAATCAAACATACAACAAACTCCTAGAATGCCCATACCAATCATAAGTGGAAAATTGGCTACCCCATCACGAGAAGGTTTCCCACCAAATTACAATCCAGGGAATAGCTATGTAGCCATGCAATAAGGGTCTCAACAAACACCACCCCTAACATCATCAAACCTTCGTATCCCTCAACCAACCAAGGTCACACAACCCCAACCACAACATTCTTCTACGCTCATCCTCAATCAACCTCAACCATCGCAAAACACATCTACCTACATCCCTCCACCACAACGATCATCAGTGCTAAAATTTTTCAACACCTTTCTTAACCACCCTCAACATTCCCAAAACCAAATTTCCCAAAGCTATGTTCCGCAACCACAACCTAACCCAACAAACTTTAAACATTTCCACCACCAAACTCATTTCTTCAACCATCACAAAGCCTACATTCTTACCTAGCACCACCTCCACCTCCTCCAAATCAAAGCACCCAATTCCAACCCAATCTAAACCCAACATACAACACATATGACCCCAACCAATCATATGACCCTTATAACTCCAATGCCCATGGCTTACACTACAATCTTCCATATGGGCATCAACAACCACTTTTCGGACAATAGGAGATGTTTCCAACCCCTCCCATAACTATGGAGTTAAAACTTGTGGAGATTCAACAACAACTATCTGATCTTACATTTGGCTACACCAAGAAGACCTTCTCTTTAGAAGCAGTGTGTCCTTATCCTTTTGATCGGTCATTACCCATGATCCCTTTTCCTCAGAATTTCACTATTCCCAAGTTTGATAAATACAAAGGAAAAGGGGACCCAAAAGACCATCTCAGGGAATTCTATCTTGCTTGCTTCGAGGTCTCACATAACGACACATATCTTATGTGTCTCTTTCCTCACAGTCTTGGAGGTCAATCTATAGAATGGTTCTCACACCTCCCCACAGGTATCAAGTCTTTTAAAGAGTTAGTAGAGAAATTTGCCACCCATTTCTCCTACAACATGAAGCATGAGATCTCCATGACCGATCTATGCAACAACAAACAGAAAAATGGTGAAACTTTCATTTCTTTCCTTCAATGATGGAGACAAATGGCTAGCAAATTCCCATTCAAGATACCTGAAAAGCAGCTTGTTAGCATATTTGGGTAGAACCTCAACTAAGATTACCCTCCGCAACATTAATTCACTCCCTTGGGAGATCCCATAGAGTCTATCCTACAGAAGATTTTACACAAAGGGCTCCTCACCTTACCAGATGCTCCCCCATATGGAGAACCTCTTTACAAAACCATGCGGTATAGAGAAAATGAATATTGTGAATTCCATAGGAGCAAAGGGCACAGAACCACATCATGCATGAAACTCAAGCACCTAATCCAAAATCTTATCAATGGCAACCAAATCTTGTTTGAGGATGAACCACCAACTCAACATGCCAATAAAGACCTCAACATGTACAAGGAACCATTCCCGAACCATGGTCCACATCCTCCTCTGGATAAAGGTAAAGGTGTCAATAATGCTTCCACTTCCTATGACTCCATTGTTGGTTGTTTTGAAGAGAGTCGGGTCTCTACCCTCACAATCAAAGGCAAATCTATGGATTGCATTGTTACAACTCGTCATGGTCGTGTCACCATTTGTGGTCCTACACCCAATCTCCCAACTCAATCTAATTATAATCTTGTCAAATATCTAGGGAAAACACCAGCACAAATCTCTATCTTGGACCTTCTACGGTCATCACCCGCACATAAAGTGGTGCTAAAAAAAGCCCTCCAAGAGTCTTTGGTTCCTAAAAACATAGCAGTCGTGGATTTCTGATCTATAGTAGGTAACATTACTTCGCCCTACAATGTGGTCTTCTCTGAGAAAGACCTCCCATCCCATGATCCGTGTCACAATGATGCCTTTCATATTGAGGTTTTCATTCGTAAACGCAAAATCAAACGCATACTCATAGATGGTGGTGCTAGTCTCAACATCTATTCTCTAAAGTTACTTAAGCAATTGGGATACTCTGAGGATCATGTCAACATTGATCAAAGTATTACAATCAAGGGGTATGATGATGTTGAACATTGTTTAGAGGGATTTATCCATTTGCCTATACAAGTGGGCCCGGTCATGCTTGAAACTAGGTGCCAGGTCCTTGACATTGAGCTACCTTATAACATTATCCTAGGACACCCATGGATCCATGCCATGAAAGTTGTTCCATTAACGTACCATCAGTCTCTCAAGTTCCCATTCAATGGTACGGAGATCACTATCCCAGGAGACCCCAATCCTTTTGAAATATGTCATGTCTTGCAAGGCAGTTATAAGAATTGCAACCAAGTGCCCAATAATGACAAAGCCCTTGAATCTCCACTATATGTCGATCCTAAAAATCTGACAAAAGCCTCTGCAAGTGAACCTAATCCTCTTCCTAAAATCAAAGCTCACATCCGTGATATAGGCTTTGGAACATATGATATCTCAAAATCTTGTTGTGAAGGGCGGATGCCTTTATCACCTAAATCTTACGGCCAACCGCCCATTGCCAAAGCAACTAAAAAAGAAGCAATTCCTCCCCTAGCATTTCTAACCCAATTCCAACAGGGAAAATTATTGGAAGAGGAAACTATTGAAGACATTTCTTCTTGGCTCTACAAGGAGAAAGAACCGGTCACAATACCAGTCAAGCAATATGGAAATGCCTTAAGGATAGTCAAAAACATGGGCTATAAAGGCAAAGGTGGCCTTGGGAAATAGAATCAAGGAACAATGGAACACATTATTGTGACAAAGAAACTAGACAAGAAGGGGTTAGGATTTGGTAGGAAGGTACCACGTGCCTTGGACATCGAGGGTATCCTCGACAAGGTGGTTGAAACTTCTCTCGCAGCTTCAACATCTAATGAGGATATCATCGATGACTCTTCCCTACATATGACTGACCTATTCAATGAATTCTCCATCTTTATGCTATCATTCGTATCCCTAACATCCATCACAAACACCCAGAAAGTAACACTTGTCTACCCTGAACTTATCAATTGGGGCCAACAAGGGGCCCCCATTATAGATGTATTTCAGAATGATGAAGTTATAGCTGAGTTCATGGGACTCCAGGATGGTATCCCTCTGAGTGATCATAAAGCAGGTTTTGTAATGGAAGTAGAGCCAACAGCTTATTTTTGTGAGAATGCCAAATCCTCCAGTCGCAAAAGTAAAAATAGAGAAAGATCTCTAGGTGAAAACCACACTGTGGTACCTCCCGATCACAAAATAGTAAAAACAAAGGACATATCCAATGGTCAAAACCCAACTGTGGCATCTGAGGATGGAGGATTTGACCTTCCCCTACCATCTAAGTATCAAGAGAAGTTAGCTCTCCTAGTGGAAGATTCTATAGAGATAAACCTTGGCACAGAGCAAAATCTAAAGACCACATTCCTGGTAGCATCATTATCAGAAATAGAGCACAAGAATCTTAACAAATTCTTCTTACAGAGAACCATCAACTTTACATGGACCTATGCTGATATGCCAGGGTTAGACCCTAAGCTAGTGGTACACTATCTCACAGTGGATCCAACAGTTAAACCAGTCAAGCAAAAGCTGAGGAAGATGTACCCACAGATAGCTCTCTTGGTAAAAGTGGAAATACAGAAGTTGTTAGATGCAAAGTTCATCCGACCTATTGACTATTCAGATTGGGTCTCAAACATTATACCTGTGTCTAAACCGAATGGGCGCATCCGCATGTGTAATGATTTTAGAGATCTTAAAAAAGCATGTCCCAAAGATGACTTTCCATTACCGAACATTGACCTCATAGTAGACTTGACTGCAGGTCATGAAATGCTTTCTCTCATGGATGGATTCTCCGGCTACAATCAGATAAAGATAGCAAAGGATGATCAACATAAAACAACTTTTACTTGTCTGTGGGGTAATTATTGTTGGTGTGTCATGCCGTTTGGTCTAAAGAATGTAGGGGCAACATATCAAAGAGCAATGACAATGATATTCCATGATCTCTTTCGTCATATCATGGAGGACTATGTGGATGACATACTAGCTAAATCTTCTAGGGTAGATCACATACAAGTTCTAGGACAGATCTTTGACAGGCTCAAGAAATACCAAGTGCACCTCAATCCAAAGAAGTGTGTCTTTGGTGTAACATTAGGGAAGCTGTTGGGATACATTGTATCTCGCAGAGGTATCAAAGTAGACCCCGCAAAAGTCAAGGCTATAGTGGAGATGCATCCACCAAAGAACCTCAAAGCATTAAGGAGCCTTCAAGGAAGGTTGCAATCCATTAGGCATTTCATCTCACATCTAGCAGATAAATGCCAACCATTTCAACACTTGCTCCACAAGGATGCCTCATTTCGATGGGATGATAAGTGTCAAACAGCATTTGATCAGCTCAAAGAGTATCTAGCTACACCTCCTGTATTGGTTCCACCAGTGGCCAATAAACCTTTAATATTATACATCTCAACTACAACTTCGGCCCTCGGGGCCCTTCTGGCACAACATGATGAGTCAGGAAAAGAGCATGCAATTTATGATATCAGTCAAACCTTGGTGGGATATGAACTCAATTATTCACCGATGGAAAGAGATTGTTTAGCAGTAGTGTTCGCTTCCCAAAAGTTGCGGCATTACATGCTAAACCAACACACAAATCTTATAGCCAAAATTGTTCCATTGAAGTATCTACTAGCAAAAGTAGCTCTCACGGGCAGACCAGCTAAATGGGTCATGATACTTAGTGAGTTTCACATTGAGTATGTGGATTGTAAAGCAATCATGGGACAAGCCCTAGCAGATCAACTAGCAGAAGCACCCATGATAGATACACACCCTATGGTAGCAGACTTTCCGGACGAGAATCTCTTCACTCTTTCCAACTCAATAATGTGGAAGTTGTACTTTGATGGTTCCTACACATAGCAAGGATTAGGGGCCGGCACCTTATTTATCACACCTCAAAATGACTATATTCCAAAGTCATATCAGCTTGCATTCCCTTGCACCAACAATATTGCCGAGTATGAAGCACTCCTCATAGGTCTCAATATAGTAGTTCAATAGGACATCACAGAATTATAGGTATATGGAGACTCACAACTAATCATTCGACAAGTCACAGATGAATACCAAACAAAAGATGAAAAGTTGGTCCCCTACAAGCAACTAGTGGATGCCTACAAACCACACTTTTCTAGAATCACATTTGAGCAAATTCCAAGAGAGCATAACAAGGCTACAAATTCTATGGCTTCAGTAGGGTCACTTATCGACATGCCTGCAAATACACAAAAATGTGAATTCTTGATCAAGCAGTTGTTGATACCAGCCCTCGATGTTCCAGTTACTGAAATCATCTGTGAACTTGTTGGTCCCAATTCCCCATGGTACGAAGATATCTATGAATACCTTAAAAATAGTACCTTTCCCATTGAACTCTCATCCACCCAACGTATAACCTTTATCTTTCGATCCTCCCATTACACCATTCTAGGTGATAGACTAAATCACCGGAGTCTCGATGGTATCCTCTTACGATGTCTTAACGCGGAAGAAGCTGAAGCTACCTTACGAGACATACACGAAGGTGTCTGTGGCATACATTCTACCGGTCTTAATCTCACTAAGAAGATACTCAGAATAGGGTATTACTAGCCTACAATAGAACAGGATGCTGCACAGTTCGCTAAGAAATGTCTACAATGCCAGCAGCATAGAGATTTAATTCACGCACCAACTCATGAACTACAACCTATGACGACTCCATGGCCTTTTTCTCAATGGGGTCTCGACCTCGTAGGACAAATCCACCCTTCCTCCTCCAATGGCCACAAGTTTATCATTACCGCCACTGAGTATTTCACGAAGTGGGTGGAAGCCATTCCCATGACTTATATCACCGGTAAGAAAATAGCCAAGTTTATCCTTAACTACCTCATTTTCTGGTATGGTGTTCCCCAAGCCATTGTCACTGATAATGGGAGACCATTCAAGAACTAATATGTCCATGCCTTATGCACACAATACAATATCCAACATCACTTTTCAACTCCCTACTATCCACAAAGTAACGGCCAAGCCGAGGCTTCCAACAAAACCATTCTCAAAATCTTGAAGAAAATGGTCAATGAAGCTGGTCGTGATTAGCACTTGCAACTCAATCCCACCCTATGGGCCTACCGTACTAGTATCAAAACACCAATTGGTGCCACACATATGCCTTGGTCTATGGCTCTGAAGCCATCCTACCTATAGAGGTCGAGATCCCATCCCTCAGAGTATCCATGCAGAACCTAATCAATGGAGAGGAGTATCACACTTCCAGATTAGCTGAGCTTGAATTACTAGATGAGGGGCGCCTTTCCGCACTTAATCATCTCCATGTCTATCAAAACTACCTCTGGCATAATTACAACAAAAAGATCAAAGAAAGATGGTTTCAAGTTGGTGATCTTGTACTCAAAGAGAATTAGAGAAATCAAGCAGACTGAGTAAAGAAGGGCAAATTTGAGCCTAATTGGTTAGGTCCCTTTATTTTCACAGCAGCATATGGATCAAGAGCTTATACTTTAGCTACACCTAACGTTATTCCTCTAGATGAGCCACTTAATAGTGTTCATCTCAAGAAGTTCTATGCCTGATCCTCAGAGTACAAAAAAAAAACAAATAATCCGTCCTATGGTGAAAACCTGGTAAACAGGCACCTTGGATAAGTACCATAGTGAAAACCTGGCAAACTGGCACTATGTGTAGAGTCGGCATCCATCATCTATCGAGTCCTATTCATTCCTTGTCCGTTTCATAACAGGCTTCATCCACCCATCCATAATAAAACCATTGACCTTGTTTGCATTTCCATCTTCCTATCTAGAATAGCTTGGAAATTTGTCAATGTCCATCGTCATCATCCCACGTCTTGATCTATGTCAACAGTTAGTACTATCTTGTCCTAGGTCAAACTTTCTATGTCTTCTTCATTAGTCACCTATGCAATTTCCTCTATCGGAATGGGGGCAACTCTTTCCTTAACCTAGGTCTAGGAATGGATCCTTGTTCGTGGTTCACAAATGCTTCTATCATGCTCCTTTCCACAGATAGCACCCTTTAATGGACACATCACTCCTACGATAAGGATGTTATCTTCCCAACACGTTTCCTACATCATCACACCAACCATAACTACATATTATCTCATTTCAATCTTAAGGTACATTGATCCCATGGATATGGGTATGTAGGCAGTCTGGAATACAAAGGAAGTTTCCAGTACTTAGGTACATAAGATCTCCTCCTTTCACCTTGACCGATTTCATCACTCCACCCAGAACTACATATTTATCATTTTCATCTTTCCTCATAATGTGCCTTGATCCCATGGATATAGGGTATGTAGGCAGTCTGGAATACGAAGGATGTATCTAGTACTCAGGCACATACGACTCATCATTCTTCACCCACCTCAATCCATTGACATGTCATCTTTCTAGTCTTCCATTTTTCAAAATCCATTCACCTCGACTTGACTAACTCAAGTAGCAAAACAACAAACAAATGCAACCTTTCAAAGCAAAAGTCCTTAACAAACTTGAAGCAAAGAAACTTACTTACAGAGGCATATAATGTCCTACATATTAATTGCCAACATCAACTGAATCAATTTCAACTAAGCAACAGATCAACAAACTTGTCTTTTATAGAATGTTCCATGATCGAGACCAACACACGCGTCTCATACAACATGTGGTATTTCCTAAAACAAGACATTATCCTTTCAACTGGTAACACCCTTTAATGAACACATCACTCCTACGATAAGGCTATTATCTTTCCTATCCAGTCTATCCTGAGCAACCT
This sequence comes from Cunninghamia lanceolata, assembly GCA_027924645.1. Classification (NCBI taxonomy): domain Eukaryota; kingdom Viridiplantae; phylum Streptophyta; class Pinopsida; order Cupressales; family Cupressaceae; genus Cunninghamia; species Cunninghamia lanceolata. Next base: position 1,207,702 of record BSBN01000900.1, read on the forward strand.
CTTTGGCAAGAGAATATGTTGGTTGTATATTTTACTTTGTAAGTCAATCAATTTTCTTTTTGGTTTATCTTTTTTTTCCTTTTCCAATACCTATTCAAGACTACCTTGATTTATCTATAATCTTGGTATGTTGCGATACAGTATGGATTGGGGGCATAGTCATTGCTTTTGTATGCCGTGTTTGAGGAATGATCTTTAGCATCTTTTTAGCATCATATTTATCTTGTGTGTGTTACAACCTAGCATCTTACATATTTAATACTCTTCTTGCATTAACATGTATGGAAGTTTATTTTTATGTTCAAGACTATGGATCATTCACATATCCAACAAGGTTATATTATGTCTAAAGGATCTAAGTTCAAATCACTTGCTTGCGGAGTCAACGTCCATGCACTCGGATAGCACAGCACCTTGGTCTTTTATACCTTGGTGGAAAACTATCCATGTGCTATATCAAAAATAAGGATTGCTCTTGATAAACATTTGTGAAACCATTGCAACAAGCTCATCCATTTACACCATCCATTTTTCCATGGCCTTATATAGTTTTTCAATCAAAGATCGATCAATCATCTTTCTCTCATGTTCTCTCCTATCTCCTTTCTTCTATCTATCATCAACCCAACCTCGTCTGTCTCCAACAAAATCTTCTAGTCAAGCGTCAATACAGTTCTTCTGTCATTTCCCTGTCTTTCCTCTCGAGGGGGCACCCTACGCCAGCTACGCAGGGGCAACCAGCTATATTGGGGCATCAAAAATTGTATCATGTCTTCTACAATCATTTTCTTTGACGCAACCCTGTAAACTGCATTGCATCAAATAGGGGCAAAATGTAGACACCCTAAAATGACCATGTCTTTGAATCACTTGCATTTCGTCTAATCTATAGCATCACCTGCATTTCAACATTAATTGAATAATCTAATTATTTAATTAATTTCATCAAATTCTTCCAAAACTCCAAAATTCAACATTAATTAAATAAATCCTATTTATTTAATTAATTTCAGCAAAATCAACCTTATTCTTCCAAAATTAAATAATTTTTATTATTTAATTAGCTCATTATCCTTTTTCAAAATTCAAATCCACATTAATTAAATAAATCCAATTATTTAATTAATTCATCCAATTCTATCTTATGTACAATTAAATAATTTACATTATTTAATTAAAATCACTTGTTCTTCTAAATTTAAATAAATCATACAAATTTATTTAAATTATCTCAATACTCTAAAAATAAATAAAATCAAGTATTTTATTTATAATCTTCATATTCCTCTAATCTTGCACAAACAATTAAATAAATTTATTTATTTAATTTGCTTTTTCCCCTAAAAATAAATAAAATCAAATATTTTATTTATAATCTTCTGTTCCTCTATCATGCACAAACAAATAAATAAATTTATTTATTTAATTTCAAATATCTTCCAATTCCTCTTAAAATATCTTGTTAACTCATGTGCACAATCAGTCTTATTTTTAGAACTCTAAAAAAGGCAAAATTACAAGTTGAGTTATCTATTCAATCAATCTTGTTTTCATCATATCTTAATAAAAATATCCTTATGGATTGACACATGTCGTGTGCACATTCAGCATGAGTTATTTGTTTTATCTCCTCCGTTGATTCTTCTGAATTATCTAGATCGTTGATCAATCTCTGTTGAAACCTATATAAACCCCCCTCATCTCCTTCACAAACCCTCTTCAATCACTTATTATCAGGCATCCTTTACAGCGCTTTGAGCATACATCGCATCGTTAGGCACTTTATGATCTTTTGACATTGACCTTTGAGCACATATACTTGCTTGTTGCAAACATGGTTTCGCAGCGTTATTGAGCAATCCACATTTGACAAAGAGAACAACACAATCTGGGTAAAAGCTTTCTTAATTTGATTTATTGATAATGGCTTTTTATTTAGATAGATCTCTTTATGTTATGGGTTTTTGATTTGGTTATTATCATAGTTTTGATTAACATAATCAATTTTCCTCATACACAATAATCATTAATAAGCAACATGAAGTACCTGTCACCTTGTAGACTTCTCACCCTTGTAGGACCATAGAGATATGTATGCACTAGATCCAACAAACCTGTAGAAAATTGTTATTTGCTCTTGAAACTTGTCCTTGTCTACTTTCCCAACTAACATTCCTTACAAATTGAGTTGGAGGGTTTCACAAGTTTTCGTAAATCTCTCACAACCTGACTTGAACTTATCTTTACCAGACTATCAAAGTTTATATGACACATCCTTCTATGCCACAGCCAACTTTCATCTGCCTGAGCCAATAAACAATAATCATTAGTTCATCTTAATTGATAGATGTTTCCTCTTATTTTCTTACCGGTAGCAATCACAGTTTCAGAGCTTTCCATGATCTTGCACCCATTATCTTTGAATCTTAGATCATATCCTTTGTCACACATCTAACCAACACTCAAAAGATTATGCTTCAAACCCTTCACATATAGAACATTGTCAGTATTATGCTTTCCATCAAATGAAATGGATCCTTTTCCACAAATCTTACTTGTTGCGTTATCTCCAAACCTAACCAGTCCTCCAACATACTTTTCTAAACTTACAAACTTACTTTAGTCACCGGTCATGTGATGTGAGCATCCACTATCAATAATCCATTCATCCTTATCTTTCTCAACCTGAATAGCCAAAGCACTTTCTTCTACTAGTTTTTCATCCTTCACATAGCTAGCAGAATTAGTAGACACAAGATATTCTTTAATAGAAATAAATAGGAATTCATTTGTACTAGTGTTAGCATCATCAAATTCATCATCAGTCACCGCTTCATCATCAAAATCTCTGACATACTAGCATTTATTTGGGACTCTAGGCCTGCTCTCATGTTTCTTCCTATTTATGTAAATTCTTTCAAGACATCTAGAAGCATAATGACCTACTTTACCACAAGAGAAACATTTGAAAGATAATTTACCTTTGAACTTACCAGAACCTCTTTGAAGCCTGTCAATAAAGTTAGCTTCAATTTCATCAAAGTCATTATCCACCTTGTATTTCTTAGCTCTAGAGATCTCTGCTGAAGTACTGGCTTTAAAAGATAATTCAACTTTAGGCAAGGCATCACCAAATTCTCTCATCTCAAAGGATGTAAGCTTTCCAAGTAACTGATCTCTATCAATAGTCTTCACAATCATGAATTCTTTAATTGTAACTACCTTGTGACCATATGACTTTGGTAGTGATCTGAGAATTTTCATCACAACTTCCTTATCACCGAGAGTTCCTCCCATACCCTTTATTCCAATGATAATTTGATCAACTCTTTGCATAAAGGCTATTATGTTTTCATCTTCATTCATCTTCAAACCCTCATACTTCACTTTCAGACTTTGTAGCTTGGTTTCTTTTACAAAATCATCTCCTTCATACAAATTTTTCATCTTATCCCATACCTCATTTGTAGTTTCAAGGTCCACAACTTTTGTCAGCACAGAGTCACTTAAGGAACTTAGCAAAGCATCCTTTGCTTCGACATCCACCTCATATTCTTTGATTTCATCTTCAGTCGTCAATCCATTCAGAGACATGGTATTTTTTTCTTCTGTAGGTTTCCATACTTTATAACCAAGACAAAGAAGATGGCTTTTCATTCATGCCTTCCAAAGAGTATAATTTGTCCCATCAAAATGTGGAGCTTCCTTCTTATAAGACATCCTAGATCTTCCTCAAGCTGTTAGGCTTTCTTTAGAGGAACCTTGCTCTGATATCAATTGTTGAACTGCACCAAACAACTGAGAGGGGGGGTGAATCAATTGTGCTAAAACTTTTAACCAAATATGATCATCAACTTACCAATTACTTATATTCAGATATAACCATGAAAGCATCAAATGAGAAGCTCAACACAAAGGCATAAACAACATAGGAGACACCAGATTTTTACATGGAAAACCCTAAAAGGGAAAACCATGGTGGGTGTTAGCCCACAGAAATATATAAGTTATATCAATACCAAAAAATAGAGGCTCACTACATACATGGCTCACTGCCCAATTTCTCACTGCAAACAAAGGATCACTGCCAAAGGGTGGCTCACTTCCAAAAGGTTGAACTAAGATAATAGCATCTACTCCATGCCAAGATTTAGTTTCATTGAAGCACAAAAGACCTCTACTCCACTATGCTACTTTACTTCGCTTCTATCTTCGCATCTTCGCACTTGGATACATTTTCATGACTCAATTACAAGTATTTATACACTACATCAACCTTGGAATGATCATCAAGGTCGGCATTACAATCATCAACCGTTGGAACAATCTCCAAGGTTGGCATTACAAACATACATAAAATAGGTCTGGACCTAATACAAATTTAGCTAAGGAAAAGATGTAAGAATGTATGCGGATCACGCCACACCTTAGCTAGGACTCAAACACAATATTCCACACTACAACACACTATCACAATCTTTGGTGCATCTCCGCATATGATGGATTCAACCAAGTCGGCCGAGATGGATATTAACACAAGTATTCAAGAACATGCTTCATGCATGATCTGAATTATGCCTTGCGGACCAATCCAAATGTAGGAGTATGATCAAGAGACATCCACAAGCACATTATAATCACCAAGAACAACTACACAATCTCTACCCACTCTATTAGTAAGATTCTTCAAACCAGAGCACAAGAACAACACTGTCCACCACTGTCATAAGTGAAAGATAGCTTGTGGACCACCAAATCATGAACCATTGTAGTTGAAGGTACTTAACATCATCACAGACTTACTTCCAGAACTGCAGACCAAAATACTTCAATGTGGAGGAATGTGGAGCAAAAAACTTTCTCCATGTCACCACCAAACACACAGAAAAATTTGTTTTCACTCTAGTGAACATAACTCACTCATTTCTTCATACCAAAGGCTTAAACTCAAAATATAACATCTTCAGATAGGCTTCTAAATAACTTCTAATCCACAAACAAAGATATTTATTCTACAGGAAATGTGGAACATTCTTTCAGACTGTTCTTCTACATGTAATGCATTGTTTCTATTGCAACACGTTGTTATCACTGGAGGGGCTAATTTTCTCAATATCCTCAACAAAGTAAGAGCACAGTTGACACCAATGATAACATAGATATGTTGACATCAATGACAACACTGATTAGGCACATACTTGTAACACTCTTCATGTCTTCTTTGTATACTGTGTGACTGTACTCATGTCTTCTCTACATATTGTGTGCTTCCTTACTATATGCATTATGTCTTATGTGACTATTAAGTGTTTTCTTATGTTTTCCTAAGCTTGGGGATAGCAATAGTCTTCAAAATTAGGGTGTGTTTGATGTGTCTGATGTGCTTTGACCGTACTTTAATGCATGTATAGATCATAAGATCATACACACATTAAAGTGGGGGCTAAATGTTATGGAGTAAAAAGTGGACACATGCCTTTTTACCTCCTAGTTTAGCTCCTAGGTCTTATTTGCTTCATTATACATTCTAATTTATCATCCTGAAGGAAATTGCCTGACACCCATGACATTTTGGACCCTTGGGACCTCCTTTAACTTGTCCCTAATCTAATTTGTGCCCCTGGACTTGGGCACAAATCGCCCAAGTCTCCTTTGATTGGTCAGGGCTAATTAATGGCATGTCAGCTTGGGCCCTTCCAAAATGTTCCTCCTTGTCGACTTTTGTAATTTAAATTCATAAATATTAGTGGGAAAGTATATATAAGTGATTTTATGACTTTATTTTAAACCTAGATGGATAATGTGAACTTATGATATTGGAGCAAAGAGCATTCAAGGCATTCATTGTGTTATTGTTGCAAATTTGTGTTTGTGTTTGTATTTGTTGCAGATAAGGCATCATCATCCATATCCTTACGAATTGAAGAGCTTTCATCCTCTCAAGGACTTCACCTTTGAGGTGACATCATTGTTTTATGAATCATTTAAATCATTTCATCAATTGGGTTATCTTTAGCCTCTGCCCTGCAAGGGCATGCTCTCTCATTATCAACAGTGTTCCTGAAAGATTGAATGCTAACCTAGGATTTGACTAAGGTAAATCCCTAAAAACCAAAACCCCCAAACCCCTCTCTTGTCATCTTGTGTGCAGGTTATAGGTACAAGTTTTGGGAAAAGTGGAGCTACAGGAAGGTAGTGCAGGAATGAGAGTTTTAGGATCCTAAAATAGTTTTGGATTATCTCTCTGAAGAGACTTGGATAGTTGGCACCCTAGTCTATAGGGCTTCTAGGTTCTAGATCTAGTTTCTGATCATCATTTGTAACATATTCTCAGTTTTGACCTCTGATAGAATCTCACTTCTGGACTTGGGTGGTTGTTGAATTTGTCCTCTGACACCTCTGCTTTCGAGAGATAGGTTTTGACATCTTACTGATCATCTTTGTAATTTTAGTTTCTAAATTTCTATTGTCGATCATCTATTTCAAGCTGATTATCTCATAAATAGGGTTTTATTCATATTTAACCTAGGGTTTGATAAAAATCTTGGTTGAATCTCATCATTCCATAGCAAATCAGGAGCACAAGATTTGTAACTAAGTCCACCTTCTCCTTGGTTGTGATCTAGCTCAGTCTTGTCCTTGAATGTTATTGTGGAAGAGGGTTTTGATCTTGTTATACATGTGCATTCATCTCTCTTTTACCACTTAACAGAAATATGTTGGAATTTATGAAATTTTGCTATTGGAAGTCAAAAAATTAGTCTAAATTGCTTCCCTGTATGACAAAAATCAATCATCAAAACAAGGAGTTAAACTTTACTAACATTAGTGTAAAAAATTACAAAAAGGAAGGGGGGGAAGAAAGGGAAAAGAAAAAAAAAAAAAAAATCTAAACCTGCATTCAATCCTTCCTACGCACCATTTGGTAAATACAAACTCAAAAAAAACCAAAATTTGTCAAACCCGTTGTTGCAATCCCAATGTGAGATAGTGTGCTCTTCAAGGGAAAGTTATGTGCATGAGTATTAGTGATTTTTGACGTGCACAAGTATGTTCAGTCAACTACACAAAACACCCTACCATCAGTAGAGTACCAATGGTTTAAACATGTTGGTCGAGGTTTCATCAACATTTGTTGAGTTAAAGAAAGTAAATTTAGAGTTTGTAAACCTTCATTTGATAGAAAAATTGTAAAATAAATAGAAAAAATGAAGTATTTCAGTAAAATTTAGTGTTTCCAAACCCCAACGTGTTTTTTAATGCTTACAAATGAGTTGCAAATGAGTATTTAAAGAAACATTTGGATGGAAAGACAAATATTCATTCCCTCTAAAATCATAAAATGAAAAATTCATTGGAATGTGAAGGATCACTTTGACTTATCCTTTCACATTCTATTCTTTCATTATTTGTCATCTAAAATTTGATGCGTGGATGCATGTCATAAGACTTGTGTACACTTTTAAATTTCCTTTTAATTTCTAGAGATCCTCCTTGGTTGATAAAACCTTGGTCATATATTAGTGCACTTGAATTTATGCAATCTAGTTTTGGTCCCTTCTTTGCTTCAACAATTTGTATCCTTTTATCCCTGTATCTTGCATTTAATGTAAATGAAGCATTAAATTCATTTAAATTAATAATATCAAATAAATATAAATAATGAATTTTAATCTTCCAAGATGCATTTGCAAGATACAAAGTCATATGCATGATTCACAATGCTAAAGAATCCAAATTTTTAGTTTCCATACGTTAAAACCTTCAAAAAGAGTATTTTGTTGAAAAGTTACAAATACAAACTAGGCTTTGAGCCTAGATTGCAACTTACAAATCGCATCTGAAACCTAACTTGTAGTTTGCATTAGCTCATGCACTGCAAAGGTAATATGTTATCAAAAATGCAATCAAAGTTTGAACTTTGCTTGAAATTTGCAACAATTTATAAATTGCAAGGAAACTTAATTGTTGACCAAGCCTAGGGTCCAATCTATAGTGTATAAAATTTACTAATTACAAAGAGACTTTGACTACTAGTTGGGCCTAGGGACTGGCTTGCAGTGTGCAAAATTTGCAAATTGCAAAGAGTTTATGAGTTCCTCAGTTGCAGTCAAAGTTTGGACTCCGGTTGTAATTTACAAAAATTTGAAAACTGCAAAGGGATTGTGACTATCGGTCAGACTTGGGGTCCATCCTGTAGCTTGCAAACTAAAGTTTGGGTATAATTTGCAACTTGCAATAGACACAAAACTCTTCAAATTTTTATTTTTTAGGAAAAATAAAGGACTCTTAACAATTGAAAGGATCTTCCTTTTGACCATTTCACTCATCCAAATTATAATTATATGAGAAGAAATCAAATTAATTTAAAAATCAAAGCATAAGGATAAGTGAAAAGTCACAAAAATAAATAGGGTCCCCAATTTGGTGAAAATAGGGGCATGTTGTGAGGGGTCACAACAATAGGGAAGAAAAGAGAAAGGGAATATACATAGAAAATGTGCAAGGGGAGAGGAAAAAGGAAATAATGAGAATATATAGATGAACATAATGTGTTTCCTTTTAGTTAAGCATAAGACTTCAAGTACATACTAGTCATGAGAATTGAAAAGAAAAACCCTATCAGATCTAAAAACTTAAATACACCTCCTTCACAAGATGTAATGTTCTAATAAGGGCCACTCCATAATGGTTAATTTTTGAATGAAATATGGTCTTACCTTGGTTTTCATCCCATTTCAATACAAAATCTATGTCTACAAAGCCTTACAGAGTAGCACATTAAATAAATCATCACTTGACTATTTGCTAGTGCTTAGCAAATTGGTCAATCACTTTCTTTCTATCTTAATGCATCTTAAGAAGCTCTATAAGTTATATATATAGGAACTATCTCTAATACATCTTCCACTCACAATAATTCCAAATCAAGGAGTTCCATGTGGATAAATAATCTGGTCTCGATACCATAGACTAATGCATAAGGTGACATACATATGACACTTCTCTCTATGATGCGGTACAAGGTCTGACAAAGTAAGGATCTCTAGTTATATATATTTTCTTTAGTCATATCACCAATTATCTACTTTAGATTCTTATTTGTAGATTCTACCAAAACATTACCCTAAGGGTAAAAATTTGAGTATGTTTTCAAATAAATTCCATATTTAGAAGCAAATTTGGTCACCTTGAAACCCATGAATGATTTTGCATTATCTGAGATAATAGCAGAAAAGGTGCTAGAGAAATTTATGATATCTTAAAGAAAACTTACAACCTAGTGCTCCTTAGCATCTTTAAATTTGACTACTTTAGTCCATCTAGTGAAGTAATATGTACTATTCAAAATCCATTTATTCATAGTGCTAGAGGGAGGATTAATCATTCATATGAAATCATGCCCCCATTACTAAAATGGGGCATCTATTGAGATAAGATTCAATAAAAAGAGGACATTTTTATTTCCCCTTGTGAACTTTTTACAATATTCACATGCTCAAACCAACTTATACATGTCTTTGAATATGGTGGGCTAAAAATAACCAACCCACATGATTTTCATAGTGGTGTTTTTGACCAAATAGTGTCTATTAGGTATACCTTCATGGTACTCATGCATCAATATTTTTGTGCGCTCTAATCTAATACATCTAAGAAAGACCCTGTAAAAGTTCCACCCAAACAAGATAACTCCAACAAGTCTAAACTAGAACAAAGGAGGTGGAAAAATCATTTTTGTGCCTGGTTAAGGTTAAAGGAGACAAGTCTCATCTCTAGATACTCTAGATTTTAAAAACCTAATCTTTATCCATAGTGGATAGGGTAACTAATTCTTGTGCTTGAAATACTTCTACCTTACTATAATCTTCTTCAAAGTGATCCACAATAAATAGATCCTTTGTGAGCTATCAAAAAAGCCTATGACCCCACACAAGCTTAGTCATGCGGATCTTGATATTGTACTCCATAATTTTGGTGATCCATCCAACCTGCTTCTCACTTTTTTCCCCATGAATAACATAATTCCAAACACCAAGTTGGCTTACATATACTTGTACCTTCTTTCAATAAATAAGATGTCTAAAGTGCTTTAAGGACTTCATGAGGGCATACAATTATTTTTTCAAGAATGTGTGTGTTCCCTCATAGTCCTTCAAATGAGCACTTATGAATGTTATTGGATTCTCTTCTTCACTTGCATCCTTCTAGGTAAGAACTATTGCTATTTTATGGTTTGTGTCAACAACATATAAGATAAAATCCTTTGTAAAATTAGGATTGTTGAGTACTAGGACTTTTGAGATAGCCTTTTTAATGAGTCAAAATAACTCTATTTATTCAATCCAATGGAAAGCCACATCCTTCTTCAATAATAGATTAATGGACCTTATAAGCCTTGCAAATTTAGAAATGAGCTTCCTAATGAAATTGATCTCTCCAAGAAAAGATTGGATACCTTTTTCCATGTGGGGAAGGGATAGATTTAAGATAGCATCCACATGATTAGGGCCTATTGCTAGATCTTCTTTCGATACAACATGTCCAAGAAGATTACCTTCAACTTCAAGGACAATGAGAATACATTTCCTTAGGTTGAGGAAAATTCTTAAATCTTATAAATGCTCAAACACTTCCTAGAGATGTCAAAGATGATCTTCAAGGATCTTAGAGAAAATAGTGTTTTAAAAGTGACATCCATGGCTCTCTAGAATGTGGTGTGTGCATTGGATGGTCCAAATTGAAATCATTAGTAGGAAAAAGTGCCCCACTTGGTGGTGAATGTACTCATAAACTAATCTTCATCCTTCACCCAGACATAGTTGTAGCTAGAGAATCCATCTAATAGGAAATTTATTTCAAAACCAACTATCTTCTAAAAAACAAGATAATGATCTTTAAGATATGCTCTATTTAGGTCATGAAAATTCACACATAGATAAATCTCACTATTCTTTTTTCTCATAGGTACCAAATTTGAAATCCATGTAGAGTATTTGATTGAAAAATGATCTTTACTTCTACCATCTTTATTAGTTCTTTGTGCATCATAGTATTAATGAATGGATTCATTTGTCTTTGTTTTTTATTAACTATATCTGCATGAGGCTCCATCTCTATGGTGTGTTTTATGATTATTCTATCATACGCCTTCAAATATCCATAAGGCCATGCCAAAATACATCAAAATCTTGTAAGATTTTCATAATGAGGCCCTTAAAGGAAAGATCCACTTCTTTACTTAGTAGTTTATTATTTATGGGAGATAAAAATAGTTCCACTTTTTCTCTCTGGGAACTTATGTCCTATTTTCATGGCATGTGATGAACTCAAAAATCCACTAAGATTTCCCTCTTCATCAAGTTCTCTTTTCGTAGCATGGGTGAAGTGGTGATAAGATGGGTTATTAATGAGTACACTTCCATTTCTACACAATACTTCATCTACCATGAAATTCATGAGAGTAATGTCTGTATACGTCTAAAAATGACACGATTCATCCTAAATAAATATTCTAAATATTTATTCCATTCTTCTATTAATTAAATAAATATTCTAAAATTATTTAATCGATTCACTGTTAAATAAATTCTATTTATTTAATTAAAATTCTTCTATTTATCCTTCACAATTAAATAATCATAAATTATTTAATTAATCCTATTTCCTCTATCCTAAAGTTCTAAATTCAAAATTCCACATCACCTTTACACCTCACCTTTTCCACCTCACCTTGTCCACCTCATCAGGTTGCACATGTAATTAAATATATTTAATATTTAATTATCTTATTTTCCCTCACCCACATGGCCTATTTCTTCTCCAATCAGAGGTCAGTTAGCCAATCAATCAAATCTGTTAACTAACCTGTCAGTTGAGTCAAATCCTCAATCAATTCAGTCAGTTCCACAATCCACTCTTCTGACTGATCAATCAATTCTGTTAACAGACCAGTCAATGGAGTTAACTCTCCAATCAGTTTTGTCACATCCCACCTTTCATGATGGAGCTGGGACACTTGGCACGTTTCCACTGGTTGCACATTCCTCAACCATCCTCAACCGTTGATCTTCATATCTTCTCTCAACCGTTGATTCCTATTCCTCTGAGTCTATAAATGAAGCTTCATCCCTTCATTCTAATCATCCAGGCTTTTGACATCGTTACTCTGCAGAAATATCACCAGCGCGCCTTTGGCACCCATTTGTCATCCACAAGCTTGAGATCACGATTGTTGCATTGGAGCTCACCTTCATTGCATATCACACCATAGCCGTTCACCATCGACTTCCTCCAACAGCTTTTAAAAGATTGCACTCTCTGAGGGCTCATCTCATCTGCGAAAGGACAATTCGTGATAGGCGAACAACAGAAGTTTCGAAACGGAAGAGGTTTACTGTGTTTGTTCATTGCTTTGTTTACTTGAATCTTCTTTGTTTCTCTATTCTGTTGATGTTTGGGTCATCTGTTATTCATTTGATTGATGCACTATTTTACCCTCACATTTTTGGCGCCCACCGTGGGGCCCTTGCCCCTTTATTTTACCGTTTTTGAGCTTTTTTGAAATCAGGTTCCGTACAGGTCCCGCAGAGTCACGCACAGGTTCTTTCGGCGCATCTGTTCATTTTTACGGCGCTTTTGAAGACTGTTATGGCGCTTCTGTAAAACGGCGCATTTGTTGACTGTAACTGCGCTTTTATAGACTGTTGCTGCGCTTTTGTGGAAACTGCGCATTTGTTGATTCTAGCTGCGCTTTCATACAATATTGCGGCGCAAACGTTAAAACGGCGCATCTGTTGTCTGTTACGGCGCTTATAACGACTTTTGCTGCGCATACGTCCACACGGCGCATAAGTTCATTTTAACGGCGCATATGTTCATTTTTACAGCGCATTCGTTAATACAGCGCTTCTGTTGATCACTTCTGCGCATTTGATCACTGAAGCTGCGCTTTTGTAACTGGCTCAGGTTTTAGTATTTTTCTAGGGTATTTTGCTAACGCTAACCCTTTTGCAGGTGCTTGCTGGAGCGGTTTTGCAGGTTAGGCTCGGGTTCAGTTACATGTAGTTGCATCTAACTAGCTCACATTTCATTTTCAGGGAAAGAGTAAAATGGTTGTTCATTACAAATCTTCATCTAGTCTTAATTAGGGAGGAAGTAACTGATTTATTTCATGCTTGCATTGCAAACAAACTTCCAAGTTATTGCTATCTAAGATTTAAAATTGAACTCACAACTGCATTCTGAAGTTAAAATGAACCATTGCTATATCGTGAGACCTGAATTTCAAAGTTAACAATCTCGCGCAACGTGGATTTAAAATTGAACTCACAACTGCATTCTGAAGTTAAAATGAACCATTGCTATATCGTGAGACCTAAATTTCAAAGTTAACAATCTCGCGCAACGTGGATTTAAAATTGAACTCACAACTGCCTTCTGGGACTTAAAAGTGAACCACTGCAATATTGTTGAAATCACTTCAAAGTTTTGTTTGACTAGCTTAGCCCATTTAGTTTTTATCTTTTTAACTAGGGTGGATTAATCAGTGTATTCTGTGCTTGCGAATGACAATAGGCTTATGCTCTCCCCTCTTCTGGGTGATCAGAATGCCAGACTTGTCATTCTACTTGTCTAAACTTTAGGAGGGGCCTGCCCTTGGATGCACGCTTGTCCAAGCGGGAACGACCCTGAGTGGTAACAGGCTAACGCCAAGCCCTACCGAGCCACTTAAAATAAATTGTGCTTGAGGTGAAAACCTCCTGCAACGAGTGCTGTTATGTTACACCGACGGCCAACCTCCCCCAAAACCCTCTCAGGCGCAACCCTGTGAGGCTGGGAGACTCCATAACGGAGAGTAGCGCCGCCGCACGTGTAACCACTTGAACGGTTGCCCGAATTACAAACCTCTTGTTTTAGTGGCCCAAACCCCTTATAATCCATTTCTCGCCTAGGGTTTTGTACTTGCTTTTGTCTAAAATAGAGTCGAAAAACTACAAAAACAATGAAAAACTACAAAACATTCTTTGTGCTTGCTGTGTTTTCTTGCTAAAATTTCTAATATCAGATCAGGAAGACCTTTTCCAGCCAGGGAATACCAAAAAATAGAGAAAAACCCCAAAAATTTGCCAAAAAAATACCAGAACTGCGCATATATCCACTTCTACGGCGCATATACAGCGACTTGCTGCGCTTTTGTACCGACTTGCAGCGCTTTTGTACCTTTCTGCTGCGCATATACTCTGTTCTGCTGCGCTTTTACAGTGACTTGCTGCGCATATACGCCGACCTGCTGCGCATATACTTTTCTGCTGCGCATTTGTGCACTGTTACTGCGCATGCATACCTCACCAGAGCGGCGCATTTACAACGACTTACTGCGCATTTGTCTATTCTTGCTGCGCATCTGTTTCTGCGCATGCGTGACAGTGAGCATAAGCCCTATTTTTGAGAAATTTTCGTCAGCTGTTCGGAGTACCCATTTCAGCCTAGTTTCATTTTTCAAGGTCAGAATCAACCTTGCAGTCAGTTTTCATCCATTTCACCCATTTCTCTCTCTTTCGACAGTCGTCCCAGTCACCTCCTGTCCTAGTCACTCTTACCCCAACGTCATTCTGTCCCATACCGATTCGACATAGGTCCTTCTTTAGTGAATTCACGTAAGCCTAGTAGGTCACAGTACCTTTTGCTAGTAGTCTTGTTGAACGACTAAGCCCTACACAGTGAGACTGGTATCGACTACCCTTGCTAGTGGCCAGAGTCTTGTGTCAACCGTCTTACCTGAAGTCATTGAGCGAGAGAACCCTTTGTCCAAGTCTTGTCCTAGATATCCCATTCATTACAGTCTTAGTCGGCATCTTGCCAAATTTTCTAATCCTTGTCCATTCCGTCCCACCCCACCTTGCATGGTTCTTACTCGATCCCAGTACAACAAGCTAACTGAAATGGCCGACCCTTCCGATCACATCGCCCCACCACACGATGATGATGAAGAATTTTCTCATGAAGAATTAGTGGCACACATGCAAGATAGCAAATTCCAACGCCTAGTGGAGCGAGTACTCCTTGAGGATCCCACCAAATATTTCCATCACCTTGCTAGTCTCGGACTCAAACTCCCCGCAGACTTTGACATTAGCTCCATCATGGAAAATGCAGACAAGGCACATGAGAGAGGCACAAATGACACGGTCCCCCAGGCCAATACAAGCGGAAAACAACACATAGATCAAAATACTCCTATAGCGGATGTGAGACAACAAATTGAGAGTCTCCAGCGAGAAATCTCCAACCTTAAGATCGGCACCAGTTCCAAGAACTACTCCTTGGAAGATATAGCACCGTACCCCTTTGACAGAAGTGTGGTCATGAAACCTTTCCCCTTTCAGTTCGGAATCCCGAAATTTGATAAATACAAAGGGAAGGGGGATCCTAGAGATCATATCAGGGAATTCACTGCAGCATGTTTAGAGGTAGCTCACAACGAGACCTACTTAATGAGACTATTCCCAAGATCTTTAGGGGGTCAGGCTATGGAGTGGTTCTCGCGTCTTCCACCTGGAATCAAAACTTTTGATGAACTTGTCAATAAATTCATAACGCACTTCTCTTACAACATAGAACACGAAGTATCTATGCTAGACCTATGCAACACCAAACAAAAAGGTGGTGAGTCTTTCGCCACCTTCTTACAACGATGGCGACAGCTAGCTAGCAAGTGTTCTTACGACATGCCTGAGAAACAACTATTGGAAATGTTTGTCCACAATTTGAATCCCGATCTTAGTTATCAGATTCAGATACAATGCCCTACCTCATTCACCAAAGTCATCGAAATGGGGCTATTCATTGAGAAAGCTATGATCGCTAAAGGAACTCTCAAGCTCTACAAGGACACACCTCCTTCCAATTACACAACTGACAAGTCAAAGTTTTGGACCAAGAACAAGAATGTGGTCAACGATGGAGTAGTGGATGCCAAGGCGGCAGCCCCTAAACAACAACCCATATTCACTCTTAAGGAAGAAGCAAATAACGGTGTACTCAACAAGCCACCCCCTCGGGAATCTAGACCTTGGTTCAATTCGAACCCAAGGAGAAAATTCACGCCGTTAGGAGAATCTCAAGAGTCCGCTCTCAGGAAGTTGTTGGCTAACAATGAAATTTCTCTACCGCCAACAAGTGACTATGAGCCTATAGTCAAACCTCCCTATTGGAAGGACACAGACTATTGTGAGTATCATCGAGGAAGGGGGCACACAACCAATAATTGCATCCGTCTTAAAAACGTCATACAAGATATACTGGACCAAAATCAGGGAGGAACGCAACAGCATACCTCCAATGAATCTCATGTGGCCTACCGAGATCCTCTCCTAAACCACAACCGGCCATATAACAACAATCACAATGGCGGCCACCACAACAATGGTCACAATGGCAACAACTCCAATGGTCATAACAATAATGACAACAATCGTAACAGACCAAACCAGAACAGTGGGTCGAGTAATGCTAACTATGCAAGCGTTCCCTTTGAGTACACCATTAACTGCATTTCTGAGCATGTTCCGCAAGTCAACGTCATATCCCCCAGCCAACAACCAGGACCTAACGGAACTGGTTGTAGTATAATTACCCGCAGTGGTAGAGTCACGATCAACACCACTCCTCCAAGGTCGTCGCCGTCTCCGTCCAACCCCCGCCCATATAATGTCATCGACCAATTGCAAAAGACTCCGGCTCATATTTCTATATTGGAGCTCCTGCGTCTATCTCCTTCTCATAAGGAGATTCTTGAAAAAGCCTTAGTGGAGACTACTGTCCCCACTAACCTAGCCCAAGAAAAGTTTCAAACCATGGTGGGTAACTTGACATCCTCCCCTTCCATATCATTCACAGAACAAGATGACCTTTCCATGTCTCAACCCCACAACACTCCTCTACACATTGTCGCATTCATACACAGGCACCGCATCAAGAGGGTCCTCATTGATGGGGGTGCCGGTTTGAATATTTGCACTTTGAAGCTAGTCCTTGCATTGGGGTTCTCTGAACAGGCAGTGGACCCGCGGAGAAAGATTACCATAAAGGCCTATGACGAGGAGGAACGCACCACAAAGGGCACGGTTGTCCTACCCATTCAAGTGGGACCGGTAATTAAAGATGTGGTGTGCCAAGTCCTTGATCGGGAGCTTGCTTACAATATTCTACTAGGGAGACCATGGATCCATGCCATGAAAGCTGTCCCCTCCACCTACCATCAGTGCATAAAATTCCCACACGATGGCAAGCAGGTCACCATACACGGCAACCCCGATCCCTACCAGCATTGCAACTCATTCCAAGCCAAACCGGAATGTGTCATTCCCAACAACCGAGCCCATATCTCCCCCACTCCGCCACAAGACCATACTGCTGAAGCTTCCTCTTCCCAGCCCAAACCAATGAAAATCACCATAAAAGAAAATGGCGTGGGGGAATACTAGATTGAGCATAGCCTCAACCTTGCAAAAATGCCCTTGTCTCCTCGCTCCTTTGGCCAGCCCAACCATCAACCCAGGCATTTTCCAAAGCCCTCTGCTCCTCCTACAACTCCCGCAAACCCCTTTGTAAAATGGGGGACCTTATCCGATGAATCAGAGGAGCGAGATCTCTTACAATGGCTCTATGCCGAAGAAGAAAACACATCCCAAGATCCACCCAAACTCCCTACTGAGCTCTATGGGCGAGGTGAAACCATCTTGCATAGGATGGGATATGAAGGACAAGGCCCCATCGGCCTCAGAAAAGAGGGGATCATCGAACCTATACAACCCTCTTCCTCCTCTTCGGCTAGAAACACGACTGGCCTAGGCTACAAAGGTAAAGGTAAAGCCAAAGAAAATGCCTGCCTAGTGGAGACAATTCAAACACTCCAAGGGGATAGTGATGCAGATTCAGATGATTCCAATCAGTATGAATGGGACGAGCTGACAGAACACTCCTACGATGACAAGGAGATTGACACCATCCAAACCCTTAGCCCATATCATGAGAGACAAACGCAACGGGACAGACCACTGGAGTCTGATTTGCCCCTCCCTGAAGTTATGGCTCTCGAGGAAAGTATAGATTCCATTGCGATAAACAACCTGGAAGAAAGTACCACCCAGAACACTACCCCCACCTGTGCTCCCAATATTTCCATCCACACTATCAACGAATCAGGTCTTTCATCCGACTCCCTTCCCCTTTTACACCCTGAGCTTATTGACTGGGACCTGAAAGGGACCCCTCAATTAGATGTGTTCCAGAACGATGATGCCTACATTGACTATATGGAACTTCGAGATCACTTACCAAAAGGAGATCATAAAGCCGGCTTCGCTATCGAACTCAATACTGTAGCTTACTTTGGGGAGGGTGCCAAGCCTTCTAGTCACAAAAATGTAAAGATCAAAAAGGGATCTGACGGTGAAAACCGCCATGCGGCAGTGTCAGATCATAAAAAAGTAAAAAGAAAGGACGTATCTGAAGGTGAAAACCCAACTGTGGCACCTGACAATGGATTGCTTGACACCCTCCCAAGTGACATGTATCAAGAAAGGTCACAGATCGTGGTAGAGCCAACAGAGCCAGTAAACATTGGAAACGAAGAGCAGCCTCAGATAATCCACTTTGCAAAATCTCTCACGCCGCCTGAGAAAACCAAGTTTGTGCCATTCTTTAAAAAGAAGAGAGGCAGCTTTGCTTGGTCATATGCCGACATGCCAGGTTTGGACCCAAACCTGATTCTACATCACTTGCCATTGGATCCAGGGGTGAAGCCCGTAAAGCAAAAACTGAGAAAAATGCATCCCCATATTGCCCTCCTGGTCAAGGAAGAACTCAAGAAATTGTTAGACGTGGGGTTCATCAGGGCCATTGATTACCCCGAATGGATATCAAACATCGTGCCAGTGTCTAAACCAGATGGCAGGGTACGACTATGCAACGATTTTAGAGACTTAAACAAAGCATGTCGCAAGGATGACTTCCCCTTGCCTAACATCGATATCATAGTCGACCTCACGGCGGGACATACAATGTTGTCACTAATGGATGGATTCTCAGGGTACAACCAGATCAAAATAGCACCAGAGGATCAGCACAAAACCGCTTTCACTTGTCCTTGGGGTACCTTTTGCTGGAATGTCATGCCGTTTGGGCTGAAAAATGCAGGTGCTACATACCAGCGGGCCATGACAACTATATTCCACGACATGATGCATGTGACCATGGAAGATTATGTTGACGACATCTTGGCAAAATCACTCACCAGGGACTCACACCTGGACACATTAGAGAAAGTCTTCCAACGGCTAGACCAATTCCAAGTAAAATTGAACCCGAAGAAATGTGTGTTTGGGGTCACATCAGGGAAGCTGCTAGGCTTCATCGTGTCAGCAAACGGTATAGAGGTAGACCCGGCCAAGGTCAAAGCAATCATGGACATGCCTCCGCCCAAAACTCTAACACAGTTGAGATCCTTACAGGGCAAGCTACAGGCCATCCGCAGGTTCATCTCACAGTTGGCCGACAAGTGCCATCCTTTCAGCCATCTCCTACTTAAGAACGTTCCATTTAAATGGGATGAGCAGTGCGAAGAGGCATTTAACAAGCTCAAGGAGTACCTCATGAATCCTCCTATACTCATGCCTCCGATCCAAGGAAAACCTTTGATTCTCTACATATCTGCTACACCTACTGCTCTTGGGGCTCTCCTAGCGCAGCAAGACTATGAGAACAAGGAAAGAGCTGTGTACTATATCAGTCGAACCCTAGTGGGCTACGAGTTGCAGTACTCACAGGTGGAACGTTCATGCCTTGCGGTGGTTTTTGCCTCACAAAAACTCCGACACTACATGTTGGCACATCCTGTCAAACTCATTGCCAAGATCGACCCACTAAAATATCTTCTCAGCAAGGCAGCTCTCACAGGACGACTAGCCAAATGGGTTATGCTTCTTAGCGAATATGATATAGAGTATGTGGATAGAAAAGCCATCAAGGGGCAAATCATCACAGACCAACTAGCTGAGGCACCATTACAGGACACTTCACCAATGCAGTTTGAGTTCCCCGATGAATCTCTATTCACTCTGTCCACATCTCCTTGGAAACTCTACTTTGATGGGTCTTACACCAACCATGGATCGGGGGCAGGTATCTTGTTTATCACTGCCCAAGGCGACACAATTCCAAAGTCTTACAGGTTGTTATTCCCATGCACTAACAATATAGCAGAGTATGAGGCTTTGGTAATTGGTCTCAAGATGGCCACGGAGTGGAAAATTCAAGCACTATGTGTCTATGGTGATTCGCAGCTTGTCATAAACCAGGTCAACGATGAGTATCAGACCAAAGATGAGAAGCTCATCCCATACAAGCGAATGGTCGACGATCTCAAAGAACATTTTGGGACCATCTCGTTTGAGCAGATACCCAGGATAGAGAACAAAGCAGCCGACGCAATGGCGACCATAGCCTCTCTTCTTGAGATACCTAAACAGGAGTCACGGTATGAGTTCCTAGTAGAAACAATTCGACAGCCGGCTTATGATCTCCTTGAAACCCATTCCATCTGCCACCTAGTGGGATCTGATTCACCTTGGTATGGTAAGACCTACACTTACCTCAAGGACAATATCCTTCCTTTGGACCTCTCTTCCAACCAAAAACGAACCTTCATCCGACAAGCCTCCCGTTACACCATTATCGCCAATACCCTTTACCGACGTGGTCTGGATGGTACTTTACTCCGTTGTCTAGAACAGGAAGAATCTATTACTGCCTTGCGAGATGTGCACGAAGGGATCTGCGGAACACACTCCAGCGGTCCTTCCTTAGCTAAGAAACTCATGCGTTTGGGTTATTACTGGCCCAATATGGAAATGGATTCATATCAGTTCGTCAAAAAGTGCAGACAGTGCCAGATACATGGGAACCTGATTCATGCACCTGCTCAGGAGTTGAGACCTCTAACGACACCCTGGCCCTTTTGCCAGTGGGGACTAGACCTCGTAGGAAAGATCCATCCGCCTTCTTCCAACGGCCATAAATTCATCATAACCGCCACGGAGTATTTTACAAAGTGGATTGAAGCCGTTCCCTTATCAACCGTCACAGGAAAGCAAATTTCCTCTTTCATTCTGAATTACATTATCTGCCGATATGGCATCCCTTCATCCATCATAACGGATAATGGGAGACCTTTCAAAAATCAGGATGTCCAGGAACTTTGTGAGCGTTTCAAGATCCAACATCGCTTCTCCACCCCATATTACCCCCAAGGTAATGGCCAAGCTGAGGCATCCAACAAAACCATTCTGGAACTCCTAAAGAAGACTGTCAATGAAGCCGGTCGCGATTGGCACGTCCAGCTCAATCCCGCTCTGTGGGCCTATCGAACCAGCATCCGCACTCCCACAGGTGCTACACCCTACGCCCTCGTCTATGGTTCCGAAGCCATCCTTCCTATTGAGGTCGAACTCCCATCCCTTCGGGTGTCGTTGAAAGGTCTCATATCAGACGAAGAGTACAGAGTCTCCCGACTGCAAGAGTTAGAACTGCTAGAGGAACGGCGCCAGAAAGCTTTTGACCATCTCAAAGCCTATCAACAGATGATGTCAAGAAGCTACAACCACAAGGTTAGACCGAGATGCTTCAAAGTTGGGGACCTCGTCCTAAAAGAGAACCCTCGCAATCAGCAGGACAGAGAAAAGAAAGGTAAGTTCGAGCCTAACTGGCTTGGACCCTATGTAATTGTAGCAGCTTACGGATCGGGGGCATATCAGTTGGCCACATCAGAAGGTGAGTTGTTTGATGATCCAATCAACAGCATGCACCTTCGCAGGTTCTATACCTAAGAGAACCCCAATGCAAGGGGGCACAATAAAATCAAAAAAATCAAAAAGCTACAAAAAAAATATATAAAATAAAAATAATAGAAAGCATGCAAAAAAATCGTCCTTTGGTGAAAACCTGGCAAACAGGCGCCTTGGATAGGTATCATGGGGAAAACCTGGCAATCAGGCGTCATGTTACTTTCTAGCTTCTCGTGCAAATAAAAGCAAGTGATGAAAACCTGGTAAACAGGCGTTACTTGTGACAAACCGCATTCTCCATCTTTGGGAATCCAATCACCTCGAGCCCATTCTCTCTCTATTTTCCCCATTCGACCCATATCCATCCCACAGTAAACACTTGACAGTTACCTATCATGGCTTGATACTCAGCTTGTGGCCTTGTCAACCAAGGTTTTGTCCCGTATCGTCCCCTCGAAGTGAGCCTAGCGTAGTGTCTCTCGTCAATATCTGTGGTCCGAATCCGTGAGCTACGTTGCCTCTGCGCCGTCACGTAGGCAAGGCCATTATTCTAATGCACCCCCGAGGCTTCCATCCCTCCCAAAGTCCCATTTGTCTCCCCTCTTGTCTTCATTCTTGTCGTCTTTCTTCTAGTCCATCCATGGTCCATTAGGGTTTACCCCGAACTACGTTGCCTCTGCGTCGTCACGTAGGCAAGGCCATTTAGCAATGAGCCCCCGAGGCACTAGGTCAGTCCCTTAGGGTCCGTCTTCTCAATAAGGATAGTGCAAATCTTCTCACCAAGCAAACAAATGCGAGCAAACACCCGCGCTTCAAGCAGAAACCTTGACTATGACCATCTTAACCTGTCCAATGCAAAGCAAATACCCAAGGTCTTCTAAATGATTTTATGCAAATTAAGGCAAGAAATAAACACATATCAACGCAAATATGCTTTGTAGACCAGAAACAGGGTTAAGTTACAGAGTCTTGATTTTTGCTGTCATACCCTCCTATGCTACTCAAGGATGCCAAAAGCTAGAGATGCTATGATGGGGGCATGATTACTTTCTTTGTTTGCTATTTGGGGATTAAACTTTAGTAATGTGAAGCCTTGTCTTAGGACGTGATCGGCAAAAGATCACCGAGGACATCAAAGGTCTAACATGAACGGGGGCAATCCTTGCTTGTTGAAACGCAAGAGGTACTCAGGTCATCTAGATTCAATTTTGACTAGATGCTGGTCTTAACTTGCTAAATCACAATCCATGTAAGCGATGCTCAGGTCATCTCGGTTCAATTATACCTCGATGCTTGTATTCACTTACAACATTTCAGAAACATACCAAAAACAAAATGCCCAATGATGAAATAAAGCAATCTCAAAGCAAAGCAGCCGTCCTATATCCATACACCCATCCATACAATCCTCATTATTCAGACTATGCAGAGTAACGATATCAAGAAAAATTCCTAAGTCATTCTTTCGCAACCATCCCTCTATCCATCATGTCATTCTTCTGTCGATAGCGTACATTTGGACATCACCAAAACAAGGCATATAGGAGCATATCATATCATTCGTAGAAACTAGTCATGCACATGATTAGGTTAGTATAGTACATCATCCAATGCATTAGGTCACCAATACATTTGCAAAAGCCCAGAAAATCAAACAACATAGCTAAGTGCATCACATATATAGTTACATCACCCCATAGTACTCATGTTACAAATGCATACATTCAAAGCATCACATCATATAAATATCCAATAGCATCTCACATATCTATACAACATCGTAACATAGAAATCATGTTCCATACACACATCTGCATTAGCCCATTTACACAACACATATACAGCATCATAACATAGAAATCATGTTTCATATGCATACATTTGCATCATCACAAGAACATCATATTAACTTTGCATTCATTTGTCACATTAAATCATGTATAGACATCATATAGCAGCATATCAAAGTATTTATCATATCGCATCATATAAACCATCTAACTATGCAATAGAACCACATCATGCAATAGAAGTAATCATCTCATAAATGCATGCAATAAATACACAAAGCTGCATCATCATCCATACTATCATATACAAGGATGTCCAAATGTACAATATCACCATCTCTCTCAAGATCAAAGTGTCATATACAATATACGTCTAAATAGACGGTGATACATGTCCCAAAATGTACAAAATCTGGTCTCTGACTACCCCTGCGGCTGTGAGCCACCACTGCCGGCTCCTGACTGCTGAGGTCCCATGACAGATGCCCCTGACTGGGATGGACCTGCTCTGTGAGCCACCCCAGACTGAGTCCTGAAACTCCCTGCCCTCTGGCTCGCCGACACGGCACCATGGGACAAGCCTCGGTAGTACTGTACCTGCTGCTGTGCTCTGGCTAAGTCTGTCTGTGCCTGTGCCAACTGCGTCTGCAGCTGGCCTACCTGTGCCTGTGCCTGCTGCACCTACCCAACCAAAAATGTACTCGCTGCATCTGTGCCCATGGCAGCTACTGCTGTGTCCCTCTCTACTCGGATCAGACGTACCCGGGCATCTGCCATGTCTCACTCGCGAGTCAAGCCAGCGATCACTGCTGCATCTGTATCTCGCATCCTCTCCACTCTCCTCAGCTGTACCTGCAGCTCCCGCACCTGTCCTCTCAGGCTGGCTATGGTCCTGTCGTGTGCCTCACCCTGTACTGGCCCCTGTGCTGCCTCTGCCTGTCCCAGCCCCTGCTGCTGGGGCACCTGCTGCTGTGGCACCTGCTGCTGTGGTACCTGCTGGGGTGGTGGCATCTGTGCCTGCTGCTGTCCCTCCCCCTGTCCTGGCACTGCCTGCCCAGCCCGGTCTATCCTCCTCCGCTGCCTCGGCCTCTCTGCAGCTCGGCCACCACGTCCTCGTCCTCCTCTAGCGGCCCTCCGCCCTGGCCCAGCCTCTCCCTCCTCCTCTGAGTCCGCCTCGTCGATACGAGGCACCAGCATACCAGGTCCTGAATATCTCGGAAATGGATGTGCAGTAATCCAATCCTCATACTCCTGTGTAACCCCAGCATCTGCAATCTCTCGCCTCATATCCCAGGCCACATAAGGCAACTGCCGGAACTCTGCCAGAGCCTCCTCGTAAGAAGCCATCGGCCCCCATCGGACCCTCTTTGCATGCGTCCGTGCAAACATGGCCTGTCCCTGCGGCATGCCCTGTCTCCTGCCGAACTGTCTCAGTACTCGGCCCACCATCTGCCTCTCCAAGATGTGCCGTGTCCGGCCTATCAGCCACCTAGTCTAAAAGCAAAAGGGCAGCTCATCTCCCTCATCGTCCCAAGGCTCGCAGTCCAGATATGGTCGCCAGACGACCACATCTATCCCATCCAGCGTGTGCCGCCAATACTCCAGCTTCCCCAGCCTGTGCTGGGAAATCACTCCTGCGTAGCCATAGCTGTACGGCTCTCCCCTCTGCCTAGCAAAGACACATATCGGCCTAGTCACCGCTATGTGCTCCCACAGCCAAAACTGTAGCAGCAACACCCCAGCCGATAGACTCGTGCTGCGGTGGTACACCACCTGATGCATGTCGTGGTATAGGTGAGCTAGCACGCAAGGTCCCCACGCGTATCGGGTGCCCCCAGTCACCATCCGCTCCATAATCCTGCCCCATCCAACGGGGAACCCGTGCGATCTCCTATCAGGGCATACAACGCCTGCAATCAGTCCAGCCACGATCCCAGGGAAGTAGTCGTAGCAGTCATAGATATCCTGCCAAGGGATGACCTGTCCCACCAGCTCGGGATCGTCGAATACTCGCTGACACTCGGCGAGTCCCGCGTCCCGCTGTGCGTCGTACTCCACCAACTCGCCTACCACGGGCAAGTGCAGTATCCTATAGACGTCCTCCAACGTCACAGTCATCTCTCCAGTAGGGAAGTGGAAGGTCCCGTCCTCGCTGTGGAATCTCTCCACGGCAGCTGTCAGCAGTCCTCGGTTCGCCCGCACCTCGGGCATAAAGCAAACATAATCTAGGCCCATGGCACCAAGCGCCACCCTGTCAGCCTCCGTCAACATATGTCTCTACAATAGAGGCATAGGGAACGTCTCCCTTGACTGCAATGTCTCTCGTATCTCCTCCTGCAAGCACGCAAAGCAAGGCGTCAGTCTCAAACCGCATATACCATACTCAACATATCTATTGGACTATATCAACTAAACTTAGCATTTCAAATTGATCAAAACAGCACACTACATCTCTTGACTAGATTCCTGCAATCTCGGAGATAGCTCATCGATTCCTGCGTCAAACAAGACGCTAATCGAGTCAGTTTGGCTAAGTAATTTGCCATCCCAAGCAAAAGAGCCACTACAGGTGGTAAATGCGCCATTTCTGGTATATGCGCCGCAACAATTGACGTATGCACCGCAAAAATACATATGCGCCGCTACATGCCACATATGCACCGTTCTAACGCATGCGCCGCATAAAGCAACGTATGCGCCGCTAAATTACGGATGCGCCGCAGGAAGTCACATATGCGCAGTTTCAGCAAATGCGCTGCTACATTTCACGAATGCGCGGCGCAAATACAAAAGCGCCGCTTAATTACGAAAGCGCCGCCAAAGTGCACATATGCGCAGCTTTCACGCATGCGCCGCCGAAACAGGCATATGCGCCGCGAAATCACAAAAGCGCAGCTTCGCGGGGCATATGCGTCGTTCTGCGTTTCGGCGCATTCATTTCACCTATTTTCTATGGGCATTTATGACACCTAAACTCGACCCTAGGAGAATTTTTTCGAAGCACATACCGGGGGTCCTGCCTCTGCTGGCCGCCCGAATCGTCGGACTCGCTCGAATCGATGCTCCTCGCGTGGAATGTCTGCTGCTCTGGCCGCCATGCTGCTCTAGGTTTGCTCTGAGCTCTCCTTCTCCAATCCAGATCAACCAAGTGTGCAAATGACTATTCTTGTGGACCCAGCTCCTATTTATAGCCTCCAAAACCCTAATTCTGGCTAGGTGATGACTGTGACTACTTCCCGTGTCCGTTTTTCCTCCCGTTTTCTTCCCGCATCCCTGACCGCGTCCCTTTTCCTCCAACCTATCCTAACCCCTTCCTCGTCGTGAGATCGTCCGTCTCCAAAAACTTTCGCCGTTTTTCCCGTCCAATCTCCCGAGGGGGCATCCTATCGTCATTTAACCTACACCAGGGGCAAACTGGGGCATGTATCATCATTCAGACTATCAATTTCTTTGAAGCAACGCTGTAAACTGCATTGCATCAAAGAGGGGCAAAATGTATACGTCTAAAAATGACACGATTCATCCTAAATAAATATTCTAAATATTTATTCCATTCTTCTATTAATTAAATAAATATTCTAAAATTATTTAATTGATTCACTGTTAAATAAATTCTATTTATTTAATTAAAATTCTTCTATTTATCCTTCACAATTAAATAATCATAAATTATTTAATTAATCCTATTTCCTCTATCCTAAAGTTCTAAATTCAAAATTCCACATCACCTTTACACCTCACCTTTTCCACCTCACCTTGTCCACCTCATCAGGTTGCACATGTAATTAAATATATTTAATATTTAATTATCTTATTTTCCCTCACCCACATGGCCTATTTCTTCTCCAATCAGAGGTCAGTTAACCAATCAATCAAATCTGTTAACTAACCTGTCAGTTGAGTCAAATCCTCAATCAATTCAGTCAGTTCCACAATCCACTCTTCTGACTGATCAATCAATTCTGTTAACAGACCAGTCAATGGAGTTAACTCTCCAATCAGTTTTGTCACATCCCACCTTTCATGATGGAGCTGGGACACTTGGCACGTTTCCACTGGTTGCACATTCCTCAACCATCCTCAACCGTTGATCTTCATATCTTCTCTCAACCGTTGATTCCTATTCCTCCGAGTCTATAAATGAAGCTTCATCCCTTCATTCTAATCATCCAGGCTTTTGACATCGTTACTCTGCAGAAATATCACCAGCGCGCCTTTGGCACCCATTTGTCATCCACAAGCTTGAGATCACCATTGTTGCATTGGAGCTCACCTTCATTGCATATCACACCATAGCCGTTCACCATCGACTTCCTCCAACAGCTTTTAAAAGATTGCACTCTCTGAGGGCTCATCTCATCTGCGAAAGGACGATTCGTGATAGGCGAACAACAGAAGTTTCGAAACGGAAGAGGTTTACTGTGTTTGTTCATTGCTTTGTTTACTTGAATCTTCTTTTTTTCTCTATTCTGTTGATGTTTGGGTCATCTGTTATTCATTTGATTGATGCACTATTTTACCCTCACAATGTCATATGTTCTTAGGACATCTTTAATATGTTCTATAAAAGTAGAAGAAATTATATATTGCATAATGAGGGCTTCTAAAGCATCATACATTTGCTCCTAATATTTTGCATAAGTGACCAAGTAATGCCCAACATTGCAATGGGTGGATAAATATATAAGGATAGGGATCTACTTTGCTACTATATTATGTAAGGGAACAAGAACATTGGCTTTGTAGTAGTCATTATTTTCAATGTAGGTGCATTCAAACATGATGATAGGGGGAGGAGCAATAGCAAGATGCATATTTAGTTGGTATCTCTCATGATTACCCAATTGATACCCATAGGGTTGTTGACCTTGCTATCCTTCCAAGATTTTTAACTTACTAGATATCCCTCACATTACCTCCATCATAGCCTTTTGGAATTCTAAGATCTCAAAGGAGAAGGGAGAAGATGCTTATTTTGAAGGAGGGACAAGGACATGGACTAGAGAAAATTGAGGGGAACTAGGATTGATTAGGGATAGTAGGGGAGGATGTGTCTACCAAGATAGGCACAATAGATTGAGGAGCAAGCTTTCCCACAAAAACTAAATTATAATGTCCCCTTTCTAATAATTTAATTTGGGGACCCAAAAGACCATTACATTTCTTGTGGGCTGAAGGAAAGTGATAGGGGAATAATTTCAATTTAATATTTAAATTTTTGGTATTTTCTACATTTTTGTAAATTACATTTTTGGAGGTCTTCGGAGCATTTTCAATGCCCAGATTGTCTAATTTTTTTAGTATAGGTCTTCTAGAGATGTTTCAAATGCACCAAATTAGTTTGATTTTCACCCACTATACTAGGAGTTAGGACCTCACCAAGTTAGGATACCTAAAACTAGCATAAGTATCTTTAAAAAAATCTATGTAAAAGACATTGAGAGATATCATTCTTGAGGCACCAAATCTTTTTTCATTTGTAAAGGGCAAAATCCTTCTCGAAAGAAGAGATTTCACTTAAAAGAACTTATTGCTAGGAAAAAACTACAACTAGGAGATCCAGATCTAAAACACTTCATATTTGAATAAATTCAAATAGAAAAATTACAATCTATAATTTTGAATTGGAAAAAGTAATTACGAAGTCAATTGATTTCTAAAAATGTCATAGTTGAGCACAAGCATCTTATTGTTGAAAGATTTCCTCAATCTTTGCTAATGTTATTTTCCACGAATATTATCAAATGTTGATTCAAAAGAAGTTTTAAGGTCCAGGTCTAACTTATGCCTTTGATGATTGCATGTTCTCTCTTGAGTTTTCCAATAATAATCAACCATTAATACACATGTTCTCAAGCTATTTATCATATTCTTTCATTTGCTTCCCATTACATATGACTTTTTATAATTTTAACTTCTAACAAATCCATTAAAATCTAAAAATGATTTGAACCTAATACCTCAATTAATTTTGTTTTGGTGGAAGAAGAAAAATAAATAAAATTTAGAGTGTCATGTGATCAAATGGGGTGGAGAAACCAAAGTGTACTACAAGAAAGATGAGCAGTAGACATGGATTTTGAGCACCAAATTTATTTCCTCTCTCCCTATAATTTTGTGGCAATATTTTATATTAAACCTCAAATGTGATTTGAATGTAATTTTTTTTAAATATATGTTAGCTCTTTAATAGTTTTTATTAACATGTTCATGCAATTACACTCCACTCCTTGTTGCCACTATAGTTACACCTCCCAACGTAATAATTATTTTTGCACATCTTACTTGATTTTATAGCTAGTATGTCCTCATCTAGTTGTTCATTTCAACTTCCAATGAGGCATGTGATTCTTCATGGGCCTTGTGAAACTCTCTCTATTTTTAGCAAATTCTACATGACAACCTTTTATGGAGAAGTTACCGTCTATTTTAGCCAAGTATTAAATAGAGGTTATGACTTATATTTTGGTGGGTACTTTTGGAAGGAGAATATTAAAAATAATATTAATTATTATTTTCTAGAAAAGAGGGGATTTAGAATTTGAGCACCCAAGTTGGGCCTTTAACATCTATAAAATACAAGCAGTTTCTTCAATTTAGTAACTCATTTTTTATATACCAAAACTCTACTAAAATTGTTTAAGCACTTGTGTTCATTCATCAATGTGAGGATGAAACCCCTTGGATGCTGAAATCAAAGGACGAAAACTACCTTTGTTTTCTTGAGGAAAATCTCACACATAGGTTGTAATCTATACTTCAAAGATTGTTTGGATTCCTACATAGTTTTCAGTAGCTTGTTTATAGAATTTGTGACGGAAGGAGCTCCAGCATACATATTTTTGTTTGTATATTTGAATATGATTTGTATTGCCATTATATCTAATTTATGAAAACATTTTACTATACATTTTATCAATATAAATCAGCTCAAGTGATTTGGTGAAGTTTGTTTTATATGCACAAACATTGAGTGCTTCTATGGCATAGTTAATTGTAAAATCAATATTGTATGTAACAATCCTTAACATGCAAATTGGGTGGAGGTTATTTCAGTGCATTTTATGTTTTATTTGCTATGTATACTTCAGATCTGATATTATTTATGATTGGGTCAGTATCAAATCTTTGATCTTGCTAGCCTGTATGGTTAATAAAATGGTTGATGATTCCTAGTGAAAGAGAAATCAGATATCAAAGAAGAAAACAAAGGAATTACAAGCACAAAATCTTGATAAATGAGAAGATATGGTAGACTTGAGGAAGGGGAAACCATAATTTAATAGATGAAGAAAGAGTAGATTTCTTCCATGACATCCTCCTAATAACATAATGTAGGGGTAATCCCAATGAAGGCCTACTCAACACCTAATATAATTAATTACACAAGTTAGATCCAAAGGACCCAATATAACTAACTTAAGGGATGTGTGTTGGCAATATGTGTTGTCATTGATGTCAACACTCAGAGTTATGTCAGCACTCAGTTTGTGGTTGTTCATGTTGATGATATACCAGTGTAGTAACAGAGATATTCAGTGTTGTTCCTAATGTCCATGATTGGTTGCTGATGTTCATGGTTAGATGTCATGCCCTGATTAATGTCAAGTAAAATTGTATTGAGCATTTTTGTGGTCAGTAAAGATGATTTCTTGATGAAAGTTTAAGATGGGAATTAGAAGCATAAAGATGAATGATGATATATTAAGATGGGAATTAGAAGCTATGTTGAGGATGAGAAGATGTTGTTGATGATCTGTAGCATGTTGTATGATCCTTTCTGTTGTTCCTAAGGAAGTATGTGTTGGTATAAGAACATTCTGGCCTCTGGAAATTGGTAAAGGTTTTTGCTACAAGAAGCTACCTAGAAGACTATGTGGTAAAATGCTCTGCATTCCTCTGCATTTGAAGATATGGTCATGTGGTTCAGAAGTTAAGCTCAGTATGATGTAAAGGTGCTAAATCTAAAGTTTTAGATCATTTTCTCCTTCGCAGTGAAAGTTATAAGTGAGAGTTTTGGTGTGTACTCTAGTAGAATAAGGGGATGATGAAAGTTGTTTGGAATGCTCCACATTCCTCCGCAAGTAAATATTTTCTCATGCAGTTTTGAGGATATGTTCAGAGTAGTGCATGAGTGCATCCATGTGTGTTTCAGGTGGTTTGGAGGTCCGCAAGTTTAGTTTTCAAATGACATATGTGATACAAATAGTTATGGATGCCTAATTGTTCTCAGGATATATGGTGATGATGTGCGCCAACTTGTTGTGGCATGAAATGGTATAGTGACTAATGGAAGATGGTCTTGATGATCTTGTAATGTTCTCTATTGCTCTGCAAGATGTTTTCTACTCTCTCCAGAACTGACTAAGGTCTAGAATGATGATATTGCCAGGCTATGCCTCTTCTTGGCTAACTGAAGAATGTTGAAGGTATGCACCACAAATTTGTTGTTGTGCAGAGTTCAAGGAGTGTTTGGAGATAGTGTATAGGTCCTACCAACTCATCTAGAAAAAGAACAAGAAATGTTTAATCATTCATGAGTACCTGAAAGATTGTGAAGACCGATGTGCTACATGCTTCATGTTTTCTTGCTTAAGGACGACCTAATTCAAATTTGTGAAGTGTTAAAGGATGATGTTGTGAAGGATGTTTAGGACCAGGTTAATCATGTGTTGGGGTCCGCAAGGCATGTTTCTCTTCTTGGAGTGGTGTGTAGTTCATGTTAGGGCTTTCCCTTTACATGTTTCATGTCGTGTGATCTATGGCCGACCTATAAATTGTAATATTCTTGTTGTATTGGATGACTTGTAATGTAATAAATGTAATATCATGTATATATTGTAAACCTAATTGATCTAGGAGAAGCATGGTTGTGAAGATGAGAATATGAGGGAGTGAAAAGAAAAATATGAATATGATATGCATTATGATGTACGACTGAAGGAGAAAGAGTAGAAGCAATAAGGTCTATCCAGATTCATCTTGAAGACATTTATGTGAAAGAAGGAAGTGAAGAGTGTGCTTAACTAAATCAATCATCAAAAGGAGAAAGACAGGTAGAAATGCAATCATCAAAAGGAGTGAGCTTCAATGTCAATTTTTAGACAGTAGAAGGACTGTCATGTTGTAATCTTTTATGAGTTCATTCTCAGTTTAGGGAGTAGTTGCTTCCTTGGGTTGTAGCCCTAAAACAAAGTCAACAGGGAGTAGTAGCTTCCTTGGATTGTAGCCCTAAAATAAAGTTGTAATTTTGAGCTTCATCTATTGTGAGTTAATCCTCACCGTGGTTTTTCCCTTTTAGCATTTTCCACGTAAATATGGTGTTATGCATTGATGTGCATTCTGTTGATCTTTCATGCTTATGTTAATGCTATAATGTTTAAGTTTTAATCTGCTTTGGAGGATTTGAAGTTTGTTTGGATACTAATTCACCCCCCTCTCAGTATCCTAGTGTGTTCAACAATGTGTGCCACATGTTGGCATCTCCATCCACCTAAATACATTACAATATCATATCCTCAGGTACATAACAAAGGCCCAACCCCCTAGTGATCCTTGTAGCACCTTTGTTGGCTCATTGATTCTTGTCCTATTAGTTAATTGGATATTTTTATGAACATTATCATCATTATACTAGTATACTTTCTATGACACTCACTTTGATAGTAGGTCTATATGGAGTTATGTTGAATATATGTATGTTAACCCTAAAATAATGTGATGGTCCTTACCTTGTGAATTATTCAAATGCCATGAATAATTAGTGATAAGTTGAGAAACGCTTGTGATCATATTATTACTTGATTTATGTGTATGAAATTGACTTGGGGAAACATCTATATATTAAAATCAATTTAGATATGAATAGTAAATTTTAAATAGAAGTTAAATAAATCATATGATGTTATGAGTGGACCTTATATGAATTGTGGTTAAGGTGATTTAATTGTTTTACTATATGATGGTAGCATAGGTGATTATGCCATTGTTTTGTGTGTATGTGTGAATGCATGGCCTCTAACCCTAAATTTTTCATATTCCTTTAATGAGAAATTAGATGTTTTGATTTAAGAGTGATGTAAATAATGATAATATTATAGGACTATTTCTTTTACAGTTGGTTTAGAATTTAATATAATTAAAAATTGAGTATTAGAAATTGTGATTATGAGCTAAAAGGAGATATAGGAAAATTTGCATGGATTATTATGATGTGTATGAGCATTGTGTTGAACCATAATATCTTATTTAAAATCTTATGATGACTCATAATTATTGCACATATAATTGCCTTGATTATTGCAAGTGAATAGCATAGTTTCAGTCATGTTGCTTTGGTTATATTCATGTATCTTGGATGTATTGATGTGCACATTGAGTGTGCATGTATAGGTTAGCTAATGGGGGAATGAGAGATCAAACAAGAACCCCAATTTTCATTCCCACTTCACCTCATGAAGTAACAGGGGACTTGACTATAATTCTCAGTTACATCAATCACTCTTGGTCTAGTGTCACCAAGACCCCTCATTGTCACCTTGTGTTGTTTCTAGTAATGTAAGCATTTTTGTTGATGTATTTGGTTAAGCATGTCTATTTGTGTGTGGGGCATCCACTCAAGCCTAATCTTGTTTTTTGAGTTACACCATGGCCTTAGTCCATGAGAGGACTAAGACCTTCTTGTTATGTTAAATTTTAAAATCTTAATGTGTTGTTCTGATCATTTTGAACAATGTTTTGAGTGTGAGAATGTTTATATGTGTGTGTTAGTGCCCATTTAAAGTGAAAACTCGGATTTGCACTTCTTGTGAATTTTTAAATAGGCTAAAATGTTATTTCTTCTCATTTATAAGTAATTATAGACCGCATAGGCAAGTACTTATAGGGTAGTTACCTCTTGGGCTACAATATTGAGTCTTGGGAAAGATTTGACCCATCTAAGCCCCTTGGGAAGAAGGTGACATGATCAAACATGTAGAAGAAGGAATATTGACTTGTCACTTTTCAATCTCCCCTTCCTAGAATCATGTATCAAGTACACTCCTCGTTCCAATGCCCCACACATGTGGGACTACTTCCTAGGATCATGCATGAGAAAGAGTGTACAATTACACTTCTCTTCCCTAGGTCTCACACGTGTGAGCACATAGGAAACATGTGATCTTATTTATGATTGTAAAAATGGATAAGGGTGTGTTGTGACATCACAACACACCCCAATTTTGTCATCAAAATTAGGGACCCTTTATTTTGTTTGACCTTTTTCCTCTTATATCACTTTGATTTTTTAGCTTTGTTGAGATTTTTAATTATTTATCTCTCTGGAGGGGCAAAGTGTCATAAATTATTTGTAATTTTTTTGGGATCCTTGTCTTTGCTAAAAGTCTTAAAATTTCAAGGGGCTTTGTTTTGTTGCAAGTTGCAAATTGGTCCTAAACTTAGTTTTCAAGATGCAAATTGGGCCCAAACTCCAGTTTGTAACTATGCCTTATCTACATTCTTTTTCCTTTGTTTTCTATTTTTGGTGGTTGTGTTTTATTTTCTTGCTCCTTGGTCTTCATTTTAGAGACTCATCTACCATTTTTCACCTGAGCAAGCTAATTTTTTTCTAAATCTTTCTTTGTGTAGGTTCAAGATCATCTTTTAGGTTGGCATGTGTGATTTGTTTTAGGATTTCAATCCTCTTTTTCTTCCTTGGGTGAGAGTTTCTCGCAAGTTTGTTTGATTTTTTTATTTTCTTCAAAGGGCTTGCATTCAAAGGGTGTGCTTTAAATTAATGGTTTTGGTCTTTCTTCATTTTAATGGTTTCCTTAGTCATTTTGGGAATTTTGAGTGATTTGTTGAAATTTTGTTTTATTTTTGGATTCTCATAACTATTTGTAGTTTGTAAGTTTTTGCATACTGCAATTGGCTTCTGAAGTCTAGTCACATTCCACACTCTATTTGAAAATGGTGGTTTGATGTAAACTATAATAAGACTCCAAACTCTAGCCATAGTTTGCTACAAATTGTAATTAGAATCCAAAGTCCAGTCGTAGTCTGGAAACCTAAAGCTTTTGTACTTTGTAGTTTGTAAGTCACTACTAACTGCAGTCGAAACCTTAAGTTTGGCCACACTTTGCAATTTATTTGTAATTTGTAGTTTGTTACAAAATTACAGCCAAATTGTGAACTCTAGCCACAGTTCACATCTCATGTGTCTTTTGTAGTTGCAATCATTGTTGTAAATTGCAAACCAAACCCAATTTCTAGTTTGCAAATTGCATTTTTCTAGCAAAGTTTGAAACTCTCCCAGTTGGTTCCAAATGCATAGAAATATTAGGAAAAGGGATTTTATGCATTATTTTTCATTTTCTAACCTATTTGTATATGTAATTTGATAATTTATAAATAATTCCAACATTAATTGCATCTAGTAAATACTAATTTATTTTAATATTAAGGCATGTATGGATTCGATAGGAGCTTTAACTAGGAATATCTTCACCACCAAGAATGAAATATGATACAAGGGTGTGGTACCACCTTCTAAGATGGTATCTAAGCTAGACAATATCTTTGATTTATAGATTTTGGACATGTGGGTTTGGAGGAATTTCATAAAAGATTGTTGGAAACTAAGAAGACCAAGATGTTGCAAAACATCAAATTGAGTAGATTCGTAGATATCACCTTATTTCTAGTATCTCATCAATCTCTAGATTTGGTTTTAGCATGTGCAAGGTTTTACAACAAAAAAGATAGGGTTGTCATAATGATT
Source organism: Cunninghamia lanceolata (assembly GCA_027924645.1). NCBI lineage: Eukaryota > Viridiplantae > Streptophyta > Pinopsida > Cupressales > Cupressaceae > Cunninghamia > Cunninghamia lanceolata. The sequence continues at coordinate 1,244,100 of BSBN01000900.1, forward strand.
GGTGGTAAGGTGATTGTGCAAATCCAACGACCTAATATCGAAGAGATGTTTAATTTTCTAGTGAGAGAAGCCTTTGTTAAGATATGGGAGTCTTCCAAAGAGTATTTTGAATCTCATGTTGACCAATGTGTAGATTGTGGGATTTGGATCTAGGATTTTTAGATGGGGATTTGAATATAATATTTGGATATTTTGATTGGGAGGGAAGTGTTTGGATTTGAAGGTGGAGTTGGATTTTGGAGATGTGGATTTGGATTTGGGATTAGGATTAGGATTAGGACCAACAATATTATACACCATGTTGGATCTTAGAACCTCATGTGTTGGAATCAATAATGAGTGCACACCTTGTGTGTGCAAAGTACTTCCTTTGATTATTTTCCAAATTTTCAATTATTTGCTCCATATTAATTTTCTACTTCATTTAGATTTTTGCTTTATTTTGATCTTTTGCCTCCTTTTGATCTTTTGTTTTATCTATCTCATTTTCTTTATTTTGATTTTAGGTTTCAATTGCATTCTTCACTTCTTTTTGGTTTTTGATCCTTTAAATGCTTTGTTGTTTCCTTTTGTTCATGGACTTATGTTTCCCTTTAGATCTATTTTGATTTTTTACTTGATCTTGATTTTTTGTTTCATGTCAACGCTTCACTTCATGGTGATCCTTGGATTCATGTGGGCTCTTTGATTCATATGATAATGTATTAATTTCAAATCCTTTGTTGTGATCCCTTAGTGGGATGTTATCTCCAAATTCTACAATTTTTATGATTGCTTTGTCATTTTGGAATAAGTCAAATGATGCACAATCTTGTTAGTCCCACTCCATGGGTTCAAGATGTTGGAGGTGAAGGTTGATGGTGGGGATAGATGTGGTAGTGAAAGGATGGGTGGAAGCAAGATTTTCATAGGGACTATGTATGGTCTATATTTCAATGTTTGCATTAGATGAAGTTTCCCTAGTGATCACCAAAGTATCACTAGCATTATTAAATATCTCATTAGAAAACTTGTACCTAATGCCTTGATGACCATGATTTGCATAAACATGTATAGGTTCTAGGGTGCCTTGTCCATGAAGTCCCAATCCTTTTCCTTTGTAACCCATAAGCTGACATATTTTATTTGTCATAGGATATGTGTTGCTTTTGAAACATGATGCGAAGCCATAATTATATTTATAGGAACCATTAGAACTTGTCACTTTCTCATCTACGAGGAAACTAGATTTGATAAAGATGGTTGGATCGAGGTGATAATATGTTCCTAATTTCTCACTATTAACAATTGTTGTATACCTTGATCAGTTATATGCCCAATGTGACCAATTGTGACTTGCTTGTCTATATGCTCAATATAGTATCAATTATAACTTGATATTTAATATGCTTGATGTAATCAATTTTCTTTTCTATGTGTTCAATGGGAACAACTATCTCATCATAGGAAGATGAGGTTGTTGGATGATGGATAGGATCGGTTTAGTTTTCTTGATCTTAGGGGTTTGTTGGATCATGGATGGAATTGGATTGGATGTTTTGGCCTTGACTTGATTGAGAACAAGTTTGAACATGCTTTGGAGAGTGATCTTGATATGTCCCCAATTATTGTTTCAACAATGTAGATATATCCCTCTTTTTATTTCAATATCCCCTATAACAATTAGATATTTGACATATTTTCTTAGTGGCATGCACTAATTAGTGGGATGTCCTTGGACCTTATGACATTAATAGATCTTGGATCTTATAGACCTTATGAATCCCATGAAAGAGGTGGATTGTTTTATTTTTCCTTCTTAGGAAAATGATCTCAATGTGTCTCCAAGTGTTGATTATGTGATGTAGGTGTAACTTCTTCAAGGTCAAGAGTACCACTATTGATTAGACCTTGAATGTAATCCTTGAAATTCTAGCAATGATTGGTAGAATTCCCCTCAATTTTATGGTATTCACAATACTTGTCCTCTCTATACCATTAGGTTTTTTCTTCTTTTCATAAAAAGGCTTAGTAAGTGAAAAGATTATCTTTTTATCCAAGTGACTAGCTTGTGAAAGATTATTTCTAAAGATTCTCCCAAAGGAGTATATTGTTTTCTTTTGGTCTTTTTCTTGGATTGACTTGTGGAGATGGTAGTGCTAAGAGAATCTTGGACATCTTCAACATAATTTGAATTGGTATCCCCCTTATCAAAAACATGCTTGCACTTTTTAGAGAATGATGACAATGAATTGGGGGTATTACACAACTCCTCAAATTCATACTTTTGATTATGATTCCTCAATTGTAGTCCTTGAAGAACATCCTTTGTCGGTAAGTTGGGTAGGATAGAATCACATCATTGATTGGATAGTTGATAAGATTGATGTGATTTTGAAGATTTGGATAATGAAGAAATTACATGGAGGACAAGGATTTTATTTATTCTTTTAGGATTTGGAATTTAAACATGAATTTGGTTTGAGGATTTTGAGCTAGAATGAAGTTTCCCCTATCAAGGTTTCCATAAGGATGAATAATAGGTATGTGATTTTATCCTAGTGAATAGTTAGTACTATCACATTCTTGGTTTAAAGAATATTGGTCTGTAAAGTTATTCATGGTTTGCGGATTAGAGCCTAAGAAAAGCTTCCTCATAAGGATGTCATCAAAGGTTTGGTATGGATCAACTTGGATACAACCATGTTTATCTCTAAACAAGTCATAATGGTAATTGTTATAATTGATCAATTGTATAGAGTTAACAATTATCATGCTCAAAGGGCTTTTTATCTTGCTTAATGAAGTCATTGAAAAAGGGATCCATGACTCTTTTTTTATTAGGCTACCTTTTTCTTTTTTTTTCTTTTTTGGTTTCACAAAAGTTTAGAAAAAAAAAAGGAAGATAAAGAAGATAGGATTAAAAAACTACACTAATTAAGAGGGTTTGTTTGGATTGTAAGCCCGCCAATATATGCAAAGGTACAAGGTGAGTAATTTCTTGGGGTTAACCACTTACCGGTTCATCACAAGTTACATATGGTCGATGGCTTCCTATGCTATGATAAATAAGGATTCCTAGAGAGTCCTAGATATATATGAAGGTACATGAGGCCGAAGTATGTGGAATTGGGGAGTATTGCCTAAGGTGTGTGATTGGAGTCAAATCCCTTCTCACTTCACTCTACCCTCTTAAACTAGAGTTGCACCAAAAAAATACAATTCCAACCTTGAGGGGCATTATATAAGGCCTAGGTATTGGTGGATAAAACCACCTCACTTCATAGCTGTAATGTCAGAAAATGTCCCCTTGGGGGCTTTTCCTTCATAAGGTTTAGCTCCCGGGTCTTTTATCTGCATTTAGGACATCTTGCATCATATTGTGACATCCCGATGAAATGAGCCCTAAGTTTCATGACAAATGGGACCTAGGAGGATCCCTTAAACCTAACCCTGACCAAAATAGGGGGGGAGGACTTGGGTGCTCGCACCCTAGTCCTGCCCTATTTTGGGTCAATCCCAAATTTTGAGTGTTGGCTTGTGACCATTATTTGGGTCCTATGCCACCACGGTAAGTTTGAATTACAAAATTCTTAGCGGGAGTGTTTGTAGTTGCATATAAAGCATGTTTAGGCATTCATTTGTAAACTAGATGATTACTAGCTAGAAATTTGGATTCTCAAGTTTATGTGAAGGTGATTCAACGCATTCATTATGTAGCAAGAGCAGATTTGTGTTGTCTATGTGTTTGTATTTGCAGATTTGAGCAATCATCTCCTCATGGCATGAAGAGCTTCTTCATTCCATGAGATCTTCACTACAAGGTGACATCATTTGTGTTTTGAGCATTTATCATTTAGTTTTTACCTCTGCCTCACAAGGGCACGCACTCTCTATTTGACAACAGTGTTCGAAAGACTTAAATGTCTCTCTAGGGCTTGACTGAGGCAAGCCTCTAAACACCACAACCCCCTCCCTACTTTTCTATGATTGCAGGTTACATGTTGAAGATATAAGAAAAGTGGAGTTGCAGGAGGGTACTACAGAGTGTCGAATTTGCGTATCAGAGTTGAAAATAGCACCTGGACATGGGCACCTGCTCTTTAGTCCTCCAGATTCCGTGATGGGAAAACCTCTAATGCAGTAGAAAAAAGTTACAGATCAAGTTTCCAGATCCTAACAAAAACCTAGGCATTGAACTTGGGGGCCCGCTCATTAGTCCCCAACTGTTCCACTTCTGAACCCCAAAAATAGGTGCATAGTTATCTATCATTTTACATCTTTTTGTGGCAACATTTTCTGATATTCGTCTGTTTGCTTCCGTATTTGCATAATTAGGGTTTTGATGTACAATTGATCATAATTGAGCATAATTGATAATCAAATCATACAAATCCCCTACATCTCAAAGTGACCAAGGGTCTGATAGTGCACTGCCACTTGATCCAAAGTCCTTGAATGTAAGTGGTGAAAGGAGGATATACACAAAACTATCAAAAACCAATCATCCAAATTTTACCACTTTACAGTTTGGTGAACCTGTGTTGTTGGACTTGTTTGCACCTTGATAAGTGTTTTGCATCATATTTTCATTTATTTCATTCATTTATATCATCATTCATCTTATTGCATTGGAAAAATTACAAAAAAATTGTAAATTTTGAAAATTTTGAAAAAAATTGCATTCTAGGGTTTCTATTTTGCATTAATTAATTTGAATTTTCATCAATTTTTTTATTTTTGCATTATATCTGAGATAAATTGCAGAAAATTACAAAAATTCAATAGCTTGCATTGCATTTTCATCATAAAATTGCTATGGTTTTGTTGGAAATTTTGAATTTTTTTCATATAACCTAGTAATTCCAAAAACTAGGGTTTGTAGGTAAAATCTTGTTTCAAATTTTTCTACTGATCTTAGACACTCATTAAAATTTTCATTTGGCTGTAGTGTTGTATTTTAGTATAAATTTGCATTTAGATCTCAAAAATTTGCATTTTTACATAGAAATTTTCAACAAAAATTAGCATTTTTCATTAATTTTTCACTAGATTTGCACTTGCATTTTTCATAGTAGGATTTCAAAATAATTTTTAGATCTGATTGGGCTTATTTTTCATCATAAATCAGACTGCAATACATTCATATAGCATTTTGCATTAAGATCTCAAACCTAGGGCTTGAATAACCTTGATTTTCACTAGATTTTGCCTTATCGACTCTCAAAATTTGTACCATAGGCATGTTGTGAAGAATATTTTTGCACTAATTAGCTGCTATCAGGGTTATTATCTACTTCCCCTCCTAAAAATCTTCACAACACCTTGTTATTGAGCTCTTGTATTGAAAATTTGGCAAAAAATTACATAATTTTGCTATATTTGCCCTAGGGTTTGACCTAGATTGCACTCCAAGCATGTTGTGAAAAATTTTATGGATTGAGGTGACTGATATAATTTCTATTATTTTCTTCACCTCCTAAAATTCTTTACAACACCCCTTTTTCTAGGTCTTGGAGTTGAAAAATTGTGAAAAATCAAATATTTTGCTATATTTTCACTAGGGTTTGATCTTGAGTCGCACTATAAGTGTGTTGTGACTGATTTTTTGGCATTAGGTGGCTATTATTACTGATATAATTTGCTTTCCATCATCATTTTCCTCACAACACCCTTTGTCATGCTCCTTTGCATTGAGATTTGGTGAAAAAATTGCATATTTTAGTATATTTTCACTAGATTTGGACTAGTCATAATTATAGATTTGCATCAAGAGTGTGTTGTGATGGATATTACTGCTGTATTGGACTGATATCAGACATATTATCTTCTTTCCCTGATCAAAATCTTTACAACACCTTTTCTTTCAAATATTTGCATTGAAAAAGTTCAAAAAATCAAGCATTTTAGGTCATTTTTGCATATAGTTTTGCATTTGTCTTTTGCATACTTTTAGAAAGATTTTAAAATCTGATTTTGCATTAATTTGAGCATATACACATGGCCTCTAATCTCAAAAACAACAATAGGTTCCCTCCTCAACCTTACATGAAGAGAAAGATCCGTGAACCTGAAATTGTGTTTACACCTCATGATAGAACAATCGGAGATACTGAAGGACCTCTTGACATCAATGTGAAAATAATGGGAAACCCTATGGATGGAACCCTTATTGATCCTAATTGCATGACCAATGTATCTACTAAAGAGTTCCTCTTTTTACATCAATTAATGCAAGGATCTTATGACCCTTTAGATATGATGATCAAAACACATAAGGGAAACTTTGTAAACACTTATGGGAAGATATATTTATTGGTCACTGTATTTGAGAAACATGTAGAACAATGGTTTTATGTTGTCCCTATTTCTGATCTCTTTCACATAAAATTGGGACACCCATGGTTAAAGGCTATGAAAGTCGTCCCTTCAACAATTCACAATTGCCTAAAATTTCCTTTGAATGGACAAGTGCTTACTATACCCTGCAACAAGTATAAACCTTTGGTTACAAGAAAACATTTTACACTGGATTACTTTTGGGATAAATCTGAAAAGAAACTGGAGCCACAAACAGACTTTAACTTTTTAAGCTATATAAATTACAAAGCAAAACTATTACATCCAATGTTCGGTCCCTCTATGCAAGAAATAACAAAAGACAAGTAACCCACATTTTAAGAGAACCCTAGACCGAAAGGACAAGGTCCCTATGTTGAGGTTCCTCCCCCGCCATCCTTAAAAGGATCAGGAGGTAATTTTCAACAACAAAGCATTCCACCTAGACAAATGAGATTTGATCCCAGTGCTTCCTCTTCTAAAATGAAAAAACCTATGAAAGAGCAAAGCCCTATCTTACAAGAGATAAGTGGTAAGAGAAAAAGAAATAGAAAAGCAAGAGAAAGAAGGAGAAGAAGACAAGATTATGCCATAAACCTTGCATCTCAACAAGAAAACATTGATACAAATATTGAACCAAACAAAGATGATCCTAACAATGAACAATCTAAAGACAAGAACAGGAATTGGGCTATGGTACCTTATGTCCCACATTCCTCTAAAATTTGAGAGTGGGAGGATGATGATGATTTACTTGATGATGAGACTTACCATGAAGATTCCCACAAGTAAGTATTTCTAACCCTTTATCTCTCTCGTGATGTGCTTCCCCCATGATGTGTTATGTGTTGTTTAGGCCTCCTGGGATGACCCCTAATTCTCTGGTAAGGTCTAGGATACCAAGAGACTGCCTCTATTGTGACCTTCTTCTATTTGTATCATCATTCTTCCATATTGCTTCTCTCTCTGATTTCATTGTTGTGTGTTGTGTCATACGGACATAGTGTTACAGTTGGTGACTTGGGGGCACCCTCCTACGTGACTGTCCCTAAGACACTTTCTTTCTCCTCTCTAATTTATTGTTTCCCTTCCTCTAGTGTTTCTATCTAGCGGGTGGATGATGAAAAACATCTATACTGATGCGGACCTAGCGTCCCTTTAGTGAGAAATCAAAAATTGGACTTAGTTCCTAATATGGCAATGGGGTTGTATATCTTATCTGACATTTGGCTAGTAGAAGCACTCTGTGCTTTCTGCGTATTGATTTTGATGATGTTTTTATCTCACTTACAAACCTTAACAATACTGCTGCTCCGTGCACTTTGTCTGTCTTTGAATCTCGCCTTGGTGACACTCAATTCTGAGATTTTTGTGATATAGCCCCATAGTTATCCTGGATCTCAGAATTCGTAGTATAACCTTGGCTCTTTGTGTGGTTAATCATATGCATTGATGTTGTTGTTATCATGATTATTTAGACACTAACATTTTTCTTCCAGGGATGTGTCTGTGGGAACATTTGGCGATTATAAAGTACATGTCACCTCTGGGGGGCATGGGCTTTGCGAAAGTCCATGTTCCCTTGTGTTTTTTCTTCCTACCTTAATGTGCTTGATATCAATGCGTGATATCAACCACATTAAGGTGGGGGCATATATAAGGTAAGTTGTATGTTGTAGATGTTATCAATGTGCTTGTCCTCAGGTGCAGTTTAAAGACTGGTGGCAATGAGTCCCTCTTGCACTTTGAGTTTGTTTGCAATCAATTAATCATCTTAAGCCCTCTATAGAGGTAGGGATGGTGTACTTCTCAGAGCAGATTGCATCATCCTGTCATTTTCAAAAGTCCTCTGCGAAGGCAGGGAGTGGTTCTGTGACTAATTGAACCCTTAAGCGTGTCTTCAGTGATTGTTGTGGATAAGTCCAATCATCGATGTGTGCCTATAATGTGCCTGAGATGGTGATGAGCCTAGAAATAGGAACACTCCATCCCTTGTCTATCGTGTTTTCTCTGTGTCTTCAAAGTGTGTGTGTTTTGTGTGCTTGCTTTTTGTGGCGTGTCTGTTGCTCCATATGCAGTCTAAAGTCTAGCGCAATGACTGCTTCCTACATTTTGGGAAGTTTGGTGTGTCTTGCGTGTGTGTTGCCCCATATATGTAGTTTAAAGACTAGTACAATGAGTGCTTCCTACATTATGGGAGGTGTGTTTACTTTCCTTGTACTTGCATCTGCATTTCATATATATAAGAAAAAGAAAAGAAAATAAATCATTCTTATCTTCCATGCATTAACTGTCTTCTATGCATCTATTGTATTCTCTGTGTTTGACATGATTGTAATTGTCTTCTCCTTGTTTTGTGTGTCTGTCATTGTCTTCAATGTATTTGGCATGTCTTCTCTGTGCTTGGCGTGTTTGTTGTGTTTGTTGACCATACTTTAATGCATGTATTGGTCTTGTGTTTATACATACATTAAAGTGGTGGCTAAATGTAACGTTGGAAAATGTCCCCTTGGGGGCTTTTCCCTCATAAGGTTTAGCTCCCGGGTCTTTTATCTACATTTAGGACATCTTGCATCATATTGTGACATCCCGATGAAATGAGCCCTAAGTTTCATGACAAATGGGACCTAGGGGGATCCCTTGAACCTAACCCTAACCAAAATAGGGGGGCAGGACTTGGGCACCCGCACCCTAGTCCTGCCCTATTTTGGGTCAGTCCCAAATTTTGAGTGTCAGCTTGTGACCATTATTTGGGTCCTATACCGACACGGTAAGTTTGAATTAAGAAATTCTTGGTGGAAGTGTTTGTAGTTGCATATAAAAGCATGTTTAGGCATTCATTTGTAAACTAGATGATTACTAGCTAGCAATTTGGATTCTCAAATTTATGTGAAGGTGATTCAAGGCATTCATTATGTAGCAAGAGAAGATTTGTGTTGTCTATGTGTTTGTATTTGCAGATTTGACCAATCATCTCCTCATGGCATGAAGAGCTTCTTCCTTCCATGAGATCTTCACTACAAGGTGACATCATTTGTGTTTTTGAGCATTTATCATTTAGTTGTTTCCTCTGCCTCACAAGGGTACGCACTCTCTATCTGACAACGATGTTCAGAAGACTTGAATGTCTCTCCGGGGCTTGACTAAGGTGAGCCTCTACACCACAACCCCCTCCCCACTTTTCTGTGATTGTAGGTTACAGGTTGAAGATACAGGAAAAGTGGAGTTGCAGGGGGGTACTACAGAGTGTCGGATTTGCAAATCAAAGTTGAAAATAGCACCCTGGACTTGGGCACCCACTCTTTAGTCCTCTGGATTCTATGACGGGAAAATCTCTGATGTAGTAGGAATAGGTTACAAATCAAGTTTCCAGATCCTAACAAAAACCTAGGCATTGGACTTGGGTGCCCACTCATTAGTCCCTAACTGTTCCACTTCTGAACCCCCAAAATAGATGCACAGTTATCTGTCATTTTACATCTTTCTGTAGCAGCATTTTCTGATATTCATCTGTTTGCTTCCGTATTTGCATAATTAGGGTTTTGATGTACACTTGAACATAATTGATAATCAAATCATACAAATCCAAGTTTACCTACCTCTCAAAGTGACCAAGGGTCTGATAGTGCACTGCCACTCGACCCAAAGTCCTTGAATGTAAGTGGTGAAAGGAGGATATACACAAAACTATCAAAAACCAATCATCCAAATTTTACCACTTTACATTTTGGTGAACCCGTGTTGTTGGACTTGTTTGCACCTTTCTGAGTGTTTTTCATCATATTTGCATTGATTTCATTCATTCATATCATCATTCATCTTATTGCATTAGAAAAATTACAAAAAAAATGTAAATTTTGAAAATTTTTAAAAAAATTGCATTCTAGGGTTTCTATTTTGCATTAATTAATTTGATTTTTCATCAATTTTTTTATTTTTACATTAGATTTGAGATAAATTCCAGAAAATTACAAAAATTCAATAGCTTGCATTTCATTTTCATCATAAAATTGCTAGGGTTTTGTTGGAAATTTTGATTTTTTTCATATAACCTAGTAATTCCAAAAACTGGGGTTTGTAGGTAAAATATTGTTTCAGATTTTTCTACTAATCTTAGACACTAATTAAAATTTTCATTTGGCTGTAGTGTTGCATTTTAGTGTAAATTTACATTTTTACATAGAAATTTTCAACAAAAAATAGCATTTTTCATTAATTTTTCACTAGATTTGCACTTGCATTTTGCATGGTAGGGTTTCAAAATAATTTTCTGATCTAAGTGGGCTTATTTTTCATCATAAATCAGACTACAAGACATTTATATAGCATTTTTCATTAAGATCTCAAACCTAGGGCTTGAAAAACATTGATTTTCACTAGATTTGGCCTTATCGATTCTCAAAATTTGCACCATAGGCATGTTGTGAAGAATATTTTTGCACTAATTGGATTTTATCAGGGTTATTATATACTTCCCCTCCTAAAAATATTCACAACACCTTGTTATTGAGCTCTTGTATTGAAAATTTGGCAAAAAATTACACATTTTTGCTATATTTGCCCTAGGGTTTGACGTAGATTGCACTCCAAGCATGTTCTGACAAATTTTATGGATTGAGGTGACTTATATCATTGGTATTATTTTTTTCAGCTCCTAAAATTCTTTACAACACCCCTTTTTCTAGGTCTTGGAGTTGAAAAATAGTAAAAAATCTCATATTTTTCTATATTTTCACTAGGGTTTGATCTTGAGTCGCACTATAAGCGTGTTGTGACAGATTTTTTGGCATTAGATGGCTGTTATTACTGATATAATTTTATTTCCATCATCATTTTCATCACAACACCCTTTTTCATGCTCCTTTGCATTGAGATTGGTGAAAAAATCACATATTTTAGTATATTTTCACTAGATTTGGACTAGTCATCATTATAGATTTGCATCAAGAGTGTGTTGTGACAGATATTACTATTGTATTGGATTGATAATAGACGTATTATCTGATGTCCCTGATCAAAATCGTTACAAAACATTTTCTTTCAAATATTTGCATTGAAAAAGTTCAAAAAATCATGCATTTTAGGTCATTTTTGCATATAGTTTTGCACTTGTCTTTTGCATACTTTTAGAAAAATTTTAAAATCTGATTTTACATTAATTTGAGCATATACACATGGCCTCTAATCGCAACAACAACAACAACAACAATAGGTTCCCTCCTCAACCTTACATGAAGAGAAAGGTCCCTGAACCTGAAATTATGTTTACACCTCATGATAGAACAATCGGAGATACTGAAGGACCTCTTTACATCAATGTGAAAATAATGGGAAACCCTGTGGATGGAACCCTTATTGATCCTAATTGTATGACCAATGTAGCTACTGAAGAGTTCCTCTTTTTACATCAATTAATTCAAGGATCTTATGACCCTTCAGATATGATGATCAAAACACATAAGGGAACCTTTGTAAACACTTATGGGAAGATATCTTTATTGGTCAGTGTATTTGAGAAACATGTAGAATAATGGTTTGATGTTGTCCCTATTTCTGATCTCTTTTGCATAAAATTGGGACACCCATGGTTAAAGGCTATGAAATTCATCCCTTCAAGAATTCACAATTGCCTAAAATTTCCTTTGAATGGACAAGTGCTTACTATACCCCGCAACAAGTATAAACTTTTGGTTACAAGAAAACATTGTACACTGGATTACTTTTGTGATAAATCTAAAAAGAAACTGGAGCCACAAATAAACTTTAACTTTTTAAGCTATAGAAGTTACAAAGCAAAACTATTAAATCCAATGGTCAATCCCTCTATGCAAGAAATAACCAAAGACAAGCAACCCACATTTCAAGAGAACCCTAGACTGAAAGGACAAGGTCCCTATGCTGAGGTTCCTCCCCCTCCATCCTTACAAGGATCGGGAGGTAATTTTCAAAAACAAAGCATTCCACCTAGATAGATGAGATTTGATCCCAATGCTTCCTTCTAAAATGAAAAAACCTATGAAAGAGAAAAGCCCTATCTTACAAGAGATAAGTGGTAAGAGAAAAAGAAATAGAAAAACAAGAGAAATAAGGAGAAGAAGACAAGCTTATGCCATAAACCTTGCATCTCAACAAGAAAACATTGATCCAAACATTAAACCAAACAAAGATGATCCTAACAATGAACAATCTAAAGACAAGAATGGGAATTGGGCTATGGTACCTTATGTCCCACTTTCATCTAAAATTCAAGAGTGGGAGGATGATGATGATTTACTTGATGATGAGACTTAGCACAAAGATCCCCACAGGTAAGTATTTCTAACCCTTTATCTCTCTCGTGATGTGCTTCCCCCATGATGTGTTATGTTTTGTTTAGACCTCCTGGGATGACCCCTGATTCTTTGCTAAGGTCTGGGATACTAGGAGACTGCCTCTGTTGTGACCTTCTTCTATTTGTATCATCATTCTTCCATATTGCTTCTCTCTCTGATTTCATTTTTGTGTGTTGTGTCATATGGACATAGCATTGCAGTTGGTGACTTGGGGGCACCCTCCTACGTGACTATCCCTAAGACACTTGTTTCTCCTCTCTAATTTATTGTTTCCCTTCCTCTAGTGTTTCTATCTAGTGGGCAAATGATGAAAAACATCTATACTGATGCAAACCTAGCATCCCTTTAGCGAGAAATCAAAAATTGGACTTAGTTCCTAATATGACAATGGGGTTGTATATCTTATCCGATGCTTGGCTAGTAGAAGCACTCTATGCTTTCTACATAGTGATTTTGATGATGTTTTTATGTCACTTACAAACCTTAACAATATTGTTGCTTCATGCACTTTGTATGTCTTTGAATCTCACCTTGGTGACACTCGGTTCTGAGATTTTTGGGATATAGCCCCACGGTTATCCTCGATCTCAGAATTCATAGTATAACCTTGGCTCTTTGTGTGGTTAATCATATGCAATGATGTTGTTGTTATCATGATTATTTAGACACTAACATTTTTCTTCTAGGGATGTGTCTTTGGTAACATTTGGCGATCGTAAAGTACATGTCACCTCTGGGAGGCATGGGCTTTGCGAAAGTCTGTGTTCCCTTGTGTGTTTTCTTCCTACCTTAACGTACTTGATATTGATGTGTGATATCAACCACCTTAAGGTGGGGGCATATATAAGGTAAGCTGTATGTTGTAGATGTTAGCAATGTGCTTGTCCTCAGGTGCAGTTTAAAGACTGGTGGCAATGAGTCCCTCCTACACTCTGAGTTTGTTTGCAATCAATCAATCAATCAATCATCTTAAGCCCTCTGCAGAGGTGGGGATGGTGTACTTCTCGAAGCCAAATTGCATCATCTTGTCATTTTTAAAGTCCTCTATGGAGGCAGGGAGCAGTTCTATGACTAACTCAACCCTTAAGATTGTGGCAAAGCCCAATCATCGGTGTGTGCCTGTAATGTGCCTGAGATGGTGATGAGCCTAGAAATAGGAACACTCCATCACTTGTCTATCGTGTTTTCTCTGTGTCTTCAAAGTGTGTGTGTTTTGTGTTCTTGCTTTTTTTGGCATGTTTGTTGCCCCATATGCAATCTAAAGACCAACACGATGACTACTTCCTACATTTTGGGAAGTTTGGTGTGTCTTGTGTGTGTGTTGCCCCATATATGCAGTTTAAAGACCAGCGCGATGAGTGCTTCCTGCATTATGGGAGGTGTGTTTACTTTCCTTGTACTTGCATCTGCATTTCATATATATCAGAAAAAGAAAATAAAATAAATCATCCTTGCCTTCCATGCATTAACTGTCTTCTATGCATCTGTTGTATTCTCTATGTTTTACGTGACTGTAACTGTCTTCTCTGTGTTTTGCATGCCTATCATTGTCTTCAATGTATTTGGCGTGTCTTCTCCATCCTTGGCATGTTTGTTGTGTTTTTTTACCGTACTTTAATGCATGTATTGGCCTTGTATTTATACATACATTAAAGTGGGGGCTAAATGTAATGTTGGGAAATGTCCCCTTGGGGGCTTTTCCCTCATAAGTTTTAGCTCTCGGGTCTTTTATCTGCATTTAGGACATCTTGCATCATATTGTGACACCCCGATGAAATGAGCCCTAAGTTTCATGACAAATGGGAACTAGGGGGATCCCTTGAACCTAACCCTAACCAAAATAGGGGGACAGGACTTGGGCGCCCGCGCCCTAGTCCTGCCCTATTTTAGGTCAGTCCCAAATTTTGAGTGTCGACTTGTAACCGTTATTTGGGTCTTATACCGACACGATAAGTTTGAATTACGAAATTCTTGGCAGGAGTGTTTGTAGTTGCATATAAAAGCATGTTTAGGCATTCATTTGTAAACTAGATGATTACTAGCTAGCAATTTGGATTCTCAAGTTTATGTGAAGGTGATTCAACGCATTCATTGTGTAGCAAGAGAAGATTTGTGTTGTCTATGTGTTTGTTTTTGTATATTTGAGCAATCATCTCATGGCATGAAGAGCTTCTTCCTTCCATGAGATCTTCACTACAAGGTGACATCATTTGTGTTTTTGAGCATTTATCATTTGGTTTTTTGCCTCTGCCTCACAAGGGCACGCACTCTCTATCTGACAATGGTGTTCAGAAGACTTGAATGTCTCTCTGGGGCTTGACTGAGGCAAGCCTCTAAACACCACAACCCCCTCTCCAATTTTCTGTGATTACAGGTTACAGGTTGAAGATACAGGAAAAGTGGAGTTGCAGGAGGGTACTACAAAGTGTCAAATTTGCAAATCAGAGTTGAAAATAGCACCCTGGACTTGGGTGCCCACTCTTTAGTCCTCCAGATTCTATGACGGGAAAATCTCTGATGCAGCAGGAACAGGTTACAGATCAAGTTTCCAGATCCCAAAAAAAACCTAGGCATTGGACTTGGGTGCCCGCTCATTAGTTCCTAACTGTTCCGCTTCCGAACCCTAAAAATAGGTGCACAGTTATCTGTCATTTTACATCTTTCTGTAGCAGCATTTTCTAATATTCGTCTGTTTGCTTCCGTATTTACATAATTAGGGTTTTGATGTATAATTGAGCATAATTGATAATCAAATCATACAAATCCAAGTTTCCCTACATCTCAAAGTGACCAAGGGTCGATAATGCACTGCCACTCAACCCAAAGTCCTTGAATGTAAGTGGTGAAAGGAGGATATACACAAAACTATCAAAAACCAATCATCCAAATTTTACCACTTTACAATAGCATGCTTAAAACACACAACTACTTAGCCAAGAATGATAAACCTTGAATTTGAATACCCCCTAAAACATGGGGTTTGTCCAACACTTGGAGTTGAAATCCAAATCACTAGACCCTAGAAAAGGAAAATAAAGAAAGGAATAGTCATTTTTTATCCTCAAGATTGCATGAATCACAAGAGGGGAGCATACATGAACCACCCTTGGGATATGCAAGTGAAAAAATTACTTTTGATCCTCAAGATGACTCTAAGGAACAAAAGGAGAGCATACATGGTCAAATCATGATAACACACACAAGACAAGAAAGAGGGTTGTTTTTTTATCATCAAGATCACACAAGGTGTATGGGGAGAGCATACATAACCAACTCACACAAACACACACATAAAAAAAAGTACTAGAAAGAAAGATTTGAATCTAAGATTAAGATTTAGATGTTTAGATTTAGTTTGAAATCAAATCTTTGACTAATGATCCTACAAAATAAAAGTGTTAGTAGTTTGATTTGTTCTAGGTCTTGGACATATGATAAACCTACATAAGGAGGATTAGAATCTCATGGAAATTTTAAAAATATACCCTAGAAAAAAATTAGAAAATAAATACAAGTGGATGGTTGTAAATTTCTTACAACCAACTTTCCAATGCCTATAAGAATGTGAAAATATAACTCTATGGCTAAAAGTTACACTAGTTTGAAAAATTATGCTAAACACAATCAAAAATGCCACTCTAGAAGTAGAAGCACCACAAGAGTTAGCATAAATGCCACAAGATGATATGCAAACCCTAGAAGTAGAAAAAATGTTGTAGGATGAAGCAGAAATACCACTCTAGAATCAAAAATGCCAAAGGATGAAATGCAGGCCCTAGAAGTAGCAGAAACATTGTATCATGAAGTAGAAATTCCATAGGGTTAGTATAAATGCCATAAGATGAAATGCAATTCATAGAAGTAGTAGAAACATCACATAATGAATAAAAAGACCATAGGGTTCATTAGAAACACCACAACATGAAATTTAGAACCTAGGAAGCAGCAAAAATGTTACAGAGCACATAGAAACATTAAAGATTGCACAAAAATGTTGCTACACAGAGAAGAAACACTATTTTGGAAAACATGTTCAGAAGCACAAAAAAACCTACAAAAAACACTCTAAAAAATACTACAAGACAAAAATTATATTAGGACAAGAGTCCCATCGAGCATGCCAAAATGTGATGTGTGAAATCTAGAATACAAATGTGGAAGATGCCTTCAAAAAAATCCTATTCTAAATCATTTACAAACACCACTGATAGGGCCAAAGAAGGTAAAGAAACTACAAATACTCAAAATAAACTAGTATTATACCTCATCGATGTGTGGATTTTCTATTTGGATGTTGAAGAAGGGTTGTTGTGTTACAATGTTGGTTGCTCTTGAGAGAGATTTTCCAATTTGGTTGCATACACATGTCACTTCAACATATGGTAATATGTCCTTTGAAGAGAGGGTTTTTATAGATTTTTAGAAAGTGACATAGAGGGTTGATATTGAATCTTGGATTGGAGGGCTATGATTCATTAGATTATAGGACAAGCTAATGATGGAGGGTTGAGATTGATGCAAATGGGTGGATAGGATCAATCCAAGAGATGAATGGTCAAGGTTTTTCTTCATTTTCATGGGATGATAAGATGCAAACAAGTGCAAGCTAGGGGTGAATGTAAGTGGATGGGTGAGATTAAATCAAGTAATGGATGGTTGTGATTTTCTTAAATTTGAATGGAGGGTAGAGATGAAAAAGGTTATTATTTAGATTTTTGAGGTGAAGTGGAGGTGAATTTTTATTTTATTTTTAAATGATATAAAAGAGAAATGTGCATGGTCTAATTAATTAAATAAACTTGATTTATTTAATTAACTAGTGGAAGAAGGTTAGTCTAATTAATTAAATAATTAATTGGTAAAGGAAATTAGCTTAATTAATTAAATACATATTAACTAATTAATGAAGGGAAACTAACCTAATATAATTTATTTATTTAATTATTGAAGGGGTGTTAGTAATTAATTAGTGAAGAATCGACATAGGATTAATGATGACAAAATGGAAATATAATGATGTTAGATTTAAATGTGGGAGAAAATTTTAAGTGTCTACACATGCCAAAATGTGATGTGTAAAATCTAGAATATATATGTGGAAGATGCTTACAAAACAACCTCCTATTCTAAGTCAAACACAAACACCTTTTATAGAGCAAAGAAGGTAAGAAAACAAGTGCTTAGAAAAACAAGCATTATACCTCCTTGATGTGTGGATATGCTCTTGGATGTGGTTTCTCATGTGTTGTGTATGATCCCAAGTGATATGCACCTATATTGATCTTGATTTAATGGAGGCTTAATAAAGATCCTTTGGTAGTTCAACACCATGTACCTATAAATCTTAGCTCTATTATTTGATTGAATATGAGAATTTATTTATAGATGTGTTGATGAAGAGATGGATGGTTGAGATTTAATTGGAATGAAGGATTGAGATTGATTAGGGTAAGATTGTTGTCTTCTAGGGCAAGCTAATAGGATGAATGGTTGATATTGATTGTGGATGGAGGGTTAGGATGCATTAGCTTCTAGAGCAAGTTAGGTTCTAGAGCAAGCTAAAAGATGGGTGGTCATGATTAAGTGCAATGAATGGATGAGATTTGAGATAATTTTAGGTTACTTATAGGGTTGTCTTTATGTGAATGGTTGAGATTTAAAGATGTAGTATGGGAATGAATGTTTGATATTTATTAGGTGATTGACTTTTTTTATTAATTGATCATGTGATTATTTAAATTTTTAATTTATTTATTTGTGGATAATGGATGGAAATGGAATTTTATTTTGTTTATTTAGGATAAATTAAGGAGTGATTAATTAATTAGATATGACTAATTAACTAAATAATAAAGATTAGTTTAGTTAATTAGAGAATGTGGTAAAAGTGTCAAAACTGGTAAATTAGTGTGGTGATAATGGGTTAGAATTGTGTTAGGATGCAATGTTAGGTGTGACGTTAGGATGTGGTGAAATTTAAACATCTATAGTGTTGATACTGGTCATATCATTTTGCATTAAAAGGTAAAATGAAAGCTCTATAACAATTGACTACCTGGCCCTCAAGGGTTTTAAACAAAATCATTATCCTTCATCCTTCATTCACACCCAAATAAACACAAGGATTTATACTCTATGATGAACATTTAGTAACAAACAACCCTCATAATAATAACTAAGGAATGAAGGATGGTGAGAATGAAGTTTGATGAAGGATGGTGCAAGTTTCAAGGTGAGTGAAGAAGGAAAAACTATGACGATCAGTATAAAATGATGTTGGAAAGGTTAAAGATGTTCAAAAACTAGCTTGTAGAAAGGAGTAGATCTAGGAATCTTCAACCTCAAATCCCTAGATCTAAGCCAATTATTTCAAATTGAAATGAGAAGATCTAGAAAATTTTGATTGAGACGGGAAATTCTATTGACTCGAATAAATTTTTATTGATTTATTGGTCAAATCTCTCTTTGTATAAGGAGATGGAAGATCTAAAAGAAAGAGCACTAATTGGAAAATTATAGAATTTATGGCCAACCAAGGCTAAATTAAAAGCCTGGGTTAATGAGAAATGGGATTCAGTGGAGGAGCTTTTCTTCCTTTCTCAAGGTTTCTTCATGGTCATTTTAACTAAGGATAAGAGGGATCTAGTTCTTAATAGTAGTGCTTGGTTTTTGAATGAGGCTTGTCTATGTGCTAAGCCATGAAAACCAACCCTTTCTCATCTTGTTTTAATTTTGCTTCTATTTGGATTCCTCTTCATAATCTCCCAAAAGGAGTATTGAAGTTGGCTACTTTGGAAAAAATTGGGAATGTTGTTGGTACTTTTTAAAAGATGGATGATAATGTAAGCAATGTTTTTTTATTAAAGGGGTAAACATGGGTTTTAAAAGGACCTAAAAACCTTTTACATAGGCAAGGTAGTGAACAAATAGCTACCCCTTAAAACAACTATAGCCAAGTTGCCACATAGAACAACCCACCAACACAAGGGTAATGTTGGTTTTGAAGGGACCAAAAACCTTGTACAATGAAGTTGTTGCCTAGCTACCAAAATAAACAAAACCAAACTAGAACTAGCCTATGTCACACCTAGCATTTACTGAGCAATCCAACCACCCATGACTTGAGTGTGGGAAGCATCAACATAATTAGGAAGACATCTCTTCCTTGTTTGAACAATTATCCATGAAACATCATTTTCCATAGCCTTAGATAAAGGGGAGAGGGAAGGACAATCCTCTACGGTTGGCCCAATCTAAGACTTCGCACATGCAAAAATTTTAGATGAAGAAGTTGAATGCTACACCAAATCCACACATAGATCAAGGGAAATAGACCCACCACTTAATTCCAAGAGTGGATTGAGAGGTGCGGTAATCAAACCTAGGTCATGAGAAGAAGCCTCAAAGAAGCAATAGCCGTAACATCCCCATAGGGATCAACCACATTGATAGGGACCTCCAAGGACACATCCTCAATCCCACCATCCTTTGAATCATAAAAATCACCAACTGTCAATTGTTTGGGGAGGGAATTCATCCTCCAAGTAGTCAAACCCCCATTCTTACATCTATATCAGGGAAATTAGGAGGTAAAGTGTCTTGTAACAAAACAACACCTACAGCGAAATGGGAGACCCTCGTAACCAAGCATCTAAGTCCAAGGTTTATCCCGCACCATCAAGAAAATATCCCTAGGAAGATCCTTGGATATGTTGATGTCCACCAGTAAACGATAATATGTAGTACGACTGAAGTTTGAGGAAGTGAAATCCTCCTATAGAAAATGACCCAAAACATTACCAATCGACTCAAAATAGGATACATCTGAGAAGTGGATACAGAAGTTGGGTAGTCTGACCCACATTAATATTGAGTGATTTAATTAGAGGGTTGAAGGAGGGAAACCATGGTTTGAGTGAGAGGGAATTGTGAACCCGCATCCAAACCTGATCCAACACCAGCTTCCAATCAACTTTTGACAAAAAGACAGCAATGAAAAATCCCTTGCCATAGGGATACAACTCAATCTAGCCCTTAGTGAGAGGCCTCTAAAATTTCAAAACCCATTTGTTCAAGTCTTGAAGGGATGGCCATAAGAAGTTGAACCTACAAATCAAGCCTAGATGTCTAATGTACCCTTCATTGTGCAATCGAGTTTCTAGATTTAATTGTTTAATCATTTTGTTAGCATCAACCTTTTGAATCACACTCTATGATCCATCATCAGGATGTAGAGAGTTATAGGAAAAATAGTGAATTGCAAACCAGGTCAGACTAAATAGAAGAGGGGTTAGAGGTTGCACGGAGAACAAGGAGTTTAAAAGAAAGAAAGAAAATTTAAAAATTAAAAATAGAAGTAAATTGAGAAAGATAAATACCTCTAAGCATATATAGGTGCATAGTCTAGTATATATGGAAATGTATAAAAATTAGACAAATGTGTCTAAACAAAACAAAGTATGAAATAAAAACAAATATATAGACAAACATACTCAAAGAAAACATCCACACACACATACACACACCCAATATATAAATAGAAAAGTTAGAAAGAAAACTTAAAGAATAAAAAATATGAAAAAGTTAAAAGCCTCTAAATATGATTAGAATATGATATCATGGATAGCGAAGCGTCTCTTCAATGACAACGGAAACCCTCTCATGGAATGTTACAGACATGAATTACCCTAACCAATGACACTTGGTTACGCATCTTCTGTCATCAAATAATCCAAGTATCTTTTTAATTCAAGAAACAAAATTATGTTCTGATAATGCTAAAACAATTTTTGAGAAATGGTCAATGTGGAATTTCACTTGTGTTACTTCGCAAGGTGCTTATGGAGGCTTGGCCATCCTTTGGTCTCCACAAAAATTAAAAGTTGATTTTATTTCCTTTGGTACAAATTGGATGTTATGCAAAGTACAAATTTAGTTTTAGATCTTTCTTTCTGGATTTTCAACATATATGGTGCCTCTGGGCAAACATTTAAAAAATAGCTGTGGGAATTTCTAGAATCATTATTATATATTCTCAAACAATAATTGGTGGTTATTGGTGGTGATTTCAATGCTATTTCTAATTCTAAGGATAAATTGGGGGGTGTGATTAATCCCTGTAGATCTCAACTTGATTTTATTAATTTTATCAAAAATTATTGTTTATTTGATGTTCCTGCCAATAATGGGAAATTTACCTGGAACAATAGATGCTTAGACTTAAACAATATTTTTTGAATGCTTGGATAGGTTTTTGGTGTCTAATTTGTGATTTGATAAAAACATTGGTCTCTTTAGTGGTATTCTTCCATTTTCGAGCTCAAATCACTTTCTGATCTATATTAATTTGTTTCAAGACAAGGCTCCACAGAAATGTTCATTTAAATTTGAAGAAATATGGTTTCATGATATAAACCTTGTATTAAAATTAGTTCTATCTATAGTACCAATTTATATGATGTTTTAATGCCTCTTCCAACCACAATCTCTATAAGTATTGATAGAATTATGTGTTCCTTTTTGTGGAATAGAACTAATGAAAAAAGAAAGATTACTCTTTTGGCATGGGAAAAATATATAAACTAAAATTGTTGGGTGGTGCATGTATCTACAAACTACAATAATAAAACTTTGCACTGGGGGCTAAGTTGGCTTGGGGTATGTTTTCTCATCTTTACTACAAATGGTGTAAAATTTTGTAGGATAAATATTTGAACTCTGAAGACCCTTGTAGGATTTTTACCATTGCAAATCCACCCCAAGGTTCTTTTAGGTGGAACTTCGCTATCCACTACAAGGATATACTAACTTCAAACCTTTCATGGGAGGTCCATGTAATGGATAGAAAGCATTCTTTTGGTTGGATTCTTGGAATGGTTATGAAGTATTAGGCAATAGTGAATACCTTGTAAAGGCAAAGGCATTTCTATCTAATGCTTGGTGTACAAAGTTAAAGATTACTTTATAGTTAAGAGGATAATCTCTTTGTTATTATTTGGAAGGACTTCATGGACTATCCATTTCCTTTGAAATAGAGGATTATCCTTTAAGTATTTAATTTATAGTAGAAGAATCTTTTACTCCTATGGATAATGAACTCATATGGATGGGTTAGTCTTGTGGAAAATATTCAATTAAGTTTGGGTATCTTCTTTAGTAAAGCTTAAATCCAATGATGGACTAGCCTGCACGTCTTTGTTGAGACAAGGCATGTCTTCCTAAAGCTAGAGTATTTGCATTGATTTCCTTGCATAATAAAATATTGACATGTGATAGATTGCACAAATTTAGGATTGCTAAGGATGTTAAGTTCATTTTATGTAATTAGGAATTTGAAATTACAGATCATCTTTTGTTAAACTATAAATTTACTATGAAATGTTGGGAATGGTTTTGTGCCCATATTTAATGGATGGATGCTCTACCAAAAACTTTACTCCAACTATTTATCAACTGGCCACTCTTGTATAAAGATTTTATTTTTAGTTGTATTTGAGTAGTCTCTCCTTCTCTTTTCATCTATTGCATATGGCGTGAATGAAATTTTAGAATATTTAGAGGCAAAATCAATTATATTGAATTTATTCTTTGTAATTTGGAATTAGCGATTATAGAGATTATGATGTCATATGTTACCCTACATTCTCAAGTTAATAAAAGTTTTCTTCTTGGGATAGTATCGTCTTGAAAAGGTGGTCTCTACTCTAGATTCCTCCCAAGTAGGGTGCCATTCAGGGTAATCTTCCATGATTGATTAAAGAGCAGGCCAGATGGGCTCCCCCCTCTTTTTTGCTTATAAAACTAAATTTTGATGGGGCTTCAAGAGGGAATCCTGGTTTGTCAAGGGTGGGATGTGTGCTGAGGAACTCAAAAGGGAATGTGATTCTTACAAATTCAAAGAGATTACCACCTAGCACTAACAATGAAGCTAAAATTCAGGATTTGATTTTGGGACTAAGTTTGGATGTCAAGAAAAACATTAAGGAGATCTTTGTTGAAGGTGATTCAATGATTGTAATCAATGCAATCAAATTATGTTAGCTTGATAATTGGAGATCAAGAAGAATGATGCATGTAGCTTGGGATTTGATTGATAAATTTAAATTTTTCATTTGTCAACATTGTTTTCATGAGGCCAATTTCCTTGCTCACAAGCTCTCCAATATTGCAATTAACAGTCCAATCTAGACTATCAAGAGAATGTTGAGATGGCTCTCTAGGGTGGCATGGCTCTAAATAGAATTTATTCAATGGAGAGTAAAATGGTTACATATTGATGGGACATTTCATCTCATGGTTACCTTAGGACATTTTGTCGACTAGCTTGAATCGATTTGCATCTCCTATTTTTTCTAATTTTTATTTTTGATTGTGTGTCAATTATCTTTTCCTTTTTTGGCTATCCTTTTAGTGGTTGTCATTGATGATTAGCTCTATGTGATGTGTACTTTTTGTTGAGGTGATTGAGATCAAAATGTATTTGTTCCATCGTTGATATCATTCATATAATACAAATATGAATCATGTGAAATTGCTATTAATCCATCGTTGTTCCTTATCTTGGGATAACGGTTCTCAAGATCAAGTTCTAAATTATGGAGCCATGTTATATCAATAAGAGAATGTTTATTCATTCTTGTAAATGGGAACCACTAGGTTATGGGTATTTCAACTTGGTCAAGTTGAGTCATGTCTTCATCTTTGATTATGTAAAGGTTGAGGATGCCACTAGAATAGTTCTTAGTTAGGATATTTTAATGGCGTGTCTATAGAAATTGGATTTTAGCTCTGTTGCATCCATGTTTCTCTCAAATTCCATGGATATTATCCATGATATTGAAATGGTTCATTTCCTGGCACATGGTTAGATTCAGAACTATTCATTTTCAGTTGAGAAGTTTTACAAGGCCACAGATCATTATGAGTTTGACATTAGAGAGGTTGTGATTAGGAGGATCTTTTTTGTGAAATAATGTCTCCCTATTGTGTTTTTGATGTGATGTGAGAGGGTTTACTTAATGATTCTTCCAAATGTTTCATGAGAGCAATTGGTTCACATTGCAAGACATTAGATGACATTGTGATATCTAAGTCCAAAAAGGTCTTCAAATCTCTTCACCTTCTACTCTATCATGCTTCTAATGATTTCCAAAAAGGAAAATACACTAAGGCTTCTACTGCTCCAACTCATGTTCATGTTTCTGCTTCTACTTCTACTCCTGCTCCTGCCCTATTTCTACTTCTACTATTGTACTCCTCAAAACATGACATAAGCACAAATGTGAATGAGTCAGCCTCAATACAACACATGAACCATCCCCTTGCTGATGGAAACCTCCAAGTCACTCTCACTCTCACCAAAAATACTAATCAAGTGGAGGCATAACCCAGAGGTGGTTATGTTCTCATGGAAGAAAAACTTCGTGGAGAGTTGTTGGATAGTCCTAAGGCCTATTATGTGTTGATGTTTGTTCTTCTAAGACTGTGATGGTGGATATAACCCTATGTCCTGAAGGGTCACTATATTTCAATCTCCTATTTCGGTTCCTCAAGTTCCAATTCCTAGATGGGTGTCAATTTTTCTCATTGATGACTCTTAGGAACTCTATATAGTTGTCATGTTCTAGTATGATTTGGCATGTGATTTCTGCATTTTGAAAGATCCTGAGTGTGTGTTCATGCTCTTATACCATTCGAGGTGCTTGTTGGTGTCTAGGATGTATGAACTCTATTTCTTCAAGGATTGCCCTAACCCACTCACCTCTAATTCCTAGGCACATTCATATGCTTGGAAGAGAGATTTGGCTAGAGTTGACCAAGAGTTGACTTTTTTAACTTTGTCTTTGTGATGTGATCAAAGGTTTTCTATGGTTTCACTAGATTGTTGACGAACATATGATGGTATCAAGGATTTTTTAATTTCAAGTTGACCTTGATTAAATCAAGGGATTTGCGTGTTCGCATTGTTTTGATTTTCTTTTTCCTAATGTTTTTGGGTTTTGATGTATGCAAAGCATGGATTTATGTTGTTATTTTCTAGTTTGATAAGATGATTTAATTACTATGAATTAAAATATGAATACAAACTTAAAATGACTTTTTTAATGCAAACCTAACTATGTTTTTGTTGTTTTCGAGATTGATTTTGGAATCCTATGCTAATACAAGCAAATAACAATTAATCTAGTGCAATAAATGAATTTTAATTTATGAAAGCAAATAATGAGATAATCTAATAAAATGAAGGGAAACTATAGTAGCAATCCATAATCTATCGAGATTAGAGCAACAAAGTATTACTTTCCTCAAGAGCAATTTGATTAGCTAATTACTACAAAAGCATTAAAGAACTTGTCGTGAATCTGGTGCATAAGCTTTGTATGATCCTCAAAAATCCTTGTATGTGGAAACCTCTTTATCCTCTACAGCAGCGAAGTCTTCCTCTTGGTGACAAGGACGAAGAGAGTAATTAATTTGAAATGGCTTGAGCTTTGAAAGCTAAAAATGAAATTAAGAGAGCTTGGGGAGCTATGAATGCTATGAAAGCACTATGTGAGCACAATGGCTATGGCTTGAGAGAAAATTGAGAGCATAAAAATCCTCTTGAAGCTTTTGAAATCTGGGAAAACTATATTAAACATGAAACAAAAGGCACATAAGTCCTACAATGAGCATCAAAATGGTAATAGAGAGCAAAATCAAAGCTTTTTGATTGGCTGCAACAATGAATTTACCTCCCATAATGCATATAGGAGGGGGGTATTTATAGATTGGGAGAGCTCACAAGAAGTGGGATTGATTGAAGAGTTAACTCAATTGATTGATGAGTTAACAGGATTGATTGAGGAGTGAACTAGGTTGATTAGATAGTGAACTAAGCTTGATAGCTTATCACTCATGGAGGAAGGAGAGTTAGCATGAGAAGAAATGGAGATAAGAATAGCTTAGTTGGAGCTAAGAGTAGAGAGATTGGGAATGGAGATGGAGTTAGAAATAGGCTAGGCTTAGTTAGGGTTGAATTGGCATGCAAACTAGAGTCAAAATGGAGCTAATTTGGGCCCAAACGGAAGAGGAATTTACGTTTACAATATGACTAGGTCGCCCATTTTGATAGGGTAAGTCACACTTGGGGATCAAGGGTCACCCCTAGGGGGATCAAGGGTCATCTAAGGGGATCAGAAAATGACAGGGGGTGACCCACAAGGACAGGGTTTTGTAGGTGATTTTGATGGCTAGAAATGGTTAGAAGGGGCTAAGGATGGCATCAAATCCTAGAGACTAACTAAAAGATAGAGAGAAGGTGGGTCACCCCTTGTAGCATGGAAGGTCACCCCTAGGGATTAGGATTCAACCCTAAGGGGATCTAGGGTCATCGGGGGATCGAGAAATAACAAGGGGTGATCTAGAAAGGAAGAAATGGGTGACAAAAATAATGATGGGGAATGATCTGGGAGGTTAATTGGAGGTCTCTAAAATGTTGAAATGGATGAAAAGAGCTTAGAGAAAGTGTATTTCCCATCTTGTGACACTAGGGGGTTAAATTGACAAAGTTAGAAAGTGACAAAAATGAATTATTGGCAAGGGGTGAAGGATGAAGAAATAGAACCTAGGAGGGTTAGCTAGGGGACTAGGGAAACACAAACAAGATGAAAAACTTAGATCCACATGTCACCAAGAGGAGTACTATTGAGAGGGCATAATTACAGGCATACATGTACATGTTTAGGATTATAGCTCATCATCGTATCATCATGTAGGCCCATGCATGTTTTTAGTGCTTACATATTTGCCCCCTCAGGAACGGTAGTCTACATGAAATGTAGGTATTGTTCCCAAACTAGGCCTTACTTGTCATTATCCTACAATTGTAGATGAAATAATGTGTATTAGTTCCATATTAATGATATTCAATAAGTACTAAAAAATAGAAATGAGCAAATGTATCATCGATCTATGAGTCGTAAGTATACATAAGTCACTTTTCCATGGGGACCTACAAGAATGAAAGCAAACAAAATGAGGGTACAAGAGAACCACAAAATGTGAAATTACTCATAAATGCATTCAAATGAATTAAAATAGAGAAGAGGAGAGAGGAGAAATCAAAATAAACGAGGTCGAGTAGTGATGGAATCATGCACGGAAGTAGTCGACGAAGAGTTATTGACAAGGGGATCATGAAGATGGAAGCTAACCTTGCTCTTGTTGAGTATCAGGTATGAAAAATGAGAAAACTCCCTCTTGCAATCATAGTTTTTATTTTATCAATTTTGGTCAAATGAATCTGTCATTTTCTAGTTTTGTTTTTGCATTGTCTTAAGTTTATTATTTCATTCATTTTGTAACCTTTTGTTCGTCAAATTTTGATCATTTCTAGCAATTTCTAGGATGATTTTACTCTCCCAAGGCGTGGGGTAGGGTCACCCCTTTTGACAAGGCTAATCATTCCTGGGGATCATGGATCACCTCTAGGGGGACCTAGGGTCACCCAGGGGATTTTCCCTGGTGAATGGGGTGACCCGCCGAAAGTGCTTTTGGATGGAATCTTTAGTAATTCGATGCTTCTAATGCTCAATTGTTTCTATTTTTTGATACTAACCTCTTCTATTTATTATAATTTTCTAAACATATGCATTTTTCCTATGAAACTTTGTCATGTTTTATGCTTTTTTTGTGAAATTTTCTATTTTGGGAATCTAACTTAACATTCCTTGTCTATGATAGGACAGATGCATTCGATGTAATGTGAAACACGACCAAGCTTGGTTTGCCAAAGCCTATGGGGCTTCATCTTCTAGAAAATGTTCTATTCTTAGGAGGATGGGTTTGGATTTTATTTCGTGAACTTTGGTGGTCCATCCTCCTTCACGGATTTGTTGTGACATTCTGACATACTAGGCCACAGACATGAACACTTTTCAAATTCCTTAGGTATCAAGAGAGTGGACCATCACTCTATATGATGTGTATCACATACTAGGTGTTCTTCTGAGAGGAGATCACCTTCAACTCCTTGAGATTGAGTCTGAGTGAGAGCAACAGTCTTGGGCCACTATTGTGGGGGTTACTCATTTGAGAGACAAATTAGGAGTTAAGCTCATTTCAATTCCTGACCTTGACATTTCACCTTTACGAAAGGTTCTCATTGGATTGATCACTTCTAGGCTATCAACAGATAAGGGATCAATGAGACTCAGATGGTGTTGGGCACCAATCATTTAGAGGCTTGAGTAGGGTACATTTTTTGCATGGGGGATTGATATCCTCACTATGGTCTATTGAGACCTGTATCATATTTCGAGGCAAGGGATTCTTATCTTCAGTCATCCCTCTTTGATCATGTCATGGATTTATGAGTACATTACACCATATCAAAGAGATGTGCCGCTCCCAGATCTTAGACTACCGAGAGCTATCTGGTGGGGCCATACGGGTGTCTTCAATGCTACT
The DNA here is from genome assembly GCA_027924645.1 of Cunninghamia lanceolata. Classification (NCBI taxonomy): domain Eukaryota; kingdom Viridiplantae; phylum Streptophyta; class Pinopsida; order Cupressales; family Cupressaceae; genus Cunninghamia; species Cunninghamia lanceolata. Next base: position 1,273,199 of record BSBN01000900.1, read on the forward strand.
ACATGTGTCATAACTAATTTGACTAATGCAGACTTTGTGATCCTTAGATATGGAGGTTTGATGACTAGATGATACCCAGATTTGAGACTATTGCAGAGGTGCACTTCACTTGCAAGATAGAAATGGGTTAGTTGAGTCTCATCACGTCAATCAAGTTCTTCAACAATTTGGAAAAATTTTAGAGGACTTGCCCCCAGTTTAGACTTGTTATAGATCTGTTTAGGAGATGGTGGATGTATACCACAGGGCATCCTTATGGACCCCTTTGACTCCTGGTGTTTCAATTACGAGGCCTATTTGTGGACTAGGATTGAGGTGTACGAGGACTTCCTTTTCTCCAGGGTTGGTAGTTGTTGAGGAGGAGCTTGAGGATTATGATCCTGAGAGAGAAGTATGACAAGGTTGGCATAGGAGGACACAAAGATATTCCTTATGGCGAGGAGGTGGCTATACCTCCTACACATGGTCCTTTGTAAGATGATCCTACATGGAAAGCAGGTGATCCTTGTAAGAATCTTTTCCTCTATTCCTCTTTTTTCTTACTCCTTTTCTTTCATGAACTTAACTATTGACTAACACTTCCTCATCTTACTTCTTAGGTACTATTGAGGGATGGAGGGAGCTCTTTCCTAATTCGTTATTAGATGTTCCAGTCCCTACCATTGGTCGTTCATAGGAGACTCTTATTGTTGATGCTCATCTTCCTTCTCGAGTTGATCATCATACTAATATTCTTGCTCCTTCTTGTTATGTGGGTCAAGAGATCATTTCCCTATGAACTAGGATTTCTACACTTGATGCTAAGAATGTCATTCTTCGAGAGATGGATAACCTTGGGGTTCACAAGCAAGCTTCGTAGACCGATACAACTAGTCCCTCACGTGCTCCTAACAGGGTTCCTTCTCATTCCCATAGGACTCATAGAGGTTCTGATGTTGTTAGTAGTCATAGGAGGCCTAGGAGTAAGAGCCCTAAAGGCTCAGTTAGTTAGGTCATCCTTGAGGTTCTAGAGAGTCTTAGATTTCTATTTTTCCCCCTTGCATGGGGAGACTTGTATGCTTTAGTGAACCTTTGTTCATGAACTCAGACTTTTTGTTATGTACTCTGATTCAACTTCATTTTAATATCACATGCCCTCATCTTATATCTTTTTTGCACTTGGAATGTTGAAGTTTTTGGTTATTAACAATGCAATGATAATGCAATGTTTTTTATCTTCTTTGGAATATATGATGTATGATATGCATAATACATATGTAATTACGAGTGTAACACATTTCTATTTATATGTGATGCCATGAGCTATGACATGAAATTATTACTTTTGATTTTCAATTTTTGGCATATTTGCATTTGGAACAAACAATGTGACTGCTCTTAAGTAAGATTGTTGACCTAGGGTATTGCAAGTTAACTTGGTCTAAGGAGACATGTTGATCTTTAGGATAGGATTAGGGACTCAAATGGGAATGGGGAGGAGATGGAATGCTTTTGATTTTGGCTTCGCAAAAGGCTAAACATTGATCCTTATCTAGACAAAAAACTTGACAATCTTTCAACTTAGACAAGAAACAAATTTTATGAGCACCTTCTAGACTTAGATCAAAGATGGCCAACAAGATAGACCTAGGGTAAAGGAAAGGCTCCAGAGCAGAATATGGCCCTAAAGATAGCTAGACTCTTGGCTTTGCTTAGCTAGTGTGTGTGTGTGTGTGCTTTGTACCTTTCTTTTATATTTTCTCTGATAAATGTTACTCTCGTAGCTTTGAGCTTAGATTTATCTCCACTTGAGAGTATCGACATTAGCAATCTTCTCTTTCTCACGCTTTTTTTTATTTCTCTTTTTTTTGTATTTTGTAATGCCTCACTTGAATTTCTCACTTTTGCTTGGTATTTTTGGTGTTTTTTGGTACTTTGATATTATTTCTCTCATGATTTCTCTTTCTCACACTCTTATTTTTTTTATCTCTCATTTTTCACTCATATTTTTTTATTGCTTCCTGCAGAGTTATGATCCTCCTAGTATTTTTGGCCAGGGAAGATAAGGGGTTGAACGCCACCAAGGGTTTTCACTACTCAATCAGACTTCCCTTCTACTAAGGACCTAAATGGGGGAGGTCTACTTTCAAGCTTCTATTGAGTACTGTAGGTTTGAATACTGACTTCACTTAGACTTAATAGCATGATCTGTTAATACCAAGATTAGTGTGAAGCTAAAAGCTAGGCTTTGATTAGAATAATTGGGAAATATGAGGGGAAATGATAAGTGGTAATCATGATTATAACAGATCTCAAAGGCTTAAAGGGTCAACCTATACCAAAGAAACCTTAGACTCCTTACTACGATAAATATCAAACAAGAGCATGTCACTCACAAATTGGGCCTATCCAATTTGGCTTGAATTTACATCCTTCTCCAGCTCTTTTGTCAATTAAGTTGTCAATTCTGAGTACCAAATCTCTAACTTGGAAAGGCCTAGGAACAAATTTCTCAGTGTACTATTTCTTGATTCACACAAGATAGGAGTCATGCCTCTACACAACTCTTAGTTATCTTTCATCTATCATTTCTAGTTCCACTAGTCTAACCACATGGTATTCTTTGTTATCTAACAATCCTTGCAAAGATACCCTTAAAATTGGTAATTCAACCTCTAAAGAAAAGACTGCTTCTGACCCAAAAGTGAGGGCATATGGTGTTGTACCAATAGGTGTACATATGCTAGTCCTATAGGCCAAAGAGTGGGTATAGTTACATGTGCCAATCTCTTTTAGAATCTTTTATGATTTTCACCAGAATTGTTTTTAGTATTTTATTGGTTGCTTCAACTTATCCATTCCCTTGAGGATAGTACACCGATGCCGAGTTATGATTGTTGTGGAATCATTCACATAATTCTTGAACTTGTGGATTCTTAAATGATGAGGCATTATCTATTACTATCACTTGAGGGATTATGAATCTACATATGATTTGATTCAAGGTGAATTTGGCAATTACTGCTCGTGAGACCATTGTTAAAAGCATTGCTTCCACCCATTTGGTGAAGTATTATTTTGTTGTGATGACGTATAAGTGTCCATCAATTGAAGGTGGAGAGATTTTTCCCACTAGGTCCAATCCCCATGTGGAGAAAGGCCAAGGTGTGATTGGGTTGTAAATCCATTATCGATCTATGATGACCATGCGCATAGATTTGACACTTTAGACATCTTTTCACAAACTTTCAATCGCATCTCCTTCTAAACAAAGCCAAAAGTATCCTATCCAGTGTATTTTTCTTGTGGTAGCATGACCACCAAAATGCCCTCCACAGATCCTATTATGGCATTCCTCTAAGATTTTGTGTGCTTCTTCTTCGTCTATGCAACAAAGTGGGATTATGTCTAACACCCTTCAGTATAAAACATCACCAATCAGGACATATCTCATAGTGCGGACATGTAAACGTCTCTTTTCCAGAAGGGCCATGTTTTCAGGATAAACTTTGTTTTCCAAGTAATTGACAATATCTCTACCAATATGAAGAGGGATATTTTTCGAGGTCGATTGCACATATTTCCTCATCTAGGAAGTCTTCTCTTATTGTTTCCTCTTAGGGAACTAGATTATCTACCAACTAATGAGTGATTATTTGTCCTTTGATAGATTCTTGGTTGACATAAGTTAACTTGAATTCACTCAACAACGTTAGGAACTACCCTGCTCTTCTAGACAACATAGGTTGATTTAAGAAGGTTCTCAGTTGTTCTGACTATATGATGACTCTCATTTTTTGATTCAACATGTAGTGGCATAATCTTCGTGTAGCAAACACTATGGCCAAACACTCTTTTTCATCCTGAGTGTAGTTTTTCTTGTATTCTAATAATGTTTGACTGATGAAGTATATCACCCTTTCTCTTCCATCATCATCTTCCTGAGCCAACATACAAGCTATTGAAATCTCTATAGCTCTAAAGTAGAGGATGAAAAGCTTATCATGTGTTGGTGGTATAAGTGTAGGTGGAGTCAAGAGGAACTTGTTTACTTGTTCAAAGGTATTTTGACAATCTACCGTCCAGATTATTTTGGCTTGTTTCTTTAATAGCTAATTGATGGGATGGATTTTGAAATTCATGTCCGGTATGAATTGTCGTATTGCACACAATTGCCCTAGAAAAGTTCTTACTTTGATTTCACGTGTGGTTGGAGTGGCATTCAACACTACTTTTACTTTAGCTAGGTCTACATCAATTCCTCTTCAAGAAACTATAAAACTAAGTAGTTTCAATGTTATTACCCTAAAAACACATTTCTCCAGGTTTAGTCTTACTTTGTATTTGCGTAGCTGAGTAAAAATATTGTGAAGATCTTCGACATGTGTTGATCATTGTTTTGATTTGGTGAGTAGGTCATCTACGTATGTTTCTACCTTTTTATGGATGAGATCATGGAAAATGTGAGTCATGGATCTTTGATAAGTGGCTCATGCATTCTTTAGTCTAAATTACATAACCACATAACAAAAAGTTCCCCAAGGATTTGTGAATGTTGTTTGTTTTCATCAACTTCCAAAATTTTAATTTGATTGTATCCTGAAAACCTATCTATAAGAGAAAGCATTTCATATCCTACGGTTGAATTTATGATTTGATCTATGGATGGTAATGGAAAGTCATCTTTAGGACAAGCTTTATTGATATCTTTGAAGTCCATACATATTCAAATTTTCCCATTTTTCTTCAAGACTAAAATGATGCTTGATACCCAATTTGAATAGTCCACTAATTTGATGAGTCTAATAATTAATAACTTTTTCAACTCTTCCTTTACTATCTTTGTGACTTGAGGTTTTATGGGCCTTAGCTTTTGTTTTATAGGTTTTGTGACTGGTTTCATTACTAGGTTGTGAACTACAATTTTTGGATCTTAGCTAGGCATTCTGCGTATGTCCAAGTGAAAAATGTCAGAGAACTTAATGAGGAATTGTGTGTATTATTCTAACTCTTCATCATCCAAATATGCCCCCAGCTTCAACATCCTTGGTTTTTTAGGAGTTCCTATGTTTTTGATAAAGTCAGATGGAAAAAAAGGTCTAGAACCCTGTACAAAACGGCCCAATGGGTAGAGCAAAAGCCTCAAACAAGCAAGATATAGCGCATTAATAGTAGACTAACAGCAAAACATGGAGCAACCAAAAAACCCAACCAAACTAACCTTAAGCAAAAACCAATGCTAGAGAACATAGAAAAAATAACTAAGGATTGCCATCAACCCCATTCTTAGTAAGTAAATTGAACATCTACTCATAGTCACCCAAACTGTCAACACCAATGCCTTGGATCTTGTTGTCGAATTCCTTCAACATAGAGAAATTAGTAGCAGTGCGGTGAAGAACTTTAGTTGTGAAACCAACCATCACTCTCCAATTCTTTTGCAGCTCCCTCACCTTAGAACTAAGGTTAGAAACCTTCTCTGTGGTCTTCTCACACTAAGCACATTTACTCTTGTCCTCCTCCTAAACTTGGGTGTCCTCCTCATCCTTCGAGTAGGGGGTATTCATTTCTGAGAAGTGACTGATGCCTTCTTCTTCCTACACAGAACCTTCAAGGGTAACCACATCATTATCTCCTAAGGTCTCTTCTTTAAACTCAAACACCCCTGAAAGCTCAATCCCTTGAGGATTTGTAGAAGGGATCCCCGCAATGCGGCTAGACCTTCTAATCCACTAGGTGATTTTACTAGCAATTCCTGTTGAGTTGCCACCTCCACATTGCTTAGCCACCACATCTAGGTCCATAAATATTGATGCAGCCACTTCATACTAAACAACCTCCTTCTCCTCCTTCAATTTTTTGTGGGTGTGGGTCCTTCCCTCTTCCAATTCAATTTCTCTCTTAGAAGAGGAAACCTCCCCTTCTTAGTAGTGGTAGCTTGAATTTTGGGGCTCTTTCTTTCCTTCTTCAGGGTGCTTTTACTTTTGGGGGTTTTAGAAACCAGTTTGGGATTGGGAGTTTCAACCGATAGGGAATCTTAGATCTCTTCAATTCTGGGCCAATCCTTGAGGACATTGGTCATACTAGAGGAGGTAACCACCTCATATTGAAACACCACGGACTTCTTCCCTTTACCCTTAACAATGGGGCTAGCAGAAATAGGATTTGGAGAGGAATCATTGAGGACACTGACCTTAATGGTTTTGGGAGGACACAAAGCCAAGTGGAAATGGTATAGGTGGAAAATAAGGCCCTGGTGGAGGGGGGTGACCGGATTATTGGGATTCTTAGCATGAGCTTCCCTTGCCACCCTTATAGAATTTTCCAAGGTAGATAAAAGAAGAAAAGGAAAACTAATCTCAGAACTATGGTGGAAGTGATTAAGCAAGGCAAAATGATAGTGAAAGTAAACATTATATTGCCCTTCTAGGGTAAAATATTCATTAACACCAAGCACACCTGGTCCCATGGAGTCAGAATCTTCTCCTGCTCAAACATCCCCTGCATTTGGTTGCATATTCCCCCTCCGTGAAGAAGGCTGCCATACTTTTTGGGTCCAAGACCTTGCTCCAATGGCACTGCTTCCTCCCTTTAGTGGACATCCCTGTCGCATGACCAATGTCATCTTTGGTGACCTTGAAGCCTATACCACCAAGATGAACATGCCGATTGTCCCAAGAATCTGCAAATTGATGAGATAGGTTCTTGTCATGCCCTTTCAAACTTTCAAGAAAAGAGGTCACCCTCTCTTGGAGGATATACCAAATGGTAGGGTCTTGTTTAAATTCATCAAGGGAAGAGTGTTTCATTTTTACAATGTTTCTTCCCATGGCAGTACTTCTATAATTTTCACATAGTAGCAGATACGTCGCAGAAATAGGCAACTTATCTTTTCTGTAGGGATTGATCCAACTTAAGTGGTAAAGGGCTTGATGGATTCTCGATCCTTCTATGCACCCTGTATCAACCAAATGAATATTCTACTAGATTTGATGGGGTAGTAATGATGGATGTTACATGGGGAGCTCCTACCACCTTGCTTCACCACCAAGAAGAGAACGTACACTCGCCACCTCATGTCAAACTCAATGCAAATGTGATAGGAGATGATATCATGATGATTTCTATTTGCAAGCCTATGCACTAGCTTTCCCTGACAAGTGGTTCGCCTTCCATACCAGAAGTCCAGTCAGCAAAAAGCTACTGACTCTTAAACTCCCAGTCCATGTCACCCCTCCCACTTTTAGGATTTGAAAATCAATGGCCCCATCCTCCATTTGAATTTTATTCCCAAGGACACTTTTTTTCCCCATGGCCCTATCAACAACCATACCTTTCCACACACCCACATTTCTCCCAACACCCAAGCAGAGAGACATGACCCAAATAACCCTCCTAAGTCTCCCCTATTATCCATCATTCCATAGTGGTGATTGAGATCCAAAATATAATAAGGGGCTATTACTATCTTTAACAATGAGAGATTGAACTCTACTAGGCAGATTTGTAGCCTTTCTCCAACATCTCCAAGAGGAGTTGTTAATGCCAACATTAGCCATAGAATCCACAATAGCATTGTCTTCTCTAAAAATATGGGAGACAAAAAATTCCTCAAAGCCACTTAGAAGAATTTTTAAGTCACTAACCACACCTATGAGATGCCAACCAAGATTAGAAATACCAAGGAAAACATTAACAAGGAGCTTGGAATCTCCTTCCACATGGAGTCTTTTGATGCCCAATGAGTGAGCCAGTATAACTCCCCATAACATAGAAGAGCCTCAGAATCATTATTACTTATTCCTAAACCTCTACAATAAGCATCCATAAAGGCCCCCTTGTCAGATCTAATGATACCTCCTCCACCAGCCTAACCCGAATTTCCTTTATCTGCCCTATCAAAGTTTAATTTGCACCAATCCTTCTGAAGGGGACTCCAATGAGTATTGGCTCGTGAAAGCTTCCTGGAATTATGCACTTGACAGAGACCCTTCGCAACCTCCCAAGAGTTCACAAGATCCACTTCAACTTGGCTAGGAGGGGACTCAATAGACTTAAAATTGCATGTGGATAGATTTTCAATCAGAAGTTTGGAAAAGGCGTGAAAGACTTCAAGGGGGGTTTTGGAGGTGTCCCTAAAAATCTTGTTATTCCTCTCCTTCCATATATTCCACCCAAGATGAGGAGGGATTTGTCTCCAAAGCTCTTTGACCACTGGGAAAAAAAGGGGGACAACCATTCCTTAACAAAGGTCTTCAGATTGTCATTTAAAACCCACTCCACACCCATCCTCTGTAACGTTAAACCCCAAACTTCCCTAGAAAATTCACAAGAAAAGAGCATATGGAAAATAGACTCTTCATCTTTTAGACATAGAACACACCTGTTAGGAAGTTGAAATCCCCTTTTATTAAGGTTGTCCAATGTGTGAATTTTGTTGTGGTTAGCTACACCAGAAGAAATTAATTTTAGGAATAAGTCTAAAATTCTAAACTTTATTCCAAAATCTATCCTCAGCAGGGTCTAACAGTATATTGTATGTTGTTTTCACAGTAAACAAAACTCTATTGTCTTTCTCCCAGATAATTTGATCCTCTCTAGGGAACAGAGAGAGTCTATAGTGATTCAATTCCTTTTGAAGCTGCAAATCAAGTTTCCTAACCTCATTTTGATTAGGATGGCAATCTAACAAACATTTCCAACTTCTGAAGCAGCCATTGTGATCGATATAAGCAGAGACAGAAGAACCAAAGAAATTGCTAGCTTTGTCATCCAACCTACCAAAACTGAGCTCCTTGAGAGGCTACTCCCTAACCCATTTGTCCTCCCAAAAGTTGATATTCCTACCATTTCCCACTTTCCATTTGATACCTTTGTGTAGGAGCCCTCTAGATTTTAGGGTACTATTACAAATAATAGATCCCTTGGGGAAATTTTGTTTTGAGAGGAAGTTTTGTTTAGGAGTTCCTATGTTGAGGTCAATTGTATCGCCAATTAATGAAGGGTTTTCTTTAAAAAAATTCTGAGCTTGTGGTAATTCTGATTTGTAAGATTTCTAACTCATCCCCAAAATAGTCATTCAAATGGGGAAGGAGCATGTACCCTTTTTTATGATATACTCTCAAGAGACTGTCATAAGCATGTAGGTATTCTAATATAGCCTCATCATTTTCTGCATAATCCTTGGTTGGTATTTCCATTTTGCCTTTGGTGTAGTTTAGAATACTTGGTATATCTTTATTCTCCAATAGCGGACCACCCCATACTAATATGATTGCGGCTAAGGTAGCCATTGAATTCGCTATAATTTGATTTTCTTATCTTGGTATAGCTTTTATGGTGAAGACATCAAAGAATTGGATTAATTTTTGGATTGTATCTTTGTAGGGACGTAAATGTTCTGACTTTGTTTCATAATTCTCTACCACTTGATTGATTATCATCTAGGAATCTCCAAAGATAAAACATTTTTTACTCCAATTTTCATAGCGAGCATGACTCCTCGAGATAAAGATTTGTATTCGGTGATGTTATTCGTGCAAAAAAAGTCTAGCCTAAAGGCAAAGAGAAGAACTTTTCCTATTGGGGAGGTGAGGATTAATCTTGCTCCCACTCCTATTTTGCAACTTGCTCCGTCAAAATGGAGAGTCCATAAATCTTCAGTACTTCGAGGGTTTGATGTTTCTCCTAGTTCATAGGTTGATTTTCACTTTTCTAGTTTTTCACCAACTTCTTGTTCTTCCTCAATGATTTCCACTATACCGATGGAAAAACTATTGGCATCATGATTGTTTGGGTTGTCGTAAGGGATGGCTGCTAGACTAGATAGTGTGTATGATTTTGTAGAATGAGGATCGAAAGGAAATTATTTTGTTGGATTTGTGTCTTCATGTGAAATTCCAAGGACATTCACATTATCTTCAGAAGCATCCTTTTCTCCCATGATTTCTATCCCCATATTTGTTTTCTTCTCCTTTTCATTTTTTTCTTGTTTCACTTGGTAGATACTAAAAGGATCAAAGTCTGCTTTGATGACATGAATTTTTCCCATGTGATTAAAGTGGACTTCTTGAAATAATGTAGAGGTGACAACTTTCATTTTGTAAATCCAATGTCTTCCAAGGATCATGTTGTAGCTAGTTTCACCGTAGATCACATAAAACTCTATTGAGAGGGTTTTGGGTCCTAGAGTGACTAACAGATTTATCTTCCCCATTGTTTGAATGTTTTGACTATCATGAGCCATCAAGGTTGTGGTATTTTGTTTGATGTTTATTTTGTCATAACCCATTCTCAGAAGGAAGGAAAGTGGTAAGAGGTTAACTGTCGCCCCCTTGTCTATGACAACTCGTTTGATGATGACTCCACCGACTTGTATTTGTATATAAAGAAGAGAAACTTTCTTTTGGGTCATCTCATCATTTTACGAAAGTTTTAAAAGGTCAAAAGTGAAAATAGTGGGTTTTTCTTGAGCTGAACATCCTACTTCCAACACATCTAGGAATGGTTTGTGATGGGTTGGTGAGGTCTTAAGCAAGCCCACTACTTGTGTGAAAACATTCTCAGTTTGATCCGATGGTTCTGCTTCTTAGATGATAAAAAACTCTCAATTTTGATTTAATTCGATGTGACTCAGATTACCTTGGTCAAGAGTATTTTTGCTATTTGGGGATTCTTTGTCTCTTCAATCTTGAGATTGCAAAAAAGTCACAAGCTTTTGTTTTTGTTCATTAGAGAGCTTTGAGATGGCTTTGTTGTACCCATAGTAGGTTTTTGTGTCATGACCCTTTGTTCGATGAAATAGACAGTATGTGTTAGGATCAGAGAGAAATCAACTTGATCCTTGATATCCCTTTTAAAATTTTTGGTGAGAATTTTCATTATTTGATGAGTTTTTGATGGCATTGACATCTTTGTTTGTTGAATTTTGATTACCTTTTGCATTTTTCAGGAGATCCTTTTCAAAACTTTTTGGAGGTATTAGTTTTCCATTTGTGTCATAGGTTCTTCACCCACTATCAATGGTGGATTGGCTAATTCGCAAGACACTCTCTAGTGCTTCCTCATAGGACTTGTAAGGTAGTTTTTATACTTCCTCTCAAGTATCCCTATTAAGGGTGTGTAATAAAAGGTCTCACAATTCTCTATGATCCATGTTTGGGCACTTGTTGATGAATAGAGCACTTGTCTCCATCATGTAACAAAGTGTTCCACTGATTTATTTGTGTCTTGCTTCATAGTGAGAAATTCATGAATCCCTATTTTGATGAGTTTGTTCATGTCAAATTCCATGACAAACTCCCCTATAAGTTGACGAAAGGAATGGATTGAAGCCTTAGGTAGTCGATAGTACCAATCTAAGGCAATTCCTTCGAGCATTTTTTAAAAGATTCTCCCAACAACCCCATCCCAAGGAAGGAGCTCTCTTACTGTAGTTGTGTAGGATTTGATGTATCAATTTGGATCTCCCTCACCCTTGAACTTTGGTAATTCAGGGAGGGTTCGTGGTAGCAACACATTTTATATGACATGGTCAAGAGGCTCTTTTAGGTATTCAAGATACATTCCTAAGAATGTGCTTTGAGATTGTGGGGTCAAGAGCATTAACCCCATTGGTGGATTTTGATATCCAAATGCAACGATGTGATTTGGTTGAATGTTTTGAAAGTTTTGCATTGTCTGGTTTCCATTTGGGAAGGTCTCATTACTCCCATTTCATGAGTAGAAGTTCAAACATGAGGGGTTTTGTGATGCCTCCTGGTCTTGTTCCATTCTACTGTCGTCATGTGCCTTTGTCCATTTATATTGAATGGGTTGTTCTGCCTCTAGTGTCCTAATCTATTGGACTAGTGTAGCTATGAGATCGGCAGGTGTAGTACCTCATGTTCTTTATTTTTCTTCATTTCATGGATTTTCATGATTCGATCCACCTATTTTTTCTCTTAAGGAATTTTCACGTTGTTCTTCTCGGAGAGCGATATGCAAGACCTCTTGAGCTTCTTTGGCCTCTTCTAGGTGTTTCTCTAAGCGTCTTACTTCATCATCTAAATGTGTAGTCATGTTACTTGTCAAAGGTTGATCCACTTGGTGGATTTATTCGCTTACTTGCACTTTACATGTTCTACAATGTGCAGGTTGAATTACTAGTGTGTTCTCATCTAGGGTTGCTAAATGTAAGAGAACGATGAGGTTCTCTCCTATCATTTTTGTAGTCGAAGTCACAATAGTCATAACAATTGGTAACCGGTTCCGTGGCACATACATGTTGAAAGAGGGTGTCTCAAGCTCTTTAGAGGGAATATTCCCTAGGTTGAGTTTAGGTTTCACCATATTCGGGGGTGCCTTAGACACCACAAAATGAATGGAACAAATGAAGGTGATGAAAGTGATGATGAATATGAGTGCAATGGAAATGATGGGAAGTGGATGCAAAATTGGTATGAAAGTTATGGTTGATCAGAAGTTTTTGTTTTTCACATCAAGTTCACAAAAATATGTACTTGAAACATGACACAAACACAAACGTGAATGAGTCAGCCTCGATACAGCACATGAACCATATCGTTGCTAATGGTGACCTCCAAGTCACTCTCACTCTCATGGAAAAATCTAATCGAGTGGAGGCGTAACCCAAGGGTGGTTCTATTCTCGTGGAA